>OY728145.1:1295240703-1296580703 GCA_963277665.1 Viscum album
ATCACCATTGGTGTAACTGCACATCCTTTGAAAAGGATAGTGTGCTCCCCACCTTCAAAATATCTGTCAGGTATATGGACTGAAGATAACTGAGCACGTGTAGTCTCGCAGCTTCTGTCTTCGAGTTGCACCTCCCCCGACTCACTGAAGGAGTGGAGGGGCAACTACCATCGACTAGAGGTAGACTGTCTCATCTCTATCCATGTAGGATATCTAAAGCGAGGATAACTGCTCTGAAGCCTCGTTCAATAGTTGTGAACTCGATCTCCGACTAAGTGCATCTGCCACTATGCTCCCCTTCCCAAGAGTATAGACTATCTCAAATTCATAGTCCTGGAGGAACTCTATCCAACGTCACTATCTTAGATTCAGATCTTTCTGTGTGAAGATATATATGAGACTCTTGTGGTCTGAGTAAAAAATGAACCGCTCACCCATCAAGTAGTGTCTCCACATCTTTAGTGCGAAGACTACTGATGCCAACTCCAAGTCATGAGTCGCATAATTTTTCTCATGAGGCCTCAGCTTTCATGAGCCATAAGTAATCACTACATCACCCTACATCAAGATGCAACTGAGTTCGGTCTCTGATGCATCATAGTAAACCACGTAGTCAGTGACCTCCTCCAGAAACCTCAAGATGGGAGTGATGATCAAACACTGCCTCAGCTATTGAAAGCCCTACTGGCATGTCTCTGACTATAAGAAGGGTTTCCCCTTCTTCTTCAAGGTAGTCATAAGTGCTTCTACTCTGGAGAAATCAGGTACAAACCTCCAATATAATCTTGCTAATCCAAGGAAGCTCTTCACCTCAGTAACACTCCTGGGTGGATTCCAAGCAAGTACTACCTCGATATTTTCTTGATCCACTGAAACTCCATCCTCTAAGATGAAGTGTCCCAAGAAGTGGACCTTTAGTTTCCAGAACTCACAATTTGAGTGATTCCCATATAACTGGTGCTCCCAGAGTGTGTCCAGAACTATCCTCAAGTGTACAACGTGATCTTACTTGGACGCTGAGTACACCAAGATGTTGTCGATGAAGACCACTACAAACCGGTCTAATTATGTCTAAAATATCCCGTTCATGAGACCCATGAACACAGCAGGGGAGTTCGTCATGCCGAATGAAATCACTAGGTATTTGTAATGTCCGTACTGACATCTTAAGGCCATCTTTAGGATGTCCTCATCCCACACACGAAGCTGGTGATAGCCTGATCTAAGGTCTATCTTCAATAACCACTTTGCTCCTTTCAACTGATCAAACATATCATTAATCCTTGGTAGAAGATACATGTTCTTCACGGTCACCTAGTTTAGGCACCATAAGTCTATGCATAGCCTCAAACTTCCGTCTTCCTTCTTGGTAAACAACACCGAGGATGCCCATGGAGAAACACTGGGCCTAACAAATCCCTTCCTCTATAAGTCCTCTAACTGTACTCTCATCTCCACAGGGGCCATACGATATGATGGTGCAGATATCAGTACTGTTCTTGGGTACAAGTCAATACGGAAGTCTACCTCTATACGAGGAGGTAGTCCTGGGACATCTTCTGGAAAGACGTCTGCATACTCATCCACCACTATTGGGAACTGTGGACTCACCTCATCCACCATGTAGAAGGTCTTGAAAGCCAACTAATATGTAATCGACTGCACCGTCCTGAGTGCAAGTCCATCTCGTGCTGCTCTGTTTTCCTTCTCACCCACAAAGGAAAACTGGCCTCCATCTCTGCGTGTACATCGCACCATAAATCTCAAGCATTAAATCTGTGCATGAACTGTTGATAGCCAGACCATGCCTAGAATGACATGGTAGGGCTTCAACGCCGCTACTAGAAGATCCCATATGAAACTCTCTCCTCTGAGAGTAAGATCACACCGCCAACACCAGCGTGTGACCACTGAATCTCCTCCCGTAGAAGTATCCAAATGCAAAGGTCAAGCTAAAAGCTTAGTCAGAATATCAGAGTCCCTAACTAAGTCTGCGAAAAGGAAAGAATGGCTAGCACCTATGTTGATAAGAACTGTTGATAAAGTAGAGAAGATACAGATCTTACCTCGTATCATCTTAGGGACATTGGGATCGTGAGCCTATAATGCCTGTAGCTGGGCCTGTTCCCATCCACCTTCTCCCTAAGCTCATGGTGGAACACCGAGGGGTGGTGGTGGTAGTGCCTGGTGACCCCGACCACCTCCCACTACCTTATCCGCTGCCTGGCCGATGCTCATGCTCCCGCCGTTACCGCTGCCTCTTTGCCCCCTCCACCATATGCCGATCATCCGTGCGGGGAGTCAGATAGTCACGAGCTCTGTGACCCTGTACCCCACAAAAAAATAGAGCATGCCTTGCTGGTGGCTCCCTTGGCCTTTTAAGCCTCGCACCTCTGACCCTGCATCCCGGGGTCACCCTCCAGAAGGTCTTGTCTGCTTGGGATTCTGCGTCGTTTGTCTACTACCATCTACAGATGACTCTACTACTTGTCGTCTGGTGGGGGCTCTTTCTATTGGTGCCTGCTCGACAAGGAAGCTCTCCATCAGCAAATCTCTCTTTAGCACCCCAGCCTACATCGGGATGCTGAGAGAAACTGTCGCAGCTCTGATCTCTCATTGAAGCCTCTTCTCAAAGGTCTGGTCTCTAAAGTAAGGGTCCCGTACCATGTTGGTGGAGTATTGGGAGAGGTTAGTAAATCTCATCGAGTATAGAGCCACAACCTGGATTCCCTGCTACATATTCAACAACTCCTGAATAAGCATGGAGCGTAGTGTCGCCGACACATACTTTTCCCTGAAAAGGCTCTCAAAGTATGTCCAGGTGAGGGTCATATCCTCATGAAACTGGAGCATCGAGCTCCACCATCTTCTTGCCGAGCCCTGGAGAAGGCTAGCGACCAAGATCACCATCTACTCGGCGGGTGTCTCTACTAAGCGAAAGACCCGCAAAACCGCCTCAAGCCATTCCTCTGCTGCCTGGGGGTCCGTCTTGCCTCAAAACCTTAGAGGCCTCTGTCTCTGGAACTCATGTAACGTGCTCAACCGATGTGCATGATCCACCGATGGCATCTACTGGTCAATGGGTGGTGGTGCTGTTGGTACACCACCCGAAGGTGCCATCACTGTGAGTGGTCCCTATACCAACACCTTATCACTCGGTGGGCCACTTTCACGATCTATAATTAGAATACTAGATGGATGTCTTCATGGAGACATTATATATGAAACAAATACTCCACGGTCAATAAGTTATACCTGGTGAGATGACTCAAGAAAGATCAAGAAAACTTTTCAAAACACTAGCAACCGGTGTTCTCATGTACCAATTCGGAAAAAAGAATTTAGGGTCCTGGTCTATGTATACGTCAGCTGTCGCACCAACACTAGACTCCCTATAAAGAAACCAAACTAAAGACACTTTACACCATTACCTAATTAAAATTAGACTATCATTTCTTATGGTAGAACAAACCTCCCTCTGATACCACTTTGTCACGACCCATCCCATGGGGCCCAGACGTGACTACCCCAAGCCTTCCTTCCATAGGACAGAGGTTGGTGACTATCACTTGAAGGCTTTTCCCGAATAGGGAAGGAATTTCCTTAGAGATCTGTATACACTCAAAAATGGAAGCTAAAGTAAACAACCAAAAAAAGTAAGGTATAACCACGAGTACAATTGTAAACTGAAAACAATGGGCCAGAATACAAGACCTAGAAATAGAAAAGAAAGTAAAAAACTATCACATCTTCCCTAGAGCTCTACCTGGAGTGTAGTAGCTATAAGTCTGAATTCAAAGAATAGGATATTTACTTCTCCCATCACACCAAGCTTCACCATGCCCCAAATCTCTAAAGTCTTCCTTGGAGCGTCAGTAGTCTACACCAGACACACACTTGTGTGGGCGGAGCCCATATAGGGGGTGAGTATAATAACTCAGTAGGGACCCCGAGACCCCCAAAGGTCTCTTAGTAACCCATAAAGGAAAACATCACAAGAAAATACCATAAGGATAATATCACAAGCATGATCTAAATCATGAATCACAAAGAAAAAGAGACAACTCACTTTAACGATATAACTTCAAGGTTACTGGGATAAGGACTAGCTGTAAAGCCAGATAATCCTATCTATAGTAACTCTATTACTAACCCATATAGGTCACTGCATGTTGACCCGTATTAGTCGCTGGTGCTGACCCGTATTGGTCACTGATGCTAACCCGTATTGGTCACCGGTGCTGACCCGTATTGGTTGCGGGAGATGACCCATGTTGGTCGCTGGTGCTAACCCGTATTGGTCACTAGTGATGACTCATATTGGTCGCTGGTACAGAGGTAGGGGTGATTAGTTATACAACTAGATCATCCCACTCTGGATTTTCTGATGCTGACCCATATTGGTTGATCTTCTTATTCATGTCACAACCAGTTACTAGATTCCTGCACGAAGCACGCCTGATCTTCGGAAGACTCTGCTCCTCAAGAAATCATTCATATTTCAACCAATACGAAGTCTGACAAAAATCATACCCAAGGGACGACCCCTTCATTGGGGTCCCAACGTGACAGACGACGTGTCGATCGGACGCCCGGTCTGTGAGATATGAGCACTTTTGTAAAAAGGGAATAGTTGGATTCAGGTCTGATCCACCCCAGGTCACAGGTAAAACTCCATCAAAACTAACTAAGAGTATCTACAAAGGACTTCCTTGTCACAAGGGTCCTTAATCCATAAATGATGCGTCGATCGGACACCCAGTCTGTTAGTTAGACCCCTTTCCGTGAAATGGGGGTGATCGTACCTCAGTCTGGCCCAGATCGGTCTGGCCTGCTGGAATATGCCAAAGGGACTGCTTCCCAAAAGGGGTCCCAACACCACTGACAATGTGTCAAACGGAAACCCGGTCTGTTAGTTATTGGTATTTTAGTGCCGAGGGCCCCATTGATTTCAGAGTCGATGCAACCCAAACATACTCCAAATTTCTCCAAAACTCCCATGGAGTATCTCAAAAGGACCATCTCGCTCCAAGGATCCCAGCTCTGCAGATGGTTCGTCAAACAGACGTCCGGTTTGCAAGTTATGACCCTTTACGTGTTTCTGGGCCCGAGATGGGTCTGGGTCTGGTCCGACCCAGCTCGACCCAACCCGGACCGACCCGACCCAACCCGGTCCGGGTCTGACCTGGCCCGACCCGAACAAGCCTAGGCTGGCCCGATTGGGCTGGGCGGCGGCGAGCTCGGCCCGCTCGCTAGCGCGACCCGAACCGAGGTCGCGCAGTCACCGACTCCCAAATGGCTCAAAGGAGCCTTTTGGATTAATTAAGGGCAGCACCAGGTGGCACTTCCTTGTCACCTACATACATGCACGAGGCAGGTCCTTTACAGCTTTCCACCGTCGCGACTTCAAGACGCGTCCCTTCAACGTGGCACACCGTCGTGCGTCGCCTCTGCCTCCATGGCCGGCCCGTTGCCGGCCGCCCATTCGGCCACTACAGTGGCGAGCTGTTCCACACTCCTCCATGACCGGTGAGCACTGGACATCGTCTCCACCACCAGCACCGGTCTCCAGTACTTTTGCGCCAGTTCTGCGCCGACGAACCTTCCTCAAGATACCGGGTGAGCTCTGGTGGTCCGTTATTCTTTATGGACGTGTCTACGACCCTCTTGGGATGTCGCTGTCACTACACACCTCCCATTTTTAAAGTTCCTTCAAGTTGGAAAACCCACCTCCAAATAATGCAACAAGAATGAGGTGGTGGAGGGTTTGGGCCTTGTTTGTTTGGCCCGCTCCCTTCACGTTGGCTTTATAACAAGCAGGAGTAATTTATACTTCACAATAAAATGATGATGAATCCTGTTCAAAACCCCTACAACACCCTCCCACAAATTCAAGAATGAGGAATATAATTGAGGGAAAATCTTGAATTAAAATAACACGTCTAACTTTTATGAAGTTCGTTGCTGCACGTTCATCCTCGATGGTTTACGACGTTGATAAAGCTTCCTGGTTATGACCTTCGAAAGATGTTCTTCATCGTTCGTCATTCTTCGCTGGGGTGGAAGTGTGTCAGAGCTTCACCTGAGAATCCTCCAAATCCTTCCCCTTATTTTTCCCAGCATGATTAACTATTTATAGAACCATGCTGCAACGTTTCCATAATTATGTGACATCATGTCATTATGCTATTTCATTTATGAAATAGAGTCGCTATTTTACACCATTTAATTCACTGTTAAGGTTGCAAAATACGGGTCATCCATGTGTTTCGTTAATGTTCCCCATCACCACATCGTCACTACCCCACAACATCATCGTCTGCCACACAACAGATAGAAAAGAATAAAATAATTCTTTTAAATTATTTTATTATTTTTCTCAAAAAGTCTAAAAAACAACTTTTCCATTTGGCCCTCACCGGCCAAATTTATTTCATTTCTAGGTAAATCCTGACATTCCAGATTAAACAGTGCCCTCATATTTTTGATCCGAGCAACGAGTCAAAAGATATAAAATCCCGCTCACATGTTTACTAAATATACCTTAATAAAAAGTTAAAAATTTATTTCGGGCACACCGGGCCTCAGAATCATATGCCATCAATTTTCACAGACTCGTAATAATCACAAATAATTAAAAAAAAATTTACATGGAATTTTCAGGTCTTTACAAAATAGTTGATTAAAGGACTGCAGTCGTAAATTCTTGCTCTGTTATAAATTTTCCTCTCTTGTTGTTTTAAATGAAATCAGGCCTGGGAGAGAACGTGGGTCCCATATTAATAACCTAGAATTGGAATCTCTGTTCTCAATAGGTTACCCCACAACAAACTAGGAAAGCGATGTTTTAGGCTCGTCAGAAAAGGGATTTCCCTGGGATTTTTACTATACTATTGGGTGATACTAGTTCCCTAAGGGGAATACAAGGATAGACATGTTGAAAAAATGGATATGCCAATACCCGGCTGATACTCATCCCCTTACATGTGATACCTTGGACGAACTCATAGTTACCATACCACGAGAAATATTTGTTCTTTTGAAAGGATTTCCTTGGACAGGTTCAGTGGCATTGGATATTTTGAATGGATGTACTGTAGCGATACTTCAGGGACGGGCTTAGAGACCACTTATAAAATTGATGGTTTAAATATAAATTCTGGTGACACTTTTATTGATAAAAAATAGAGTTTACTTATGCTTTGTGATACCTCTCTTGCGCCTTTAGTGCACCTAATTTTGACATATGGATTAGAACCCAATCCAAAGAACAAGCTTAAGGGTATGCCCTTATCTTTGGTTTGTCATGTTACTTAGGCCCTGCTATATGTGTGTGTGTGTGTATATATATATTATTCTTTACCAGGTGTCTCATTCAGACTTCTGGGTTAGGCCGAAGTAAGTGGTATGGGACGAGTGTCCGTTTAGGAACCCGGACCAAGTTACAACAATTTTTTTTAAACTGATTACTTTTATTATGCATTGACACACTGCTATTTGTCTACAACATGAAATGGAAAGGTCTAGACACTATGGGTTCCAGAATACTGATATTATATCTCACACCCTACTCAGACGCCATTTGGTACCTAAGTAGACTTTATGTTTGCAGGTGTGGATACAAGGAAGTGTGATGCTTTTGATTCTTGATTTATTTGTTGTTTTGGATAGATTTTTGGGGGCAAAGGACCGATTCTATGCTCAAGATGTCATGTCATAGTTTTTAGTATTTTTGGAATTATTTGTTAGCATGTAGCCTATGCTTGTACCCTACACCCCATACTTTTATTTATTTACTTTTTTCATCATACATTGACATCATCATGGTATCTATTACGACTATTCAACTTGTATAGTTATTATTTATTTTTTAGGTCATTTATCTGCTTCTGCTACTGTCTTCTTTTTCTCTATGCTTATGCTATTTATTACATATATTATTTTATGATGTGGAATAACTTATCCTACGAGGGAATAGTCTCCCCATATATTTACCCAATTCCCTCACTACTAGTCAATATCATCTAACGTTTGGGGAGATGAACTTTAGGTCTTATGGCCCACCATCTTGGGGCTTATTTTAGTGACACTCAGGGTGGGATGCTACAGAGTGGTATCAAAGGTAAGTTGTTTTCCTTTTGTCTTACTATTTAGGTTATATAGGAAACTAAGACATAGGAATTTGTAATTTACCTTCTGTTTGGATGTAGATAACCCATGTATAGGGGAAACCCAGATTTCCTGGGTTGGGGATTTTAGTTATTGATTATACCATTTATTGTTGATACGATTTCACCGTTGGGTGACACACTTGTTTTCTTCTATTACTAGTATTTGTGTTATTTTGATAATGATTTTTACTATTGTAACCTAATGAAATAAGGGAATTGCATTTACATGCAACATATTAGGCATAATAGGGATTAAAATGACATGAATATTTCCATGCCGTATCTACTTTCAGTGTGCATCTGCCTGTTTTCATGTGAGTGTTGTTGTGTTTAGTTATAATATCTTACTGTACTTGTTTGTTATAAATATAAAGTGTGTATGTGTATTAGTGATCCTTATAATACCTATTTTATTTCTATCTATACACGCCTATTGGAGTGTTCTATCTGTTTGTAAAACTCAGAGGTAGGTAGTGTACCTACCCTCTTTACTCACTTTCCTAACCTACTATTCCATGTTTAAGGAAGCCTTGCACTTTCCCTTTTCTTACTACTCTTTTACTTTTTACCTAATCTTACATAAAATCTCGTCTATGGTATAATTTTAGCAATTTTAGAACAATGACACTGCGACATCTTCATGCCATATGCTAGAAGAGTAGTGATGAGCACATTTTGAAGTTGGTGGGTTCGGAACCTCCTATAGTTCCACCTATAGTGCCTCCTATAGTGCCTCTTATGGTAACTCCTCCTAATCTTCCATTGGAAACTGATTCCCAGTTTAGGGATAATTTTATCAGGTTCATACAATCAGTTCAGAGTGTTCACAGGCTTGCCCCGAATATGGCAGAGCTTACGCCTTTCTACGAAAGCATCCTCCCACTTTCTTGGGGGATGGTTTTCCCAATGCTTCAGAGTCCTAGATAGAATCCATGAAATCCATCTTAATTCATCTTGAGATGATTCTAGAGTGAATATTCAAACTTTATATCTTTATACTTTGTGACTCTGCCGAGTGTTGGTGGGATGTCATTTCTCAGGCAGGCCAACCCTAAGACATGGTTTGAATAGAATTCCAGACATCTTTCTATGATCAATTATTTCCCCAAACTCTGATAGAAGACCATTATATAGAGTTCTTACATCTTCAACATAGATCTATGATAGTATTAGAGTATTCTACTCGCTTCACTGAGCTCCAATGATTTTCTCCATCTCTGACCGGTGATGCACAAATGACTGTGAGGTGATTTGAGGATGGAATTGGATATGATATTCGCTCACAGGTGAATGTATTTAATTTGTCAACTATAATAGAGATTGTGATTTATGCCCTAATTATGGAATTAAATCTTAGAGAAGCTAATCCTGTGATCCATGGTGGTTCAGTTCTGAGGTAGGGTAATGGTTCTTCAGGCAGTAAGAAGTGACATTTTGAGGGTACACATGGGGGAAATTCCAGTCAAATGACACATACTAACATGAATATCACATGTCATAAGTTTGGTAGGATAATCCATAAGAAACCCCATTACACAAGGATCCTGATGGAGTTCCGAGATTGCGACAAGATGGGTCACCTTCAACATTTATTTCATTATTTTCTTTTAGAATCCAGTGGAAGGGGATCCATACTAGTGCCTATAGTAGGTATGGGATCTATATATCCACATCAGGCTGGGATTTATTTTTCCACCAGCCAACTAGGCCGAGGCAGTGGAGACCGTGGATGAGAAAATCAAGTTCCAGAAAAACAGTGTCAGCAGAGTGGACCTACTTAGGCTAGTCAGGCGACATATCAGGGTCGAGGTTTGGTCCATATGTATGCAGTGTAGCTAGTTCTAGTGGATCAGAGTCTAGGTCCCTCTACAGTTATAGGTACTATCCTTGAATAATCTAATTTAGTTTTTCAACTTTTTGATACTAGTGCTTCACACTCTTTCATATATGCTACGACTGTTGAGAGTTTGGGTCTTTACATCGATTACTTCTGCAGCATTATGTATCTTTACACTCTGTTGGGTGTTAGAATAGAGGGAATACACCAGTTCCAGGAGTCCCCCCTTGAGATAGGTGGGTACTGTTTCTTCTATAATTTCTTCTTCCTCGAGATGACTGGATTTGATTTCATTCTCGGTATGGAATGGATCATTATTTATCATTCCAAAGTGGATTTCTATCACAGTCGAGTTTCTTTCAAAACACCAAAGGGAAGAACTTATATACACAAGGGAGAATTGTATATCTAGGAAGATTGATCTAGAACTAAGTGTTTTGGGATATGCAGAGTGACAACTCAGCTAGAAAGACTTTTTTATAAGTGACTAGGGAATGTAGTTAGTGTAATTCCCTCCCATTGTGGATAATTTCAGGGACATATTAACTAAATATTTCTCTAGATTACCTACTATTGGGGAAGTTGAGTTCACTATTGAGCTAGTGCTAGCTGCGACATCAATGTCCATTAATCCTTATAGGATGGCACCAACAGAGCTATAAGAACTTAAGAAGCAGCTTGAAGAGCTTGAAGTTAAGGGTTTTATTAGACCTAACACATCACCATGGGGTTCAATAGTCCTTTTTCCAATAAGGTGGATGGTACCCTCAGATTTTGTGTGGATTACCATTGATGAAACCATCTTATGATAAATAATTGATATCCATTTCCTCATATAGAAGACCTCTTCAACTAGCTGCGAGTAGAAACTGTTTTCTCCAAGATTGATTTAATATCGGGCTATCATTAGGTGTGTGTGCGAATATCATATATAACTCATAAAACTTTCTAGAGTAGGTATGACTTGTATGAGTTTTTGGTTATTCCATTCAGTCTGATGAACATGCCAGTAGTTTTCATAGCTCCAATGAATCAAGTTTTCTACCCGTACCTTGATTCCTTTGTGGTAGTCTTTGTAGATGACATCTTGGTGTATTCACGCTCCAGGAATGACCATGAAACCCATATTTAGATCAAACTAAGTATAATGAGATATCACCAGCTATATGTGAAGCTTATTAAATACTACTTTTAGATTAATAAGGTTCAATTCTTGGGTCATATCATATCTGAGTCAGGCGTATCAGTCGACCCAGAGAAGGTGATCACAATGGTTTCATATGATCATCCCAAGAATGTTTTTTACATACATAGTTTCCTGGGGATTTATGGATATTACAGAAATTTCATCCAAGATTTCTATTGCTTAAAATCACCTCTTACCACCTTGACTAAGAAGGGTGTGCAGTTTATCTGGTCATAAGTTTTTGAGAAAGGTTTTCTGGAGTTAAAGAGGAGACTCACGTTAGCTCTGATCTTGATTCTTCCTGAGCCAAAAAGAAGTTATAATTTTTAATATGATGCTTCAGGAGTCGAACTGGGTGGAGTTATGATACTGGGTGATCAATTCGTGGATTATGGATCCCACCAACTGAGGCATCATGAGTGAAACTATCCTACTCATGACCTCAAATTAGCAGCTGTGGTTCATGCTCTTCACTATTGGAGACACTACTTATTGGGAGATAGGTATTTTGTTTACATATGTCATAAAATATTGAAATATATCTCCACATAATGAGGCTTAAATTTGTGGCAGTGTAGGTGGGTCAAATACCTACAGTCATCCAACTTTTAGATTTCTTATACCCCTAGTATGGGTAATTCCATGGATGATGCTTTGAGCCAAAAAATGCAGACACAATCTATCCAGGTAGCCAACAGTGAGTAGAAGATGATTTATATTTTTATTAGATGCATCTGGAGGTTCGGGAGCAGTGCAAACAACCAGTTATAATAGATCTTGTAGTGACTTCCTCCCTTCTGGAGTGAGTCCACAAGAGATAGTTATTTGATCCAGAGGGGCTCATTTTGATGTAAAGCATCACAAGAGAGAACCCACCTCCAAGTTGGGTTGTTGATAGTAGTGAAACATTGCTCTACTGTGGTTGTGTATGGGTCCCTTTTGATATTCAGAAAGAGATGATGAGGTAGTCTCATGCCTCTGTTTGGGCAGTTCATCTTGGACTTACTAAGATGTACAAATATATGCATCATCAATACTGGTATACTACTATAAAGAAGAAAATAATGGGTTTCATTACCCGATGCTCCATCTTTTAGTAGGTGAAGGCATAACACTAGTGACCTACTAGAATCCTATAACCCCTATCCATTCCTGAGTGGAAATGGAACAACGTCACCATGGATTTCATTACAGGCTTACTGAGATCTCCTCAAGGAAGTGATGTAGTATGGGTTATCATCGATAGGTTGACCAAAGTCACACACTTCCTACCTATCTAGGAGACCTTATCTATTGACATGTTAGGGAGGATTTATATTTCGGAGATAGTTTGACTTAATTGTATGCCCCATTCAATCATTTTGGACCAAGATGATCATTTCACATCATGATTCTGGAAAGGGTTGAAGAAGGTATTGGGTTCACAAGATCTTTTGAGTACTGTATATCACCCCTAAACTAATGGGTAGTTCGAGAAAACCATATGGGTATTAGAGGATATGCTGCGGGCCTATATCCTTGATTTTAGAGGTTCTAGGGAGAAACATATTCCTCTAGTTGGATTTTAATATAATAACAACTTCCAGGAAACAATTAAAATTGATCCATATGAGACCCTATATGGTAGACTATTCCATTCACCTCTATGATGACTTGAAGCATGCATGAAAGCTCTTCTGAATCCCTATATCGTTTAGGATAATTTTGAGCATGTCCAGCTAATTTAGAAGAATATAAATATATCTTAGTCCAGACAAAAGGCTTATACCAATAATTGTTGTAGACCCATGGATTTTAAGGTGGTACATCTGGTATTTCTATATGTTTCACCAAGGTTGGGTCATAGGAGAATTAGGAGATAAGGGAATTTATTGCCGAGATATGTCGTTTCATTCAAGATAGTGAAAAGAGTTGGTCTATTATCCTATCAGTTACTATTAACTTAGAGGTTCCATGCCATGAAAAATATCTTCCATGCATCTTACCTTCGATAGTATCATCCAGACCCATCTCATTCATTTAACCCTAACGACATCAAGCTTGAGGCAGATACATCCTTCATGGAATGTATGATTCGTATCGTCGATCATTGCATGAAGGTTCTCTGATGAAGATCCGTTCCACTGGTCCAAGTGCTATGGTAGCACAGACGCGTTTAGGATGAGACCTGAGAATGGGAGACTGATGTGTGTGTGTAGTGGCTGGACCTCTTCTCGGATGATGTTATACTACCCTCAGAAGGGAAACTCAGGGATGAGTTGTCTTAAGGAGGGGAGGTTGTAATGTCCTGAATTTAACCAAGGTATGAAATATTTATTTTTTTATTCCAATTACTTAAAGAAACCCAGGGAGCACACCCACACAATCTTTTATAGGTCCCGAGCACAGATAAATTTTTATGGTTGCATGGGATTTATAAAAAATAATACACCGTTACCTGGTGAAATGTTTTGGGTTAAAAAGTAATTAAAATGATTAAAATAAATAAAATAAATTTAAATAAATAAAAATAAATGAAAAAGGAATAAAAATAAATAATAAAATAAAAAGCGGTTAGAATAAAAGTGAAAATAATTAAAAATGGGATTAACCCATTATTATTATTATTTTTATTATTTATTTTATTTTATTCTTCCTTATTTATTTATTTTTTTCCTCCACTATTTATTTCCATTATTTCTTTCCCTCCTCTCTTCTCTCCCTCTCCTATTCTTTTGTGTGTCATTCCCCCCACCTCTCTTGGTGGTGTGCGACTCCCCATTGCTGCTTCAGAAGCCTGCTACACCTTCGATTCTCCTCCAGTTTCAACACCATTAGAAGCACTATAAACCTCTTGGTAAGGCTTATCATCCACAAAAATTAGTTTTTGGTTTCATCCTCTTTTTTTCGCGCAATATTTCACAGAATGTTTTTACCAGAAATTGGGGTTTTTGTTAAATCCTCCAATTTCTTCCATTTTATGTCAAATAAAAGGTTTTCATGGGAAGTGGGGTATACTACAACTATAAGGTAGGGTGCCTATGTAATTTACCATTGTTTTATTTCTTTGTTAAATTTACACCATTGTGCCACTCATTGGTGCCTATCAGAAAATACCAAATAATGTGTATTAATTTAATTAAACTATTTTACTCGATACTTATGACCTTTGTTTAAGGCGAGCCTTTCCTAGGTTATTATCATGCTGTTGGACACCCCTTTGGGTGTGTCGACATAATAGGACTATTTACCAATAGACCTAAATCTTTAAATTATTATTTACATGTGCATGTGTGATAATTTGGGTTGATGTTTTAAATTGGAATAAATTATTTAGAATGAATAATAAACCATGAATTTGATTTTCCTTTGATTTTGTTTGCCTAAATAATTTTTACTATAAGTCTTGTCATGATTTATGATTATTAAATGTCGTTGCCTTTTCTTACATTGATAAAGTTCCAATTTTGTTTAATATTGTGTTATTATTATTAGCTGTGACTATTAGGCTTGAATAATTAGTAAGCACGTGGCACTAAATGGCTAATTAAAGAGATGCAATCATGAATTATTGATTTGTTATAAATATACCTCTCTTTTTGTTTTAAATGAAATAGGGTTGGGGAGATAACATGAGTCTCATATTAAGAACCCATAATTGGACTCTTCGTGATCGATAGGTTACCACAAAATGCGACGAGAAAGCGATATTTTAGGCCCTCTAGGAAAGGGATTTCCACAGGATTTTTACTATACTACTGGGTGATATTGGTTCCCTAAGGGGAAACCGAGGATAAACCTATTGGAAAGATGGATACGCCAAGCCTTAGTTGATACTCGGTCCCTTATGTGTGATACCCAATACATACTCATATTTACCATAACATGAGTGATACTTGGTCTTTTGAAAGGATCGCAATGTATGAGCTTGGCGGAATTGGATATTTTGAATGGATGTACCATAGTGATACCTTAGGGATGAGATTAGACTCTACCTCTGAAATTGATGGTTTAAATATAAATTCTTATGATGCTTTTATTGATACAACATAGAGTTTCCTTATGCTTTGTGATACCTCTCTTATGCCTTTAGTGTGCCTAGTTCTGACATATGGATTATACCCCAGACCAAAGCACAAGCTTGGGGGTATGCCATTATCTTTGGTCTATCATGTTACTTAGGCCCTGATATGTGTGTGTATATATATATATATTCTTCTTTACCACGTATCTCATTCAGACTTCCAGCTTAGGCCGAAGTAGGTGGTATGGGATGGGTGTCCATTTAAGAACCCTGACCAAGTTACAGTTATTTTTATTTATTTATTCAAACTGCTTACTTTTATTATGCATCAACACACTACTATTCTTCAACATCATGAAATGGAATGGTCTAGACATTGTGGGTGCCGACCTACTGATATTGTATCTCACATCCTATTCGGGAACCATTTGGTACTTGAGTAGACTTTATGTTCATAGGTATGGATACATGGAAGGGTGATACTTCTGATGTTTTGATTTATTTGTTATTTTGGATGGAGATTTGGGGGAAAAGGAATGAGCCTATGCTCGAGATTATGTATCACATTTTTAGGTCTTTTTGGCAGTTTTTGTTAGCATGCAGCATATGCTTATACCCTGTACCCTTGTACTTTGATTTATTTACTTTTGGCATCATACATTGACATTATCATGGTATGTTTTATGACTATTCAACTTCTGTAGTTATTATTTATTCTGTTGGGTCATTTATATACTTCACTTATAGTATAATTTTTCTATATTCTTCCGCTATTTGATACATATATTATTTTCTGCTATATAATACCTTATCTTATAAGAGCATAGTCTCCCCATGGACTTACCCAAGGCCCTTGATGCTAGCCGGAAGCTGTTAGCATTTGGGGAGATGTGTTTGAGGTCTTGTGTCCCACTATCTTGGGTTCCATTTCAGTGACACTTGGGGTAGGATTCTATATATTTAATTATAAAATATTCATTATTTAATCACTTAAACCCACCTCTCCTCATGTATAAATACAACCCATCACAACCCCATTTCAACCAAAAAGACTTATATATACTCAAATCTCTAACAAAAACTCTATCACTCACTCTCCCCATGTCCAAGTGCTTCCAATATCATAAAAATACCAAATCCAAGGCCCTAAAGAGTCTCCCAAGGAGGTGATATTCAAGGGGTAATTTTCTCAAAACACCTCTCTTAATTTCTTTTCTTCTTCTATTTTCTCCCCAATTCCTTCATCCATCATGAAATAATAATTACAAAATCATGTACATAATGTAATGTTATGTTTCTAATGAAATATATTATATTAATCCCTTTTATTACCTCCTCTTATTCAAAGAAATGAAACTATTGTCCAAGTAATGCTGGTTAATTACCTTCGTGAATAATGTTTTTGTTTTTTTTTTCAATTACTGAATTCATGGATGGTCATAAAAATATTATTCTAGTTAAATAATATTTAAATAAGAAAGTTATATGCTATTTCATGTTCTGGAACTAATATATACTCATTATAGTAAATAAAATGAGACTAGTTCATGGTGTTCAGAAAAACTGCCAAAATAAAATAAACATTTATCATTAACACTTTATCAAATGAATCATCCTCATGTATGAAAAAATGATAAATGAGACTATTTAAACTTTTTTAAGTGCATGAATACAATTTCATTTCACTTATGAAGTTTTATTTTAATTTGAAAATAAAATCCATAATTATACACAAATGAACCGATCATGGAACCATGAAATGAACGCACCCGAAACCATGAAAATAATGAAATATTATAAAATAATCACATAAGGTATTATAAATATGAATATTGTTTTGGAATTAGTTAATAAAATTCTACAAACCATTATACATGAGGTTAAATAATGCTACACTAAAGGGAAGTGTGAGGTAAGGGTTTTCTCATCCCACTTTTACTTCTATGAGATATATGCCTTATTCACCACTTAATCCTTGTGTGTGGAAAATATACTTTACTTTGATATATCACACCATGAATCTCATTATATTTATGGTATTAAATTTCTCTTTTGATAATTATTACTTTTATAGGGCATACGATTCGACTGATTACAAGTGGTAAGGGATTTCTTAACTGAATTTTCATTCATTGGGTTAAACTTCTATTTCACTGATTATGTCATTCTATGGTTATGTGTGAAATTAATTTTGACTACTGAATGTTGTATTTCAACTTTTTTTATGTGTATTTACAAAAAATACACATAATCGATCTATTTGATTAATGAAATGATCTTTTTAATGAATTTTGTCTCAATCTCCTCTCATTGAGGAACATTTTGATGTTATACACCCACCTTCTTTTATGAGGCGTATATAAAAACCCTTTGACATATCATATCATGAATTTATTTACTATAATGTTATTTAATGTTTTAAATGATATTAATTCATGGGGATTATGATTCAAATGTTTCAAAGTGGTATGTGAAACTTTTATTTAATTAATTATTTGATATATAATGAATGATTTGGACATACAAACACGAGTAGGTCCTGATTATAGATATCCCCTAGATGCATTGGTAGTCTCATGAGATGAAAATGCTGTCCAAATTAAATGTATTTTTACCCACAATGATTAAAATTTCTTTTGAAATGTCTTGATGGTAGTGGTACCATGCTACCTGAGATCATGGTGTCTAAATAATTAATAATTACCTTCATCCAGTATTCAGTTCCAAGATATTTTCACTATGAAAAAAATATATGGATGCATTTTCATTCCCAATTTATTGATTACATGTAATTTGTGTTCAATTATTTACCTTTCCATGATGATTATCCTTTATTTATTTATGATTGATTTCACTGTACTTATCCCTTATTGAGAATTTGATATCATCCCTTTCTTATATTTTATTTTCCACTAGGTTTCCAAGAAGTGTATTATGATTGATATGTAGGGTTATGTTAAGGGTAATAATGTTTTTATCAAACAAAATTATTTTTCAATTTTATATTGAAAATGGAATTTTAATTTCAAATATGTATATAGTTTTTCAAGACTACTAAAATATTCGGTCATTTGGGATGTGATTTATTATACCTTATGACAATGTAATAATTTAAGGCATCTAATCCAAACTACTAGAGTTTAGGTCAATATAGTTGGTATCAGATCAAGTTTTTTAGAAACCTTGGGAACTAGATTTAGGAAAACATAGATTAGTGAATATAACCCCATCATTGACTTTGATGACAAGCCTAAGTATAGGATATCATCCTATTGATTTGGTAATGACCATGGATAACCTAGATTAAACCTAAATTATCATGTATTGAGAATAACATGTCATTATTTAGACATACTTTATATGATATTAGATCACTCTGATTAGAGTAGTTTGATTATTACAATTTAATTTTTTGTTCTAGTTAGTGGTGGGAAAAAGAATGATCTAGGTTAAAATTGAATATTATAGATAATATATGGTTGAGAAACAAAATGGGATGATGACTAGATTAAAGGTTACCATGTTTATGCCTAATCAGTTATCATGATAAATGATTAAAAATATACACCATCACTAACTATCAGACTCACCAAAGAAGAGAAGGATATAAGTTTGTTGAGAGCTCAATTTGTGGATATCATGTAGAAAAGAAGATTTGGTTTCTTATTTTTTGAGAATTTAAGAAGAAACACCCTAGTGAATGTCTTAGAGGAATGATAAGATGTTTTGGGGATAGAAAAGAAGGATATAAAGCAAGTAATTTCTAAGGAAAAATGAAAAGTCTAGAATAATGGTCTCCCTGAGGTATTACTGATGGTTGAATGTTTTAAATGTGTAAAGTATGAAAATTATGAAAACCTATTTCCTAGGGGAAAAATCATGAAGAAAATCAGAAATTTTATACAAGTAATGGTTATACTACTGATGATGAAGAGACTACAAATGACAAATGAAAGAAATGAATTATTACGGAAAAATATGATGAAGCATAGTTAATGGTTTAAGTTCTTGTGTATTTATATTTAAGAATTATTTTATCAATAATGATCTATTTATAAATATCATGATATATATAAGGATTATACTATAATACCTTTTCCTTAAGGATTTGAGAGCACATGTTGAATGGTACCGATAACCAAGAAAGTGATTTAGTGGAAAGTTGATATTTTGGAAAACACATGATTAAGGGAAGATAAAACTTAATATATTCTTAATGTTGAGATAATAATGACAAATATATATTTATAGGATAGTATTGGTGACCCAAAAATTGGTTAGTGATTTGATGGTTTATGTTATCTTTACTGGGATTACTACATGTTTGGATTTAAGGAATATACCTAAGAATTTATTTTAGAAGAATGCATGTTTTAATTGAGGTTTATTGGTGATAAATATTTTCATATATTTGGTATATGACATTAAGAGTAACAATATGTTGTTTGGTGTAATATAATGTGAAGTTGATTTTGGAAATTTAGTAACCTTCCTTCTAAATTTTTGGACTTTTAATTTGGACTGATGTATTTTAGATGAGTCTTAAGGTAAATACTTATGGAATAGATTAAGTTAAGATTTGGATATTACATCCTATTGAATAAAATTTTCTAACCATTTTGGATTCAGTAAATATTTAAAGGCCAAAGGATCGACTTATGTATCTTTTGATAAAAGTGCTATAGGCATAAAAATCCATCTTGAATATCCAAATCTTTTTTTAAGAAATGAAGTGGAGATAGACCGAAGCACAAAAAAAAGTGAGATTGTACTTATGATATGAAATAATGTAAGTATATATCCTAATATTATTTTGAAATAAAATTTCATCCTATTACCATCATTTTTGAGGATATAGATGACCTTTATCAGACCTATTTGGTCTATGGTATTGTGGTCATTAACCTTCTAATGACCATGTTTTCTATCATTCCCCATCAGAATTTGATAGTTAGATTTATATTATATGTCCTTGTTTTCACTTTACACTAATTTTATCCTATTAAAAATCCTAATTTTGTGGTGACCTTCTCATTTCCCTTTCCCTTTTATTAAGTGTATATTTTATTAACCCTATTTATGATGTGGGTTTCCCAAAAAGAAATTTTCAAGTACCAACCTTTAATTTTTGAAGTGAAATTTAAAATTGAGATGAATAAATTTATTGAATGAGGGGAGAATTTAACACCCCAATATTTTATAGTATGTATCTTCTAAAATAGTTCAATTTCTTTGATAGCTTATGTTACACAGAACACCGAGCTTAAATAAGTAATTAAATATTATTATTTAATTATGATAGTTATCACCTTGCTGTTGGAATGGAAATAATGAATAAGATTAACTAAATTGATAAAATATAGTTTACACATGTTTATAAAATTAATTAATTGGTTTCCAATTAATTATAAATAAAAATGAGAACCAATTGAATATAAGGGATGTGTTTTTATAAAAAAACTATTTTTATGCCCATGATGAAATTTTATCTTAATAAATTAAATTAATCACTATTATTGAAATATATTAATGAAATTTATATGTTATATATTCATTAAAAGGTTTTTAAATTCATAAAAAAGTTTTATAGTCTTAATATAAGAATAAATCAAATTTTAAGCATAAAAAGCTATATATTTCTAAAGGCAGTTTTGTCACCTTTTGATGAAACACCTGTTTTAAATATAAATTTTTAGACCTTTTTAAGTTTTATTTGAAAAAAAAGTTTTATTTTTGAAATCATAATATCAAAATTTTCTTAAGGTAAAATTTTGGTATTTTTCAGAGAAGTTTCATTTTTTGATGAATAGTGAAAAATATTGAATTTTAATTGAAAACCGCTTTTTAATATAATTTATTTATATAGTTAAATTATGTTTTAAATTGGTTTTAAAGTATAATTAGTTCAATTATACATAAATAAAACCAATTTAGGTCATTTTAACCAATTTCACATTGAAATTGGGTATAAAAACATTTCAAACTTTTGAACTTTTTACTTTAAGACCCCGCTTTTTCATTGTGTCTGTGGGATTATTTTTAAATTTAATTTTGAAAATTATATGAATTGAATTTGGTAAAATGGATTCAATATTTGTAATCATAAGGTCCAAATTATTTTTTAAGTTCATTTTAATTTTTAGGTATAAAAAGTTACCATGGTAAAAAAATTATTTACCACAGTATAGGTAAAATAATGAAAAGAGTTAATGTTAAAAGGTAAAAGATTAAACTACCTAAAAAATATAACTTTTAATGGATGGTTGATATATTTATTTACCGTAAAAATTATTCAAAACATTAAAAAATACAATTCATTTAAATTAATTCCACCTCATTGTGGTTGATTTTAATTATAAAATATTTATTATTTAATCAGTTAAACCCACCTCTTCTCAAGTATAAATACCACTCCTCACCACCCCATTTCTACACAAAATCCTTTAAGATCCTAAAATATCTACTAAAAACTCTCATACTCACCATATAAATGTTTAAGTGCTCCTGGTCTCATAAAAAGACCAAATCCAAGGTCCTCAAGGGCATCTCAAAGAGGTGATATTCAAAAGGTAATGTTCTCAAAACACCTATCTTAATTTATTTTTTATAATATTTTCTCCCCAAACCTTCATAAATTATGAAATAATAATTACAGAATCATTTAAATACTTTAATTTTATGTTTCTAATGAAATATATTATATCCATCCCTTTTATTACTTCATCTTATTCAAAGAAGAGAAACTATTGTCCAAGTAATGCCGGTTAATCGCCTCTGTGAATAATGTTTTTGTTTGTTTTCTATTACCTCCTTCATGGATTGTCATAAAACTATGATTTTGGTTAAATAATACTCAAATAAGTATATTATATCCTATATCAAGTTCTGGAACTAATATATACTCATAATAGTAAATAAAATGAAACTAGTTTATAGTATTCGAAAAACCACCAAAATAAACTAAACATTTATCATTAACAATTTATAAAATAAACCATCATCATGTGTGAAATATAAATGATAAATTAAACTATTTAAAATTCTGAAATTTCATGAATACCATTTCATTTCAATTATATATTTTTATTTCTATTTAAAAATAAAATCCATAATTATACACAGTTGAACCGATCATGAAACCATGAAGTGAACACACCTGAAACCATGAAAACAATGAAATATTATAAAATAATCACACAAGGTATTATAAATATTAATATATTTATGTAATGAGTTAATAAAATTATTTAAAACATTATAGAGGAGGTCGAAGAATGCTACACTAAAAGGAATCACGAGGTAAGGGTTTTCTCATCTCACTTTTACTTTTGTGAGTTATATGACTTATTCACCAATTAATCCTTGTGTGTAGAATATATACCACCCTTTGATATATTAAATGTATCTTTATATAATTATTACTTTTATGGGGCTTATGATTCGATTGATTATAAGTGGAAAGATATTTCTTAACTCAATTTTCATTCATTGGGTTAAACTTCTATTTCATTGATTATGTCATTCTATGTTTATGTGTGAAATAAATTTTGATTATCTCATAATTTATTTCAAGTTATTTTATTTTTATTTATAGTGAACAAAAATAATAAATTCATTTGATTAATTAAATTATATTTTTAAGGGATTTCATATCAATCACCTCTCATTGAGGCATATTTTGATGTTATGCACCCACCTTCTTTTATGAGGTGTATATACAACCCCTTTTATATATCATATCACAAATTTATTTAATCCAATGTTATTTAATGTTTTATTAAATTATATTACTTCACGGGATGATTCAAATGTTTCAAATTGGCATGAGACACTTTGATTTAATCGATTATTAGATATATAATGAATGTTTTGGACATGTAGACATAGGTGGGGCCCAGTTATAGATATCCCCTAGATGCATCAGTAGTTACATGAGATGAAAATGTTGTCCAAATTAAATGGTTTTTTACACAAAATGATTAAACCATATTGTGAAAGTTCTTGACGGTAGAGGTACCATGATTCCTGAGATCATGCCGTCTAAATAATTAAGAATTTCCTTCATTCAACATTCAGTTCATAGAGATTTTCACTATGAAAAAAATTATGGATTCATTTTTATTATTATTTTATTGATTACATGGCATGTGTGTTCAATTATTTACCTTCCTATAATGATTATACTTTATTGATTTATGATAGATTACACCGTACTTAGCCCTTACTGAGCATTTGAGATCACCCCTTTCTTATGTTTTATTTTCCCCCAAGTTTCTAATAAGTTTATTATGATTTATATGCATGGTTATTATAATTATAATAATGGTTTTCTCAAATAAAATACATTTTTAATTTCAAATATGTATCTATTTTACCAAGACTACTAAACTATTAGGTCCTTTGGGATGTTATTTCTTATATCTTATTCCAATGTAATAAAGTAAGGCACTAGCTCTAGGTAAATTGATTATGGGTCATTATGAGCATCCTTGGAAAGTATGCAAAAAAAAATTTAAATAAAAATTATCCCAATAATATATCAAGGAAGAAAAGTGATAATACCTTAGATTCCAAATCCAAGAAGTTGAAGAAAAGTGAAACATCCAAAAGAACTAATAATAAGGATGGAACTTTTAAGAAGGCATGTGGAAAATAAAAACTTTTTTCCAATGTTCCTAATTATATATTAGTCATATATCCAAAATATTTGGAGAATATGAGGAAAAAAACACAATAAAAATTTAGTTCGAAATAAAAAGAAAATATTCTACATGATGATAAAGACGTTCTATGTATGAGGAGAAACATGGATGAACACACTCCTAAAGTTTGTTCTATAATAATTCAAAAACAAGAAGAGTTTTTAAAGAAGATAAAAGTTTCACCAGGTGATACAAGTGAATTTTAAGATCTTGTGAAGAGTTATTTTACACAAAAATAAATTCAAGGTGTGATGAGATCCGTGCTACCAAAGGCCAAGTAAAATTTTAAAAATAGATGTAGAAGCATGAAGACCAGAGGGCATGGGTAAACTTAGTTGATAAAATATCAACCTTAGTGTTCACATTGATGAACCAAAAAACCCACTTTATTCCCTTAATCTTTATGTATTTTATTTTTTCTAATAATGCATATAATTTAATGTGAGGCAATTTCTTAGGGGGAAAACCTAATAAGTAGTGAGTGTTTTCAATTCTTGAAAACAAAGATAAAGAAGTCAAAATCCTTGAATGATTTCTCAATTAGTATTCAAATAAAAATATGATATAGGACCATATTTGATGAATTTGAAGAGTCTTATATAATATCCTAAACAAAAAGGATAAAAAACATAACATCTTGATTTGATATTATATTTGGAATCCTGAAGAACAATTATTGAAGAAGATCATCCTTGATGAAGTTGTGGAAGCTGTCAAATATGGATTGCCACAAGTTGAAGATCCATTTTGGTATATTATCCATATTTTAACATCTTGAAGTCCATTCTTAAAGATATTTATCATTATGAATATTTTTAGAAGTATTTTCCTTGAGGGGGAGAAAAACAAATAAACATGAATAAGGTGACAAAAAATACTGTTGCATGAAAATATGATCATTCTAGAAAGTGATTAAAGATAATTTCATTGACAAGGAATATTTTCTGAACTCTATAATCCTTGTTAAATAAAATTAGATTCTAAATCAAAGGGGATAAAATTATTTTTATCAATGAAATAAAAAATGGAAAGATAAATAATTTCCAAGGTTATTGTCAAATCCTATTATTTATACTTGAATGTTTTTAATTTATTTGTTGAAGTGAGTGTAATAGTTTCAAGTTGATATTTATGTATTTATATTTGTGTCCATAATTTTTCTAAACTTTAAATATAATTGGACACCCTTGAATACAAGATTGTGAGTTATAATTTCATTCTGTATCATTCAATTTTATAAGGGAAAACTTTTTTTTCGAGATTAAACTCACTTGTTTTCTACACTGATCATGAATCAAGTAGAATTAGAGTAGAATGGTTTATGGAAATTTTCAAAGTATGATTTGATACCACTTTTCCCAAGAACATTGTATTTATTTCTAATAAGGGGGAGATAAATTTAAATGAAAGTTTGGTAAGAAAGGGGGAGAGTATGACACATATTGACATATCATTTATACATGGGTATTGAACAAAAAATACAAAGGGGGAGATTTTCGAGTCCACTTTTTTGATGTTGTATGTTTTTTTAAGGTGATATCAATATATGTTGAATAAATTTTTGAAATTATTTAAAGTTGGTGGATAACCCAAGAATATTTAAGAAGAATCCTATTGAATAAGGGAACCCAAGAAGTTGTTTCATGCCTATAAAATATTTTTGGAAGATTATGTTTGAAGGAGTTCCATCCAAGTTGTTTTATGAAACTTAAACATATACATGGATGATGAAGAACTGATCATAAATAAGTGACCATATGATGAAATGTGGACACACATGGTAGGTCAAGTAACCATGAGAAAGTGACTGCATTAAGAAATGTAGAAATGCATGGTAGCTCAAGTGACTATGAATAAGTGACCGTATAAAGGAGTACTGACACACACAGTAGGTGAAGTGAATCTGGAATCCCTTAGTAGAAATATGAAGAAGGTTTTCAATAAATCAGTTGATGCAAAGTGAAGTTATATTATAGTGACTAAATATTATAATAAAATTTATTATAATTCTTACTTAGTGTTCTTGAATGAAGTTTGAAAGAAATAATAAGGCATATACATGAGGAATATGATGTTCAAGAAGTTTAGTGTATGTTTGAAGAAGTGAAGAATGGTTATGTAGGTGATCCTCATAGCCAAATGGGAACATATATGATTTATGTAGCCAATTCAACAAAGTATTTGATTCATATAACCAAATAGTCACATAGACTATTCACATAGATGATTCAACCACATAATCAATTCATTTAGCTGAATGTTCACACAACTATTTTTAGTGACGTATTAGATTGATTCACATATCCATTTTCAGTGATGTAGTTAATTGATTCATGTATCCATTTTCTGTGATGTAGATGATTGATTCACATAGATTTTTTCAGTGATATTACCTATTGAGTCACAACCATTTTCAGTGACATAACCAATTGCTTCTTGTATCCATTTTCAACAATGAAGAGGATTGATATACATAGGTGATTCTTGAAACATAGGTGATTCGATATATTCAAATGTTAAATGAATATATACATACAAACATGGGATATAGGTTGTTCATGGAAAGATAATAAATATAAAAATGTTGCAGTTATTAAAAACCGTGTGAAGAAACCAAAGGAAGAGTACTCGAGTCCTATTTAAATGAGAAGTTATAGAAGAAATAATCATGATGATGCAACTAAGTTGAGGAACCAATGAATATTATCATGATATATATACTGTGACTCATACCATATTTAAGAATAATAATTTTGTGATATTATACAACAAATAATATATAGAATTAATGAGAAGATAATTCAAGTTTCATTATGACTGAATTTAAAGGAAGAATAACTGCTTTTAGATGCATGTAGCTATAAAGAAGAAATCACAGAGTAAAATATGAGAGGGAATATTATGTGAATTTATTATTATTATTGTTATCATCATCATCATTATATACAAATATATTGCATTTTTTTTTGAATAATTGTGAATGGTGAGCTATTATTATTGATCCAATACATATTCTCAAGGAAATATTTACTAGAATCAAATAAAAATTGAGATATATTGACTTTGATTATTTAGATACATTCTTAAGAATAATAGATAGAATAAGAATATACAATGCATCCTATTATACACTGATGAAGAAAAAGGGAAGAAGAGAATAAGAGAAGAAAGTTTTGTGCACACCAGTTTATACAGGAAGAATAAGAAGAAAAGGAATAAAAGAGAAGAATAGATATGTATACTTATATCTATACATAAAAAGTAGAAGGAGTAGAATATCAGTTTTCTATTGTGAATAGAAGAAGAATTTGTGTGCAGTGTTGTGAATACAAGTAGAAGAAGAGACATGCTATAGTGTATAGGAAGAATAAGGAGCAACACAAAAATAATAAGACAACATTCTATATTGGGGTCAAAATATATTATTTTTTCCCTACATTAAATTTTAAAGGTATGGGATGTACCTGAGTGTAGGATACACTAAAAAAGTGTGTGGGATGCACACTCTACACTATTGGGAACAATAATGTAACACTCATAGGGTTTTACTAGCGGGTTATGTGACCATGGGTTTTACCAGATGACACCAAGGATTATCCTTATGATACTAAGAGGTGAACCTTGTAAATAATTGTTCCTTTTTTGTGCATGTATTTGGTTGGGATTTAATAAAGAAAGAAAAGTGGGGATAGATAGAACTAGAGAATTAATTTACCTTAACTAGTTAAAGACGTAAAAGAAAATAGATATAAGGATAAAAGTATAAATAGGTTTTTTGAAAAAGAACCATTACTGATTCACCTCCTCTTAGTATCAATCATATTCCTCCTTGGATCCTACAAAAATCTTTCTATCTCCATAGGTATCCATGGGACAACCAAATCACTAAAATTTCAAGAGGGATTATTCTTCACCCATAGTGTGCTAGCACCTCAACATGTAAATAATGATGAAGAAGATTTTTGGGTTTCATAAAAGTCTAATCAAGAAAGTACCCAAACACACTTATATCCATCACATGATTGTGTCTTTTATAGATTTTGTGGATGCTCCTTGGATTCCATAACATTAACTCATGTGTCACAACACATGTCACACCCTGAACCAAGACAATCCTTTATTCTATACTTTTCTTGGTCTTTAATTTTTCTGATTGAGGTTCTGATTGAGTCCTGGTTAAAATTTTCATATTTTAAAATTTTCAGGTGAGTTTTTGGCCAACGCATGGTTGGCGAATGGTGTGGAAGACCATGCGGCCAAACTGTGTAACCTTCTCTATGTCAAAAAATAATAAAATTAGATGAAAAATAAAATAAAATTAAAAGAATTAATAATAATAATAATGATAATATTATTATGATTATGATTATGATTATTATTGATATAATTTTTATTTAGTTTTTTTGAGATAAACCCTATAGGGGTCATGACCTCCCCCTTCCCTCTCCCCTTTTTGTATCTCCCCCTCCCCTTGCTCTCTCTCCCTCTCACGTGACCACCCCATCCTACCACCTCCATCGTCGGCGCCTTCTTCGATCAGACCTCCTCCCCAATAGTGCTAACCTCCTCACGCTACCCCTCCTCATTGTGCCACATCTCCCTCATGAAAATACCTCACACGACCCCCTTCTCATGTGGTGCTCGTCCATACAGCCTCCTCTCTGGTGTGCGACACCTCTGGCGACTGTACCTCCTTGCGGTGCAATCGACCTCCCATATTCCCCCTTCAGTAGGTATTACTTAGTTTTTGGGGTTCTTCTTTGGGGTTTTCCTATTTGGAAAAACCCTAATAGATAGGTTTATGTTTGGTTTTATTTTATTAGATTCTATGGGGTGTGTATGGTTCTTCGGGGTGTACTCTTCCTTTTTTTAATATTTCATCACATTCTCATGCCATTGAGGTAGGTGAATCTGTGTTTTTCCCTTTTGAAGCAATCTTTTGACGCTTGGAAAATTTCAATTATTTTTTTTATATATGATTCTCATACCATTGATACACTTGGTTATCATATTATGGTATTTCCAAATTAGTATAATTTTTTAAAAATAGGTTTCTAAGTGATTCTCGGTTTATGCCTACATGTATCCATGCTAAAGGTGTTTGTTAAATGTCAACTTTTTTTTTGATAATTTATTTTTTAAACATGATCCACACCTTCATAACGCACTTATTTAGTTTGCTTTGGTGTTTTATCATTGATAGAATTTGTTAAAAATAGGTTTTTGTTTGATCCTGTGTTTATGTTTATGTGAATTTATATGAAATGGGTGAGATAAAGTGCTAATTGTGTTTTGTTGGAAAAGATGGGTGTTTTGGTTGATGTTTTCCCATTAGGGGATTTTATAAAAATTGGTTTTATTTTGGTGTTACTTTGTGCGTGAACTGGTAATTTATATGGTTTAAAAATTTGTATTGGAAATACTTTAAAAAGGGGTTGTTTTTGTTTTTGCAATCAAATGGGAAGGTTGGATTTGGTTTTGAAGGAAAGTGGTGGGTTTTCAAATGTTTTTTTGGGTATCACTTGAAATTTTATAATGTTTCATTAGATGTTTGAACATCTATGGGTGCTCAAAGTGCACACATGTATATGCCCTCAAATGATGATGGCACTTTAAAATGGCGTTTCCATCAATATTGGTTTCTTTAATGGATCATTAGTTTTTAAATGGTACATTGGTTCCTTAAATGGATTTTAGTTTCTAAATGTTGTTGGTTCCCTTGAGTGAATTATAAAAATGGTTTAAAATGAAATCTATAAAGGTATTCCCAATTGGAACTTGGAGGATGTTTGGGTAAACATTGGGATTAAGGGGCTGTTTGGCATGTTTTGTAAGATTGCACATTTCCTCAAAGTTTAGAATGAATTTTTTAAAAGTGTTTAGATTTAGAAATTTGAGAGGCCTGTTTGGATTTGCAAACATGGAAGATTTATTAGGCTGTTTTGGAAATGTTTTGGATCTATTGCATGATGTTTTAGAATGAAAAGTATTATAGGCTCGGTAGGCACTTTATGACTTTATAAATGAATTTGGGTTTAAAATAATAAAAGACTAATTGAAATCCTTGAATGTTTTGAGGTATATTTTAGAAGAAATGTGATGTGATAGCCCGGTTGGCACCTTTGATTATTTGATATATATATATAGGGCACCTCTATAGGAGGGATATACCCTTATGGGTTATTGTATAGGGTGTCCGTGTTTGGGGTGGGCAAGCGTGATGATGTTAGGTGAGGTGAGTCACGTGTGCAAGAGCCTCCTACTTACATAGTTCATTTATATCTAACATGGGTTCCTGGGCATCATCTAGAGGATCGAGTGATGGATTCTAATCAACCCTGATTAGATCGGTTGGTAGTCCTTGGATTTCAGATAGGCCAAATAGGATGTTCCACTAGATTGGCTAGTTGAGGGCAGCTAGTAGTTATAGACTTAGGGGATTCACCATACGCCAATAGGTGGTTCTAAACCAAGTAAATCCATGGGTATTCTAGGGATGTTTAAGATCACCTATGGTTACTATGTTTTTATGCTTGTTTACTTTCCATTGTTTTTAGTTTCAATATTCACTATTTATTTATTTATTTATTTTTAGCACAACCCTGTATTGTTTTGATTAGGTATTTTGTTTAGTTTTTGGCATCAAAGGGATAATCTATTTTGAAAATGAAATGTGGTGTGTGTTGGTTTTTAAAATGGGGAAAGACTATATTTTCTAAGTAAAATAAAAAGCCCTATTTTTGTAACTATATTTTTCAAACTAGTGGTAATTGAATGTTTTCTAGAAATAGAAATACATGGATTCTGAGGTGTTTTCCTACTAAGATATTAAGCTCACACCCTACTTGTACCATTCAGTGTCGGTAGACTCAAATTGTTTTGCAAGTTTAGTTTCTTGTTTAGGTCATCTGGTTTGAGCCTACTCTTTTAGCAGTTCATTCTTGGGATGGTGGTGACCTTGAAGTCACGCGAAGATTATTGGTAGAAATTTAGTTCATTTTCGTTTAGCTCTAGTTTTGTATTTATTTTTACTTCCATGTTTATTGGTTATAATTGAATCTTTTTATTTATATTCATTTAAGGTTTAGTTGTTGGTCCTTTTCTTTTATGGTTTATTTAACTAATCCTGGTATTTATGGGATGAAATCATTACCCCTATATTGTTTTGATGTCTGGAACTAGTTTCTAACCCGTGGGGATTGGGAACTCCTCTTGGTCCATGCCATGGGTTGGATCAGGTGATCAGTTCAGGGTCATCCTAGGTTGGTTCATTAAAAACGGTATCATAGGAGGCCCTTGTTATTTGGGGGTGTCTGGTAGTTGGATATTAAGACTCTCAAGACTGAATAGGTAGGTATGGGAAGGGTTTCATAAACCCTTTCTCATTATGAACCTCAAGTTTCTAGGGTTAGTTTGGGATTTGAGTCTTTTGTCTTTGTTTTGGATTGAGGGATGAAAACAAAGGTGATCTGATGTCATGTTGTGATCCCACATGGATTAGTGACCCATGTGGAGTCTAAGTGAATAGTTCAATTCCCTCTTAGTGTTATGACCTACTTGGGGTATGACCTACTACCATGTTGATGAGTTAGGAATAAATGCTAGTCCCTCCTTCCGGTAGTTTGGTGTAAGTTGTGATTTATCTTGGTTTTTATTGGTGTAAGTGAACTTTTGAAGATGAAAATGGTTTTTAAATGGAAATGATTATTCCTAAAAACTTTAAATTGGTAAAGTGGATTTTAAAATTGAAAGTTCTTTGGTTTGAAAATTTGGTGCTTGTTTAGAATTGGTAAGTAAATGGATTGGTGCGACCCATAGTGTTATTTATAAACATTTTCACAAGTGGGGGTATGTGTATGTAAATTATGTGTTGGATCATGTGGATGGAAACTGATGGACACACATGTGATGGTTCATAGGGTTCCATGGGTGATTTTTTGAAATTTAAAGGTTTTAGAAAATTGGTTTCTCTTTGAGGAGTGGATTTTATTGGGTAAAAAGTGGTTTTGTGTTTAGAAAATAACCTTGAAATAAGGTTATTTTGAAAAGGGAAATGATTTTGTAAATTGAAATTTTGTTTAAAAAGGGGATTTTTGGAATTTGGAAAAGTGGCATTAGAAGAATTCAGTTTTGAAATTTAAATGAAAATGGTGGATTTTAAAAGAAATGTTTTTGGTTGTTTTTATATTTGTTTGGTTTTTGAGCTGGTCATTTTGGCTCAGGATGCTGATTTTGATTGTACTTTGATTTGATGTCAGTTTTGGTTTGTGTTTTTTATGATGTTCAGAAAATGGCACCCAGAAAGGTTTCCAAGATTTCTAAGGAGTCACACCCAGTTTCTGATTCTTCCCAAATGTTACCTGTCCTTCACAATGATCGAGGTCCATTATAGGTAGTGACGTGGCTTGAAGTGGTCGAACATGTCTTCAGGGCATTGGGAAATCCCAAAGCTGTTAGAGTGTGTGTTGTATTGGGTCTGTTCAAAGGTATATCTTTGGATGAATGGGAGCTGTTCTCACCCCCATCATTACAATTTGGGATGATGAGGGAATTTTTTAAATATGTCTTTATCTGATGGTTCATACCTGAAGAGTTGAAGATGAAGAAAAGGAAAGAGCTGATGGGTATTCAAAAAATCCAATGGTCAGTGAAGGCCTATGTTGACAACTTTAAGGAATTGTTTTCCTTTTATTTGGAGGTAGCATCGAAAGATTTCTTGAAGACTTCTCTCTTCATTGGGGGTATTCATCCAAAGATCAAGGTGAAGGTCCTCTCTTCTAAGGACCATCATTTTGAGAGGATGGTAGATGAAGAGTTCATAGCTGAGTTGGTATCTAGAGTGAAAACAATTTGAAATCCAGCATCTCTTTCTGCTCATGAAGGTTCCCCATCTAGAAAGAAGTATATACCGGAGGAAACTTCTTCTAAGGAGTCTCCTTAAATGGTTCTAGTTTTCTATTCATTAGATCATCCTTGTGTGTACCACCAGTGTGGCTAGTTCAGGCACTTGAAGATGCCATGTCATATCCCTCTAAATATGTTCCATCATTGTGAATGTTTGGGTCATCTAGAAAAGTTTTGTAGAAAGAATTTCCTAAAGAAGATGTTATGATCGAGGGATGCTCGTACCTGACTGTGAGCCAGGAGATGTTTCAGCCATCAGAGCCCCATCCACAGGTCTTAGGGTAAATCTCATACATAGTTAGGGTTTCCAGTGATATGTGAGACCTTTTCCTCGTTCTTTAGTTTTCATTTTAGAAGAGAGACATTTAAGGTCTCATTATTCTTATTCTCCTGCTATTGTAAGTTCATCTCTTATTTTAATATTGTGATGAACTCACTCTATCACAACCCAAGTGATTTCATCTATTCTAAATATGGTTTTCTAAATCATTTGTTTTTTTAAATTGTGTTTGTCCCTTGTATGGGATGGTTTCAGCTTAGTGGTGCTCGTTTGGAGATGTTTGGGTTTTGTGAGATATGTGAATGGTGTTTCTGGTCCATTGTTTAGTCAGAGTTTATTTTCATGAGTTTCCCCTAATATTGGGGGGTCTATTTAGTGTGTGAAAAAATTATAATTAAATTAGTGGAGTTTTTTCGCTCATGATATTGAAGTTAGTTTGGATTAGTTGGGAATTCCCATGTTGGCCCCATCCCTGAGGTGGTATATTTGGGTTTTAATTTCCATGCTAGTTGAGTCTTTGTGCTGGGGATAACCCTCTTATGTTATCTCATCCTCTTATAATGTGGTTTATTTTGGATCATATGGGTGTGACTTTTAGAGTGAAAGGTCACCCCTAGGGTCTTGGTTTCTCTTGATTTTGACCGGGCATGCACTTGAGTTTTGTCTATCTTTGGGGTTAGTGAATTTCTAGGGGTATAAAGTGTATGTGGTGGGGATAATTGTCACACATTGACCTTGTACAGTCCTTTATTCTATATTTTTCTTGGTATTTAATTTTTCCAGTTGAGGTTCAGATTGAGTGATGGGTAAAATTTTCAGATTTTAAAACTTTCAGGTGAGTTTTTGGCCTGCGCACAGTTGGCGCACGATCTGGAGGACCACAAGACCATATCATGTGGCTTTCTCTATGTCTAAAAATAATAAAATTAGATGAAAAATATTATAAAATTAAAATAATTAATAATAATAATAATATTATTATTATAATTATGACTATGATTATGATTATTATTATTGATATAATTTTTATTTAGTTTTTTTGAGAGAAACCCTAGAGGGTTCACGACCTCCCCCTTACCTCTCCCCTTATCACATTTCCCCTCCCCATACTCTCTCCCTCTTTAATGACCACCCCATCCCACCACCTCCATCACCAGTGCTCGCTCCAGCTAGACCTCCTCCCTGACAATGCTCTCCTCCTCACACTGAACCTCATCCTTGCACCACCTCTCCCTCATGTGGATCCCTCACATGGCCCTCTACTCACACAATGATCCCCCATCTGACCTGCTCACCAGCGTGCAACACCTCCGACAGACATCCCTCCTCACGGTGTGACTGACCTCCCCTCTTCTCCCTCCATTAGGTATTCCTTCAATTTTGGGGTTTTACTATTTGAACAAACCCTAATAGATAGGTTTTATGTTCAATTTGATTTTCTTGGATTCCAGGGGGTGAGTATGGTTCTTTAGGGGTACTCTTCCTCCTCTAAAGGTTTCATCGCATTCAAACACCATTGAGGCAGGTGAATCTGTGTTTTTCCCTTCAAAAGTAATCTTTTAACGCTTAAACTATTTCAATTAATTTTTTATATATGATTTGAATACCCCTGATACTATTGGTTAACATATTATGGTGTTTCCAAATTATTATAATTTGTTAAAAATGGGTTTCTAGGTGATTCTTGGTTTATGCTTACATATATCCATGATCAAGGTGTTTGGTTAAACATCAACTTTTTTTTGATAATTTATTTTTTTAAAACATTATTCAAACCTTCATAACACACATAGTTTTTTTGGTGTTTTATCATTAATATAATTTGTTAAAAATAGGGTTTTGTGCAATCCTGTATTTATATTTATGTGAATTTATATGAAATGGGTGAGATAAAGTGCCAATTGTGTTTTGTTGGAAAAGATGGGTGTTTTGGTTGATGTTTTCCCATTAGGAGATTTTATAAAAATTGGTTGAATTGTGGTGTGGCTTTGTGCGTGAACCAGTAATTTATATTTTTTGAAAATTTTTAGTTGAAATTCTTTAAAAAGGGATTGTTTGTATTTATCAATCAAATGGGATGGTTGGATTTTGTTTTGAAGGAAAGTGGTGGTTTTTAAAATGTTTTTATGGGTATTACTTGAAAGTTTATAATGTTTCATTAGATGTTAGAACATCCATGGGTGATCTAAGTGCACATATAGATGTGCCCTCAAATGATGATGGCACTTTAAAATGGTGTTTTACACCAATATTGGTTTCTTTAATGGTTCATTGGTTTTAAAATGGTACATTAGTTCCTTAAATGGATTTTTCTTTCTAAATGTTGTTGGTTCCATTAAGTGAATTATAAAAATGGTTTAAAATGAAATCTATAAAGGTATGCCTGATTGGAACCTGAAGGATGTTTGGGTAAACATTGGGTTTAAGGGTTTGTTTGGCATGTTTTGTAATATTGTGCATTTCCTAAAGTTTGGAGAGGATTTTGTAAAAGTGTTTATATTTAGAAATCTGAAGGGATCTTTTGGATTTGAAAACATGGAATCTATATTAGGTTTTTTTAGAGGTATTGCATGGTGTTTTGGAATGAAATGTATTTTAGGTCTGGTTGAAAATTTATGATGTTATAAATGAATTTGGGTTTAAAATCATAAAATCCCGATTGGCATCCTTGAATGTTTTGAGGTATGTTTTAGAAGCAATGTGACGTGATGGACCGATTGTAACCTTTGATGATTTGATATATATATATATATATATATAGAACACATCTATAAGAGGGATATAACTTTATTGGTTATCGTATCAGGTGTCTATGTTTGTGGTAGGCAAGCACGGTGACGACAGGTAAGGTGAGTCATGCGTACGAGGGCCTCCTACTTACACAGTTCATTTATATATACCATGAATTCCTAGGTGTCATCTAGAGGATTGAGTGATAGTTTCTAATAAAACCTAATTATATGGGTTGGTACACCCTATATTATATATAGGCTAGGTGTGATGTGCCACTAGATTGGATAGTTGATGTCGGCCAGTGGTTATAGACTTGGGGGATTTACCATACATCAACAGGTGGTTCTGAACTGAGTATATCCAAGGGTCTTATAGGGATGTTTAGGATCACCCATGGTTACTGTGTTTTTGTTGTTGTTTACTTTCCATTATTTTTAGTTTCAATATGCACTATTTATTTATTTATTTATTTTTAGAACAAACATATATTATTTTGATTAGGTATTTGGTTTAGTTTTTGGAATCAAAAGAATAATCTTTTTTGAAAATGAAATGTGGTGTGTGTTGGTTTTTAAAATGGGGAAAGACTATATTTGCTAAGTAGAATGTAAAAACCCTATTTTTGTAACTTTATTTTTCAAACTAGTGTTAATGGAATGCTTTAAGAAAATGGAAATACATGGATTCTATGGTGTTTTCCTACTGAGCTGTGAAACTCACACCTTACTTGTACCATTCGGTGTCGGCAGACCTGAACTATTTTACAACTTTAGATTCTTGTTCAGGTCATATGGTTCGAGATGTCTCTTGTAGCGGTTCATTCTTGGTATGGTGGTGACCTTGAGGACACATATAGATTGTTGGTAGTAATTTAGTTTGTTTTCATTTAGCTCCATTTTTGTATTTATTTTTCCTGCCATGTTTATTAGTTATAATTGAATATGCTTATTTATATTTATTTGAGGTTCAATTGTTGGTCTTTTTCATGTCCATTTTATTTAACCAATTCTCGTATTTATGGGATGAAATCATTCTCCTTGTATTGTTTTGATGCTTGAAACTAGTTTCTAGCCTGTGGGGATCGAGAACACCCTTCGACCCATGCCACGAGCTGACTTGAGTGACCGGTTCAGGGTCATCCCAAGTTGGTTCATGACAACACATATTCTAATTCCTTTCATGTTCATGAATTAATTCAATACCACCCTAATGTTTCATATTATGAACCATATTCTTAAATAATAACTTACATGAGAGGAAAAATAAACAATAATAATTTATCATTTTTTCTATAATCACAAGTTTCATGGAACAAAATACCCTATATGCAAGAAAATCATAATTTTCAAGAAATATGAAATAACACACACACATATATATATATATATATCATATATATATATAATAATTTAGGGAATATATCCTTCAAATACAGTAAAAAATTTCCCTGCCACTAGGCTTCTGCCAAGACAAGCCTATCACTCAGAAAACCTAACCCTTAATTTTAACTACCACCTTACCCAATACGACACTACTCAAATGCATAGAAAACTATGCTTACCTAACAAGATAATAAATAATATTTGAGCACCCATCCATATCTTAATCATCAAACCCACCTAATTATTCCACTAAAGTGAATACCCCCAATTCAAAATCCACATAAAAAATTAATCTCCCAGATTTCTTACTTAAACAATCAATGTTTAATACAAAATAGAAATCATTCAGATCCAACTGTATTGTATTGAATCCATACATTCATTAATTCTCATCCCAAATATCATATCCATCATATGATACCATCATATTCAAATTCTCTAATTTTAAAATTAAATAAAAGTCCCAAAAATTTCTATTTAGAGAGAAATGGAGAAATACTACCTGCACATCAACCACACATGAAAACTATAATTAAAAGCATGTAATCAACCCCAAAAATACTCTCTTATCCTCTAAAAGATACAAACTTGAAATTCAAGAGGATTTCTATATGACATAATGAATGTTCCAAACCAAATCCCTCTAATTGAACAGGCACACTGATAGAAGACTAAAGAGAAGAGGAGAGGAGGAAGAGAAAGACAATTTACTTTCAACTAGATATTTTATTACCTTAATATAGAAAGAGGATGAGATCCAAAGGCAGATGAATTGGTAAAATCACCCAATAAATAGATCCCCTTGATTTCCCCATGTAGGAGGAGAGAAATGGGGGTGTGTTTGGTGTTAATATGGTAAAAATACACTATTCTTAGCCTTTTTTAATGAGATGCATAGTTATCATGCATGATTTTGCATCAATTATGAATTCTTCTCTATCCAAAATTTTCTCAAATTAAAAACCTAAGGAATAAATGTGTACAACCCATACATTCCTCACTATCTCAAATTTCCTAAAATTCATGGTTAGATGGATCATGCATCGACTATACACCACTCAGAAATTTTCCCTAAATCACCCCCACTACTCAACTTTATTTCCAAACACCCTATCAATATCCCACCCTCTATAACTCCATTATTAGGGTAAATTAGATCTTACCATCTCAAAATCATGACACCTCAACCAACTAATTCACCCTTTAACTAAATATCCCAATTTATCTAAATATAGGGTATTATAAATTTACTTTCCTTTAATATTTTTTATCCTTAAAAAAATGGCCACAAGTCAATCCTCCCACCATCAATAATAAATTCATGGGTTACAACTCTATAAACCTTTAACACTTTTAACCTTAAAAAACTAGCCACAACCCAACTTTTTGAATAACAGCTGAAAAAGAAATTATACAACTCTACCCATTTTATGTTTTTCATTTATAAAAAGTGAGATCATAGATGATGTTGATGATTGTTACTTGTATGAAATATAACTGTCCACATTCCTTTAATGATAAAAAGTTCACATTCACTAATTGAACATAATTGATGATGTGTAGGCACTCCTCCATCACTGCAATATCCATGAATGTATAATTCAATTTACCCCATTCTATAATACCCCACCATATTTGATTCACCATGTATCATTACTCATCTAAACTATTATACTGATAATAAATAACATTAATAACTTTATGAGGACTAAATGAACCCAATTCTCAAACATTATCTCCGGGAACTCATTTCAAGTAGGTGTATTTAAAACAAAAAATCAAAACAAAGGTTTCAAACCTAACATCACATTCTACTTCAAAACAACTTTCCCAAATATCTAGAGTAATCTATTCTTAGTTATTAAAATATATTTTAAGAAAATATCAAAAGTATATACACAATACCCCCCACACATGAGAGTTTTAAAAAACTCAATTATTGGAAACACTCAACTTATTTTCAGTCTCTCCGAAAATAAAAACATTTCTCTAAATATTTTGTAATTAAATCATAAAATACAGTCACCACCAATATAGCTCCATGAACTATTACCATCTTAAAAAAATGACTTTCATTTTTTAAAATATCATTTTCATTTAATTTCAAAATCTTAGTCCTCAAACAAATTGAAATAAACCAAAATATTTTCCCAAATAATATAATTTTAAAATATTTTTATTTTTCAATATATATATTTGGATATAATGGAAAGATCTTTTTTTTAGAAATCCATTTTAAGATTCTATATAAACATAAGGATTTAAGTTACCATAGGAGATTTTATATGATCAAAAGGATATAAAAAGTGATTTTTAATACAATGTTTTATTATCATGCATGGTTATAAAAAACATGACCATTGCACAATAATTACTATAAATATTTTTTCAAAATGCCTGGTTAGTTTAATTGTGTATAGAAAATGTAGAAACTATGTTTCTATTGAAATTTCACTACTAAGGTCCAATTTTCATAATTATCTCCCAAAACTCCCTTGAAAAGTTTTTGATATCTAAATATACTTAATTAAATAATTAAAATCCTTTAAATCCTTCTAAATTTAACCCTTATAGTCTTATCATAAGTCTTTTTCCCCAAACTTGACACTTATCGAAAGTGATACCCAAATGTTCAATGAACTATTTAACCAAAGTCAGTACTATACCAAAATGTTAGAAAAATGTAAAAAAAACTCAATTCAGACCTTGAAAAATTCAAGATACCTAAAGTGGACAATTCACATCACACTTCGTAAGAATTCAAAACCCAAACTCAAAAATGAATTAAAATTCATCCCTCATAAAACCTTAAAATTCACTCTAATGATTTTTTAGTCCATTATAAAATAATGGCACACAACCTATCCATGGTCATTTACCATGATAATACCCCTTTACCCAAGCTAAGTAACACTTCCACATCTATATCAACCAAAATATTAATTCAAAAAAATCATAATTAATGTTCATACCATTCCATGTTGAATATCGTAAGTATAACCAAACACCAGTTACTAAGGAATAAGTGCATATTACCACACCCAATTAACTCATTTTCAAGGTTTAAAATTACATGATTCCACCATAGTTTTGTTCTCTCTACACTACAATGCTTCTATAGTTTCACTAAAGAATCATTAAATTGAACCATTAAGAAGAAAGGAAACCCAATTCAAAATAAATAGAAAGGGATTTTTATCTAATTTATTTAACATGAAACTAATTATGTAATACAAGAGAAAAAAATAATAATAATAAGGAAATATAATTTGATTCACCGAATAATAATTCAACAAATAAAAACACATCAAAATCAACATTTCACATAGGGACCATTACTAAACATAATATATCTATAATTTTCCCTAAAGAAACCACAAAGAAAAGGTAAGAACCCAAGATTTTTCTAAGGTGAATACCTGTAGTTTTTTTCCTAAAACCTATGTATTTTGTCTTGTTTTAAATGTTTTGGGGGTCAAGAATGGACCAGGATGAGTTTCGGGAGAATCAAGTATATTTTCATATGAAAATGATACAAACTACATCCATTCATGGTGTGGCACTAGGTGTCACAACATGAAATGATTGGGCAGAGGGGAGTGTCCCTTTCCCCAACTATTTCATGGTTTGAACTACATTTTCACTCCATGAACCATGACCAGGTAGTTTTTTTAAATGTTAATCAAGTTTAGATTTGGGTTTTAAAATAAATGAGGGATATGAGGGAAGTCCATTTTGTTGAGCAATAATATGTGATGTTCTTTCTACCATCCCTTTGGGTTCTTCCAATTTCTAGAGATTTCTCCCTCATACATTGATAGAATTGGGCAAATTTCATTGTTATATATAGATAGGGGTAAGACCATACTTTCACCTTTGACAATTATCTGTTTCTTTCACTGTCTAGAGAGTTATCACTATTTACGGCCATTATGCCTTATTTTTAGGGATTTTATTTTATTTTATAATTCTCACTGTTTGATCTTGAATCAAATACAAGTATTCAATGAGTAGATATATATGGGTATAAGGTAGGTGGTGAGTATCTTTATCCTAAGTTATACATGTGTTATATGATGTGTGATAAATAGGCATGAGTGGAGTGATCTGGGTGAGATTGGTTATGAATTGATTAGGGTTTTTACAGTTATTAGGAGATATCAAAGGGTTTTATCATGTGTGAAATGGTATGGATGACCCAGATATGGCATGATAGGTGAGATGTGTGATTTAATTGTAGGTTTGACATGATGATATTGATTATGGAAATTGTTTTAATGATGTAATGGCCAAGTTGCTTCCATGGGAATGTGTTCGTTGTGGCCTTTATGTTTGTGGGTGATGTTAATCATTGAAAATGAGGAGAAATGGTTCTACAGGATGAAGCAGATGGTTTTGACCATTCCTACATTTGGGTGACATGGTTTTCTTGTGGTAATAGAGGTTCTTAGAAGGTGTGGCCTAGGTTTTTGGTGATGCTACTCACTGTGGGTGGCTGATAGGGATGTTGGGGTCATGTTCACACAATATAAAACCCATGACTTGGTGTTTAACACTCATTATGGATGGAGGACTACATTATATCAAGAGGAATAGGGGATGGTGCTGACCATAGGTAAAGATGAGGTGATTACTGAAGAAGGCTATAGTTCATAGTAGTTGAAACCACTGATTAGGGGAATAAGGTTTTCTATTCTATTAGGTCCATTAGGCCAGGATCATGGTAGGGTAGGTTTCATCATGCATTGGATTCATGGGGTTATTGATTTGGAATATGGTTGAAGGAAGTGTAAGTCCTTGGGACTTGTGATGGGTTTTGTGGATATACCTTTGGGGCATCAGGTTGACTCAAATAATTAAGTGTGAATGAAAAAATATGGCGAAAAGTAGTATGTGGTGATGATTGGATGTATTTTTCCAATATGGAACTGGTCGAGGTATATAAGTTCTCACTTAGGGCCAATTTATAATGAGTTGAGAAGGTTATCTAAGATGTGTTGATTGATGTTAATTTATTTTTCAACATACACTGTTATATATATGGATGTAAGATGATGACACCATTGGTGTTGACGTACCAAGTTCATACCCACACACTACATGGGCCCTATGATATGCACACAGAGTTTATGAATCTATGTGTAGGTAAGGTAAAAGGATTAACATATGGTTTTTATTAGATAATGGCATGAAAATTGTGCACAATCATAATAACACAATGTTTTTAGCAGATGATATGGGTGGATCCTCAGTGCTAGGATGGTGATCTATTTTGGTTATTTTTATTCATATACATATACGGTCATCCCATGGGTGATCCACTTTATTTTTTTATGAATGACATGATATATGGATATTATCTAGGTTATAACATGTACATTATGGCTCGTTATTTCCATTTTTTAAAATTGATTCAGCCGTGTTTGATTAATTTCTTATGGTTTATTGTTGTTTTTATTATTATTATTATTATTATTATCACTAAAGGGTACAGTCTCCCCACTATCACCCAATAGAATCTTTCTGTTAGTTAGAAACTTTTGGAATACAAGTAGGCACATCTAAGGTCATGTGGTACGTCGGTCCAGGCATCAGTCGAGTAGTCATGGGGTAGAGGGGCTTTACAAAGTGGTATCAAAGTTATTAGTGTTATAAAGTAGCATCAAAGAGTTTGGGTATTACATGGTATTATATAAGTAAGTTTATGGTAACAACATTCAGTTGTTTCCAAGTGGAATTAAATCCAAGTTATTAAAAAGTGGTTTATTATTTGGGTTATGCTAAACTGAAGCTAAGAAATGTTTTGAAACATGGGATGGATATGATGTCATGAGTTTCGAAACACCTGCACGAGTTCAATTACAAGTTACCAGGTAAAGTGGGATTGATGTTCTAATTTTTATAATTATAATTGAGTTAATTTATTTGGATTAATTTAGATTTGATATTTTTTTTTGTTTCAGACTCTTGGACCTATGATGAAAGAGGGAGTATTCATGCATTATATTAGGCATGTAGGTTTCACATGACATATGTGTATGCTTGTGATTATTACTTGGGACTTGGAATAAAATAAAGGTGTGAGTCGTTTAAAGAGTAAAAAGAGACTAAACAATGTTTTCCTACATTGTCTCTTGGTGATATTCTACTCAGCTCACCTAGGGGAAGGCAGGAGTTCTGGAATTAAAAATGGGTTGGTCTATTTAAATTTTCAGAAACAACCTATACGTTGTTTTATGATATTTATTGTTTGTGTAATTCTATTTAAATAGACCATATTTTTGATTTCTTATGTTATGTGTATATAGATCTGATGTGGATATGATAGATGTGGTGCCTAATCTTGATATGGGTATGCAGGGGGGAATGAGAATAGATGATATGAGGCATTATTGTAGTAGGATAGTGTAATGGTAGTGATATATGCTACCTATTACATATTTATAACACTCTAAAATTTTATGATTTTTTTTTCACTAAATTTAATTTTTTCGATAGCTTGTGTTACACATAACACCAAGTTTAAATGAATCATGATATATTTTTAAATTATAGTTACCACATTTCCCTTGGATTAGAAGGTACAAATAGTACTAACTAAATTATGAAAAATACATGGTTACGTATGTATAAATCAATTCTTTAGGTATCAATTAATTAGAAATTAAAATAAAAATCATTTGAAAGTAAAAGAGATATTTTTTTCTTCTGAAAATATATTTTTATGCGCATAATGTATTTTTATCTTAATAAATTAAATTAATCACTATTGGTGAATTATTTTAATTAAATATAAATATTATATATTAAATAATTTTTTTAACATTCATTTAACATTTTTATAGGCATGAGATAATAATAAACTAAGTTTTATGCTTAAAAATACATTTTAATAAAAAGTGGTTTTCATCATGTGTTGTACGCTTATTTTAAAATTAATATATTCTACTTATATAAATTTAATTTGATAAAATGGATTCTATATTTGGAATCACAAGGTTAAAATTTGGTAAATAGGTCCCTTTTATTTATTTTTAATATGGATAATAAATGTGTTAAAATTTATCACATTAGTAATGTGTAAATCAGGTTAATCTAGGTTAAGAATAAGTGATAAGGCCATAATGTTTTCATCCTAATTCTTAATAGTTGAATGGAATTAGACCATTCTCACATTAGGATTGAAATAAATTTGTTTAAAGGAAATTTTTACATGATGGAGACCTATATAATATTTAAAGTAAAGAAAGTTACAAAATGTAATTCTCTTAATTTTAAATACCTCTTATGTGTTTATATAGGAAAAAAACTATTTATGAATGAATCTTAATATTTATGTTGTGAATAATGAAATTATCTTCATGATGGTAATTTAGTTATAAATTTTAGTGATTAAAAATGACCTTAAATGATTACCGATACAATATTTATCTAATTAATAAAAAAATATATAAAATAATTTTAAAAATATTAAAAGTAATATAATTTGAGTGTGTTAATGTGTTTCAAATTTTTTTAGATGAATATGACATAATAGTATTATGTTAAAGAATTATATTTAAATTAAAACTTTTTATTTATGTATTTCAATTCAAATTAAATGAATAGCATCTAAATTGGAAATAATGATATTTAATGAAAATAATATTTTATTAAATTACTTAAAAATCATAAAAATGTTAAAAAAGGATAATGGGGATAAGATATGGTCCAAAATTTAATCCCTTACCCATTGTAAATTTGGAACAATTTTCCATGATAATGTATCTAATATATCTTAATCTTAGAAATTCCAAAAGTGCCCCTCCCTTCAATTATAAAAGGGAACCCCTTCTTTGTCTACTTCACACCACTTTGAGCTGTCTAGCTCGAACAAACTATGAAAATTTATCTTATAACTTCTATAAATTTGTTATATTTTTTATAAAATAATAAATTAAGAATATTTAATATAATGAAATGTTATTATGATTATTAAACCACCTTTATTCACCCGCTTTCCATCAAATGAGAAGTGAAAGTATTGCTCATGTATACGTACAACTTACCGTCTCCACATAGCGATACAATTAATTTTCTGTCACCATATTTCATGGATGGTTATTATAATGGTTTTATTATTTATATATGATATTTATGAAATAATTATTCTTCTGAAATGATAATATCATATCTACCTTATTACCTTAAAATCCATTGGAAAATGATAATGTTGATCGTGCGTACTTGTTGACTACCACCTCCATAAAGTGATGCGATTCGTTTTTCATTTTTATTTTACTTGGGATGGTAATAATTATAAATTTAATGAATATATATAATATATATGATATAATAATTATTCTATATAGGTGATTTATTTTTTAACTTTATTTCATTCAATCAGTTGAAAAATGAAAACAACGTTCATGCATACGTATGACCTACCATCTTTATGAACGATGTACTTCATTTTTCTATATCTACTTTTATGAATAACTCTAGACATGTATATAATGAATATTTATGATATTTATATCATGATAAAATTTCTTGAGATGATGGTACCATGATCAAATTAAAAGGACTAAAACTACCGATCCAAAACATACATGAAAAACAAAGCAGATATCACCCAAAACAGTGAGTTTAATAAAGCATTATTAAAAAATATTGATAAAAGGGTATGAGTAAATCATAAATGGTATGATATATATGATTATAGTTATTTTATATATTTATAATAAATCTATATTTATTATATATATGGTTTCAACATGTACGAAAGAAGTCATAAATAAAGTAAGGGATTTTCATCTCACTTTTATTTACGTGGGACACATATCTTATACCCAACTTGTTTCTTTTGTGTGGTGTATATAGTACCCATGAATGTATTTTTTGATTATTATCATAAAATTTATAGGATATACATATCCATCTAAGTTTCTTTCTTTCATGGGTCTTATGACTCAAAATTTACCAAAGTGTTAAGGGTTTTAGGTTACAATCTCATTATTTATTGGGATTTTTTATGATCATGTTTCTGATAATGAAATATAATAAACTATCTATCAAGAAACACATGAATTATATTATACTTTGGATATTTATTTAAGATACATGTTTTTATTTCATTATATTCACCTTAATTTCTTAATAAACCGAAAATATGTTTTTAAAGAAAATTGACTTTATTTCTCTCTTTGATTGAATTTTTTTTATTCTATCTCCATTTTTTCTATTTTTTTAAAAAGTGTTTTTAATATTGTTCTATTATTGTTTAAATTAATTTATAACATTGTTTATATTTTAAAAAAATGGTTCAAAAGGAATCTTCTTTCCATTTTCTAAATGGGGTACTTTTTGATTTTTTACAAAAGTTTAAAAGGAATGTTTTCTATTAACTTATACGATATGAATAAAATTTATAATCTTCATGATCACTCAATGATTTAAATATTACTTTAGAATTTTACATGGTCATTTTAAAATAATTTTTTTTCCATAATCTTTTTGAATTTTTTTAGATTTTAAGGAAGTGATTTAAAAATGGAAAGGTTATTTTCCTCAAGAATGTTTTAATGATATTTTAATAGTATTTATATTCATAAAATACAATAACCCTTGATTTCACTTATGATTTTTAGGGATATGATCCAAGGATACCATACTTATTATTTCACTATATGTTTTATTTTTATAATGATAAGATGTTTATGAAACTATTTCCTTTTCTACAGGTTATGCTATGATGAAATGTTTATAAAACCAATTTATTTTCATGGTTTTTGATATGAGTAATGTTTTATAATATTGTGGCATACATATGTATGATTTTAATAATGTGATGGGTGGTACCTATATATATCTCCAATGCATTTAGTAAAGATTTAGATCTCACAAGATAAAAATGACTGAACTAGGGAGTGAACCTTGTTCATTAAGGGACTTTTTCCATAATGATAGTCTTGGGTGTGAATCTTAGTTATTGAAATGTCTTGGTTAGTTAACCCATTATACTATAATATTCTTGAAAATGATATTTTATTACTAAATAAATTATTTTCTATACTTATGTGTATGCCAAAATCTTATGTATTATGAAAATGTTATGATATCATGGATCATTCTCTTTGTTACCTTTATGATTCATGTCTTATAAACTGTAAAGTTTTATGCCATAACTCAATAATATGATCTATCATATGAAATGTATGATTTTAAATTTTTATTTTAATGTTTTCATACCCTTATGTTCATTTTATGATCAAGTTATCATTGATATATACCTTTTTACCCTTACTGATCATTTTATCCGAACCTTTATTATTTTTATTTCCCTAGGTTATGATGAAAGGTACTAATTATGATATGTATAATAAGGGTTCTAGTTATAAATAACCTTGTGGGAGATGATGTAGATATTTTATGAACTAGATGTTTATGTGTCTAATTTTCTTAAGGCACTAAACCTATATTATTCTTGTGTGGATTGTTACATTATGTAATGAATATTAATCTATTAATATGTGATATCTATATATGAAAAGTATGGGTCACTATAGTTGGTATCAGATTTATATTTAGTTAACCTTTAAAAACTAGGATAATAGAAAATTAGTGAGAACCTTAATGATAAGTCCAAGTATAGTATAAAATAATAATGTTTTGGTAATGATCATGGATAACCTATGTTAAACCTAAGGTTTTTTATATTGAAAAGAAGGTGTCTCGATTTAGACATCTAATAAATGATTTTTCATGATTATGTGGTTTTCCACTATGATTATTGTTTCTCACACTATGCTATTTTATTTTATTCAATAAATGAAACCTTAACAAATCATGTTAATTTTTGAATTTGATTGAAAATGTAATGATTTTCTTCTTGATAAAATAAATTTTATGGGAGCTAGAATGAAAAATCTCATTACTATGCTCGCACAACTTTCTCAATCTATGAATCACACTGAATTTACAAATAAGAAAACGAGGGAACAAATTTATATTGATTCACTCATGAGGTAAAAAACACCTTATTTTAGTGGTTCTTCTAATCCACTAGTAACCTAGAAATGAATCAGTAACATTGAAAATATATTTTCCATTATCTAGTGTTCAGAACATGAGAAAGTTATCCTGGTTGTTTATGTAACATCCTGAGATTTTAAAAAATATATTATTTAAAATTAATTTAAATTATTTGATAGATTGTGTTACATGAAATTCATAGTTTATCATGTGTTATACTCAATATAAAGTTTATCTTGTGTTTGATGTAACATTGAGTTTCTTTGATAACTTTTGTTATACGCAAGACCAAGTCTTATCAAAAAACAATATACTATCAATATTGTTATTTAATATGATAGTTATTACCTCAACATTGGAATGGATAGAATGAATATGATTAACTAAATTATGAATATATGGTTTATAAATGTTTATATAATTAATTATTTTTTGACTAATTAATTATAAATAATAATAAAAACCAAATGAATATAAAGGATGTGTTTTTATGAAAAAATCATTTTATGCCCATAAAGAAATTTTACCTAAATAAATTAAATTAATCACTATTAGTGAATGATATTAATTAAATATATATATATTATATATTCAATAAAATGTTTCTAAATTCATTTTATAAGTTTTATAGGATAAAATAAGAACAAATCCAATTTTAAGCCTTAAAAGAGTGCATTTTTCTAAAAGGCAGTTTTGTTGCCTTTTAATGGAAAACATGATTTAAAACTAATTTTTGCCAATTTTATAAATTTTATTTGAAAAAATAAACTTATTTTTTTTTAAATTTTAATATTAAATTTACTTTTGGTGATTTTTTGTTATTTTTCTGAGAACTTTCATATTTTGATGAATAGTGAATGACACCAAATTTTAATTGAAAACTGCATTTTCATATGATTTATTTATATAGTTAAATTATATTTTAAATTTGTTTTAAAGTATAATTAGTTAAATTATTTATAAATAAATACAATTTATATTATTAGAATCAATTTCACATTTAAATTGGATATAAAAACATTTCAAACTTTTGAACTTTTCTCTTTGAAAACCCATTGTCTCTTTCCATCCGTGGGATTAATTTTAAATTAAATTATGAAAATCCTATGATTGGAATTTGGAAAAATGGTTACCATATTTGGAATAATAATAATTTATAATTTCTAGTAAGTAAAAATTAGTTTTTTTACCAAAAATTTCAGTGAAAGTAATTAAAACTAATTACAATGATTAAGGTAAAGACAAGCTTAATTAATGACTAAACTTAGAATATAAGGTGTAAAAATTAATCTACACTTGTATTAAAATTATTCTCTGGCCAAATTTTAACCATTACTCCTATAAGAACCTATAATGTTCATTTTGGACCCTTGGGGGACAAGTAAAACATTGGGACCACTCAGATATTTTCAAGATTACCCAATGTGTCCTTTTCTCCACTTATAAAAGGCCTCCTATCATACTCTTATCACCTATTAAGACTTTTGAATAATCCAAAACCTAAAAAAATAATCTCCCAAAATCCCTACTCATATACTAGAATCCTTAAATTGTTTAGAAAGAAAACCAATGAAGTCCTTTGGTGAAAAGAAAAAGGAGTTACTCGAAGAAGAGGTAACATTACTCAACAAGCACTTTTGTTTTATTTCTTTCTCCACCCATTCAATTATTCTTATTACATTATTATATAAAAACAAAATTATCCTAAATTTACTAATATTTTGTTATGTTATGAGTTCTACCTACATCTACACACACTTCCATCAAATGGGTAATGAAATCACTATTCATGTGTATGGAGAACTACTACCTCACGAAACGATGTCATTCGTTTTTTTTCCTTTACCAATTCTCATGGTTGAGAATTATGATGGAAATAATATTTTTATATGATATATATGATATTTAAAATGTTATCATACTTTTTTAAATATTATATAACACATAACTTCATGCTTTTCACTTTTTGGGAATACGATAACATCGTTTGTGGACGTGTGGACTACCGCCTCCTCAAAGTGATGTGATACGTTCACACTTTATATGAAATGTATTAAGGATGGGTTAAAATCATATATGATATAAATTAAATATTTATTATATTAATAACATAATTATATATCTGGACATATAAAATATCATTTTCTTCTTTCAAATCCACATACTGAAAAAGTGATAATGTTGTTTGTGAAAGTGTGGACTACCACCTCCTCGAAGCAATGATATTATTCCCTTTTCATCAAAAAATTAAAAGAATGATATATATAAGTATATATAATTAAATTATATGGTATTTATGATATAATGGTAATTTTTAAAAGATAAACACTACTTACCTTATTTCTATAATGATCATTGAAAAATAGGAACATTACTCATGCGTATGTACGACCTACCGTCTCCATGATCGCAATGTTGGTTCATTTTTTGCAACCATATTTAATGTTTAATTTTAAAAGAATAATTGATATAAAAATGTGATAATTATTTCATGGTTATTATTCTGTATATGTTTAAATAATGACCTCATTGACCTTAATAGACCTATTAAAGTCAGTTTTGACACATAAGCTGAATCTGGTCAAAACATCCAACTTAAAAATTATTGATTAAGTAATTGAATATAAATTATTTATAAGTAAAGTAAAAGTAATAATAAAATTGTACAAGGTTATGACTAAAGTAAATAATTAACATAAATTTATTATTTAGGAATATAGAGAACAAGCATGACAAATCATACTCAATGTAAGGGATTTCTTAACACAATTTCCATTCATTGGGTTAAAATTCTACGTCATTGCTTATGTTATTCATAGAATATGTTTGAAATGAACTTTAATTATATTATTATGTATTTAAAATTTTATTTTTTGGATTTAAATTTTCCACACATAATTATTTCATTGATTTATTCTCACTCCAATGATACGATCTTTATAAGGGGATTTCTTGTCTCACTTTTGTTTTTGTGAGACTTATGCCACATTCACCAATTATTTTTATTATGTGGTGTATATAATAACCATGAATATATTTGATGATTATTATCCTTAAAATTATGGGGTTTTACATTTCCATTTATTGATATATCTTTCACGGGGTTCACAGTTTCAAAGTTATCAAAGTAGTAATGGATTTTTATCACAATTTCCCTTCCTCATGACGTTTGTTATATTATACACATATTTTATTTTATGAGGTGTATATACTTATCCTTTTAAATGTTATATCATGAATATTCTTATTATCATGATATTATAAGTTCATTTTAATGTTATTCTATTCATGGGGATTGTGATTCAAATGTTTCAATGTGGTATGGGACACTTTGGAATGTTTAAATATTATTTTCCTCAAGAATTTTTTTAATGATATTTTTTATGGTATTTCCATTCATCTACATCAACAACCCTTATTGTTATTTATCCTCCATTGGGGATATTTTTTATTAATACCATCCTCATTATTTCTTTGTATGTATTACGATTGATTCAAGGATATTATTAACAAACCCATTTCTTTTCCATGAGTTAATCATGTTATGGAACCCATTTCTTTTCCATAGGTTAACCATGTTTCAAAGAGATTGTTATTGAACCTATTTATTTTACTTGGTTTAATCACATTTCAAAGAGATTGTTATTGAACCATTTACTTTCCAAGGGTTAATCATGTTTCAAAGAGATTATTATGGAACCCATTTCTTTTTTCATGGGTTAATCATGTTTCAAAGAGTTTATTCTCAAACCTAATTATTTTCTATGGGTTAGCCATGTTTCAAAGAGATTGAAATTAAAACCATTTCTTTAAATACTGAAAAACATGCCTTTAACGCCTTTATCAGTGCTTTTTCTCAGTGATAGTAAAAGGTACCCTTTATCAGTTCTTTTTTTTAGCACCGATAATGGGCACCCTTTATCAGCTCTTTATTTTTAACGTTGATAAAGGGTCCCTTTATCATTGCTTTATTTTTAGTGCTGATAAAGGGAACCCTTTATCAATGCTTTATTTTTAGCGCTGACAAAGAGAACATTTATTAACACTTTTTTAGAAATGATAAAGGTGCGAATAAAATGAAATAATTAAATAAATAAAAAATAAAAATGAGTTTATTTAAAAAAAATATTAAAAATGTTATTAATTACATAATCATTGATAAAAATGAATAAATTGATTACACTATATATAAATTATAAAAAATAATAAATAGTATATATTAAGTATATAGATATATGTAAAATAAAAATTAAATAAATAAAAATAAAAATAAGTAAATTGGTAAAAATATTAAACATTTTATTAATTAAATAATTATTGATAATGTTAATAAATAGTATATATTAAATGTATAGATATATATGAATGTATATAAATATGATTTATATAATACAAAATATTATGACTTATATTAAATAGTTATATATTTAGTGAATAATAGTTTATAATTAAAAATTAACATTAATTAAAAATATTGACTAATTGCATCGAGTAATGGACATAATTTAATATCATTTGATTTTTCAATTTAACATAGATCAAAATTGTGTTTTATTGATTTCATATATACGTAATTAATGCATTTTTATATACAACACACACACACACACAAATATTTACATAATTAATGAAATCTTATACAGAAACACATACACTTAATATTTATATAATTTAATCAAATTTTAGTATTTATTTTATGATTTCATTATAACATGATACATTTAATATATCATGTCTTTAATACGAGTAAATTTTATTACAATTAGGTATTAATTTATTTTTAATATGTTTTATTTTTTATTTTATTTTTATTTTTTTTGAGAATTTAATCTATTTCTATTATTTATCATATATATATATATATATATATATATATATATTTACTATGTTTTAATATTTTCAATATGCATTCATCTTTATTTCAATATATATCCATATTTTTTAATAATTTATATTTAATTAATAAAACTTATCTATTTTTTCCAATATTTTTAAATTATAATCATTTTTAATTATTAAATTTCAGTCATTTTTAACATTCATGCACTTAAGATTAAATATTCATTAATAATATTAAAAATATATTTGTAAAAAAATATTTATAAATAAAAAATTTATAAATGTATATTTATTATATTTATAAATTTATAAATTTATAATTATAAATAAATAAATACTATTTAAAAAAAAATATTTATATAATTATAAATAAATAATTATACATATTTAAATAATTATAAAATTTATAATAAATTTATTTAAATAATGAATATATTTATTATATTTATATTTATATATATTTATTATATATATATGATTATATAAATATATATAATGATATAAATATTATTTTTTTAAAAATTATTTATATAATTATAAATAAATAATTATATATTTAAATAATTATAAAATTATAATAAATATATTTAAATAAAGAATATATTTACTATATTTATATTTATATATATATATATATTAAATATATATAATTATTTAAATATATTTATATTTTTTTATTTATAATTATAATTTTAAATACTTTATCAGAAATAATTAATTGAGTGATGATAAAAAAGATCTTTATTAATGATTTTTTGGAAGCACTGATAAAAGTTTCTCGATCTATTTAAAAAACCCTAATCGGTCACAAAATCATTACGATATTCAAATATTTTTGTGGAATCCACTCTCTGTCGGTGCTCCTCCCCGGTGAATCAAAGCTCGAACAATTTCAAGGCACAAATCCAAGGCTCGAATGATTCAAGGGTCGGATGAATCCGAGGCTCGAACAAATTTCAGGTTTTCGATATCTCTACTTTTTTCTTGGACTTCTTCAAGTTTGAAATGATTTTTTAGACCCGATCCTTGGGATGTATTGATTAATTATATACCATGCTCAAGTATAATATTACCATTGATGATTTTATTTCATATACCTGAAGGGAAATAAAGATATTCACGTTGGAGAATAGGGCTTAGAGGCAGGTCGTACATGACCTGACCACTAACAACTGACAACTTGGATAGATTATGTCCCATCTTTCTAACTTGATTATAGAAAATGGGGAAAATAATGAGATATTTTTCCTCCCATATTTTAGTGGTTTAAATATTTTTTTATTGATGACCTATCTATTTTTACACCTAAGAGAGATGTTGGGTTTTCTATCGAGCTTATGTCTGGATGTCATCCAATTTCTAATCCACCTTATTAGATGGCTTTGATGGATGATTGTGAGCTTAAGTCTTAGTTATAGTATATAGAGTCAAAGGAAATTATTCAACCAAGCACGTCTAATTAAGGATCCCTAATTGCATTTTTCATGATAGAGGATTTCTCATTGATGTAATGTGTTAACTACAAGAAGATCGATAGTTTCATTAAATGTTAATATCCACCTAATAGACCATTTAATTTTTCAAATATTTGATACACCTTTAGTATTAAATGTAATAATTTCTTAGGTTTTTACATCACTTGTTCCAAAAAAATAGAACAGAGGTTATCAAATTCTATATATGTTGGAATAATTATTAGACATTATTTTTAGGTATTCATCATTTTAGGTCTATATGTATTGGTTCTAACCCTAAGAATATTTGATTACCATCCATGTATATAAAATAACTCCTTATTTTTTAAAATGTTTTATCAATAATTTTTTTATATCTTCTAGTTAACTGAATGAGAGTTTATTATTCTTATTTATCATATTTGGGTTTCTTATTACTCCTTAATTTCCTACATTATATTTTCATTTGTTTAGGGGATTTAAGAAAGACTTTATGTATCATTTTAATAGAGGTATTACTAGTCCTAGTTATAGGATTGAAAGTATTAAAAGTGATATTTCTCCTATAAATATAGAATTTATAGAGGCCCCATAGATTCATATATCATAACATGTCCCCGATGAGACCCCTTGAATCACAGATAAGAATATTTATGCCTCTCAAATCTCACCTTTCATAGGCCACAAGTTAATAACTGGTTCCAATTGTGTAATTCTCACAAAGGAGAGCCATTACCCATTTTATAGAACACAATGCAGTACAACTGTCATCCTCATCAGCTTCATCTCCCAAACAGTTATTATTGCAATCTGTTGCTTGAGACTCATCCCTCACCTCTTTTATATTTATTGTACTACTCTGAGTAGTAGTCATCCCATGGATGACTACAATTGAGAGTATTTCAAGAAAAATAGGATCATTTACACCAGATATGGAGGATGTGTGTCAAACAACAAAATGCAGTGATAAATGTTTAGGATATGAGTTGATGAGGATAAAAGCTGTTTATAAATTTCACCTTTGAATGCATTTAGAGGATAACACATACCATAATGGAGTAGTTATTTTCTTAAATTCAATTATCCATTTTATTCAAATCATATTTAAATTATTTGGAATAATTAATTTTTGGGTTTCCCTTATTACAATTATCTATAAATTTCACCTTTGATAATGAATATCTTATGTGTATTTATTTATTTATTGTACCAAATTAATATTTTATGAACCTAATAGAGTGGATATGAATAAAAAATGGATGTACGCTAATAATTTGACAAAATATTATGAATATGGAGTTAAATAGTTCATCAAGTTTTCAATAGATCATGCATATGACCCTTATAAAATCCTTTGTTCGTGCTTACATTATTGTTATTCAATAGATATTTGTCTGGAAGAGTTGGAATAACATTTGATTTTAAACAAGATATATTAGATCTATGAACATTGGACTAAACACAAGGAAAAACTGAACATGCACACCAATTGGGATGATACTGTGGTTTATAGACCATTTGATATGAATACCAGTGTAAATGATGATAAATATTGCATAGAAGAAATGAAAATGGGAAATGAAGATGGAATTTGTGATTGTATAAAGTTTTTTGAGAAGTTAAATAGTTGTTCTAAGAGAACATTGTATACCAGTTGTACTAAATACACAACATTTTCAGTTTTATTAAAGTTATATAATTTTAAAGTTGGCAGCGGATAGAGTGACACCCGCTTTACTAAACTGCTTAGTCTCCTGAATGATATGCTACTAGAAAAAATAAACTACCATGCCAAACATATAATGATAAATGAATTCTACATTCAATGGGAATGATATCTAAAAAATACATGATTGGAAAAATGATTGCATATTATTTTGAAAGGAACATGAATCACTCATAAAATACCCTAAGTGTGGTACAAATCCATACAAGAAAAATGAATCAAGTCCATTGAAATTAGTATGATACTTTTCTATCATTCCATGATTTAAAAGACTATATGTAACACCCAGATGTTTTTATGAAATATTTTCTTTAAATAATTTTAATTCTTCAGTAGCTTGAATTTGCACACAATTGTGAGTTTAAATGAACCGTGAGACACCCTTAGTATAAAATTACCATTATATCCTAGCCATTAGGTTAGTAGGAATAATTATAACTAACTTATGAAAATGTATTGTGAATTCATTAGCTATCAATTATTTATGAAAAATATAAATCAATTAGATATGTTTATTTTTTAGGGAATTAATATTAGTATTTAAATTAATGAGATATATATGTTATATAATTAAAAAAATATTTTTTATATTCATCCAATGGATATTATAGTCATAGGGTATGAATAAACCTTATTTGATGTATAAAAACCTATATTTTAAAAGGGTAATTTTACGCCTTTGAATGGAGAACCCCTTTTAAATTAATATTTTGACACATTAATAATTTTTATATGAAAAAATAAAAATGTTCTTTTGAAATGAGATATAAAAATTTACTGTGGATGAATTTTTGATATTTTTCTGATAACTTTCAAGTTTTGATGAATAGTAAAAATACACTAAATTTTATGAAAACAAATTTTTTCATTGACATAATTTATATGGTTAAAATTATAATATTTAATGGTTTTAAATTATAAAAAGAATATATTATTATCATTCAATATAATTTATGTTATTGGCATTAATTTTACATTTAATTCAGATGTAAAAACATTTCAATCTTTTGCAATGTTTTAGCTTTTAAAACCTGTTCTCTCTTTCCAAAAACAAGATTAATTTTAAATTAATTAATGAAACTTCTGTGTTTTTAATTTTTAAAAATGAAATTCATATTTGGAATCAGTTTTTCCAAATTATGTAAATATTTTTTTTTTATTTTTGGGCATTATGAATAGTAACTTCAGTAATTTTTATTAACATGGTAAAATGGTAAACCGAGTAATTAAGGGTAAAAACACTATTATAAAATTACCCTAACACTTGTATTAATATTATTTGATGAGTTCTTTTCGACCTAAATCATCCTTGGGTCGAAATAGTATCCATTTGAATCCACTTGGATGAGATTATGACATTTAATTTATTTTATTTATAGAAAAGTTAAATATATCTTACTCAAATTTTAATAACTAAATCATTTTTAATATAAGTTATACTAAATATAATTTCAATTATAAATACTCATTTGAAATCTAAAATGTTTTCCTTTATCATGGTAATTTATTTTTAATTTTTATGGAATAAATAATTACCTTAATAGATTATACAATAGTGATGAAGAAATTATTTAATTGATGAAAAATGAATAATATAGTTTTTATTAAAATAATAATACCCCTTAAAAGAAACAAAAAACTTGACCAAATATTATTGTTTGATTATATAGCGACCATAATCATCCAAGGGTAAAGTTATGGATCATTTGAATCCTTATAAAAGGGATTATGACACTATATTGTTTTATTTAAAGTGATATTAAAGTTGTCACCTTCATAATTTATTAAGTACAACACCATAAATATTCTATTTTCCAGAAGATAAATTCAACTAAAAGTATTATTCTTAAATCTAGTAGATTTATATTCATCATAGTATTTTATTTTTAATTTTTTTCAACAAATTGGCATATTAAATAATTATAAAAAAACTATTGTAGTAATTATTTTATTAAGAGAAATATCAAATAAATGTCATTAAAAGTATTAAAGTAAATATAATTTGGGCTAATTAACATTTATAATGAATTTTATAGATAACCTTGACCTCATAGTAATATAATAAAATTTTTATTTCTAAGTTATATTGTTATATTAATATTTTTAAAAATAAATGAATTGAATAGAGTCAAAATTGATACTATTGATTGTTTATCAAAATAATGTTTTATTAAATTATTTAAAAATCATTTAACATTTTATAAAAATATATAGTAATTATTATATAGTATAAAATGATCTAATTTATTTATTTATGGTATATTTTACATAAAATAAGTAAATATTTTACCCTTTTAATATTGAATTATTCGTTACCCTAGTTAAAAATTAAATAGAATAACTAAGTGTTAATTAAAAGGATAAGGTTTAAATTGACAGAAATACTTGTAAAAAATTTATTGGTTGATGATATTACAACCCTATATCACCTAATATTATAAATTGGGACATTTTTTTGGTTTTTGGGGAGGGTTTGATTTTATTATAAATTATTATTTATGGAGATTCCAAAGGTACCCCTCACCTCAATTATAAAAGGGAACCTATTCCCTCACCTATCCACTTCACTTTGAGCATTAAAGGTTATAAATACCCTGAAATTTTTTCTTCTCAAAATACCTATTTACATTCTAGAGGTTTTATACATCATTAAAGAACAACTCTAGTGCTCTAAGAAGAGATTTAGAGGAAGCATGTTGAGGAAGAGGTAATCTCTTCTACCGATTCTTTCAAACTCCTTTATTATTCTACTTCCTATTCATTAATTGTTTCATTATAAAGTAATAAAATCAGAATAAATTATATAATTATATTTTATTATAATTATGAAACAACCATATTCCAATTTCTATCCATCATACGAAAAATGAAATCACCACGTGTCTATTCGTATGACTTACCGTCTCCACACCGTGGTGTAATATGTTTTTCATCACCACCTTAATTGGATGAGTATAATGATGGAAATAATAAATATATATTATTATTATAACATGATACTGATTATAAAATATTATACACCATCCACTTCAATTCCATTCAACAATCATGGGAATAATATTGTCGCTCGTGCGTATGTACGACCTACTGTCTCCACGATACGATGTGATTCATTCTACATGATCTTCATTAAACTACGATTATATACATGAATGGAATAAATAAATATGATATATATTATAATAATATTATTATTTAAATGATATAACTATAACCTAATAAGTGGAACATGAAATTATCTAACAAAACTTGCATAAGAACATAAAGAAATTAATGTCAGAATAATGAGTGAAAATAAAATTTTACTAAAAAAAAGATAATAATATGATCATATATGATATCATAAAAATTACTATGATTATGGAATAAGTCAATAACATTATTTAAATCGTTATACAGAAGGTTCATATACATATGAAGGATATCATACCTAAGGTAAGGGATAATTTTTCAATCTCATTATTATTCAAGATTGTTTATATGTAAGTATTTACCAGGTTATATTTATCATCCATATCCATGTTTCCCAAGTATGTAATATTATTTATATTATTTTAAAAATATTTAAAGTTAATTTTACCCTTCATTGAATTTTTATTAAATGGTATGAAAGGAATCTTTTTTCGATATTCGATACGAGGTACTTTTTGACTTTTTCGGCCAAAGTACAAGGAGAGTGTTTTTTAACTTATAAGACATGATTATATTTTTAAATCTTCATAACACCCTATTTCCATGAATCTTACTTTACATTATTTTAAGTTTATTTTCAAATAAATTATTTTCTTTTAAAATTTTGAGGCATTTTGAGAAAATAAAATGTTTTTGAAGAAGAAAGGATATTTTCCTCAAGAATTAATTTCAAGTGTTTTATCAAAATTATTTTCCATCTAAGATGAAAATATTTTAATAGGGTTATGTTTATATCCCTATTATCCCTATTATTTTATTATGTTAATTATGTAATGATATTTTATATGCATTATGTTACAATGGAATGATGTTTAAGAAAACCATTTTATTTCTTAGGTTATGCTATGAGGAATGATTTATGTTTTTGTGGAACATGTAAGAATGATTTCATTATAAGATGGGTGGGAACTATATATCCTTACAATGAATTGGTCAAATATTTATATCTCATGATATATACATGACTGGAATTAAAAGTAAATCCGTTTTAGTAATACATGACTGAAATGAAAAGTAAACCAGGTTCAGTAATAGACATTGTCTGCTATGATGGTCTTGGAAATAAGCCTTGACTAATATGAAATGATTTTATATGCTTATGTTTATGCCACAAAACTTCATGTATTATGTGATGACTTTTTTGATTATGTCTATTAATTCTTATGAGCTTTTATCCCATGACATGATATCATGATTTTTCTAATGCAGGATAAGACATCCAAATGTTATGTTCTTATGTACTATGATTATGATATGATTGATATTTCACTTTTTTACCCTTAATGAGAATTTTATCTCACCCTTTCATATGTTTATTTTACCCAGGTCATGAAGAAGGGTATTAAGTAATATGTGTCAAAAAGGAGTCTAGTTATTAAGAAATAAGTGGGAGACATTGTAGATGTTTTATAAACCAGTTGTTTATGTTTCCTAGTTTCTAAAGATACTATACCTATATGGTCCAATCTTAGATTTATTATATGTTGTAATGAATATAATTAAATTTTATATAATATTAATTTATGTAAAGTATGTGTTATTATAGTTGTTATCAGAGGAAATGTGTAATTAACCTTTGGAAACTAGGATAAGAAATCCATAGTAAGAACCCTAAGGATATGTCTAAGTATAAGGTTCAATCCTAGTGTTTTAGAAATGAACATGAATAACCCAGGATAAAACCTAGTGTCCTAAATTGAAATTTTATTCTTGATTATGTGATTTTACATTATGATTAGTTTTTCTCACACTATGCTTCTTGGTTTTAGTCAATGGATGAAACCCAAAGGAACCACATTAATGATGAATGTGATGGGAAATGAAATGATTTTCCTTTTGAGAAAACAAATGTTATGGGATATGGAATGAAAAATCTTATAGCTATGTTCATGAAACATTCTCAAGCTATGAATAACACATGAATTCCAAACAAGCATAGGAGGGAGCAACATTCTGTTGAGTCCTTCATGAGGTAGCATCCACCTTCTTTCAGCAAGTATTCTAATCCATCAGTGGATGAACAATGGATCAATACCACTAAAAAGATATTTTAAGTTCTACAATGTTCTGAACATGATAAAGTCATCTTAGTTGTCTATCGTTTAGAAGGTGAAGCTAATAAATGGTGGAATCTTATCAAGAATTTGTTGCAAAGAGATGAAATTTATTCCATAGAATGGGACAAGTTCAATAAATTATATTTCAATAAGTACTTTCCTTGTATTCTTTGAACAAAGACAGAGAAGGAGTTACTTGAACTTAATAAAAAAGATGATAACTCTGTTTTTACCTATGAAGAAAATTTTACAAGAATTGCATGGTATGATTCTGGAATTATTATCCAAACTGAGAGTAAAATTGATCGATTATTTAATGGCTTAAAACCAAGTCTATGAAGGTAATTAACCATAAGGGACTTAAATAGATATGAGGAAATCATTTTATGTTCTCTCAAGGTTGAGATAAAGATTGGAGTAACCCATCAATCTTATGGGTTTGATAAGAAGAGAAAAATGGAATTCAAATGAAAATCTAAAGACCACACTGAAAAGAATATGAGTTTTTTCTTATGCCCAATGTTTGGAAAGAAACATAGATGAAATTGTCTTAAGGTACTAGTAAATGTTTTAAGTGTGGAAAATAAGGTCATCGGGCAATTGAATACAGAAGTAATGGGGAAAATATGTCTAATGATGCGAATAGAGAAAATTATACATATAATGCACCTCCAACACTTCAATGCTACAAGTGAAAAGAAATGGTGAATTATTACAATCAATGCCCTAATCCAAGGGTTATCGATGATGATCGATGTCAGGAAACTCTTATGGAAAAAGAAAAAAGAAAGTCACATACAATCACTATCGATAATGTGGAGTATGATTATGAAGTGGTGAAAGGTACAATTACAAACCTATATAAAGTAGAAAATGTTTTATTTGATTCTAGATCCACCCACTCTTTTATTTATAAAGAATTTTCTAAGGGTATCTCTGTATTAACTCAATAATTAGATATTGAGATAGCTTTGAAAACTCCTAATGGAATAATAGTCGCATCAAAATTTTATAATTATTATCTGGTTGAAGTTTGTGGGAATGTGATTCCTACAAATCTTTTTATCCTTCTTATAGTAGAATTTAATGTTATTCTTGGCATGAATTTTCTTTCTCTATATGGAGATAATATCAATTGCCAAGGGAGGGAAGTCACATTTCATATTCTGGATCAATCTATGATCATCTATAGATGCAAGGATGTATATAACCTTCCAGTAGAAATTTATTCTATCTTATGAGTATTGATACATATAAATGAAGGTTATCTATCCCAAATGGTTGGGGAGAAACTCAAAATTAATAATACACCCATTTTATAGGATTTTGATGATGTCTTTTTAGAGGAATTGCCAAGTCTTCCACCAAATCGTGAAGTTGAGTTTTCAATAGAACTCATACTAGGTGCTGTGCCTATTTCAAAGTCACCTTTTATAATGTCCCCAATTGAGTTATAGGAATTGAAGAAGCAACTCCAAGAGAATCTTGATAAGTGATTCATACACCCTAGTGCATCACCTTGAGAAGAACCTATTCTATTTGTTTAGAAGAAATATGTATCAATGAGACTCTTCATTGATTATAGATAACTTAATAAGTTCACTATAAAGAATAAATATCCTCTTTCCCACATTTATGACTTATTCAACCATCTATTTAGAGTTCAATACTTTTCCAAGATTGATCTTCGTTCAGGATATCATAATTTAAGGGTGGGGAAGGAGGATATACCAAATATGGAATTTTGTATGAGGTATGAACACTATGAATTTATAGTGATGCATTTTGGTCTTACTAATTCCCCTGATATCTTCATGGATCTAATGAATAGAGTCTTTAGAGACTATCTTGATCAGTTTGTGGTAGTCTTTATAGATGATATTCTTATCTATTAAAAGAGAAAGTAAGACCATGAAGACCACTTAAAAATTATACCGAAGACCCTAAGAAATGAGAATCATTATGAAAAATTTACCAAGTGTGAATCTTGGCTTCAAAAAGTTTAATTTTTGGGTCACATAATCTCAAGAGATGGGATATCTGTGGATCCATAAAAAAAACAAAAAATGTTAAAAGTTGGCTGAGACCAAAAGAAGTAACTGAGATCTAAAGTTTTCTTGGTTTGGATAGATATTATCGACATTTTGTGAAATATTTCCACTATTATCTAATCCACTCACCAAGTTGACTCAAAAAGGAGTTAAGTTTGTATGGATAGAGGAATGTGAAGAGAATTTTAAAGAGCTAAAAAAAAGTTTATCCAGTGTAATTGTGCTCACATTGTCTTGTAGTGGAGAAAGGTTTGTGATCTATAGTGATGCGTACAAGAAGGGGATGTGATGTGTTATCATGAAAAATGATATGGTGATATCTTATACCTAATGACAATTGAAAATCCATGAGAAAAATTACCCAACTCATGATTTGGAGTTAGATACAGTAATATTTGCATTAAAGATACAGAGGAATTATCTTTATGGTGAAAGGTGTGATATTTATATTGATCATAAAATTTTAAAGTATATTTTCCCACAAAAGGAGACGAATATGTTCCAAATAAGGGATGGAGTTGATTAAAGATTAAGAATGATCAATACATTACCACCCTGTGAAAGCGAACAAGGTGGCAGATGCTTTGAGTCGACAAGACCATGCTAGCCTATTCGTGATGAGGATCACAGAAGATCCAATATTTATGGATTTTTAAAGGATGGATCTTGAAATTTTAAAGGAGATATATCTTATCTTTATCAAAATTAATGTTTAACCATCTATACAAGTGAAGATTAAATAGGTTCAAAAGAAAGATATAGAGATACAAAAGAAGGTGATAAATGTTTCTGAATTCAACCTTGATGGTGATGGAATAATGAGGTTCAGGAATCAGTTTTGTATTCATCCTATATCAGAATTAAAGGAGCTATTGGATGAGGCTCATAGTTCTTCATTATCTATTCACCCTAAAACCATAAAGATGTACAGGGACCTGAAAGATTATTTCTGGAAGGATGACATGAAAGAAGATGTTACCGAATATGTCTCTCAATGCTTGGATTGTCAGCAAGTTAAAGGTGAGATATAGAAGTATAAGGGTATGTTACCACCATTACCCATAATAGAATGGGAATGGGAAAACCTAACTATGGACTTTGCCATTAAACTTCCTAAAACATCCAAAGAAAATAATGCTATCTGGGTTATAGTTGATCACCTTATGAATTTGACACACTTCATTGATATTAGAGATGATTTCTCTCTTAATCATCTTGCTAGGATATATGTAAAGGAATTGGTAAGATTGTATGGAGTACCATTTTAAATTATATCTGATCGATATCCAAGGTTTAACTATATTTTTTTGGTGAAGTATTCAGCATGATCTAGATACAGAGTTAATTTTCATCACTACTTATCATTCTCAGACAGATGGTCAGTCTGAGAGGAAAATTCAAACTTTGGAAGACATGTTGATAGCTTACTCTATGGATTTCAAAGGTGGTTGGTATCAACACCTACCATTGGCGGAATTTATTACAAAAATAACTTTCACTCCAGTATTTAGATGGATCCTTATGAATCCCTCTATGGAAAGAAATTTAGAACTCCAACTTTTTGGGATAAAGTTGGGGAAAGAAAGCTATTAGGACTTGACCTTGTTGATGAAATGGAAGAGAAAGTCAGATCTATTCAACAACACATATGAGAATCTCAAATTATATAAAAAAGTTATACTAACAACTGAAGAAAATACCTAGAGTTTGAAGTGGGTGATAAGGTGTTTCTACGAATATCTCCTTGGAAGAGAATAATGAGATTTGGAAAGAAGGGTAAACTGATCCCTAGATATATCGATCTTTTTAAATTCTGAATTGTGTTAGGAAGGTGGCTTACCGATTGGAACTTACACCAAATCTATCTCAAGTTTATGATGTGTTCTATGTATCTATACTAATAATTTACATACCCGATCCTTCACATGTACTAAACTTAGTAGTCGTACTTCTGGAGCAAGATATTTCTTATGAATGACAACTGATAGAGATTCTGGATCATAGCGAAAAAATTCTAAGAAACAAGACCACTCAATTGGTTAAAGTTTTATAGTGGAACCACCAATTAGAGTAAGCTACATGGAAAATTTATGATATGCTAATGTAGAGGTATCCTCATATGTTTTTTTCCATGTGATGAATTTCGAGGGTGAAATTCAGTTTAAGGGGGGTAGAATGTAACACCCAGATGTTTTTATGAAATATTTTCTTTAAATAATTTTAATTCTTAAGTATCTTACATTGCACACAATAACAAGTTTAAAAGAAACATGAGACATACTTAGTATGAAATTACCGTTATATCCTAGACGTTAGGTTAGCAGGAATATGTATAACTAACTTATGAAAATGCATTGTGAATTTATTGGATATCAATTATTTATGAAAAATATAAATCACTTAGATATTTGTCTTTTTGAGTGAATTAATCTTGGTAATGAAATTAATGAGATATATATTCTGTATACTTAATAAAATATTTTTGATATTCATACACTGAATATTTTAGTCATAGGGTATGGATAAACCTTATTTGATTTATAAAAACCTATATTTTTTAAAAGGGTAATTTAACGACTTTGAATGGAGAACCACTTTTAAATTAATATTTTGACGCATTAATAATTATTATATAACAACATAAAATTTTTATTTTGAAGCAGGATATAAAAATTTACTTTGGATGAATTTCAGATATTTTTCTGATAACTTTCAAGTTTTGATGAATAGTAAAAATGCACTAAATTTTATGAAAGAAAACTGTTTTCATAGAAATAATTTATATGGTTAAATTATAATATTGAATGATTTTAAAGTATAAATAAAATATATTTTTATCATTCAATATAATTTATTTCATTATCATTAATTTTATATTGAATTCAGATGTAAAAACATTTCAATCTTTTGCAATGTTTTAGCTTTTAAAACCCATTATCTCTTTCCAATAATGGGATTAATTTTAAATTAGTCACTAAATATTCATTTTTTTGAATTAAAAAAAATGGACTCTATATTTTTAATCATTATGTCCAAATTATGTAAATATATTTACTTTATTTTTGGGCATTATGAATAGAAAATTCGGTAATTTTTATTAAAATGGTAAAAGGGTAAACCATGTAATTAAGGGTAATAATACTATTATAAAATTACCCTAAAACTTGTTTTAATATCATTTGATGAGTTTTTTCGATCTAAATCATCTTTAGGTCTAAATGGTATCCATTTGAATCCACTTGGATGAGATTAGATCATTTAATTTATTTTATTTAAAGAAAATTTAAATATGTCTCACTCAAATTATAATAACTAAGTCATTTTTAATATAAGTTTATACTAAATATAATTTCAATTATAAATAATAATTTGAAATATAATTTTTTTTCCTTTATCATGGTAATTTATTTGCAATTTTTAGGGAATAAATAATTAACTTAATATCTTATACATTAATGATGTAGAAATTATTTAATTGATAAAAAATCAATAATATAGTTTTTATCAAAATAACAATACCCATTAAAAGATCAAAAAACTTGAAAAAATATTATTTTTTGTGTATACCTTGACCACAATCATACAAGTGTAGAGTTATGAACCATTTTGAGCCTTATAGAAGATATTATGACACTTATATTATTTTATTTAAAGTGATGTTAAAGTTGTCACCTTCATAATTTAATAAGTACACCATTTTAAATATTGGATTTTACAAAAGATAAATTCAACTAAAAATATTCTTAGGAGATCTAGTAGATTTATCTTCATCACAGTAATTTATTTTCAATTTTCATTCAAAAAATAATTATATTAAATAATTACACAAATTTGTTTTTGTAATTATTTTATTAATAGAAATATCAATGTTATTAAAAATATTAAATTAAGTATAATTTTGGATAATTAACATGTATAATAAATTTTATAGATGAAATTAACATACTATAAATATAATTAAATTTTTATTTCAAATTTATCTTGTTATATTAATATTTTTAAAAACCAATGAATGAAATAGTGTCAAAATTGATACTACTGATTATTTATCAAAATAATGTTTTATTAAATTATTTAAAAATAATTAAGAATTTTTTTAAAAATATATAATAATTATTATATGGTATAAAATAATCTAATTTATTTATTTATGGTCTATTTTACATCAAATAAGTAAATATTTCACCCTTTTAATATTGAATTATTTGTTCCCTAGTTTGAAAATAAATAGAATAAAAAAGTGTTAATTAAAAAGATATGGTTTAAATTGAAAAAAATACTTGTAAAAAATTTATTTTTTTGATGATATTACAACCTTATATAATCTCATATTCTAATTTGGGATATTTTGGAGGTTTTTGGGGAGGGTTTTATTTTATTATAAATTATTATTTATGGAGTTTATAAAAGTGTACCTCACCTCAATTATAAAAGGGAACCTCCTACCTCATCTCTCCACTTCACTTTGATCCTTAAAGATTGTCTATCCCCTAACCTATTTACTTATAAACTTCCCTATTTACACTCTATAGGTTCTGGTCATCTTCAAAGATCAACTCTAGTTCTCTAAGAAGATATTTAGAGGAAACACGTCGAGGAAGAGGTAATCTCTTCTACCGATTCTTTCAAACTTCTTTCTTCTTCTACTTCCTATTAATTATTTGTTTCATTATAAAGTAATAACATAAGCATCACTTATATACGTATATGTTATTATAATTATGAAACAACCATATTCCACCTTCTATCCATCCTAGGAAAAATGAAATCACCACGCGTGTGTACATACGACTAACCGTCTCCACGCCGTGGTGTAATCTGTTTTTCACCACCACCTTAATTGGATGAGTATAATGATAGAAATAATAACTATATATTATTATTATAATATTATACTGATTATTAAATATTATACACCATCCACTTCAATACCATTCAACAATTATGGGAATGATATCATCGCTCGTGCGTACATACGATCTACCGCCTCCATGATGCGATGTGATTCATTTTATATGATATTCATTAAACTACTATTATATAAATGAATTTAATGAATAAATATGATATATATTATACTAATATAATTATTTAAATTATATAACTATAACCTAATAATTGGAACATGAATTTATCCAACAAAACTTGCATAATAACATAAAACAGTTAATATTTGAATAACAAGTGAAAATAAAATGTTACTAACAAATGGATGATAATATGATCATATATGATATCATGAAAATGAATATGATTTTGTAATAAGTAAATAACATTATTTAAATCATTTTACAGGATATTCAGATACATATGAAGGATATCAGACCTAAGATAAGGGATAATTTTTCAATCTCATTATTATCAGAGATTGTTTTTACGTATGTATTTACTGGGTTATATTTATCATCCACATCCATGTTTCCTAAGTATGTAATATTATTTATATTATTCTACAATTTTTTAAAGTTAATTATATCCATTGGTGAAGTTTTATTAAATGGTATAAAAGTAATCTTTTGTCTTTATTCGATACGAGGTACTTTTTGAATTTTTTTAGTAAAAGTACGAGGAGAATGTTTGTTTAACTTATACAACATGATTGGATTTTTAAATCTTCATAAAACCTTATTACATGAAGCTTAATTTACATGTATTCAATTATTTTCAAATAAATTATTTTCTTTTAAAATTTTGAGGCATTTTGAGAAAAGAAAATTTTTTTGAAGAAGAAAGGATATTTTCTGCAAGAATTAATTTCAAGTGTTTTATCAAAATTATTTTCAATATAAGATGACACTATTTAAATAAGGTAATTTTTATATCCCTATTATTACTACAATTTTATTATGTTAATGATGGAATTATATTTTATATGGATTATTTTATGATGGAATGTTGTTTAAGAAACCCATTTTATTTCTTGGGTTATGCTATGATGAATGATTTATGTTTTTATGGAACACATAAGAATGATTTTATTTTGAGATGGGTGAGACCTATGTATCCCTCCAATGCATTGGGTAAAGATTTATATCTCATGGTATAGACATGACTGGAATTACATTTAAATCCAGTTTAGTAATACATGGATGGAATGACAAGTAAACCCAATTTAGTAATAGAGGATTCAGAGCAGGTGCACTCACCAGATCAGATCCAAATGGATTGTCAGAATGAGAGGTTATGGCTATGCCATCGTTACCATACTGTGCTTTCACGAGAAGCCTATCTATACGGTCATGTAAAGGTGGAGAGCTACTATCAAGATGCAGATGCTGGGGAGGGGTAGTTCCTTGTAGATAGTCTGGTTGAATTTCCTAAGACCTTCGGGTCATGTAATCTTCTAAGCCTACGGTCCATGTAATCTATGAGCCTATGGGCCTTGTAAGGGTTCCCCCTCATCCCTTGAAAGGGGGGTTATCAAAAATCAATAAAATGAAGGCCTTCGGTCCATTCAGGAAGTAATGGACATTGTCTGCTATGATAGTCTTGACGATGAGCCTTGACTAATATGAAATGATTTTATATGATTATGTCCATGCCAAAAAAATTAATGTATTATGTGATGAATTTTGGGATTATGTCCATTAATTATTTTTAACTTTTATCCCATGACATGATATCATGATTTTTCATATGCCGGATAAAACTTACAAATGTTATGTTATTATGTCTTATGATTATGAAATTATTGATATTTTCCTTGTTTACCCTTACTAAGAATTTGAGTTCACCCTTTCATATGTTTATTTTCCACAGGTCATGAAGAAGGGTATTAAGTATGATATTTCAAAAAAGGATTCTAGTTATGAAGAAATAAACGAGAGACAATGTAGATATTTTATGAACTAGTTGTTTATGTTTCCCAATTTCTAAAGACACTACACCTATACGGTTCTGTCATGGATTTATTATATTTTATAGTGAATATACTTCAATTTTAAAGTAATATCAATGTATGTAAAGTATGTGTTGTTTTACAATATGGATGTCTGAAAACTATGAGAAAATTTACATGGCATGAAAATACAAGAATTAAATATAGGAACCTATATCATCTATCAAATTCTCCTTAGTAGAAGAAAATTGATTATAAGTATCCTGAATTTGGAAATGTCCTAAGAAACTTTCATCTTGATTTATCTATATATGGAATAAATGCTTTTGGTGTATAGATTAGTACTCATAGTATATATCCCATCATGTTGGTAAATTATAAATTTTCACCATGATTTTTTATGAAGCGCAAATACATTATGTTGTCTTTGCTTATATCTGGAACAAAGAAACCTGGTAATGATATTGATGTCTATTTGGATCCATTGATCAAAGACTTGAAATTTATTTGGGATACAGGTGTTATAATTTATGATGATCATAGAAGTGAATAATTCACATTTAGGGCCATGTTGTAAGTGAAAATAAATGAATTCCCCGATTATGGAAATTTATTAGGCTATAACATTAAAGGAATGTTGGGGTGTACCATTTGTGAAAAACACACACATTCAGTTCTGTTGAAATATTCCTTAAATAATGTGTTTTTAGGAAATCATAAATTTTTACCTCAACGACATAAATAATGATCATGGATGACAACATTCAATATTAATATATAATAAAGAAAAACACCATCTCCAGTAATGGGTGATAAACTGTTCGATAAAGTAAAATATATTGACACTATTTTCAGTAAACCATTTTTGAAAAACCTTATGAAATCAGGTTGGAAGAAGAGGTCAATTTTCTTTGAATTATTGTATTGGAATTTTTTTTATGTCATACATTTTCTTGATGTTATGCATACATAAAAAATGTATTTTTTAGTGTTATTGGAATATTACTAAATGTTCTTATAAAAAAAAAGATGACATTAAGGCTTGGTTGGACATGATTGAAATGGGGATAAGGGAAGAGTTGGAATTAATGAAGGGTAAAGGGTATAATTTTCTTCCTCCAATAGCTTAAAATCTATCTGGATATGAAAAATTGAAATTTTTTATTTTCCTTAATAGTATAAAATTTCTAGATGGGCATTCATAAAATATTCAAAATGTTGTGTCAATGAATAATTTGAAGCTACAAGGACTAAAATCACATGAATATCATGTTTTGATGAAAGATTTGATGCCTGTTGCTTTCCATTTCCTACTACCTTAAAATTTATGACATACATTAACCAGGTTCTATTTATTTTTCAAAGACATATGTAGTAAAGTTATAGACCTGAAGAAGTCTCCAATCATGAATAAGGATGTTGCAGTCATATTATGTGAATTAGCGATGTTATTCCCACATTTATTTTTTGATGTAATGGCCCACCTAATGGTTTACTTGGTTAGAGAAGTTCAACTATGTGGTCATGTCCATTATAGATGGATTCACCCCATTGAATGATATATGATGATTTTGAAAGGGTATGTAATGAATAAAATTTGGATAGAAGGTTGTATTGCAGAATGATATATTGTTGAATAATCTATTGAATTATGTACCTATTACCTATCAGATATTGATAGAATTGGTCTCCCAAAGTCTCATCACAGAAAAAAAACATATGGATAAAAGTATTTCTAGAAGGGATGTTGTTAAAATTACCTTGAAGGATTAGAATAAAGAACATATTTACATTTTACATAATAGTGAAGATTTTGATCCATACATTGAATCCCATAAATAAATTATTAGAAATGTGAATCCCTTAAGGGTTGAAGTATGGATATAAAATATACACAATCAACAGTTTATAAGATGGTTTTGAGATCAAATTTATAAAGTGTTATCTAAAAATCTAAATTCAATTTCTAAACTAATTAAATGGCTAGCTATGAGACCAAATGAAAATGTTATATCTTACACTGTTTTTTTAATCAATGGTTATACGATCTATAAAAAAGAACACAATGACTGCAGTATGATGAAAAATATTGGTGTTATGCTTGTGGTGGAAGCGATGCACATATCTAGTTCCAAGGATAGAAATACAATTTATGAAAAAATTTCATATTTTGGCATTAGTGAATAGATATACGAGTTGGATTATAAAACATATTAACTGTCGATTTTCCATCACAAATGGGTGGACAATATGAGTGTATTGAAAGTTGATGAAATGGATTTGTGAAGGTGAATTTTAGTATAAAAGGTGAAAAATACGAGTCATTCATAATGTAATAACAAGAAGTTCAAGTATTTTATGTCTCAGATATAGAAAAAAAGAATTTTTTGATTGTCCAGATGGAGACTAAAACAAATGTCAGTTCAGATAAACATTTAATCAAGGATGACCCTTTCATTGGGATATCACAATTAGTTCATTCTATTAACAATTTATAAAATGTATTGTATGTTAGAGGGGACCAAAAAGAGGGGATTTGGATTCTCAATAGAGGAAACAAATCCCTAAAACCTTAAAAAAAAATAAAGATAGTTCAATGAGAAGGTATTTTTTTTAATATAATATTTTTTCCCTCATAATATTATATGTTCTCTACTGAATTAATATAATCTAAATTAAATGTTTGAATACTCATTTAGGCAATGTATTCTACACATGATGATGTTACCAATCTCATAGAAGAACAAACTATAATGAATGAAAACCTTTGTAAATATTTAAAGTTAATGTTACGATATAATTTATCTATTTTTCCAAAAACTTATATAATGAAATATTTTTTTAATTTTCATTATTCCTTGAAGAGTTCATTTATTTTAGAATATTTATATCTATATTTCATTCCTTTATGCACCAAAACTTCTATATAATTCTTCTCCCACAAAACCTTTTCACCCTTGCAATGTTTGAATTTATCACCATCCTTCAAGTCCCCCACTACTCAATCAAATAGGTAATATTGATGTTTGAATAGTATAATCATTTTATATAAAATTAATATATTAATTCACATTTATGTTTAATTTATTTCTTTTTAGTATTACTCACATAATAATTGTTTTCTTATATAGATGAATTCTTTTGTTTGAGTTGGGGTGGTTTGTATGAAGTTTCTCATACTCATGAGTGATTATACTTCAAGGCTACAACTAGGAAAATGAAAATAAGGAAATGGGTCAATAATGTATACAACCATAATAAAAAACTAAATTCCTACTTCTAATTTAATTGATTTTGCTTTAATTTTATCTGTTATTTGTAATTTAATTTATTTATCATTTGCATATAATGCTTATTTAATTTTTTATAGATCTTCTGGGAAGTTATACTTTCATAGTTATTTTATTTTAGAAGATTCATGTCCATATTTAATACCTTTCTAGAAAAAAACTTCCATGCATTTATTTCCCTCAAAACCTTTTCACCCCTATAGTGTTGGAATTTATCACTTTCCTTCAAGTTCCCTCCAATAATTAATCACAAAGGTAATCTTGATGTTTATAATAATTTTCCATATAATTATTGTATTGTTTCATATTTATGTTTAATTTATTTCTTTTTAGTATTACTCACATAAGAATTTTTCTCTTATATAGGTTGATTATTTTGTTCGAGTTGGGGTGTTTTGTTCAAAGATACTCATGATCATGAGAGATTGGACTTTGAGCCTACAACTGAGATAATTACAATAAGGAAATTCATCAAGACCTCATATAACCATCATGAAAAGGTCAATTACTACTACTTATTTAATTAAATTTGTCATCATTTTATCTACTATTTGTAAGTTAATTTCCTCATCATTTTCATCTAATAATTATTTAGTTTTTTTCATAGATATTTTAAGAAATCATATTTTTATTTCAAATATCTACAAAAATATACAAGAGATAAAATGTTACTTTCTTCAAATGTTACTATGCTTTCCATTACCTTTCATTGTTGAACTGCAACACTACACATTGATTTAATGTTCTTAGCTGAAAAAGGTTTTTCAGATAAGAAAACCAAGTCAATATGAAGTGTTGGTAGTTGAGAAAATAAATCCAATAGAAAGTGTGGTTACATTGGAATTTAGGATTGTTTTTAGAATTTGGTATGCATAGGATTCAACCACACCTCAATCTGACACATAATGTGACCAGTATAACTCAAAGTGCATATTTTTATTTAAAATTGATATCAATTTTAGTAAAAAAGAAAAATAACCTACTCAAATCCAAGAAAAAACATTCACATTATTTTTATACTTTATAAAAATGATCCATAAGTCATTTTTAATGTGTAGGCATCTGCCACACCTAAATCCTATACACAATGCACCCGGTATGGCTCAAAGTTTTTGTTATCGGTTTAAAATCAACATTTTAGTTTAAAAAGTTTCATTCCCTAAAAATAAAGAAAAAGTGATTGTATTATATTTATAATTTATGGAAATGATTCATAAATCATTTATGATGTTTAGGAATTGGTCTCACATAAAATCGGTACACAATGTGACTATTATGAGTCAATGAGTGTGTTTCAAGTCTAAAATGACATTTTAGTATAAAATAAAAGTTACATACTCAAAACTAATCAAAAAAATTCACATTGTTTTGATACTTTAGGAAAATGGTCTATAAGTCAGTTGGTACATGTAAGAATCATCCGCACCTCAATCCGATGTACAATGTGACCGGTATAACTCCAAGTTCATCTTTATATTTAAAATTTTCATCAATTTTAGTAAAAAATAAATATGATATACTCAAAACAGATCAAAATAATTTTTATTATTTTGATACTTTATTAAAATGATCTATAAGTCATTTTTGATGTGTAGAAATCAGTCGTACCTCAATCCGATACATGATGTTCCCAGTATGACTCAAAGTGTCTGTTATCAGTTTAAATTTGATATTTTAGTTTAAAAAGTGTCACTCATTAAAAACCAATAAAATGCATATGAATTGGTGTGAAAATTTACAAAAAATGATTTATAAATAATTTTTTATGTGTAGGAATTAGTCTTACATCAAACTGATACATGATGTGACCAGTATGAGTCAAAGTGCACGTTTCCGGTTTAAAATGACATTTTAGTAAAAAATACAAGTGATGTAATCAAAACCAAGAAAAATGATTTAGTTATTTTTATTATTTATTAAAATGATAAATAATTCATTTGAGATGTTTTATAATCAACTGCACCTCAATCCGATGCACAATGTGGTCAGTATGACTCTAAGTGGTTGTTTTTATTTAAAATTGACATCAATTTTAGTAAAAAATACAATTAACCTAATAGAAATAAATAAAAAACATTTGTATTTTTTTAAAACTCTTTTAAAAATATACATAATTAATTTTTGATGTGTTGGAATCAACCTCACCTCAATCTGATACACGATGTTCCCAGTCTGACTTAAAATGTCCGTTATTAGTTTAGAATCGACATTTTAGTCCAAAAAGTGACACTCACTAAAATCTGATCAAACAAGCTTATATTATCTTTATAATTTAGGAAAAATATTCATAAAACATTTTTTTATGTGTAGGAGTCAATCTCACATAAAATTGATACACAATGCGACCGATATGAGTCAAAGTGAATGTTTCTATTTTTAAATGAAATTTTAGTAAAAAAGGCAAGTGACGTACTGAAAATAAAAAAAATACATTCATATTGTTTTTGTACTTTATGAAACTAATCTATAAGTCATTTTATACATGTAATAATTATCCTCACCTCAATATGATGCACAATGTGATTGGTATGAATCAAAGTGAGTCATTTTTATTTTAAATTGACATCAATTTTAGTAAAAAAGACAACTAACCTACTCAAAAATGATAAAACGCATTTATATTGTTTTATAATTTAGAAAAATTACCCATAAGTATTTTTTTACATGTAGGAATTAGACTCACCTCAATCTGATACATTATTTTCTTGGTATGACTCAAAGTGTTTGTTATCAGTTTAAAATTGACATTTTAGTTCAAAAAGTGTCACTCATTGAAAATTGAGAAAATACACTTAGATTGTATTGATAACTTAGGAAAATGATTCATAAGTCAATTTTGATGTGTAGGAATTATTCTCACATCAAACTGATACATGATGTGATTGGTATGAGTCAAAGTGTGTGTTTCCAGTTTAAAATGACATTTAGTAAAAAAGACAAGTGACGTACTCAGAACTGATAAAACACATTCTAATTATTTTTATACATTAGGAAAATGACCCATATTTTATTTAGGATGTTTAGGAATCATCCTCACCCCAATATAATTCATGGTGTGTCTGGTATGACTCAAAGTGCATCTTTTTATTTAAAATTGACATCAGTTTTAGTAAAAAGAAAAATTGACCTACTCAAAACTAAGAAAACGAATTTAGATTATTTTGATACTTTAGGAAAATGACCCATAATTCATTTTTAACATTTTTGAATCATCCTCACCTTAATCTTATACACAATGTTCCCAATATAACTCAAATTGTCCGTTATTATTTTAAAATCAATATTTTAGTTAAAAAATTTCCACTTAATGAAACTTAAGAAAACATTCTTTATTTTCCTTGATAATTTATTAAAATGATTCATAAATAATTTTTTACTTGTAGGAATCGGTCTCACATCAAACTGATACACGATGTGACCAGTATGAGTCAAACTACGTGTTTTTAGTTTAAAAATACATTTTGCTAAAAAAGACAAGTAACATACTCAAATCCAATAAAACACATTCATATTGTTTTTATACTTTAGGAAAATGATCCATAAGTTATTTTAGACATATAGGAATCAACCACACCTCAATCTAATGCACGATGTGACCGGTATGACTCAAAGTGTGTTTTTATTTAAAATTGACATAAATTTTAGTAAAAAGGACAACCGAACTACTCAAAACTGAGAAAACACATTCATATTGTTTTTATACTTTAGTAAAAAGATACATAAGTCATTTATGAAATTTAGGAATCAACCTCACCTCAATACGATACGTTATATGCCCGAAATGACTGAAAGCGTTTGCTATCAGTTTAAAATCAACATTTTAGTTCAAAAAGTGTCACTCACTAAAAACTAAGTAAACGTGAACAAATTGTCTTGATAATTTTGTAAAATTATTCATAAGTCATTTTTGATGTGCAGTAATTTCTCTCACATAAAATGAATACATGATGTGACCAGTATTTTTCAAAGTGTGTGTTTCCTATTTAAAATGAAATTTTAGTAAAAAAGACAAGTGACACACTCAAAACTGAGAAAACACATTTGAATTGTTTTTATACTTTAAGAAAATGATCCATAAGTCATTTGAGACATATATGAATCATTTTAACATCAATCCAACACATTGTATGACCGATATTCCTCCAAGTGCGTCTTTTTATTTAAACTTGACATCAATTTTAGTAAAAAGAACAACTGACCTAGTAAATATTGAGAAAATGCATTCATATTGTTTTTATACTTTATTAAAATGATCCATAAGTAATTTGTGACATGTAAGAATCAGCCGTAAATCAATCTGATACATGATGTGAATGGTATGACTCAAAGTGTCTGTTATCAGTTTAAAATTGATATTTTAGTTCAAAAAGTGTTACTCACTAAAAATAGAGAAAACACACTTGGGTTATCTTGTTAATTTAGGAAAATTATTCATAATTAATTTTTGATATGTAGGAATTAGTCTCACCTAAAATCGACATATTATGTGACCAGTATGAGTCAAAGTGTGTGTTTCCAGTTTAAAATGACATTTTAGTAAAAAAGACACGTGATGCACTAAAAACTGAGAAAACACATTCAATTTTTTTTATACTTTAGTAAAATTATCCCTAAGTCATTTGGGATGTATAAGAATCATTTGAACCTCAATCCAATGCATGGTATGACTGATATGATTCAAAGTGCATCTTTTCAATATATAAGTGTCATTTTAGTTTAAAATGTGTATCACATTGAAAAAACCAAGAAAACGAGCCTAGATTATTTTATCATCAATATATCTGCTATTAATTAATTTATTTCCTTATCATTTTTATATTATAATTATTTAATTAATTTTCATAGAGATAATTATTGAATATGAACAAGAAATGGTGTGACATGCAAGAATCAACCAAAACTAAATCTGATACACAACATTCCTGGTATGACTCAAAGTTTACTTTAAAATTAATTTTTTTGTTAATTTATTTATTTATATTATTACTAAAATAAGAATTTTTTCTTATAAAGGTTCATTATTTTATCGAGTAGGGGTGGTTTTTTTGGAAATAACATGAGTCGGGGTCAGGATCAAAAGACAAATGGAAATTGATGTTTTTGAATGTAAGTAATAATTTGTACTTATGTAATTGTATAAACTAATTTTTTAAATTTAAATAATATAGTTTTTTATTGTATTTGTGTTGTAAATTTTATTTCATTTAAATTTTGTATTAGTACTTGATTTTATTGATATCTGGTGGTGTTTCAGGTGCTGTGGTGTGCTGTTACAACACAATGCAGTATGTACCTTTATCAATGATTTTACAATTTCTGATAAAGGTACCATTTATCAGTGATTCTATAAGTGCTGATAAAGATCTCCTTTTTTATCTCTAAATAAAAGTATTGATAAATTTTTTACTTTATGATCACTAAATAAAAGCACTGATAAATGTTGTCCTTTATCAACGGTTTTTTAGCACTAATAAAATCTTAGGGATTTTAATCTCACTTCGGTAGTTAGTGCTTCTCTAGAACTGATATAGGCCATTTTTAGTGCTATTAAAGGCCTATTTTGTAATAGTGTTTTCAAGGGGTTTAATAGGTTATAAATGAATAATTATTATTTCTATGAGTTTTATAATGAATGTGTTTTATTCTTGATATCGTACTTGAGAATTATATAAAGTGGGTGAGCCCGATACAACTTATACGAAGGGTTGATCCCCATTATAGCCCATGAGTAAGACTAATATAGATTATATAAAGGGTTATGTCCCGATATAGATCATAGAAAATGGGTGATCCTGATATATCTTATACGAAGGGTGATCTCCATTATAGAGCTACGATGCATTTGAAAATGATAATGCTGGAAGTCGGCCATATGGTAATTCCAATTAAAGGGGTTTTGAAATGATTTTATGAAAGTGATGCTCCCAGTTACCAAAAAAAGTTTCTATTTACTTATTATGAGTTTATAATGTTTCTAGTGATCAATATTGATATCACATGGCTCTTGATTGTTGATTTTGATGAATATTTCCTTTTCCTTGTTTTTATATTTTATGATCCAAGCATTGATGGGTTTTAGTTCTTTTATGATTCTCTCATGTACTTTTATTATGTCACCATACCCTTATACACTCTTATGGTCACTGATGAAATTCATTTGTTAATGATTACATTTTACCTTATAGAGCATTTGAGATCACCCTTATTATGTTTTATTTTCCACAAGTTTTAATTAATGATGTTGAACAATTTATGTCTATAAAGAATTTCACAAGGATGATGTTGATGAGCTATTGTGAAATAAGAAAAGTTAGGTTAATGGGATAAATTTTATTTTAATGACTTGTGAATTTTTATATAGTAGTTTTTTTAATTCTATAAAATATATACCTAAAAGGTCCTCAAGTATGTAAGTTATCTATGTTTTCCTTTTTATGTTATAAAGTTTAGATGAAAAATTTGGGTCACAATTATCAGCATCAAATCCAGGAATGTAGAAGTTATGGATTTCGGCATAGGATCTGGGAGTGTGGGTTCTAAGATGCTATAGTTAGTATCAAAGGTCATTTTATATAACTTTGGTGATTATTATTTTTTCATATGAGGTTATATTAAGATTTTTAGATATCACTATAGGTCTAAAATATTAAGTTTGATCAAAAGTTTAAAGACTTAGACAGACCATTTAAGGTTTTTAAGTAGTAAAAATTATGAGGTTATCAATAAAGATTTTGGAGACATTATTTTTGGTTGAGTTATTTTTAACCACTAGGATCAAAATGAAGTATTTTAGGGAGAAATTATTTTTTAGGATTAATGAAAAAATTGGGACAACCCGTATGCTGGGTGACAAATCATCGCATTCAGTGAGGCGGTGGGGCTTGAACCCATGACCAAAGGATGAAAAGGTTTTCATGCACTACCACTGGCCTACACAATGTTTTTGTTAGCATGTAATTTTTTTACATGTCAAGATTAAGTTTATTTCAGAAAAATATGGGATTTTATTTGAGTAATAATGGTTGATTTATCATGGAATAATATATAGTCAAATAATTCTAATCTTTAGGTTTCAAACTTAGTTAGGAAATGTTTAATGAATTTTTAGGATAATTATTTATGGAATAATTTAGTTTGAACTTTGGGTTTTACCATTGAATTTTAAGGATTAATGTATTATATAAAGGGTTATACATTTTGTGAACTATCTTACCATGTGATAACCATTTTTGGTTTTGGTTAATGTCTAAAGATAGGTGAAATATTTTGATTATCCCTTTTATGATTATGTGGACTTTAAAATTTCATTTTAGTTCTTCAAGAATTAAAAATTCGTCTTGAATATTCATTATTTGGATGAAAAATGATATTGTGGTGAAAATTTATAAAAGGGTGAAATCCTACCCATCAAGTAAGTATACTTCCATATTCTCTCAGTCTAGATGGTGAACGAAATCCTTCAACTTTATAAAAAGGATCTTCAAATAAAATTTTATCCTATTACCATATTTTATGATGATATTAATGACCTTTTACACACATATTTGGTTTATGGTTTTTTTTTCATTTAATTAATCTTAACCATTTTCTCTATAACTCTTTATAGTCCATGGGAATTATTTTTTCCTTCCAAATCAATCTTTTAATTTCACACCAATGTTCTCCCTATTGGAATCCTAGTTATGCATATCTTTATGCAACCTTTATATTTACAACATTATATTTTTATGGTATTCTTTCCATATTTCATTTTTATTATGTGGGTTTCAATAATGGAATTATAAATATGTTAATCCTTTGATAAGCATGATGAATTTTTAGGGCTAAATTCATTTTAAGGGGGATAGGATGTAACATACTATGATTTTAAGAAATATATTATTTCACATTAATTTAAATTATTTAATAGAATGTATTACATGAAATTCATAGTTTATTTTGTTTTATATGAAATATAATGTTTATATTGTGTTTCACATAATATTAATTTTCTTTTATAACTTGTGTTACACGCAAGATCGATTCTTATTAGAAAACAATATACTATTAATATTATTATTTGATATGATAGTTATCACCTAGCCATTGGAATGGAAGGAATTAATATGATTAAATAAATTATGAATATATGGTTTACACATTTTTATAGAATTAATTCTTTGGTTTCTAATTAATTAGAAATGAAAGTAAAAACCAATTGAATATAAAGGATATGTTTTTATGAAAAAACTATTTTATACCCATAAAGTAATTTTACCTAAATAAATTAAATTAATATCTATTCGTGAATGATATTAATAAAATTTATATATTATATATTCAATAAAATGTTTTAAATTCATCTAATAATTTTTATTGGCATAAAATAAGAATAAATCCAATTTTAAGCATTAAAAGGTTATATTTTTCTAAAAGGTAGTTTTGACACCTTTTAATGGAAGACTTGATTTAAAACTAAATGTTGAAACTTTTGTAAATTTTATTTGAAAAAATAAAAATATTTTTTGAAATAATAATATCAAAATTTATTTTTGGTGACTTTTTGTTATTTTTCTAAGAACATTCATATTTCGATGAATAGTAAATGATACTGAACTTTAATTGAAAACTGCATTTTAATCTAATTTATTTATATAGGTAAAAATATTTTAAATTGGTTTTAAAGTATAATTAGTTAAATTATTCATCATTCAATACAATTTAGATAATTGGATTCAATTTTACATTGAAATTGGATATAAAAATAATTCAAAATTTCAAACTTTTCTCTTTAAAAACTTGTTGTATCGTCCATTCTATGAGATTAATTTTAAATTAAATTCTACCACTCCTATGATTGGAATTTTAAAAATGAATTAAATATTTAGAATCATCATAATTTATAATTTATAGTAAGTAAAACTTAGTTTTTGACAAAAAAAAATATTAGTGAAGGTAATTAAAATTAATTATAGTGATTAAGGTAAAAATGTGCTTAATTAGTGATTAAAATTAGAATATATGGTATAAAAATGACCCTGTACTTATATAAAAAATATTTTATGGACATATTTATACCATTACACATATAATGGTCGATAATGTTTCATCTTATACCCTTGGGGGACAAGTAAAACGTGGGGATCAAATATTTTTAAGAATACCTAATGTGTTCTTTTCCCCACTTATAAAAGGCCTCCTCTACTCCTCTCATCACACCTCTAAAAACTTTATGATCATAAAAAACCTTCCAAAATAATATAATAAAATCACTCCTCTTATCCTATAAGCCTCTTATTAAGAATAAATAAAACCAAGGAATTTTTTTGGTGCAAACCAAAAGGAGTTACCTGAAGAAGAGGTAACATTCTTCAATGAGTACTTTTATTTTATTTCTTTCTACACCCCTTAAATTATTATTATGACATTATTATATAATAAAATTAGTATAATAAATATACTGATATTATTTTATGTTAAGTTTTCAACCTACAACTACACACTCTTCCATCAAATGGGTAAAAAAATCACAATTCGTGTGTACGACGAACTACCACCTCTTAAAACGACGTCATTTGTTTTTCATTTACCACATATTATGGTTGGTAATTATGATGTAAATACTATTTTCATATGATATATATATGATATTTATAATGTATTCATACTTTCTTAATTACTATATTACACATACCTTCATGATTTCAATTTTGTGGGAATATGATAACATCATTTGTGGATGTGTGAACTACCTTCTCCTCAAAGTGAGGTGATACGTTCACACTTTACATGGAATGTATTAATTAAGATTTAAAAAATATATGATATAAATAAAATATTTATGATATTCATGTCAAAATAATCTATATTTATATATAACATATCATTTTCTTCTTTCATTTTCACACACCAAAAAAGTGATAATGTCACTCGTGAACGTGTGGACTACCGCCTCATTGAAGCAATGTGATTCTTACTTTTTCATCACCACATAAAAATAATGATATATATAAGTATATATAATTATATGATATGTTATTTATGATATAATTTTCATTATTTAAAGATAAAATTTACTTACCTTTTTTTTCATAATGATCATTAAAAAATGGGAATATTACTCATGCGTACGTACGACCTACCGTCTCCATGATCGTAACGTTGGTTCATTTTTAATAACCATATTTAATGTTTTATTTTAAAAGTATAATTGATGTAAAAATTTGATAATTATTTTATGGTAAATATTATTTATATGTTTAAATAATGACCTCATTGACCTTAGTTGACATATCAAAATCAGTTTTGACACATAAGCCGAATCAGGTAAAAACATCCAACTTAAAATTTTTGATCAAGTAATTGTATATAACCTGTTTATAAGTGAATTAAAAGTAATAATAAAATTGTAAAAGGTTATCAAGAAATAAATAATTTATAAAAATTTATTATTTTGGAATATGGAGAAAAATCATGACAAATCATACTCAAGGCAAGAGATTTCTTAACTCAATTTCCATTAATTGGGTTAAAATTCTATGTCATTGGTTATATTATGACAATAATATGTGTGAAATTACCTATGATTATATTATTATTTATTTCCAATTTTATTTTTTAGGTTTACATTGGTCACACATAATTATTTTATTGATTTATTCTCACTCTAATGGTACGATCTTTATAAGGGGATTTCTAGTATCACTTTTATATCTGTGAGACTTATGGCATATTAACCACTTATTTTTGTTGTGTGGTGTATATAATACCCATTAATATATTTTATTATTAATATAATTAAAATTATGGGGTTTTACATATCCATTTTAGGATATATATTTCATGGGGTCCACAGTTTCAAAGTTACTATAGCAGTTTTTTGTCACAATTTTCCTTCCCTGTGATGTTTGTTATGTTATACACCTATTTTATTTTTTGAGGTGTATATATTGATCCTATGTCATGTTATATGATGAATATACTTATTCTAATTATATTTTAAGTTTCTTTTAATGTTATTACATACATGGGGATTGTGATTCAAATGTTTCAATGTAATATACATCACTTTGGAATGCTTAAATATTATTTTCTCAAGAATATTTTTAATGATATTTTTAATGTTATTTCCATTCATCCATGTCAAAAACACTTATTGTTACTTGTCCTATACTAGGGATATTTTTTTATGTATACCATATTCATTCATTATTTGGATGTGTTATTATTGTTTCAATGAAAGGAACCATTACTTTTATATGGGTTAATCATGTTATAGAACCCATTTATTTTCCACAAGTTAACCATGTTTCAAAGAGATTGTAATTTAACCCATTTATTTTCCAGGGGTTAATCATGTTTTGAAGATATTATTATTGAACCATTTCTTTTCAATGGGTTAATCATGTTTCAAATATATTATTATGGAACCCATTTCTTTTTCATGGGTTAATCATATTTCAAAGATTTTGTTTTTGAAACTGTTTATTTTCTATGGGTTAATCATGTTTCAAAGTGATTGAAATTAAAACCATTTATTTTCCATGGGTTTATCTGGTTATAAATGAATAATTATTGTTCATATGAGTTTTATGATGATTTTTTTATTCTTGATATGGTACTTGAGAATTATATAAAGCGAGTGATCCTGATACAGCTTATACGAAGGGTTGAGACCCATTATATCTCACAAGTGAGTGAAATATAGATTATATGAAGGGATGAGCCCCATTATAGCTCATGGAAAATGGTTGAGCCCGATATAGATTATAAAAAGGGTGATTACCATTATATATCTCTGATGTTTTGGGTAAACACAATGTTGGAAGTTTTATGTATGTTTATTCCAATTAAAAGGGTTTTGAAGGGGTTTTATGAAATTGATGCTCCAAGTTACCAAAAATTGTTTTTAATTACTTGTTATGAGTTTATAATTCTTCCAGTGATAAATATTTATAGAACATGGAATTTGATTATTGATTTTTATAACTATTTACTTTTCCATGTTTTCATATTTGATGACCCATAAATTTATGAGTTTGATTTCTTTTATGATTCAATCATGCACTTTGATTATTTCATCATACCCTTATGCACTCTTCTGATCATTAATGAAATTTATTTGTTAATTCTTAAATTTTACTTTACTGAGAATTTGAGATCACCACTATTATTTTTCCTTTTCCCTAGTTTTTAAGGAATGGTGTTGAATGATTTATGTCTATAAATGATTACACAAGTATGAATTGAGACCTATTGTGAAATAATAAAGGCTAGGTTAAATAGGAGAAATGTTCTTTTGATGACTTTTGAATTATTATATAGGTGTTTTTCCTAATTATCTAAAACTATAAACCTAAAAGGTTCTCAAGTACGCAATTGATCCAAGTTTTAGTTTTTATGTTTTAAAGTTTAGATAAAAAATTTGGGTCAAAATTATTGGCATTGAAACCGGGAATGTAAAATATATGGATTTTAGAAAAGGATCTGGGAGTGTGGATTCTGGGATGCTATAGTTGGTATCATAGGTTGGTTTAGATAAATTTGGATATTATAATGTTTTTATATTAGGTTATCTTAAGAGTTATAGATACTATAATAGGTATATAATATTAAGTTTGATCATAATTTAAAAGTCTTAAACACCCAATTTGAGGTTTTTAAGTATTAAAAATACTGAGATTATCAATGATGATTTTGGGGAATTTTTTTGGTAGAGGTATTTTTAATCCCAAGGATCAAAATTAAATATTTTAGAGAGAAATTATTTTTCAGGATTAAAGAAAAAATGGGGACAACCTGCATTTTGGGTGACAACTCATCACATCTAGTGAGATAGTGGGGCTTGAACCCATGACCGAAGGAAAATAAGGCTTTTATGAACCACCACTGGACTACACAATGCTTTGGTTAACATATAGTTTTTTTACATGTTAATATTAAGTTTATTTCAGAAACAAATGTGATTTTATTTTAGGAATAATGGTTGATTTATATTGGAATAATATATGATCAAATCCTTATAATCTTTGGTTTTCAAACTTAGTTAATAAGTATTTAAATAATTTTAAGGATACTTATTTATGAAATAATTTAGTTTGAACTTTAGGTTTTAGAATTTATTTTTTGAGATTAATGTATCATATGAAGGGTTATACATTTTTTGAATTACCTTAACATGTGATAACCATTTTGGTTTTGGTTAATGTCTAAAGATAAGTATAATAACTTTATTATCCCTTTTATGATTATGTGGTCTTTAAATTTTGATTTTAGTGCTTCAGGAATTAAAAATTCATCTTTAATGCTCATAATTTGAATAAAATGTGATAATGTGGTGGAAATTGAACAAATCATGAAATTATTCTCATCTAGTAAGTATACTTATATATTCTCTCTGTCTAGATGGTTAACGAAATCCTTCAACTTTAGAAAAAGGATCTTGAAATAAAATGTTATCTTATTACCATATTTTATGACGATATTAATGAAATTTTACACACCTATTTCGTTTGTGGTTTTTTTGTCATTAACTTAATATTAAAAACATTCTATATCACACTCTATTAGTCCATGGGAATTATTTTTGACTTCTAAATCAATATTTTAATTCTCCACCAGTGTTCTCTCTATGTGGAATCCTAGTTATGAATATCTTTAGGTGACCTTTTATATTTCTATCCTTACATTTTATGGGATTTTTTCCTTATTTAATTTTTCCTATGTGGGTTTCAATAATGTAATTATAAAATATCAATCCTTTGATAACCAAGATGATTTTTGAGGGTGAGATTCATTTTAAGGGAGTTGGATGTAACATCCTGAGATTTTAAGAAATATCTTCTTTCAAATTGATTTGAATTATTTGATAAATTATGTTACATAAAATTCATATTTTATCTTTTGTTATACAAAACATAAATTTTATCTTACATTTCACATAACATTGAGTTTTTTGATAACTTGTGTTACATGCAAGGTCGAGTCTTATCAGAAAACAATATTCTATTAATATTATTATTTAATATGATTCTTATCACCTAGATATTGGAATGGTGGGAATGAATATGATTAAATAAATTTTGAATATATGATTTAAACATGTTTATAAAATTAATTATTTGGTTAATATTTAATTATAAATGAAAATAAAAACCAATTGAATATAAAATATGTGTTTTTATGAAAAAACTATTTTATGTCCATAAAGGAATTTTAACTAAATAAATTAAAATAATCACTATTATTGAATGATATTAATGAATTTAATATATTATAAATTAAATAATTTTTTTAAAATTCATTGGATAAGTTTTATAGACATAAAATAAGAACAAATCCAATTTTAAACATTAAAAGGGTGTATTTTTCTAAAAGGCAACTTTGCCTCCTTTTAATGGAAGACTTGAATTAAAACTAAATTTTGAAACTTTTATAAAATTAATTTGAGAAAATAAAATTATTTTTTGAAATATTAATATCAAAATTTACTTTGGGTTAATCTTTGGTATTTTTCTAATAAATTTCATATTTTAATGAATAGTGAGTGTCATCGAATTTGAATTGAAAACTGCATTTTCATCTATTTTATTTATATAGTTAAATTATATTTTAAATTATTTTTAAAGTATATATAGTTCAATTATTCATCATTAAATCCACTTTATATCATTTTAATCAATTGCACAAAGAAACTTGATATAATTTTTTTATACTTTTTAGCTTTTCTCTTTAAAAACCCGTTGTCTCGTCCTGTATGCGGGATTAATTTTAAATTAAATTATGCCACTCAAATGATTGTAATTTGAAAAAATTTATTCCATATTTGGAATCAGAATAATTTATATTTAATATTAAATAAAACTTATTTTTTGACCAAGAAGATTAGTGAAAGTAATTAAAATTAATTACATTGATAAGGTAAAAACTAGCTTAATTAATGATTAAACATAGAATATAAGGTGTAAAAATGACTCTAAACTTATCTTGAAATTATTTTATGGATAAATTTAGACCATATAACCTATAATTATCTATAATTTTTCATTTTTTACCCTTGGGGGACAAATAAAACATGGAGAGAACTCAAATATTTTCAAGAATACCCAATGTGTCATTTTCTCCACTTATAAAAGGCCTTCTCTACTCCCCCTCTAATAAAAAATCTCAAGAATTTTGGATAATAAAAAACCTACCAAAATAATCTCCCAAAATCATTCCTCTAATCTTATAAGACTCACATTGGGAATAAAGAAAACCAAGGAATAATTTTGGTTCAAACCAAAAGGAGTTACCCGAAGAAGAGGTAACATTCTTCAATGAGCACTTTTGTTTTATTTCTTTCTACACACCTTCAATTATTATTATTAAATAATTATATAATAAACTCTAAATCCTAAATTTACTATTATGTTTTTATTTTAAGGGTTCTACCTACACCTACACACACTTCTATCAAATGGGTAACAAAATCATCATTTGTGTGTACAGTGAACTACCACCTTGCAAAACGACATCGTTCGTTTTTCCTTTACCACCTATTATGAATACGAATTATGATTTAAATACTATTTTTATATTATATATAATATTATTATGATTTATTCATAAATTTTTAATTATTATATAATATATACCTTTATGCTTTCCATTTTTTTGGAATATGATAACATCCTTTGTGGATGTGTGTATTACCGCCTCCTCAAAGTGATGTGATATGCTCACAATTTACATGGAATGTATTAAGGATGAGTTAAAAAAATATTATATAAATTAAATATTTAGGATATTCATGAAATAATTATCTATCTATACATAAAACATATCATTTTCTCCTTTCAATTTCACACACTAAAAAAGTTATAACGTCGTTCATGGACATGTAGATTACCGCATCCTCTAACAATGTGATTATTACTTTTTGTTCTCCAAATAACAAGAATAATATATATAATAATATATAATTAAATTATATTTATATTCATTCTATAAAGATAAAATATACTTACCTTATTTCCATAATGATCATTGAATAATGGGAACGTTACTCATGCAAACATACGACCTACCGTCTCCATGATCGTAACGTTGGATCATTTATCATAACCATATTTCCTGTTTTATTTTAAAAGTAAAATTGATGTAAAATTTTTATAATAATATCATGGTTATTATTCTTGATATGTTTAAAAAATGACCTCATTGACCTTCTTTGACCTATCAAAGTCAGTTTTGACACATAAGGCGAATCTGGTCAAAACATCCAACTTAAACATCATTGATTAAGTAATTGTATATAAATTGTTTATAAGTGAAGTAAAAGTAATAATAAAATTGGAAAATTTTCTGAATAAAGTTAATAATTAACATAAATTTATTATTCAGGATGATATAGAAGAAGCATGACAAATCATACTCAAGGTAATGGATTTCTTAACTCAATTTCCATTCATTAGGTTAAAATTCTATATCATTGGTTATGTTATGACAAGAATGTTTGTGAAATTACCTATGGTTATATTATTATTTATTTCCAATTTTATTGTGTGTATTTAATTTTTTCACACATAATTATTTCATTGATTTATTCTCACTCCAATGATACGATCTTTGTAAGGGGATTTATAGTATCCCTCTTATTTCTATGAGAATTATGCCATATTCACCACTTATTTTTGTTGTGTGGGGTATATAATTACCATGAATATATTTGATGATTACTATCCTTAAAATTATGGTGTTTTACATATCCATTTTAGGATATATCTTTCACGGGGTTCACAGTTTCAAAGTTATCAAATTGATAATGAATGTTTGTCACAATTTACCTTCCATATGGCATTTGTTATTTTATACACATATTTTCTTTTATGAGGTTTATATACGTCTCCTTTGAAATGTTATATCATAAATCTCCTTATTATCATGATATTATAAGTTCTGTTTAATTTTATTCCATTCATGGGGATTGTGATTTAAATGTTTCAATGTGGTATGAGATACTTTGGAATGTTTAAAGATTATTTTCCTCAAACATGTTTTTAATGACCTTTTCAATGGTATTTTCATTCATCCATGTGAAAAAACCTTTTTATTAGTTATAATCCATTGAGGATATTTTTTATTGATACCATCATCATTCTTTATTTGTATGGATTATGATTTTTTCAATGATATTTTTAAGGAACCCATTTCTTTTCCATGGGTTAATCATGTTATAGAACCCATTTCTTTTCCATGGGTTAACCATGTTTCAAAGATATTATTATTGAACCCATTTATTTTCCATTGGTTAATCATGTTTTTAAGAGATTTTTATTGAACCATTTTGTTTTCCATGGGTTAATCATGTTCCAAATAGATTATTATCGAACCCATTTCTTTTTCATGGATTAATCATGTATCAAAGAGTTTGTTATTGATCCCATTTCTTTTCTATCAGTTAATCATGTTTCGAAGAGATTAACATTAAAAACATTTCTTTTCAGTGAATTTATTAGGTTATAAATGAATAATGATTATTTATATGATTTTTATGATGAATGTGTTGTATTCTTGATATAGTACTTGAACATTATATGAAGTGGGTGAGCCTGATACAACTTATACGAAGGGTTGAGCCCCATTATAGTGCACTAGTGAGCCTGATATAGCTTATACTAAGGTTTGATCCCCATTATAGATCACAAAAAATAGGTGATCCTGATATATCTTATATGAAGGGTGATCCCCATTATAGATCTCCAATGTGTTGGGTAATGATAATGTTGAAAATAGGACATATGGTTATTCCAATTAAAATGGTTTTAAAAGGGTTTTATGAAAGTGATGATCTAATTTACCAAAAATAGTTTTTAATTACTTGTTAAGAGTTTATAATGTTTCTCATGATCAATATTGACATCACATAGCTCTTGAATTTTGATTTTTATGAATCTTTCCTTTTCTAGGTTTTCATATTTGATGATTCTGTTATTGATGGGTTTTGAATTATTTTATATTTTTTTCATTCACTTTGATTATGTCATCATACCCTTATAAACTCTTATGATCATTGATTACAATTATTTTTTAATACTTACATTTACCTTACTGAGTGTTTGAGAGCACCCTTCTTATGTTTACTTTTCCTCAAGTTTTAAATAATTACATTGAATGATTTATTTCTATAAATGATTTCATAAGGATGATGTTGATGACCTATTGTGAAATAATAAAAGATTTCTTAAATGGAAGAAATTTTAGTTTGATGACTTGTGAATTTTTATATAAGAGTTTTTCCTAATTCTCTAAAACTATAAATCTAAAAGTTCCTAAAGTATGTAAGTGATCCAAGTTTTTCTTTTTCATGTTGTAATGTTTAGATGAAAAATTTGGATCAAAATTATCAGCATCAAAACCGAGAATGTAAAATTTATGGATTTTAGAAAAGGATCCTGGAGTGTGGGTTTTGGGATGTTATAGTTTATCATTTGGAAGGAAAAGCAGATCAATGGTGGAATCTTATCAAAAATATGAAGCAACAAGAATAAATTGACTCTATAGAGTGGGCTATTATTTATCAATATGAACTTTACTCATATTATTTGTATAAAAATGGATAAGGAATTACTTAAGTTAAAAAAAAGGATGATGAATCTGTTGGTACCTATGAGGTAAACTTTACAATACCTGTGAGGTACACTTATGGTATTATTATCTAACCTAAAAGTAAGGTTTACTGATTATTTATTATACTAAAACGAAGTCTTATAAGGGAGTAATACATAAGGTAATTCAATAGCTATGAAGAAATAATTTGATGCGCTATCAAGGTGGAAATATATATTGGAGTTACCCATTAATATCGTGGTTTTGATAAGAAAATAAGGATTAAATTCAAATGAAATTCTAAATACCATAGAGCGAAGAAGATGATATTTCCTATTTTCTTAGAGTGTGGAGAAAGACATGGAGAAAATTGTCTTATGTTAATTGGTAAATGTTTCAACTATGTAAATGAAGGTCATCAGGAAATTGAATGATTAAGTAATGGGAAGAATTTAGCTAATGATGTGAATAAAGAGGAAGCTTCATATAATGCACCACCCACACTATAGTGTTTCAAATTAAAGGAGTATGTGAATTAATCCAACCAGTTCCCAAATCCAAAGGTTAATGATGATAATCTATATTAGTAACTACTTAAGCCCTTAAATAAAGGGAAATCTCATGAGATAACTATTTCTAATGAGGTATATAAAAACTAAGTGGTTAAAGGTATACTTATCATCCACTCTAGAACTTCTAATTTATTATTTTATTCAGGATCTACCCACTCTTTTATATCCAAATAATTTGAAAATGTTATCACTATACCACCACATATATTAGATTTTGAATTAGTAATGAAAACTCCTAATGGCATGATAATCAAATCTCAAGTTTATGATTATTCTATGATTGAATATTATAGGAATTTAATTCCTAGAAATCTTTTTATTCTCACTCTAGTTGATTTCAATGTTATTTTTGGCATGGATTGGATTTATCTACATAAATTCCACATCAATTGTTAAGGAAGTAATGTTATATTTAATATTCTGAATCAAAATATGATATTATATTAGTGCAATGATAAAAATGAGCTTCCAATTGAAATTAAATCCATTGTGTAGGTCTTTATTCCTTTTCAAAAGTGGTTTTTATCTCAAATGGTTAGGGAGAAACTCAATATCAAAGATATGCCTATTGTGTAGGAGTTTTTTGACGTATTTCCTGAAGAGTTTCTTAGTATTCCACTAAATTATGAAGTTTAGTTCTCAATATAAATAATACACAGTGATACAAAAATTTCAAAGATTCCATATAGAATAGACTCAATTGAGTTATAGGAATTAAAGAAGCAACTCCAAGAGAATTTTGATAAGGGATTCATTTATCCAAGTGTGTCACCATAGGGTGCACTAGTTATTTTTGTTAAGAAGAAATATGGATTAATGATAATTTTCATTGATTAAATATAACTTAACAAGATCAAAATCAAGAAAAAGTATCATCTAACTCATATTGATAACTTGTTTGATCAACTATATGGAGCTCAATACTTTTCTAATATTGACCTTCGATTTGGATACCATCAATTGAGGTCCAAGAAGGAGGATATTCCCAAGACAATATTATATACAAGGTATGAATACTTTTAATTTATAATGATGCTATTTTGTCTTACTAATTTTACCAATATATTTATATATTTAATGTATAGATTATTTAGAGATTGATTACCTTGAGTAGTTTGTGGTAGTATTTATAAATGATATTTTTATATATTTAAATAGAAATTAAGAGAAAGAATATCATTTGATAATTTTGTTGAAGACCTTGATGAAGTGGAATCTTTATTATAAAATTACCACATGTGAATTTTGGCTTCAAAAAGTTTCATTCTTAGGTCATATAATCTCAAGTGAGGGTATATCAGTAGATTCTTCAAAGATAGAAGTTATTGAACATTATGCTAGACTAACCACCATGAATAAGATCCATGTTTTTCTTAGATTAACTGGATATTATTAGTGCTTTATGGAGAATTTATATAAAATTTCTAACCCACTCACTAGGTTAACTCAGAAGGGAGCTAAGTTCCTTTGGAAAAATGAATGTGAAGAAAATTTCAAGGAATTGAAGAGAATTTTAGTTTGTGTAATTGTGCTTACTTTACTTTAAAATGGATAAGGGTTTGTAATTTATAGTTACGAATAAAAGAAGTTATTAGGATGTGTTCTCATGTAGAAAAATATAGTTATATATTATTCCTCATACCAATTGAAGGTTCATGAGTAAAATTACCCAACTCATGATTTGGTGTTAGCTGTGGTATTTTCTCATTAAATATATGGAGGAATTATATTTACATAGAATGGTGTGATATATATACTGATAATAAAAGTTTAAATTATATTTTCATAGATAAACATCTTTATATTCACTATAAAAGATGGTTAGAGTTGATTAAATATTATGATTGCTTAATATATTACACCTTGGAAAAGGAAACAGGGTAGAAGATGCTATGAGTCCAAAGGATCAGGCTAGTTTATCTATGATGAGGACCACAAAAGATAAAATATGTCTATATTTTTAAAGTATGTATCTTGAAATATTTAAGGAAGGGGAGGAATATTATCTTTCTCAAATGTTTTTTCAACCATCTATATAAGTGAAGATTAAATAGGAGTATAAGGAAGACATAGAGATGAAGAAGAAGGTAAGAAATGTTCCTGAGTTTAACCTTGAATGTGATGGAATAATAAGTTTCAGGAACCAATTATGTGTCCCATCCATACCACATTTAAAGGAGTTGTTGGATGAGGATCATAGTTCATCATTATCTAGTCATCCTGGAAGCACATAGATGTATAGAGAGTTGAAGGAGTATTTTTGGTGTGACAACATGAAGAGATATACTGTAGAGTATGTTTCTCGATGATTGGTATGTTAGTAAGTTAAGTCTAAGAGAAATAGGTCTAAGGGGATGTTACAACCATTACTCATACTATAATGGAAATGGGAAAACATCACCATGTATTTTTTCATCAAACACCCCGAGACATCAAAAGGAAATAATGTTATATGGGTTGTAGTCGATCACCTTACAAAGTTATCAAACTTAATTTACATTAGAGAATATTTCTGTTTGGATCATATTTCCACAATTTATATTAATTAAGTGGTAAGGTTACATGAAGTACCACATTCTATTGTATCTAATCGGTATCCAAGCTTTACCTTGAATTTTTAGTAAAGTATTCAACAGGCTCTAGATAAAAACTTGAGTTTCAGTACAACGTATCATCCTTAGATAGATGGTAAATCCAATAGAATAATTCAAACCCTAGAATATATTTTGAGATATTATTCTATGGATTTCAAAGGAGGTTAACATCAACACCTTACTCTAGTTGAGTTTTCTTACAACAATAGATTTCACTAGAGTATTTTGATGGATTCTTAGGAAGAACTATATGGAAAGAAGCATATAAATCAAACATGATAGGATTAAATTAGGGAAATTAATATATTAGGACCTAAGTTAGATAAGGAAATGACATGGAATGTTAGATCCATCAAACAAAAAAGTCAAGGCAACTCATATTTGATAAAGAATTTATGCTAAAAATCATCGACATGACCTACAATTTAAAGTTGGTGAGAGGTTTTTATAATAATATATCCATGGAAGAAGGTTATGAGATTTAGAAATATGGTAAAGTTTATTCCTAGTTATATTGTCCATTTCATGATTCTTAATTGAGTAGGGACAATAGCTTATCACTTGGTACTTCCATCGAACCACTATCAAGTTCACAATGTGTTACATGTATCTCTCTTGAAGAAGTACATACTTGATCCATAACATGTACTAAACTTAGAGGTCACACCACTAAAGAATTATTTTTCTTATGAATAATAACCAATATAAAAATTGGATCATAGAGATAAATTTCTGCAGAATAAGAATACTCATCGGGTGAAAATTCTCTGGAGAAATAACAAATTTAAAGAAGATACATAGGAACCTGAGGATGTAATGAAACAAATATATCCTAATTTTTTGTATTAGAGTGAAGAATTTCAAGAAAAAATTCATTTGCAGGGGGGTATAATGTAACAGTTAGTGATTTTATGAAATATATTTTCAAATAAATATTATTTCTTTGGTAGCTTTCATTACATGAAACACCGAGTTTAAATGAGATGCAATATACTATTAAATTATAGCTATCACCTAGTTGTTGGATTGTTAGGTATAAATAGGAAAAATAAACTATGAAAAATTTATGGTTACATTTTTATAAATCAATTCTTTGGGTATCAATTAATTATAAATAAAAATAAAAATCATTTGAATGTAAAAGTGACATTTTTATGAAAAAACGTTTTTATGTGCATAATGTATTTTTATGTTAATAAATTAAATTAATCACTATTGGTGAATTATTTTAATAAAATTAATATATTATATATTAAATAATTTTTTTAACATTAATACAATATTTTTCTAGGCATGGGATATGTGTAAACCAAAATTTATGTTTAAAAATGTATTTTTTAAAAAAGAAAATTTCATCTCATGTTTCACATTTATTTTAAAATTAATTTACACCACTTATAGAAATTTAATTTGATAAAATTGATTCCATATTTTTAATTATTATATTCAAATTTTGTAAATATGTCCTTTTTATTTTTGATCAATATGAATAATTACCATTGTAAAAAATATCACCTCGGTGAAGGGTAAATTAGATTAATCTAGGTTACAAATAAGTAATAAGGCCATATTTTTTTCATAATAATAATTATTGAATGAATGAAATTAGAACATTATCACCTTAGTCATGAAATTTAGTTTTTAATGGAAACTTTTCCATGCAAATGACCAATATAATATTTAAATAAAGTTACAAAATGTCACGCTCTTAGTTATAAATATATCATATGTGTTCACATAGGGAAAAAAGTTATGAGTGAATATTAATATCATTTTTTTCATAATTAAATTCTATTCATTTTGGTAATTTATTTATAATTTTTAGTAATTAAATAAATACCTTAAATTCTTATGCAATGCCGGTGTAATATTTCTCTAATTAATAAAAAAATATATTATGATTTTAAAAATATAAAAAGTAATATAATCTGAGTGAGTTAATGTGCGACACAAATTTTTAGATTAATATGACATATATGTGTTATGTTAAAGAATTATATTTGAATTCCAACTTTTTTCTTTATGTATTTTAAGTCAAATGAAATGAATAATGTCTAAATTGGCAATAATGACATTTTATAAAAATAACATTTTATTAAATTATGTAAAATCTATAAGAATATTTAAATCAGATAATAGGGATAATATATAGTATAAAATTTCTTACCTTAACCATTTATACACCATTTGTAACCATTTTTCTTGAGAATGACTTTAATATATTTTAATCTCCTAAGAAATTCCAAGAGTACCCCTCCCCTCAATTATAAAAGGACACTCATCCTTTCTCTTCTTCACACCAATTTTTAGAATTATATATCAATTTTTTTTAGCAATTTATCTTCTTTAATCCTCTATAAAAATTCTATAGGTGATATTCATCTGAAAAGCCCAACCCTAGAGCCCTTAAGATGAGATATAAATGATTTATTTCAAATAAGAGGCAATTGCCTTAATCGATAACTTTCTTTTTAATTTTGATTTTACCTTCTCTAAATATGTTATATTCTTCACAAAATAATAAATTAAGTTTCTTTAATATACCTAATTGTTACTATGATTATGAAACTACCTTTATTCACCCTTTTCCCATCAAATGAGATGTGAAAGTATAACTTGCGTGTATATATGACTTATCATCTTTACATAGTGATACAATTCATTTTCCATCACTATATTTCACAAATTATTATTATGATGAATTCATTGTTATATATGATATTTATTACAGAATTATTCTTTTAAAATGATAATATCATATCTACCTTTTTAACTTACAAACTGTTGGAAAACAATAACGCCAGTCATGCGTATGTGTGGACTACTACCTCCACAAAGTGATGTAATCCATTGATCATTTTAGTTTTAGTTTTAATAGTAATAAGGATGGATTTAATGAATATATATGATATATATTATATAATAATGTTTTTTAAAGGTGATTTATTATTTAAATTTCTTTTATTCCATCTCTTGTAAAATAAAAACAGCGTTCATGAGTATGTATAACACATCGTCTCTATGAATGGTGTAATTAATTTTTCTATCACTAATTTTATTAATAACACTAAACATGTATATAATTAATATTTATGATATCTATATCATGATTAAATTTCTAGATATGATGGAACCATGATTAATATAATTCCCTAGCCTTAAACCTTACTTAATCTCGAGTTATTACAAGATTACACATTGAGGATCTTATCAGGTTTAGAGTTTTAGAGAATTAGATCATGAAACTTGCATTACATTCCACATTTAAACAAAGTGGTTACATAAAAGACAATATTCATTCTTCCCATCAACGGAAACATATTTAAAATAAAACACAGATTCTTTCTTGACACATCCTTGACACTATCATCACATCATGTACCTTTCCCTTGACCTGTGAAAAACATTTCAAAAACTTGGGATGAGCATAAAAAGATCAGTAAGGGTTATAAAAGTATGGAAAGGAAACATGAGTTCACATACACATAAGAATGAAATCATACTTTACCCATAAAACATAGGCACTTTAACATACCTCATCAAATCATGAATAAATCATAGAAATCATAAGACATAAAAGGTAACTTGAGGAATTCATAACATTCTTACGTAGGGAGTAACCCTCTTGGTTACGTTTGGAATACCCATCACAATATATTCCCTAAATCTCTTCGGAGAAACCTTAACGTTTCACTCCTTCGTGTTACCCAATGCATTAGAGAGCTATATCGGGCTCACCCGCCCTTAGTTTATCACGGAACCACCCGTCTTCATAATAATGCCCAAGAACCTCAACATAATCGTATCACATAAAACATGCATAAAGGAAACATAAAATTTCCATATTTCAATCACATGATATCAATACAACACATTGATATAAAAACATCATGAAAACCATTTTGAATACCAAAATAAAAGAAAAGTAAAACATGGTATTTATTTTTCTTTTAAAAAGAAGGTATGGCTTGTAGAGGAAGCCGAAACTCAAATAATGGTCATAGCGGCGGAGAAGTCGTTGTCGCCGCATACGTACGACAAAACATTCCCTTTTGTCGTTTAGTAAAACAATTAGTATAAAAAGGATTCCTTTTGGATAAATGTAAAGGTCAAAGGAGTTTATACACCGTATAAAAGAAGTTTGTGTATAAAACAGAATATGCCTCAATGAAAGGAGATTGAGACGAAGTCCCTTACAAAGACGGTATCCTTGGTTTAAGGATAAATCAGTTACATAATTATGTGTGACAAACGAATACACCAAATATAAGTGGATATTAAGTGTAAAATAATCAAAGGTCATTCACACATATTCAAAGGATGACATATTCAATAACTACATGTTGAACCCAAAGAAATTGAAATTGGGTTAAGAAGTTCCCTTGACAGCTTAACGGTGTCACATCAAAAAAAGGGTATCTCATCACTTGGACATAAAATTTACATCAATAAGGATATATGAGAACATATCCCAACATAACAATATTTAAATTAAAAGACCCAACAAACGAAGTCTTTTAAAAAGAGGAGGGTGAAAGGTTCCCTTACCGACATGGGTATCTTTCGAAACATACGCCCCATGAAAGAAGGACAATACAACATTGATGTAAATACTCATAAATGAAAGAATATTACACAATGAGTAAAATAATGGTCAGTACATACACCACTCAAAGGAAATTGTGGCAAATGTAGCATAAATCTCATAGGAATAAAAGTGAGATGAAAAATCCCTTAAGAAAACTCGGCAGCCTAACGGCGCCACTTAAAACTTCCAAAAATGGATTGATGAGATCAAATAGGGTATCTCATCACATTAAAATAAAATTTACAGCAAGAGGAATATAAAAGAACATCCCCCATAATAAAAAAAAAAGGATCTTAAAAGAAGTGACATAAAGGAGAGTACTTAAAGAGAAAGAAATAGGTTAGATCTCTTACGAAAATTCGGCAGCCTAACAGCGCCACTCAAAACTTCCAAAATGGATTGATGAGAGAGAATAGGGTCTCTCATCATATGAACATAAAAATTACAGTAAGAGTAATATAAAAGAACATCCCAATCACAAGAAATATTATCTTAGAAGGAATGACATAAAAGAGTGTACTTAAAAAGAAAGAGAGGAGTAGGATCCCTTACCTCGGGTCTGACTTGACTCGATCATTCTTTAACGTCCTTAAAATCGGGTAACTCCCTTTGGTTTGAGCTCAAAGGCTTCCTTGGGAAGACTTCTTCCCAAAGTGAGGCTTCCAGGAGTAAGAGAGGGAAGTGGAGAGACAAAAGGGGCAGGGGTTGGCCGAGCCAAAGGCTTTGGGGGTGTGGGTAAGGAGGTAGAGGTGGAGGCCTTTTATAAGAGGAGATGAGGGGTACTCTTGGAATGTAAAGATAAGTTACTTTATTTTAAAATGAGTTTCGGATTCAAAAGGTCCCACATTGATATAATTCTAGGATAAGGTGACAAGGGTTCTAAATCCACTCATCAAATTGGTTTTGGCCATGTGTAGATCTTAGATTTTACATTATCTTTCCATTTTATTTAAATCCTTTATTAATGAGGTAATCGTTGCATCATCATGATGTCATAAATAATTTAATTTATTTAAAGTCTAAAAATTATAAAAAAAATACTATGATGTATGAAATCTTTTTATCTTTCTAATGACTATTTATAATCAAAAATATGACTTGTATAACCCCATGTAAACATTGTTTTAGTAAAACATTTCATGTGTGTGTCATTTTTACTTTAACATTAAATAAAAAGTTATTTATGTCATTTCCCAACCAAAGTGACTCCATGGGGTCCCCAAGTTGACTCATGGCTTGTCTTGGTCGGCCATGACACATAAAATGAGGTTAGGACATGTGTCAAGTTCATTTCATATTATTAAAACATTATTTTTACCTTAAACTACACTAATTACCTCTAATAGCGATTAAAAACTTAATAAGTTACTATTCACCAAAAAATTATTTTAATCCCATTGAACCACATTTAACTTCTTAATGACAACCATGTATGTAGGATTTTTGAAATTAAAAACACAAAGGTGGCAAAATTTCATTTAAACGGAAAATCAGTTTTTATAAGTACCACTTAGTGGTTTCACTATTCATCAAAAAATGAAGTTTTTCAGAAAATTACCAAAAATTCACCCTAAGATATATTTGATATTACGAATTCAAAAATGAAGTCTATTTTAAAAAATTCAAAACATATAAGCCACATTAATTAATTTAATAATTAATTCCCGCTGTCATGACAAATAGCGTGTTTTTATGAAACAATAAGTATCAAAAGATTGACACTAGTTTAAGTCCGATTTCAAAGTGAAATTAATTCCAATGACCACTATTGGATTTAATGGTAAAAATATATTATAATTTCACTTTAAAAACAATTCTAAAGATAATCTAATCATATAAATAAATTATATTAAAAAGAGGTTTTGAATTAAAATACAACATTTTACACTATTCATTAAAAAAATGAACTTTATCGGAAAGATACCAAAAATTTACACAAAGTAAATTTTGATGTCTCGATTCTAAAGAAAAGTTTTATTTGGTCCAAAAGGATGTATAAGAGTGAACAAAACTATATTTAATGACAGTTCGCCATCAAAAGGCGATAAGTGAACCTTTAGTGAAAACTAGGGCATATACGCCTAAAATTGAATTCTTTCTGTATTTTAATCCTTTATCTTTTATTTGATAAAAGTAAAAACATTTAAAAACATATATAATCATATTTTAGTTATTTATATCCATTCCCGCCAATACAACAGCTACATGTTAACTTCCATTTAAAATAATATTATTTTATTATTAGAGTGCAACGTAAGATTCCCAAGAAACTCGTTGTTGTGTGTTGGGTATGCCATCGAGAATAGCGTCCCCTTTAAAGTCATATTAATATTTTATTCACAAATATGGATAAATATGAAAATGTTATATTCTTTATTTACCTGGGGTGTTACATCCTTCCCCCCTTTTGGGAATTGCGTCCTCGCAATTTTTAAAATTGAGCTTGGAAACATCCTTGAAAGTCCCACATCAGAACAAGAGTCGGTAAAACAATAACTTTAAAATAAAGAAAGATAAGTACAAAGGTCACCCGAGTTAACCCATACTAGGATTCCATGTAGAAAAATATGGACATGGAGGAGAAAACATAGGGTCATGTTCTGATGAAGAGTGATAGAAAACATGTTTAAGAGAAAGTTAACCATGAGAAAATTACAAACTTGTGATGGGTTAAACGGTATTCGATTCCCCAGTAGGAAAAGTTAATAGACAACATTTTTGTTTTAAGATACTTTTTATTGGGGAATTTATTCATAAGGAAACATAATAACTTATCATGTTGACTTTCAACTTTTATTAGATTCCTTACACAAACTCATATTTTCTCCAAAAGGCGAGTATTTAAGAAGACTTGTTCACATTAAGAGTACTATAATAAACTTTTAGAGAATCACCTAATACACAAAAGAGAAATAAATACTTCCCATGTATTTAGACTTTAACCAAAACCAAAACCAAAAAGTATAGTACAAGATCAAATAATCCAGAAAAGGATAACCCTTTATAAAAAGAAAATCTATTCTTAACCTCCAAAATTTGTCCAAAAAAACCCAAAGTTCAACGAGAACCATTAGATAAACAATTTGTCCATAAAATTATTCAAAGTAAACCAATATAAGATTGAAACCCAAATATTTGAAGGATTTAGTCACATAGTCTTCCAAGTTAAATCGTAACATTTATCTCCAAACAACATCAGTTTCTCCTAAAGTCTCGTATTGAAATGTAATTAACCTAATCACATATCCTCCATGATAGGTTAATAATTTTCATAAATAACCCAAAATCAACTTATTCTTAATTCATAAAATCATATAACTAGAAAGAATCAGTCAAACTAACCAGGGACTTCACGTAGTCCAGTGGTAGGCGATAAATACCAGTCGCACTTTGGTTGTGGGTTCGATTCCCGCAACATTGTCCGACGCGACGGGTTGTCACACAGTCTGCGTGTTATACTTTTTCCAAAGCTATATAATTCTCAAAACATTTCCCAAAACGAGATAAAATCTTCAAAAATAAACATAACATATTTTAACCTCAAGTTTATCTCATGCCTTTCATTTTCCTTCATAACATATAATAACCCATAATTACCTCAAAAGTAAGGATCATATAAACCCTAATGGTTACCTTTTTAATTATTACCTGAACTTCCACATAGATTGGTCATCTCGTACATGATGCATTATAGAACATACCAAGGTTCACGTGGTTGATCATGACTCCTTGATAGTTTGATTAGAACAACCACGAGTTTCCTCATTGAATACCTCATTTCATTGAGTCTCTTAATCAGAGAACCACCACAGTTTCCTTCAAAATAATTGTCATTTTGGTGCCTGCGAGATCCAGCCATTCACTAAAAATAGAAATGTCAGTGTGAGTATATCAACAAAACCATCATGTACTAATGAGGAAGGTAAACACTAAGATATACTTACTCATTCACTTTATCTAAAACTAGGACTCTTTCTGAAATCCTAACCATTATGGTAATGTCACTTATGATTAGAGAATACCCTAACCTCTAAAGTTATCTAAACCGACCTTTGATACCAACTATAAGGCCCCAGCCTTAAACCTTACTTAATCTTGAGTTATTACAAGATTACACATTGAGGATCTTTTCAGGTTTAGAGTTTTAGAGAATTAGATCATGAAACTTGCATTACATTCCACATTTAAACAAAGTGGTTACATAAAAGACAATATTCATTCTTCCCATCAACGAAAACATATTTAAAATAAAACACAGATTCTTTCTTGACACATCCTTGACACTATCATCACATCATGTACCTTTCCCTTGACCTGTAAAAAACATTTCAAAAACTTGGGATGAGCATAAAAAGCTCAGTAAGGGTTATAAAAGTATGGAAAGGAAACATGAGTTCACATACACATAAGAATGAAATCATACTTTACCCATAAAACATAGGCACTTTAACATAACTCATCAAATAATGAATAAATCATAGAAATCATAAGACATAAAAGGTAACTTGAGGCATTCATAACATTCTTACGTAGGGAGTAACCCTCTTGGTTACGTTTGGAATACCCATCACAGTATATTCCCTAAATCTCTTCCGAGAAACCTTAACGTTTCACTCCTTCGTGTTACCCAATGCATTGGAGAGCTATATTGGGCTTACCCGCCCTTAGTTTATCATGGAACCACCCGTCTTCATAATAATTCCCAAGAACCTCAACATAATCGTATCACATAAAACATGCATAAAGGAAACATAACATTTCCATTTTACAATCACATGATATCAATACAACACATTGATATAAAAACATCATGAAAAACATTTTTAATACCAAAATAAAAGAAAAGTAAAACATGGTATTTATTTTTCTTTTAAAAAGAAGGTATGGCTTTTAGAGGAAGCCGAAACTCAAATAATGGTCACGGCGGCAAAGAAGTCGTTGTCGCCGCATACGTACGACAAAAAATTCCCTTTTGTCGTTTAGTAAAACACTTCGTATAAAAAATATTACTTTTGGATAAACGTAAAGGTCAAAGTGGTTTATACACCGTATAAAAGAAGTTTGTGTATAAAACAGAATATGCCTCAATAAAAGGAGATTGAGACGAAGTCCCTTACAAAGACGGTATCCTTGGTTTAAGGATAAATCAGTTACATAATTATGTGTGACAAAAAAATACACCAAATATAAGTGGATATTAAGTGTAAAATAATCAAAGGTCATTCACACATATTCAAAGGATGACATATTCAATAACTACATGTTGAACCCAAAGAAATTGAAATTGGGTTAAGAAGTTCCCTTGACAGCCTAACGACGTCACATAAAAAAAAAGGGTATCTCATCACTTGGACATAAAATTTACATCAATAAGGATATATGAGAACATATCCCAACATAACAATATGTAAATTAAAAGACCCAACAAACGAAGTCTTTTAAAAAGAGGAGGGTGAAAGGTTCCCTTACCGACATGGGTATCTTTCGAAACATACGCCCCGTGAAAGAAGGACAATACAACATTGATGTAAATACTCATAAATGAAATAATATTACACAATGAGTAAAATAATAGTCAGTACATACACCACTCAAAGGAAATTGTGGAAAATGTAGCATAAATCTCATAGGAATAAAAGTGAGATGAAAAATCCCTTACGAAAACTCGGCAGCCTAACGGCACCACTTAAAACTTCCAAAAATGGATTGATGAGATCAAATAGGGTATCTCATCACATTATAATAAAATTTACAGAAAGAGGAATATAAAAGAACATCCCCCATCATAAAAAAAGAATCTTAAAAGAAGTGACATAAAGGAGAGTACTTAAAGAGAAAGACAGAGGTTAGATCTCTTACGAAAATTCGGCAGCCTAACGGCGCCACTCAAAACTTCCAAAATGGATTGATGAGAGAGAATAGGGTCTCTCATTATATGAACATAAAAATTACAGTAAGAGTAGTATAAAAGAACATCCCAATCACAAGAAAGATTATCTTATAATAAATGACATAAAAGAGTGTACTTAAAAAGAAAGAGAGGAGTAGGATCCCTTACCTCGGGTCTGACTTGACTCGATCATTCTTTAACGTCCTTAAAATCGGGTAACTCCCTTTGGTTTGAGCTCAAAGGATTCCTTGGGAAGACTTCTGAACAAAGTGAGGCTTCCAGGAGTAATAGAGGGAAGTGGAGAGACAAAAGGGGCAGGGTTTGGCCGAGCCAAAGGCTTTGGGGGTGTGGGTAAGGAGGTAGAGGTGGGGGCCTTTTATAAGAGGAGAGGATGGGTACTCTTGGAAAGTAAAGATAAGTTACTTTATTTTAAAATGAGTTTCAGATTCAAAAGTTCCTAAATTGATATAATTATAGGATAAGGTGATAAGCGTTCTAAATCCACTCATCAAAGTGGTTTTGGCCATGTGTAGGTCTTAGATTTTACATTATCTTTCCATTTTATTTAAATCCTTTATTAATGAGGTAATCGCTGCATCATCATGATGTCATAAATAATTTAATTTATTTAAAGTCTAAAAATTATAAAAAAAATACTATGATGTAGGAAATATTTTTTATCTTTCCAATGACTATTTATAATAAAAAATATGACTTGTATAACCCCATGTAAAAATTGTTTTAGTAAAACATCTCATGTGTGTGTCATTTTTACATTAACATTAAATAAAAAGTTATTTATGTCATTTCCCAACCAAAGTGGCTCCATGGGGTCCCCAAGTTGAGCCATGGCTTGTCTTGGTCGGAAATGACATATCCAATGAGGTTAGGACATGTGTCAAGTTCATTTCATATTATTAAAACATTATTTTTACCTTAAACTATACTAATTACCTCTAATCGCGATTAAAAACTTAATAAGTTACTATTCACCAAAAAATTATTTTAATCCCATTGAACCACATTTAACTTCTTAATGAAAAACATGTATGTCGGATTTTTGAAATTCAAAACACAAAGGTGGAAAAATTTCATTTAAACGGAAAATCAGTTTTTATAAGTACCACTTAGTGGTTTCACTATTTATCAAAAAATGAAGTTTTTCAGAAAATTACAAAAAATTCACCCTAAGCTATATTTGATATTCCGGATTCAAAAATGAAGTCTATTTTACAAAATTCAAAACATATAAGTCACATTAATTAATTTAATAATTAATTCCCGCTGTCATGACAAATATCGTGTTTTTATAAAACAATAAGTATCAAAAGATTGACACTAGTTTAAGTCCGATTTCAAAGTGAAATTAATTCCAACGACCACTATTGGATTTAATGGTAAAAATATATTATAATTTCACTTTAAAAAAAATTCAAAAGATAATTTAATCATATAAATAAATTAGATTAAAAATAGGTTTTGAATTAAAATACAACATTTTACACTATTCATTAAAAAAATGAACTTTATCGGAAAGATACCAAAAATTTACACAAAGTAAATTTTGATGTCCCGATTATAAAGAAGAGTTTTATTTGGTCCAAAAGGATGTATAAGAGTGAACAAAACTATATTTAATGACGGTTCGCCATCAAAAGGCGATAAGTAAACCTTTAGTGAAAACTAGGGTATATACGCCTAAAATTGAATTCTTTTCGTATTTTAAGCCTTTATATTTTATTGGATAAAAGTAAAAACATTTAAAAACATATATAATCATATTTTAGTTATTTATATCCATTCCCGCCAATACAATGGCTACATGTTAACTACCATTTAAAATAATATTATTTTATTATTAGAGTGCAACGTAAGATTCCCAAGAAACTCGTTGTTGCGTGTTGGGTACGCCATCGAGAATAGCATCCCCTTTAAAGTCATATTAATATTTTATTCACAAATATGGATAAATATGAAAATGTCATATTCTTTATTTACCTGGGGTGTTATAATTAATGTATAAGGACCAAAACTTCCAAACCAAAATATACATGAAAAAAGAAGAAAATATCACCTGAAACAATGAGTTTAATAATGAATTGTTTACAAAAAAGTGATAAAAGGGTATGATTAAATCATATATGGTATGATATATATGAGTATTGTTATTTAATATATTTATTATAGATAAGGTTCCAATGCATACAAAGGAATTTATACATAAGGTATGATATTTTCATCTCACTTTTTATTTCTATGGGACATATACCTTTTACACCACTTATTTATTTTGTGTGGTGTATACACTACACATGAATGTATTTTATAATTATTCTCATGAAAATTATAGGATATAAATATCCATCAAATTTTATTTCTTTCATGGGTCATATGATTCAAAATCTACAAAAATGATAAATGTTTTATGTTACAATCTCATTGTTTATTACAATTGTTTATGACTACGTTTCAGATGATGAAATATTATTTTATACCTATCTAGAAACAAATTTATTTTATTATCATATAGTTATTTATTTAAAATAAATGTTTTAATTTCATTTTTATCACTTTAAGTTCTTAAGAATCCAAAAACATGTTTTTAAATCAACTTAATTTCTCTCTTCGACTGAATAACATTTTTATTCCATATATTTGTTTTAAAAAAATGTTTTAAAGAAATTTTTTAATATTTTCCAATGACTTTTTAAATTCATTTATACCCATGTTTGAATTTTTACAAAATTGTTCAAAAGTAATCCTCTTGTCATTTTCTAAATGAGGCTCTTTTTAATTTTTTTACAAAAGTGTAAAATGAATGTTTTCTTTAAACTTATACAATGTGGATGAAATTTCCCACTACCATGACTGATCAATTATTTGAATATTAATTTAAAATTTTACAAGGTTATTTTAAAAGAAAATGTTTTCCATAATATTTTGGAAATTTTTAGATTTTGAAGAAGTGATTTAAAAATAGAAATGTCATTTTCCTCAAGAATGTTTTAATGATATTTTAATAGTGTTTCTATTCATCAAAGACAAAAAGCATTAATTTAATTTATGATTTATTAGGGATATAATCCAAGGATACTGTCCTTATTATTATTTTGGATGTGTTATTTTTTTGATGATAATATGTTTATAAAAGTCATTCCTTTTCCATGGGGTTTTCTATGATGAAATGATGAAATATTTATGAAACCATCTCTTTTTCCATAGGTTATGCTATAGTGAAATGTTTATGAAACCCATTTATTTTCATGGTTTATGATATGATGAATGTTTTATGATCTTTTGGTACACATATATATGATTTTCATTCTATAATGGGTGGGATATATATCTTCCTCCAATTCATTGGGTAAATATTGATATCTCATGATATTAACAGGACTAGGATGGGGAGTTAATCCAGTCCAGTAATAGACTTTATCCAAAATGATAATATTGAGAGTGAACCTTAACTACTATGATGGTTCGGGGATTGAAACCATTACACTATGATAGTCTTGGATATTATCTTTGACTATTAATGAAATTATTTTATATGCTTATTTTTATTCCACAAACCTATGTATTATTATAATGTTATTCTCTCATGGATCATGTTCTTTGATCTCTTTATGATTCATGTCTTATGAACTACCATGTTTTATTCCATGACTCAAGATTATGATCTATGATATGCAGGGTATGATTTTCAAATGTTATGCCCATATTCGCATACCCTTATATTCATATTACACTTAAGTGATCATTTATATATCATTTTTTACCCTTAGTGAGTATATGAGCTCACCCTTTCTTATGTTTCCTTTCATCAGATTATGAAGAAAGGTATTAAGTATGATATATATAAGAAGGGTTCTAGTTATGAAGAACTTAGTGGGAGATGATATAGATATTTATGAACCATATGTTTATGTTTCTATGTTTCCAAAGGCACTAGACCTATAAAATTTTGGCATGTATCGTTATGTTATGTAACAAATATTATCTATTAAGATTTAATATTTATGTATGAAAATTATGGGTCACTATAAGATTTCAATATTTGAAATATCAGAACTATAATATTTTGTGTAGATAATGGTATTGGTTCTCAGTTCAAGGAATCCTAGAAGACCTCTATTGGACAGTTAGGAGGGATAAGAAACAGTGTTACGAGGGTGTGCATGAGATGAGCCCCCTTGAGGGTGGGGTTGAACATTAACCACAAGTGGAAGCACCGTGGCAGGTAGGATAACTAAATCGAGCATAGGAGATGGGGAAGTGGTTAGATGAATAGATCATGGAGATATTGGTGTGGGTTATTTAGAGAATTGATCAAGGAGTTTAGGGAGATGATCCATCTGTGGAATATTTGATGCAGGATTTCCAGGTATAACATACTTCTTTATTCTAGGGAGAGAGTGGACTATAGGTGATAGAGTTTTAGATAGAGTATATGAATACTATATTTGATCAAATTTAGGCATACCCAGGGTAGAGGGTGAAGTTGGACATATATATGCTAAGGGGATCTATTAAGAATCAGTGGTATGTATATGTAAAAGCAGGAAGACATGAGGGGATGACATTGAAGGACTCTGGGTCTATATTTTTTTAGAATTTATTTACAGAGACATTAAGGGAAGAGTGGGACCATGAATTTATAAACCAAGTATAAGGGGAGACTTTAGTCATGGATTATGATGCAAATTCTATATACCTGTTATATTTTTCACTAATGTAAGTAAGAGATGAGGTTTCTAAGGTGTGATTATTTGAGGATGGTTAACGACATGCCATTACAGTGCATGTTAAAATATTTAGTTTGAACTCATTATCATTGCCGAAATTGCAGCTAAAGGGAGACCTATCAGGGTAGTCAAAGTAGATACTCAAGGATTGAACTAAAAAATGGATCATTTATAACATGTTTATAGTTTGGGAAGATGGGAAATGTTCAGGCTCAGTGTTATTGACCATCTAAGGAGTGTTGGACATGTGGATAGATGGGGTATCTGGAGGCGTTTTGTCAGAATACATCACAAACAACTGGGAGTCTTGGAATGGTCCAAAATCAGGGATCTGAGGTAGGACCAGGAATGCTACCAAGGGATGGTATCTGAAATACGACTAAACACATAAAATGTGATAGTAAAAAAGATACCCAGTAGTGGGTAAAGTGGGTATGAATCCACACGGAGGTCAGGTAACAGGTAATTGGGATTTAGACCAGCCGTACGAGATTGATAAAAAATATTCAAAGGAGGCTGGAGATTGTATGATAGTTAGAGGTATGTCGTGAGTGTGTAACTATGGTTTTTGGTTTTTTATTATAGATACTAGTGAATAAGGTGTGTGTATAATAAGTTAATTAACCAAGTGTTGGTTTATATGTGAGATTTGAATATGGGTCTATGGTAAATATGGAATGTGTAGGATTTATGTGGGCATCAAGTTTGATGAAGGATGTATGTGGGTATCAAAATGATATAGGATGGAGATGGTTATTGATCTGTGCCTATGTGGGTATAGATTGGGTGTGCAGAATAGAAAGGTGTGACACTATTGTTGTGTCAGTTAGATGGTTCGGGATGAGATCGAGTGGGTGATTCCTATGGTGAGAAATTACCATATAAGGAATTGGTTTATTATATTGTGTAGTTAGGGAATTCTGGGTATTTGGGAGTGAGATAGATTCATTTAGTGTCATATTATCATTTGGGAAAATGGAGAGCAGGATGCATGGTTTGGATGAGATGTTGTCCCATATATGGTCTAAATAGACCAAGGATGAGCTATTATATGATGGGGAGGTGGTAACCATGGAATTATTCTAAGGCGTGGAACTATATATATATATATATTTAGACCTATGTATTTTGTATTTTTTTAAATGTTTTTAGGTCCAGGAATATATTATGATGAGTTACAGGAGGTTCTGGAAGATTTTTAGTTGAATAATCTATTAAAAGTAGCAATTCATGGTGTGACACTAGGTGTCATGTTGTGAAAGGGTTGGGAAGAGGGGAGGGTCCCCTACCCTGAATTTTTCATGGTGTGAACTACATGATCATGCCATGAACCATGCATGAGTAGTTTTTTAAATGTTAATTGACGAGGTATTTTTTAAAAGTAGTGATGGATTTGGGGAAAGCATTCATCCGAGCAACAACACATGATATTTTCACCCCTCCCTTTGGGTTCTCCCCTTTGAAGAGAATTATCCCTCATCCATTGACTGAATCAGGCATCATTCATTGTGATGAAAAAATAGGGGTAAGTATATCCTTATGAATTAAACCATTCACTTTTTCTTTTACTCTCTAGTTAGTTCTCACCTTTTATGGATGTTATGCCCCATTTTAGGGTTTTTATCTCCTTTTTTCGATTCTCACCATTTGAGCCAAAATAAATGGCCAATATTTAAAAGGTGAGGCTGAAGCCTCAGTTTATTCGGGGAAGGGGATACAGTACAAAGAAACCCATGCAACAAGCAGTATAGGGATGAACTCTGCGAGACTTGAACTCGAGACCTCGCTGAGACACACAGAGGAAACTACCAACTGAGCTGTACCCTGGGGGAAAATCAATGGAAAATATTCAATGAGTAAAAATCTACAAATATAAGGTAGGTGGTTCCTATATTTCTCCTAAATTATGTATGTGGTATGTGATGTGTGGTAAATAGGTGTGAGTGGGGTGGTCCGGGTGAGACCAATTATGAACTACTTAGGGTTTTTATGGTTCTTAGGATATACTGAAGGGTAGTCACATGCTTGAAATGGTATGAAAGATCATAGTATGTCATGTAAAGTGTGATGTGTGGTTTCATGGTTGGTTTGACATGATTATTTCAGTTATGTAATTTTTTTAATGATGTGATGGATGAGTTGGTTCCATAGGAACATGTTGGGTATCACCCATGTGTCTATGGGTGATGTTTATCACCAAAGGTTCATCGAAATGGTTCACCAGAATCAAGAAGATGGTGTTGACCATTGTTTTTTTGAAAAATGTTGTTTGAAGGTGGTGTTGGAGGTTTTTTGGAGGCGTGGCATAGGTTGTTAGTGATTCCCCTCATTATGGGTGGTCGAGAAGGCTATTGGGGTCATGTTCACACAAGATAAGACCCATGAGGTGATATTGACCACTTATTTTGGGCATAGTCCTCTTTAAATCAAGATAAATAAGGGATAATGTTGACCATCAGTAAGGTGGAGGTTCTCACCAGAGGGGGACAAAATTAGTGGTAGTTGAGACCGCATGTTTAGGGAAAGGGACTTATTGTTCTATTGGGGATATTGAGCTAGGATCATGGAAGTATGGGTGTTTCCATGCCTTAAGTTTGTCGGTATGTTAAGCTGATAAATGATTAAAGGAAATGAATGTCCTTAAGACTTGTGATAGGTCTTGTGGACATACCTCTGGGATTCCGGGTTGACTCAAAATGATTAAGTGTGAATGATGACCTATGGTTCCAATAAGTATGTGGTGATGGTTGATGTATAAATCCATATAATGTGGAAATGTTTGGAAGGATGGGGGATATTATGGTATAATAGACCATGTATTTTTTTCCACTTTGGAAATGGAAAAGGTAGGTAAAGGTTCACTCAATTTTTTGGTTTAACACATGTAGATACAGTTATTCTAAATGTGTTGATTTTTTTCTATTTATGTTTCTGTATATAATGGTATATGTGTGAATGTATGTTAGGGAAATTGTTATTGGATACCTACTAATTTCATACTCACAACCTACATAGGATCTTCGGGACATTTGAAGAATTTATGGATTTTGAGTAAAAGTAAGGGAAGAGGCTCGATGTCTAGATATTAGTGGATAAGAGCATGCAAATGGTGGACCGACATGATGACATGATGTTTTTAGCAGACATACTAGGTTTTTTCTAAGTGATAGTCTGGTGATCTATTTTGTTTCTTTTTTTCCATGTACATATACGATTGAACCACAAGCGATCCTATTTACTCTTTTATGACTTCCATGACATCCATATATCATCTCAGCTATAATATGTGTTGTTTGTCTTGTTACTATCATTGTTTAAAATTTATTCTATTGTGTTTGATTAATTTCTTTCATGATGTTATTATTACTATTACTAATATTAATATTATTAATATTATTATTATTATGATCATCACTAGGGGTTATAGACTCCCCAATATCACCCAAAAGGTCCTATTTACTAGTTGATAGCCTTTGGTATATGTGGAGACATGCCTAAGGTTATGTGGTTCACCGTTGGTCCGACCATAAGTCGAGTGGCTACGGTGCGATGTGGCATTACAAAAATTTCATATCATGATCAATGAAAAACCTAAAAGTTATTACCAAATAAATTTAATCATATAAAGGTGTGACTTATGACTATCCCCCATAATAAATTTTTTACATCAGGATGAAACTTATACCCCCCAATTAATTTTCATATCACATCATAAAAATAAAATTTTAAAATATTTCATTTCTAAAAAATGTCCTTTTTTTAAAAAAAGTGACTGTTTTAAAAAGCCTTCTAATAATTGTTAAAAAATATATAAAATTATCCATTCCAGGTTTCAAACCATTAAAGTTAACCATTTAAAAATAAAATCCAGTTTTTAAAATCATTCTAGTTTAAACCAAACCATATCATGGGATTAACAAAAAACATAAAGTTCATAAAACTTTGTGACCTATAAAAATAATAAAACCATTTTAATAATAATTTACCAAAATATTACATGTTCAAACAATTTTAAAACTCTCTATTTTAAAAATGCCCACTTATAAAATCACTTAATAAAACACAAAAGTTTAACAAGAATTTTTTTTATTTTCAACAGATGGATTCATAACTAAAGGTAAATTAGAATGTCAATTTCATTTCAAAAAGTAAAATTTAGATAAAAAACCATTTATAATTTCAATTTCACCTTTAAAATGAGTTTATTTTATCCTGAATTGAGGAATCTATCCAAATAGCGAGCCTAATAAACAAAACCCTTAATCTTCCAAGAAACAATAAAAATGAGAAATTTCATTTAAAATTAGATTTATCTTATATTAGAACACTTGAAAAAAATTAAATACATTTATAAAAAATATTGTTTTTTCCATCCTCTCAATATCAAAATTTTCCTCCTCTGAAATGATGTTTTTTATTGATCACGGTACTTTTATCCTTTTGTCTAATATATCTTCTTAAGTGTTTTCTAAGAAAGAATTAGAAAATATCAATTTCATGAAAAAATAGAAAAAGGATTACTTGTAACAAATCAAGGAAATGGGATGCCATGTTCAAAAATAGAGAAAAAGAAAAGTGAATCTTGATATTTGAAGCTCATTTTGTTTGGAAGCAGGAATCTGTGCGACCACTGGAACTGGGACCTTAAATAAATTGAAATTTCACTTTTCAAAAGTTTAGTGAAGTGAAAAAAACTTGTAGAACTTAACTCGACCAAGTTTAATAGAAAAATTAATTCTTCAAACCCTAATCACTGCATAGATTCTACCTTTTCACACATTCAATAAATATCACAAACATTGAAAGTAATAGAAATACAACCAAAAAAAGAACATAAAGAAAGTAAAGAACAAAAAGTATTAACATTATTCACACAATATTTCCTACATTAATGGGAGAAATTTTTTTATCCTTATTATATTCATAGAAATTAAAATAATTACAATAAAATGACAAATCAGTTAATTATAATTCATTACAGAAGATTAAAACTATGTAACTCACAAATCAGATCAGAATCACTGTGTAGATTCTAATAAACTGTGTACTGATAATGCACTTTTCATGTCACAGATCCACTATGCATGAGTGTACCCACTCCCTTTTATAGTAGTACTCATCTAGTCATCCAAGTTACATTACCTTCCAACTTTCATGGAGATGCCTTCATTTAGTAAGTGATTAGTGATCCCTTGAAACCCTTAGCCTCGACCACTTAACCTAGTGAACTCTTCCAAAAAACATCATTCTCGATAATTTTTTTCTCCAAACTTTATGGACCCTTTATGACTCCATCTAAACATACAAACTTCTGATGGTTCCATTAACTCCTGGAGAGATTTTTCTACCACTGACCGCATACCTAGCCATCCAAATTTTGAGGGCCAACTTATAGTGAATTGTATCTAGTGACTTGATGATAAAACATATTTTATTTAATATTTTGGGTATACTTATTTTTATTATTTACCTACATTAATAATTATGCGAATATTTAAATAAAATACATGTTTTTGAACTTTAAGTTGAAAATACCATGAAAATCATGTTTCCCCTTTTAATTTCACTCTAGTAATTGTTTCATAACATTTTATGTGTGCCTAATTTTGAATTGAAATTTTATAGAAATATTATCCTCTAATTTTTCTATATTTTATATTTATAAAATGAAATATGGATCCCAAATTTTGATAGAAAAAATGGATATTAATATAGAGATGGGATGGATTCAATAGATTGAACCTTGGATCAATATTTGAGACATAATGTTTTCACATGAACTTTGATTGGGATGAAATTTTGAAAGATGTTAGAGGAATTATTTTTGACAATTTAATTATACTATAGTGATATCTAGTTCATGTGAGAACTCAGTCAAAAATTTGTCTCAATGAGGAGTAAATTTTGGAGGTAGAATTACACATGCTCCCTTATTAACATTTCAAACCCTAGCTATCCCCACTCTATTTAATTGATTTTATCACTCTTTGATAAGTTTTTTTCATGGATTTAGGAGGTTTTGGATGAAGTTATTGGGATCATACCACTTCTCTATACATTTGTAAGATGGATGAATTTTGAAAAGGATCTCTTCCAATAAGGTGCTTCTTCTACTCTTCTATTTCTTGTTTTTTTACATTTATTCTTGTAATATCAATTTACCTACAATAAAAATTATTTTTCATTATATTTTAATATTTATAATTTTCTTCTTGGTGCTGTAATCTGGATATGATATTGGGTTATACTCTTTCAAACAATTTCTTATGAAAATCTTCTTCATGATGAAAATTATGCCCACGTGAGAGTAGTTCTTTCTATTTTCAATATAATTCTTACATCCTTAATTAATTGTTTTTATTATAAAAGTGGGTTCCCTAGATCCAAATTTATTAGTAATTTTATATTACCATATCAATGATACAATGATTTATGCCTGATGTACTCTTACCATAATAATTTTGACATTTCTGTGTCCACTATTTAAATGGTAATTTATATAGATAATTTTTCATATCAAAAGATTATAACAGTTCTCTAGCTATAATGAGAACCTCAAGATACCATGAAATAAATCTTAAACATATGTCCTATAGTCTAGATACACCATATTGACTAGAAATAATTAATGTCTGACTATTATAAGCTGGGGGCTTATAAGTATTGAGACTTCTTCTCATGAAGTTTACACTTGGTGATCTATAGTAGGTGATATCATGGGAAAAGACCCGCCAATAGGAATGCCATATGTTTTAGGTGTTATTGGTTGTTCCTATCTATGAATATGTGTTTTGGTCTCCTAACTTGAGATCATTATAAATTTTTACCAATTGATCATGTACTTTGATGCAAGGGGAAAACCGTGACATTGAAGTTCTGGAAAGGTAGCTTGTGTTGGGTGGGTTTTTGGTGGTATGGCATTGGTTGAGTGGTAAAGATATAATTTATAGCTTCTATATTGAGGAAGTGATATATTAGGACTACTTGATCAGGATGGTAGTGCCTTCATAAATCCTTATCCAAAGTAGTTGGAAGAAATTTCATCCAGTTAGATCAACAAATAATAAATCAAGAATAGATGACAACACAAGTTGTTCATCATACTTCATGAGATATTTAGAGAAAATAAGATTATATTATATAATGTGTGTTCATAGGATGATTTTCATTACTATATCTATTTCTTATCTCTTTAGGGTCCTTGATGGGTTTCTAGACTCCACTCCTGGTATATGAATGATATTCACTGCTATTGAGATAAAGGCCTAGAGGGTTACATACAATAAAATTTTCAAGAGTCTATCCTATTATGACGAATAAGTGTATAGTACATGATGGGCCCCACCATTGAGGTTGAGATGTGTCAAAGTATCAATGATCACCAATAAATAAATAAATTTATTATTATTTGAGTACATAATAATTCAGTTGAATTTATTTATTAAAAGTATTCACAATATATTTAGTAAATACAAGGAAAAATATTATATTAATGAATATTATTTTAATTTTCAAGGTTTGTTGAATATTTTTTGGAATTTTGAGTCAAGTTAATGACTCGGGTTTATCACACAATATATTTATTATATTTTAGAAGTATGTGATAAAAATATAAATGAAATTATGATTCATTTAGTTTATCACATCATGTCATTTACTGCTTATTTAGTGGGTATTTTATTTTTGGGGGTCAAAGAACCCATTATGGGTATTTGAGTCTCCCACTATATAAGTAGAATAGATAATCTCATTCTAGGACTATTCATTCCAAAAGAATTGAGATCTTCTCTCTCCTCCTACATCCTAGAGATAGAAATTCACTTTCCGAGCATATGATCCAAGTACAACTTTGCGAATTAAAGGGATGGGATTAATTTGATATTCACGATGTAGAAGGAATCAGCAGAGCTCCTTTCTAGAACATGAAATTCAATGATCATAATTCTAGAGGATTCTTGAAGCTTCTGTGGGATATCTAGAGGGGTTCAACCTTGGATCCTTTATGTAATGGTCACTGGTGATGAGCTGATATCGAGATAACTTTGATCGGAATGAGGTATCCATTCTATTTTTATTTCCTTATAAATTATTGAATAAAAGATCCTCAAACCTCTACTAGGGATCAAATTGCTAGAAACGATGAATTTTTGGTGCTCTAGTGATGATTTTTTAAAATCTTTTCTCACACATCTTTTGCTGTGTTCCATGATAGCAACAATTAGTATCAAAACAATCATGTGAATTTTCTAAGAAAATGATAAATTAATTTTTTATAAATTGATTAAAAGGATTAAATTAGATCTCAATGGAACATACCACACATCAAAATAATTTCATATGAACAAGTTATGATCAATTTTTTTTAATATAGAGTAAGAAATGCTGCTGATGTGGGTTAAATTTGGATAACTCATTAAGTAATGACTTTTCATGGCGGTTTTTGGATATCCAAAATTTTCTAGCCACTATGTTTTGGCCAAAGCTATCCAAAACAACAATTTCAAGAGGATGTAATTTCCAAATTCTTGTGTAAATTTCAATATATTTGTTAAAAAAATAAAAAATCCTAATAAATAGGATGTTTGAATGTTTTAAAACAAAATAATATTCCAGGGACAACTGACTTTACCAGAAGGTCTTTAATGACGTTTCATGGGTGGGTGATATTTTTTCACTTAAGAAAACAAAATAAAATATAAAAAGAAAAGTGGGAGGTTCAGTGCACTTCCGGTCTTCTTCTTAGCCACAATTACCAGATCCCATCAGGATGACACCAATGCGTGATCACTATTGGCTAGAACTTTCGTCTAGTTCTCCAGACTCCCATCACTAATGAGTGACACCATTGGCAAGTTCGGCCGACTCCCATCATTAGCGCACAATGCCGCTGTTGATCGTTGAATCCCATGTGACACCCCACTCATCGAAACCTCCTATGTGAAATACCTCACCACATCTAACCCTGCGCACTTGAAACTTTCCCTATCACACCATCCTAGATGAGCCTCTGGAGACCAACTTCTGTGTTCGACCTTACTGGGAAAACCCCCTTCCAGTGATCCCCTACCTAGTGGTCTGCACCAAATGGGTTTCTACAGGCCTCCTGTGGGTCCTCTTGGATCTATAGAGGTCAGGCCATGTCTTCTTGACTCAAAACATAGCTGCAAGGGTTTTCCTTACTTGGAACGGGCCAGGGAAGCTCTGCCCAACCCAGAATAGCCCTATACGGGTTTTTCCCAACTCGTAATGGGTCTGGGCAAGGTTCCGGGGATCATGAAAATTTTAGTATAATCCAAAATGAATTTATTATTTTTTTTATTAAAAAAATAATTTTATTATTTTAAAAACTAATTTAATTTTCCAATAAAATTAAATTAATTGATTAATTTAATTATGGGATAAAAATTAAATTAACTAGGGGACCAAATAAAATTAAATCATTTGAAATTAAAATAATTCATTTGATTTATTTAATATCCCTAGAATTTAAATTTATTACAATTTAATCTTATCATGCTTTTATTTTAACCATTGACGGGTCTTGAGTAGTGACTGACCTTGCATGTCTGCTTTTAATTAATTCTTATGACAATTTGCGCATAATATTCTTCATTTAAAATCTGTATATGGGCCTCTGTGTCCATTATTTTTATTTATTCATGTATTTTTCTCTTCCCGAGACCCCCTCTCTTGTGTGTGGGTAAATATTTAATATTGAAAATGATGATGTAAGATGTGGACCATACCAAGATGAGGTAGTATAATAAAAGAAAAGTGAAAAAATGGATCAAGGGAGAGATACATCATGAGTTAAGACCTGACTCGGGTATGGTTCACCTAGTTCATGGTTGATCTATTAATTTTAAATGGATCAACCAATATTAGATTCTTAAGATATATGAGGTAATTTATTTCCTTTATTAATTGTTTATTATTTTATATATGTTCATGTTTACTGTGGAAACACATAAAATAAAAAACAAAAACTGTATAAAGACTCAATGAATGTATTCTATTAATTCATGTTTAGTTATGAATGTGAAAACATAGTATTAACATAATTAATAGAAAATTATTACATTTTCAATAAATATTTAAAAACCCTCAAAGAAATATTAAGTCACAAATTCCTTCTGTCCTTTGAATTTGAACACAACCAAGTGTATTGGGTGCTCATCAGCACTAGTTAATGATGCCTCCAACTACTATAGAGTTCTTATGAGAATGATGAGTTGAATTAACTAAGTATAGAAAAAATAATTGTCCATATCTAGCCTATTTTTTCTTTATAGGAAAACATTTAATAAATCAAATTTATGATTTTAGAAGCCATGAAATCAATCGGTAGATCAAATAACCTCAAGTTAATTTAGTTAGACAACTTATTTCCTACCTAGGAACTCTCTAGGTAGTGGAATATCCATAGCTTGTAGACTATGAGGATAGTTTTTAAGGATCCATGCCACTAGAATACTCAAGTGACAAAGTATTTTGATTATAGTAGTGAGGGATACTAGAGTTTGATAAAATATTAGGATAAAGTTAATGAATAATTAATCAGTAATGTCTAATCAGTAATCAAGATAAAATTACTAATTTTATAAATATTTTTTTAGAAAATGGAAATAAATACTACAATTACACCATGGTAACTATTTGACAAAGAATATGTCTAAAATTTCATTAGTTTCCAAGAGTGGTATAGGTGCTTTCACACAATACTATGATATTATAAATTCATGGTATTGGTGTCCCTAATACCTATTAAGCCTCCTCAAGAAATGAGAGTGAGAAAAAATGATTACAAGAGGCTCATGTATGATTCATATGATGGTTATATCATAATCTTATCATCAACGTCTCATGTGAGATGTGGATACAATCTTAGGACATGGATGATTTCACATGTTGTCTCATCTATGAGAGGCTTATGAGGAGAAAGTGATGTGAGATATGAATGAGTGACCATTATACTGATTAGGTGTAAAATTGAAATATGTATTATAATTTTTCAATAAATCCATTTTATTTATCTATTCACCCAATTTCTCCTATTTTATTTAATATTACAAAATAAATATCATGGATAAAAACACTTCATTAACTTTAGGTAAAAGTATAGTTCTCCAAGATGACAATAACCTAAAGAAAGAAAGTCTTAGTTTTTATGATGATCAAGTTTAAAGAAAAGTTAAAAAGGCTAATAGAAAGTGTTATTACAAAGGTACCTTCACAACATCCTTCAATGAAAAGTGGTTGGTTATCATATAAGAGGTTATTTTCTTCACATAAGTCTATGGAAGTTTAAATGTAATGAACCGAATTGAAGAAGTAAGTAATCACTTATTCTTCACATATATTAATCATTGCATATAATGTTTCACTTATTAGGTATTAAATACAATATGCATATCACATATGTGTATTGGAATAAAACAAACAAGTAAGAAAATAAACATTATAATAATTAAGGGGTTTTCTCCAAGTGAATGAGAAAGGGTGGTTCCTAAGTCAATGGTGAGAAGTACACAACTTAAAATTTCTAATATTAATAATTATAGTCGAACCTTTATTGAGTATAACTTAAAAAAATTATCTCACATTTCCATTGTACACAAGGATAAATTATTCCATTTTTTGAATGAATGTTGTTTCTGGTGGATAATACTCAAATAATAGTTCATTAATTCATAAATCATTGGTAATAACTGATAAATGTAAAATTTAAAACTCTAATACCCAGTTGTGGAAAGGTAATAATTTTCAAGAAAAAATAAGTAGTTTTTAAGGATATACATAATGGTTTTAGACTCTTCGGAGTTAAATAACTTATTTATTATTAACACACTTATATAATTAGTTTTGGACAATGAAACCTTTATAAATAAAGGTAGGCTAAAAAGCTTTCAGAATATGTTCATCTAGATAGCGTAAACTATTCCAAGGGTAAGATAGTGGAAATTTTACTTCATAATATTTATTTAAGTGTTTATTCAGGAATGTAAAAATAAAGTATGGTGTATGAATGGTCAGAAGATGTGAGTTTCTTAGGGCTTGTGCATCAAATAACATCTTGAGCAAGCATTCATCGATTAATATAATGTCGTGTGGAGTAATTCCGAAATCCATACTACCTTATCCACATAAAATCTATGATGTCAGTGATGAGGATCGATGATGAGTCTAACATGAAAACATTGATCAATAAAACCTATCATGGATTAATTCATAAATTCACATTTCATTATAAACATCAGATTCAATATGTAAGTAAAATGAGTATCAATGTTGAGACTTATATGCATTGTAGAAACTTCTATTTTTCATTACATGCATTGAAAATAGTGGCATTATACCATAACTATATGACAAATGTACTAAAAAATGGATATCATATAAGTTATAGTTTGATATAAATCCATTATTTCATAAGAACATGTGTTTAGATTCAATCTATTTGTTAAGGAGATAAACAAACTTGAATAAAGAAAAATACAATGTGCATCTAAAGTAACTATCCTCAATATTTTTAAGGATATCACATAAATACATAATATAGAAAATAGATAGTCATGTTATAGACTATATTTATGTAAAAGGGTGAATATATATATTTCAGATAATGGGAGAAAGATTTACTTGGGTTTAGTTAATGCCATCACTGTACAGATAGTTGACATAGGAGTAAGTTCCACAAGAGCACGTGGAAAGGGAGTGTTTCAGAGACACGATGTAACATCCCAGGTAAATAAAGAATGAAACATTTTCATATTTATTAATATTTATGAATTAAATATTAATTTTACTTTAAAGGGGTTGCTATGTTCGATAGCGTACCCGATACGCAACAAAGAGATTCTTTGAAATCTTACGTTGCACACTAGTAATAAAATAATATTATTTTAAATGGTAGTTAACACGTAGCCGTTGTATTGGCGGGAATGAATAGAAATAACTAAAATATGATTATATATGTTTGTTAAATGTTTTTACATTTATCCAATAAAGGATAAATTCTTAAAATATGAAAAGAATTCAATTTTAGGCATAGATACTCTAATATTCACTAAAAGGTCGAACTATCGCCTTTTGATGGAGAACCCTATTTAAATATATTTTTGGTCACTCTTATACATTATATTGGACCAAATAAAATTCTTCTTTATAATCGGGATATCAAAATTTACTTTGTGTAAATTTTTGGTATTTTTCCGATAAAGTTCATTTTTAATGAATAGTGAAAAATGTTGTATTTTAATTCAAAAACTCTTTTTAATCTAATTTATTTATATGATTAGATTATCTTTTGAATTGGTTTTAAAGTTAAATTAGAATATGTTTTTACAATTTAGTCCAATAGTGGTTGTTAGAATTAATTTCACTTTGAAATTGGACTTAAACTAGTGTCAATCTTTTGATATATATTATTTCACAAAAAGACGCTATTTGTTCTGACAACGGGAATTAATTATTAAATTAATTAATGTAACTTATATGATTTTAATTTTTTAAAATAGAAATCATTTTTGAATTCGGAATATCAAATATAGCTTAGGGTGAAGTTTTGGTATTTTTCTGAAAAACTTCAATTTTTAATGAATAGTGAAACCACTAAGTGGTACTTAAAAAACTGATTTTTCGTTTAAATGAAATTTTACCACCTCTGTGTTTTTAATTTCAAAAATCCTACATACATGGTTGTCATTAAGAAGTAAAATTTGGTTCAATGTGGTTAAAATATTTTTTTGTGAATAGTAACTTTTAAGTTTTTAATCGCGATTAGAGGTAATTAGTGTAATTTAAGGTAAAAATAATGTTTTAATAATATGAAATGACCTTGAAACATGTCCTACACTTATTGTATGTGTCATGGAAGACCAATAAAATCCATGGGTCAACTTGGGGACCCCATTGAGCCACTTTGGTAGGAAAATGACATTAATAACTTTTTATTTAATGTTAAAATGAAAATGTCACAAACATGTGTTGTTTTACTAAAACAATTTTTACATGGGGTTATACAAGTCATATTTTTGACTATAAATATTCATTAGAAATTTAAAAATATTTCCTACATCATGATATTTTTTTTATAATTTTTAGACATTAAATAAATTAAATTATTTATGACACCATGATGATGCAGCGATTACCTCATTATTTAACGATTTAAATAAAATGAAAAGATAATGTAACATTTAAGACCTACACTTGTAAAAAACCTATTGGATGAGTTTATTTCGAACTCTTATCACCTTATCCTAGAAATATATAATTTTGGGACCTTTAAAATCTGAAAATAATTTTATAATAAAGTAACCTTTTATAACTTTCCAAGAGTACCCCTCCTCTCCTCTTATAAAAGGCCCCCACCTCTACCACCTTACCCAAACCTCTCAAGCCTTTGGCTCAGCCAAACCCTTACCATTATGTCTCTAAAAATACCTCTCTTACTCGTAGAAGCCTCACTTTTGGTAGAAGTCTTTCCAAGGAATCCTTTGAGCTCAAATCAAAAAGAGTTACCCGATTTAAAGGTAGTATCTTATCTTGTGTTCTTATGTTTTATTTTGCTTCTCCAACCCCCTAAAATATTTATATTCCTTTATTTTGTAATAAAACCAGTATCTTCAATATACTAGTATGTTTTTATGTGAAGGATTAGAGATACACTTACACACACCTTCGTCTAATGGTTAAAGAACATAATGTTTCTGTGGATGACGAATTTCTGCCTCACGAAACGATGATTGTTCAATATTATTTTAACACCTTTCATGGTGGCCATTAAGATGTAACTATATTTATATATGATATATATTATGTCTATGTTTTCCTTATGCTTCTTTATTTTTCATTTGTGGCATACCTTTATGGTTTCCATTGTGGGTAAACACGATAATTTCATTTTAGGAAGTGTGGACTACCGCCCCCTCAAAGTGATTTGATTCGTTAATGCCATATGTGGGATGTATAAAGGATGGAATTAATGATATTATATATTATATTATACTTGAATTATAATATACCTTTATATCATTATGATTCCATTCCATAAAATATGAAATAGAAATGAAATTAGCGTTCATGCGTACGTACGACTTACCGTCTCCATGAACGGTGCATTTCATTTCTTACCTCTAAATGTTATGTAATATTATAAATGCATGTATATACTGGATATATATGATATATATTATATCTAAATCATGAATATAATTCTGGATATAATGGATATTTTACCACATGAACAACTTGTAATTATAAAGAGTTTATTTTTGACTCAAGTACCAATGATCGACAAAACGACCATTATTAACTTAAATAATTACATAGTGTTCATAACATGGTAATAAGTGATATAAAAGGAATAATGAACTTGAAAAATGTTCTTAAACAAGTATAAATTAAATCAAGTTTATTATTCAGGACGTTAAAGAACGATCGAGTCAAGTCGGACCCGAGGTATGGGACTTCGTCTCAATCTCCTTTCATTGAGGCATATTATGTTTTATACACAACTTTATTTTATACAGTGTATAAACCCCTTTGACTATTATGTTTATTCAAAAGAAATATATTTTATATGAAGCGTTTACTAAATGACAAAAGAGAATTTTTTTGTCATACGTATACGGCGACATCGACTTCTCCGCCGCTGTGACCATTATTTGAGTTTCGGATTCCTCTACAAGCCATAACTTTGTTTAAAAATGAGAAATAAAAACAATGTTTTACTTTTCTTTTATTTTGGTATTGAAAATGGGTTTCATAATGTTTTTATTATATCAATGTGTTGTATTGATATCTTGTGATTGAAATGTGGAAATGTTATGTTTCCTTTATGCATGTTTTATGTGATACGATTATGTTATGGTTCTTGGGAATTGTTATGAAGACAGGTGGTTGCGTGATAAACTAAAGGAGGGTGACCCCGATATAGCTCTCCAATTCATTGGGTAACGCAAAGGGGTTAAACATTAAGGTTTCTCCGAAGATATTTAGGGAATATACTGTGATGGGTATTCCAAACGTAACCATGAGGGTTACTCCATACGTAAGAATGTTATGAATGCCTCAAGTTACCTTTATGTATTATGATTTCTATGATTTATTCATGATTTTATAAGGTATGTGATTATGTTATATGAGTAAAGTATGATTCCATGCATGGAATAATGTTTTCATTTTGTACTTTTATATCCCTTACTGAGCTTTTTATCCTCATCCCAAGTTTTTGAATTTTTTTTCATAGGTCAAGGGAAAGGTACGTAATGTGATGATAGTGTCAAGGAAGTGTCAAGAAAGAATCCATGTTTTATTTTAAATATGTTTCTGTTGATGGAAAAAATGAGTACTATCTTTTATATAACCACTTTGTTTAAATGTGGAATGTAATGCATGTTTTATGATCTAATTCTCTAAAACTCTAAACCAGAAAAGATCCTCAACATGTATTCTTGAAGTAACACAATATTAAGTAATGTTTAAGGCTGGGGCCTTATACACGTACTATGTTGGAAGAATAAAACCATTGTAATGGTTTTGTATTCACCAAAACTGGTGATACATTATTTGTTGAGAATAATGAATCCTAAAAGTAAGATGAATATGGAAATAATATAATATTGAAAAGATCAATAGAAATTTAATAATGGATTCCATGCATAAAAGTGCATGGGCTTATTATTTTGAATACTTCAGTAGTTATTCAAGTGAGATTGTACATGAATGATACAAGCATAATACCAATGAGGTTCGAATGGTAATAAAAAGTCCTTATTCATAAATCTATTATAATTTTATTTGTCATAGATACTCTCTATGATCACTTTATTGAGCATTTTATATCATGAACACCAATCATAGAAGGTGTCAATACGATGCAACCAGAAAGGTATGGTGATACCATAGGATGTTAATAAGGGTGAAAGTTACTAGAATATAATTTTGGATTGTAGTAAGAAAAAGACCATATAATACTCATTTCAAATGAATCTTTTCAATGTTTCTATAATAGGTTAGTTGGAGAACCAGGTTCTCCAAGTAAAATATGTTTAGTAACATATAAAAAAAACTATTGGTATTACAGTTAGTTAAGAATATAATTAAAGTAACTATATAGAGATTGAATTAAAGTATAAACTGAAGATTTAGGTAATAATATATACTGAGATAGATATAAAAGTTTCTTAGACCAATTCAAAGTACATATACTGACATGGTATTGATAAAATACAAGTTGGAACAATTCGAGAGAGAATTGTTTCTAGAGTCACATGGAATAAATCTCTCCAAGAAGAAATGCATGGTCATAGGAGGAGATTAATGTGGTGAGATGAATTCCATATGCTTTAGTAATGGATCTATTAAACATTCCATGATATTTATAAGAAATGATATTTCCATCATAGACTTTATGGTAGGAAAATATCAGTTATATCTATGAGAACTGCACATGAAGTAGTTAGAACTATCTGATTGTACCTGAGGAAGTATAAGGGATATGTTTCTAGTATGTAGTAAGGAAAGGACAATAGTTATAAGGGAAAATATACTATCCTTTATTTTGATCAGTATGATCCATTATTGTATTCATGCTTAGGTAATGAGAAGGAGAGCTCATTTAAGCAAGTGGTAACCATATCTATAGATATTGAGTATGTTGCAGCTTCTGAGGGAACTAAAGAAGTAGTGTAAAACATGCAATTATTTGTTACATTTCTTTGAATTGCACCCAGTATGTAAAGTTTTATCATTATGATAATTATTTTACAAATACCAGCCAAGATGTAAAGTTTTTACAGTGGTAAAAATGTATATACTTAGGGATATCATCTCTTGAGAAGTATTACTCAAGGAGGTAAAGTCACGGATATAATAATTTCTATATAGTGGAAACATGTCAGGCCCATGACTAAAGGTATAACTTAGAAGAAACCTAATCTTATCAAGTGAGTGCTAACAAGTATGGTTATAATTTCAACTCTTGTGATAGTGAGAGTGTTGTAAAATTGGTTTCCCTAGATATAACTTTATCAGTACTTTTAGATTACCATATCATGCATACAATGAATTATACCTGATATAATCATTTCATAATAGTGTTTATATTTCTGCATCCACTATTTAAATGGTAATTTGTATAGATTATTTGTTGTATCAAAAGGTTGTAGTAGTTCCCAAGCTATAATTAGAAGCTTGAGATACTATGAAATTAATCTCAAACATATGTATTATGGTTTAGATACATCATAATGACTCGAAATAGTTTATGTTTGACTATTTGGTGCTTGAGAATCATAAGCATTGAGACTTCTTCTCATGAAGTTTGCACTTGGTGATATCAAGTAGGTGAGATCATGTGGACATAGTAGACAATATTTACACCACATGTTTTAGGTGTCATTGGATATTCTTATCTATGAACATGTGTATTGGTCTCCCGACTTGAGATCATTATCAATGTGTAACATTTGATCATGTACTTTGATGTAAGTAAAAACCATGACATTAATGTTGTGGTGAGGTAACTTGTGTTGAGTGCGTCTTTAGTGGTATGACATTGGTTGAATAGTCAAGATATAATTTATCACTTTTGAGTTGAGGAAGCGATATCTGGGGACTAGCTGATTAGGATGGAAATACCTTAAAAAACCCTTGTCCAAGTTAGAAAGTGGTAATTATATCTAGTTAGATTAGAAAATAATAAATCAATAATGGATGATGACACAACCTATGCATCCTGCTTTATGAGACATCACGAGACAAAGAGATTATATCACACAGTGTGTGTTCATAGGAAGGTTTTCATTTCTATGATTATTCATTATATCTTTTAGGGAATTAATCAGTTTCTAGAATCTTCTCTTGGTTTGTGAATGGTAGTCACCACTATTGAGATAAGGGCCTATATGGTGACATGCAATAGAGTATTCAAGATTCTTCCCCCTTTTGATGAATATGTGCATAGGGAATGGTAGACCCCACCATGAGGGCTGAGATGTGTCCAAGAATGATTGATCACTAATGAATAAATAAATTAAATATTATTTTAGTATTTAATAATTGTGTTGAATTTATTTATTAAAAATATTCACAAGGTATTTAGTGAATATATGGAAAAATATTATACGAAAAAATATTAATTTAATATTCAAGGTTCATTTAATATTTTTGGGAATTATGAATCGAGTTAATGAATCAGGTTTATCATGTAATATACTTATTATATATTATATGTTTGTGATAAAAATATAAATTCATTTTTATGCAATTATTTCACCATAACGTGTAATTTATTGCTTATTTAGTGGGTGTTTTATTTTTGGGGGCCAGGGAACCCTTTTCAGGTATTTGAACCTCCGAATATATTATCATAAGAGAGTCTCTCATTAGATGACTATTCATTCCAATGGAATTGTGATATTCTATCTCCTACCACATCCTAGAGAGAAAAAGTTTCCATCCGAGCATATGATCCAAGAATTCCTTCTTAGATCGAAGGGTTTGGAGCGAGGTGATCATCATGATGTCAAAGAAATTATCAGAGCTTTGTGCTAGAACCTATAATTTAATGATCAATCTCTTAATGGATTATTGAATCATGTTTGGATGATCTATATAGGTTTATCTTCAGATCCTTTGAGAAATGGTCACTGATGATGAGTTACTCTAAAGAGTGATTCGATACAAATGAGGTATTTATTCTATTTTTATTCTATGAATAATTAATTCACATGAGATCCTCAGATCTCTAATGGGGCTTGGATTTCTAGAGATAATGAAGTTTCATCACTCTAGTGATGAAGTTTTTTAAATCCTTATCCCATACTCTTCTGCTGTGTGCCCCAATACCAATAATTTTAAATAATTTTAATAACTATAATTAATAAAATTATTGTTAATTAAATAATTTTGTGAAGTTAAAATATCTAAAATTATTTTCACATTAACTATGAGGCCGAGTTTGGGTAAATTGTGGGAGCGACACTTTAATTGTAAAATCTAATCAACCCAGGTTTAATTTTCAGGGTTCAAATATAAACCCCAAACTAAACAAATTCTCATTTATAGGTTGGAGGTGCAACCCTAATTGTCTATTGATTAAAATTTTAATTTGATAATAAAATAAAAGTAGGGTGGTGCGGTTGAAAACCATGATTCTAGCTTAGGTTTTAATTGTTCAAATCTTTTTGGTCATGTTTTCTTCAATAGGGTTCACAGTTTAACAATTAGGGAATCATAATTGAATGGATTTAAATATAAGGTATAATGATTAATGAATAATTAAGGGATATATTAGGTCGATCAAAATCCTTTATAGTCTTTTTTTAAAGTAATATTTTTCTTACTTTCCTTAATTTTCTCCAAAATCACTTAAATAAACCCCCAAAATTTTGTTTCTATTTTATATTTCTTCTATTTACTTATTAAAACTCATTAGTGTATTTATAAACCAATTCCTCATTAATAAAATTAACTAGGTCAGTATTGATGATGTGCTTAGAAAAAATAATAAATTATTTTGATAGTGTATGTGGAGATTCTCATCAAATAGACACTATTTTCAGTGAGAAAATTGTTTTTTTAAACACATTTTAAGATGTGATTTAACTATTGTTTTCATTAAATAAATATTAAAAAAATTGAATTCATTTTTGATGAAACTTCCTTGAGTGAAATAGTTATAATTTTAGAAAAACAAGAGGTTTTTATTAGTCTAATTGTAGGTATGACGTGTTTAAAGATTTCATAATAGAACTCAAAGAAGATACTGAGTACCAATATCTTGAAGCCTTGTCCAATTAACTGGATGAGTTCTCATAATATTTTCCTAAATTCCATCAACATGATTCCGAGGATCAAAAAAGCTACCTATATTTGATAAATACATTAGGGAGGTGACAACTTAATTGAAAAATAATTATATCCCATAACTCTTAAACTTCCTCCCAATGATCCTCTAAGAAGAACTCACACTTGATGTTGATCAACTAAAGGGTGTGGAATTAACTTTGGGTTCACTTATTTTTTATTTTACATTGCTATCAGATCCAATTCACTTGGAATATTTCTATTTTATAGAACCAACACCAATGCTTTCCTTGGAGAGTAATGATGATGAGGATAAAGTAATCACTACTGAGGAGAAGAAAGTATTGGAATTTAAAGATAAAAAAGTTTAAGGGGATGTGAAAAATGACCTGAAATCCCATTTCAATTATGGGTATCATGTTGATTTTAATTTCCATGTTTTAATCACTATCAGATGTAATTATTAGATGATTTACCTCATGCTTCTTATACAAAAATCAGAACTTTTGAAACTGGCCCTATATGTTACCAAATAAACTACCCAAGAGGTGATGATTGAAGAACAATAATAGTTGGAGGATATAGTGGTGATGTGACCATATCCTATATAACAATTAACACATCTAATAGTGTCAAAAACTAAGAAATTTGATAGGGATTACCCCTCACTTCATATCCCTCTCCCCAATTATTACTTCTTTACATTTTCTATTCTAAGGGTTGGATCATTTTTTTTTATTTTCTTGGGGGTATACACTCTTGGTATATCCTCAAAGACACAAGGGGGAATAAAATGTGATGGTTCATGAAAAAAATCCCATCCACCTTCTGATTGTGGTTGATACACTGAAACTTCCTGGATATAGGTAGTATAAACACAAACCTCTTGGGAGATAACCCACGTTTATCTTTACTTTTTGAATTTTATACTTTCTTTAACATTTTTTAAATCTTTGATTTTATTTTATTTCTTGTATAAGGTCATAATTAAGAGATTAAATCAAATCCATTGAATATATAATAAACTAGGTTGTATTTATCCTTCATATTTGATTGTTTCCCAACACTTACTTCTTATGATTTAATTCAAATGGGTAGTTTTATTTAAGTTAATAATTATTATGTTTTCATCATTGGTGGTTGATTTTAATGAAAATAAAATTTGGACAATGATATTATTGATTGTGTATTTATAAAACCTTTTAGATTTTTACACCATCATTCATTGGGTTTTTTGGGAAAATTGTTTCATTTAATATATCCACACAAATTCATACACAATAATTAATTGTGATTTATTCTTTCTTAATTAAAATTATAATAAATTTATAAAATATTTTAGCTTATAACAATAGAATTTACATACATTAATTTTTATTCCAATAAATCTCACTATTGTACCAGGTTGACCTATGTGCATGTACCTGATATATAACTATTTTATACCCAAAAAAAATAAGAAAAAAATAAAAAAATAAAAGTAGAAAAAAGTATACAATAAACAGGGGAGTAATGAAATATACACCATATGGGGATATCTAGGTCAGGAGCTTAAGGTTTGAAATTCAGGAATGATTAAGTGAGCGTGTTTTAGACTTTTATTAAAAAGAATATAGGATAGGTGCAATAGAATAGAATCAGTTAAGCTTAAAAGTTTTACTTGACTTGATTATACTAATTAGTGTCATTAATCTAATTAGATATTTTTTTGATACAATTTAAGAGACAATGACTTCTTGATTTTTTGAGATAGAGTTTTTTTGGTGATTCTTGGTATGCTCATATTGCTTTTATGGATTAAAAAAATGTCAAAATGCATCATTTTTTGGATTACATGACATGAGTTTTTCCCAGGAGTTCAAATAGGTAAGTTAGGGGGAGTTGATAAACCTTATTTTTTTTTTGATAATTACAGATATAATTTCCCCACATTAATCCTTATTTGAATATTTAATGTAAGTATGTTTTTTGAGATTTAATTTGAAAATTCCAGGAAAATTCTATTTTTCCTTTTTAATTTCACTTTAGTAATTTTATAAAATCTATTTATGTGTACTGAATTTTGAATTTAAATTTTATGGAATTATTCACCTTTTTATTTAGATTTTTCAAGTTGGATTACACATTTGGAAGGTAAAAATTGTTCATTATTTTAGAGATGGATGGATTCAATATATTAGAACATGAATTACTATTTTCACCATAAATTTTTTATCTGTGCTTGAATTGGGATGAAATTTTAAAATAATTTATAGGACTCATTTTTGAGAATTTCATTAAACTAGAGTAAAAATTGGTTTATAAGAGAACTCAGTTGAAAATGTGGATAAAGGAGGAGTAAATTCTTGAGGAATAATGATACTTGCGCCATTATTAACACTTTAATCCATATCCCTCTCCCAATCAATTTAATTGCGTTTTTTCTCTTAGGTAAGGTTTTTATTGGATTTGGAAGTTTTTAAACAAAGTGAGTGTGGTCATACAATTTCTCTATCCATTTGGAAGAAGGATATCTTTTTCAAAGGTTCTCTTCTAAGAATGTTCCCTCCTGCTCTTTCACTTCTTATTTCTTTTATTTTTTCTTATAATATCAATTTATCTTCAACAAAAATTATTTTTTCTTATATTTTCATCCTTTTAATTTGATTCTTGGTTCTAGGATATAAGAGTGAAGATGATATTAGCTTATACCCTTTTAAACCATTTCTTTTTTCAAATTTTCTTCATGATGATAATTCCACCCATAGGAGAGTGGTTATTTTTGCAGTCGATTTAATTACCACCTACTTAATTAGTTTTTTTAATCCATGTACTTATTTTAATTCATAAAATTATGGTTAATGAAATGAGTTTTTAAAGTTTAAATCAATCAAATTATTTTCACATTGATCGTGATGTTAGGTTTGTGTGAATCATGAGAGAGACACTTTAATCATCAAATCTAATAATCTTGGGATAAATTCATAGGGTTTAAATCTAATAAAAAAATTCTAAAAACTATCATTTCTAGTATGTAAGTGATTACCTAATTTTACAATGATAAAAAGTTATCTTTGGGACTAAAATGAAAGTAGGTGTCCATGATTGAAAATCCCAAAGTTATCTTAGGGTTTAACTGTTCAATATTTATGGTCATATTTTCTTCGATTGGGTTTAGGGGTTAATAATTAGGGAACATAATTGAATGGATTTAAATTTAATGGATAATTATTAATTAATAATGAAGGGGTATATTAGGTCGATCATAATCATTGATAATGTTGATTTTAAAGTATTTATTTTCTTACTCAGTTTATTTTATTCCAAAATTACTCAAACAAAACCTCCCAAATTTTGTTACTATTTTCCATTTTTTATTCTCTTCTTCAAACCTAAAAGGGATGTTTAATTAATTTCCTCCTCAAAAGGATGTCCTTGGTCATCCCCTATGCTTCCTTAATGAAAATCATAAATACTCTTGAGACTATGTTGACAAATCTCATAAATTGAATTTGTTGACCCAAAATAGGCTTCACATACCAATAAATTTCTCATCTCAACCATTGTTTTGGTGGCTTTAGAGAGTTATACAAGAGTTCTAGAATATTAATCATAGTGGTGACCTATAACAATTATAATAATAGCGACAGTGTTAGGTGGTGTAAATAGATCCAATCAATTACCAATTATAGTTGGGTGGTGATGTTATAGTTCCCACAATATTGACTGTAAAGTATATGTAATTAGTTGAAGAAAAAACCAATGATAAAGGAATACTCTATTAATATCTAAGAATATTCATAGAATTTTTAGTCAATGTCTTGAATGATGATTCACCATAGGTTCTAAGGTTTTACTATAAATAGGTGTCCCCTATATGGATATTTATAACTTATAATTAATCCAGTCGAGTAGTGATTGAATAGATCACTTATAATTTTAGAATTTATCTCTCCTCATTATTATAGTGGATTTTTAATTTTTCTCTATAGATGTAGAGAATTTTTTTAACCATGTTAAATTATTTATGTATAGTGTTGAGTGTATGAGTTCTTCCATTGTTCTCATGAAATTACACACTTTATTTCTAGAGACTTTTCTATTATGGTTGGCTAATACAGTGCATGACATCTTGATCTGATACACCATTATCAGGTTCTTTTGGATTTCATATCTTTTTCCATGTTTAAATTCTGGAAGGTAGGTTACTTTTTCAGACTATTAAGTTGTGGATTTGATCTTGAGTTAGTTCTAAAGGAAAAAATAATTAGTATCATAGAAGTAGGTTTGAGAGGCTCTATTCCCATTCCTAGTGTAGTTGAAGACTTTCAGTAAATATTTTTTCTTTTACATATAATGTTCTATTTAGGGTGTTCTATTTAGAGGTTATGGAATTATAAGAAGAAAATGATAGGATTGTAAAATTCAGTAAGATAATTTTTTAGAAGATATCAATTTTGAATTATTTATATCAAAGAGATATGACTTTTCTATTAATCTGTGACAAGCTATAGATAATTAAGATATTTGAATGAGATAATTTGAATGGAAGGTAAATGGAATTATATGAATGGATTTAGCATGGAATGTCACTTTTAATATTTAAGAGATGAAGATCAATGATGAGATTATTTATATACTATAAAACATGTATTCAAATCCAATCACAATGAATAATGATTTTTTATACATAGTCTATTTAGTCTAAAAATTATTGAAGGAAAGTCGGTATATGATCATGAAAATGAATTCCAAGTAATCAAAATCTAGTTAGAATATATGAATATGATGTTTGAGAATGGAGTGTGAGAATTGATTCTATTTTTTTCATTTCCATAATCATGGGATGATATGGTTACCATTAAGAATAATTTAATTAGTATAACTAAATTATTAATTTAGGATATAAAAGATCCGATTATGAATAAATAGATCACATGGAAGGAAGTCTGGAAGAGTACTGAAATAGTATTAATATTAGATACTAGTAGATAACTGAATCAACAAAAAATTTAAACATATAGAAGTTGTTTATGTGAAATAAGATAAGTTAAATAAATATGTTTAGGCCCCACATGATGGAATAATGGGAACAAAATGAAATTTGAATAAATATTTCAAGTATTAGAGGGTAAAATCTAAATGATTATCCATAAATACCATAACTAATAAAGGTGATAGTATTTTTCTATCGAGTACCAACAATCCATCAGGGTTATGAACTATTGACATTGGAGAATTGTTTCACTCTACATTGGATATGAGTTATATAAAATCACAAGTTTATAAAGTTTTGTAATGTTAATTTTATTGATGATAAATATTTAAAGATTATATAAAAAGGTTATATGGATGTTTAAACAAAGAATAAATGATTGATGAAGTTGTAAAGGGTCAACACATATTGAGATAAGGAATAATTTTTTTAGGATTAATAGATGATGAAAGTTTCTATTTAAATATTATAGATGGGGTGTGGAAGATCATCTAGGGTGCTATAGTGGTAGTCAACAGTGTGAAAAACAAAATATTATATCTGAAGGGGATATAAAATAAGATAATATTTATTAGTAAATCTTCCAAAGATTCTTAGTTCTAGAATTACTATCTTTGTCACATGAGTGAGAAGGGAATGAGAGTCTTAGATTCTAAAGGAATATTTAAAATTCATGACATAGTGTATAGAACACATGAAGATTATAACCTTATAAATAAGAATAGATTTTCTTTTTTTATGAAAGTTTGGGCACCTATATCTCAGAAGCTCAATATTGTTAATATATATGTATGAGGAATAACTATATTATTTTATCATGGTCATTTACTATACTATGTTACCTTTTTTAATGATAATACATTGGAAAGTGTGGGTGTTGTTTTTAAATAACAAGTTATAAGTCTTTATAACTTTCAACAGATAGAGATACATGGTGGAAAATGAGGTTGGTTTAAAATATAATTTCTTAATTTCAAAAAATTTTGGGGAGGAATTGAGTGATGTGATATAGTCAAATAAGGGAAAATGTTGAACTGCTCTTGTAAGGAGAACACAACCCATGCACCCATTGGATTTTCAAATTTCATGACTGTTACCATGGGCGTTGGTCAAATGGTGGGATTCAATAAGGTAGTGAATTATAATCAGATGATAATAGTGATTAAGGCCCTATTGATGGGGTAATAGATTTCTATGGATTCTCCTCCAGTCCCAGGAAGTGCCCCAAAGGGGGGGGGGGATGTGGTCCTTCAAGGATTTTCTCTCAGGTCATCCATAATAATCTCCCCAATTCCACATCCCAAATGTCCCTAGAATACCTATCACCCCCATTTCTTATCTAGGGTTAATGGGTGTCCTTAAATGTATATCTTTTAGGAATAACTTGACACAAACTCAAATTATCATTGGTGGTCCATGGTGGTGAAGTTTTTTCCATGAGACACTATCTCTTCCATGCCTTATACTGTTTGCTGGGTCATGGGGTCTTGACCACCTCGTGGTGGTGTTAGTGATATTGTGGAACTCGTTTTGTATCCATTTGTTTTCCAGATAATATTTTGTGAAATATTAGTCATGGGATAGATTTATGTATGGATTTTGGATGTTTTTTTCACCAAGTGGTCTTGGGACACTCACTATGGTAAGCACTCTCGCTCGATGGCGGTCTGGATGAAGCTGTTGAGATTTCCTTTACTGCAGCATAATCTGACTATTTTACAAAGTGTGGGGGATTCCTTAGGTTCTTTTATTTTTAAGAATTAGGACACCCAAAGTTTGTAGTTCACATCATCAGCTCACATATTCATGGGATTGGATTTATCAACCTATTTACCCTCAATAGTTCTTATTAGAGCCGATGATGGTTTCACATGGTGGTAAAAGTCCTTATGTCTATCTCCACATTGTTTATGTGAGGGATTCCATATATAGGGTCACTAATGGAGTTTTTAGGAACATGTGTTTTAGTGTTAAGGTGGTGAATCTGGTGGATGGATTTTTTCTAGGTGATCCATCCTTTCTTATTGGTTAAATTTTATTGATGAGCTAGATCCCGTCCCTTCGGTGTTGGTGGACACCTCAATTTTTGTCTTCTCTCGAGACCCTGGGTGTTTTTATTCTTTATAGAATGAGTCTCTCCCAGTCACTAATATCAGGCCATCATTTCATGAGTTTTAGATCTATCCTATGATGAGGTAGGAACACCTGGACCAGTCTGCATTTGATAAGTTGAGAGGTATTCTATCGGTGGTTATTAGCACGAACAATCATGGTTAGATTCTAGGGGGATTAAAGTGTGGTACCATATACTTCATTAGTTTATTAGCTAAGGTTTCCCTCTTGAGAGATGAATAATCTTGATGGCCCACTGATTTCCTCGACTGGTAGTTTTACTGGTGATACACCCTTGATAGAAGATGATCCTTCTTCTCTGTTCAAGGAACTATGTGATCCGAATCAGTTTTTGGCCTTGAGTGGAACAAAGGTCAACTTGACCATATCTATTTCTTTAGTGAATAATAAGGGAATACATTCACAACCCCCATTATCAGTGTATGGAGGTTTACTCACTCATTCTAAAGAAAAGGAGGCTTCAAACTTGTCACATTCATCTGGTAAACATGGTGGGTTTCTAGGACGCAAGGATAACACTCTTGTCTCTGAATGAATTCCATTATTATATGGAATTATAGGGGACTAGAAACTTATATAAAGACCATTTTTATTGTAAATGAAGTTTGAAAAAACCCTATTAACATGTTGGTTTTTTGGAACACAATAAAGATGATAAATAAATCATCAATTTTGCAAAGAGAACAAGTTTCATGAATTTCAGGTATGGGTGGCCATGTAAAAACCACATTTTTCTATTTTGGAAAAAAAAATTAAACATGGGGAATGTTGAGGTATCCTCACCAATAATATATATACAAATTTATAATGAGTGAAAATCATACTTGTTTTCTTTTTTCTATACTAAGTGTGAGGTACTAGAAAGAGTGGTGTTATGGGGGAATCTCTCAAACTTTTAATCAAGGAGTTTCGAATGGTTTGTAGGAGGTGACTTTAACACTATTTTGGATGTGTAAGAGAATAAATGAGGTGATGTTTATGTGATAAATGTGATATAGTACTTTAGGGACTTTATGGTGCACAATGGGCTTTTGAACATGGGATTTTTATGGGATTTTTTCACCTATTTCAAAAACTAAAGAGGAAGATAGAGAATTTGGATTAGGCTGGACCAATGTTTTTCCAAAATTTAAGGAATCTATTACTTTCCCAAAGCCACAATTTCACATATGATTCATTCATTGTATGATCATTATATAATCCTGGTACAACTTAAAAAGTGAGGGAGAGAGAAGTTGTAAGTGATTATTTTACTCTTCAAGATGGAAGTGGGATGGTGACTTATTACAAATTGTGAGGAACCCCTTGGAGAAACTAGTGATAAGTTCATCATGGGACATCCTAAATATTTATACAAAAATATTCAATAAGTATTTATAATATTGGTCATAAAAAAGAATAGACAATGATGATAGTATTGAGAAGATCAAGAAAGTTATTGATAATAAGGAGTTACGGATCCCAGAGCAGTGGAATGATGACCTATTTGTTCTTATGGAATGGAAAAAATATACTATTAGAGAAGAATATAAAAGTTTAGATAATAACAAGGGAGAGGATGAGGGTATTTTGGATCCGGTAGGGGGATAAGAACTTGTTTTACTTCCACTAATGTGCAGAGGAAGAGAAGGAGATGAGAAGTATCAACATATTTCTTGAGGTCGACTCATACATGGGAGATATGGAGGTAGTAGGGAGACTAACCATGGAGATATTTAAAGTATTTATTATAGGGTATTATAGGGATGGTGAAGGGTGTAGCGCTTTGACCCATCTTGAAACCCAAATAGTGATCATGTTTGGTGTGACACTTGGCCTTAGGCACACCTCCCCATATGCCAAAGGTTGTTGGGTATCAGTGAGGGTGTAAAGAGGTGATATTGGGGAGAATATACCATCAGGTAAAGATAATAATAATGGTCCATAGATAAATATAGTACCTGAAAAGAAAGAACATAACATTGGACCAATAACCTACTGTAGAGGATGAAGTATCATACAACAATAGAAGAAATATATTAATATTAGAAATGAATAAATAAAACCAAACATACCATTTGTAGAAATACAAATCACAAGATACCATTTGTAACTAAGCATGCATATAAGTCAGATCATACAATATAATAACAGAATGGGTCACCCATGGTCGACCACCATTACATATATATATACATATAAGCATTATAATACAAAAAGAAAGACTCAAAATATAAACTCTAGATGATGAAGGAACCTATAAGGTCCCTTACCATCAATACCATGAAAAATTTACAATATTACCCCTAAGGTCCAACTCTTGAGCTTGGTACCTTACCTAATCACAAGATCAAAAAGTCTACACACATCCCAAAGTTTCTGTGTAGGGTGTGAGAATAAATCTTAGCAGACCGACACTAATGTGTGCCTAACTTGCATCTATGATAAATCAGGTGTATACTAAAAATGAATAAAATATTAACTAAAAATAAATATAAATAATATGATTCACCTATTCTCAATATCTATAAGTAAGTAGTTACCTGCTTTGGACATCGATGGTATAACCATAGTGGAGAGGATACTTAGTATAAAACTAAGGAATCCCCTGATGAAAGTCAATCTAGGTGGACCCTCAGGTTCTAACTCTAATAAAATCACCCGAAAAATTGTTCCAACCAACACCTCATGTCCAAAACAATATACGACATCCCTAAGGCATGCCCAAACAAGTACCTAGTCCCTCAGACCTTATCTCATAGAATCCCCATTAGCTTGAATCACTATGTCTGAGGCACAACAATATCTATCTTCTAAATACTAACACTGTCGGATCAAAAAGTATCCTCTTGAGTAATGATGATATCTGTCCTACCAAATAATCTTGTCCCAACTAACTCACAATACGATGAGACTCAATCCCCAACCGATGGTCTCAACACAGATAATCTATGGTTCCTCACCACCCTCATGTATTTCTATAGAAATCACCTCCAACTACACTGGTGGTTAAAAACACCCTATTCCTTATCTAATGGAGGCCCATACCCACATGAGTGGTCAAAATCACCTCATCATCTGAGCCATACTATGTTCAAATGACTCCAATGGAATGTTGTCCAATCCTAGTGAGTGAAAATCACCAACATAGTACCTAAGACACATCATCCCAACACCTCATTCCCCTATGACTATGTTTCTAAATTTGATGGCCAAATACATCCAATATCACATGGGATGTTCCCATATCCCTACATACATTGTTTCCTCAACCCAATGACCAATTCACCCAACTAGTGATAAACATAACTCATAGAATCTAGGCCAATCCCAACCCAGTGACAAACATCACCTCAATACAGATGATCAAAACTATCTCAATACTTGGGATGTTCCCATCATGCTCCTAAAGAACCATCATAAGCATCACATTTAATATAAATAATTTAATTTAAATAGATAAAAACACCAGTATAATATTCCCAAGGTCTAAAACCTCGCACTAGGCCTTAACCATTTTTAGTTAGGTGGAAGCATTCCCATAGGAATCTCTAATGAGTTTAATTAATTAATTAAAGGCAAAAATTTAATTTATAGGGTCACTCTCAGAATTACCAATGATATTATCAAAGTATCACCCCCCAAACACCTTAAATATCATGGATAATGATAAGATACACCTACCTCACATTGGTAGATATTCTCACATCCAATCTCAGCCACTAACTCAAGCCAGTTTGGATGAAATCAGTGTTTTAGGAGCACACCCTAAAAATAGGATAAAATGTCTCACATAGATTTAGTATACCATAAGGTGAGAGTAATATAAAATATAAATAATAGGACTCAAGGTCTTACCTCCATGCATCCAACATCATAGATGGATCTAAGAATGGATCTCAAATGAAGAGAGGAGATCAAATCCCCAAAGAGGAAGAAGAAGGTTATCCCTTCACTATGTGTGTGGATGGAGAATGGAAAAAGGAGAAATAAAAATAAATAGTGGGGGTGGAAAATGGTAATTTAGCCTCATTAAATGATGTTCATGGTTGGATATCAAGTTTTGTCTAATCGTATGCCAACTGTGCGTCACCCTCTGTCCAAAGTGGTCAACTCGCACAATTTTCCCACATGGTTTTTGAAACTGTGTGGATACTGTGAGTGAGCCTCTATTAAAAATTATATAATTCTTGTAAATCCATGACCCCTTCTAAATAGTTTATAAAAACATGAACATAACTCCTAGAGGGATTCACGGTTTTTCCAAACCGTGCGCCTCTATCTGCGCACCCCAAAAGTTCGGTGTTTGGCCTCTCATATAGCCAAAATGCAACCAAAACCCCTAGAAAATTGGAAATGGTTAAAACTCATATAATAAAAAGTATTTGGGTTAAAGTAACTCACGAAATTTAGTTTTTAAATTTAATAAAAGAGTTGTACTAACCACCAAACTCAAAAAAATCCACACAGGTGAGGAATTCGACTCACTCCAAAAAGTTAGGATGTTGCATAGGGGGTTTTATGGGGGCACACATAGAGGAAAAATTCCAAAATAATATACCCAGACTAGTGGGGGATAAGGATAATGAGGATATATAAGGAATTATGGAGGGGAAAGATATCAGTGAGTCTATTGTCTAGATAAATCTTGGAAGTGCTCTAGGGCCCTATGGTCTTTCTAGTGTGTTCTACTTAACTGCATGGTACATCAACAAAAGGAAGGTAATAGTGGTAGTGAATGATTTTTTTTTCAAATGTGAAACTCTCATGAGGGAGGTATTCACCTCCATGGTGGTTTTAATTGAAAAGGTTAAGGACCCCACGACACTTAACTAGTATTTCTCAATAGTTATGTATAATTTATTCTATAAAATCCTCAATTCCATCATGAATAGGAGACTCAGATGAGTTTTTTCAAATATCATTTTAGAATAATAACATGGCCTTATGAAGGGATGAATTTTACAAAGGGTTATTAGAATATCCAAGGAGATAGTGGATGATATTAACAAGAAGACCATTAGATCTAACATTATGATCAAAGTGGATATGGATAAGTCTTATGATCAGGTGGAGTGGAGCTTCATTATATGGTTTATGAGGCATTTTATTTTCAAAGAGTGAGTTTGTGATTTATTTTTTAGATGCTATGCAGTATTGTGGTTATCCATCTCAATCATGGGGAGGAGTTTTGAATTATTTAAAATTGTGCATGGGTTAAGATAGGGAGACCTAGTTTCACAGAACCTATTTATTATTTCATAGGTGGCACTCACTAGAAACCTGAATTATCACATAGATAAAGGGAAAATATCATTATATAGAAATATACACGTATCAAGAATTATTTCCCATATAATGTTTGTTTATGACATGTTATTCTTAATTAATGGCAGAAAAAGTTATCTTAATGGTTCAATAGGTTAATAGAGATCTACAATGGATGGATTGGGAAAAATATAAACCAAAGAAGAGTAATGTATATATATCAAATAACTACACTTACATAAGAGAGAGAATCATTAAAGACAAGTTGGGTATCCAAAATAATAACCTCTCGATGGAGTACCTCAAAGATCCCATATGATATGATAAGATCAAGAATGTTTAATTTGAAGGCATAATTATTCATACCATCTTGTATATAAATCTATAAAAACAGATTCCTCTCTTTTGGGAGGAAAATCACTTTGGTGAATAGTGTTCTTATGTCCATACCCATGCACATATTATCCATCATCAAATCCCCCAAAGAAACAAGACATAATATTGAAAATACCATGATGAATTTCATTTGAGATACCAATCAAGAAGTAAGGTTCCATTGGGAATCATGGAAAAGTATAAAGAGGTTGGATGAGGTAGGAGAATTGATCATCATAGTATATCAGACACAATGCATGGCATGTAGGTGTGGATGGAATGGGAGATAATTGAAGCAAGATCATTTTGGTAATGGTGGTATAAGTAAAAGTATGGGGAGGACTAGAGGGGATATTATGACCATTATAGGATACCCTCTAGACTCACGTGTTGTATGATCTAGAATTTGAAGATTCTGAAGGAATCATTTCAATGGGTGGTGGGTCGTTGGGATTTTAGATACTGGAAGAATAACTAGGTGGGAGAGTTTATTTTTTCCCAGGATCCCTAGTTCTTAAAATTTCATTTTTTGTAGTGAGAATACATTCTGGTTTTATCATAACAACCCTCAATGAGAAGCAGAAGGTTTTGTATTAGAATATAAGTATGCTAGATGAACCCTACATGTGTATTTTTTTCTGAATTAGTGTATGGGTTATTCAGTGTTAGTGATTACTATTCATTTATTCATGTTGATAATGAGGTCAAGGAATTGGTGAGAAAAAGTTTTTGTAAATAGATGCTGATGAAGATTATTTTTTTTGAGTTTGGCGGATGAGGAATGAAGCCATCCCCATGGATGAGAATGTTCAGAAGAAGGGTATTTCATTGGACTCACAGTGTTGGTTCTTCAAGAAACTAACTTTGGAATCATCATGCAATCTATTCTTTATGTGAGAGTGGGCTAGATTCATTTGGTAGATTATTGGAAAACATATGGGGAATGTTTTGAAATAGGAGTATATTACTTATTTTCTCACAACATGGTTCCAGGGGGTGGGGAAGCACAATGTAGAAACCAAAGTTTGTGTAATGATTTTTGTAGCAATGTGATAATTGGTATATTAAGATCAGAATAATGAAAGGTAAGGAAGGTGATACTCACACCATGGAATTTAAATTCAGGTTGAATCACTCATGGAGGAATTTAGTGAACTTATTTCTAGAGGGAGGTCATCAGACTCTATCAGGAGGATTATTCCAAGGAGCATTATTTTTTAGAGGAAGATAACATGTCTTCTCAAGGGAGATGGGTCATTTGGAGGCTTATAAGATATGGGAAATAATTGAACATTGAAGAATATTGTGTGCATAGGTAGATGAAAGGAGGTGTCCTGGTTCATGATGATAGAGGTTCAATGATTTTTGGTTTCAACACCTTCTATATACCTGACAATTCTATTGTTTCCTAAATAAGATCAACGAATAGAGGCATTTCATTATGTAGTTTGTATAATATATTCATTGATTAGGTGTGGTATAATTAGAAAATTATGGTGGGAATCCTTAATAGTAAGATGAAAATTCCATGGAACCTAGATTATTATATTAGGAAGTGTAAAATGATGATTGATAAAGACATGGATGTTAGTCACACATGTAGGGAAGGGAAATTTTTTGGCTGATGGTCTAGCTAGAAAAGGAAGTCATAGTGATAGTCTTATTCTCTACCAATGTATTGGGTAACTACCACATGAATTTAATATCTTTATAAGTAGTGATTACCTTAGTATTTACCACTTTCTCTCCCCATGATATCCATATCCTTATTTAATAAAATTTAATTTTGAGTGAGAAAATTGTGGTGAGCACATCAATAATAAATTTAAGAAATTATTTAGATTAAAGAAATTAAGTTTGAGAAAATAGTAACTAAGAAACCACAATATAATGGAATGGAAGAATATATGAACATGAAATTTAATGAGAGACATATATAATTCAACTTAATTATGTATTTTAATGGAATTTTGGGTATAAGTGGTGAATGATGCAGTCAGTCTAATTAATAAGAGTCCATATACACTAATGGGGAAGAGTATCCTGAAATTTAGAATACAAAGTTAGTGGTTGTATCATGCCTAAAAGTATTCAAATGTATAACCTATATCCATGTCGGTGTTATTGAAAAATAAAAACTAAAATCTAAGTCTAAGGTATGCTTCTTTGTGTGGGAATGTGAATAAAATATTTGGATTTCATCTTTGGGATAATGATGTATGGAAGTTCATTAGGAGATGAAATTCCATCTTTAATGAAGGGATTTTGTATTAGGATTAATACATGGTTAAATATGTTGTTGATAAGAATGAATTAATTGATAACATCCAAGTTGAAATGAATGGAAGTCTAGAAATACTGTCTTGTTCATGGATAAATTATTGTTTGGAGGTACCAAAAATTCCTAAAATACCAAAAGGTGGTAAGATTCTGAGGTACATGGAAGTCCAAATATACCAAAATATTCAAATATTATTGAATCAAATACGATAATTTTGGAAGGAGTGGTTGATAATCAATTTCAATTGAAAAGACCTAGTAGAGTTTGAAGATCAGTTCAGTGGTTTGAATAAAACTGACACTACTCGCTTATAATGGATGGAGGGGAGCCTGAAATCCCTGAAATAGTGACATTTTTTAGTGGGTAAAAATAGTGGGAGTTGATAATTAAGTGAGAGATTATTTTAAAATTAGGTATCACTATACACCCTAAGAGGGGGGTAAATTAGGGTGTCTTGAAAATTTATTCTTTTATTAAAGTCAACTATATCTTGTCTTTATATTTGCAAAGACACCTTGAATCTATCTCATTGATACCACACACAAACAACCAAATACAAAAAAAAACACATACATAGATATTTTTTCTTGGTTCACTCTCACTAGGATACATCCAAGGATAACATATCAATTATTTGTTGATATGATAAATAATTACTACCTCACTAGTTTGTGATTATAATATTTAAAACAAGATCACTACTCATTCAAGGTCTTTAACCTCATCATCTCTTCCAATCACTAATTTCCAAGAGGGTTACCAAAGATAATGTTTAAATGTAGGTAAAAATCAAAAAATAGATCAATGAAAGGTATAAAAATAAATAATAATGGGTGTTCTCTATGATATTCTATTCTTCACTTCTAGATCTTCAATGATATGCACAAAAACTCTTTACATAAAAGCACAATCATCAATAGGAACTAGTCCAATCACACTTCACTTTATAATTCACGATATTCAATAAATACCATTATTAACTCACACACAATACCTTCTTTATATATACAATATCCATCTATACTCTATTATAACTTTCTTATGTACTACCAATTATAACATATCCATGGAATTTTGAATTTCAAATTATAAATTAAAACTTTTATAAACTTTCTAATTTATATACTTCAAATATATCCCTTAAATAATCTCCCATCAAATATATACCATTGAGTTCTATTAAGATTTTTAGAAATCATTTCATAACCTATAATTAGTTTAAGAAGTTCCATATCATTAAAATTGGATGCAACATCTAGTTTTTCAAAAATCATGACATATCCTCTATCTAAAATGAATGTGTAGAGAACCACATCAGGATGACCATGACATGTATATCTAAATACCACACTGTAGTGCTTCTACAAGAAAAAATACCTTCATAATGGATTTATAGATGTATTATCTTCTAATTTTTCCTCAACTCCAAAAAATACGACATCTAAAGAGCCATCCTCCATGATGTGGTACTTCTCCAGGTACCCATTTTGATAACCCTTAAATATGAGTCCTCTACAATGTTGACGAATCTTGTATATAGAATTTTCAAACTCACACATGATACAACATGGATTCCTAGATACCCATAATGATATACCCCATTTTACACATGGATTATTATAATGAAAAACACCGTCTTCTATGGCATGAAACAAATATTTTCCCCAATTTATAACTATAACGACTTCTAGTATATCCTGTGAAATGACTTTAATACAATTTTAATATCTTCATGTATTTCATGATACTTACCATTTTATTTTCTATGAAGCAATATCTACCATGGTGTGGAAAACATGTTCATTTCACACCAAAATGATTCCAGTTTGATATAGAATCCAAAATACCCACAACTTCTCTATATTTGTTGTTTCATAATCCCTCGCAACATGTATCATCTAACAATGTCATGATAAATAATTTTTATAGAAATTTAATTCATAGCATGATATTAAATCGTTCCCATGACATAAATATTATCAACAATATTTTATGATTGATAATGTATTTTTAATCCATGAATGAAAAATTTACATATCTATCCATTCCATTTATATTTTTATCTAGAATTTTTGGATAAACTTTATGCATTACAATGTGATATTTAGGTATATTGAAATATGCCTCTCCAAGAGTTTACCACATTTAACCACCTATTCTTGATTTTACCCTCACACGTACAAGGAAGGTTCTTACATTTTCCATATTTTAGGATTAGTTTCTTGATCCTTACCCATACATGGACTTTTGAATTTTTCTAACTTGAACCTCTATTAATAGTGTGAACTAGTGTTCTCACATGATGACTTGACTATTTACTTCACCTTATAGAATTATCAAAGTACACCCCTAACTATATCTACTCAACTCCACACATCTTCAAACAATTCAAAAAACTTCAAAACAAATTCTAATTAACAACTAATAGATAATCAATTAACAAAAAACCCAATTTGCAACCCATGGTTGCAATAATCTTCCCCTTTGTATTTCATTATCAACCCTTCATATATTCCTTTATCCAAATTCTTCATTCCATTCATGATATCCCCCTATAACTGTATATTTTCTCCCATTTTATCCCTTTAAATATTTCTCCCTCTCTAAAAATTATATCCAATGATTTGTCCTGTTCTAGTTCTATGAATTGAAATAATTATTGAAACTTACACTACTTCAAATTTTTTAAAAAAATAATTTAACTAATTCTATAAGACTACATGATTATAAGCTTATTGTAGGATATAATAGAAATAATTAATCACTATAATGTTATCTATAATTACTAATTAGATATCTATTCCACTTCCAAGTCCCCATGGATAGTACCTCCCCCTATCGTTTTATTCCCAACTAAAGGTTAATTCAAAAAAAAATTCCAAAATAAATTATCATGTATAATGGAGAGAGGAGAAAATAAAACCTCCTTAGATTATAGAGATTGGTTGAACTTCAAGTTTCAAACTATTCTTCTATAACACAAGTGAAACCAATAGTTTAGTAAATATATCTTCTAATTTTTGTTTTATTCCAACAAACTACAATTTTACAACATTTTTCTCTATATTTTCCTTTACAAAATATCCCTGAATATCAATATTATTTGTCAGAGAGTGTTGAACTAGATTCTTTATAATATTAATAAAACTCTTTTTTATGCTTAATGTACATTGATATTCAAACCACATCCCCAAGATCTTATAATTTATATTTCATCTATATTAACTATGTACATTATTTGGTATCTAAAATAAATTATGTCTCTACTATACTTAATGATAAACAATACTGTTTCTTACTTAACTAGCCAACAAAATTTTTTATAATGAAGAAAGATTTTCCATTTATTTATTTTTGATCTAAAATATCTCCAAACTAGTCAAAATCAAAATAATATACCAAATTGATATTTTATATTGCTTTGAAAACTAGATCATATTTCAATTTTCTTTTTATGTACCCCAATATCCTCTTTATAATCAAGAGATTCTCTTATTTTGGATATCTATAAAAACATGCTACCAAAAATGTAGCATAGAATACATATAATCTTATTATTATAAGATATAATAGATCTATAATGATTATTCTATACAATTATAATTCCACTCCCTTGCTACTCTCATGCTTTTCAAGTTTCATTTTTATTACTATTAGAGTTGAAATTAGTTTGCATTATTCCATTCTATTTTTTTCAACACTTATTGTAGCACCCTAAACATTTTATGGTATGTTTCTCTTAAATACACTGTATTCATTTGATAGCCTATATTTCATGAATCATTGAGCCTCTATGGAACAAAACATGGTTTCTTATAGGAGATAGCCATAACCTAGCCATTAAAATTAAATTTTCCACCTCTATGATTTGAATTTTAAAAATATGACATACACGGTTGTGTTCAAGATGATATTTAGAGTCTGATATAATTAACTTAATTTTTAGTAAATAGTAACCTACCCTTATAAATAGTATCCTACCCTTATGAATAGTAACTTACCCTTATTAATAGTAATATGACTCTTATGAATGGTATCCATACCCTTGAGTGTGTAAATGAATCTAGTCACCTTAAAAATAAAGATGAATATTTTAAGTGCTTATATATTTCAATTAAATAATGATTTAATTAAATATTTAATTAATCATATATAAAAATTATTTTTGAAAAATGGACTTTATTTTTGGATTCTACATGTCAAAAAATGGTTAGGGTGAATTTTTTGGGATTTTTTTGAAATACTTGAATTTTTAATGAATAGTAAAATACATTAATTTACCGTATAAATACATTATAATTTAAATTAACTATTACTAGAATCATGAGTTATATAAGCACCCAAATATTGAACTCACATGCATATATTACTATTTTCGGTAATGGAATACTCACTATTGCTTGTCTTGAGAGGAAATAATAAATTAATGATTATAATATTAAGAAAACTCCTCTCCCCTCAACTATATAAACCACCCCCCACCCCCTCTTCCTCCCACACCATTAAAGAATTAATCCTTGACTAAATTCTTCCAAATACTCTTCCCAATCTTTCTCCCCACATCCAAGACCTTTTGGTCTCACGAAAAGGCCAAAAACAAAGGCCTTAAGTTGTTTCTCAAGGAGGAGTACTCAAGAGGTGAACCTCTCTTCTCTCTTCTTTCAAATTATTTTACAAGTTTTATTATTTTTTTGATCTCTTACCTACTCAAATAATATAAATGAACTGATAATTACAGTACCTTACATGTATTTTATTTTCATTATGCTAATTGAATATTGTATCATAATCTATCTTTTCCCCTCCTTTTATACAATAAATGCAAACACCGTCTGAGATGTGTTAATTTATCACACTCAAGGAAGACGGGTTTTCAATTTGCATTACTATCTTTAATACTGGTCATAAAAACTTTTTCAATGGTTGAACCATATATTAATATAGGTATTTTATCTTGTTTTATGTTATGGAATCCTTACACACTCATAATATGGAACAATAATACAAAACAAGTTTATTATGCACAAAACCGCCAAGCTAAATCCAAGCGTTTATCAATAACTTTTAACTAATGATTCATCCTCAAGTATATAACACAGAATCATTATAATATCATTTATATCTCTTTAATGTCACTAATACTATATATTAATAGTTCTGGATTTTTAACCACATTTCAAATGAACTTTCATTCTTGAATACAAGTAAACGAATCATGAAAACCAAAGAAGAAAATGCTACCAAAACAATTAAATTAAATCTCTTAAACCCATAAAAAAGGACATTAATTAACTTAATAGGGTTATAAAATATCAATTAAATGTTTATGAGGTTCTATAATTATTAATTAATGAAGCTAAATTTGATTATTCAGGTCGTTAAGAACAATCAAGAACACCTTCGAGCATAAGGTAAGGGATCCTCTCTCTCACTTTTGTTCAAGAATCTCCCCTGTGTTGTGACCTTTTAATTTTAATTACTAATGATGGGGTATGTTTTTTCACCTCCCCCATACCACCCTTGTGACATATAAATAATTTAATACCCCTTTACCTCCCATTAAGCTTTCACAATAACACTCGTTACAATGCCGAAATGTTTGTAAAGGGTTTCTCATTTCACTTTCAATTCTGTGAGATTTCCATTGTTCACCAATTATTTCTTGAATGTGGTATATGTGTACTGAAATTTGATATATATTATCATTATTATCTTTATATTCATGTTATTATATGATTTATTTGGTGGTTATTAACTTTTGGTCATAAGACTCAATTGATTACAACATGGTAAAGAGCTTTGTCTCTATTTTCACTTCATTGTGACTTGCTTAGTATTGTGCACCTACTCTTTCTTATGTGGTGTACCTACTACCCATTTAAGATAAATTTTAAATTAAAATTATATTCCATTTAAATTTCCATATTCTCATAACATGGATATGATTATTTTATAAGTTGTATACCACTTTACATACGATATTTATTTTGAATGTTGTTTTGACTGTGGAAATATTGATGAATCTGTATCCTCTATTCTATAAGGATAATTTAAAGTAATATTGATCTTATGTTGAATCTATTTATAAATAATTCTTTGGATGAAGAGGTTGGTGGGTCCTGCTACAGCCTCTTGATGCATCAGTAGGTCTTATGAGACAAATCAGTTTGGCGACAAACCCTTGAAGTTTGTTTCCAAAAATCAGAAAGGTTTCTACCCACAGAACTAAACCATTTTAACGGTATTATGGTTTCATGTTCTAGATACATGAAATACAATTAATAAGTATTCTATTTATTCATTATCAGTTTTTACTATCCATGAGGTTTTCACTATGACAAAATTTATGGATGCAGTTTCATTCTTAGTTTATTAATGGTGTGATTTTTTCATCTATTCACCATGACATATTGATTATGTTAGATTTATTATGATTCACTTATTATTGTATTCATGATTCCACTATTTGTAACCCTTATAGAGTATTTGAGATCACCCATTTCATTTTTTACTTTCAACAAGTGATGAAGAGGAGATCATTTATTGAGTTCTTGTGGATACATTTTTTAGTTTTTGTTATTTATTATATTTTGAAACCTTTTCAAATGTAATTTGAGTTACATATATGTATCTAGTTTCTTCAAGAATAATAAACTGATTGTTACTACAGTATTTTCATTCCTTCTAACCATGAAATTTTAATTAGTAATGCACTGGATCCAGTTTAGAGGGGTCGGGGCGTTACACTTATCTTGTATATTTCACTAGTGATTTGAAAGTGTAATATTCCCTTTGTTAAACTTTTATGGTAATAAAATAATTCAATTATCCCATCATTGATATCTCAAATTATTAACACATCAAAATTATGTTTTTTTCCACCAAAAATGATATCATCCATGTACACCATTACTATGAACTACTCTTTATCTATGGATTTGACATGGAAGTTGTGACCAACAAATCCTCTCTTGAACTCCAAATTTCTCAGATAAGAGTCCAACCATACATACCAAGCACAAGGTGTCTACTTTAGGCCATAAAATTCCTTCTTTAATCAACACACCATTGAATAAACATTTCTAATATGAAATCCCACAAGTTCTTTGATATTGAATTATTCATTCAAGAATCCATTTGGGATTCTATCTTTGCATTTATTTTATAGATTCTGAACATCCTTTGATAAACCACTACCAAAAAGAGTCTTATTAATTACATTATTTCCACCAGATCAAAATTTTCCTTAACTTCAACTCCTTAAACCTATGAATATATTTTACACATTAGCCTCACTTTATTCTAAACCACTATACCACGTTCATCAAGCTTACTTTTAAGAACTATTTAGTACCAATCGCATTATGATGCTAGATATATCTATAAGGTCCCAAGTTTTGTTCTTGTTAGTTTGGTCCAACTATACATTCATGCTCTTCACCAATGATTCTTCCTTTTCTTTTACTTAAAATGAAGTTAATTTTACCTTTTATAATAGATAAGTGTGTGCCATTATCCAAATTATATAAGTTTTTGATAGAGTATATTTATATCCAATAATATCTCTTGGAATAAATCCTCTTATCCTCCTTATTTTCGAGACACTGGTTGATTACTTTAATTACATTTCTCTCCCTCCGACTCATCTTCAAAGTCATCATCATCTGGGTGTTTTTGAGATTCTCCTAAATCCATAATTATCTATTATTCTTCTTTATTTACTTATGTATGGACAAAGTTTCTTGAATTTTATTTAGTTTCATACTCAATAAGTTTTACATCACTACTTTCAAATATTTATTTGAGTATTTGTTCGAAACATTTATAGGCATTACTCTTCAATGAGTAGCCTAAAAATATACCTTTATCCATTACATCACTATACTTTCCCTTATTTCCCTCTTTATTCTGAATGAAACATTTTATTTCAAATACTTTGAGATGATTTGCTGAGGTTTTCCTTCCATTCCATATTTTATATGGCATTTTATCTTCTCCAGGATTGATAAACTCTTGATCCCGAGTGTAAACATCCACTTTCATTTCATCTTTTCAATAATTTTGAAAAATGATACTTTATTTCGACAAAATCATGAATATATTATTTACCATAAATTTACTCCTTTACATGACTCCATTCTTTTGAGGAGTCCTTACCAATGAAACTTCATGCTTAATTTTATGTTTATCTAAATAATTTTTTATTTCTGTAGAAGTAAATTTTGTTCCATTGTTTAATAATGGAATCTTCATTATCCTTTTAGATTCCTTTTCCACTCTTATTTAGAATCATTTAATTCAGTCCAAAACTTCTCCCTTTGACCACATAAAAATAATACATCCCACCATACTATATTCATCAACACATATTATTAATTTATTTTATAAGTTATAGAATGACTATTTGGAATACATACATTAGAGTGGACCCAATTTAACAGTTTTTTTTTCTCGCTTCTTCTTTGGATGGTAATTGTTTCTCACTATATTTCCCCTGAAGCATGAATCAAATTTTTTTCTCTATTTCTATCCAGTGAATGAGTATCAACAATAGCTCTAAACCTTGATAGATTCTCTATAATTTTATGATTAATTGACCCCACATTCGATGAAAAGAACTACTATTATCTTATATAGTAAGGAGAAAATTATTCTTCTGACTATCTACCTAATATTCCCATTCACCCTCTATCCTTGCATAGGATAATTTCTAGACTTTCCTTTGATACTACAAACTTTTCTATTGAGTTTAACATCCAATCCCAAGTCACATAATTTAATTACACAAAAAAAATTATGTCAAATATCATAAACATATAGAACATCAATATTCTTTAATTTATCTTTGTCTAGGATAGTCTTAACACTCCCTTCAATCTTTATATCTCCATCATTTTCAAAAAGAATAATTCTATAGACTCTTCCTTTAGAATTCTTGAGTAGATTCATGTTTTCAATCATGTGGGATAAACAAACACTATCAAGAACCCAATTGATAATATTATTTTTATCTATAAAATAAACCTAAAAAAGAATAAATTTTGATTTCATCTTCAGCATATTATCTTGTAACGTCCAAGTTTTTTGGAGCAGGACGAATTCCTCAACCTGTTTTAATTTTCCAAGTTTGATGGTCTGATCAACTCTTTCCTTGATTATTGGAACCCAATTATGATATTTTTCTTGACTTTAATATTTTTTTCTAGATGGGTTTTAACCCTCAAAAATTTCATTTGGGTTTTGGTTGGGTTTCAGGTGCATTAGAGGCCAAAAACCTGAATCTTTAGAGTACACAGGATAAGGTTCATAGTTTGGGAAAACCGTGTGACCTCCCAAGTGAAACTATGAAACCATATTTATTCACTGGGCATGACTTGACAAATTACGTAGGAGGGGGCACTTGACTATTGGGAAAAGTTTGCAGTTTTTATTAGAGGTTCTCACATAGCCTGAGCACGGTTTGGTAAAACCATGAGCATGTCCACATGCTTTGTGACACTTAACCAGTGGTTGTGCATGATCTCAGCATAGTTTAGAAAAGCTGTGCTGGATAACCATGTGAGGTCTGGTTACTAAGTAGTGGGAGACACATGGTTAGTGCATGGTTAGAAAAACTATGCAGCCAAATCATGCGAGTCATTAAAGTGTGTGAAATGTATAAAATACTCCTTCCTCCTTTATTATTTTTTCTTCCTCCTTTTTTATCCCTAGAATGGGATTATCCTCTAGTGGCCATTAGAAACCCATACTCCCCCTTAGGCTTTAAGATCATTTTTCCATTTGATCTCTGTTCCTCAATACATTGGTGTCTATGGATCTGTCTCGATAAGGCCTTTAATCCACTATCATATTTTCTTCCCTTATCTCTCTTTATGGAGTTCTAAATCCATGTGAGTTGATTTAACTTATTTTTAGGATGTTCATCTAAAATGATGAATTATTCCTAACTAGATCAAGTTAGTGGCTGATACCAAATGAGAAGACTTCTACCAACATGAGGTAAGTGGTTCATATATTTCTCTTTGATTTCACTCATGTTTGGGGTGTGAAACCTTTAGCATACCATTGGGTTGTCTGAGAGAGACTATATAAATTCAATGCTTACTAATTAATTAATTAATTGAACCCATGATATTACTCTGGGAATTATTCTTTCAGACTATAAATGGTATGAGTCTGGGTAGATGCTTTGGACCTTGGGTAGATTAGGACAGGGTGTTTATTTTATTTAAATTAAATTGTTCATATTAAATGTGATGCTTGCAATGGTTCCTTGGGAAACTTTTCGGCACGACTTGAGGATTGAGATGGTTTTGACCGTCTGGTTTGAGGAGAAATTAGTCATTAGTTTTGGATTTCTCAGATACTTGGATTGTGTTGATTACTAGCGGGGCAACCTGATCTTCAGATTGAGTCAATGAGGTTGTCAAGATATGGGAATGGACCATTTAATTTTATATGGTGTTGAACATCAGGTTGAGTGACATGGTTGTAGGGTAATAAGGTGCTTGGATGATATGTTTCAGGTACTTGGTAGGCAATTGATACTCACCATGATCAGTCGACGCATCGTTGGAGTCATGTGATCAAAGATAGGATATTAAATGATGTGGTGGTGTTGACCACTCGTGTGGGTAGAGGCCTTAATTATATACAGATTAGGTTGGTTTTGATCACCAGTATGGTTGTAGGTGCTTGAATTAGAAAGATATGGGAATGGTGAGGATACATCATTTGATGGTGTTAAGATCATTAGTTGGGGGCTGAGGCTCACTGTATTGTGAGGCCGTTGGGATAGGATTATTTTTGAGGATGGATATCACCATTCCTTGGGATGTATACTATTGAGATGATATTGTTATTATTTGAAGGATATATATTCTTGTTCCTAGTACATTGTGCTACATGCCGATAAGGATTATTCTGAGTTGAGGTCCATAGGATCAGAAACTAGATTGGGCATGCCTTCAGAATGTTAGTTATTACTTTTTAGAATGTGGTGTTGGGTTATGAATTAGAGGCGGAACCCGAGGGTTCACCTAGGTTGATCTTCATCAGGGAATTCCTTGGAATTTATTATAAGGATACTCTCCACTACCGTTATACTATCATTGTCCAAAGTAGGTGACTTCTTCTATGTGGATGTTGAGAACTAGGGAAGAAGGTTATTTAAATGATGTGCTTATGTTATTTTATTTATTTTTGTATACACCTACCATATCATAGATATAAGTAAGGTACACATTGGTGGTTACCTACTAAGATTATTCTTACACATCACATGGGCCCTTTGGTAGATGTGTAGACTTCATGATTCCATGATCAGGTAAAGGTTTGAGCTCAGGAGATGGACCTTAGTGATCACACAATTCTTCTTAGCATGGGATAGATGGGAAGGACTTGAGTTCCTACATAATTTGGAGTTTATATTTTGAGTTTTTCTTTTGAATCATCATGCTTATATATGTATGTACTGAGGTCAGCTATGGGATACCCTTTTTGTTTATTTCCTTATATAACCCAACTTTTATTAATTCTTAGATATAAATGGTATCATGTATTGTTTATTTCTATAAGTGGTATGATTGGATATTTATCAATTTATTTCGATGCTACTTATTTATTTATGCTTCCTCTATTTATTATTACTACTTCCGCTATGGAAGGTTATTGCTCCCGTCATCATACAATATTTATTTTCCACTACTATATTTATATATACCATTATTATTTTCATCACTAGAGGGTATAGAATCACCACTATCACCTCTTTACAACCTCACTACTAGTTATCATCCTTTGATGTATGAGGATTCATGCTTAAGTCCTAGTGGCCAACCAGCCTGGAGCACAGTTTGAGTGGAAAACCGGTTTAGGATACTAAAAATTGTATCATAATAGTTAATGAATATGAATTAGTAGTATAAATTGGATGGATACTAATGATATTAATTTATTTAATTTTATTATATGGTTTTACTATTTGGTTTAAGGAAGACCAAAAATTGGGATGTTGTTGAAACTGAGTACAAAGCTTGTGTTTGGGTGCCTAAAGTCCCATTCATGGGGAACATAACAAGTTTCCAAGGGTTGGAAATTTGAAATATTCTTTTCTCTTTTTATATTCAATATGATTTCAACATCGAGTGCTGAACTTGGGTGTAATTGTTCTCTGTTATGATATGTGAACCTTTTCCTGGTATAGAAAATGAGGATTTTGAACCCTTGGTACATTATATAAAGGGATTTTTGTTTATGTTTTCTTGACAGGAACACAGGGTTTGATATATATATATATATATATATATGCCTATGGTAAATTGACTATGGTCATCATTGAGAACCTGTATTGTGCTAAGAGGGTTTGGGTTATTTAAAGTGTCAAAAAGGAAGCTAAATAGTGTCTTTTGGCTAAGCCTTATTTAGTGGAATTCTAGTTATCCAACCTAGACATGTTTTTATAATGACATCTATGTGTGATGTGATATGTGATATATATATTTGTGGTTCTAGATCTGATAGGAGCAAGAAGGGATGATGTTTGGAGGTGAGATGTTTAAAATTTCTAGAAAGGAAGCTAAATAATGTTTTCCCACATAGTCTTATTTGGTGGCATCATACTCAGCTACCTTATATTGATATGTGACACCTGACTTCAGTGTGGGTAGGAGAGGGTCCATGTGTCCATATTTATATGTGATACCTGGATCTAATATGGGCGGGTAAGGGGCCAAGAGGCTAGATGTCACGAGACATGGTTGCAATGGGGGAGAGTAAGGGTAGTGAGATTGTGCTGATTGGTACTACTTTCACTATATAAGTTATATATATATATATATATATATTATGGCTATCAGAACATGTGTGTAACACCCGTATGTTTTTATGAAATATTTTCTTTAAATAATTTTAATTCTTTAGTAGATTAAATTTCACTTAATCGTGAGTTTAAACGAACTATGATACACCATTAGTATAAAATTACCATTATAGGCTACCCAATAGGTTAGTGGGAATAAGTATAACTAACTAATGAAAATTCATTGTGAATTCATTGGCTATTAATTTTTTTTTGAAAAATATAAATCAATTAGATATTTTTATTTTTGAGTGAATTACTATTGGAAATGAAAATAATGAGATATATATGTTATATAATTAATAAAATAGTTTTGATATTCATACAATGGATATTTTAGTCATAGGGTATGGATAAACCCAATTGGATGTATAAAAACCTATATTTTTTAAAAGGTAAATTTAACACATTTGAATGGGGAACCCATTTTAAATTAAGATTTTGACAAATTAATAATTTTTATATGAAAAAATAGATAAGTTATTTTGAAGCAGGATATAAAAATTTAATTTGGATGAATTTTTGATATTTTTCTGGCAACTTTCATGTTTTGATGAGTAGTAAAAATAGACTAAATTTTATGAAAACAACCTTTTTCATTGAAATAATTTATATGGTTAAATTATAATATTGAATGGGTTTAAAGTATAAATAGAATTTATTTTTATCATTAAATATAATTTATGTCATTAACATTAATTTTACATTGAATTCAGATGTAAAAACATTTCAATTTTTTGCAATGTTTTAGCTTTTAAAAACCGTTCTCTCTTTCTGACAAAATGATTAATTTTAAATTAAAAACTAAAACTTATGTGTTTTGAATTTTGTAAAATAGAATCCATATCTAGAATAATTTGGTCCCAATTATTTAAATAAATTTATTTTATTTTTGGGTGTTATGAATAGTAACTTTGATAATTTTTATTAAAATGGTAAATGGGTAAACCAGGTAATTAAGGGTAAGAATACTATTATAAAATTACCCTAAAAATTATTTTAATATCATTGGATGAGTGTGATTCTACATAAATAATACTTTTTTTGAAATTTTATCTATTTTAATCCACTAGGATGATATTAGGATATTTAATTTATTTTATTTAAAGAATACTTAAATATGTCTCACTAAAATTTTAATAACTATATCATTTTTAATATAAGGTTATACTAAAGATAATTTCAATTATAAATACCAATTTTAAAGCTAAAATGTTTTACTTTATCATAGTAATTTTTTTTAAATTTTTTGGGAATAAATAATTAACTTAATATCTTATACATTAATGATGCAGAAATTATTTAATTGTTGAAAAATCAATAATATAGTTTTTATTAAAATAATAATACCCATGAAAAGATCCAAACACTTGAATAAATATTATTTTTCGATTATATATTGACCAAAATCATAAAAGGGTCTATTTATGGATCATTTTTATCCTTATATAAGGGATTATGACACTTATATTATTTTATTTAAAGTGATGTTAAAGTTGTCACCTTCATAATTTAATAAGTATAACATTTTAAATATTACATTTTATAAAAGATAAATTTTACTAAAAGTATTATTTATAAATATAGTAGATTTATATTCATCATAGTATTTTATTTTTATTTTTTATTCAACAAATAATCATATTAAATAATTACACAAAATTGTTGTAAAAATTATTTTATTAAGAGAAATATCAAATAAATGTTATTAAAAATATTGAATTAATTATAATTTCGGCCAATTAACTTGTAAAATGAATTTTATAGATGAAATTTAACTCCTAGTAATATAATAAATTTGTTATTCATAATTTATCTTGTAATATTAATAATTTTAAAAATCAATGAATTGAATAGAGTCAAAATTGATACTATTGATTGTTTATCAAAATAATGTTTTATTAAATTATTTAAAAATTATTAATTTTTTAAAAAATATATTACAATTATGATATGGTATAAAATGATCTAATTTATTTATTTATGGTATATTTTACATTAAATAAGTAAATATTTTACCCTTTTAATATTGATTTATTTGTTACCCTAGTTAAAAATTAAATAGAATAACTAAGTGTTAATTAAAAAGATAAGGTTTAAATTGATAGAAATAGTTGTCCAAAATTTATTGGTTGATGATATTACAACTCTATATTATATAATATTCTAAATTGGGATATTTTTGAGGTTTTTAGGGAGGTTTTGATTTTATTATAAATTATTATTTATGGAGTTTCCAAAAGTTCCCCTCACCTCAATTATAAAAGGGAACCTCCTCCCTCACCTCTACACTCCAATTTTAGACTTAAAGATTGTAAATACCCTACCCATTTCCTTATAAAATTACCTATTTACATTATAGAGGTTTGTTTCATCTTCGAAGACCAACTATAATGCTCTAAAAAGAGATTTAGAGGAATCTCATCGAGGAAGATGTAATATGTTCTACCGATTATTTCAAACTTATTTATTATTCTACTTCCTCATCATTAGTTGTTTCATTATAAAATAATAACATCAGTATAAATTATATACCAATATATTATTATAATTATGAAACAACCATATTACACCTTCTATCCATCCTATGAAAAACAAAATCACCACGCTTGCGTACGTACGACTTACTGTCTCCAAGCCGCGGTGTAATTTTTTTTCACAACCACTTTACTTGGATGGGTATAATGATGTAAATAATAACTATATATGATTATTATAACATGATACTTATTATGAAACATTATACACTATCCACTTTAAAACCATTCAATAATTATGAGAATGATATCATCGCTCGTGCGTACGTACGACCTACCGTCTCCACGGTGCAATGAAATTCATTCTACGTGATCCTCATTAAACCATGATTCTATACATGAATGGAATGTATAAATATTATATATATAATACTAATATCATTCTATAAATGATATAACTATAACCTAATAAGTGTAACATGAACTTATCCGACAAAACTTGCATAAGAACATAAAGCAGTTAATATCTGAATAACGAGGGACAATGAAATGTTACTAAAAAACAGATGATAATATGATCATATATGATATCATAAAAATGACTATGATTATGGAATAAGTAAATAACATTATTTAAATCATTATACTATATATTCAAATACATACAAAGGATATCATACCTAAGGTAAGAAATAATTTTTCAATCTCATTATTATATGAGATTGTTTATACGTAAGTATTTACTAGGTTATATTTATTATCCACATCTATGTTTCCCAAGTATGTAATATTATTTATATTCTCCTATAATTTTTAAAGTTAAATTTACCCTTTGGTGAATTTTTATTAAATGGTATGAAAGTAATATTTTTTCATTATTCAATACTAGGTACTTTTTGAATTTTCTAGAAAAAGTACGAGCATGGTGTTTTTTAACTTATACGACATGATTAGATTTTTACATCTTTATAGAGCCTTATTTACATGAAGCTTCTTTTACACGATTTAAATTTTATTTTCAAATAAATTATTCTCTTTTAAAATTTCAAGTCATTTTAATAAAAGAAAATCTTTTTGAAGAAGAAAGGATATTTTCCTTAAGAATTAATTTCAAGTGTTTTATCAAAATTATTTTCCATATAAGATGATTCTCTTTAAATAAGGTTATGTTTATATACATATTATTAATATGATTTTATTATGTTAATGATGGAATTATATTTTATATGGATTATGTTATGATGTAATGATGTTTAAGAAACCCATTTTTTTTATTGGGTTATGCTATGATGAATGATTTATGTTTTTGTGGTATACATAAGAATGATTTAATTATGAGATGGGTGGGACCTATATCTCCCTACAATGAATTGGGTAAATATTTATATCTCATGATATAGACATGAATAGAATGGAAAATAAATTTGATTCGGTAATATAAGGTTGGAACAATAAGTAAACCCGATTCAGTAATGAACATTGTCCACTATGATGGTCTTGGCAATGAGTCTTGATTAATATGAAATGATTTTCTATGATTATGTGTATTCCACAAAAAATCATGTATTATGTGATAAATTTTGATAGTATGTCCATTAATTCTTATGAAATTTTATCCCATGACATGATATCATGATTTTTCATATGTAGGATAAGACTTCCAAATGTTATGTTCTTATGTCTTATGATTATGATATGATTGATATTTCCCTTATTTACCCTTACTGAGAATTTCATCTCAAACTTTCATATGTTTCCTTTCCCCAGGTCATGAAGAAGTTTCTTAAGTAAGATATGTCAAAAATGAGTCTAGTTATGAAGAAATATACAGGAGACAATGTAGATGTTTTATGAACGAGTTGTTTATGTTTCCTATTTTCTAGAGACACTATACCCATACGGTCCTGTCGTGGATTTATTATATGTTTTAATGAATATAATTTAAGCAATATCAATGCATGTAAAGTATGAGTCATTATATTTGGTATCAAAGGAATGGTATAGTTAACCTTTGGAAACTAGGAAAAGAAAACCTTAGTAAGAACCCTAAGGATATGTCTAAGTATAGGGTGAAATACAAGTGTTTTAGAAATGACCCTGAATAACCTAGGATAAAACCTAAATTATACTAAATTGAAATTTTATTCTTGATTATGTGATTTTCCCATTATTATTAGTTTTTCTCACACTATGCTTCTTGGTTTTATTCAATGGATAAAACCTAAAGGAACCGTGTTAATCCTAAATGCGATAGGTAATGCAATGATTGTCCTCCCGAGAAACCAAATGTTATGGGAGATGGAATGAAAAACCATTTAGATATTCTCACACAAATTTCTCAAGATATGAATTATGTAGGACTTTCAAATGAGAAAAGTAGGGAGAAACATTCTGTTGAGTCTTTCATGAGGCAGTGTCCACCTTCTTTCAGAGGGTCTTCTGATCCATTAGTGGCTGAACAATGGATCGGAACCACTAAAAAGATATTTTTAGCTCTATACTGTTTTGAACATGATAAATTCTTCCTAGTAGTCTATCATTTGGAAGGAGAATCTTATTAATGGGGGAATATTATCAAGAATATGAGGAAAATAGATGAAATTGATTACATGAAATAGGACAAGTTCAATAAATTATTTTTCAATAAGTAATTTCCTTTCATTAATTGAACAAATATGGAGAATGAGTTCTCTGAAATTGAGTAAAAGGATGATGAATTCATTGTAACCTATGAAGAAATGTTTACAAGATGTTAAAGGTATGCTTATGGAATTTTTATCCAACTTGAGAGTAAAATTCATTGATTTTTTAGTGGCTTCAAACCAAGTCTCTAAAGGGAATTATCCACAAGGGACTTTAATAGATATGATTAAATCATTCAATGTTCTCTTAAGGTTGAGATGAAGATTAAAGTAACCCATCAAACTTATGGATATGATAAGAAGAGAAAAATTAAATTCAAAGGAAAATATAAAGACCACATTGAAAAGAATAAGAGTTTTACCTTATGCCCAATGTGTGGAAATAAACATGGGGGAAATTGTATTAAAGGGACTAAAAAATGTTTTAAGTGTGGAAAAAAAGTTTATCAGGTAGTTGAATGCCAAAGTGATGAGAAAAATATGTCTAATGATGTGAACAGAGAAAAGGGAGCACAGAATTAACATCCTACACTTCAATGCTACAACAAAAAGGAAATAGAGAATTATTCCAATCAATGACCTAATCCAAGGGTTATTGATGATGATCTATGTCAGTAAGATCTTAAGGCCAAAGACAAAGGAAAGTCACATGCAATCACTATCAGAGATGTGGATTATGATAATGAAGTGGTTAAAGGTACACTTACCATCCACTATAAAGTAGAAAATGTTTTATTTGATTTTTGATCCTCACACTATTTTATTTCTAAATAATTTTCTAAGGGTATCACCATATTACATCAACAACTAGTTGTTGAGTTATCTGTGAAAACTCCTAGTGGCATTATAATCACATGAAAAGTTTATAATTCTTCTTCGGTTGAAGTTTGTGGGAAAGTGATTCCTAAAAATCTTATGATGCTTCCTATAGTGGAATTTGATGTTATCCTTGGCATGGATTGGATATCTCTATATGGATCTCATAACAATTTCCAAGGTAGGGAAGTCAGATTTCATATTCCAGATCAATATATGACCATCTATCGATGCAAGGATGAATATAACCTTCAAGTTGAAATTTCTTCTATATTATGGGTCTTGATCCCTATAAATGAAGGCTATCTATATGAAATAGTTGGGGAGAAACTCACAATTAATAATACACCCATTGTATGGGATTTTGATGATGTCTTTCCAGAGGAATTTCCAGGTCTTCCACTAAATCGTGAAGTTGAGTTTTCAATAGAACTCAAACCAGGTGCTATTCCTATTTCAAAGACACCTTATAGAATTTACCCAATTGAATTACTGAAATTATAGAATCAAATCTAAGATAATCTTGATAAGGGATTCATATGTCCTAGTGCATCGCCTTTGGGATCACCTATTCTATATGTTAAGAAGAAAGATGTATCAATGAGACTCCACATTGATTATCGAGAACTTAATAAGATCACTATCAAGAAAAATATCCTCTTCCCTGCATTGATGAATTATTTGAACAACTATGTGGAGCTCAATAATTTTCCATGATTGATCTTCATTCAGGATATCATCAATTAAGGTCCGAGAAAGAGGATACACCAAAGGCGGTATGATATACAAGGAATGAACACTATGAATTTATAGTGATGCCTTTTGGTCTTACTAATGACCCTGCTATATTCATGGATCTAATGAATAGATTCTCTAGAGACTATCTTGATCAGTTTATGTTAGTCTTTATGGATGATATTCTTGACTATTAGAAGAGAAAGAAATAACATGAATACCACTTGAGAATTGTACTAAAGACCCTAATAAATGAGAAGATTTATGAAAAATTTACCAAGTGTGAATTTTGGCTTCATAAATTCTCATTTTTGGTTTACATAATCTCAAGAGATGGGATATCTGTGGATCCCACAAAAACAAAAGTTGTTAAAAGTTGGACGAGACCAAAAATTGTAGCTGAGATATGAAGTTTTCTTGGTTTGGAAGTATATTATCGACGTTTAGTGAAAGATTTTTCACAAGTATCTAATTGAATCACCAAGTTGACTTGGAAAGGAGTTAATTTCACATGGATGGAGGAATGTGAATATAATTTCAAAGAGATAAAAAGAAGGTTATTCAGTGCACCTGTGCTCACACTGTCTTGTAGTAGAGATAAGTTTGTGATATATAGTGATTCATCCAAGAAGGGGGTGAGATGTGTTCTCATAAAAAATGATATGTTGATAGCTTATGCCTAATGAATGTTTAAAATCCATGAGAATACCCAACTCATGATTTGGAGTTAGGTGTGATAATCTATGCATTAAAGATATGAAGGAATTATCTTTATGGTGAAAGGTGTGATATTTATCCTTATTAAAAATGTTTAAAGTTTATTTTTACACAAAAGGAGATGAATATGTTCCAAAGAAGATGGTTGGAGTTGATTAATGATTACAAATTATTAATACATTACCACCCTGGTAAAGTGAAAAAGGAGGAAGATAATTTGAGTCGACAAGACCATGCTAGCCTATCCATGATGAAGATCACAAAAGATCCAATATTTATGGATTTAAAAAGGATGGATTGTGAAATTTTAAAGGAAGGGGATAAATCTTATCTTTATCAAATTAATGTTCAACCATATATACAAGTGAAGATTAAGGAGGTGCAGAAGAAACATGTAGAGCTTAAAAAGAAGGTAAGAAATGTTCCTGAATTCAACCTTGATGGAGATTGAATAATAAGGTCTAGGAATCGGGTTTATATTCCTCCCATATCATAATTAAAGAAGGATCTATTGGATGAGTCTCATAATTCTTCATTCTCTATTCACCCTGGAAGCATAAAGATGTATAATAACCTAAAAGAGTATTTATGGTGGGATGGAATGAAAAGAGATGTTTCTGAATATGTCTCTCTATGCTTGGTTTGTTAGCAAGTTAAAGCTAAGATACATAATTCTAAGAAGATGTTACAACCATTACCCATACCAGAATGGAAATGGGAAAATATCACTATGGAATTTGTCATCAGACTTCCCAAAACATCCAAAAGAAATAATTCTATCTGGGTTATCGTTGATTTCCTTACAAATTCGGCACACTTCCTTTCTATTAGAGAGGATTTGTCTCTTGATCATCTTAACAGGATATATGTAAAGGAAGTGGTAAGATTTCATGGAGTACCACTTTCCACTTTATCTGATCAGGATCTGAGGTTTACCTAGAAGTTTTTGAAAATTATTTAACATGCTCTAGAAATAGAGTTAAGTTTCAACACTGATTATCATCCTCAGATAGACGGTCAGTTTGAGAGGATAATTCAAACTCTCAAAGGAATGTTGGGAGATTTCTCTATGTATTTCAAAGGCAGTTGGGATCAAAACTTAATTTTGGTGGAATTTTCTTACAACTATAGAGTTCACTCTAGTATTTAGATGTATCATATGAATCCATCTATGGAAATAAGTTTCGAACTCCAACTTGCTGGGATGAAGTTAGGGAAAAAATCTATTAGGACTTCACATTGTTGATGAAATGGCAGAGAAGGTCAGATCTATTCAACAACACATAAGAGCAGCTCAGAGTCAACAAAAAAGTTATGATGAAAACCAAAGAAAATATCTAGAGTTTGAAGTGGGTGATAAGGTGTTTCTAGGAATATCTCCCTGGAAGAGAGTAATGAGATTTGGAAAGAATGGTAAGTTGAGCCCTAGGTATATCGATCCTTTTGAAATTCTAGATTGTGTTGGGAAGGTAGCTTACCGATTGATGCTTCCACAAAATCTCTCTCAATTTCATGATTTATTACATGTATCTCTCTTATGAAAGTACATACCTAATCCTTTACATGTACTAAACTCAGAAGTCATGCTGCTGGAGCAAGACCTTTCTTATAAAGAACAACTGATAGATATTCTAGATCGTAGTGAAAAAGTTCTATGAAACAATACCACTCGCTTGGTTAATATTTTATGGTGGAACCAAAAATTTAAGGAAGCTATATGGGAACTTAAGGATATGATGAGGGATAAGTATCCTCATCTATGTTTTTTCCAAGTAACAAATTTCGGGGGTGAATTTTTTTTAAGGGTGATAGAATGTAACACCCAGATGTTTTTATGAAATATTTTCTTTAAAAAATTTAAATTCTTCAGTATATTGAATTTCAAACAATCATGAGTTTAAAAAAATAATGATATTACCTTAGTATAAAATTACCATTATAAACTATCCATTAGGTTAGTGTGAATAAGTATAACTAACTTCTGAAAATTCATTGTAAATTCATTGGTTATTAATTATTTATAAAAAATATAAATCAATTAGATATTTTTATTTTTGAGTGAATTACTATAGGTAATTAAATTAATGAGATATGTATTTTATATAATTAATAAAATATTTTTGATATTCATCTAATGGATATTTTAGTCACAGGGTATGGATAAACCCTATTTGATGTATAAAAACCTATATTTTTTAAAAGGGCAATTTTATGCCCTTGAAGGAAGAAACGCTTTTAATTTAAGATTTTGACACATTAATAAATTTTTTATGACAACATAAACATTTTAATTTTAAATGGGATATAAAAATTTACTTTGGATGAATTTCTAATATTTTTCTAATAACTTTCAAGTTTCGATGAATCGTAAAAATACACTAAATTTTGTGAAAACAAATTTTTTTATAGAAATAATTTATATGATTAAATTATAACATTAAGTGATATAAAATTATAAATAGAAAATATTTTTACCATTAAATATAATTTATGTAATTAGCATTAATTTTACATTGAATTCAGATGTAAAAACATTTCAATCTTTTGTAATGTTTTAGCTTTAAAAACTCTCTCTCTCTTTCCAACAACGGAATTAATTTTAAATTAATTACCACAACTTCTATGTTTTTAATTTTTAAAATGGAATATATATTTGTAATCATTAGGTATAAATTATGTAAATAGATTTATTTTATTTTTGGTCATTATAAATAGTAACTTCAGTAATTTTTATTAATATGATAAAAGGGTAAATTAGGTAATTAAGGGTAAGAATACCATTATAAAATTACCCTGAAACTATTATTAATATAATTGAATGAGTTTGTTTCAATCTATATCATCCATGGGTTGAAATGGTCTCCATTTGAATCCACTTGGATGAGATTAGAACATTTAATTTATTTTATTTAAAGAAAAGTTAAATATGTGTGACTCAAATTTTAATAACTAAATCACTTTTAATATAAGGTTATACTAAATAAAATTTCAATTATAAATACTCATTTTAAATATAAAATGTTTTCATTTATCATGGTAATTTATTTTTAATTTTTAGGGAATAAATAATTATCTTAATATCTTATACATTAATGATGCAAAAGTTATTTAATTGATGAAAAATCAATAATATAGTTTTTATTAAATTAATAACACACATTAAAAGATGAAAAAACTTTAAAAAATATTATTTTAAAGTATAAATCGACCATAATCATCCAAGGGTAGAGTTATGTACCATTTGGAGCCTTATATAAGGGATTATGAAACTTATATTATTTTATTTAAAGTGATTTTAAAGTTGTCACCGTCATAATTTAATAAGTATAACATTTTAAATATTAGACTTTAAATAATATAAATTCTACTATAAGTATTATTATGAAATATAGTAGATTCATATTCATAATAATATTTTATGTTTAATTTTATATAACAAATTAGCATATTAAATAATTACACAAAATGATTGTAGTAATTATTTTATAAAGAGAAATATCAAACAAATGTTATTAAAAATATTAAAGAAAATATAATTTGGGATAATTAACATGTTTAATGAATTTTATAAATGACATTGACCTACTAGAAATATAATAAAATTATTATTTAGAAGTTATCTTGTTATATTAATATTTTTAAAAATCAATGAATTGAATAGTGTCAAAATTGATTCTATTGATTGTTTATCAAAATAATCTTTTATTAAATTATTTAAAAATCATTAAATTTTTTTAAAAATATATATAATAATTATTATATGGTATAAAATGATCTAATATATTTATTTATGGTCTATTTTACATAAAATAAGTAAATATTGTACTGTTTTAATATTAAATTATTTTTTAACCTAGTTAAAGATTAAATAGAATAACTATGTGTTAATTAAAACTATATGGTTTAAATTGACATAAATACTTGTCCAAAATTTATTGGTTGGTGTGATTACAAATCTATATGATAACATATTCTAAATTTTGACATTTTTGGTGGTTTTTTGGGAGGTGTTTATTTTATTATAAATTATTATTTATGGAGTTTCCAAAAGTACCCTTGACCTCAATTATAAAAGGGAACCTCCTCCCTCACCTATACACTTCACTTTGAGCCTTAAATTTAGGTTATAACCTTCCATTTTTCCTTATTAACTTCTATATTTATATTATAAATGTTCTATTCATCTTCAAAGACCAACTCTAGTGCTATAAGAAGAGATTTAGATGAAGCACGTCGAGGAAGAGGTAATCTCTTCTACCGATTCTTTGAAACTTCTTTCTTATTATACTCCATATTCATTAGTTTTTTAATTATAAATTAATAACATCAGTATAAATTATATACTGATAAGTTATTATAATTATAAAACAACCATATTCCACCTTCTATCCATCCTACGAAAAACAAAATTACCACGCGTGCGTATATACGACTTACCATCTCCACGCTGTGGTGTAATATGTTTTTCACCACCAACTTACTTGGATGATTATAATGATGGAAATAATATATATAAATGATTATTATAACATGATACTTATTATGAAATATTATACATTATCCAATTCAATACCATTCAATAATTATGGGAATGATATCGTCGCTCGTGCGTACGTATGACCTATCGTCCCCACGATGCGATGCGATTCATTCTTCATGATCTTCATTAAACCAAGATTATATACATTAATGTAATGAATAAATATTATATATATTATAATTATATCATTATTTTAATTATATAACTATAACATAAGAAGTGGAACATGAACTTATCTGAAAAAACTTGTATAAGAACATAAAGTAGTTAATATCTGAATAATGAGTGATAATGAAATGTTACTAACAAACATATGATAATATGATCATATATGATATCATAAATATTTGTATGATTATATAATAAGTCAATAACATTATTTAAATCATTATACAGGAGTTTAGGATACATATGAAGGATATCAGACCTAAGTTAAGAGATAATTTTACAATCTCATTATTATCCAAGATTGTTTATACGTAAGTATTTACTGGGTTATATTTATCATCCACATCTATGTTTCCAAAGTATGTAATATAATTTCTATTATTATAAAATTTTTTAAAGTTAATTTTATATTTTGGTTAATTTTTATTAAATGGTTTGAAAGGAATATTTTTTTCATTATTCGATATGAGGTACTTTTTGACGTTTCCAGCAAAAGTATGAGGAGAATGTTTTTATCTTATACGGCATGATAATATTTTTATATCTTCATAACAACTTATTTACATGAATATTTATTTACATTATTTCAAGTTTATTTTCAAATAAATTCTTTTCTTTTAAAATTGTGTGGAATTTTGAGAAAAGAAAACATTTTTGAAGAAGAAAAGATATTTTTCTCAAGAATTAGTTTCAAGTGTTTTATCAAAATTATTTTCCATCTAATATGATACTCTTTAAACAGGGTTGCGTTTCTATCCCTGTTATTACTATGATTTTATTATTTTAATGATGTAATGACATTTTATATGGATTATTTTATTATGTAATTATGTTTAAGAAACCCATTTTATTTCTTGTGTTATGATATGATGAATGATTTATGTTTTTGTGGCACATGTAAGAATGATTTAATTATGAGATGGATGGGACCTATATCTCCCTCCATTTCATTGGGTAAATATTTATATCTCATGAGATAGATATTACTGGAATGACAAGTAAATTCGGTTCAGTAATACAGGGTTGGAACGACAAGTAAACTCGATTCAGTAATGGACATTGTCTACTATGATGGTCTCAGAAATGAGATTTGACTAATATGAAATGATTTTATATGATTATGTATATGAAACATATAGAGACCCGACCTTTTATTACATTACTATTACATAACTTCAAAGATAAACAAAATAATAGTATTACACATAGAGGATCCAAAGGTTTAGAATCTTGGGAAAACTAGGACCACACATAACAAATACAACATCAACCATAAACATTTATTTAATTTCTTCTTCACTAGATTCTTAGTGGAACTTGTCCTATCATTAGTACATGTATCCACCTGAGGATATACATAGAAAGGAATGAGCTAGAATCCCAGTAAGAGGATAGATAAAAACAATATAGAATGGTGTGATCATAATCATAACATAGGCAAAAGGTCATGAACATGAGAGGAGCATAAATAAAAGACTTGAAATGTGGAAATGCATAAAAATGAAACATCATGTCTTAGTGGTTAAATACCACACATACTTGTGAACAAATCTAGAATCTTTTTCACACATCATTTCACATTTACTCATGAGATTAATCACTTTAACCAATGCATTGGAGTGCTGTATAATTCCGGGCTCACCCATCACATTTATACATTCATATTACGCTATATAATTCCAGGCGCACCCGTCACATAATAAGATTATCATCTATCATTCCTTCCCCAATGAACATATAACATAAATTAATATAATGAAACCATGAAAAGTAATGGGTTTCATCTCATAATAACATATTCATAAGCTTTGGGTTCCCAAACGAAATAGGGAATAACATACATGTTACAAGAACCGTTCACTTTGAGTGAGAAGTAAAAGGGGTGTTCTTAAAAGAAGAGTTCTTTTGGAAAACATTTTGTTGGACATAAAAACCAGTGAAAAACATGTATATCCCAGAAAATTAAAGGATATGATGAACAAATGATCTTTGAAAAGTAACCATATAAAAAATGGAGTGAAAGAGGGAGAACCCGAAGGAAGAAAATTGGGTTCGAGATTTCCCCTTACCTTGTACCCGAATGCTTCCTTATCTTTAATGTCCTGTATAATGACATTATATTCATTAATTAGAAATACAGAACCATGTTCACATTAATAGGGTTCATTCTGGTTTCATTATGTCATATTATGTTCCTTTTTATGACTTATAGAGTTTAAAAGCATTGTTTGGGGATGTTCATTTTTATGGTTTTTCTTGGGTGGTTCACTTGTATTCTTAAATTGAAGTTCGGGTAGAACATGGGTAAACATCCAGAAATTATATTACATGTTATTAGTGATATTACAGGATCTTTAATTATTTTATAATTAATTATATTAGATCCATGTGGGTGAATCATTAGATAAGAATTAAATGATGGTTATTTGGGTCAATTTGGGCGGTTTTTGGATCACAATGAACTTGTTTTAACTTATCACTTAGTAATATGGCCATAGGTTATTTCAAGAACTTTAAATAGAAAATAATACATATAAAATATTCTGGTTCAACCATAAATTTTTTTTCATGACCAGATCTGAAAGTAGAAATGGAAGAAGAGAGCATGTCGTTTTTGAAGGTGATAAATTAACACCTCATGAACAACGTTCTCTTTAATAAAATAAAAATGAAGAGGGAAAGGGTGTGGGGTGATATAATATCCCATTATAATAATAAAATTATAGTATATGTATAATAATAGATTTACAATACAATTTGGATCAATATAGGTGGGGAGAGATCAAGAAAAGAACATGAACTTGAAAGGAAATTAAAGGAGAAGAGGGAGGTAAATTACCTCTTGAATCCTTCACTTGAGATCCTCCTTAAGGGACTAAGCTTGGTCTTTTTATGAGACCAGTAGCTCTTGGACGTGGGGAAGGGGCTAGGGAAGATGATTTGGTAGATATTAGTCAATTATTGAAGCTTGAGAGGTGTGGTTTGTCAAGAGGAGGGGGTGGGCCTATTTATACACGAGGAGGGAGGTGTTTTTAGTATAAAATATTAAATAAAATAATATATCAAGAGTTATACTTGTAATAGTAGTTTTTTGACATACTAAATAATATATTCATATAATATAATTATTTTTAGGCTTTAATTATTATTTATAATTTTAATTCATTAATCTATTAAAAGGAAAGTGAAAGAAAGAGAAAAAGACACTAAGAAATTACCTTTTGACTTTAGGCTTTGGAAAGTTCTTTTTTAGGTTTGAGAATTGGATTTATTGTATATTAAGGAACCATTTATGAAATTTAATATAATATTTCCAAAATTAAAGTTCTATAATGTTAATGTCATCATTACATCATTAATGATGCAATTTAGTATACACCGATTATGCGAAAAACTGTATTTTTTTACTATTCACCCGAAAATTGAAGTATTTCAGAAAAAACCCAAATATTTACCCCTACCATTTTTCAACGTGTAGAATCCAAAAATGAAGCAAATTTTTCAAAAATAATTTTCTAAATATTATTAATTTAATATTTAATTAAAATCATAATTTACTTAAAAAAACAGTTTTTAAGATTAAAACTGATTTTATAGTGCTTCCAAAAATTACGTAGGGTCATATAAAATTATCTAAGAACTATAAGACATTGATTAAATTTTTTTTAGGGAAATAAAAATTCTTTTAAATTAATTAATTAATTAAAATTAGTTATTTATGATTTACAAAATACCAAAACGTTTACCAAGGTCAAATTGTCACTTTCTAAGATGTCTAAATTTTATTTAATTATTTATAGGTAATGTTACTATTATTTTGGATGATTTAATATTCATAAGGGTCATATTACTATTCATAAGGGTATGTCACTATTCATAAGGTTAGGTCACTATTCACCAAAAATTATTTTTGTTTCATTAGACTCCAAAAATCATCTTGAACACAACCGTGTATGTCAGATTTTCAAAATTCCAAACATAGGAGTGACAAACTTATGTTTAAAGGTCACTTATCATTTAGTAGTTCATTATTTTATGTTTTCATGTTATTTTATGACATAAATATAAGAAGGGAATTTTCCATTGAAAAACTTTGGGCCGTTACATTCTTCCCCCCTTAAGAAATTTCACCCCCGAAATTTCACTTTACAAAAATAGGTGATGGTACTTCCCCTTCATTGCCTCTTCTGGTTCCCAAGTGGCTTCCTCAAACTTATGGTTCCTTCACAAAACTTTGACAATATGGGTTGTCTTGTTGCGTAGAACCTTATCTCCCCGATCCAGAATCTTTACTGGCTGCTCCTCATAGGAGAGGTCATCTTCCAGCTGCACCACCTCTGAGTTTTGTACATGTGAGGGGTCTGGTATGTACTTCCTCAGTAGTGATACATGAAACACATCATGAACTTGGGCCATATTTGGTGGAAGTGCAAGACGATAAGCCACGGATCCTATGCGGTCAAGGATCTCAAAGGGGACAATATACCTTGGTCTTAGCTTCCCTTTCTTCCCGAATCGCATGACTCTCTTTCATGGAGATATTCGGAGGAAGACTTTATCCCCAACATCGAACTCCAAGTCCCTTCAATGGTTGTCAACATACCTGTTTTTCCGACTTTGAGTATCTTTGATGTGTTTCTGGATGAATTATACCTTCTCTGTCATCTCTTGAACCAGATCAGGCCCAAGTAGCTTTCTTTCTCCAACTTCATCCCAACAGGTTGGAGTTCTACATCGATTTCCATACAGAGCTTCATATGGATCCATCTGAATACTTGAGTGGAAGCTATTGTTGGATGAGAACTCAACCAATGGGAGATGATGATCCCAACCACCTTTGAATTCAATAGAGAAAGCTCTTAGCATATCTTCAAGCGTCTGAATAGTCCTTTCAGACTGGCCATCAGTTTGGGGGTGATAGGCCGTGCTGGAATTTAATTCAGTACTCAAAGAATGTTGAAGGCTCCTCCAGAATTTAGATGTGAACCTTGGATCACGGTTAGAGACAATTGAGAGTGGAACACCGTGCAGTCTCACCACTTCTTTCACATATATCTTTGCAAGTTGTTCAATCGAGAGATCTTACCGAATAGAAATAAAATGGGAAGTCTTGGTGAGTCGATCAACCACAACCCACAACCCATATCACATTATTTCCCTTTTATGTCTTTAGGAGACCTGTGACAAAGTCCATAATAACATTTTCCCATTTCCACATGGGTATAGGAAATGGATGCATCATACCCTTGGACTTTTGTCGCTCAACATTAACTTGCTGACATACCAAGCACCTTGATATATATTCTGCAATCTCCTTCTTCATGTTATCCCACCAGAAGTGTTCTAGGAGATCACAATACATCTTGGTACTCCCATGATGGATAGAGAAAGGTGAGCTATGTGCATTGTCCAATAGCTCCTTCTTTATCCCGGGTGATGAAGGCACACAAAGCCGCGTTCCAAACTGAATCACACCATCATCGTCGATATGGAACTCTTGCAGCTTCCCTTTATTTACTAAATTCACCCTCTTTTGTATCTCCACACCATCCCTTTGTGATTCCTTAATCTTCTCTTGGATAGATGGTTGCGCAATAATTGGGGAAAGGTAGGATGTATCCCCCACCGTTATGATTTCCAAAGCCATTCTTTGCATATCCAATAAGATAGGGTCTTTCTCAATCCGCAACATGGATAGAGTAGTAGGTTCTTTTCTGCTTAGAGCATCAGCTACCTTGTTCGCCTTTACAGGATGACAGTGAATAGAGAAATCGTAATCCTTGATTAGCTCTAACCATCTCCTTTGATGCATGTTGAGCTACTTTTGTGTGAATATATACTTTAGGCTCTTGTGGTCGGTGTATATGTCACACTTCTTGCCATAAAGGTAGTGCCGCTAAATTTTCAAGGCAAAAATCACAGCTGCTAGCTCTAGATCATGCGTCGGGTAGTTTTTCTCATGGATCTTCAACTGTCGTGAGGCTTAGGCTATCACATGATCATTTTTCACGAGTACACAACCCAATCCTTTCTTTGAAGCATCACTGTATAGCACAAAACTTTCTCCACTTTTTGGTAGTGTGAGTACATGTGCAGTGATCAGCCTTCTCTTTAGCTCCTTGAAGCTTCCCTCACATTCTTCCATCCAGACATACTTTACCCCTTTCTTTGTTAACTTAGTTAGCAGGCTTGACAGTTGTGAGAAGTTTCTCACAAAATTTCAGTAGTACCTAGCTAATCCAAGAAAACTACGTATTTCTGTGACACTAGAGGGCCTGGGCCATTCCTCAATCGCCTTTGTCTTTGAAGGATCCAAAGAAATTCCCTCACTTGTGATCACATGTCCCAAGAACATGCTTGATTCATCCAAAAGTCACACTTTCTAAACTTGGCATACAACTTCTCCTTTCTCAATGTCACCAACATACGTCTTAGATATTCTTCATGTTCCTCCTTTCTCTTGGAGTAGATGAGAATATCATCGATAAACACTACCAAAAATTTGTCTAGGTAATGTCTAAAGACACTATTCATAAAATCCATGAATATTTTAGGGGAATTAGTAAGTCCAAAGGGCATCACCAAAAACTCATAGTGCCCATACCTTGTACGGAAGGCAGTCTTCTGAATATCTTCCTTATTCACCTTTACCTGATGATATCCAGAACAAAGATCCACCTTTGAGAAGTATTGAGCTCCTCTTAACTGATTGAACAAGTCATCAATCCTTGGGAGAGGATACTTGTTCTTTATGGTGATCTTGTTGAGTTCTTGATAATCGATACAAATCTGCATTGTTCTATCCTTCTTCTTCACAAAGAGCACTGGCGCACCCCAAGGCGATGCACTAGGGTGTATGAACCCTTTGTCCAGATGCTCTTGCAGTTTCTTCTTTAACTCCTCCAGTTCGATAGGAGCCATCCTATAGGGGCACTTCGAGATAGGAGTAGCTCCGGGTATGAGTTCAATTGAGAACTATACCTCATGATCTGGGGGAATTCCGGGTAACTCTTTGGGAAATACATCGTCGTATTCCCTCATGATGGGCGTTTCCTCAAGTTTGGCACTTTCCTTCAACTCAACCATTTGGGAAAGGTATGCTTCTTCATAGGAAACCAACACCCACACCATTGAAGGATTTTTCAAAGGATATTAATGATCTTCCTTGCATTTGTAGAGGATCATGGGATGGTTCGGAATATGAAAAGATATTTCCTTTTCCCGATAGTTGATATGTGCTCTATATAACAAGAGCCAGTCCATTCCCATTATAGCATTGAATTCCACCAAGAGAAGTATTACGAGATTTTCCGGAAGAATCTTCCCACATACGCCAACAGGAGAAGATTCAAACACTTGGGTTGCAATGATTTCACCACTTGGTGTTTTTACAGATATCTCTACTTCAAGGTTTTGGGGCTTCGATTCTATAGTTCTAGAAAACTTTCAAGATATAAAGGAATGCGTAGAACCAGAATCAAATAAAACTTTTTCCATTATTGAGTGAATATGAAGTCTAACTTGTACGACTTCATTATCATGCTCCACCTCCATAGTAGTGATGGAATAATCCTTCCCCTGTTCCTTTGGCTTTGGTGTCTACTGACGCTGATTACCCTCAAGAACTCGAGGTTTAGTGCACCGGTTTGTATAGTTCCCTAGCTCCTTACAGTTGTAGCATTGAACCGTGAGTGGTTCTCTCCTTTCATCGGCTACATTCTCCTTCCTTTTCGTTTCTTTTTGACACTCTTGAGCATGGTGTCCTTATTTCCCACACTTAAAGCATTTCCCCGTCCCTTTGAGGCAGTTCCCATGGTGCAACTTCCCATATTTTTGGCATGTGGGTCATTGATTTTTCTTCCCACCTTTGTCACTAGATCCACCAGCTTGAAACTCCATCTTTCATTTCTTATCCCCATATCCATGGGACCATTATCCAAACTCCATCTCCAATTTGAGAGCACACCGAACAACTTCTTCATAACTCCCAAAGTCTCAAATTGCAAGAGCCTTTCGAAGGTGTGGTTTAAATCCACTAAAGAATCTATCAATTTTTCTATCATTGTTGATAACAAAACATGAAGCATACCTTGAAAGACTTGTGAAATTCGCTTCATAGGCTGTGACCGATTCTCCTTATTTTTACTTGAGATCTATGAATTCTTTCTCCATTTTCGTGCGAAGAGTTCTTAGGAAATACTTGTTAAGAAACATTATCTTAAAGTTTTCTCATTACATCTCTTAAATTTCTTCCCTTGGCTTGGTGTTCTTAATCAAAGACCACCATTGATCAGCTTCTCCATCTAGACGATAAACGGATATAGTCACCTTCTCCGTCTCAGAACAGTGAATCACGGAAAAGATCTTCTCCATGAAGTTGACCCACAGTTCCACAACTAGTGGATTGGAAGATCCACAAAACATCGGTGGTCGTTGTCACATAAAACACTCGATAGCTAGTTGCTCCCTCTTTGATGAAGGAGGAAGTTCCCCATTATTATGGTTATTTTTTATGACATGAGATAATTGGGTAATAATCGCCATTAAGTTTTGAACTCCACCTCCCAAATCATTGGGAATGTCGTTCGGGTAATCGTTGCATTGGCCCTCGCATGAGTTATTGGCCTGATTTCTCCTGGTTCCCACCATTTTCTAAAATAGAAAAGGTTAGAACAAAACATAAATAGACAAGTCATGAATAACTTATTCATTTAAATAATTATACCAAAAACATAACATATGGGATCTCTAGGTAAATATTCTTGTGTGCATATTTTTACTTAGTCTCATAATTGAGGTTTTCTCTAGGGTTCACTAGTCCTAATTCCCAAATTAACTAAACCTTGCCTCTGATACCAACTGTGACAACTAGGCCCCGATGACAACACAAACACCCCGCATTAACATGGCCGTCGGGTCCTGGCCTACCAGGTACCACCAGTTGCCCCGCAGACACGTGGGGCTCACCCTAGGGTCCACCCATGTGCCTGAACATGTCATTTGACTAATGACTGTCCGCAAAGGCAAACACATGTCCTTTCTAGTGTGCTTTGTCCTCACTCACACGCACCCTAAGAAACTTCCCAGAAGGTCACCCATCCTGATCACTACTCCAGGCCAAGCATGCTTAACTGCGGAGTTCTAATCAGGAAGAATCCCGAAAAGGAAGGTGCACATTGTTGACATGAGTCATATCATTTAGTCATTTAACTCTTTATCATTTGGGGGTGTTACAATCACCCCCCTTTAGAGCACAACGTCCTCGTTGTGGGCCCTATATCTCAACCCAGGCAGTGCACCGCACTTAAGGCTGGGTACCACCTCTGATACCAACTATAGAGACCCGACCTTTTCTTACATTACCTATTAAATCATTTCAAAGATAAACAACATAATATTATTACAAATAGAGGATACAAATTTTTAGTATCTTGGGCAAACTAGGACCACACACAACAAATACAACATCAACCATAAACATTTATTTAATTTCTTCTTCACTAGATTCTTAGTGGCACTTGTCCTCTCCTTAGTACATGTATCCACCTGAGGATATACATCGAAAGAGGTGAGATAGAAGCCCAGTAATAGGATAGATAAGAACAATATAGCATGGGGTGAGCATAATTATAACATAGGAAAAAGATCATGAACATGAGAGGATCATAAATAAAAGACTTGAAATGTGGCAATGCATAAAAATGAAACATCATGTCTTAGTGGTTAACTACAAAACATACTTGTGAACCAAGCTAACATCTTGTTCACACATCATTTCACATTTACTCATGAGATTCATTACTTTACCCAATGAATTGGAGCTCTTTATAATTCTGGGCGCACCTGTCACATTTAAACATTCATATTGCGCTATATAATTCCGGGCGCACCCGTCACATCATAACATTATCATTTATCATGATTTCCATAATTAAAATATAACATAAATTAACATAATGAACCCATGAAAAGGAATGGGTTTCATCTCATAATAACATATTCATAATCTTTGGGTTCCCAAAATAAAGAGGGAATAACATACATGTTACAAGAACCATTCACTTTGAGTGAGAAATAAAGGGGATGTTCTAAAAAGAAGAGTTATTTTGGAAAACATTTTTTTGGACATAAAAACCAGTGACAAACATGTATATCCAAGAAAATTAAAGGATATGATGAAAAAATTATCTTTGAGGAGTAAACATATCAGAAATGGAGTGAAATAAGGAGAACCCGAAGGAAGAAAATTGGGTTCGAGATTTCCCCTTACCTTGTACCCGAATGCTTCCTTCTCTTTAATGTCCTGTATAATGACATTATATTAATTAATTATAAATCTAGAACCATGTTCACATTAATAGGGTTCATTATGGTTTCATTATGTCATATTATGTTCCTTTGTATGACTTATAGAGTTTAATAACATTGTTCGGGGATGTTCGTTTTTATGGTTTTTCTTGGGTGGTTCACTTGTATTCTTAAATTGAAGTTCGGGTAGAACATGTGTAAACATCCAGAAATGATATTACATGTTATTAGTGATATTACAGGAGATTTAATGATTTAATAATGGATTATATTAGATCCATGTGGGTGAATCATTAGATAAGAATTAAATGATGGTTATTTGGGTCAATTTGGGCGGTTTTTGGATCACAATGAACTTGTTTTAACTTATCACTTAGTAATATGGCCATAGTTTATTTAAAGAAATTTAAATAGAACATAATACATATAAAATATTTTGTTTCAACCATAAAAATGGTTTCATGACCATATCTGAAGGTAGAAATGGAAGAAGAGAGCATGCCATTTTTGAAGGTGATAAATTAACACCTCATGAACAACTTTCTATTTAATAAAATAAAAAGGAAGAGGGAAAGGGTGTGGGGTGATATAATATCCCATTATAATCATAAAATTATATTATATGTATAATACTGTAGTTAAAATACAATTTGGATCAATATAGGTGGGGAGATATCAAGAAATGAACTTGAACTTGAAAGGAAATTATAGGAGAAGAGGGAGGTAAATTACCTTTTGAATCCTTCACTTGAGATCCTCCTTAAGGGTCTAATCTTGGCCTTTTGATGATACAATCAGTTCTTGGACATGGGGAAGGGTCTAGGAAAGATTATTGGGTAGATATTAGACAATTATTGAAGCTTTAGATGTGTGGTTTGCAAGAGGAGGGGGAGGTCCTATTTATACATGAGGAGGGAGGTGTTTTTAGTATAAAATATTAAATAAAATAATATATCAAGAGTTAGACTTGTAATAGTAGTTTTGACATCCTAAATCATATATTAATATAATATAATTCATTTCGGGATTTCATTATTCTTTATAATTCGAATTCATTAATTTATTAAAAGGAAAGTGAAAGAAAGAGAAAAAGACACTTTAAGAAATCACCTTTTGACTTTAGGATTTGGAAAGTTCTTTTTAGGTTTGAGAATTGAATTTATTGTATATTAAGGAACCATTTATGAAATTTAATATAATTTGGCCGAAACTAAAGTTCTAGAATGTTTATGCCATCATTACATCATTAATGATGCAATTTAGTATACACTGATTATGCGAAAAACTGTATTTTTTTACTATTCACCTGAAAATTGAAGTATTTCAGAAAAAACCAAAAAATTTACCCCTAACATTTTTTGACGTATAGAATCCAAAAATTAAGTCCATTTTTTAAAAATAATTTCTTAAATATTATTAATTTAATATTTAATTAAAATCATAATTTACTTTAAAAAACAGTTTTTACGATTAAAATTGATTTTATAGTGCTTCCAAAAAATACGTAGGGTATTATAAAATTATCTAAAAACTATAAGACATTGATTAAATACATTTTAGATAAATAAATATTCTTTTAAATTAATTAATTAATTATAATTAGTTATTTATGACTTACAAAATACCAAAACGTTTACCAAGGTCAAATTGTCACTTTCTAAGATGTCTAAATTTTATTTAATTATTCATAGGTAATGTTACTCTTATGTTGGATGATTTAATATTCATAAGGGTCATATTACTATTCATAAGGGTATGTCACTATTCATAAGGGTAGGTCACTATTCACCAAAAATTATTTTTGTTTCATTAGACTCCAAAAATCATCTTGAACACAACCGTGTATGTCGGATTTTCAAAATTCCAAACATAGGAGTGACAAACTTATGTTTAAAGGTCACTTATCACTTAGTAGTTCATTATTTTATGTTTTCATGTTATTTTATGACATAAATATAAGAAGGTAATTTTCCATTAAAAAACTTTGGGTCGTTACAACACAAAACTTCATGTATTATGTGATGAATTTTGGGATTATATAAATTAATTCTTGTGAACTTTTATCCCATGACATGATATCACAGTTTTTCATATGTTGGATAAGACTTACAAATGTTATGTTCTTATATCTTATGGTAATGATATTATTGATATTTTTCTTGTTTACCCTTATTGAGAATTTGAGATCTCCCTTTCATATGTTTCTTTTACCTAGGTCATAAATAAGGGTATTATGTAAGATATTTCAAAAATAAGTCTAGTTATGAAGAAATAAGTGGGAGACAATGTAGATGTTTTATGAACCAATTGTTTATGTTTCCCAGTTTCTAGAGACACTATACCTATATGGCCCTGTCATGGATTTATTATATTTTGTAATGAATATAATTTAATTTTGAAGTAATATCAATGTGTGTAAATTATTGGTCATTATAATGTGATTGGTATTCAATGGGTTTTCCCTTGAAAAATTTCAATGGAGCATCAGGCGGGTGGTGATTTAGTTCCATAGAAGCATATATAGAATGTGACCCCTGAGTGTTAAGATGAGGCCCTAGAGTGTCAAGAAAATCATGATCCATAGGTAAATACTTCAATGTAGGCAAGGAAGTTACATTATTTGATAGATATTTGGCATTATCTTGACAAGTTTCTCAGAGTGATCCTGGTATGTGTCATCTAGGGGATTGAAAGGGGAGCCCAGGGAGTCTAGCCTTTGATGGAATATCTGACTTGAGAGTTCTATTCATATCACCCACTTCTTTTTTAGGGTGAGGGTGGATTACAGGCAGTGAAGAACTGGATCAATTCAGTTCATTCTATCTTTGAGAATCTTGAGACACCCCTAGACTAGAGGGTGAAGCTGGAAACTTATATGGTTAGAGGTATGACAAAGTACTAGTGTGACATGCAGGTTTTGGAAGGTTGACATGAGGGACTATCCTAGAAAGATTGTGAGGCCAGGTTCTTTGAGAAATTATTCACAGAGATTCTGATGGAGGAAAGATCTTAGGAGTTCTTGAGCATATAGAAGGGTGGTATATCAATCATGGACTATGCATCAAATTTCACCTAATTATCTCATTTCACACTCAGTATGGTGGTAAATGACATCACGAGGGTGATACATTTTGATTATGATCTATGACACACCATTAGAGTGCAGGTAAACATATCCAGGTTATCCAAATTATCAAAAGTGGTGAGTCAGGTGATGATAGCCAAGGTAAATATAAAATATTGATCATATTCAATCTAGGTGATGGCTTCAGGTGATTTCATCTATGATACTTTAGATAGTAGGAAATGAGGCTGCGAGGAGTCTCAGTAGGGAGTTTAGGCTAGAGACTCAAGTAGACCACTGAGGAGTGAGTATTCAATGATGTTCTTCTAGTGAGGGCAGCCAAGACATGTTCGAATGTAGTGTGATTGGGCACTGAAAGAGTTCCAGCATGAGAATAGGTTGGGTATCTTGAGAGTTTTTGTAGGAGGCCTTCTCGAATAGCTAGTAGTTAGGGACTAGGGAAGACTCAAGGTTTTGAGGTTAGAACGAGAGTGGTACCAGGAGCTGTAAGCTGAGATTTAACTGTGTACAGAGGTCATGGAAGAGACAGTGGGACCCAAAAGTAGGGTTAGTGGCTGGTAGCTGGTGTAGCTTTATAAGGAGGCTAGACATAGACCACTTGGAATTCATTCCAGGTTCATTCCAGGTTCATGCTGTTGAGTTTATAGGGTCAGATTAGGCGAGTGAACCGATTACTATTAGAGGTATGTCATGGGAATGACCGGGTTTCATTTTATTTTTGACATGTCCCTTTTTGTAGTCATGTACAATTTTGGGTGCATGAGGTGAACAAGTTAGTTTTGGACTAACCAGATACTGGTTATTAGGTTGGAATCATCTCAAATGAATTATATATATATATATATATATATATATATATATGAGTTGAGTAGCACTGAGATTATATATGGGAATCAATGATATGTGGGATTTGTTTTAGGTGCATTAGCTTCTGGGAATCAGTATAATTCAGGCATCATGTGATGAGTGAGGTTTCATGACTTCTTGTGGGAATTTATTTAGATACACGACCTCATAGGTTCCATGTGAATCATAGTAACAAAGTGAGCATATGAAGAGAAGTGGAATTTTATGGGTGTTAGATGTGGCATGGTAAGATTTGAGAACCTTATGGGGTGAATGAGTGAAAATGCATCATGAGAGGATGTTTGAGTCTAGATATGGTCAGCGTACTATCACTTAATTTGAGTTTTAGGATAGGAAGTGACCAAGGTAGGTTACTCTTAAGGTGGGGAGAAACTTGAGGTAGTTGAGCTATGCCAATTATGACCTAGGTAGATCGAGTTAATTTTAAAGAGATGGGTATGTTTGGTACCATCTCTGAATAAGGCTTGATAACTTAGGTACAATCTATGTTAAGGTGGAGAGATTGTAATATATTGGGTTTTTGGAGTGGGTCAAATTACTCAACCCATTTGAATTTTCAAAGTTTGGCAGTTAGACCAAATATTTCCTTGATTATCAGAACCCAATTCTAATAATTTTTTTAACCCAAATATTTTTTAGATGGATTTTAATCATCATAAATATACTTGGGGTTTTGGTTATATTTAGGGTGTATTAGAGGCTGAACAATCAACTTTCCATAGTACAAAGATTAAGGCACATGGTTTGGAAAAACCATGTAGCCTCCTAGGTAAAACTATGTAGCCCTATTTCTTTATTGGGAATGGTTTGAAATATCTTACAGGAAGGGGTTCATGGTCTTGTGTCCAAGTCTATAGTTTTTAGCATAGGTTCTTTCATGGCCTGCGCTGGGTTATGGAAAATCGTGCACATGGTTATACACTTAGTGCCAATTAACTTGTGACTGAACATGGTATCAACATGGTTTGGCCAAAACATGTGGGGAAACCATGCGAGGTATGATTCCTAAGCAATGGGAGCCATAAAGTTGGTGCATGGTTAGCCAAACCATGAGGCTAAACCATGTAGGCCATTAAAGTGTGTGAAATATCCAAAATTACCCTACCTTCATTATTAGTTTTTCTTCCAACTTTATTCTCCCTTAAATGCGATTATCCTCTAGTGACTATGGGAACTACCTCCTCCTCCCTTAGTTTTTGAGATCATTTTTACCTTTTAGATCTATTCTTCAATCTGTTGATGTCTACAAATCCTTCTTGGTAAGGCCTTTGTTTCGCTAGCCTATTTTATCCCTTTCTCTAACCTTATAGAGTTTTTATTTCATGTGATCTGATTTACCCTATTTTCAAGGTGTTCATCTAAAATGAAAATTTATTCCAAACTATCTCAAGTTAGAGGCCGATACTAGATGAGAATAATTCTACCAACACGAGGTAGGTGGTGCCTATATTTATTTTTGATTTAACTCAAGTTTGGGGGGGGGGGGGGGGTGGAACCTTGACCATGACATTGGGTTGTGTAAGAGAGTCCCTATAAATTTAAAGCTTTATAATTAATTAATTAATTGAACCCCTGATATTCCTATGCACATGATCCACCAAGACTACAAATGGTATGAGCCTTGTGAGAGTCTTTAGACCTTTGGAATATTAGGCCGGGGTGTTTATTTTATTTAAATAAATTTTTTTATATTAAATGTGATGTTTGAAATGGTTCCTTGGGAATGTGATGGGTGTATCCCAAGAATTGAATTGATTTTGACCATCTGGATTGAGGTGGTTTCAATTATTAGGTTGGGCTCGGACCAGATACTTGGGTGATGTTGATCATCGGTTGAATGACATTGTTGTTGGATTGAGGTGATGAGGCCATTAGGCTATGGGAATAGACCCTGTTATTTGAGATGGAGTTGTCTATTAGGTTGAGTAATACGGTTACAGGGTCATGAGGTTCCAGTATGATGTGTCTTAGGTACTTGGTTGGTTATTTCTGCTCACTGTGATTGGACAATGCACCGTTGGAGTCGTGTGCACATAAATAGGACTCAGATGATGAGGTGGTGCTGACCACTCATGTTGGTAGAGGCCTACATTATATGTGTCTTAGGGTGGTGTTTATCACCAATATGGTTGGAGGTGCTCTTCATAGAAATCCACATGGATGGTGAGGATCCATTTATTGATGGTGTTGAGAAAATCAATTAGGGGATTAGGCTCATTGTATTGTGAGGCCAAATGGCTAGAATTATTTGGGAGGATGGATATCAACATTCCTCATGGAGTATATTGTTGAGACGATAGTGTTATTTTTTAGAGGAAAAATATCATTATTCCTCAGATTTCATTCTTTGAGTTGAAGGGGATTCTTCTGAGTTGAGGTCTGTGGGACTGGGTAATGGATTGTGAGTTCCTTTGGGATGTTAGTTATTACTTATTGGCACAAGGTGATAGGTTATGACTTAGAGGTGAAACATGAGAGTTCACATAGGTTGATATTCATCACGGGATGCCTTTGGATCTATACTAAGGATCCTCTCCAATGATGTTATACCAGAGTTGGCTGAAGTAGGTGATTTATTCCTTTTCATTGTCGAGCACCGGGAAATTAAGTTATTTAAATGATATGCTTATGATGTTTTATTTATTTTAGTATACACCTGTCTTATCATAGATATATGTTAGGAACACATTGGTGGTGGAATACTAAGATTATTCTCACACCCTACATAGAATCTTGGGGACACATGTCACGACCCGTCCCCCGGGGCCCGTGCTGTGACTACCACAAGCCCACCTTCCATAGGCCATGGGCTGGCGACTAGAACCAAAAGGTGTATTCCCTAAAACTGGGAAGGCATTGCCTTTATAACCTATAAACTCACACAACTAAGTACAAAGTAGAATAGAAACACAAATTAAAACTATATAGTAAACTGGGTGTGTACAGAAAAGGTGATAAAATATAAACTCAACTGAAAAGTACAAGTATACTGAAAAGTACAAGTAAAACTGAAAACAGATCCAGTGAACACCCGCCAAGGATCCTACCTGAAGGGTAGGTACAACTCTTGAATGGTTGTCTCTACATTACGCCTTATCTAATGTCCACCTCAACCTACCTCCAGTACCGGTACTCTTGTCCTCAGTCATCACTGTCCATCATCTACACCAAACACAACAAGGTGCGGGCATAATCCATGTAGGGGTGAGTAAAAAGATACTCAGTAGGGACCCCTAGACCCTCAAAGTTCTCACAAAATCCACAAAGGATAAAACACAAAGCATGAAAACAACTGAAAAACCTACTTAGGTATATGTCCATACATATAACTAAGTTGTCAAGTATACCCATCTCAATCATGAGGAAACACATGGCCCAACTCAAAGCTCAAAGCTCAACTTTTCCACAAAGGAAGGAATACCACGAAGGTGAGTACCACAAAGGTAGTAACACATAAGTAACGCCACACAGAAAAATACCACAAAGGAATCATCACATATAAGTGTACCAAAAAGATAAGGGCTCAGCTCACACCGGGTATAACTTAGGTATGGCAGTAATGATGATTAGATGTAACTACTGAATCATCTTACTCTATTGAGAGGCAACCCATATAGGATCCTAAATCATTAGACCCATGTAGAATCCTAGAACACCAGACACACATAGGATCCTAGAGTAGTCCCACGTGGATTTCTAGAGCAGATCCATGTGGGATCCTGGAACACAAACCCACATAGGATCCCAAATCACAAACCCACATAGGATCCAAAGGTACAGACCCACGTAGGATCCCTTTCTCATGTTACAGCCAGCCACAAGGTTCCCGCACTAAGCTCGCTTGATTCTGGGAGGGTCGGATCCTCAATCCATAGGTCGATACTCTAACTTCCATGATGTCCCACTAAGAAGTATCCCAAAGGACCGCCACGTAATAGGGGTCTCAATGCAACAGACGGTGCGTCAATCAGATGCCCGGTCTGTAAGTTATTGGCCTTTTAGTCCCGAGGGCTCGGTTGGATTCATGTTTGATCCAACCTGGCTGTACCCCAACTTTATCCAAAACTCAAGTGGGGTATTAAAAAAGGACCATCTCGATCCAGGGATTTCGATGCCGTAGATGTTTCGTCAAACAGACACCCGTAGGTCAAGTTATAGCCGAAAGAGTGAAAAGGGGTCGAAGTTGGTTTGTGTCCGGTCCAACCTGGCCCCACCCGGTCTGGGCCGACCCAACCCAGTTCGGGTCGCCCAACCTGACCCGGGTCCGGACTTGGGTCCGACTCAGACCGATTGGTCTGACCCGGCCCACTGGGTCCAGCCCGGCCCGCCGGCGCGACCTGGCCCGCCTGCGCGGCCCGCGGCTGGGTGGCCCCATGGTGGGGTCTGCCGTAGCCTCCACCTAAGCCGGACATCCAGCCCACCTGCGGGGTGCGGTCACATGGGGTGCCACCACCAGTGGCCGACAACGAGCCAAACACCCCTCCTTCGCCACCTCGGCCTCGTTCCGCAGCCCCTGCACATTTGAAGACATGGACGCGCGCCACCACCCCCTTCATGCGGCCGACCGAGTGCCGACCGCCTCTCTTGCTCCGCCACGTCCGATGGGATGCGACCCTTCTCCAGTGGCACAGTCGTGCCGCCACCATCGTCATGGCCAGCTGGAGTTCCAGTTGCCACTTCCGATCCCTTTCGGCATCGGTCACCGACACCGGTTGCCAGTGACGTTCCTCGGGGCACCGGGCACACCCCGGTGGCCTGTTTTTCATTTCGTAGACTCTCTCACTCATCTCAGGACGTCACCATCGATTCAAGATAACCAAGGTTGGAAATTGCTCAACCCAAAAACAAGCTGTGAAGAAAATGAAAATCCACAAGGGTTATGGATAGGTCGGGCCATGTTCGTTTGGCCCACACTCTCCACGTTAGAACGATAGCAAGCATCATAGTTGTTCTCAAATCGAGAATAATGAAAAGAATGGGTAAGGGTTATACAAAAACAAAAATCCTTACCTCGAAGATTCGTTGAAGTAAGTGAGGAGAGGGAAAGACGGACGTTAGTTTTTCATTGTTGAAGATGTTCCTCATTGGATATCCTTCAACGAAGTTCTTCATTGGAGGACTTCCTTTGTAGGATAATGTTCTCCAAAGCTCTCCTCAATTCCCCCTTTTCCAACAATTTCCACCAAAACTCAAGAAAATGAGGAGACAACCTATTAAATTAAGTTTATTAATTTAATTGGAGTTGGCACATTAATTAATTTGATATTGGAACAATTAATTGGAAAATAAACCAAGAGTCACCTCCCTCATTTAAGAGGGAGTTCAAGGGTCGGGTGGCCCCCACCACTGAATTCAATTTGGGAGTTTTCAAGCTCGGGTGGTCCCCACCACCCAAAAAAATTGGAAGGATTAAATTTCAAAAATAATATAAAGTTAGATTATTTTATTTTTTTCCCACAAAAAGCACAAAAACTAACTTCCTCCTTCAACCTAGTACAGTTAAGGTGAAGGTCTCCTTAAGCAAATATCAGCGCTGCGAGTTCAATAGTGCTCTCAGATTTCAATTCCGAGCACCGGTTCAAAAGTTACAAAAACCCACTCACACGTTTACTGAACGTACCCGAAAAAAATTTCAGAAATTCATTCCGGGCACACTAGGCCTCAGAATCACACCCCTTCAATTTTCGCGGACTCATAATATTCCCATATAATTAAAAAAAAATTACATAGAAAAACTGGGTCATTAAATTCTCCCCACCTCAGGGCTTTGCGTCCCCGAAATCCACAATACAAACTAAGGAAAAAAGTGGGGGTATTGAGGACGTATCTGAGCCTACCACTCCCAAGTGATCTCTTGAAGGTTCCCCTGCTGAAAACAGATGAACACCAGAGGTATCGACCACCCACGAAGGACCCGCTCCTATCGGTCCTCAATCTCTATTGGAACCTCCATAAACATCTCCCCATCATCGATTCCCAGCTCGCTGTGGTCGATGACACGAGATGGATCGTGCACGTATCTCCTCAACCGGGATACATGGAAAACATCGTGCACCCGATGCAACTGAGGTGGAAGTGATAAGTGGTAAGCCACCTCACCAACTCTGCGGAGGACCTAAAAGGGTCCGATGAAACTCAAAGATAACTTATAGCCCCAGCAAAATCTACACAAACATCATTGGCATGGGACCCATAGAAAGATTTGGTCACCATCCTCAAAATCTAGAGGCATCCGTCTCCTATCGGCATAACACTACTTCCTACTCTGTGTAGTATTCATCCTCTCCTAGATGATCTACACCTTCTCTGTGGTAGCCTACACCATCTCTGGTCCCACGAGTGCTAATTCCCCTGGGTCAGTCCAGAACAAAGGTGATCTTCACGGTCGGCCGTACAGAGCCTCGAATGGTTCCATCCAAATGGTGGAGTAATAGTTGTTGCTATATGAAAACTCAACCAAGGGAAAGTGATCCTCCCAGTAACGACCGAAGTCGAGGACACAAGCACACAACATTTCCTTGAGGGTCTGAATGGTCCGTTTAGTCTGGCCATCCGTCTGAGGATGGAAGGCGGTGCTCAAACGAAGCTGCACCCCGAAAGACTCCTGCAACCTCTTCCATAGACAGGAAGTGAAACTTGCATCACGATCGGAGACAATCGCCGAGGGTAATCTATGTAGCCGCACAATCTCCTGCACATAGAGGCGTCCCAAGCTCTCTACTGAACCCTTCTCTCTGATCGGTAGGAAGTGGGATGACTTAGTGACTCAGTCGACGATCACCTAGATAGAATCATGACCATTGGATGTATCTGGAAGTAATGGCATGAAGTCCATGGATATTTCATCCAACTTCCACTCTGGGACCACTAAAGGTTGAACTAATCCCGCTAGTACCTGATGCTCCGCCTTCACTTGTTGACAAGTGAGGCACCGAGAGACAAACTCTGCTACTGCTTTCTTCATTCTCAGCCACCAGTGCTATTGTCGGAGGTCCTGATACATCTTCGCCACTTCTGGATGTACCGCTAGAGGGGATGTGTGGCAATCCCTCAACACTTCCTCCCGAAGTGACACTGGTACCATGCTATTCCCTCTAAAAAGGATGACGTACTCCCCACCTTTAGAAAATCCATCAGGTGCGTGTCCTGTAGATATCTAAGCATGTTGAGCCTTACAGTTACTGTCCCCACGCTGTGCCTCCCTGACTCGCTGAAGAAGTGGGGGAGTGAATGTAAGAGACTGAAGAAAAGCTACTCCATCTCATTCCAGAAAGGATATCTGCAAAGCGGCCAGCTGCTCCATCGCCTCACCCAGTAGATGTATACCAGATCTCCTACTGATTGCCTCTGATACAATGTTCCCCTTCCCAGGAGTATAGACTATCTCGAAGTCATAGTTCTGGAGGAACTCAAGACAATTCCACTATCTCTGGTTTAGGTCCTTTTGTGAGAAGATATACCTAAGACTATAGTAATCAGAGTAGACTATAAAACGCTCTCCTATCAGATAGTGTTGACACATCTTCAAGGCGAAGACCACTACTGCTAACTCAAGGTCATGGGTAGCGTAGTTCTTCTCACGTTGTCTCAGCTATCGAGAACTATATGTGATAACTGCTCGCTCCTACATCATGACACGTCCAAGACCGATCCTTGATGCATCGTAGTAGACTACGTACCCAATGTCCTCCTCCAATAGCCTTAAGATGGGGGCACTAGTCATCCTCTGCCTCAACTCCTAAAAACTCCACTGGCATCTCTCCTACCACACAAAGGGTTTCCAATTATTCATCAACACTAATAAAGGTTCTATAACTCTGGAGAAGTCTGGCATAAATCTATGGTAGTATCTGGCCAAAACCAGGAAACTCCCTACCTCTATCACACTTCTAGGTGGCTCCGAAGAAAGTACCACCTCAATATTCACTAGATCTACCGCAACTCCATCCTCCGAGATGATATGTCCTAGAAAGTGAACCTCTTGGAGAACTTCAAGATCTTAGAATAAATCTGGTGCTCTCGGAGTGTGTCCAGAACTACCTGTAAATGATAGGAATGCTCCCCCTCAGTAGACGAGTAGATCAGAATGTCTTCGATGAAGACTACTACAAAGTGATCAAGGTGTGGATGAAAGATCCTGTTCATGAGTCCCATAAACACTACTGGAGCATTGGTCATGCTGAATGGCATGACCAAAAACTCATAATGGTCGTACAGACATCTGAAAGCTATCTTCTTCACATCCTCATCTCGTACTCTGAGCCGTTGATAGCCTGACATGAGTTATATCTTCAAGAACCACCATGCTCCCTTCAGCTGATCAAAGAGGTCGTCAATCCTTAGAAGTGGGTACTTGTTCTTCACAGTCACCTGGTTCAGGAGCTGATAGTCAAAAAAAAATCTCAATCTCCCATATGCCTTCTTGGCAAACAAAATCGGGGCTGCCCAAGGAGAAATACTGGGCCGGATGAACCCCTTCCCCTGTAAGTCCTCCAGCTATACCTACAGCTCATGAAGCTGCATGGAAGCCATCCGATATGCTAGTGTAGATATCGATGTCATCCCGGGATACCAGTCAATTTAAAAGTCCACCTACCTATGAGGAGGTAGTCCTAAAACATCATTAGAGAAGACATCCACATACTGGTCCACCATTATAGGATAAATCAGACTCTCCACATCAACCAATCCGAGGGTAAGTCTAGACAACTGATGAGTGATCGGATGCAATCTCATCTGGGTAAGTCCATCCAGTGATGCAAAGGATCCCTTCTTGCCGGTGAAGGTAAAACTAGTCCCATCCTCGCAGATATACTGCACTTTTCACCTAATGCAGTCGATCTAGGAATGGAATTTAGATAACCAATCCATACCCAAGATGATGTCTTAAGGCGAAGATCCCATCCAAATATCTCGCCTCCTAGAGTAAGCTCACACTACTGGCACATGTGTGTAATTGTTGAATCCTCTCCCATAGGAGTCTCCATCTATAAGGATCAAGCCAACAGCTCCAATGGAATCTCCGAGCTCCAAATGAGGGTAGTGGTAATAAAATAATGACTATCACCTATGTCTATTAATACTGTACCTATGGTGGAGTAGACACATATCGTACCTCGTATCATCTCCAGAGCTCCGTGGTCATAGGACTCAGCTAATTGGATCATATCTTGCCCTTATCCACCTACTCTCTATGGTCGGGGTGGACCACCTGGTGGTGGTGGCAGTAACACCTCAAATTTTCACCCATCACTAGCTGCATGGACAGCGCCTCTGAAATGTCTTCCTGCTCCCTACGGACCTAATCGATCAAACCTATGTCTTTTCCTAGGTGGTCCTTCGACTGTCTGCTGTTCATCCGTATGACGGGATGGTCAGTCACAAGCCATGTGACCCTGCCCACCGCATGCGTAACATTACCTGCTCCTCACATGAATGGCTCTGTCTTAGGTGCCCCACACAACTGACCCTGAATCCTGCGGTCTTCCACATGTAGGTCTGGTCCTCCTGGACCTCTGTGACATCTGTTTTCTTCTAGCTACAGAAGACTCTGCTACGTGATGCCCGGTGGTGGGTCTCACTGCTAGTGACTTCTCATTAAGAAAACTCTCCACTAAGAGGGCTTGATCTAACACCCCCACCTGCGTCAGGATGTTGAGAGAAATCATTGAAGCCCTGATCTCTGACCTGAGTCCCTGCTCAAAGGTTTGGGCCCTGAAGAATGGGTCCCACACCATATCAGTGGAGTAGCATGAGAGGTTGGTGAACCTCGCTGAGTATTGATCCACAGTCATGATGCCCTACTACAGATGAAGAATCTCCTATATGCGCACTACGTGAAGGGTCGCTAGGACAAACTCTACCCGAAATAGGCTATCAAAGTCTACCGAGAGAAGTGTCACCTCATCGTGAACCTAGAGCATCAAGATCCACCATCTGCCTGCTGCTGCCTATAAAGGACTAGCAGCAAGGATCATCATGAGATCATCTGGTGTCCCTACCAGTCAGAAGACTCTCACCACAGCCTCCAGCCAATCTTCAGCCGCCTGTGGGTCCGTCTCACCACCGAACCTGGGTGGCCTCTGGCATTGGAACTTGTGCAACGCGCTCAAGCAGCATGCACTCTCCGTTGCTAGGATTAATGGCATCGGTGGACCAATGGGTAATGGTACCGCTAGTGCCTCCACTGGTGCCTCTACTAATAAAGGGCTCTACACCAAGGCCTCGTCACTCGGTGGGCTATCATCATATACTATTCCCGGAACCCTAGCTGGCTATATGCATAGAGGCATCCTAAAAAGAAACAGGTGCGCCATGATCAATAAGTTATACCTGGTGAGCTGACTCAAATAGATCAAAAAGAAAACGTTTCAAAACACACATGCAATCAGTGTTTTCATGCAATGAGTCGGAAATTAGAATTTAGGGTCCTGGTGTATGGATACATTGGCCACCACACCAACACTAGATTCCCTAAACTAATAACCACACTCATAACACTTAACACTATTGTTGTTAAAAGATTAGAGTCCAATGTTTTATGGTATAACTGACTCCTATGATACCAATTTGTCATGACTCATCCCACGGGGCCTGTTCTGTGACTATCCGACTACCGCCTTCCATAGGACAAGGGATGATGACCAACACTAAAAGGCATATTCACTAAAACAGGGAAGATGTTGCCTTTATAACTTGTAAACTCACAAAACTAAGAAAAAAGAAGGATAAAAGCACAAAGTAAAACTATATAGTAAATAGGGTGTGTACAGAAAGAAAAAGGGGCCAAAATACAAACCCAACAGAAAAGTACAAGTAAACTGAAAAGTACAAGTAAAACTAAAAACAACTCCAGTGAACACCCACCAAGGATCCTACCTGAAGGGTAGGTACAACTCTCAAACGGTCATCTCTACGGTACGCATCTTCTAATATCTACCTCAAGCTACCTATAGTCCTAGTACTCTCGTCCTCAGTCAGCACAGTCAGTCATTTGAACCAAAGACAACAAGGTGCAGGCATAGCCTATACAGGGGTGAGTATAACGATACTCAATAGGGACCCCAAGACCCTCGAAGGTCTCACAAAATCCAAAAAGGATAAACCAAAAAGCATGAAAACAACTGACAACTCTACTTAGTTATATGTCCATATATATACCTAATTTGTCTAGTATACCCATCTCAATCATGAGGAAACATAGGGCCCAACTCAATGCCCAAATCTCAACTATTCCATGAAAGAAGGAATACCATGAAGGTGAGTACCAAAAAGGTAGTAACACATAGGTAACTCCACACATAAAAATACCACAAAGGAATCATAGAAAATAAGTGTACCAGAAAGATAAGGACTCAGATCACACCAGGTATAACTTAGTTATGGTAGTAATGATGATTATATGTTACTACTGAATCATCTTACTTTGTTGAGAGGCAGACCCACGCATGATCCTAAATCATCAGACCCACGATGGATCCTAGTATAGCAGACCCACGTAGGATCCTAGAGTAGTCCCACATGGATTCCTAGAGTGGATTCATGTGGGATCCTAGAACATATACCCATGTGGGATCCCAAAGAAGAGACCCATGTAGTATCCCAAGGCACATACCCACATATGATCCCTTTCTCATGTTACAGCCAGCCACATGGTTCCACACTAAGTTTTCTTGATTCTGGGAGGGTCTGCTCCTCAAGCCAAAGGTCAATACTCCAACTGCCACTATGTCCCATGAAGAAGTATCCCAAAGGAAAACCATGTAATAGGGGTCTCAACACAAAAGACGGTGTGTCAATTAGACACCCGGTCTGTAAGTTATTGGCTTTTTAGTCCCGAGGGCTCGGTTAGATTCGTGTTGGATCCAACCCGACCATAGAACAACTTTATTAAAAACTAAAGTGGGGTATACAAAAAGGACTGTCTCAATCCAAGGTTTTCTACACCATAGACAGTTTGTCAAACAGACGCTCATAGGTCAAGTTATAGCTGAAAGAGTGAAAATGGGTTGAAGAAGGCCCAGGTCCGGTCTGACCCGGCCCGACCAGGGTCCGACCCTTGGTCTAACCCAGACCTGCCCACCGGCGTGACCCAGCCTACTGTCGTAGCCCAGATCGCTGGGTGGCCCGTGCTATGTGGACCTCGCTTGGCGGCCCGCGCTGGGCGGCCCACGCTGGGCGGCCCGCGGTGCCCTGCAGCTGGGTGGCCCCGCGGTGGGGTTCGCCCTAGCCGCCACCCAAGGGGGAGTCACCCCCTGGGTACCCCGAACGGCTGAGCCATTCGGGTTGGGTGGACGACCGGATAGTGCCATGTGGTGTCAGCAGCTGGCACCGCTCGGCTCCCCAGCTGGCCGGACGGCCAGCCCACCTACGTGGCACGGTTTCGCGTGACACCCCCACCGGTTGCCGATAACAAGCCAGATGCCCCTCCTTCACTGTCTCTACCTCGTGTTGTGGCCCCTGCATGACCGACGGTGTGGACGTGTGCCACCACCCCCTTCACGCGGCCAGCCGAGCTCCGACCGCCTCCCTTGCTCCACCGCAGCCGACGGGCCGTAGCCCTTCTCCTGCAGCATGCCCGACTGGAGTGCCATCCACCACTCCCGAGCCCTTTCGGTGCCGGTTGTTGACACCGGTTTCCAATGAAATTCCTTGGGCCACCGGGCATGCCCTGTTGGCCCGTTATTCATTCCGTAGACTCCTACACTCGTCTCGAGACGTTTCCATCAATTCAAGACCACCACGATTGGAAATTTCTCAACCCGAAAACAATCCACGAATAACACCAAAATCCACAAGGGTTACAAAGAGGTCGGGCCGTGTTCGTTTGGCCTGCACTCTCCATGTTAGAATGGTAGCAAGCGACATAGTTGTTCTTTAATCAAGAAGAATGACAAGAATGGGTAAAGGGTATACAAAAACAACAATCCCTACCTCAAAGATTCATTGACGTCAGTGAGGAGAGGAAAAGAGGGACGTAGGTTCATCATCATTGAAGACGTTCCTCATTGGAGATCCTTCGACAAAGTTCTTTGTTGTAGGACTTCCTTTGTTGGAGAGTGTTCTAAAAAGCTCTCCCCAATTCCCCCTTTTCCAATAATTTCCCCCAAAACTCAAGAATATGAGGAGACAACCTATTAAATTAAGCTATTTAATTTAATTGGAGTTGACACATTAATTAATTTGATGTTGGCACAATTAATTAGAAAGGAAACCAAGAGTCACCTCCCTCATTTAAGAGGGAGTTCAATGGTCGGGTGGTCCCCAAAACTGAATTCAATTCGGGATTTTCAAGCTTGGGTGGTCCCCACCACCAAAAACAAATTGGGAGGATTAAATTTCAAAAATAAAATAAATCTAGTTTACTTTATTTTTTTCCCATGAAAATAAAAAAAACTAACTTCCTCCCTTGACCTACTACAGTCATGGTGAAGGTCTCCTTAAGCGAATATCGTTGCTGCGAGTTCAATGGTGTCCACAAATTTCAATTCCGAGCACTGGTTCAAAAGTTACAAAAACCCGCTCACACATTTACTGAACGTACCAGAAAAAAGGTTCAGAAATTCATTCCAAGCACACCAGGCCTCAGAATCATGCACCGTCAATTTTTAAGGACTTGTAATATTCCCATATAATTAAAAAAATTTTACATGGAAAATCCGGGTCATTACAACACATTTATACTTTATGATTTTGGAATTAGGTGAAGTTTCAAGATATGGATTTGGACATTAGTGGTCATGGAATTTTTCTTAGCATGGGATGGATGGCGAGGACTTCAGTTCCTGCATTAAATGGATTTTATCTTTTGAGTCTTTGTTTGGTATAAACATGCATATATATATATATGTATTAACTGAGGTCATCCATGGGTGACCCATTTTGTTTATTGCCTTGTATGACCTAAATTTTATGTATTATTATCTACAAATGGTATCATGTATTATTTATTTCTGAAAGTGATATGCTTAGATATTTATCTTTTTATTCCATTTATGCTACTTTATTTATTCTTCCGCTGTTGATTATTACTGCTTCCTCTATGGTGAGTAACTAGTCCTGTCATCTTAAGGACTTTATTTTCCTCTGTTATATTTATATAGACCATTATTATTATCATCACCAAAGGGTATAATATCCCCATTATCACCTCTTTATACCCTCACTTCTAGTCAACATCCTTTAACATATGGGGAGTCATTCTTAAGTCATAGTGGCCAACCAGCCCGAAGCACTATTTGAGTAGAAAACTGGACTGGGGTGGAAAATATCTTTCCATGAAATTATAGAATGAGTTGAGATATATGTCAGTTTCTTATAATCTTCTTCAATACAAGAAATCAGGTCTTATTATTCCTATTTAAATGGATAAAACAAATTTTTCAAAGGAATTGAATTGGATTATCTTGCATCCACTATTCTTTGTCTTCCATAGGAAAAAATTTCATATCGTTTCTTATAACTGATAGCTTTATTCCCAAATACAGAGTAATTGAAACAATATATATATATATAAAGATTAAATTTTTGTACTAATAAGAAATATATGTTTCTTTTCTCCTTTGTTTACTTCAAACTATTTCTCCTATCAAGTAACCTTTATATTCACTATAATAAGACACTATGTGGACTAAGTAACCCTAAAATTGTCAGTTAATCAGAGGAAAAATATTGTTAAAACTATCTCTTCACATATTCCCAACTTTTGGATAACTCCTAGATTATTGTATGTTACCATTGATTAATATCTTTCACCTTACATTCTTCCATTTGTTATTAAAAATTATTCACTTTGATCTTGATGATTTAGTATCATATCTAAGTACACTTTTAACCATAAAATTGTCTCTTTGAGAATTCGACACTTCCTTAAAAACTCCTTGGGATTTATTTAACCATTTCTCTTAAAACTTTATTAAAGAACACACAAAATATATACTTTTTCTTTTAGAAATCTATTTTTATTTCAGAATCAAGGTTTTTTCTCATAGATAAAGCTTCCACTTAGAGTTTTTAAATCAAATTAAAATTATTTTTCATAGAGATATTAGTACCATTAATTATCATTTTTTTTGTTCCTCAATATTTAACTTGCATTTCACTACTTCTTTGGGATTTACTTGATCTTTTTCATATTCTTCCACAAATTTTTCTAAAATGTTAACTTCTTCTTCAAGATCATCAAAATAACATGATGATTCCTTAAAAAATCCTATAATATTCCCATTATTCTATATTTTTTATGTAAATTTATAAAGGGAAAATTCCAATTATAACTTGAGATAAATAACCCCATCTGGTTGATCATCCTATTCTACCAATGATTTTGATTTATCTACCGAACCCATTATAAAATCTTCTGAGTATGAGATAAAATCAATTTTAACACCTCTAATAGGATCTTACTCAGCATCATCTTCCTATTTTTTAACCAACATGTTTCTCTAAAATTTCTTTCCACTTTTATTTCTTGAATTAAAGATATTTCTGGGGGAAAAATTATTTATTTACTTTTTTGAAAATTTAAACTCACCATTATATCCATAATATATTTTTTAGAGACCTTGTAGTGATGTACCCAATATCTTTACAATGAAAACATTTTAGGGGAAAAAAACCTTCAAATCCTCCCTTAATAATCTTAAACTACCTTATGATAAGACATAGGAAATCATCACTGTATTTTATTTAATTTTATCCTCCTAGACCCATTTTGTCTCTACTATTTAGAATGGAATTTCTTTTAAAAAATGTTTTAAAGAGATTTCTAGCTTCACTTACATTTTATATGTGACCAGTTTGTGATGTATATCATCAAAAAATAATTCCTTAATTCTTCAAGTGAGGATAAATTTTTATTTCAAATTGGTGGAGATATTTGTATGATCTTATTCACTATATAAACATTTTTATCTCATGATCAATTCCATGGATAAATCCAAAAAATTGAATCAGACTATTCCAAAAACCATAAATATTTTTACTTGAATTTATCATCATTTCATAAAATATGTTTTAAAGAACCTATAAATTTACCTCCTTTACTTTACTACCATATTCATAGATATTTAAATATTTTTCTGACATTAAATTAGTTGATGGAAAATCCTCCACTTTCATATATATTTTATCATAAAACAATCTTTCAAATACATTATGACACTTAATGTCATCATTAAATAATATCTTTTCTAATTCTATTATAGATCTTATGGTAGGATCACTAACTTTAAATCCATGAAGTTTTATTGAGTAAACATAAATTACAAGAGATTATAAATGTAATCTCATTATATTCTTCCAAAATTAAAAATTTATTTCAATAAATAAGGGAACTCCCTTTACATTCACATTATTCTACATGATAATAACTTCCTTTGATAGATTAAATAAGAAAAAACCAGTGACTCTAATAAAAATTATTTTACTATAAGGCACCTATATACATCCTAAGAGTGGGGGGGGGGGGGGGTATAAATTAGGGTGCTTTGAAAATTTATTTGTTTCTGAAAATCAACTGGATCTTATATTCATTTTGGAAAACACACCTTGAATATTCTAATTTATTACATACACACACAACAAAATAAAACAAATAACAAAGCATATAAAAATATATTTTTTCTTGGTTTACCCACAATATAATACATCCAAGGAGAATATATCAAAGATTTGTTAATATGGAAAATAATCACTACTTAACTAGTTTGTGATTAGAATATTTAGAGCAAGTTCATTACTCATTCAAGGTCCATAACCTCTTCCTCTTTTCCACTTAGTGATTTCTAATAGTTTAAAAAAATATAATGTCAATATATAGGTTTAACTCACAAAGATATCATAAAAGTTATAACACCAAATAAAAATGGATTTTCTCTGTGATTCTATACTCTTCACTTCCACTCCTTCAATGGTATATACAATAATAATTTACTTTAACTTCAAATCATTAATATAAATCAGTTCAATTTTACTTCTATTCATAATTCCAAATATTCAATAAGTTCCCCTATTTTTCCGTACTCATTATATTATTATGGATAACTAATATAACTATATACTATGTTATACCTTTATTCTATATAGATGATTACAAAATATCCAGTTAATTTTGAATCTCAAATTCAAAATTCAAGTTTAATTAACTTCTAAATTCCTATACGTCAAATCCAACCCTTGAATCATATTCCATAAAATACATATCATTTAACTCCATTAGATTTACTGAAATTCATTACATAAATACCAAGAATTTTAAGAAGTTAAATATTATCAAAACTAGATGTAACCACTAATTTTTCAAACACTATAGTGAGTCCTATATCCAAAACACTAATGTAGAGTGCCACATCAAACCAACCATGATGAATTTCTATAAATTATATGGTGCAGTAATTATATAATAAAACCCTTCAAAATAGATTGATTTATGGATTCTTGGCCCATTTTTATTCAAATATAGTAAACTTAATATTCAAAACACTTTCCTCCTTAACGTGGTACTTCTTCAGTACCCCGTTTTGATTACCTTTTTATATGAGTCCTTCACAACTTTGACGACTCTCACATATAGAATTTTCACTCTCACATGTGATCCAACATAATTTACATTATTCTTGTGATATTGTACACAATTTTAGATAGGTATTATTTTAATGTAAAACACCATCTTCTATGGAGGGGCATGAATCCTCTCCCCATTTTACAACCACCAAAACTTCTTCCATGATCGGTGAAATGGATTACATATTGTTTGCACATATTCAAGCATTTTATGAATGTTATCATTTAAATTTATCTAAAAAAATATCTACCATTATTTGGAAAACATGTTATTTTCATTTCAAAATGCTTATAGTTTGATATGGTATCTAAAATTCCCATAAATGCTCAATATTATTTGTTTATTGATCCAAATCGACGTGTCCAATCTAACTATGGAATGATCAACTAATATTTATAGAAACTTAATTTAAGGAATAATGTGAATAAACCTCCCATCATGTAATCATTATTAATCATATTTTTCAATTGATAATATATTTATAATCCATGGTGGCCTTATTTCTACATCTCTCTGTGAGTTTTCCATTATTCATTTAAAATTTTTGGGTGACCTTTATACATTTCGATGCAACCTTTATGTTTATAAGGCGAAGACTCTACAGGTCTCTATCAAATTTCACTTCCTCTATTATATTTTAATCTTATATATATAGGTAAGGTTCTTCCCATTATATTATTTCATGCTTAGTCTTACAACCCTTATGCATATATATAATTTTCCATTTTTCCAATATAAACCTCTATTCACAACGTGAAACAATGTTATCACACCTTACCCTAAAATTTTCTTAATCCTTAAAAAATCTTCAAAGTACACCTCTATACATATCAAGTCAACACCAGATATCTTCACACACTTCAACAAACTTTAAAAAAACATCCAATTTAAAGCTAACTGATAGATAATTAATAAAAAAAATACAATATCACAATATGTTTTTACAATATAGATGGGTTACTTGAATATGAATAGAAAATGAGTGATGATGGATCTAACATTTAGAAAATCATCAATTTAAAATAAATAATTCAATAAATTTAAGAAAGAATAAGATGCTAGAAATTAGTACTTTATAAGGTTGGTTGTGAAAGGATTTTACCAATAGAGATGGATTGATTTTGGTGAAATATTATCTCTTGTGATAAACCATATAACTATACTGATTGAGATTAGAATGGTTATATTAGATATTAAATATCTCAAAAAATTATATATAAAGATGAAACTCCTTTATAGTGATCTTCAGGAAGAAATTTTCATGGAGAAACCAACTAATTTACATGAAACTAAAAAGATGTATCTAGTGTGTAGTCTCAAGTAGAGTTTTTTATGGGTTGAAATAGGTACCCATAAAATGGAACAAATGATTTGATGCTTTAATAAAAGGTTAATATTACAATTGGTACAATATTTATCATTTCAATTATTTTAGGGTTTTTGTTGATCGAAGTTTCATCAAACTTATTTTATATATGGATGATATTCTCTTAGAATATTAAAAGATAAAATAAGTAGTAGATTAAAAGTGGCAGATGGTTAGGAAATTTGAGATCAATGTTCTTGGAGAAAAAAGGATTTTGGGGATAAGGATTAGTAATGATTGAAAATGTTAATTGTGATGTTGTCTTAAACTAACTATATATGTAAGGTTTTGGAAAGGTTTTGAATGTCCGAATCAAAGTCTATTTCAATCCCTTTGGAAAATCACTTAAATCTATCTAAAGATAAGGTGTTTGAAATGAATTATATAGCTATGTATATAAAAAATGGGTTTATATGCATTTGAATTATGAAGCCTAATGTATTACATGTATTATACTAGTTAATGAATTACATTTATAGTGGAGGTTTTCAATAGGTTTATGAAAAATCTAGGGATGGAACACTAGGAGGTTATCAAGTGGATACTCTAGTTTCTCAAAGTTAGCATGGAATTAAATTTATATTTTGGGATGGAAAAAATATTATAGGGATATGGTGAAATTGAATTTAGAGTATATGGGGATTTTTATAGACGTATCTTAGGCCATGTGTTCACTTATAGAGGTATAAAATTTAGTTGGATGTCCTGACCATAACTGGTAGTTACAATTTTAACCATAAAAGTAGAGTATGTGGTGAAAATGGAGGATAGGGAGGATATTATATGGTTAAAGGATATTTTATATGAAATCATAAATAATTAAGGAAAAAATGTTATTAATTTACTATTAGAGTGAAATCTATTTTTCTTATGATATAGATTTTCTTGTAAGGATAGATCATATTTAGCTAAAATATCTCATCATTTAGAGTATTTTAAGATATAGAGTTTTATAATTATATAATGTTAGGAAGAGTGATATCAGGTAAATATTTTAACAAGGGTTATAATTTGAGAAAGTGTAAGGAAATGATTTACCTCAATGGGACTTGGATAATTGAATGGTGATCAAAATATCACTACTATAGTGGAAGGTTAAATGAGTGAGATTTTCATAAAGTGGATGAAATAGATCATTGAATAAAATTTTAAGAGGAATGTTGTTGAGGTATAAAACCCATTTTTTGGATTAGGAACTACTTAATAGGCATTATAGAATTTATATGGAGCACTAATGGAGAAGTCATGGTTTTGGATGAAAGATCAATTGTACTGTGATTTTGGGTTGTTAAAGGGGATACAATTAATAGATGGTTATAGTTGAGTGTTGAATTAATGACTACTATTGTATCAATTAAAAATTCAATGCAACCCATTAAAGTAGAAACCAATGGTGAAGGAATATTCAAGGAATATTCATTTAATATTCACAGAATATTCATTGAATATTAAGTTCACAATTCAAATAGTGATTAGCCAAAGGTTTCGAGGTTTTCCTATAAATAAGTGGCCCCCATGGGGTTATTTATAACCTATATTTAATTCAATAAAGTGATTATTAGTGAGATAAAATATAACTCTAGAGTTTATTTCAATATCCATATTTTTTTATTTCTTTATCTTATTTCATATATTTACCTTACACCTATAAAATCATATGGTATAAAGTAATGTATTTGAAAATTATTTTCCTAAAAAATATTTATCTCATTAATTATTGATCTTAATATTCTCTCTCAATTTTTTATTTTACACTTTACCTCTCCTAATGATTAATTGTTTTAAATTTAATTATTGATTTAAATGTGAATGTTTAATGGGTTTTCATATAATATTTTCAATTTCCCCTCTTAAAGTAACCTTACCAAAGTTAATACATTTTCCTATCTTAGATAAAAAAATTAATTAGAGTCTACTATTATAAGATCATAAAATTTTAATTCTAATAGTCTAGAGAGTAAAGATACATTTGGAAACCTCTATTCTTTATCAAAACTAACATTTGGAATTAGATCTTATCTCTCTTATTTTCTCACTCACTAATATACAGTTCTTGATATCTTAAGTGAGATTAATATATATTTTTGACTCTAAAAAGTCAAACTGAAAATATAAATTTGGTATCCTCTATTAAGAAACTAGTGTTTTATTATTATTTGTTTTAAAACCTTTTTCAAATGATTTTTTATTTTTACTTTCCTCCTTTTTCTTATGGAACTAATTTTTCCTACTATAAAGTCTATATGAAATCCTATTTTATATCTACAAGTCTTTTTAGATGTCTTGTAATTTTTAAACTTTACTATATTCCCATAAAGTATTTTAAATCCTTTACTCCTAAGGAAGGTTAATTTTCTCATCACTCTTCTATCGAGACTACTATTTACAGTACTAAACAACCTCTAAATTAGTTCACTAATGTTTTGAATGATTGGATTCTATATGACCTAACTTCTAAATACTAAATAATTCAAGATGATGAATATTAGACAATCTAAATAAAAATTCTCTTATTGGCTCAATAATCTAAGGAAAATGTGAACTAGAAGTTTATACTTTAAAACATTTCATCCACACACCCTTATAAAGATTGATGGGATAACATTGATAAAGTAAATGATCTATTGATTTACTTACTAAACTTAGTGGAAATTTTATCATTTAGAAACTTTTATAATGAAGAAGAATAATATCTCCTAGAATGTATTTCTTCTAAAGATTAAAATTTAGAAAATAATTTTGAATTATCCAATGATTACATTTATTTTAAATATCTTTGTAATGAATAAGAAAAAATACTATTAGAGTCATGTACAAAAGATTCATCCTACAAAGAAAAAGATGACTAATACCCTTGCTCCCAGATCCCAAAGATGAATAAATATACACATGATCTGGAGTTAGACTATAAGATTATTATGGAAAGAAATATTAATCTTATGAAGGATTTGGAATTATTATATGAGAAAATCAAGGCATTATATAATAAATTTAACACAATATATATTGAAAAACCTTCAAATTTTGGTCAATAAGGATTCATCAAAGATACATAATTTGGAAGAGCATCCAATAAAAATAATTCTAAAATAAATAGCCCAAAGTTAAAAATTAATTATTTAAAAAAATTCAAGTTACATTTTTGAAAGGAAGAGAAAATTAAAAAAAAACTAATTGTAGTCCAAAATCCTCCAAAATTTATATATGAAATTATATATTTGAATAAATATTGAGTGAGACTATATTTAAATACTCACTAAGGATAATTTTATTTAATAAAAATAGAAACAACATCATGAAAATATTTTTTTACACTTCTAGATATACCACTTAGAACTTTTTGATGAATAAAATACACATTTTTAGTATACTTCAAGTATTTGTCTTTAAATAACTGATAAAATACAATAAGAATGAAAAATAGATAGATCAAATATTTTTTTTAAATATATTATGTATTACAATAAAAAAACCTAAGATGATATGGGTTCTAAAATTTATCTTGTACATTACCCAACATGAAGATTTATTGGATTGAAAAAGGATCACCTGTCGGGTGTATCATCAATCAAAGTGATTCAATAATAAATCACATAAAATGTTATAGATTTAATTAACTTGGAACTAAAATTCATAATGTAAAATCAATAATCATACATTTATTTTCTTTATTTTTCAAGATAATTTTGATTTATATTTTCAAAATCACATCTTAGGGTGATTATTCATATTCATTGTTAGATCCCTTAAAATTATATTCAATGGTTAGATATTTTGAAACATTTATTTTCCCCATACATTAATTTATTTTATTACTTTTAAAAATTTATCATTATAGGATTATAAATAGGAAAACCCATAATTTATTTTTTCTCACTTCTTGATAGCTACTGATTTATCTACTTGAAATCCTTTTCAAAACTCTCTATTAAAAAATATCCTTTTTATTGTTCTATTAATGTTACTAACCATTATTCTCATCTTCATATGTTTTATATAAAATAATTGTATAATGGGTTGAATCAATATTTATCCTAACTCAGTTGACCAAATTTTGAAATACCATTGTCATAGGATCAGATAAATATTCCTCCTCATTAGTTTCTAATTTATTTTTATAGTATCAAACCAAATAAAGGGATCTATAATAGAAAGTTTTATTTCATAATAATAATTTTTTTCAAAGTCCCAAAAAGATAGGGATGATATTGTAAAAGAGATAAGTGGATGGAAGAGGAGATGGGTGGATGAAATAACACTAGAATGAGGAGAAAGGAAGAAGAATTTGAATATTGGAAGATGATTTTTCCTAGATATTATTATTATTTTTCATATATTTTAATTCATAAATGGTATATATGTACCATGAAATACTATATTATCACTATTATTGGAATATATTTTTCTTACCAAAATATGATATTTTATATTTATATATATAAAAATCATTTTCTAATCACATCAGACTCATGAGTTTGTAGACTATAGAATTAATCTTTTAGGAATAAGAAATTTTTAAGACATATTAAAATCATATTAAGTACATGAAATCTTAGATGTTCAAAAATTTATCAAGCTACATAGTCAAAGATAAATATAGTAATGATTATTCTAACACTAAGATTAATATTTTATAATGTTCATTATCTAAAAATATCAAATTAGAAAATATTTATCGATAAATTAAACAAGTATATTTTTATTAATATAATTAATTTCTAATATTAAGAAAGATGATTAACTCTATCCAATATTATTATTATTTAAGTGACATTTTTAATTTATTATAAATACTTTAAAAATAAAGAGAGTTCATTATTATATAATTTTACAAAATCCACTTCTACCGTCTTTGTAGTATTTTATCATTCAATCTATGACTATCCAATTATCATTTTCACTTTCTTTAAAATCTAGTTTATCCAAACATAGATAAAATGGTTTTATATTCTCTTTGGTACAAAAATTTTCTTTTTAAAGGGGAGATTTAAATTTTACTAATTTTATAATACCATCTATTTTTTTATTATAGGAGAAATGAAAAATTAACTTCCCATGGGGGAGAATATGTTGAAGGGGTAAAGTGCATGTTTTATCCTATTCTTTTTTATAATCACAAAAGGTGAGGGAAAAGTTAAAACTAATCAAAAAGGGAAAGATTGGAGTTTAATTCAAAACCACGAACATAAAAATATAATAAAAATTACCCTATATTTTGAGATTTAACATGTACATTAATTATACAATGAAACTATATGAATATTTTGATTTAAACTTTAATATACCATGTCTTATATTCATAAAAGTGGGATATTATTGGGTCATCCTCTAAATATTACAATTATAATCCCCTGGAATGATGTATTTTAATGACCACAAGATAATTTTTCTTTTATCTAATACATTTGATTAAGTGTTTTTAGTAAACGATTTAGAAAATGGAATATGCATGAAAGAAAAGTCAAAGTATTGCCGATAACACATAAAAAAAAGGATGACACATTTAACTGAGGAACTAGAAACAAAGTGAAGAATTATAAGGAATAAACTTCATTATATAGACTTTATTTACTAGAATAGAGGATGGAGGATAATGGAAGAAGATCAATAACTATAAATATTTCATGTAGACCATCTAATAATTTTATCTGATATATCAAACCCTCCAAACCTTGATGTCTAGATAAAAACAAAACATTGATGATTATACTATTAACCGAAATACAAATATTTATTTAATATTAGAATCACATACCAAAAATTATATTTTCACATGTTAGGAAGCTAATATAAAATTTACACATTATCTCAAAGGTATTAAAGAATCATATTCACAAAATAACCATGTTTTCTACAATGGTTAAGTGGATGATGATAAAAAGATAATTTATGTCAGTTCTAATAGCTATACTCCTCAACGATCAGATTTTAAACTCTATAAATTCTTATAGAGAGATTATATGAAGAAAAGATGAGTAAAACATTGATTAGGGGAAAATGGAGCATTTAAGGAGGGTGTATACATATTTACCCCTCCATTTTATATTATTATTATTCTCTTTTGTAGATAAATCCTTCTTATTATAGGCTTTCCTATCTTTATATTCAATCACCTATACCTTATCTTATATTTTCTACATTCACTTAAATTTAATATGGGGGCCTTATCATTGTAAAATTTCACCACTAGATCCCTAATAATTTATAAATTAATAAGTACTGTAGTTTATGACTTTCCTTCTATTGATATTTTTGTTCTAATAGGTCCTTGGTATACAAATTTGACCTTTATCATTCATTTATTTGAATAAGTCTTAGAGACAAAGGCATGCCCATTTCTAAAAAAGTGGGTATTGATTACACTTAGTGTTCTATATATCTGGGTATAAGATCCTTATACTTCTTTGGGTTAAAAATTATTATATGGATAAAAAATAACTTATTATATATAAAAAATAGAGGATAAATGAATTTCTTTCCTCGAACCTATTTAACATTTCTTATATACGGTCATTCCAAAATTTATTTTAATTTATTATCTATTTTAATATAAAATGTATCTAAATATATTTATATTAACATTTTGAATATTTATAGAATACAAAAAATCCATTTAGGTGTTTAGGTTCCACAATTCTTATTTGAGCATATTTGGAAGTTCCAACTTCTGTTGGTTCTAGGTTTTTCAGTTTGACTTCCAATTCAATACACTTTAGGTTAAGTGTGTTATTTTCATCATCTAATGATATAAATCTATATTCACATTCCTTATTTATATTCATAGCCTGATATTCATTTAAATTTCTATTTTCTTATAAATTGTTATCAAGATCCTTTACCCTTTTCTATTTAATCTTCAACTGAGCTTTCTTGATATCCATAACAACTTTATTTTAATTTTCCAAATAATACATCATATCTTTAGTTATTTTGATGGTATTCAATTTATCATTAATTTTATATTATAAAATCACTCTATACATTGATAATTTATATATACCTATATATGGTGATTAATCCCATGTTTTCAGTTCTTTGATGAGATATATGTAATTTTACAACTATCTAGTAAATGATTTTTTCATTATTTAGAATCATATTACAAATAATATTTATCATTAGTCTAATAATTAATGAACTAAAATATATAAGTAACAAATTCATCATGTATTTTCTTCATATGTTCCCCAAGATCTAAGTATATGTCTTTAATAGATTTTATTTAACCATTTCCATCACAAATTGAGCTTATATCGTTAGAGGAATCTTTTTAAATGGATTTAGCTAAATACAAACCACTCTAATTACCTTTAGTTAGTATTTATTCATATTAAAATTTGAGTACCTTATTTTTTTCTTTTCCTATTTATTTTTCCGATTTTTTAGAGTCTAGGAAGAGACTTCCACATTTGAAATAATAGTAATATAACAAGATTCTTTCAACTGAAGATCTTTTAATTCAAATATGAACTTCATAAATTTATGATAAAAATACTAGGGAAATAATATATAGATTCAATTAGAGGTAAAATTTCTTTGATATCAATTATAATTCCCTAGGAGTGGTGTATAAACTTTGGGGGGGGGGTTGAATTCAGTGTTGCTAATTTTTTTACCAAATTCCAATTACTCATTTTAATTTAACCCCTTTTGGTTTTGAACCTATATCACCTATTACAATGTAATGGATATATTTATCTAAACCTAATCACATTTACCACATGGAATATTGATAAATACGTGAATAATGACACATATTATTTTTTACAGGTTTCAAACCCAACATGGGAAGCCTACTCATTATTATCAAATTTCACTGAGTCATATATTCTTCACTATAATTTTATCATCAATAAAAGTAAAGTTGTGAAGGGATAATCCAATACCCATTAAAAATATTATACAGGTGATCATTTACTATATTAAATAGGTAAATGAAATCTACCTCAAAAAGATTCTTTACACTCACTCCTATGAGTTCAAAATAATTCTTTAAACTTTTTAAGTAGATCACCATTCAACATCTGATGTCATTACATAACTAATATAATATATAATTCAAAAAATTAGTGTATTTTATTGACTTAGGTTATTCAAGAATACATGCATGTAACATGGTCTCTATTTTCACTTAAACTTCAAGGATCATGAATGGATAAAAATATTTTATTAAACTATAAGAATTTTAGCCTTTCTATCTCACTGTATCTGTGATACTTAGTATCACAAGACTTCTTCTTTGACTAACAGAGACCAATAGAACTCAGGTAAGATCTATCAACTTATTCTTATTCTTTGAAACCCAAAAATAATATTATTCACTATGCAATATCAACATACTATTTTTCTACCTTTGAGAGGTCCTAGTTCAATTAGTTCTATCTTGAATCAACCCACACTAATTTCCCTTTTTCTTCTAAAATATATTTCTATATCTTTCAATTTTATGCGTTTTTCTATACATGCATCTCATTTAATTCTAGGACTCCTTCCATACATCCAAAATAGTATCTTACAAGATGGTTCAAGCTAACCAACAAAAATACCAATGATCTAATAACTATTTTCATCATATAAGGTCATCTATATCTTTTCCTCACCAAACTTGTTATGTGGGAATATCCCACGATATCAACTATAATTCTAGGAGTACCACATTATTTATTTATTTTATCATTTTTATTTAATTAGTATTTATCCTAGTAGTCTCTAGACATTTTAATAAAAAAAACTTATACTTTAATTGTAGATAAAAATCTCTATGACTATATTAATATGTAGAAACATTAGGTGTGAAAAATTTTATCTTCCTCTTGCAGCATGAGGGATCCTTTGAAACTTGTGAAAATTATAGTTGAATCTATACACAATAGATAACAACTCACCTCATTTATCTTATTATACATTCCTTCTTGGACAAAAAATTCATTTATTATATTTAAGACATTTAAGTACAACAAAGGCATCAATTGATTCATATTTTCATTATTCTTGAAAATATATGGAATACATTTGAGTTCTTCTCATCTAGTTGTTATCAACCTTGTTCTTATTCTTCATCATGCAAGGATCATAGATTATTCATAACTCTTGAATCATAATTTATTTATGAAATTTTAATAACTGAATTGTTCATCTAAAATAATCTATTTTGAATTTATTCTTCAAAATTAGCAGTTTGGATTTCTCATATTTTCCTGAAAATTTTTCCATCACATGTACCCTATGAAGAGAATGAACCTTATTAAGGCACCTTATAAAAATATAAATACCCAATGAAGTACATCATAATTTTATTTTTTTCCATTTTCTAATTCTGATCAATCCTATGAAGTTCCTATACCCAATAAAGTTCTACCATGTACCTTACAAAGTTAATCTAGGAATTTTATAAAGCCCCTCAGTTTTACCCTATAAACTACATAGGGTTCATTCCTTTTCCAAAATTTACTTTTTTTTATTAGGATTCTAGAATTATTTAATTCCAAACCCTTTTATTTAATTTATAAGGTCTTATAGTATATTAAATATTCTATTTAAAATATTCACACAAACCACACTTTCCTTACTCTTATATCTTCCAAATCAGCCAAATCCAGCCTTCATCTATGTGTTATTTAACAATGAATAAAATATAATTCACAATAACAAATAAAAGAGTGGTTTCTCAAAATCTCATCACTTCAATATTCTCATTTGATCCAGTGTATAATTAATTTAAGAATAAATTTATAATATGTATAGTAGCCAAAATAAAAAAAATCCAATAATAAGAACCTTAGGCTGTTTGAACCACCCTTTATAAACATGTTTTATATGGTGTTCTCATAAGCATTAACACTTTCCATTGACATGAGGAAAATATCTTCAATATTTATATTTAAAGGGATACTCACCAAGAATACAACTCTAATTTTTTTTACCCAAATAACATGGGTAAGATCTTACTTTCCTTTGGGTAGATTCTTACTCCATCACCCATCATCAACACACATAGAATTTCATCCTATAATCACATTAATAAAAATAAAACACTCAATAGAAAGGAAGATTATATCTCATTATTTTAATTTTTTATAAACACCAAATCTGTGTCCAATGTTAAGATATTTTCTCTCCCCTTATTGATAATAAATTTAAAGGAAGAAAAATATTTTTCTCTTATTCTTATTCATATAGTTGGTGTAAATGAATCATATTAATTACTCTTATAATTTTAAGAAAATTATCTTCTACCTATTTTTTTATTACACCTTTCTTTAGACACAAATAATTCAATGAGAGAATGGTGGGCACACATTCTTCTTAGAAAAGTTCCATTTACTAACAAACTCTTTATCTACTTGGGCTAAACTGATGTAAAAAACAAGAGTGATTAATTTGCATGAAAGAGTTGTAAATAACTGTATACATTGTGATTAAAACTCAACCTTTAACTTATTTGGGGATTTTTGAACATATTTTCAATAAATATTAGGAAACTCCACTTAACTTCACAAAACTCATAAAAAATTTCAAGTGAAAGTCAATTTTTCTCTCCATTTTTTTTGATAATCACCTCTTGATAAAATTGTTCAATATAAACCCAAATAGTGGTGGGATAATAATAATATAACCTCATTATTGAGATTTTATAGTGACTATATTAATTCAAAATTTAACAAGAATTGACTTATTTTTGATAGATTTCTCTGTTTTGATATATCCTCCTCAAGGGATACTCTCTATATTTTACTATGGTTATTTCTAAGCATGTATAATAAAAATTGATATGTTACATGATAGATGAATCTTAAATCTATATAGAAATTATAGATTTTAGATATTTCTCCCCCTCTAATATGGAACCTCCCCTTATTTTAAGTATAAAAAAAATATATGGTAATTAAGTGGTATTCCATAAGATACTTAGTTGTACCAATAGGGATGAGACCTGTTTCTAAACCTAATAAAATGTTTCCTTATAGATACAATTCTTTGAGAGATCATCATTCTTAAATCTACCTTTATTTTTCAATTCTGTTCATATATGAGAAGCATGCTATTTTTCTTGATTTCATGTTTAGTCTTAGTTGAAATAGGATTATTAATTTTATCAAGTAGAGTATTTTTCTTATTTTATACTTGCATCATTTTATTATCATTTTACAACTATTCTATAAATATTTAAAGGAATCCCCTTTTTACATGGCCAACCCTATTCATGTTTGATGACTCATTCTCAGTAGATTTCTTGAATCTAAGAGTAATTGGTGCATTTCCTTTATCTCTTGGAATAAACTTTTGTCTTGGAAGAATTGATAAGAATTTTGTTTCTACATGTATAGGTATATTTCACCTTTTACACACATATTTAAAAACCTTTGACTTACCCTTCTTAGTAAACCCCTAAATGTCTTCACCATAAGTGTCAAAAACCTAACCAATCTAAAAGTTTCCCTCTTGGATTAATTAATTTTTAGATTCCATCTTGTTCATTTTATATTAAAAGTTTATGGCCATTTTATAATGGTCTATAATTTAGATTATACTTCTACAATAGAATAAAATATTCATTGTAGACTTGTAATCTTGGTTGAATTCTTCTACTAACTTCTTAGGAGTGTTTGATTCAATACTTTTTATTTTTAATTTACTCTTCAAGGTAGAATTTATTTTAATCTTCTTCACATACTTCATTTCCTTTTGTGGTATTATTTTACAATAGAATAAGATTTTCTTTAGACTGGTACATACTAGTACTCATCATAAAAATGACCATATATGTCTAAATAGTCATTAAATATCTTCAAATTTTCAAATATTTTCTTTAAAGATAGATTGTTATACTTCTGGGAAGTTGGTTTTTTAATAGAAGGTTTCTTATTTACATTAGCTCTATTTACCAAACTTTAGGATTCATAACACTTTCATATGTTTCCATGTTTTGGAAAAAATTTATGGAATTGTTTCCAAAACTCTAGAAACACCAATAATGGCAAAAAAATAAATGTTTTTTTATACATTAGGTGCAAGCTATCCAAATTTATCTTGTTGAAATTTTGATAAACTTCTATACTATTTTGGGATCAGTTTGGGGAGATTATATTATTTAAAATCCCCATATTCACCTTTTATGATGTGGTGAATTTATTTTCATTTTTTCTATTCATATTTTTTTAGTTTTTTAATTGAAATATAAACATCCAATTGAATCATATTTAGTATAAAAAATTTAACTAGATTATGGATTACCTTTTTCAATGAGATTGAGGTGGATGTCTTTGAAGATGATCTTATGCTCTTTATGGTACAATTTTGAGTTTTATTAGAATAAATAATAATTTTATATGTTTTTTTGGAAGCATTTCTTATTTGAGAATATTGAGAAGTTTCATCTTGGGTTGATTCAAGATTTTTTAGTTTGAATTCCAATTTAGGAAACTTTAGGTGGAATGTTTTCTTTTCACCCTCCACTAATCTCAGACTATATTACTATTCATTTTTTATATTACTAGAATAATATTCACATTAATTTCTACTTTATTATAAATTATTATTAAGATCCTTCACCCTTTTAGATTTAATCTCTAACTGAGCATTCTTGAAAACCATAATAGATTTATTTGATTCTTATAAAGGATGGATCTAGTCTTTATAGATTTTTATGGTCTCAAATTTCTCATGAATGCTATATTTTAAATTATCATAATCCATTTATAATTCATCTCTACTAATTAGTACTGATTTATTATTTATTTTTAGTTCTTTGATGAGAGGGTTTTATTTTTTAAATTGTCCAACTAATTTTTTTGCATTGTTTAAGTATCATCATCTAGGTGTGATTTATCATTATATAAATCCTAGATGAACTAAAATATATAAGTAAAAACTTCATAAGGTATTTTATTTATATATAATAATCTCTAAGTATAGGTATTTAACTAATTTTATATAAAAATATCTATCGAAACTTGAGATTATAAAATCAAAGGAATATATTTCAACAAATTTATCTAAAAACACACCACTTTGATTACCTTCAGCCAGTGGTTGTACTTTTTTTTACTTTTGAGTTATTTTTATTATTCTTTATCTCTTTCTTTTTCCTATTTTTAGAGTCTTAACAAAGACTTCCATGTTTGTAATAACATAAAAAGAACAAGATTATTTCACTCAAGGAAATTAAAATTAAAATATACAAATAATAAAATCTTAATAAAAATACCAAGTCAAGAATATATAGATCCAATTAGTGGGAACCTTTTTTTGATACTAATTTTAGTGCCTTAGGAGTAGTGCAGACACCTGTGGGTAGGGTGAAATTGTAACACCCCAAGCTTCCACGGTACGCTTCTCTTTGAATAATGCAATAACGTGTGTTATACGCAACACTGAGTTCAAATGCACCACGACTCACCAAACTAGCCGTTAAAAAGCGGTTATGAATAGTTTTAACTGAATTTTAAATTTTATATTATCCTTATAATTTTAGAATCCATATTATGAGTTTCTAAGACATGATTTAAGAACAAATTCATTTTTTTCAGATAAAAGAAGTATTTTTCAAAAAATGCAATTTTACAACCTTTTAACGGAGAAGCCTTTTTAAATCCAATATTTGAAACTTTTAAATATTAAATTTGACAAAATGAACTTCTTATTTAGAATCAGGATATAAGAATTAATTTTCAATAAAGTTTTGGTGTTTTTCTGATAACTTTCAAATTTGGGAGAATAGTGAAAAATACTATATTTTAAAAGAAAAAACTTTTTTTAATCAAAATAATTTATATTGTTAAATTATAAATTTTAATGGTTTTGAAGTATAAATAGATTAAATTTTTACCATTTAATCCAATGATGGTTATTGTAAGTAATTTCACTTTGAAATTGACATAAACAAGTGTCAAACTTTTGATAGTTATTATTTCTTAAAAATATGACTTTTGGTTTTGATAGCAGAAATTAATTAAATAAATAAAACTTTTATGTATTGATTTGGTAAAATAGACTTCATTTTTGGATTTGTAATATTGAAATTATCTTAGGGTAAAATTTTGGTACTATTATGATAACTTTCATATTTTGATGAATAGTGAAAATTACAAAATTTTAATTAAAAACAGCTTTTTTAATAAAAATAATTAATAGTGATGAATTATTAATTAGAGTGGTTTTAAGGTATATTTAGAATATATTTTTACCATTTAATACAATTTTGGTCATTTGACATAATTTTACAATTAAACCGGACATGAACAAGTGTCAATCTTTTGATAGTTATTATCTCTTAAAAACACGCTTTTTTGTTTTAACAACGGGAATTAATTTTAAATTAATTTCTGCCACTTCTGTGTTTTGAATTTGAAAAAATGGATTCCATATTTGAAATCAGGATGTCCAAATTTTTTAAATAGTTAACTTTTATTTTTTATACATTTTGAATAATTACTTCGGTAAATATTTTATTTACCATGGTTAAAGGGTAAATCCGATAAATAAGGGTAAAACAATTATATTATAATAATAATAAATTACCCTAAAACGTTTCCTAACCTTATTGGTTGACACATGTCCGACCATAGGAATCTTTGGGTCGATTTTGGGACCCCATGGAGCCACTTGTAAGTGAGAATGACACTTTATATTAATTAAGTTAAAATAAATACAAAAATGACATAAGCACATATCTTTTAGAAAAACAATTTTTACATAGGGTTATATATGTTGGATTTTGGAATATAAATATTCATTAGAAATTTAAAAATATTTCCTACATAATGGTATTTTATTTATAATTTTTAGACATTTAATAATTAATATTATTTATGACACAATAATGATGCAATATTTTTCTTATTAATGAACGAATCAAATAATTGGTATTATAAATGTTAAAATTAATATAATTTGAAAATTTTGATGAAATACATGAATTTTATTTCTTAATATGAAATTATAGGATTGCTTAAATGAATTTTTTTTGAATTAATAAAGTTTTTAAGACTTTAACAAAAATCAATTATTGAATAGTGTCAAAATTGATATAAAAGAGTTTTTAAAACAAATATTTTATTATTAATATATATTCAATTCCTAAAAATCTAAGGTTCATAAAATAGACTTATATCATGATATTTGTATCATTAATGTACCACATGGGGGTCTCTTGGAGGTATATAGTAAGTTTATTAACTATATAATATAAAAATACAAAGTGACATGGTAAGTGTCAAACTAATTAACTAAGAGTTAAAACTAAAACATAAGGTTAATATAATGACCCAAAACTATCTAAATTATATTGGTTGAGTGGTTTTAGACCTATCCCCACATTAAACTTTAAATAATCCACTTTGGAGCCATTATAAATCAAATATGAATTTATTATAAAATAATATTTCTAGATTTTCCTAAGGTGCCCCTCCTCCCCCTTATAAAAGGACACCACTTCTAACAAATTATTCACACTTTAAAAGCCTTTTTTTTCGGCCAAAACCTGCCCAAATACTCTCTCAACTTCCCTAACTACAACCTAGAGGCCTTAGTTTGATCATAAATCTAACCTAAGGATCCCTTTTGATCAAATCAAAAGGAAGAACCCGAAGAAGAGGTAATGTTTTCACCACCCTTTTCAAGTTCCTTTCTTCTTCAACTTCTTATTTCTTTGTTATTACCATTATAAAATAATAACTCTAGTATCTTATATATAATGTGATGTTATTATAAATATGGTACAGACATATTCATTATTCTATCCATCCTTTGAATGACATGTCACCATACGTGCGTACGTACGAACTACCGTCTCCACGTCGTGGTGTAATTGTCATTCAATAAATTATTATTTGGATGGGTATAATAATGATGTGTAATTCATGTAAATAATAAATATAACATGATAATTATTCTGTATATATTATATAACATGCAATTATATATTATTTCAATATCAAAAGGATGATATTGTCGCTCGTGCGTACGTACGGACTGCCGTCTCCACGAACGCGATGAGATTCATTTCCATCGTATCCATTAAAGTATAATTATCATTAGATGATTAATAATAGTATTTAAGGACTTGATATCATTCTGTATATGAATAATATACAACCTATCCAAAACAAATACGGATTATGTAACAAAACATATAAAATAAAACGAGTAAGTTAACACCCGAAACGAGGATAATACTAAGATATTATTAACAAAGCAATGTTAAAAGATAATATATGATATCATATTAATGTATATGATTCTTGTATAATTTAATAATAATTATTTCACCATTATACTGGAGGTTAACCTACCCTCAACTAAGGAAAAGTACAAGGTAAGGGTTATTTCACAATCTCTTCATTATCCGAGGTTGTTTATACCTAATAATCTACTCGGACTTCTTTATCATCCACATCCATGTTTCTTAAAAATGTATTTCAAAACATTTTTAATATTTACTAGAATATGGGTTAAAGTCATTTATACCCTTGTTTGAATTTTATAAGTGGTTTATAAAGGAATCTATCCATCATTTTCCAAACAAGGTCATTTTTAACCTTTTCGACAGAATTAAGGTAAGAATGGCTTTTTTAACTTATACGGCGGGTGTGGCTATTTTCCGCCGTTATAAAATCTTAAAAGATTCCTTTACAAGATTATAATAAAATATTCAAAGTAAATGTTTTATTTTATAATTATGTGACTGTTAAATGATTTCAAAAAAAGAGATATTACTCTCAAATAGTTTTGATTTCATCTATGTCAACATCCTTTGATGGATTTTAAGCTTATTTGAAGTTGATTTATTATGATACAAAACTTCCATATTGTATTGAAGGTTTTGTGATTTTTTTGACTGTGCATCTGTTATTTTTATACCATTCATGGTTTATGGAGAAAGTATTGACATTTTATATGTTAGTTTTAATACGAATGTTTATGTTATGTTTAAACCTGTTCATATGAGGAATGCATTGGACTTAATATGTGACAGGTGGAGCCCGCTATAGCTCATAGATGCATCGGTAGGTCTCATGAGAAAAAATAGTGTCTGGGCACAAGACCTTGACAAAATCTTATTTTTTGTCTTGGCATGAGGCCTTGGCTATGTGGTTATGATAATCTGACATTATGCATTCCATCATTATGAAAGTGGTTATTGACATTGAATGTGATTATTCGATTAGTAGAATATCCATGTGAATAAGTAAATGGAATTATTTTATTTTATTTCTGCCCTATTATATTGAAGTTCAAGTTTAAAAGGCTTTTGTTTTAGTTATACATTGCCTTAAATGTTTATGCTTATTTATGAAAGTTTCTACTATATTGTTATCCTTACTGAGCATCCGAGCTCACCCCTTTCAATGTTTTATTTTTCCCAGGATGTGAATAAGTAATTTATGAATGAACTATAGGGACAATATGATGGGATATGAAGAAAATATATTTTTGTAGTTTTTTTTTGAGTTTATGATGTAATGTAAGACTTATGAATATATCTAGTATTTCCAAGACTACTAAACTAATCGGTCTTTTGAGACTTGATCTTTCTTGTGATAATGCCAATGTTATTTAATAATGCACCGACTCTGGGTAACTGGGGTCGGGGCATTATAGTTGGTATCAGAGGAAGTTTAGTACAAACCTTGGAAGCTATATTTAGATAAACTCTGATTAGAGCACACAGACCTAAGATGGAAATTGAGGATTAGTATAGAAGAACTTCCTAGAATTTTGGTATTATAGAGATCTTGTGAGTTTTCTGAGCAATACATCCCTATCTGGATACGAGCAGGTAGAGGAGGCTCTGACACCGATGTAACTAGGGGTAAAACCCAAAAAAAACCACTTTGAGATTGACTCGAATGGGAACTGGTGCACGACAATGGGCCTTGCTGCACTCTTGGTTACGACACTCCTGGGGGATATGCTTAGGGTAACTCTCATTTTCCTTACAAATCATTATGAAGGGTTTATGAGTATATACTTCCTCAAAGAAAACATTTTTATGATTATGGATTATATCCATAAATATTTCAATTTATGTTAAGTGTTTTACAAGTATAGAATTATGTATTTTGATTCATAAACTGATCTAGTTTATGACATTGTTTAGAAATGGCGCCCAATAGAAGGAATGAGAACTCCAACATTACGCATGATACAAAGAGTAAGAAGGATCATATATTTCATGGTCTTAAGCCAGAATTTAGAAGGGAAATAGTCTCCCACGTATTATCATCATATGAAGAAATAGTATCATGTTTTGATAGGATAAGTAAAGAATTCTCAGAGTCCTATGGCTTTGAAGGGAAGCCAGAGAAGGAAAGGATGGTAGACAGAATGAAAGATAAAAGGAAGAAGGTAAAGAAGGATTTTCCCATATGTGATAACTATAGAAATAATCACCTTGGAAAATGCTTGAAGGGAATGAGAGTATGTTATAAGTGTGGAGAAAAAGGACACCAAGTACGTGACTGCAAGGGTAAGAAAAAGGTTTCAAATGTACAATGCTTCATCTGCAAGGAGTTTGGACACTATGCGAACCAATGTCCTAGTCATCAGACTATGCCGTAAATGATGCTATTAGATAATAATCAAGTTATGATACTACCACGGATGAAGAGGAATGACTAGTGTTCTTATATTGTTATTTTGGAATTATTTCATTGAAGTGTTGTATGAACGATGTACTAGAAATAAATAAGGATTGTACTCTAGTACTATTTCTTTGAGGATTTGATATTTTATGGTACTAAGAAAAGTGACTCTATAGCATGTTAAACTTTTTGGAAACTACATGGTTGAAGGAAAGATAAACCTTAATATGGTCTTAATATTGAGGTACTGATTTTGGAATAAGATATGGTTGATTTGGTAAATTATATTGGATATTCTTGACTGCCTTGAAACTAATTAAAGATTTGTATATTCCATCATTGTTGGAGTTTACAACATTTTTGGATGGATGAAGTATATCTAGTATTCTATAAGGAATGAGGGAGCATGAATGTAATCAATAAGGTTTTATGGTAATTCAGGATGTTTCAGTGTTTTAAAAGAATACATGATGAAGGTATTCACATGATATTACAGGGTAAAAAGGATCTTTATTATGTTTAACTTCCTTATAAATTTTGTATTGTGAGTTTGGATAGAAGTATTTTGGATAATTCTAGTTTGAGATTATTTTTGGATTGCCATAATAGAACAACCCGGAGGTCGGGCGGTAACCCGTCGTATCCACCAAGGCCACGAGACTTGAACCCGCAACCGAAGGGCGACAAGGGTGTATCACCTACCACTGGCCCACGTGATGTCCTGGATTGAATAATGTGGGTTTTTTTAAAAAAAATTATGGTAGATGAATTATAAATTCATTTATTTATTTTTGAACCCTATAAGAATAGGATAAATAGAATATTATTTTTAAGTTCTATTATCTTTTATAGTGAAAGATGAGTTTGTGCTAGAAATTAGTTAGAGGATGGGACTCTACTTGTCAAGTATATATTTTTATTCTTCTCTTATTCAATAAAGAAATTAATTCTTATACTTTATTGAAGTTATCTTAAAACAAAAAAATGTGTTATCTTAATACCATATGTTTTGTTGAACTGATGGTATTTTAACTCATCATAGATTGATGAATTTAAGGCCCTCAATTTTACAATTGTTTGTAATTGATAACCTCAATCACTACCTATAAATATTTACATTTTTTCTCCAATTATATGTCTCTAATTTCCACAAATGTTCTCCTAATAGAGATCATGATTTGGTGGTGACCCTTTAATTTCCCTTTCCTCTCATTAAGACTAAATTTTATTAACCCAATTTCCGATGTGGGTTTTCCCACAAAGACATTTTCTATTTTCAACCTTTTATTTTTGAAAAGTGATTTCAAATTGAGAGGATGCCATTTATTGAAGGAGGGGAGAATGTAACACCCCAAGCTTCCACGGTATGCTTCTCTTTGAATAATACAATAGCGTGTGTTGTACGCAACACTGAGTTCAAATGCACCATGACTCACCAAACTAGCCGTTAAAAAGAGGTTATGAATAGTATTAATTGAATTTTAAATTTTATATTATCCTCATAATTTTAGAATCAATATTATGAGTTTTTAAGACATGATTTAAGAACAAATTCATTTTTTTCAGATAAAAGAAGTATTTTTCAAAAAATGAAATTTTACCACCTTTTAATGGAGAATCTTTTTTAAATCCAATATTTGAAACTTTTATATATTCAATTTGACAAAATGAACTTTTTATTTAGAATCATGACATAAGAATTTAGTTTCAATAATGTTTTGGTGTTTTTCTGATAACTTTCAAATTTGGGTGAATAGTGAAAAATACTATATTTTAACTGAAAACAATTTTTTTTAATCAAAATAATTTATATTGCTAAATTATACATTTTAATGGTTTTGAATTATAAATAGATTAAATTTTTACCATTTAATACAATGATGGTTATTGTATGTAATTTCACTTTGAAATTGACATAAACAAGTGTCAAACTTTTGATAGTTGTTATTTATTAAAAATACGTCTTTTTGTTTTGAAAACGGAAATTAATTTAATAAATGAATATTTTATGTTTTTAATTTGGTAAAATAGACTTCATTTTTGGATTCGTAATATCAAAATTAGCTTAGGGTGAAATTTTGGAACTTTTCTGACAACTTTCATATTTTGATGAATAGTGAAAATTACTAAATTTTAATTAAAAACAAGTTTTTTAATCGAAATAATTAATTGTGATAAATTATGAATTCGAGTGGTTTTAAGGTATATTTAGAATATATTTTTACCATTTAATACAATTTTGGTCATTGGACATAATTTCACAATTAAACCGGACATAAACAAGTGTCAATCTTTTGATAGTTATTATCTCTTAAAAACACGCTTTTTGTTTTAACAACGAGAATTAATTTTAAATTAATTTCTTCCACTTCTATGTTTTGAATTTGGAAAAATGGATTCCATATTTGGAATTAGTTTTTCCAAATTGTTTAAATAGGTAACTTTTATTTTTAGACATTTTGAATAATTACTTCGGTAAATATTTTATTTACCATGGTTAAAGGGTAAATCCTGTAAATAAGGGTAAAAAAGTAATATTATAATAAGAATAAATTATCCTAAAAAGTGTCCTAACCTTATTGGTTGATACATGTCCGACCATGGTCATCTTGGGGTCTATTTTGGGACCCCATAGAGCCACTTGTAAGTGATAAAGACACTTTATATTAATTAAGTTAAAATAAATACAAAAATGACATAAGCATATATCTTTTAGAAAAACTGTTTTAACATAGGGTTATATATGTTGTATTTTTTACTATAAATATTCATTAGAAATATAAAAATATTTCCTACATAATGGTAATTTATTTATAATTTTTAGACATTTAATAATTAATATTATTTATGACACAATAATGATGCAATATTTTCCTTATTAATGAACGAATCAAATAATTGGTATTATAAATGTTAAAATTAATATAATTTGAAAGTTTTGATGACATACATGAATTTTATTGCTTAATATGACATTATAGGATTTATTAAATGATTTTTTTTTAATTAATAAAGTTGTTAAGACTTTAACAAAAATTAATTATTGAATAGTGTCAAAATTGTCATAAAAGAATTTTTAAAACAAATATTATATTATTAATTTATATTCAATTCCTAAAAATCTAAGGTTCATCCAAGATACCTATATCATGATAGGTGTATCATTAATGGACCACTTGGGGGTCTCTTTGAGGTATATAGTAATTTTATTAACTATATAATATAAAAACACAAATTGACATGGTAAGTGTTAAACTAATTAACTAAGAGTTAAAACTAAAACATAAGGTTAATATAATGACCGAAACCTGTATAAATTCTATTGGTTGAGTGGTTTTCGACCAATACCCACCTTAAACTTTAAATAATCCACTTTCAAGCCATTAAAAACTGAATATGAATTTATTATAAAATAATATTTATAGATTTTCCTAAGGTGCCCCTCCCCCCCTTATAAAAGGACACCACTTATATCCAATTATTCACACTTTCAAAGCCTTTTTTATCATCCAAAACCTGCCCAAATACTCTCTCAACTTCCCTCACTATATCCTAGAGTCCTTAGTTTGATCATAAATCCAACATCAGGATCCCTTTTGATCAAATCAAAAGGAAGAACCCGAACAAGAGATAATGTTTTCACCACCCTTTTTCAAGTTCATTTCTTCCTCAACTTCTTCTTTCTTTGTTATTACCGTTATAAAATAATAACTCCAGTATATTATATATACTATGATGTTATTATAAATATGGTACAAACATATTAATTATTCTATCCATCCTTTTAATGACATGTCACCATACATGCGTACGTACGGACTACCGTCTCCACGTCGTGGTGTAATTGTCATTCAATAAATTATTATTTGGATGGGTATAATAATGATGTGTAATTCAAGTAAATAATAAATATAACATGATAATGATTCTGTATATATGATATAACATCCAATTATATATTATTTTAATATCAAAAGTATGACATTCTCGCTCGTGCATACGTACAAACTACCGTCTCCACAAACACGATGAGATTCATTCTCCATCATATCCATTCAAGTATAATTATCATTAGATGATTAATAGTAGTATTTAAGGACGTGATATAATTCTAGATATGAATAAGATACAAACTATCCAAAACAAACACGACTTATGTAAAAAAACATATAAAATAAAACGAGTAAGTTAACACCCAAAACGAGGATAATACTAAGATATTATTAACAAAGCAATGTTAAAATATTATATATGATATCATATTAATGTATATGATTCTTGTATAATTTAATAACAATTATTTCACCATTATAAAGGAGTTTAACCTAACCTTAACCATGGAAAAGTACAAGGTAAGGGTTATTTCACAATCTCTTCATTATCCAAGGTTGTTTATACGTAATAATCTACTGGGACTTCTTTATCATCCACATCCTTTTTTCTTAAAAATGTATTTCAAAACATTTTTACTATTTACTAGAATATGGGTTAAAGTCATTTATACCCTTGTTTGACTTTTATAAGTGGTTTATAAAGGAATATTTCCGTTGTTTTCCAAAAAAGGTCCATTTTAACCTTTTCGACAGAATTAAGGTATGAATGTCTTTTTTAACTTATACGGTGGGTGCGGCTATTTTCCACCATTATAAAATCTTCTAAGCTTCCTTTACAAGCTTATAAGAAAATTTTCAAAGTAAATGTTTTATTTTATAATTATGTGACTTCTAAATGATTTCAAAAAAAGAGATATTACTCTCAAATAGTTTTGATTTCATCTATGTCAACATCCTTTGATGGATTTTAAGCTTATTTGAAGTTGATTTATTATGACACAAAACTTCCATATTGTATTGAAGGTTTTGTGATTTGTTTGACTGTGAATGTGTTATTTTTATACCATTCATGGTTTATGGAGAAAGTATTGTCATTTTGTATGTTATTTTTAATACGAATGTTTATGTTATGTTTAAACCTGTTCATATGATGAATGCATTGGACTTAATATGTGACAGGTGGAGCCCGCTATAGCTCCTCGATGCATCGGTAGGTCTCATGAGACAAACTAGTGTCTTGGCACAAGGCCTTGACAAAATCTTATTTGTAGTCTTGGCATGAGGCCTTGGATATATGGTTATGATAGTTTGGAATTATGCATTCAATCATTATGAAAGTGGTTATTGATATTGCATGTGATTATTCGGTTAGTAGAATATCCATGTGAATAAGTAAATGGAATTATTTCATTTTATTTCTACCCTATTATGTTGAAGTTCAAGTTTAAAAGGCTTCTGTTTTAGTTATACATTGCCTTAAATGTTTATGCTTATTTATGAAAGTTTCCGCTATATTGTTATCCTTACTGAGCATCCGAGCTCACCCCTTTCAATGTTTTATTTTTCCTAGGATGTAAAGAAGTAATTTATGAATGACCTGCTGGGACAGTATGATGGGATATGAAGAAAAGATGTTGTTGTAGTTTTTTTGAGTTTATGATGTAATGTAAGACTTATGAATATATCTAGTATTTACAAGACTACTAAACTAATAAGTCTTTCAATACTTGATCTTTATTGTGATCATGACAATGTTATGTAATAATGCACCGACTCTGGGTAACTGGGGTCGGGGCGTTACAGAAATATACATCACTATATTATTTTACCTAATGTAAAATAAAATTTTAATTTAAACCCATTTGTTTTTGAACCTCTATCACTTGTTAAGATGTAATAAATTAGTTTTTCTCAACCTTATCACTTATACCACAAAAATGTAGATAAATTAGTAAATAATGACATCAAATATTTTTTAAAAGGTTCAAACCCATTATGGGAAACCTACTCCTTATTATGATCAGGTTTCATTGAGTCTCATATTCTCCACAATAATTTTATCATTAATACAAGTGTAGTTGGTAAAGGTTTATCCTATACCCACTCGTCATATTACATAGGAGAGTAATTACCACATTACACAAGTAAATTAACACTACCACAAACAGGTTCTTTATACTCACTCATGTGTGTTCACAACACTTATTTTAACCTTTGAAGTAGATTACAAGTCAACAATAGATGTCACTGCATCACTAATATCAATTATTATTCCTAAAACTTAGATTCTTCAACTTCCTTTGGTTCTTCAAAAATACCAATATGAAACTCGGTCTTTATTTTCACTCAGTGTTTAAGAATCATGACTATCTCTAAATATTATATATATTTTCATGCACTTCAGCCTTTATTTATCACTATATCCATGATAATTTTCATCAAAATATTTATTCTTTTATTGATTATGACTAGTATAACTTAGGTGGTATTTCTCAATATCACCTTTTTTGATACCAAAAATAGTATTATTCACTATGCAATATCATATTACTCTTCTTATCCCTTAGAGACCTCCTGGTTCTTTCAGTTCTCTCCCAACTCAAATCAAACTAATTTTCCTTATTCTCATATATATATATATATATTTTACACACACACACACTCTGATGTCTTTTTATATATAAGAGGATTATTGAATTCTATATCAACTTTTATATACCTAAAATACCATCTTATAGGATGTATCGAGCCAACCAATAGAAATAATAATGACCAAATAACTATTTTCATAATACAGGATCCTCCATATATTCTCCTCACTAATTTAACATATAATACTTTCCTACAATATCAACTAAAATTATAGGAACACCCATTTATTTATTTTCTAATTATTCTTGACTGACCATTTCTCCTAGAAGATCAAGATATCATTCTCCAAAAAATTCTATTATAGTCTCAAATACTAATCTCTATAGCTATATTAAAATACAATAGTAATATATGTAATAGGTTGTATCTTCCTCTTCCAATATGATGGCTCATTTGAAACTTGTATAGAGATGAATCTATAAAAAATTAACTCATCTCATTCATTTTATTCTCTATTTTCAACATAAATCACAAATCCATTTGTGATATTTAAGACACTTAAGTATACCACATAAATCATCTAATTTATATCTATATTATTCTTCAAAATAGATTAAAATAATTTGAGTTATTATCATCTAGTTTTCCTAAACTTTGTTATTGTTCTTCACAAGGTGAGGATCATATATTTTTCATACTGCTTGAAAAAACATTTAATTATGAGGTTTTAATTATTAAGGATCATCTCTATCATCATCAAATTTTTATTTATTCTTCAAAATATTCAGTATGTATATATTAGTTTTCCCATATATTTGGATATTATATGTATCTTATGATGACCATATACCCTATAAAGTGTACAGGGTACATGAATTTTACAAAAACCTATAATTCAACTCAGTCTACCTTTATCATAAGGTTTATTTTACCCTACTAAATCTTATGGTAAAATATAAAGTTGTAACTTATAAAGTCTCATTAAACCCTATGAAGGTGTAATGAGTACCATAAAAATTCCTCATAATTGGTTTCATGTACCATTTGAAGGTTAGATGAACATTATGAAGGTACATTATGAAAATATCTATACCTTATGAAGTCCAATGTAGGGTTCAAATTTTTTCCAATTTTTTACTTCTGATCAACCCCATGAAGTGCATCATAAACTATAAAGTTCTATTACATACCTTAAAAATTCTATCCAATAACCCTATGAATTTCCTTATCTGTACCCTTGGAACTATATAGGGTTTAGTCCCTTTACCTTTTTTATTTTTTCTACTCAGGAATTTATTTAGTTCACTTTGTGGGATTTATAAATCACTCTAAAACACCTTATAATTGATCCAAAAAATTCTATGAATTATTAAAATAATTTTTATCTCTTTTAAAAAATTTATATTTTTTTACAATATTTTAAATATTATATTTATAATATTTTTTTGATCCTCAATTCCTTTAATTTTACTAATCCTAAATCATACAAATTTATCCTTCATCCATGTATTCATTTATTCTGAATACAAAAAACATTAAGTTAATAAAAATAGTGTTGTTTCTCCAAATCTCATCAATTTAATCTTCTTATTTGAGCCAGTATTTAACTCTTTTAAGCAATGATTTATAAGCTATCCAGCAACCATAATCAAGCAACTCCTCTATAAACCATATTATCTAGATTCAATATACCTTAATAAATATTTTGTTTATAATTCTATCACAAGAATCAATAATTTTCTTTGACACAAGTTCTAACTATTCAATCATCATATTTAAAAGTCTATTAACTAAGAATCAATCTCTAATATTCTTTACCCAAATACCATGGGTAGGATCTTCCTTTATTTTACCTTGATTCTCACTCCATAACAAATTATCAATAAAAATTTAATTTACTCCACTAATGACATTATAAATAAATAAAACCCTCAATACAAAGGTAACTTCAACACATAACCACACAAGCAATGAAAGTAGGTATGTTATTGTACATATAACAGATGAGACTACCCACAAACATTACAATTCCATAATACTGACCACTTTAAGCAATAACCTACATGATTTTATTCCCAAGGTATCATTACATATAGGAAAAGGTATCATGAAAGTAGGGAGGTCCACATATTATTATAATGTTCACCATAATACTTCCCACACTTCATGTTGGACTCGTGACCTATTGTTAGTACACACCCCAAATAGTGAACGAGTTATTGGTTAAGGTCATGTCACCAATAAATTAGGGTATATACTGCATATGGAATAATAATACCTCCTTATCACATCCCTAAATAGATCAAATCCAACATATCACTCTAATACAACCTTATAGGTAGTGAATACGGGTATCATCCTATACCCACTATTTGCGTGATCACCCACTAGTGTTGTAGTTCCATGATACTATCCATTTTGGTCATTACCTCACATAGTTTTATTCCTTAGGTATCATCCCATATAGGAAAAGGCATCATTGTAGTAGTTATTTCCACACCATTTTATAATGTGTGCCACATTAATTCTCATGGACCATATGGGACTTATGATGTTTAGTTAGTGAACACCCCACGCAGTGCGTAAGAGGCCAATTAAGGCCATGAAACTAATTTATTATGGTATGCACTACATATATCATAATAATAATGATATAAAATTAATTAATATTAAAAATAAAATTAATTACCACTGATAAAATAAATTAAGGATGAAAACTATCAAATCAATTCCCAATCCCCACTATTCAATGAACACTACTTCATCTTTGAAAAAAAGAAAAAAACATATTTAATTATAACTCAAATAAAACATTATTTTCATGACCCAAAATAATATAAAATTATTTCCATGTAAATGTAAATTATTTTTTCTAGTATAAGTTTCCTGGTAAAATAATTTCTTCTCACCTATGATATAATATGAGCATCAATGCATAATAACCTACAAAAATTCACTAAAAAAATTAATCATTATATAAACATGTTTGAACTAGTGAATCAATGAATGAATCATTTTTTGTATTCATTTTTAAAAAATTATGTTCAAATAACTTTAGTGTTTGTTAATAAAATAATTGATTCTAAATTAGATTGAAAGTAATTGATTTTATTTACACAATTTTGAAAAAGTATGATTTTTCATAAGATTTAAGTTATTTTTTCAAATATTATATATAAATTAAATGAAACTATACATAAAATATTTTAGGTTTTAACCTGGATATGTATGATTTATTAGAAGTTTCAACTGATGTCATAACATTGAGTTAAATATTAAACTAGTCCTATAAGATTGAATTAGAAATAAAAATATCTACATAAGTGAGATCCCAAGGCTAAATTGATTATGTATGAGTGAAAAAAATATTTAACATACTAGAAATGATTAATTTTTGGTTTCAACTATCCATTCTTATGAGAATTTATTCTATATAAAATTTAAAAAATTGTTTCAAAATTTATATAAGCGAGAATAAGAGTTCTTGAGCTGTAGAAGTGAAGATTAAATAAAATCATGGGAATTATTTAAAATATTATTAAAATATTTTTAAAGAGTTTTAAAATGAATAAATTTATAAATATTTAAGAGGTTCTTTAACAAATATTTATAAAATGTTAAATAAAGAAATATGTTTCCACGTTTGAAGTTTGAATATATGCATTTTGTAGAATGATTTGAAATGGAGAATCTAAGATGATTTGGTGGAAGATTTTAATTATTTTTTTATAAAATATACAATGAATTTATACAGTATTTAAAGAATAAGGAAAGGAAAAAAGTAATAGATTCTATCATTGTGACATTCGATAAATTAGAAGAAACTATTAATGATTATAGTTTCCCTAAAAATATATAATTCTAAAGAAAAAATCATGATGAATATGATGTTTATTAGGTTGGTATGTTGAATACAAAAACACCTGTGTTGTATTGGTGAAATTAAAAAGTTGTTTCAAATATTATTCTAGACCACAATCCAATGCTTGTAAGATGTTTTAAATATAGAGAGTAATGAGGGGAATAAAAAGTTATTTCTTGGGAATTAATGTGTATATCTGAAAATTATATTGGAAATAATCCTAGTCTTGGAGTAACCTTTACTAAACATTGAAATCATAGAAAAATAGTCATTATTGGTACACTAACACCTTATTGTGTGTATTATATTTAGATATAGTTGAAATTGGGTAAATCAAGTAAACCTAGTGTTCTCTCTATGCTTGATGTTAACATTTATATTTGGTATTATGGGTGTGATACATTTATGATAGGTGATAGAGCATGTGTTTCATCTAACAAAGAAACAAGATCTATCTTGGAAGAATTTATTATGATACCCTAATTCACCCCCTATTAGGGTATCTTGGTGAAACCTTGGAACTAAAAAAGCAACATGTCAAGCCACTCAAAAATTTATTTTCCACATCATACAATAAACTAAGTAAATATCAAGACAAATATATTACTTAAAAAATATAAACATTAATTATAACTACTACTTTACCAAAAAATTCACCACATAAATTCATAAAAACCTATTCTTAACCAAAAATAAAATAAATCCTAACCAAGTATCCCTTTATTTATAAATAATAAAACCCAAATATTACTCAACCAAAGTAAACATCCCTAATTTAAATCCACACCTAATATTAATCTCTTATTTTTATTACCCAAATAACTATGGTTTAATGTAAAATAGAAATCAATCAAATACACTTAACTTATATCACATCCATACATCTGTAGTCATTTATCTCAACTATCACAACTATCAAATGCCAAAATACTAGATGAAAAAAAAATCTAAAATTCAATAAGGTTTTTCCATTCTATGATGAAATGACCAAGTGAAATCTATAGATCTATACCACTATGGTGAGGGAAGAATAATGATAAGAGAAGATAAGGATGAGTAAGGTGGTTTACTTTAGATTAAGGACTCTACCACTTAAATATTTAACATGGGAGAAACACAGAGGGAGTAAAACCCCCAAAATTGACCAAGAAAGGGCTCTACTCAAGTAATATATATAAGAGGATATAAATGATTCATGTTTAGTGTTTTAAGGAAAAATATAGATTTATTGACCATTTTTAATGAGACACTTGATTAGAATGAAATATTCTGCATTAAACATGAATTATTATTCATCTTAAATTTTATCAAAATTTACACCCTAAGAATAACCATGAATAACCCATGTAAAAACCCTACATCCCTCTGTATATCAAATTTCATAAAATCCATCACTAGAAAAATTGTGCACTACAACTACATTTACCCAAATCACTCATACTACCCAAATTCAACTATAAACATCCCCTAATAGTCTCTAACTTACAAAACTCCCTTATTAATATTAATAAAAACTTAAAAAAACATAATAACCATACCATAACTAACTAATCCAACCACTAATCAAATAACTCAATCTATAAAAAAACCAAGGTATTAAATTAGATATATATGATTGAGATTCACCTAATAATTTTTATATAATACTCTTCTTAGATCCTCAAATTATTACTTTTACTTTACTTATTAACTCAAAATATTATCTCATTAATATTTGAAATACATAGATCTTATCTGATATTCAATATATATATATATATATATATATATATATTTCTTTTTAACACCCCATTTTTTAATTTTATTTTTTATATATTTTGGTGTCAATTTTTAAAATTTTAAAAAAATATAAGGAGTTTCATAGTTTGTTTCATAGTATTGGGGATTATGTGTACCAATAATACAAGGTAACTATAAGTCTATTGGAAACTTGATGTTGGTGTCACCTGGATAGGTGGGTTACACATGGTAGCAAGATTGGGTCCTTTGTGCTAGTGTAATTGGGCCTATATGCATGTCTTTGGGTTTAATAACCTTGGGCCTATATGTCTATGTAATGGGATACTTCTCTACCAAAAAAATAGAGGTTTGTCAGTTTAATATAAAAAAGGAGTGATTCCCCCTAATTATTTAAAAAAATGACATAAAGTGAAAAAAACTCCCACTCTTTCTATTATTTACGATTGACTTAACATGAGGGGGGAGGGGAAACTTATTGATACTTCTTTATACATGGTAGAAAAACCATAATGGGAAATATTACATGGTTTATCTCTCTTAATCTCTCTATTCTTATTATTCTTGTCCTTCATCTTTAGCTTCTTCTTCTTCTCTTCCCACTTTCTCATGTATAGAATTTCGACACTTAGGGATTCTAAAATTAGGTGTTTTCTATGTCAAGTTAAAACATTCAATAGATAGGTGTTTTTATAAAGGATGTTTAAAGAGTATTTTATGAGTCTTATGCACCACTTTTAAGCTCATGCCACCATCCTATAGCACACCAACAATTGTTCTTACTTATTGAATTTTAATATATTATATAAAATGGGTATTTTATTTTGATTAGTTTATTTTAAATTATTCATTAAACCTAAATATGTAGTGTTACACTTATAATATTGTCTTAAAATCATTAATTGATGATGATGTAGGTTATTTTATACTTTTCTTATTCTTGGACATACACATATGTGCTTGTCTGTTTATTGTTTTTATTTTTCAAAACACTAATTAATCTTCTAATTATCTACCTTGGTTTTATGTAAAATATTCCCCTCTTATTTGATAAATACATGTGTTATTAAAGGTTTTCCCTCGGGTTATGCATAAATTCATATTTAAATGGTTCATTGGAATTTGTGTTATTTTACTATAAGTTGATTCATTTTAATTATATCACGTTTGACTTTTGAAAATAATTAATAATGAATAATTGATTTCTAAAGGTTTATTTTAAGGGTTATAAATTTCATTTTTAAACCTCAAGCCATGTTTTTTGGGCATAAAAGGGAAGTTGGTTTATTTATAAAATTTAATTATTCGCCTAATGTTTATATATGTTATCTCTATACCCTCAAGGAATAGAATAGTTGTATATAAATATGAAAGGGGATATTTATAAAAAATATTGGATTAGTGATTCACATGAGATATTTTATAACAAATTATTTGTTAAGTTCCTTGATTCTTAATTTAATTTTATTCAAAATCCATGGATATCTAAGTAGAAATTCTAGAGAAAAGTATATACTAGTCATAATCACAATCTAACTAGTTACCATAGTTATGATTATGCTCTGACTAGTGGGAGGCCCCTAATTAGGTTTATCATATTTAATTTGGGGAATCATAGGATTATATTAAATTCTATAGGTATAGTTTTATAATATTCAAGTCCTAGATTATATCTATCAGATCTTAGAGGTTATCCCATGATGATTTAGTAATTTTTTAATAATTTTTTATTCTTAGGTGTTCATGGAAAATATTTTTTTATAAACTATTTTCTTTATTTATGATGGTTTGAATCAACTTTATTTTATAATAAGTGATGATGAAATTCCACTTTATTCATCTTTATCCTCTATAAAATATAATCATTTTAATTATGTATTTTAAAACTAGAATGTATAGTATATCTTATAAAATAAAATTTATAAAATATTTTGTGGAATCCTAACAAGTTTATACTCACTACCTATATGTAAAAATGTGTCATACATACCACTTTTTATTTTTTTCATTCATTAAAGTATGAGTATTTATTATTTTTTCCTAGGATTTGGACCATAGGTTTGATGTATGGCCATCGAGGTAGTGAAATTTATAGGTATTCATGTGCGACATGCAAATAAATGTGTATTTCATTTTATTTTTTAAAAGAATATGTTAATTTCACATATAGGATTTGTACTTTATATTTATTCATTATGGTTTTGTATTATTTATTGGTAATTTATTCTATCACTTAAATTTTTGAAAGTTTATTTTTGAAATGTTAGAATATGTTTGGTTATATATATTTTAAAAATAAAAATTTCATGTTCTAGGAAGAATATAATGTATAATTATATCATGTTAGTTTTTTTGGTTGAAATAATTTATTTATTATTTCTTATATATAAATTTAAAATCATTAAATCCATTTATATTTAATTTATTTAGCTCTTATACTAGCCTATAGTGATTGGGAAAGTGCCTTTTGTCTCTTGAATGCTGGTTTAGGTATTCAATTGGAGAATATAAGTTGGTAGGTTACCAAATGATATCAAACTGTCAGTGGGAAGTTGGGACTATGGTATGTTGAGGTAGTATCATTAGAACTTTAGAAGTAAATCATTAATAGATCTAATTATCTTATTTATTATGTAATATCAAGTTACTTAGGAAGTTTAAGATCGTGTAGTGTCATTCTACCCTTTAATGTGTTATATTTCATTTTATTTTTCTATGATGATGTGTCTTAATAATTATTATTCATGATAAGTGATGTTATTTTTATTTTCATACATCATTAATTATTTTAATTGATTTTAAATCTCTTATTATACATATATATTTTATTAAATGGTTATTGAAAATAATCAAACTGATTATATCATATAAATATTTTATTTTGATATGCCTTATTTATTTTTTAATATGGTACATGTGATGATTTATTAAGCTATTGATTAATTTATGGATTATTTTATTGGGATATGTTTTTTCAATAAATTATTTCTCATAAAATAATTAACATATAATCATTTTTCCTTTAAATCTAAAAATTAAGAATTTAATTGTAAATAGTGTTTTGAAGAATTTAGAGTTTAGATATTTACCTAAAAGTGGTTTTATAATAATTTAAATGGATGTAATTGAATGGTGTTTTTAAAATATAAAATAAATTAAGTCATTTTTTCATATTTTTAATGATATGAATAAAGTTCTTATGATTTGAAATTTTATTTGAAGTGAAAGAGTTTTGTTATTATACTTCTAAAATATAATAATTTTAAAAGGTTTGTATTGGGGTTTTATAAAAATATCCATAGTAGCGAGATGTATTAAATTGAATGAATTCAAAATTTATTTCTGATTCCTTTTATTATATTCTTATAATGTTAGTGTCTATCTTGAGTATATTTGAATAATTTATTTTATATAGTGTAATGTTTGAAATGGTTATATTTGATGTGACTTTATTGGTAGTTTTCATTAATTGTGATTTTCACTTATTTTAGTATGTTTTGTTTTCAAATATTAGGATTATATAAAAATAAATTGATCCAAAACCAATTTAAATGTCATTGAAAATTGTATAACTTAGGTTAAATAGGTTTCTAAAGCAGTGTCATAATTATTAAAAATTTGTAAATTATTTTTATTATTAGTTTATTTCATTTATAATTATATTTGTTATAATTATTTTGAATGATATTTTATGGGTAATTAGTGTAAATTTTATGGATTCCCTTTTATTTTATTAAATTAATTGAATATTTATATTCATGTTTGTAAATTTAAATATTTAAAAGGTATTACTCTAAAACCCATTATTTATTTTGATTTAATATTTATTAAAAAACTTTAAAAATATATAAAAGTAACTATTTTCAGATTGTATTAGAATATTATTCATGAATCTGAACCATTTTAAGCATGTTCACCAAATACTATATTTGATTTTCTAATAAACAAGTTTTTGTTTGAGCCTGAACCAAACAAACCAAATCTAACATGAACCCAGATGAGTTAAAAACCAAAAAAACATAAAAGGCCACTAGAGTGACTTGAAAAAAAAAACATTCAAAATTGAAAATTTAAATTCACATTATTCTAGTGTCAATTGTGGAGACTAAAGAATCTCCTAGAGCTTTACATCAAATGTATTACCCAAAAAATAAAAATATGTTAAATCTTAGGAAAACATAGCTTATTCTATATAGTATATCTCTCTTTCTATCTATCTATGCATATATATGTATGTATGTATGTTTTTAAGCCTTTTATAATATAAATATTTAAGTGTATTCCATGTTCTTGTTTTCTTTTAACATTTTATTGGTGATTTGGAAAGTACTTAGTTACTACACTGATTAATATGCATAAAATTGTGTTTTCAATGAGAATTATTGTTTATTTGTATATTTTAATGGGATAAATATATGATTTTAATGGATTTGATTTAAATTAAATTTATTTTGGTTTTGAATTAGTTTATGATGTAAAATAAATTAATCATCATTTATAAGTCTTTTAAACTATGGTTTAAGTCTATTTTGTCTTTAAATAAACTGATTTTCACCTTTATATTTCAGAATTAGTATAATAGAAAACTTCATAAGGATTCCATTTGATATTATATTTTTATATTTTGATCGAATAAGGTTTAATTACTGATTTATGATATATTTCAAATTTTATAATTTCATGTCAAATATGTTTGAAAACTTCTATCTTTAGGTTTAATAAATCATTAAATTCCTTGATTGAATGTTTTTTATTTAATAGTTTAATGTTTTTAAGAGAATGTATGAATTTTATTAGTTCTTGTATGAAGTTTAAAAATGATTTTAAAATATATTTAATGTTATTTTATGGAATTACGTCTTATATAGATATATTTAAAATTATGATTATTATTATATATAGATTTTATTTAACAAGTAATTAGAATGAATTCTAATGAATTCTTTATAATTTTAAGTATAGATTAGTTTAAATAGAATTTTTTTAAAGTATAATTCTTTGGTTTCAAAATAATTTTTTGAATAAATAAGTTTCCTCATGTTTTAAGATGGATATTTGATTTTTTATTCCATTTTAGGCATAATACCTTGTTTGGGTGATAAAGTATTTTAAAAAATTTATTTTTATAACAATTTGGCATCAAAATATCTACGTAATTTGGAATCATAGTTTTTGACTTGATTGAATATATTTAGAAAGTATTTTCATGATGGTTTAATTCATTTAAGAAGTGTTTGTTGATGGAAATGTTTTGTATCTATGTGCTAAAATTTTAAATTAATACGTGTTTTGATTGAGTGAAATTTTTAGAAACTATTTTATACATGAAATATATATAATTCTTGAAGGGTATAAGTTGGTTTATGTGTCATATTAATTTTAAATTGATAATTTAGTCTTGAAACACATGTAGTATACATAAATAAGCATATTGGGTATTGGTTTGTTTGATTTTGATTATAAATTATTAAAATGAAATATTAAGTTACTAAATATACATGAGATTTATAATGTTTTGTAAAAAAAAAGTGAGAGAAAGAGTAAAAATAATTAAAACCTTATTTAAATATAAAAACACCTATTATAGGTGAATATTAGTATTTAACTTGTCTCGGGAGAGTTTGGGGTTGAAATTATTAATAAAAGGCTTTAATTGAGAAATATTTTCCAGTTATAATGATTGTAGTAGGTGTACATGACATATGTAACATCCATGAATTGGGAGCCACTAAACCGGCGCCCCGAGCCGGGTAGTTACATGACCTCAAGCGCGCCTCCACGTACACCAGAGGTTTCTGAATAGTAGCGAGGGTGTAATAGGTCACATGGGGAGACTATACCCACATTAAGAGAGTAAGCCACAATAGATAATAACTTAAATAATAGAAGAACAAGAGAAAAATAAATAACATGCATAAGTAACCAATTCCCAAAACTGGGTATAACCATATGAAATAGTAAATATATCATGCCATTCTACAGTGTTAAGTGAGAAAAACCCCAAAAGAAGAAAACAACAGGATACCCAAAATGGTCCGGACTCCAAGTATGGAACCTCAGCCAACATGTCCCATGTCCAACTCAACTCCCTAACATAGGGCCCTTGACCTTGTCTTGACCTGCAAGCATGAAATATGCTCGAGTACCCAACTGCGGCTTGAGCAGGGTGTGAGTATAACTTAGTAGGACACCACCAATGGTGTCTACAAAATATATAGAAAAGTCAGATAGTGTATGCGAGTGATAAATAATGATAAGTAAGGATAAATAGTTCATTGGGAATTCTAGACTATGTTCATTTAATTTATACTACCATTGAATCTGGGTTTACTACTTGGGAATTTTGTGATTTAATCTACCCTTTTTACATGTTCAATGGATTAGGCATGTTCAACATTCTCAAGCATATGGGGATAAAATTAAGCCATATCTCACTAGGTATCACATTATAAAAATCTCATAATCTTCACCTTGAAGCCTTAGTCTGAGTGGAATGCAACCGTTAGGGGAATAGAACTCCACCCCTTCCCTCACCGGTGCATTTAGGGGCAGATCTAGAACCTCCGTCAAACACAACCCATGGGTTTAGAACCTCAAGTCGACACCCCACTCAACCAATCCATGTGCACATGCTTATTCATCATTCACCATAATCAACCATATCCAACAAAAATATCAATAAACGGGAAATTAACATAATTTCCTTAATCCATCAACACATTCCTCATTTATATTTTTTAACCCTTTAGCCCCATTTCCTATTCCTCAAGCCTATCTCACTAAGCATTTTCATGTAAAAATCTAGTCCCCTAGCATTTTCCCTTTAATCCCTTTAACCCTTTTTCATGATGAACAAACAACCTATTAGACCATTACCCAACCCAAGTGTATTAATAAACACTAATTCAACATCCTTCAAGTATATTAACATATTCATCATGGGATCTATGTTCTCACACAATGACCTTACACTTGCTTAGCTAAACTCTAAGTCTGGGGAATATCGGCAAACCCCTCGGGTGGCCCTAATTAGGTCGAGTCATCCTCCTTGAATCCCATGGGGATAAAGAGGGGTAAAATTGACCATTTAGACACCCAATACATCACCTTATGTAAAAATCATCAAGAAATCATCAAAAGAGAGAAAGAATAAAAACCCTACAGGCACAAATCTTCACAAAAACCAAGGAATATAACTTGTAGACCACCTACCTTGAATCTATTGGTGAACGCACCCTCAACCAAGGAATTAGATATTGATTCAAACAACCCTTGAATATTTACCCTAAAACTCACCAAAAATAAGGTTTTTAGAGCTTCATATGGAGATAGGGAAGAAATAGAAACCCTAAACCAAAAATAAAAGCAAGAGAGAGATTAGCCTTACCCAAATCTTCACTCCACAAACAATGACACTACAAAGGGCCATAATATGTGGGATATTGATACTTAGAATCTCTTAGAGAATTTGGGGTGTCACTAGGGCTAGAGGAGGAAGAACTTAAGAAAATCCCGAGTGCCCGTATTTCCCCCGTAATGGCATTCTTGTATTTTTTTTGAAATTACCAGGACACACGGTTTACCCACAGGGTTTTCCAAATCACATGAAAACCATGTAGAGGATACTTCCCACACCCCCCTCTTACATGGTTTTCCAAACAGTGCACAAACCGTGTAGATTTCCACTGCCCTCACGGTCTCCCCTTGCACGGTTTTCCAAACCATGCGCAAACCGTGCCAACTACCCAGAACACCCCCTTTCCCCCTTTTTCATGTCCCAAACCCCCAGAACACCCCCGAGCCTTCTTAAGGACTTGATAAAACATTTAATTTACCATAAAAGGGGACTGAAACTGAAACATAAACAAGAACATAACTTTCGGAGAAATCTAGGATCTTATAACCTCTCCACCTTATAACAGTTGTCCTCGAGCCGCTCTTCCGAGCATCATTGAGCTCTCAAAGGAAAGAGATCAGCCCACCAGGCCTGCATATCTGATTCTATCTCCCAAGTTTCTTTCTAAAAATTTCCATGATTCCATAGAACACGAACCAAGGGCACAACCTTTCCCCATAAAACTTTCTCACTATGGTCTACAACACAAACAATGTGCTCCTCAAAGGATGAATCAGCCTCGAGCTCGACATCCTTAGAATTTATCACATGAGATGGATCAAAATGATACTTTCAGGGTTATGATACATGGAAAACATCATGAATTCCACTATACTATTGTGGAAGAGATTATTGGTATGCCACTAAACCGATTCTTTCCACAATCTCAAATGGCCCTACATATCTAGGTGCCAACATTACCAGCTTCCGAATTTGACGGTGACCCATCCTTGGAAACACCTAAAGAAATACACTATCACCCACCACGAACTCAAGCGGTCTACAATGCTGATCTGCATATGTCTTCTTCCTATTATGAGATGTTTCCATGTGCTTTTGGATCAAATGAACCCTCTATGATGTCACCATCACAAGACTCGATCCTAACAACTTAGACTCCCCAGCCTCTAACCAACACAACAAAGATCTACACGGTATCCCATAAAGTGCCTCAAAAGGTTCCATCTAAACTATATCTGAAAGATATTGTTATATGAAAACTCAAAAGTGAAAAGTGATTCTCCCATGAACCACCTAAATCCAAGACACATGCCCTCAATATGTCTTCTATACCTAAATGGTACTCTCTGACTACCCATCATTCTATTTGTGGAAAGCCGTACTCAAAAAAAAAATGGGTACCAAGTTCCTTCTATAGTCCCCTCTAGAAGCGCGAGGTGAATCACGAGTTATGATCTGAAACTATGGTCCTCGGAATACCATGCATCCGCACTATTTCCCAAACATACATATCCCATAAATGGTCAACTGTTATGGTATCTTGGATCGATAAGAAATGGGCTACTTTGGTCAACCGATCTACCACCACCCAAATCGCAGCATTCTTCTGAGGTGTCCTTAGAAGACCCACCACAAAGTACATCGTGACATTATTACACTTACACTCTAGAATAGGCAATGACTACAACAACCCACATGGACACTGATGTTCATCCTTCACCTGCTAATAGGTAAGGTATCATGCCACAAAACTCACGACTTCTTTCTTCATTCCTGACCACCAAAACCACCTCTAAAGATCACATTACATCTTAGTCAAGCCCATATGCACTTCCCACTTAGACGTGTGGAACATTCACATCAACTCATCTGGTACACCTGTCGGCACCACAACACGATCATGAACATATGTAACTCCATCCTCATCAAAGGTCCAACCAGAAGGTGACTTTCAACCTTTAAGACTTTCCTTCATAGCCAAACACTCCATATCCACCAACTGACTCTCTTTAACTCTTCTCAAAAGCATGTATTAAACTACTATATATTCAAGGGTCATCTACTCGTTCTCATCCTGTACCTCCAAATGCATCTCTACAAACAATGCTATCATCACCCACTCTGAGCTGGAATCCTAAACTACCAAATTCTAAGTCTTTCGACTTAGAGCATCAGATACCCTATTCTCTTTCCCTATTGTGTACACTAACTTGAAATAAAAATACTAAAAGTACTCAAACCACTGTTGCTGATGAAGATTCAAATTCCACTTATAGAATATGTATTTGAGACATTTATTGTCCGTGAACACTGTGAAAGGTTCTCCCAGCTAGTTTTTCCTCAAACACTTCAAGGCATGAACCACTGTAGCTAGCTGAAGGTCATGAGTAGGATAATTCATTTTATGTGGTTTCAACTACCTCGAACCATAATCCTCAACCCGATCATCCTACATAAACAATTCCCTAAGTCCAACACTAGATTCGTCACAGAACAAGGTGTACTTCTTACCTAGTTTAGGTATGATCAAAATCGGTGTAGTATTCAACCGCTTCTTCAGGTCCTAAAAATAATTCTCACAAGCCTCTGACCAATCAAACTTAACCCCCTTATTGGTTAGGCCTGTGAGTGCTGCTGAAAAATAAGATAAATATTTAATAAACCTTCATTAATAACTGGCCAAACCCAGAAAACTCGGAATATCAGAGACATTCTTGGGCTGCTCCCAAGACACCACTACGTTCACCTTTTCTAGAACCACTGACACACAAGACTCAGAAATTATGTGTCCCAGAAAGTGAAACTCATCAATCGAAAACTGACATTTTGATAGATTAATGTAAAGACTATGCTCTCTTAGTGTACTCAAGAGGATGTCAAGATGTTTGACATGATCTTCGTGAGTTCTGGAGTATATCAAGATTTCATCAACGAAGACAACTACAAACTGATCCAGATATGGGTGAAATATCCGGTTAATCAAATCCATGAACATAGCTGGTGCATTGGTAAAACCAAATAGAATTACAAAAAATTCATATAGCCCATACCTGCTTCGAAAAGATTTCTGAGGTATGTCAGAAGGTCTCACCCTAAACTGGTGGTATCACGATCTCAAATCAATATTAAAAACACTGAGGTACCTATGAACTGATCAAACAAGTCATCGATTCTAGGAAGAGGGTATCGGTTCTTAACAATCATCTGGTTAAACTTTCTATAATCGATACATATCCTCAGTGATCCTTCAGCCTTCTAAGAAAACAACACAAGAGATCTCCAAGGTGATTTACTAAGATGTATAAACCCCTTATGATCCAAATCATCTAACTAAACCTTCAGTTATTAGAGCTTGGATAACGCTATTCGATAGGGCGTAATAAAAATTGGCTCCGCTCTTGGCAACAATTTTATTGTAAACTCATATATCTCTCAGGTGGTAATCGTGAAAAGTCCTCAGGAAAAGAATCTTAAAAATGGTCCACAAAAAATGGTAGACTTTCTTACCTTTCCCCACATCATTTAACATAAGGCATACCACTTGGGCTGTGACTTCTCCCAACTGCTGGTGTAGTGGTCTTGCGTGGCCCGCTCAAGTATCCCACTCACCACAAAGGACATAATTTCTACCATCATGGGATGTAAATGTTACCCGACATTGGTAACAGTCGATATGGGCTTGATATAACACCAACCAATCCATCACCAAGATTAGGTCAAAACCTGACATATCTAGGACAAATAGATCCCACAGAAAATGATACCCACCAACCTCTAGAGCACAAACCTTACACTGCATGATGCCCTCGACTCACACCTTTAGCGGTGTATTAAGTGACATTAACCCACATGTATTCTCCACGGTTAATCCTAACACAACTACCAACTGAGTAGAGATTAAGGAATTCATATCACCTGTATCAAATAACGCACTAGGAAGGATGGAAGCTACAAGAATCATACCTTAAACAATAGATGGTCTTGCCTGACCACCTTGAGGTGTAGCTTGGATTTCATAGAGATGACCTGTCCATTTACCCTAGGCTTTAGCCTGAGCACCCTGCATTGCACTACCCTATTGGTAAGGTTAATCTCACCCCATAATTCCATGTCCACTCCTTCTACCAGTATGGTCTATAAAGATCCAACTGCCTACCTGATACGAGCTAACCAACCCCCACCCACACTAGGAATCTGCCTTTGACCATCATCACTCCCTGATTGTCACGGGCTCCCATAGAACCTCTATATGTGGCCTAACCTTATGCATGCTCAACACTCGACCGATGTGTGAGGAAACTGGTCACACTTGTGCCCCGACCAGCCACACTATTAATAGAAGACTTGGTCACCACCTTGAGAAGCTGTCCCTCTCTTTTGAAAACATTGTGTGCTTCAAACCTACTAAAGGTTTCCAAAGTGTCTATTCCTACTATCATAAGCCACACCACTTTATCACCCTATTAGTGCCACAATTTAACTACCTGAATATCCCTTTATGTTCCCATCTAAGATAAGGGCTTGATCCACCACTTCAGCAACCCTTTTCATATGAAAGATATTCACCTATGATCTGATATCACGTCTCAACCCATCTTGGAAGCATTTTACTACGGCTTACTCATCTCCCATAAACGCCAGAACAAAGAATCTCAAATTAATGAAATGACTAGCATAGTCCATCATCTATATTATCCCCTAAGTGAACTTCATAAAATCCACAGCCTTCTCCTTCCTCAAGGTTTCTGGAAAGAAGTTCTCATGAAACTTTTCCTGAAAATCCTTACACATCATTAACTCATCCTACTCTGTCTGAACATAATGTCCCACCAACGTTTCTCTTGACCCCTCAGTATATAGGCCACCAACTTGAATCATTTATCTAGAGGATTATCTATATGGTCAAGAATAGTTTTGATGGACTCTACTCAGAACTCTACTGCTTCTGTCCCACCCTCTCTGGTAAAGGTTAGAGGGTGCTGTAGTTGAATGTACCTGGTCAGCTCAATCATACTTGGTGCGACACTCCATAGGACTCGTTCCATCATCTACATAAAATGTGAAATGTTCTCATGGGAGTTCTCTTCTACATATTCCTGGATCACCACATTCTCTTGCTCCACTATTGGAGGGGAATTCTCAATAACTTCCTCATGTCGCTCAACCAACACATGCCTTCAAGGTGTCATTTATTTACAATTCCATACATGATCTTTAGAATGAAACTATTACACTTTTATGAAAGGAAATATATAGGTAGGATCATCACTCACCACCAAACTAGTTTGTAGAAACTATCCAAACAAGGCCACTCACAACTGAATCACCACCTTTGGCCATCTTTCCTAAGGTCATGGATAACACGAGTACCTAATTCACATGGTTAAAAGAATTATCTTTTAAAACCATCCAAAATCATTTTCATATCCCAATTTAATATTACAACATGTTAACCTTTTTTCACTTCATTAGTAAACACCCTTTTTAAATTACTACTTGACATTCTCAATTCCCTTTTTACCCATTCATACCATCTCATTAAGAAAAATTTTTCCATCACTTTTAAGAAAACATATGCATCATAACCATTATATCGCGCATACCCATCCCATGTGTGTGACTATAGTGATTCATTTCACTTACCTATATAGGTTCCTAGAATGATGCATGAATGCACAAACTCATACCTTCCCAACCACAAGAAAAATATCACCAAACTGTCAAATCACACAACAAGTACATCACCAATGGTGAAATATAATCAAATACAAAAACACACAACAAGAACAACAATCCCCTCCTAGGGTGACTTGGGTTTTCCCCCGTACATGGGTTAGATAATACAAAGTACGATCTCATTACCAAGTCCAGAAAATTTCATAACCTCCTGTCTACCATCCCCAAATCGCAAGAAAGAGAAAATAACTCCTTTGATACCAATTTGTAACATCCCTAACCCAATAGATACTAAATTGATGCACCGAGGTAGGTAGTTACATGACCTCAAGAGCGCCTCCCCATACGCCATAGGTTTTTGACTAGCAGTGAGGGTGCAATAGGTCACGTGGGGAGACTATACCCTCATTACTAGAGTAATCCACAAAATATAATAACTTAAATAACAGAACCAAAAGAGAACAATCAATAATAAGAATAAGTAACCAATTTCTAAAACTTGATACAACCATATAAAATAGTAAATATGTCACGCCATGCTACAATGTCAAGTGAGAAAAACCACAAAATAATAAAATAAAAGGATCCCCAAAATGGTCGGGACTCCAAGTATAGAACCTCACCCAACATGTCCTATGTCCAAATAAACTCCCTAGCATAGGGCCATTTCCCTTTTCCTGACCTGTAAGAATGAAATCTACTCGGGTACCCAATAGCGGCCTGAGCAGGGTGTGAGTATAACTAAGTAGGCCACCACCAATGGGGTCTAAAAAATATCCAGCAAAGGTAGATAGTGAATAAAAGTGATAAATGATGACAAGAACGGATAAACAATTCATTGGGCATTCTAGACTATGTTCATTTAATTTATACTACCATTGAATCTGGGTTTACTACTTGTGAATTTTGTGATTTAGTCTACCCTTTTCATGTGTTCAATGGACTAGTAATGTTCAAAATTCTAAAGAATATGGGGATAAAATCAACCCCTATCTCATTAGGTATCACATTATAAAAATATCATAATCATCACCTTGAAGCCTCAGTCCGGGTGGAATGCAACTGTCAGGGGAATAAAACTCCATCCAATTCCCTAAAACACGCATTTAGGTGTGAATATAGAACCTTGGTCCAACTCAACCCGTGGGCATAGAACCTCAAGTCTATACCCCACTCAACCAAGCCATGTGTACATGCTTATTCATCATTTACTACAATCAACCATAGCTAACATCATTTACAACATCACAAAAATATAAATAAAGGGGAAATTAACATTATTGCCTCAATCTATCAACACATTCATCATTTATATTTCTTAACCCTTTATCCCCATTTCACATTCCCCATGCCGATCTCACTAATCATTTTTAAGTAAAAATATAGTCCCCTAACATTTTCCCTTTAACCCCTTTAACCCTTTTTCATGCCGAACAAACAACCTCTTAGGCCATTACCCAAGCTAAGTGTACTACTAAACACAAATTATACATCCTTAAATAATATTAACATATTCATAATGAGGTCTATGTTCTAGTAAAATGACCTTACACTTACTTAGCTAAACTCTATGTCTGAGGAATATCAACACACCCCTCGGGTGGCCCTAATTAGGTCGAGTCACCCCCTTGCATCCCATGGGGATCCATAGGGGTTCAATTAACCATTTAGACACCCACTACATCATCTCATATCAACATCACTAAGAACTCATCAAAATAGGTCATGAATAAAAAACCTACATGCAAAAATCTATTTAAAAACCAAGGGTTATAACTTGTAGATGACCTACCTTGATTATATTGGTGAACACACCCTCAACCGAGGCCTTAGATATCGATTCAACCAACCCTTGAATCTTTAACCTAAACCTCACTAAAAATAAGGGTTTGAGATCTTCAAATGGAGATGAGGAATAAATAGAAACCCTAAACCAAAAAGAAAAGCAAGAGGAAGATTAGCCTTACCCAGATCTTCAATATGCAACCAATGACACTCCAAATGGCCCTAAGATGATGGAGATTGATCATTGTAAGCTCTTGGATATTTTGGGGAATCACTAGGGCTAGAGGAGGAAGAAAAGAGGAAAATTATGAGTTCACCTTATTTCTCCCAATTAGCATTTTTGTAAATTTTTAGAAATTCCCATGCCGCATGGTTTACCCACACAGTTTGTCAAACCGTTCGCAAACTGTACGAAGGATACTGCCCACACTCCCTCCCTCTCGCAAAATTTTCCAGAATATGTGCAAACCATGCATATTTCTAATACACGCACAGTCTCCCCTCTCACGGTTTTCCAAACTGTGTGAAAACCGTGCAGACTACCGAGCCTTCTTAAGGACTTCGGAAAACATTTAATTAACCAAAAAGGGGACTAAAACTAAAACATAAATAAGAACATAATTTTGAGATAAATTTGGGATCTTACAATATGATATGTGGTTCCTTGGACCGTGTAAGGTATGATAGGGGAGTATGAATAGTTTTGTGAATTGTTCCACTAACCATGAATCCCATTGACTCATGATGTGATTTGATCCCACAATCATTGAAAAAGTAAGCACATTGTTTGAGGTCCATGCAACCAACCTTAAAAAATAGAAAATTAAAATTTTGAGTCTAAAAGGCATATAAGGATTCACTTTAAACCCCTAAATAAATAAATCACATTAAAAATAATTTTAAAATTGAAATCCAAATTCAAACAACTATAAATTTTTACCTAGGTGTTCATTTAGGCTTAATAAGTTATTAAATCAAATCCAATGAAACAAAATGCACTTTTAGTTATGAAATTTACCTATAATAGTTTTTTTACTAGGTCAAAAGTGGTTCATAAGACTATTAAAATCATGTTTTATGTCTAAATATGAAAATTTAATAATTCATTTAAAAGTATTTAGTGTTGAAACAAGACCTATAATTTTGAATTTATTATTTTATTTCAATAAAAATTTTATTTTACATATTTTCTTTAGGATATATGATCAACATAAAGTAATCGAATGAATTTTATTTTATAAAAAATTTGATTTTACTCAAGTATATGATTATTTTTGAGAAATAAGAATTTCAAACATCATTTTTTAATAAAGTTTCCACATAAAAATGACATTGAAGGTGAGGTATGGTAAATAAATACTTGATTCTAAGGGAAAACATTTTGGTGGAGAATTCCAACATGAGAATGATATTTTAGAATGTTTTATTTTAAATTGGTATATTTTATCACAAGGTTGATTAAATTGAGGCATTTTGAATATTTTATACCTTAGGAACATTTTTAAAATAAGTGGAGGATTTTTTTGAAACCATATTATATTTTACAATAATGAGACATGCGGTGACTTTTCATGGAAAAAATTAGTTATAGTAAGGAGAATTATGATTCAAAACATTCATTTGTTTTAAGTATATTTTATTATTTTTTGTATTTTATTATATTTTATTTAAATTTTAAGTAGCTTAATGATCTAGTGAATGATCTCAAGGATTTCCATACAAACCATGTAGGGTAATTTTTAAGGCAGTGTGAAATGCATGGTTCATATATAGTTTAGAGATCATGCATCCTTATTAAACCACCTAAAACGTCATTTTTTGTCTAAAATTCTTGATTCTTTACATGATTTATTTATGGATTGATATAATGATATTATTAGTGTTTTATATAGTTATATAATTTATGAATTGTGTTTTAAATACTTGAGATATTTTTTATTTGTAATAGAATTATTATGTGTTATGTGTATTATATTATTATTAAATGTTTTTTAAGTCAAATTTAATTGACTTGAGACTAAGGTGATGTTATTATTCAATGGCTATAAAGTAAAACATTATGTGATATTGTTATTATTATCATAAAATATTATTTTTATGATATTATTATTTTTATAATTATATTATTATTGTTATAATTGGTATAAAAAGGAAAACTATCCCTATTTATCTCATTTTTAACTAACTCAAGTTAATGGGAGAGGGTTTTCATTACCAATTTATTTTAATCCAATTAAGAGGAACATTCAAGGAAAATATGATATAGTTTAATTCCCACTTTTCTTCTTCATTTTTGTCCTCTCCCCCTTCTTCTTCATCTGTTACCAGTTTCTCTTATGGATAATTTATACACTATGTGTTCCAAAATTAGGTATATTACTATAAAATGGTATAAAATTTTGGAAGGAGAGTTATCTTACTAAATTATGTTATTGGAGTTTTCTATGAGTCTTTCATACCTTTTTAGAGGTTAGAACATCATCCATTGGCTTATTATCAAGTGTTCCTACCTCCCGATATTTGATAGATTATGTGAAATTGGAGTTTTATTTTAATTTTCTGATATTATATGATTATTTAGGCTTCAATGAGGATTATTAATATATTAATACTTAATGAAATTATCCAGGCACTAATTTGGTAGAAGATTCTATACTCTTACCCTTCTTTGACAAAGTTTTATGGGTTTTAGTGATTATTTATTTATTTTCTATGAAAACATATATCTCATAATGATATAATTTTGTTTTATATGAATGATCACCTTATATTTGAGAAATAGATGTTTTACTCAATGTTTTTATATGGATTATTTATAAATTATACTTTAATTTTTTCTTTATAATTTTTATTATTTTATTACGAGTTGGTTTAATTTTATTGTATCATGTTTGGTTTATTTATTCCATGTCATTATGTCCCTAATTTTTATGAATGTTATGGTTAGATCCTTATTGAATGAGATTTTTTATGGATATTATATGGGATAATTATATATGAGTGTGTATAACAGATTCAAATGATAGATTTTATATAATTTTTTAGTTCCTTGATTCTTAATTTAAAAATTTATGGGAACCCTTGGGTATCTAAGTGGCAATTCCAGTGATTATTTTTATACAAGTTATAATCTTGATCTGAATAGTACCCCTAGTTTTGATTTTACTTTGAATAATGGTATCCCCTTAATCAATTTGAGTATATAAATGTTAGGATGTTGTAGGATCACATCAAATGCTAGAGAGATGGTTTTATAAGAGTCAAGTCCTATACTATCTCCTTTAGAACCTAGAGGTCTATCACATTATGATTTAGTAATTATTTTATGATTTGGTGTTATTATATATGTTTGTGTGAGTAATAATTTTTTATAGGTTATTTTAATTATGTTTTGTTATGGATTCATAAATCAACTTAATTTTTTAAGAAATGATGTAAACTTTAATCTTTATTCACTATCATATTTTATAAAAAAGAATTTTAATTATTTGTTTTACAACTAACATATGAGGTTTTTATTGTGAAAATAAATGTATAAAATTAGGAATCCTATTGGGTTCATACCCACTCTCTATATGTACAAATATGGTATATATGTTTTTTTATATTTTTTCCATTCATATAAGTATGATACATTATTATTTTTCCATAGGAGTTGAACCATGTGTTTATTGTAGAGATATGAAGGTGTTGTCTAAGACTTATATGAAAATTATTTTTTCTCTCTCATCAAGACAAAGTATGTAAGTCTTCTCGCCACTACCCCATACATAATATCTATAGATATGAATAACTACCCAATTAATTTGGGGTGGGGGTGGTGTATAATTCAACCCCCCCCCACACACATATATATCATAACATGGTTTACTTTGAATGAGAAATTTGAAAGTATATATATATATATATTAATTCATAATTTAAAGATTTCATAACATATAAAAAAACATTAAGGTTAACCAATAAGTAAGAGAAGATACTGATTGATTAAGGAAAGCCCAATCAAGGAATGATATCATATAGATAATATCACACTTGAATTAATAATACATTTATAATTAGAGTAATCTTGGAGGAAAATATACCATAGAAGGATATTAGTTCAAAGGATCAAAGTGATTGATTTACCAAGGAATTCATGGATAATCCTTTTAAAGGAAGGAGTATGTACCCATATATCTAATATCATCATGATATATATGAATAAGTCAAGTTAATATTCCCTAGATAAATATTTAGATATAAAATCTTAATTATTCCAAATATAAAGATTTATTCTAATGGTCATTTTAAAGGAAAAATTAGGTATACCTAAAATCACATCTTGGCAATGATTCCTCTTAGAACTTATATAAAAACCTAACCATAGATATAGAAATACACACATAATTATTATAAAATAGGTAATAAGAAGTATAAAACCAAATTTAAGATAAACTAATATGAAAATAAAATAACTTTTAAAAATAATTCAAAGTGTAAAAAAATATGAAAATTCTTACCTCACTTATCACCTCTTAAATTTCTAAAAATAACCATTTAATAACATAATAAATTCTTTAAAATTTAAATAAAAGAGAATAAGATAATAAACAATATCAACAGATTTAAAGTGAAGAAAAATAGGTGGATTATGGGGTATTTATAATAAAACTTGTGAAATTATTTTTTTATATATTTGTAACATACCCTATTTTTTTATTTTATTGATTTACATATTTATTTAAATTAAAAAACAAATATTATGAATTTTTTGGGATTTTTTTTAATTTTTAACTATTAATTATTTATAATTTAGTTAATTACGTATTTATTTATTATTTATTAATATAAAATTTTAGTTGGTAGATAATTATAAGTTATATTAAGGGAAAAAATAGTTATCCAACATGGTTTGGGGAACTATGTATTTAAATATTCTTTACTCTCTATCTTTATAAAGTAAAAAACACAATTAGTTAACCTTGTAACTTAACCATGTGATAAACTATGAAACTACTAAAAAATAATTTCTTATTCATATTTTGTGTCCAATATAAGGGCCTAGAATTTATTGAAACATTAATTTATCATTTTTTGGGTGCTTAGGGATTCTAGGGAAGTCTGTTAGTAGTTTTATGGTTAGGGTTATATTCAGTTTCATCATTTTTAGTACATAAAATTTATGACAGATAGTGATAATTATCTACCAAAAAATATGATCATAATTTATCCTAATAATTAATACATATCATCATTTAAGAATTGTATATAGAAAATGGAACCTTCCATTCATTATTATGTAGCTCATGATTACTATAGGTTAATAATATGTTAGAATTATTGTGTTATTTTAGTCTTTTTAGCATCAATTTAATCTTATGTAAGTTTGAATTGATCCTTATATGAGTTGAATTACCAAATTACTTATTTTAATATGAGTTCAATCTAATATTACATGGAATAATTTCTAAAAGATATTATTCTTACAAAAGATCAATAGTTCTTTTTTAATCATATGCGTGCCAGTTTCTATGAATTTAATATCACACAAAGTTTTTTTATTCTCACATAGCTCATTGATCCTTCCTTACACAATGCAAAGATTTTGGAATTAATATAATGTAGATACTTTGACTTCTAAAATTTATCTATATACACCTTTATAATTTCCTATATAATAATAAATCCCTCTATAATAAAACTTTCTCGGTGTAAAAATAGTTTTCTTAATTTATAAGAATCATCTCTTATAGTTTCCTTCTTTTCTGAATCATGTTTTATGATTTATAATTGAATGATCAATCATAAGACCTCAAAATTCAGGGACTTTTGTATAAAATAAAGTCCCCTTCCACTTTTTCTATGTTTAAAAATTAATTTATGGGAAATAAAATTTCACGATGTGGTGATAATCAATACTTCACGAATTCCATTGTTAGTTTTTATTTTAAGATATTTGACCCAATTTTAGAAGAGGAGAAATAAGAGGATAACACTATGAACTTTATAGATGTATTTTTAACCTCATAATTCTATACACTTTAAAATTAATTATAAATTTTGAGTGTCTTCTTAGATTAATCTTCTTGACTCTAAGACCTAGGTTTTCCTGGAATCTATTTTTAAATTCTTCCTGGTGTCTATGTAAGAAACATGAGCTTTTAGTGGTAAAATTCCTTTTAATTAAAGGTCTCTCTTTACCCCCCTTTTCTATTACTTTTTATTTATTTTATTTTCTAGGGAAGGTTATAATAACCATTATATTTTCAGTTGATGTATTATTTGATGTAAAGTGTCATGAAATAGGTTATTAGAAGATTCTCCCAAATTTAGAGATGCTTTGTTATGATGATTTCAATGTAGAATGGATCAAATTAATAGGGTTAGGGTATTTATGAAATTTAATTCTATATTCTGAAATAATTATCTACTTGACATGTGGTGAAACCTTTTAAAACACTTTGATATTTAAACCTTTGAATGTTATCCCATTTGAATCCAAAAATTATAAGTCACTTATATTTTTATCCCTTTAAAAATAATGATTAGAATTACCATTATTATTCTTCATTGAAACCCTCACATTAAGTTATATAATACATTATTCTTATATCACTTTAACATTTAATAATTCACCCGTAAAAACTAAATAGAATAAGGAAAGTTTATGATCTTACCTTGGTCTCAATGGTGAGGGTTTAGTCTTGGGGAAGAGGTTATTATTTAATTTAAGTGATCATGTTATCATACTCTTCTATTGGGACCGATATTATTATTTGGTCTAAGGAAAAGGGATAAAATATGTTTCTTATTTCACTTAAATTATGTATTTTGTTTCCTTTCATTCCATGATTGTTATCATTCACACCCTATTTTATTAAATCTATAATTTTGGATTAATAATATTATTATGAAATTCTATTATTTTTATTAGAGATTAATTTTATGATGTTTATACAATATGATATCCCATGATTAATGGGAATTATTTTGGAATTCAAACTAGAAAAGATAAATCTATATTGGAAATGAAAATATGAAATAATGGATATATTGTTTTATTATACTGCCTTATTAATTATTGAACATCTTAGGTTAAAATATATACTATTGGGGTGGAAGGTGGGGGTGAATTAGTGGAAAAGTCTTTTTAAATTTATTTTATAAACAATCTTCTATGAACTTTTAATATTTTTACACAATCCTCTTAAATATCTTCCTCACTCGTATGAAAGTAAAATGGAAAATAATGAAAGGCACACAAGGGTTTTTATAAGGTTTGGAACCAAAGAGGAGACAAACTATTTGATGTTTTCAGTTTATTATTCTAACAAACTGAGATTTTATGAGACTGATTATTTTGATTTCTTTTATGTATTGTGTTTTAAGCTACACCAAGATTAGTTTACTCTATACGCAACACCGTATTTGCTTGGAGTATACACAACACTATTCTTGGCTTACACTATTCTTGGCTTATGTTGCAAAGAATTTCAAGTTCTTTTGATAAAATTCATTTCACACAACATTGAGTATAGATTTTGTTCAATGTATAAATTAACTAATTTTAGATTATGTTATATGGAACACCAAAGGAAGCTTGCACTACACGCAAAACTGACTTGGCTTGCGTTACACACAAGAGTGACCTTGCTCAATAGCTTGCGTTGTATGCGATACTGAGTTATGATAATAATGATATATTATTAATAATATTTTTTAATGGGATATAAACCAGATGTTATTAATATTATTAACCACATTTTGAATTTTATATAACATTAACATTAATCTTACACATGATATGAGAACAAAATCAATTTTTTTCACATAAAAGGAGTATTTTCCAAAAAATGTGTTTTACTGCCTTTTGATGGCACACCCATTTTAAATCTAGTTTTGACACATTTATAAGTTAAATTTGAAAAAATAATCTTATTATTTTGAATCATAATATACAAATTTACTTTGGATAAATTCTTGATATTTTTCTGGTAACTTTCATATTTTGATGAATAGTAAAAATACGCTAAATTTTAATTAAAAAAAACTTTTTTCATCGAGATAATTTATATGGTTAAATTATAATAATGAATGGTTTTAAGGTATAAATAGAATATATATTTACAATTTAATATAATTTATTTCATTAGCATTAATTTTATATTTAGTTCATAGGTAGAAACATTTCAATCTTTTGCAATGTTTTAACTTTTAAAACTCGTTTTCTCAACTACGAGATTAATTTTAAATTAATTATTGAAACTTCTATGTCTTGAATACGGAAAAATGGATTACATATTTGGAATTATTAGGTTCAAATTATTTTAATAGGATACTTTTAATTTTGGTAATTATGAATAGAAACTATAGTAAATTTTATTTACCAAAATTAAAGGTAAATCAGGTAATTAAGAGTAAAAATAATATTATAAAATTAACCTAACACTTATCTTAATATAATTGCATGAACATATTTTTTTATAAAAAATACTTGGGTCTAAATGGTGTCTATTGATACCCACTTGGATAAGATTAAACATTTAATTTATTTTATTTAAAGAAAAGTGAAATATGTCTCACTCAAACTTTAATAATTAAATTATTTTTAATATAAGGACATACATAATATCAATTAGATTATAAATACTCATTTTAAAGACAATTTTTTTATTTATCATGGTAATTTATTATTTTTTTAAGAAATATATAATTACCTTAATAGCTTATACATTAATGTTGTAGAAATTATTTTGTTAGTGAAAAATCAATAATATAGTTTTTATTAAAATAATAATACCCACCAAAAGTCCCAAACACTTTCCCAAAACTTATTGGTCAAGTATAGCTAAACCATAAGCATCCAAGGGTCGACTTGTTGACCATTTGGTGCCTTATTAATGAGATTATGACACTTATATTATATTATTTTAAATGATGTCAAAGTTGTCACCTTCATAATTTAATAAATATAACATTTTAAATGTTGGAGTTTTTAGAAGATAAATTCAACTAAACGTATTATTATAAAATATATTAGATTTATCTTAATAATAGTATTTTATTTTTAATTTTTTAATTATACACAAATGTTGTAGTAATTATTTTATTAAGAGAAATATCAAATAAATGGTATTAAAAATATTAAAATAAATATTATATGAACTAATTAATGTGCTCCAAAAATTTTATAGATGAATATGAAATGTTAGGAATCTATTAATTTTTTTTTCATATCTATCTTTTATGTAGATTTTATTTAAATTCAAATAAATTAATAGTGTCAAAATTAACACTATTGATATTTTATAAAAATACAATATTATTAAATAGTTTAAAAATCAAAAAAATATTTTAAAATTAAAAATTAAAAATTATATGGTCTAAAATTTCATAAAAGTATCCAATTATGGACAATTATAAACACATAAGTAAGTATTTATAACCATTTAAAATCAATAAGTTATAACCACAAATAAAATTAAATAGATTAAATAAGGATAAATCAAAATAATAAGGTTTAAAATAAAATCAAAACGTGTATAAATTTTATTGGTTTATGAGATTACAACCGTATATCATCTCATATTCTAAGTTGAGTCATTTTTGAGGTTTTTAAGTGGGGTTTTATTTTATTATAAATTAATATTTTTGAACTTTCCTAGAGTGCCCCTCTCCTCTCTTATAAAAGGGAACCACCTCCCTCTCCTATTCACTCCATTTTTGAGCCTTAAAGATTGTACAACCCATGAAAATTTCTATTTTAAACTCCCATAATTAAATTCTATAGGTTTTGGTCTTCTCAAAAGTCCAACTCTAGTGCCCTAAGAGGAATTTTAAAGGGGGCATGTCGAGGAAGAGGTAATCTCTTCTACCGATACTTTAAAATTTATTTCTTCTTTTACTTCCTATTATATAGTTTTTTAATTATAAAGTAATAACATCAGAATCAATCATATACTGATATGTTATTAAAAAAATTAAACAACCCTATTTCACCTTTTATCTATCTTACAAAAAATGAAATCACCGCACGTGCGTATGTACGACTTACCGTCTCCACGCCATGGTGTAATCTGTTTTTCACCACCACCATACATGGATGGGTATAATGGAGGAAATAATAATTATAGATTATTATTATAACATGATACTAATTATGATATATTATACACTATCCACATCAAAATCGTTCAACAAACTATGAGAATGATATCGTCACTCGTGCGTATGTACGACTTACCGTCTCCACGACGTGATGCGATCCATTATCCATGTTAACCATTCAAGAATGATTATAAAGTATATATAATAATCATATATATGAAATAATAATTCTACTATATTTATATATATATATATATGTCATTTACTTACTTCCATCCAATTCAATAAGGAAAACAAAACAACGTTTATGTGTACGTACGACCTACCGTCTCCATGAAAGGTGTATTTCATTCCATTTATTGATCTATTATATATATATTTATATAATAAATATAATAAATATATATATATTTATATATATAAATTTTTTTACATTATAGGAGTAATTAAATCACGATCTAAGTAATCATATTTAGAATAACAAGTCAAAACATGTATGATAAATGAAAGGATTATTATCCAAAACTTTGCTTTACCATGAAATAGACAAATAAACGGGTAATATAAAGTCATAAGTGAATCATATATGATATAATAAATATTATTATGGTTCTTTTACAAGTTAATAATATGTTTAAACCCACTATACAAGAGTTTCAGACAAATACAGAAGAAATGAGACCTAAGGTAAGGGATAATCTCGCAATCCCATTTTTATCCGAGATTGTTTATATGTAAGTATTTACTGGGGAATATTTATCATCAAAGTCCATGTCTCCTAAATATATAATATTACTTCTATCCTCTGAATTTTTTTTAAATTCAATTTTACCCATTGGTGAATTTTTATAAAACGATATGTTTGGAATCTTTGGTCGTTTTCTGTACGAGATACATTTTGACTTTTCTATCAAAAGTACCAGAATAATGATTTTTTAACTTATACGGAATGAATATATTTTTACAGTTTCACAATGCCTTATTTCCATGAATATTCCTCTACAATATTTCATGATTATTTTCTACAGAATTATTTTCTTTTAAAATTCCACATCATTTTGAGAAAATAAAATGATTTTGAAGAAGATAGGATATTTTCCTCAAGAATTAATTTAAAGTGTTTTATCAAAACCATTTTCCATATGAGATGAAATTATTTAATATGGTTATGTTTCTAGTATAATTTCCTTATTATTTACATAGTTTGATTTTTTTATGATGAAATGATATCCATTTGTTTTATATGGATTATGTTATGATGGGATGATGGTTATGAAACCCATTTTATTCATTGGGTTATGATGAATGGTTTATGTTTATTTTGTGGCACATGTAATAATGATTTCATTATAAGATATATAGAACTTATATCTCCCTAAAATTCATTGGGTAAATATTTATATTTCATGAGATAGACATGGCTGGAATAACAAGTAGATTTGGTTCAGTAATATTGGGCTGGAATGACAAGTAAACTTGGTTCAGTAATGGACTTCATCCACTATGATGGTCTTGGAAGCAATGCCTTGGCTACTATGGAAATCATATTATGAGATTAATGGTTTTCCACAATTCTATGTTTTATTGTAATGCTATTTTTTCATGATTAGTGTTCCTTTATGATCTATGCCTTACGAACTTCCAAGATTTATTTCATGACTCAATATTTTGAAGTTTAAACTTTAAGTTCATGTTTTTTTTAATTTCAAATGTATATGGTTTGTTTTATTTTCTCCATGTTTTCCCTTAATGAGCATTTGAGATCACCTTTTTTTTATGTTATCTTTTCTCCAGGAAATAAATAAAGGTTTTAGGTAGGAAAAAAAGGGAAAATTTTTTATGGGAGATGTTGAAGATCTTTCACCAAGTTAAAAGATTATGTTCTATGTTTCTAAAGACACTAAACTAATACGGTCCTTGGGCGTCTATTTGTGTTATATATAAAGTATTCCACAAAATAAATTTAATATCCATGTATGTCAATCTTGGGTCTCTACAATTATCAAAACATATATTATATCACTATTTAAATTTATAGCGATTACAAGTGCTTAACAATTTCACATAAGGGTTATCATCCACTTCCAAGGGTAGGTATAATGTACTTATCAAATAAAATAGGGAATTATTTATATTGGTACTAATAGTCTGAAATAATTTCTTCTACTCTTGGTATGAACTTGATAATAAGAGTATTTTAGGATATCTCAAAATAGGATAATATGATCTTTTTCTTTGAAGTTAGGTCTTCAACTACCAGAGGAATATTCACATTATAACATATATATTTACTATCATCCTTAATCTATAAAAATGATAAAATTATGCATAAGAGTGTTCATGCCTCTTGTCTTATTTATCATAAAAATAATCCACCATAATATCAAAAATAGAATCAGCTTTCCTCAACACCAATAATCAATAACAAAATCACACATCGGGCAATATTCTCTTCACTCTCTTTGATATACTAGTTATTCAGTCTTTATCCCATATCAAATTCTCAATTCCTAGTTTCAATAACTAATTATAAATCCTTAATTTTACACTTCTATATTCACAAAATTATGTGAATAGTATTTCTATAACTATTTAAGGAAAATATTCCTTGATTATTATTAATAACATTGACACTGGTCAATTTCCTCTTGATAATTTCTCCAGTTTGACCATGATAATAAATTTCAAATATTTTAATTTGAAAATATCATAAATATTTCTCTATGATATTCTCATTCAATTATATCCAATATTTATCTTGAATCACAACTTAATAATATATTTTAATATTTTGATATTTAAATTTAAACTAATAATTATCAAAACTTAACTTCTAGAGGAATCTTCAAGAAATATTTATGCTTCAAAAAATTCTATAACCATTAGAATATTATGATTTAAGCATAATCAATACATGATATAATGAGCCCCTCTTATTTTTCCAAATTTTTAGTTACCAACTTCTATTTTATAAGACATATTAAGACATATGAAATCACTTATAAAGTCTTAAATTTTTTAAAGAAAATCCATATATAGTCGTAGAAAATGTTTTTATGTTCTCAAAGTTTTATTAAATCTTTAACAAAGTATTATGAAAAATTAATATCTTTATAAAAACTAATCCAATTTTTACAAAACTAAATAAGTATTTTAGTATTTTTGAAAATATTTTAAAAACTAAGGATTCCATACAAAATAATAAAGTTTTTATGAAATCTTCTAGAAGTATTACAAAATCTCAAAGTATTATGAAAAATTTAAGACTCATCCATTTTTTAGTGATATAACATAAATTATAGGATTCTTCTATAAAGAATATAAGTTCTTCAAATCACCTTTAAATATTTTCAAATAATTTTAATGGTTAACAAAAAATAAAACCATATTCATCAATTACATTAGGTTCTTTAACATTACCATTTTGCTTTATTTTTCAACCTCAATAAATCATTTTAAGAAACACTAAATCATAAAATTTCATAAAGGTAATTATATTGAAACCATGCCACTTGATAAAGTAGTTTTTTGGAGTTAATTCTATCCATCGGTGATAAGAAAATTTTGTCCATGTGATTTAGATTATCTCCCCCTAAATTTGAGAAATCATATAACTTTTTAATCTTATTTTCTATAATGATATCTCAATTTTCAAAATAGAAAAATTAAATATATGTGTACTTTTTATCCCCCTTTAAAAATAGAATGTAAATCACAGTATGGGTATATCCAAAGTCCCTTAAATGTAAGTGAAGGGTTGGATATTCATATTTATCCTTAAAGTACCAAATCTATCTTTGGATATTTCTTTGGTGATGTTAAAAAGTTGATCTTAGGTAGGAATTAATTATATATTTCTATTAATAATGACCCATCCCAATACTCCTAGATCCGGTGTTGGAAAAACGTACTTTAAAAATTGCCTTTGATACAAAGTGAGATAACCCAACATAAACATACATATATTTAACATCATTTTAATAACTTAAACAATAAATCCTATAACAATATCTACATTCCAAGAATATAAGGTTTTGTGTCTTTTAGAATCCTCTATATAAGTAACTTATTTTACAGCAATTGTGAATATTTATCCATAATTGTGCCATGTGACACCCTCCAGGACATAGAAACATTTTATTTTGGGATTATTTTTTATCCCTTGTGAATCTAGAAGTTTTTGGGAATCGAGGGTTTATATTTTCAATTTTTAGGTAAAGAAGTTTGGGTGAACTATCCTGTCATCGTTAATTATAATCATGAAATATGAATCTGTTAATTCTAGTGTAATTTTTCATGTTTTGAGCACAATTTGTATAGTAGTGAACGATTTACAGGTAAACCATGTGAATGGTTGTTTTTGGGTCTATATCCAGTTGTATTACTAGAACAAGGTTTGTCTAAACATGAAAATATTCCCAGGTAATGGTTCACTTTGGTTTTCATGGGATAGTAGGGACCACACAATTAACTCATAGTTTGTTCAACCATTTGGTCTAACCATGTGACATTTATAACTTTATTAAAAATAGAAAGTTACCCTGATATCCTTGAAAAATTTTAACCCAAATCTCACCCAAATTTATCATTATCTAAACCTAGTATTTACTTGATGTTTTAGGGGTTCTCCCTTTGGTCTCTTGGTGATTCTACTTTGGTCTTGGTAGATCTCTTCGAGGAATGTTCTAATTTCCACCCATTTTCTCCCCCCTCTCTAGATCTCTCCTCAATATTTCTAATCCTTAAAGTTTTGAACCTATTATAGGATGTGATTAATAGATATATAAGTATTTATGGGGAATTGATGATGTTTATTATATATCTAGGAATGAGAGTACCCAATCTCCTTGTTCGAATATATACTTTTAAATGTGACTACGTTTCCTCCATTGATGAGGTACGTGTCTTTATAAAATGGTTCTTTATCATGGAAAACTTTATATTTCATTGGTTTTACTTAGGGTTGGATTATAAATTTTTTTGATTTTATATCTATGAGGGCTGTTTTGTGTAATTTCATCTTTAAGGGAATGAAAAATGGTTTCAAATGAGGTTTTATTTAATTTTTTTTAAAAAATTATTGTGTTCGATGAAATGAATCAAAGATGGTTTTGACTTTAAAAAGGAATTTCAATCATGGGAGTGGTAATGATTTACTTGTATAAAGGTTTTATTAAACTACGGGCATGATTTACTTGAATGTATTGGGTAAACATAACACATCGAGACCTTAGGCACATCAAGTTATGGAAATATGAAAACCTTAGTGAGTGTGGAACCACTAAGGGTTATGGTTTTGATACCGATTGATTGTGGTAAGACCTGATATTATTAGAAATCAAATTATGATTCCTAGTGTTCTTTTCATGTCCAAGTTATGTATTACCATAGTCTAGATCCCAATTGTTTCTTGGATTTATTCATAATAATTATTTTTCTTACCTTGATTCCTTACATGTTTATCTTATGAGTTTCCATAAATGGTTTTGATTATTTACCTCTATTTATCTTCCTTGAATTTGTTCATATTTTTAGTCAATTTGAATATGACATGTTTTAAGGGAACCCAATGGATATTTTATTAAAAATGTTTCCAAATGATATTTCTTCATGAAACTTGTTTTTTTTAAAGCTATAACCAATAGTTTCATAGTGATAGATATTGTATAGATTCATAATGGTATCATACTGGGAATTTTCCTTACACTATATATATAACTTTTTATGTATGTAGAATTGGTTTTGTAGGATCTAGGTAAAGGTAATGGTGTCATGTAGCTTTATGACTTGGCCGATGTTTCTTCTATGGTGGTTTGGTATGTCAGTGACAGATTATCACATGGATAATTGGTTTTGGTTTATTTCCAAGATTATACTTCTATATTTTTTTATGTCTCATGGTTATCCACCTCTTCTTAATTGATATACTTTGGTTGTTTTTATTTATCTTTGTATACATGATACATGTTGTGTTTTGTTTTAAGGGTTAAATTGTTCCCATGGTTATGTGTTTTGATACCTAGGTGCATGTAGATATACCATGGAGATTGAGAATGAAATTTGGGCATTGTGGTGAGCTAGTTTTGGTGACATTTTAGGCTTACCTATGTCGATTTGTTATAAAATTATTTCATAGGTTTAAGGTTTTTAGGGTGGATGCTATAATGGAGTTAACACCATCAAGACTTAGGTGGTAAGTGTGAAAGAGTTCATGGCCAACTCACTTTTGTATATGACCTCAAGGTACCATGGGAGGTCATTGTTTTTTCATCAAGCCTTAAGATTTGTTTGGGTTTATTTAGATGAACCATATCATGTTCTATTTTTTGGATTTTTATGTCTCAAACTCTCACTAATCAAGTGTTATCTATTATGTTTAATTGAAAATTCCTCCTAAAAGTATCTATTTGAATTAGAGGGAAGGACTAGTGAGGTAAGACTTATAAGAAAACCCTCCAGTAAACACTACTTTAGTGGAAATAGTAATTTATACTATTCGATCCTTAGGTTATGTGGGTGGTGGAAATTGATAATAGATGGTGGATCATGATTTTGAGTTTACCAAAATAAATCCACCAATATTTTATGGTAACAAAGGAACCTAAGAACTTGAGGAATGAATTGAGATAATAGAAATGATTTTATACTTTTTGAATACTTTAGAGGAATATAAGGTGGGATTTTCCACTCATATTCCTGAAGGACATGGAAAGAAATGGTGGGATTCCATTATTAAAGCTAAATTATATGAGGAACTCACTTGAAACACTTTCAAAAAGGCCTTCAATTTGTAGTTATATCTTAATATGTTTCATGCGGTGAAGGATCTAGATTTTTCACCATGGATCAAGGATACTGTTAAATGACAGAGTATGCTAGTCATTTTTCCAAGTTGGTTTATCAATATCTAGAACTTGTCACTAATTAAACATCAATCCTTGAAATATTGATATGCATGTGAATCCCGAAATCTGATTGATTCTTATTCTCATGTTTTTACTAACCTTTTATAAGGTAGTTTATAAAGTGGTTATGGATGAGGCAAAATTATATGGGAATAAATATTATAGAGGATATTTTGTTTTAATAGGGGGTATCTAGGGTGTGTCATATATCCAAAAAATAAAATATAGTAAGAGTGATTAGTTAATATTAGGATTAGTTAAATGGTATTCTTTGGGACAACAACTGATGGTTTGCTACCAGTGTAGAATACCTGGTCATACTAATACTAAATGTACAGAAGAACCTAGGATTTTATATCATTATGGACACCACTGACCATGAGGTTATATGGTATTTCCTAGTTATTTATGTTTATATCTATGAACTTATCCTTGAAATGGATTGGATGGTTTGTTTTAAGGCACATACTGATTATTATCATCTTATAGTTCAATTTAAATTTACCAATGGGGTTAATCACATCTTTTAGGATGCATAGGAACATATATTTAGGAGGATAGGGTCATTTATTCCTAAGGTCAGGATGATATCATTCCATTTTTTAGATTTGTTTTGCAGTCATCGACCAAAATTTAAGCATTCTTATTCATGTCATTGTGAATGATTACCCTGGAGCCTTTATTAATTATTTTTTCATGTTACCTCCCTAGATATAGGTTGAGTTTTATGATTGAAATACTTTTGAGGATTAGTCCCATATCCTTTAAATATTATTATATGACACACAATGAGTTGAATGATCTTAAATAACTTCAGGATCTTTAAACCGATGGATTTGTTCATGTGATCGTGTCACCTTGGGATTCACCAGTTCTCTTCACAAAGAAGGCATATAAAATCCATTTAATTTTTTATTGGATAAATATTAATTGGGTGATTGTTAAGAACATGTATGATTTTACTATGATTTATGACATGTTTGATCAACTTAGAGGATCTTGATGGTTTTTTAAGATTGATCTACAATCAGGGTACCATCAATGAAGAGTCTGAGAGGAGGATGTTCTTAATACAACATTCAAGAGTAGGTATGGAAATTATTATCATTTGGTTATCAAATTTGGTCTTACTAATTATACTATGGTTTTTATGGATTTGATTAATCAAATATTTCATCAGTTATTGTGATCTTTCATGGTTGTTTTTATAAATGATATTTTGGTATATCCTAAGATGATGGGAGAATATAGGGGTCATCTAGATATTTTTATCATAACTCTGAATGGAAATCATATGTATAGAAGTATTTATAAATATAAGTTTTTGATCTTATAGTTGAATTTTATAGTCCATGTTATAACTTAAAGAGAAATATTAGTGGATCTTGAAAATATTTAGGTAGTAATGTCCTAAGAGAAACCCAGGAATGTGTTCGAGATCTTGAGCTTCCTGGATTTGGCTGGTTATTACAAAAGTTTTGTTTAGTATTTCTACAAGATTGAATTTCCCATGAAAGAGTTAACTTATAAGGGTGTTATGTATTAATGGAATGATAAGTATTGAATATAATTTGAGTAATTGAAGGTGAGTTTGATTTTATCTCTAGTTTTTATTCTTTTTGAACCAGGTTTATATTATGATATTTTTTGTGATGCCTCAGGAATGAGATAAGGATATATTATGATGTAGGGGAAACATATGGTGGCTTATGAATCTCATAAAATACACCCTAATAGAATAATTATCCCACCCCTAATCTTGAATTTGATGTGGTGATGTATTATATTAATACATGGTTCCACAATCTCTTTGGAGAGTGATTTACCATGTATTTAGATCATATGAGATCGAAGTATATTTTCTACCATAGAAATATGAAAATTTGATAGAGACACTAGGTTGAGTATATTTAGAATTTTTATTTTGATATTTATTACAATAATATAAAAAGGAATATGGTTATTTATGCATTGAGAAAAATATTACCGAATCATGCCTTGAAGGAATCAATGGAAGAGTGGTCCTTGGTGAATCTATTCATTAAGATATGCTTGGATGTGGAAGAAGCTAATGTGAATGTTTGATTAGATTGTTTAAAATTTGATTCTTAATTTTATGATTTAATTCATACATTACAAGTAAAAAACTTATATTGTTAGTTTTTTGGTGAAATATTTTATGGTGGGGGGAACACAGGTGACTGGTCTCAGTCACCTCTTGATGTCCTACGTTTCCAAGGAAGATTGGTCATTCTGATTATTATGATGTAGTAGTTGATGGATTGTGTAAGTTAGTCAAGATGGTCCATATACCCTGGGAATACTAAGATGTATCATGATTTGAGATGTTGGTATTGGTGGTCAGGGTTGAGGGGATCAATCAAAGACATCATATCACAATACTTTACCCACCAAAAGATTATAGAAGAGCACTGAACACCTTCCAGTTCGTTATATCATTTAACCATTATATTATGGAAATGGGATGAGATATCATGTACTTTGCAGTTATTTTACGATATAATATTAGTGAGAATAATTATATTTGGGTGATCAATGATCGAATTATTAAATCATCACATTTTTTTCCTATTAAGGAGACAATGAAGGTGGAAGTGATCGAGAACTTATATGCCAAAGATAACATGAATCTATATAGAGTTATTTACAATATTGTTTATCATAGTGATTCACGATTTTCATCCTAGTTTTACAAATTTTTACAAGAGGTTATGGTTTCTCTATTGAAGTTAATAATGACATATCACACTCAAATGGATAGATAAGCTAAGTGATCCATTCAAATTATTGAAAATATTCTTAAAGCATGCATGCTTTTTTATAGTGGTTCATGGAAAAAGTATATACCTTGGTGAAGTTCACATATAAAAACAATTATAAATATTCAATTAAAATTTAACCTTATGAATCATTATATGGTAATACATGTAAATATTATTTGTGTTGGGAAGAGTTGGGAGAGTGGTCTTTGGTTGGATGGAGTCTTGTTCAAAAGGAGAAGAAAAATGTGTAGTTGATTTGAAATAGGTTAGAGATGGCTTAGAGTCACCATAAATCCTATAAAGAACATTTTTATCATGCATTAAAGTTTTTATTAGGTGATTAGGTTTTTCTCAGGGTTTTAACTCATCTAGGACATCATTGTTTAGGAAAACATGGTAAACTGACTATGAGGTTTATCATCCATTTTGAGATCATCAAACATCGAGGAAATATGGAATTATGGTTGGGCTTACCATCTTACATGACTTTGATTCATGATGTGTTTCTTGTTTCAAACCCGAGGAGGTATCAACCAAACCATTATCACTTGATTAAATCAGATGATATATATCTTTATCCTATAACCGTAGTGATTGAGAAATCAGTTTAGATTATAGATCATAAGAATAATGTGATACATTGTAAAATAATTCCCTTGGTCCATTTACTATTGTAGTATAGTTGAGATAACCACAATATACTAGAGCGTGAAGTGCTGATGATGTATCAATGACCTTATCCCTTTTCTTTTCTAGAATAATGAGTATATTTTGAGGATAGAAAGTAGTATGTTGGGGATAATTGTGAGACCCTCTAGGTCAAAATTAAGTTATATTTTGGGATTATTTTGTCTCTCATGTGGTTCTAGAAGTTTTTGGGAGTAGCTGGTTAAGATTTTAGATTTTTGGGAGAAAACATATAGGCACATGGTCTTTCCATAGTTAGTAGTAACAATGTGATAACCGTGTAATATTGATCTATTTATTCTAGTGGAATTTTTCATAGTTTGAGAAAAGTTTGTATTACTACATGATATTTCTAGGTAAACTGTGTGAATGGTTGGGATTGAGTGCAGAGGAGTTTGCACCACTAACACAATATTTGTATAACTGTGTGGATATTCCCAGGTAACCATGCACTTTGGTTTTTTAGGGATAGTAGAGACCACACGGTTATTGCATTATTTTAACTATATTGTTTAACCATGGAACATGTATGAATTTCTTAAAAATATAAAATTACCCTGATACCCATTCTAATTTTAACCTAAATATCACCCTAATATATCATTAGATTAACCTAGACTTTAATTTCCATTATAGTATGTTCTTCACTTGATCACTTGGTGATTATCCTTTAGTCTTGGTGGATCTCTTTGAGGTATGTTCTGATCTCCCCCCATTTTCTCCTCCCCTCTCAAGATCTCTCCTCAATCTCTCTTATAGTTAAAGTGTTGAACCTCTTAAGGGATGTGATGGTTATATCAAGTTTTCATTATGGGTAATTTATAATGTTTCATATGTATATAGGTTTTAGAGGACTTTATCTCTTCATTTCAGCCACAATTTCATAAGGTGAATATTTTTCATCCATTGGTGATATAGGTTCCGCTATACAATGGATATTTATCATGGAACACTTTATAGTTTTTGTGTTTTCCTTTGTTTTGGATCATGAAAATGGTTTATTTGATATCAATTATGTTTTTATGTAATTTAATATTTAGTGGCATGGAAAATGGTTTTTAAGGGTCCTTTCTTGAAAAATATTTTTACACACTTCATGTATTTGATAAAATACTCAAATATAGTTTTGAACCTAAAATGGGTTTTCAAGAATAATAGCCACAATCCATTGATTGATAAATTTTTTTATTAAATTATGGGCATTATTTACTTGAATTTATTGAGAAAATATAGCACATGGTGACCTTGGGTGTATTAGATTATAGACACATAAAAACCATAGTTAGTAAAAAAATTAGGGGTTATAGTTGAGATACTGATAGATTGTGTCTGGAATCAATATTATTAGTATTCACATTATTTCAACTAGAGTTAAATTCTTGTCCTAATTACACATTCCCATAGGATAGATCCCAATTTGTGTTTGGTTTATTTTCAGGATAGTAATGTTTCATAACTTGATATCTTAAATGTTTATCTTATTAGTTTCCTTGGATGTTTTTGATTATTGACCTCTATTTACCATCCATGAATTTGGAAATATTATTATTCTCTTTAAAAATGACATGTTTTAATATAAACCAAATAATTTTTTATGAAAAAAGTTTCCGAATGAAATTTATTCTTGAATATTATTTCATATTGAAGGTAAAACTAAAAGTTTCACAGAGAAAAAAATTATATATATTCATAGTATTATCCTATTAAATGTTTTCCTCACACCATAAATATGCCTTTAGGAATATGTACACTTGGTTTTGCAGGATCAATGTAAAGTTAAAGGTGTCATCTATCTTGAGGACTTATCTTGGATGATGTCACTTTATGGTTTTTTGGGATGGTGGTGATGGATGACTACATAGATAATTAGTTTTTGTTTATTTGTAAGATTATCCTTCTAGTTGTTTTGTCATGTATCATGGTTATCCACCTATTATTCCATTATTTACTCTGATTGTTTGTATTTATCTTTTTATATATGATATACTAAGTGTTACATTTTTAGAGTGAATTATTTTCCTTGGTTATGTATTTTGATACATAGGTTCTTGTCACGAGCCTGTGGTGATAGATAGTGCACTTTGATCCTTATGGAGATCCAACTTGGGAAACATGTAAAGTAGACTTGGTTTAGTTCATTTCAAGCCACACCAGGATCCCTTTTAGAATTCTCATAAGTTATAATCATCTTTATAAATTGAGGAATGGAAACATAAGATATGGGTGAGCTAAAATTATTAGTAAGGGAAAACTTATCAAAAAGTAATAAAGGGTTATATAATAATAATATGAGAAAATATTAGTAGGGTAGAAATATATTAATGAAAATAACATGGAATAATAATATTTTTCTATATGGAATGATAACAGAACATGAAAGATCAAATGAAAAAACATACACCATGATAAAAGAGTGTGTGATAATAATGGATACATGGAATAATGGAATTATATCATGTGTTCATAGAATCATAAATATATATAAATTACATAAAACATTACATAAAGTATAAGTTAAGGCTCTCTACCAAGACAACATAACATAGTGTGCTTAGGCTCACCGCATGTGCATCACACATGGTATCTCATCAGATAAAAACATTTAGAAAATAATTGGAGTGATATCAAGGCACACTCATCATATTCATAATATGTACATGAATACATGTTCCAAAGGAAAAATTATAAACACTACATGAGTCATAAGCATGATCAAACCCTTGAGATAGAAGTCAGTTTTATAGTCTCATCTCAAAGAATAACCAAAGGATATATCATAAAGATTACTAAGAGAAGAAGGAATTAAATCATTTTGTATGTTCATATTTGAATTGATTAAAGGTATTGAACATGGAGTTCCAATGTAGAAAAATTCATGATAAATATTGGAAATGTAAGTATAAAAAATGGACCACTTAGGCGATACATTATGAAATGAGTAAGAAATATTTTAAAGAAGGAAAGAGTTTATTGTTTTCCTTTATACTATAGTTGAACTAGTATGGTTTTAGATAAAATAATGAGGGGTTTCAAAAGATATTCATGGTAAATAAACATAAAGGCGGTACTTAATATTAAATAAGAGATAAGGTAGTTCCCTTAAATCAGTTTTACTTTAAAGAGGGAACAGTGAAGAGAAGTTAAGTCATGTATAATCCCAACAATAAAAGTGATATATAACAAGGTATATACATAAGGAACATATATAAAAAATAGGATAAGTACATGAGAACAATATTGAGGAAAATGGATAAAAATGAAGAGAAAGCAGAACTAAAAAGTAACAAGGGTGGTCTAAAAGATTAAACATATGATCATGAAAGTAAAAACCCTTTTAAAACCTTAAAAAATACTATCATTGAAAAAAAAATCATAAAAAGGGAGAATAAAAATTTATTTAGAAAATAGTAAAAGGTAAATTTTAAGATCACATGAGATAACATATAATTTTCTTTCCAAATATAAAGGATAAATTTGGCGGGAACTAGAAACATGGATATGGAAGACAAAAAACTTACTTGGGAATGATGATACTTATTCTTAACGGTTTCATACTTTTATAGGAATGAAAATTATCAAAGAGGAATATTTTAATCAAATGTTTTATTTTCCCTAGGTAGAAATATAAATTTCAATATAAAATATTAGGGTGAAATAAACCAATAATATAAGTAATAATTTCAAATGAAATATTATTAATCAAAGAAAATAAGTTTGAGTTAACAAAATATCTCATCACTTTAAAGTTACTTGAATAAAAACACATTAGAAATATTACTTTTTTAGATTCATAAATACATTTAATTTCATGAAATATATGATAAAATTAACTAATAGGATAGTATATACATCACAAAAAACAAAACAAGTGGTGAATTTGATTGTGTTTCAAAGAATTAAAATTGAGATGAAAATCCCTTGAAAACATCATAATTCATGAAGTGGGTAACATTAGAAAAGGGGGCTATGTGATAGGAATCTAAATCCAAAAAAAAATATTAAATTAAATATAATAAAATCATATGGTAGAACATACCTAATATATAAGAATATAGTTCAAGAATAAAAATCACAAATCAATTCATGAAAATTAAGTTTACAAAACCCCTACCTCAGGTCATGATTCATTCTACACGTGTGTTTAAATTTCAAAATAATAAAATTAAGTTTATTAAAAACTTTATCAATAAACTTTTTAATCTACATTTTATTTTATAAGGTGTATTTATTACCATGTGTTATCCATTCACTAAATTGTTTTATCTTATAGTGGTTACTCGAGTTGGTTCAGTCAATTTCAATGAAACATCCTCAGTATATTGATTATGATCAAATATGTTATAAAATAGCTTAATAATATCATAAATTTTATAGATTTATCTATTTTATTATTATATTAGCATCAAATTTATTCACTTTTATAGGATTTTCCAAAATGGACTCAAATTAAGAAAGGTTCCACAATATGTTCATTTAAGGCCGTTAAGATTACTATGAACATTTATTATTAATATCACTTATAGAATGTCCAATATTATCTTTATAGAATATTAATATTTATATATATATATAATTTTTATACAATAAATTAAATTTTAAAGTCTTCTATGTTATAAGGTAACGAAAAATGAAATATATCATTCCGTGGAGGTGGTAGTCTGCATGTACACACAGTTGATATTTCCATTTCCATAGAATGAGAGGGGGGGATAGAAAAATAAAATAAATATCATTTAACAATATAAATAATGTTATAAATTTTAATGCTTCAAGATTTTATAATTTATTTTCATTAAGTAATATATTGGATAACGAGTGGTATACGCAACACCGAGCTTAAACGAACCACGATATACTATTATTTAAATATGATCATTATGACATAGTTTTTGGTTTAGAGGGAATGAATAAGAATAAAAATATTATGAAATAAAATTTTTCCTAATAAAATGAATAATAAATAATGAATTTATTATTAATTGGTTCGAAATTAAGATAAAATATTTTGAAGGTAAAAGTGATATTTTTCATAGAACCATTTTTACGTGTGTAATGTATTTTGATCACAATAGATTAAATAAATAAATAATGACAAATTATTATAATAAAATAAGAATATAATATATATAATTTAATGAATTAAAATTCATCTAATAATTATTTTTAGACAATTCATTAGAATTAAGTCATTTTATGCTTCAAAAATACATTTTCTTCAAAAATGGGTTTTATTACATTTTGTGTCCAAATATTCCGAATAATATTTTCCAATTTATAAACTTTATTTAAAAAATTGTTATAATATATTAAATAAACATGTACTTATAGGATTATAACTAATGCTTTAGATTTTTATAAAAATATTATTTTTTTGAGTATTAATGAAAAATACCAATTTTTGAAATTTTTTCATTTATTTTATTTAAATAAATTAATTTAAAAGTGATATTATATATTGAATTTGGTTTTAAATTAAAATAAGATAAATTTGGTTAAAAATAATCTAATTAATCCCATATTAATAAGAATTATACTTTAATTTCTATAAAAACATTTTTATGATTAAAAAAACATTTTTTCTAAAAACTATTTTTTATTGCATTTTGAACAATTATATTAAAATTAATTTCTTCAAATAATAAGAATTGAATATTTATTAATTTATTTAATATTTATAATCTAGATTTTAATTTTTTTAAATAGGTTGATTTTATTTTTAGTCATAATGAATAATACCATGGTAAAAGTTTATTACCATGGTAATGTATAAAATGGGATAATAATAGTTAAAATTATTTGATATGGTCTCCAAATCAACAAAAAAAATTTATTTATTTATTTTTATAGTTTTAATTAAATCATAAAAATCCTAACTTCTAAAACGTGTAATTTTTGTGCCACTTGACTTTGATTATGATATTTATTTTATTTTATGTTGAGAAAAATTACAAAATGTCACTCTCTCTTTTAATATTTATAATATATTTTAATAGTGATGAAAAGAATATATCAAAGATTATAAATTTTTATTTTATATAGTAATAAATTATTTTCATGATCATAATTTTTTTTAATTTTTATAGATAGTATAATTTCCTTGAAGACTTACGCAATGCCAACGCAGCACTTGTACAAGCAATAGAAAAATTAAATAAATGATTTTAAAAAGATTAAAAGTAATATATTTTGGATTAATTAATGAGTTCCATGAATTTATTAGATAATTAAAATGTATAAGTGAATTTAAAATAGTTAATATTTTCATTACCTTTTTATAATGTTGTATTTAAATTTAGGATATTTGAATATTCCCAAAAAATGACCTAAAATGGTATTTGATGTTTAAAAGTTATTTTACATCATTATAGAATTATAAAAATAATATATTGAATAATTTTTATTTTATTTTTTCCCTAAAATTCATACTTCATTTATGTGAAAATATAATTTTTTTAAATTACTTTCATGACCCTTAAAGATGAAAAAATGTGATACAAAAGTTGTGGTTAATTATGGTTAATGAGGGGTTTAAACAAAATATAATGTTTAAAATGAAACCTAAAGATTCATAAAAATTATTGGTTGATTATATTTTATCTTTATAATCATTTTAAGCTAATATAATTTTGTATTAATTTATTTTCATGAGTGAGACACATATGATATATTAATATTTCAAGTATTTACAAGTTTTCCACCCACCTCACTTATAAAAGGGAAACTCATATCCTCTTTTCTTTACATATATTAAATCATTTATATCAACCAATATATACCTATATAAGTTCCAAAAATTAATACCCATGTCTTGGAGGTTTTTATTTCCCCAAAAGACCAGCCTAGAAGGCTTAAGGTGTAAGCCAAATGAGGTTTCTCAAAGAAGAGGTATAACTCTTAACCTATTGTTTTATTGTTTATTTCTTATTTAAAAACCTTAAAATATTCTATAAACATGATGATATGATAAAATATGTATATTAAATATATTTAAATGTTATTATGTTTATTGTATACGCATTTTTAATATCCTTTTCCATCCTATGAGAAATTAATATATCACTTATGCATACGTTTGGACTACCACCTCCATGAAGCGATGTGTTTCACTTTCCATCACCACCACTGATGTATGATTTAAATGATGAATAAAATGAATATATATTATATTTATAAAATAATTATTATTTAAATTTAATAAATTACTTACCTTTTTATCCTTCTATCTGTTGAAAAATGATAACGTTGCTCGTGCGTATGTGTGAACTACATCCCCCACAAAGAGATGTGATTATTTTTTTCATTACTTGATCACATGGATAGTCATATGGATATAAAAATAAATAAATATAAAATAAATATAAAATTTATTATTTTTTAAATAAAAAATATTATCGACTTTATTTATTTTTTACCCATTAGAAAAATGAAAACTTCATTCATGCTTATGTATATACTACCATCTCCACAAAATGATGTAATTAATTTTTCTTGGGCAGCTTAAATAGATGGTTATTAAATTACATTTAATATATAAAAATGATAATTATGTCATGATTATTATTATTTATATTATTTAACAATTACCCCCATGACCATGGTCAAACTACCAAAGTTGTTTTGGGATTATAAACCAAACATCCTCAAAATAACGGATATGAACTCATTTGATTTAGTAACTATATAATTCATGATAATAAATGAAATAAAATGGATAATGATATGGAAATAAACCTAAAAAAGGTTCTTAATAAATTAAATAATTAATATAATTTTATTAAACATGAGTTAAATAATCTACTTGGTGAGTTAGACTCAAGGTAAGAGGTTTCTCATCTCAATTTCCTTTCTTTGATACTTAATCCATTTTCACAACATGTTTTATTTTGTATGTTTTATATAATTACATATGTATGAATTTAATCATTTATTTAATAATATTAGTATGGTTTAAAATTTATTTTAAATACTCTTCTTTAATATCCTTTTGATTCAAAAGTTACTAAAGTTGTAGGATATTTTCTTTAAAACCTTGTTTTAAAATTATCTTATAAAAATCATTCTATTCCATGTACTTATTCATTAAAATGTTACAAGAATGTTATTAAATGATTTTAAAAAGAAAATTTTTAACTATACTTTACTCCTTATAATGTTTTTAAAAAGGTATCTTCTAAATGTTTTTTGGAATGGGCCACTTTTGAATCTTTTTACAAAAGTGAATTTTTTTGATGTATATGATATGAATGGGTTTTAATACCATATTTTAAATTCATAATTATCAATATTTATATTTAAAATATCATGGTTTTCTAAATAAAATACGTTTTCTTTATTTTTAGAAATTTTTATTCTTTTTGTTATTTCCAAATAAAAGGATATTTCTTTTTATTTTGATGAGAAAATTGAATGTGGGTTTTCATATGGTATTAAATGATGATTATTTAGTTTTTATGATGAAAAGTTCAAGTTATAAATTGCAGTATTTTCAAAATATGATTAAAATTTCATGTTATCAAATGTTTCTATTTCAAGATATAATAAAAATTCTGATTTATTAAATGTTTTTATATTAAAACATGACACTTGGGCGTTTTTGATGAAAATGGGAATGGGGAGTGAACCCAAATATTTATGGGACTATGTCTATTATATTATGTGTGGTTACTTTAAATCACTTCAATGAATTGGGTAAATTTATTGAGTAAACTAATGTAAGTTATTCCTAAAAAAATGTCAATGAATTCAATTACTATTATAAAGTGTTGAATTTAAATAATATAAGATACTTCTAAGAGAATGTTATAATTATCATATTAGGTGGTTCTGTGATGAAAGTATGATTCCCAAAGTTTCCTACACATTTTATATATGATTGGAAATGTTTTCTCATGGAAATTTTTTGATTTCAAAAAGGAAAAAAATGATTTTATGATTTAAAAGAATATTTACAATCTTCTAAAGGTGAATGTTTTCTTTTTATAGTAAAGATTTAATGAATTATGATTTTTCTTTCATGATTTATCAAAAAAAAAATTAATTTTTTTTTTAAATTTGATGTTTATTTCATGAGTAGGTAAATTATTATTTTGTAAGCATTAAAACTTAAATATTATATATTCTAGTGACTTTAAACTAGAATTCACATTATTACATTCCCAAATATCATTTAGGTCTAGAGTTTTATATATTTGGTTCATAACTCTTACATAATAAAACTATATATTACAAAGTGGATACTTATAATCAAAATCCATTTTTCCAAAAATATAAAACTTTTAAAATGAAACACATTTTCTATTCATGAAAAATATTCATGATTTTCAACTTGACTTCTTAATTTTTCGTACACATCCATAAACCTCATGAAAAACATTTTAAAACATGGGATGAGGACAAAAAATCTAAGTAAGGGACATGAATATAAATAAAGAAATTGGTAATACATGAATAAATATAAAAATGTTCCTTTTTCAAAATAAACTTTTAGTACAAAATAAACATTTCCTTACCCATGAAATCACATTCTCTTCCTAAATATTTTCACAAAAAATTTCATAATAAATATTAATGGAAAAATAAAACTGATAATGGTTTCTTTAAAATTATGAAAAAATCATAATAAATTTTTCAAAAAGTTATACTTTTCAACCATATAAAGTAGAATATAATTAAATTTACATTTTGATATCATAAGATTTATATAAAAACATATATCAATAATAGATAAATTATACAGGTAACTTGAGACACCATTTTCATATCACTCTTACTTATGTAGTAACCCTCATAGTTATAAATGGAATGAACATCAAGATTATTCTTAATGTAACGATCATAGTTACACTTGAAATAGCCATCAGGGTTATACTTGGAATAACCATCACAGTAGATTCCCATGATCTATTAGGAGAAACCTAATCTGTAAACTACGTCCCTTTACCCAATGAATTAGAGAGATATAATGGGCTCATCCAATCTTGTTTTATCATTAAAACTTATGTACTTTTTTATTATAGAGACCCTAAATTAATATAAAAGGATATTACATCATTTTAGATGAATATTTATCACATTGCAAAAGTATATGCCCAAGGACCGTAATAGTTTAGTGTATTTGGAAACTTGGAACAAAATATTATAACATGGTGAAAGATATTCAAATTTTCCCACAAATATATTCCCCTTTAGTAATTATTTCTAAAACCTTTCCTCATAACCAAGGTAAAGGAAAAATAATAAAGGGTGAGCTCAGATGCTCAACAAGGTTTAATAAAGGAGGTACGTAAGTATAACCTGAGCATAAAGGTATGAGAACACAATAATAAAATTTTAATATAATACCATATATATCAAAGATCATTTACATGAGTCATAGAATAAATATTGGCAGTCTATAAGAAATAAATCATAAGGTAATCAAGAGAAAAATAAATGAAAGTATAATATAAGAATAAGACATATAATTTTTGGAATACACGTAAACTTATAAAATAATTCCTTATAAGTAATGTATTATTACCAAAACCTATCAGGGTACTTATTGGGGAATACACATACTAGTGCATACACACAACCATCCTTAGTCTCATCCCTTTATTTATTGTGGAATGTGATCACTCCTTAAACCATCTCAGTAGTTAAGATTCACTCCCAAGACCATGTTAGTAGAAAAAGTCCTATACTGAATTGAGTTCACTCCTTATTACATACATGTCTATATCATGAGATATAAATCTATACTAAATGAATTGGATAGAGATATATATCCCACCCATCACATAATTAAATTATACATACATATTCTATAATATAATAAAACATTCATCATATCATGACCCATAAAAATAGATGGGTTTCATAAATATCATATCATAACTTACGAAATGAAATGGGTATCATAAACATGTCATTATATCATAACATGTGGAAAATATATAGGTTTAATAATCATTTCATCCTAGCATAACCTGTGAAAATACGTAGGTTTTAAAATCATATAACCTGTGGAAGAGAAACAAGTGTCATAAAAAACATGTCATCCTAAAAATAAACCATTAAAATAAATAATAAAAATGATGGCCTTGGATTATATCCCTACTAAAGAATAAACTATTTCAAAGGATGTTATCTTAGATAGAGAAGGATTTTGAAAGATCAATTGGAATATTTCTCAAGGAAAATATCCTTTCATTGATAGTACATTTCATAAAACATCTCAAAAAATCATTTTCTTATAAATAAATATTTGAAATATCATTTAAAAAATTACTTGAGGAAAATATATTTTCTTATTTGAAAACGTCTTTTTAAAATATAAAGAATTTTTTTTAAAAAATAGATTTTAAAACTTATAACAGAATCTTGGAAACTTTTTGAAAACATTTTTCATTGAAAAAACTATGAAAACTTACAAAAAAATCTTGAAAACATTTTTAAAACATTTTTCTTTGAAAACGCTTATAAAAAATTTAAATAAATATTGAAAACATTTTGAAAACATTTTTTTATAAAAACACTTTGAAAACTTATAAATAAACCTTGATTTTTAAAAAATACTTTTTCTTTGAAAACACTTCGAAAATGTATAGAGAAGTCATGGAAACATTTTTAATTGATTTATCTTTCAAAACACTTTGAAAACTTATAAATAAATCTTGAAAACATTTTGAAAACATTTTTCATTGAATAAAATTTGAAAAATTATAAAGATAGATTGAAAAAATTTGGAAAAACGTTTTCTTTGAAAATAATTTGAAAAAATATAAAAAAATATTTAAAATATTTTTATAAAACATGGTTTTGAAAGAATATATATTTTCGATCGAAGAGTGAGATAAAGTCAGATTTTATTAAAAACACTTTATTAATTATCCTAAGTACTAAAGAGTGGAAAAATATTACCAATACATGTTTATATCAAGAAGAACCATAGTATAATAAAATTAATGGGAGTTCTTGAGATATGGATCATAATACTTCATCAATGGAAGCATAATCATAAATAATCCCGATAAACGATGAGATTGTAGAAATAAACTATTACCACTTTGGTAACATTGAATCAGAATCCCCAAGAAATAATAAAATTAAATGAAGCTCAAAATAAAATTAAAATAAATATATTAATGATATAACATGTTTAAGTGAGGTATATACAACTATTAGAAGAATATAGGTGCATAACATGATATGTGTCTCAAATAAGAAAAATTGAGAAAAAATTACTTTAATGATTTGGTATCATTTGAAATATACACCCATTGAAATATATACACACAAATGGATATGTATATCCCAATAATTATAATTATTATAATAATAAAATACATCAATGGAAAGTATTCACACCACATTTAAGAAATATGTTGTGAACATGGCTTGTGTCTCACAGAAAATAAAAGTGAGATGAGAAAACCCTTACCTAAAGTCTTGACTTTATTTATGCACATTAAAACCTCATGTATAATAAATATAAGTTTATTATAAATCAACCATAGAAAAATATTATTATATATAATAACATTTATGATTTTACTATGACTTTATATTACCCATCTATTAACTATTCAATGTTAATGTTACATTTTGGGTAATATCCACTTTGTTTTTCATATATGTTTTGACTTGTTATTCTTCATACTATTACTTGGATAATGATTAAATTATTTCAAGAATGTAAAAAATTATATAAATATCATATATATTCATTATGTAAATATTTATAATAATCTATAAAAATAGAAATATGAACTAGAATACACCATTAATAGAGATAGTAAGGAGTACATATGCATGAATAATGTTTCTATTTTCTTATCGTATTAAAAGAAAGAAATTAAATTATATATATATATATATTATAATTAAAATATAATTATTATTTTATACATATAATATAAATTTAATAAACCCATAGTTAATACATTCCATGCAAAGTGTGAATGAATCACATCACTTTGAGGAGGTTGTAATCCACACGTCCACAAATGATGTTATTGTATTCACAAAAAATGGAAATCATAAAGATATATTTTTTATAATAATTAAATAATCATGAATAAATCATAAATATAATAAATATCATATAAAAATAGTATGTACATAATAATTCCCAACCATGAGATGTGGTAAAGGAAAAAGAAATGACATCATTTCGTGAGGCGTGAGTCTGCCATACACACAAAAGGTAAGTTCATTACCCATTTGATGGAAGTTTGTGTTAGTTTAGGTTTAAAAATTATAATAATAAAAACTAATTATATTGAATATAGTGATGTTATTATAAAATCATGGAATAATAAAAACTTAATGTGTGGAGAAACAAATATAACATAAATACACATTGAAGAACACCATATCTTTTTTCAGGTAATTACTTTTTGTTTGCATCAAAGGGATTAATTGGTTAGATTTATTTCCAAATTGTGACCTATAGGATTAATGGATATATGTTTTGAGATTTTTTGGGTAGGGTTTTTATGGGACAAAGTGGCTTGATAAGTGTGAGGAATGGGAAGAGTGAATTGTTTTTTATAGAATAAGTGGGGTGGTATTATTGTAAATATAGAAAGGTAACCAATATTGGGAGGTCTCACTAACCTAATGTGATTAAAAAAAGAAAATATAACACATTAAAGGGAAATTATGGATGATAAAACCCCCCACCACAAAAAAATAAGTGTATTTTTATAATTTTGTTCCTCAACTTCTATGTTTTCCCAATTTTTTTATTTTGGTTTTTAATATGGTAAATAGTTTTATAACATAAGTAATCTAACCATTAAGACTAAATTAAATTGAGATTTATTAGAAAATATATACCCATTGAATTATAAATATTATATTTAATTTACAAAAAAATTCCCTGTGTTTTGGAAATTAATTTTAAAACAAGTGCATGTAACCTGTAAAAACACTACTTTAACCCAAACCATGCTAATAATGTTTTTACTATTTAAAGGAAAATATGTTCATTATAAAAGATTCCATGAATATAAAATATTTTATATTTATTAAAATTTAAAAATAATTTTTCATAATATATGATTTTTAGTAAATTTCAACTATTTTAATAAAATATCATTTATCATAAAATAACATTAATGTCAATCTTGACATTATTTACTTAATTTAAATTTTAAAAAATATCAGTAAAAATATTGAATTTGAATATACTAATTCCACAACTATTTAATATTATATATTTATCTAAATAAAATAAAATATAACAATTCAATCAATTTACTTTTCTTTTAATACATTTAGTATCATTTATTTTAGTTTATTATTAACTAAATAATTACCACATTTGGATTCCCTTTAGAAGTTAATCTAAATAATTAATCTCTAAATAATAAATATAAAATAATATGATGAAAAAAACTCCTTTAACTTTCTAAATAATGTTCACAACTAAACTAATGTGATTTTTGTCCATAATTTAAGGCTTTATAAATGTTAAAGGTAAGAAAGATTCCTTTTTTGTCTTTTTTTATTTACTTAACTATTATATAAGTCACTTTAATGGAATAGTTTCACAATAACTAATAAAATTAGAAAAAATAAGGGATATGTTCTAAATATGTGTAGAAAATGGAATTGGGACAAGTTTCTAGGTCATTTTTCCAATAATATTAAAGTTTAACCAATAAGTAAACTGTTTTTTGCGCTTAATCGTTGTAATTAATTTTAATTAATTTCATTGATATTTTTGGTGAAAAACTTAGTTGACCTTAATATATGTTATAAATTATTATTATTACAAATATTTAATATATTTTTTGAAATTATAACATATAAGTGGAAAAAATTAATTTAAAATCTATCTCGTAGATGTGTCATGAAAGCAAGTTTTTAAAGTGAAAAAGTTCAAAGTATTGAAATATTTTTCTATCGAATTTCAATGTGAAATTGGTTCCAATGAAATAAATTATATTAATTGATGTTAAATTTATCTAATTACTTTTTAAAATCAAATTAAATATAATTTAACTATATAAATAAATTATATTAAAAGGTTGTTTTCAATTAAAATATAATGTCTTTCACTATTCATAAAAAATGAAACTTCTCAGAAAAATACGAAAAACTTACCCAAAGTAAATTTTTGATATTAAAATTTCAAGAATAATTTTTTATTTTGTCAATTTATTTTATAAAGGTGTCAAAATTTTGATTTAAAATATGTGTTCCATTAAAAGGTGGTAAAATTACCTTTTAGAAAAATACGTCTTTTTATTCATAAAAGTGGATTTGTTATTATCTCTTGTTTAGAAAAAACATAAGATTAACATTAGATAGTTTAATGAATATAATATATATATATAAATAAATAAATAAATAAATAAATAAATAAATATATATATCATTAAAACCATTTATCAAAAGTGTTTTTGTTAAGGTAAAATGTGTTTGAATGCATAAATATATTTTTCCAGAAAATGATTTCCTATATTTTCAAAAAGGGTTTTATTTTAATTTCAAGTTAATGGGTCACCAAATAATTATTATTATATACACGTGTAAACCATATTTTCATAATTCAATTAATATTATTCATAACTTATATTTCAATGGATAGGTGACAACTATAATAATATTTTAATAATATTACAAATAGTAAGTTGTAGTTTGAAAAAAATAGGTCTTTCATGTAATGAAGGCTATTAAAAGAACTCAACATTGTGTATAAAATAAAGCCAAAAATAGTGTTGTGTGTACCAAAATTCAATATAAGTGTTGTGTTTAGAACAATATTGACTTGTTGTTGTGTACAAAGGAATAATAACATGGTGATTTCATATAACTCAAGATATATTCAGTGTTGTTTGAAATGCATAATATTGAAAAGATTAAATGAATTCAAAAAAAAATTCACAAAATATATAGGTGTTAAATTATACCCCCTTAAAATGATTTTCCCTAGAAATTATTCTAGGTTATCAATGGTTTAATACTTTAAAGTTCCTTTAATAGAAATCCATATTCTAAAAGTAAATACTAAAACTTCATTTTAAAATGGAATTTTGAAAGCATAGATATTACCCAAAGTAACCCATGACTAGGTTTCCACATAGGAGAACATAGGTATAAAGTGAAAACATGGAATTGGAATATAAATCTAGTCATCAATTTTTTATGGAGAGTAATAGAGAACTTGATTAGGTTAAAGTTAATGATCACAAGGCCATAACCCAAAGAGGATTGAATAGGTAATTGATATCTACAAAAACATTGATAACAGAATAAAATTTTATTTCAAGAGCCTTATCCTAAAGTTGAATAATTTTCATGAGAAAATGTACTTTCCTGGTTTCATTCCATTTTATAAGAACAATCTCACCCTTGGGTTTCTCCTTGATCAATTTCCACTTTATCTCTTATTCCATGAAATAAAGGTGAATTTTTTATTCCTAAAGCATTATCCGACCCTGAGATCCATAAATAGAATGATAATTCAATATATATATATTTTGTTAACCTAAAAAAATTGTTTTCACAAGTTATCTAATATGAATAAATACTCATATAGAGAGATAATACTTTAATATCTAAAACCTCATCCAAATTTTAACGTAAACCATTCTATAAATGGTTAACCTTACAACCCTTCAGAAAGATAAAAGTATAAAATATTATAAATAAGGTCACTAAATTTCTCAAAAATAGATTATCATTGATCCCATGTATATCAATAAGTATCCCTTATTTTTCACATTCCAAATCTGTGATTACCTTCATCCTGTATTATCTTAAAACATATTAATAATATGAATTACCATAAATCCTTATTGAAAAAATGCATGTTTCCTTATTCCAAAGTTTATTGAATATATTCCTCAAATCTAAAAATTTTGTAAATTACATCCATGATAGCATAAACCACTTTGTAAAAAAATCTATAATCTGTTTCATAGTAATCAATACTATCCAATTTACTTTATCCATAATCATCTATTTATCCAAGCTAAACACAATCTTCTCAACATCAGAAACACATTATGGTTTACCTTCCACTAATCAAAATATCACATATCCATTAAATCATTTTTCTAGGTCATCAACACCATTCAATATATTTTTTCAAATCCTTAAAGGAAAAAATATACTTCATGACTCATATAACATAATTATTTAATTCCAATACATATATACTTAAATAATATAATTTTACTCATAAACCATTACTTAGGCATAATCATATTACTCATTAGTACCCCTTTCATTGAATATGAAATATAAATCACATCTTAAGGTTTCTAAACCACAATTTAATCCCGATTCTTATGTTTAATGTAAAAAATACTCATAGAACAACCCATGCATTTCACATTCCATTAAAGATATATTTATCTATAGTAGTATAAACAATATGGGTGCCACATTCCTGATTAGCTTCATGAGAATAGCACTTTGGACATCAATTTTCATAATTCCTATTTAATCCACATTTAAATCATTCAAACATAGGTGATACCTTATGTAATGAATCGCCAATTCCTATTGTCTTGAGAGCTCAATGAGTCATTAATAGGACTTAAGAGACATCCCCAAGGTGCCAAAGGCTGGCAATAAATGCTGAAGGGTTCCAAAACAAGTGGGAGATGATTTACCCTTTTTGAACATACCACATAACCAAGAACCATAACCAAATTAATCAACTAGATGATGCATGATAAAAGCCAAGACAACTCAACCATTTATTTTATCATGAACCAACCAAGAGTACCACAGTGGAAGCCAACACTAAATCAGAGTAAAAAGTGGAAATACAAACTAAAAGACTACTATATGACAACCCAACTCCATGCTCCAAAAGCTCCAAGATCCAACGTCACGAACCAGACCAAGTATCATGAAGTAGTGCTATAAACATGTGACACATTACCTTTTCCAGCATCTCGGTATATGACATCTGCAAAAGAACCAACGTGCCAAAGCAGGTGGTGAGTACTGAAACTCAGTAGGTTTTCCCCGATGACTTCCTAACCCACGCCTCTAGGATAAAACATGTTATCACATTTATATAAAACAATTTATATAAAACAATTCCAAAATAGTTCACAATATAACTTGTTCCATGTCAAAACCATTTTCCAAAAACCCATCTTTCTCAAGAAAAGAAACCAAGCAAAGTTTCCAATCAAATTAACATTTCCATTTTGGCACATTCATTTCATTTCACAAATCCACACAACCAACCATGCATGCAACCTGGACCTCCCTATACTCTTGAGTAGTGAGTTATCCTTCCACTAAGCTGTTACTTAGTGGACTACCTTGACGGGGGTACTTCACACCCTTATCCATCCCAACCTTTTGATGGGGGTACTTATCACCCTTATCCATCCCAACCTTTTTATGGGGTACTTCTCGACCTTATCCATCCCAATGCATATGAACACACACCACAACCCATGCAAATCCATGACAAAACCAAGTATGTTCAAAACCTTTCAATAAAGCATCAAACCTTTTTTTGAAAACTATTTCTTTCAAGTAGCAAAACCATAACCAATTTAAAATCACCATTTTAAATTCATTTCAACAAAAAATTTCCAAAAACACACAATTTCTATCACTCGTTACTTAAAATGGGTTTCAACCATTCTTTCATAGCAAATAAAAATACCATTTCAATCAAGGAATAAAATTTAAAACTAAGCCTTCAAGTTCTAAGAAAGAGGAATCAGGAGTGAAGCCACCTACGTCAACAAATTAGGCCAAAGCAACCAATGTATGAAGAAAACCAAAAAAACTGAGTCAACTACTCCCTGAAACCTCCTTAGATTTCTTCCCCTAGTACCAAAAAACAAAAAATCGACTTAAAAGTCATCCAATACCTTAGATCTACCCACCTTAGGCGTAGATCTAAGGATTCATCATGAGGGAAGAAGGAGATCTAAGAAAACTAAAGGAAACGAGACTTACCTTGATGAACCGGCCTCTTAACGCCAAGGAAATCCTCCATATCGCTTCCAAAATGCCTAGTAAGTGTTCTCCCACCTTCACTAGAGAGAAATCTCGAGTTAGGGTCGTATTGGAACAAAAAATAGTGGGTTTAAAGATAAAACAGATTAGTTCTTTAAAAATAGGATCTAAGCTGACCCCGCGCATGGTTAGTCCGCACGGCTAGGAAAATCATGTGCTAACCGTGCGGTAGTCACTGCTTGTAAGGGGCACTCCGCATGGCCTCCTCGCATGGTTTTCCCAAATCGCGTGCACAGTGTGCGGTCTCCTCTATCCAAAGTGAGCACCACCTGCACGGCTTCTGCATGGTTTAGGAAAACTCTGCGAAGCTCATGCGTCACCACTTTTTTCCCTTAACACTTTAAAAGTCTCCAAACATTCCCAACCATTTCTCATATGCTTCATGTAATTAAAAAGCATAAAAAGGGTTACTTACCAGAAACTAGGGGTACTACACCTTAGGGATTCTATTATTCTCATTCACCGCATTAACCAAAATTTTCATTTTCACTTTGTAGTCACTATTCTTTGTGTCCTTATTTTCCATAGTCAAATCATATTCCTATTCTTATAAGACATTCACTTGGGTGATTATTTCTACATTGTGTACATAAAGGAAACAAAATCTTCTTTCCTCCAGGGTATCAATTTTCTAAACTCTCAAAAAACTTATTCCTTCTCTTCTTTGGTGAGTCTAAGAGTTAGTTAAGGTATATATTGTTAATCGTGTTCCATAAAAAATTATTAGGCATGATCACAACATCCTTCACTCTAGTGATAATCCCATTTGACTACTCATCAGAAAATTTTCCATCACATTCAATTTTAACCCAATTCCTTCTGGTTCTTACCATTGACTAAATACAAAAATAAAAGTGTGAGGGACACTTATCATAGTGGAGAACTATATAATCATGAAAAATCACTTATAGGATGTCTAAATTATGACACCTTATTTTAAATCTAGGAAAAATTAGGATTATTCTTATAGACATCCCTATACAAATCCTTAGAAATATACCTAGGTATCTCACTAATATTTTATTATCCTAGTTTCTAAATGTTTACTAAACATTTCCTTCAATACCAACTATAGAATCCCATGATTAACATATATAGATATTACATAATTTTAGAATAATACTCATCACATTAAAAAAGTATATTCTTGAGGACCCAAATAGTTTAGTGTTTGTTGAAACATAAAACAAAATACTCTAACTTGGTGAAATATCTTCAATGTTTCTCACAAATATATTCCCTTTAGTACATATACTTAAAACCTTTCTTCATAATTGAGGGAAAAGAAACATAAGAAATGATGAGCTTAGATTCTTAATAAGGGTTAATAAAGGATACATGTAATTATATCATTAGCATACATGTATGAGAACATGATAATAAAATTTCAAGATCATACATTTCATATCAAAGATCATATAAATGAGCCATGGTATAAATATTAGCAGATTATAAGACATGAATTATAAAGGAGTTAAGATCATATTCCATGAGTTAATAAAATAAGAATAAGACATAGAATTTGTGGCATATATGTATGCATATAAAATCATTCTCTATAATTCAAGGATTATTTCTAAAACCTATTAGGGTACTTCATCGGGGATAAACTTACTGGTCAGGACACACCACCATCCCCGGTAACAACCCTTTACTTATAGTGGAATGGGATCACTTCCCAAACAGTCTTTGTAGTGAATGTTCACTCCCAAGAACATCTTAGTAGAAAAATTTATTTACTGAATTGAGTTAACTCCCTATTCTAGCCATGTCTATCTCATGAAATATAAATCTTTATTCAATGTATTGGAGGGAGATATAGGTCCAATCCATCACATAATGAAATAATTGATATGTGTGCCACAAGATAAAAAAACATTAATCATATCATTACCCATAAAAAGATATGGGTTTCATAAACATGATATCATAACCAATGAAATTAAATGGGTATCATAAAAATATCCTTATATCATAACCTTTAGAAAATAGTCAGGTTTCATAATCATTTCATCAAAGCATAACATGTGAAAAGAAGTGGGTTTCAAAAGTATACAAACCACGAAAGATAAACATGTGTCATAAACAAATTTTCATTATAAACATAAAACATTAAAATAAATAATAAGAATGGTTTCCTTGGTTAATATCCCTAGTAAATCATAAACTATTTCAAAGGATGTCATCCTAGATGGAGAAGGATTTTAAAATATGACTTTGAAAATTTATTAAGTAAAATAGCATTTATTTTAAGATCCCTTTCATAAAGCATCTTCAAAGATACTTTTCTTATAAATAAAACATTGAAAATTTATTTAAAGCATTTATTTACGAAAATTTATTTTCTTCTTCAAAAAATGATTTTTAAAAACTAAAGCATTTTGAAAACCTTTTTATTTGAAAATAGATTTTAAAAATTATAAAGAAAGCATGAAAACATGTCGATTTTTTTTCATTGAAAACACTTTGATAACTTATAAATAAATCTTGAAAACATATTTAAAACCTTTTTCTTTCAAAAAACATTAAAAAAATTTAAAATATTTTGAAAACGTTTTTTTTAAACAAAATTAAAAAATTATAAATAAATATTTAAAACATTTTTGTAAACCTTTTTCTTTGAAAAAACTTTTAAAACATATAAATAAATCATGAAAACATTTTGAAAACCATTTTATTTTAAAACACTTTGTAAACATATAAATAAATCTTGAAAAAAATTTGAAAACACGTTTCTTTGAAAAATATTTGAAAAATTATAAATATAGCTTGAAAAAATTTTGAAAAAATTTTTCTTTGAAAATAATTTTAAAACATATAAATAAATATTGAAAACATTTTTAGAAAACTTGGTTTTGAAAGAACACAGATTTCCGACCAAAGGAAGAAATAAAGTTATATTTTAATAAAAAAACTTATTTATTGTATTATGTACCAAAGAGTGAAAAAATAGTACCATTAAATTAATTTATCATGAATAACAAAATGAGAAGAAAATTCATGAGATTTCATGAGAGATGGATCATAATATTTCATCAATGGACGCATAATCATAAACAACCTTGATAAATGATGGTATTGTAGAAATAAATTGTTACCACTTTGGTAACATTGAATCAAAAATACCCATGAAATAATAACCTTAAATTAATCTTAAAATATCATGAAAAGAAGTAGATCTAGGATATTACATGTCTAATGGAAATATATACACCTCGTAGAAGAATATAGGTGTATAATATGGCATGTGTCTCCAAGAAGGAAAATTGATACCAAAATACTTTACCAATTTGGTATCTTTTGAAACATAAAACCCATTAAATATAGATGATAAAATGTGTATTTAAATACTAATAATTATAAGTATAAAAATCAAGAAATACATTCAAGGGTAGTATATACACCACATATAAGAAATTGGTGGTTAACATGGATTGTGTCTCATAGAAAATAAAAGTGATACGAGAAAACCCTTACCTTAATTCTTGAATTTATTAATACTCATTAAAACCTCCTGTATAATAAATATAAGTTTATTATAAATCTACCACAAAACCATATTCTTATATCTAATACCATATATGCTTTTCTGCTTTGTTTTTCTTATATATTTTTGACTTGTTTTTCTTAATTCTCTTACTTAGATCACGATTTACTTATTTCTAGAATGTAAAACATGATATAAATATCATATATATTCATTATATAAATATTTATAATAATATATAAAAGATATAAATATGAAATGGAATACACTATTCAGTGAGACAGTTGGTGGAACATACACATAAACAATGTTTCAGTTTTCTAATCTTATTGAAAGGAAGAAATTAAATGACACACACACACACACACACACACACACACATATATATATATATTATCATATCATTATAATTATTATGACATAAATTTTTGATACATTTAATAATCATATTCTTAATGCATTTCATGCAAAGTGGGAATGAATCACATCACTTTGAGGAGGTGGTACTCCATACGTCCACAAACGAAGTTATCATATTTACAAAAAATAGAAAGAATTAATGTATGTTTTATATAATAATTATATAAGAATAAAGATATCATAAATATCATATAAAAATAGTATGCCTATCATAATGACTAACCATGAGAGGCGGTAAATGAAAAAACGAGTAGAATCATTTCATGAGGCGACAATCCACCGTACACACGAACGATCAGTTCATTACACATTTGAGAGAAGTGTGTATAGGTGTAGTTAAAAATCTTATAACAATAAAAACTAATTATTTGTATGATAATGATGTTATTACATAATCACATAATAATAATAACTTAATGGGGGGAGAAATAAATATAACAGAAATGCACATTGAAGAACGTCACATATTTTTTCAGGTAGCTCCTTTTAGTTTCACCAAAAGGATTCCTTTGTTTGATCTCTCCACAAATTTAGGCCTCTAGGATGAAGGAAAATATTTGAGAGATTGTTTTGATGGGGTTTGGATGACCCAAAGTGGCTTGAGACGTGTGAGTAAGGGGAAGAGTGAATGCGTTTTTATAGAGGGGTGACATTATTGTAAATACTAAAACATAGACACTATTGGGATGTCTACCTTACCTAATGTGATTAAAAAATGGAAAAATATATAGAAAAAGAGAATTATTGTCGATCCAAACCTACACAATACAAAAATAAGTGCATTTTTATAATTTTGTTCCTTTACTTCTATGTTTTCCACCTTTTATCATTTTGGTTTTTATTATGGTAACTAGTTTTATAGCCTATGAAATGTAACCATTAAGAATAAATTAAAGTAATATTTCTTAGAAAATATTGAACCAATTAATTATAAATATTATATACAATTTAAAAAAAAAATAAATCCCACGTGTGTTGGATATTAATTTTAAAACAAGCACATATAATGTGAAAAAACACTACTTTAACCTAAACCATGCTAACAATTTTTTCACCATTTAAAGGTTAATATGTTAATTATAAAAGATAATTTGGTCCATTAATATAATATATTTTATATTTATTAACCCATAAAAATTATTTTGCAGAATGTCAGTTTTTATTTAGTTTTAAAACTTTTAATAAAGTATCATTTATTATACAATAACATTAATGTCAACTTTTACATTAATTACATAATTTAAAGTTTTAAAAAAAATATCAAGACAAAGATGAAATATGAATATATAAATTTCACACATATTTAACATTATATATTCAAATAAAAAGTAAAATTTAACAATTCAATCAATTTACATTACTTTTAATTTTTGTAGTATCATTTATTTTAGTAAATTATTAACTAAATAATTTCAATATATGGTATTCCTTAAGCAATTAATCTAAACAATTCATCTCTAATGATTAAATATAAGTTAATATTATAAACAACTTACTTTACCTTTTAAAATAATGTAACCAAACTAATGTGACTCTTTCCATATCTCAAGGCTTTATAAATGTTAAATGTAAGGACAATTCCTTTTTAGTCTCTTTCCTTAATTAAATTATTATATAGGTAAATTTCATGGAACAATGTCCTAATAAATCATAAAATTATAAAATTGATGGTATGTGGTCTAAATATTGGCATCAAATGTATTTTGGACAAGTGAATAGGTCATTTTGTCCCTTAAGATTAAACTTTAAACACTAAGTAAACTATTTTTTCCCTTAATCGATGTAATTAATTTTAATCAATTTCCCTAATATTTTTTGGAAAAAATAATTTGACTGTAATATAAATTATAAATTATTATGATTAAAAATATCGAATCCATTTTTACAAATTATAAACACATACGTGGATGAAACTAATTTAAAATTAATCCGGTAGACATGTCATGAAAGCTGTTTTTTTAAAGTGAAAAACTTCAAAATATTAAAATGTTTTTATATCCAATTTCATTGAGAAATTAGTTCCAATGACCTAAATTGGATTAATTGACTTAAAATTTATCTAATTAAACTTTAAATCCAAATAAAAATATAATTTATCTATATAAATAAATTATACAAAAAGATAATTTTCAATTAAAATTTAGTGTTTTTCATTATTAATCAAAAAATGAAAATTCTCAGAAAAATAATTTTTTTACCCAAAGTAAATTTTGACATTCCTATTTTAATTTTTTTATCAATTGTTTTTATAAAATTTTTAAAAATTATATTTAAAATTGGCACACCATAAAAAGGTGGTAAAATTCCCTTTTAGAAAAATGCTTTTTTTATTTATAAAAGTGGATCTATTCTTATCCCTTTTATAAAAAAACACATAAGTTGAACGTTAAATATTTTACTTAATAATATATATATATATATATATATGTCATCAAAATAATTTATAAAAAGTTTTTTAATTAAGGAAAAATATGTTCGATTACGTAAATATAGTTATCCAGTAAATGATTTCCTATATTTTCAAAAAAATGATTTGTTTTTATTTCAAGATAATGGGTCACCAAATAATTCTTATTTTGTATGTGTTTGAAACATATTTTTCATAATTTAATTAATATTATTCATAACTTCTACTACAACATCTAGAAGACAATTATAATAATGTTTTAATAATATTATTAATAGTACATTATTGTTTGGTAAAACCAAGTCTTTTCTGTAATGAAAACTATTGAAGGAACTCGATATTGTGTGTAACACAAGTGAAAAATAGTTTTTAGTATACAACAAGCCAATATAAGTGTTTTTTTAGCGAAATATTGACTCTGTGTTGCGTATAAAGAAGTAATAACTTGGTGCTTTCATATAACTCATGTTATATAAGTGTTGTGTGAAATGAAGATTACTGGAAATATTAAATTAATTCAAAAATAAATTTCACAAAATCTTAGGGTGTTAAATTATACCTCCCTAAAAATGAAATATTCCCTCAAAATTATTTTTTCTTTATAAAAAGTTTAATACTTGAAGCTTTCCTTCATAGAAACCCACATCTTAAAAATTAATACTAAAACTTACTTTAAAAAGGGGAAGTTAAAAACATAACAGTTATCCAAAGTAACTCATAAATATGTTTATTCATAGGAGATCATATGTGAAAGTGAAAACTTGGACAAGGATAAGAAATATAATTTTCAAGTTCTGATGGATAGTGATATAGAACACGGTTAGGAGAAAGTTAATGATCACAAAATCATAACCCAAAGAGGCCTGAAAAAGGTCATTGATATCATCAAAAATCATGGTGACAAAACAACATTTTATTTCAAGACCCTTCTCCTAAAGTTAAATAATTTTCAAGAGATAATTTACTTTCGTGTTTTCATTGTATATCTTAATAAGAATCTCACCCTTGGGTTTCACCTTGATCAATTTCCACATCATGTATTATTCTAATAAGTTAAGGGAATTTTTTTATTCTTAGAGAATTATCAGATCATGATATCCATAAACAGATTTATGTGTCATTCCATATGTATTTAGTTAACTTCACAAAAAATGGATAGCATAGGTTATCCAATATGCATAAATCATTATATGGTGAGATAATACTTTAATCTCTAAAACCTCATCTAAATTTTAACATGAATCATTCCATAAATTGTTAACCTTATAACCCTTAAGATAGATAAAAGTTAAAAATATTAGAAATAATGTCTCTAAATTTCTCTAAATAGATTATAATGGATCCCATGTATATCATAAAGTGGCTCCTATTTGTCGCATACAAAACATGTGAATACCTTTATCAAGTATTTTCTTGAAACATAGTAATAACCTAAATTAAAATAAATAATTATTGAAAAAATTCATGTTTCCTTATTCTAAAGTTTGTTAAATATATTCCTTAAATAAATGAATGTTGTAAAATCCATCTATAATTTCATAAACCACATTATCAACAAATACATAATTAGTTCAATGGTAATTAGTACTATGAAATTTACTTTATCCATAATTATATCTTTATCCAAGATAAATACAATATTGTCAACATTAGAAACATATCAAGGGTGTAAGAAAACAAATCTTCTTTTCAGGTATGTTTTCCTTTTTCTGGTGTTTTTGAGAAAAAGATGAATTTCTAGAAATTTCTTAATTACACGCCATGTACTTTATAATTACACGTTATGTACTCTGTTTCCACTCATTTTCGTGTGATGACCGTGTAATGGCCGAGAACACAGCCGTGTGTGGTGACCTGGAGACCACCTAATGCGGGGTTTGGTAAGGGAAAGTACATGTTGTGTACTTCTAAATTACACGCCATGTAATTTTTTTATTAAATTAATTGGACTAGGGTCACGTCTAATTGGCAGAAAGCCCTTCCTCATGACCTAGTTCGTTCGAGAGAGACTGTACGACCGCGATATTTCCCCAAGATCCCGATCAAGCATTTTTTCTCCGAATCGACCACCATCAATTGCAATGGGATTTCCTCAGTAAGTTATTCATTCTTCTAGAGCATCGTTTATGGATTCTTCCTCTTTCAAGAGTTATCCCTGTTTAAACGTTTTAGATGTTTTTGTAGATCTATGGTGTTATTGGGTGATTCAAGGCTTGAGGTTGACATATAATGATCCTAAAACACTGAGGTAGGTGGTTTGTGCCTTTCCCTTGAATGTCTTTGAGTTATATGTGCAGAAGTTCCCAATACCCTTGAACGAGGTATTGCGTGTTTACTATTTTAGCCCTGTTAATTTCCTTCTATGCTTGTATGATTGAGTAGAGGATAATTGAATATGAATAGGGTTAATTTTTATGATTTGGAAGTGTTTTCCCATGCATGTTTTGTTTGTGAATGTTTGGTATTGCTTAGCCTATTAGGTTTCCTTGTTTATTTCCCATTCCTAGTATTGTAGGATGGAGTGATGTTTATCTGACATGTTGTTATGCTATAGATTGTTTAGCCAAGTAGTTCTTGAGTTTTACTTTGTCTGTATTGCATTTCTATGTTAGTTTGACTTACACAGGGCTGTGGGAACCTAGTATAATATACCATAGGGATAATGGACGTAAGGGCTTCTCTAGAGTGTCTGTTTTTACTATTACGATGTGAGAACATAGAGGGAATTGATGTAAGTGCTTCCTCAGAGTGTCTCTAGTTCCTCGACATGGGCCACATGGAGAATGTGACGTAAGTGCTTCCCTAGATCTCTTTTAGTTACCGATACAAGACTATAGGGGTAATTGATGACAAGTGCTTCCTAGAGAGTCTATAATAAAGCTGAACCAGAGGGGTTAGACTGTGCGTACTTCCTAGAGGGTTTCTTGTGTTTTCTAGGTATAACCAAAGGGGATAGGCTGTGAGTAAATCCCAGAGGGTTACCTGTTTGTGATTATCTTCTTACTTTCCATGTGGTGTTTTAATGCTTTGAAACTGTAGGAATGTATACTATTGAGTACTTCCTTCTTCACTGCTTCTTTTTCTTATTACCTACGATATATATTCACTGACTATTAGGAACAGGTCTCTTGGTGGTTTCCTACTGATATTTAGTCTCACACCCTGTTTGGGTCATGATTTTGGGCCCAAATAGATTATATTGTTGTATGTATAGATAATGGAAAGCACCCTTATACTTCAGGTATTTGACTGCTTTGGGGTTGGAGAGTATGGGACCAAGTTGAGGCTTGCAATACTAAGGAGATGTTTACTTGTTTTATTGTACTTTGGTTTAGTTCTGTATTTCAGTATAGTGACTTGTTTGGATTCTTTCCTAGACATACGTATCATGCATCATTTATATATGTGTTCTCAAGTTGTTTCTTCATCAGCCTTCCACTGTTTCTTATTGTTTGATATTATTACGGATTCCGCTATTTTATATCTATTTCTCTTCCACTGTGTTACTCTACCAATGAGGGCATAGTTTTCCCACTATCACACCCAAGGCCCTCGCTGCTAGTCGGTAGCCTCTAGCATTAGGTGAAATGTGCTTGAGGCCATGTGACCAACTAGGTATGGGGTACCTCTGGGTGGCTTCTGGAACAGAATTCTACAATGTGGTATCAAAGGAATTCTTTTCTCTTGAATTACTATTTAGAGCCTATAGCTAGAGATAGGTAGGAATATTCACTTGGTAATAAGCTATCCCTGGGGGTAGCTAACCCGTATATAGGGTAAATCCAATCTACCTCATTTATTGCAAGTTTTATGGTTTTTCAAATTTACAGTTGATTTAATTTTCACCGTTGGTTGATTCATATGTTTTGTGATGTTATTTTTGATGTTATTGAAGTTCTATTTTTGTTGCAACCTGATGAGATGAGGGTATTCTATCTCATGCATCATATAGGCACTTTCTAGAAATCACATGTCATTTATTCATTCCACACCATTTAAGATGCATTAGTGATTTCATGTTGTTTTGATAGATGTTGTGATAGATATGCATATTGTTGTGATAGATTCCTTGATAGAGTACCTATTTGACAGGGTATTGGTTATGTAAGGTTTTGTTTTAATGAATTCCAAACTTTAGTTCTTAAGGTGTTATAGTCCCTCATGGATCAGAATTTAGTGTATCATTGATCTATTATGCTTGTTTATGACATGTATAAGATGCCAAGTTTTTATTCTCATGGAGTATGGGCCCTCACAGATCGAAAATTGGCACTTTAATGTTCATTCCAGTGTTTTTCCAGGCTCCAGAGTAGTTTTCAAGGCTTAATGTCTAGAGAAACCCATAATACACGACATGTAATGTTGAATACAAGTCATGTGTTCTTCTGTTCGGGAAGAAATTTTTTTCTTAAGTGCACACAATGTACTGTAAGTACACGCCGTGTAGTCACGAACCGTGTCCCAGACTATGTGTGTGGGGACACGTGGTTTGGATTCTTTGGTAGGACATTCTGTGTACCAGATGTACACGCCGTGTTGCAGAACTATGTAACCGTCCATGTCACTAACAACATGGGTCAGTTGAATCTTTTCAAATACACGCTGTGTCTGTCTAGAACATGCTGTGTAGTGTAACTTGAGAATCTGGACGTGTCACTAACAACACGAGTTGGAAAAATCTTCCTAGTACACGCCCTGTCCATTTGGAACATGATGTGTAGTGTGAGATGTGTATCCGACCATGTCACTAACAACACGAGTCGGTGAAGCTCATCTAGTACACACCTTTTCTAGAACTAACATGCTGTGTAGTATTATTCTAGGAAAACCATGTAGCCTATCCAGGTAAGGGAACTCAGGAAGGGAAGAGGATTCAAGTACACACTGTGTGTTAAGACAACATGTCGTGTGTATGGGGTGTTATATGACCTGGGTTGGCAGAAGTACACGCCCATGTGAAGTCTTAAGGGAACACGCCATGTAGGCAATATACACATCGTGTATCCATGTTTTGAAAAACTTGAATGCTTTATTTCTCTTGTTCCCTCCTTACCCATCTAGTTTTCAGTCCTTGATAATATTGATCTAAGGTGTGCACTTGACCTTGCAGAGCCATGCCACCAAGACGTCCTCCGGTTGTATGCTATTTGCAAAGCGATGATCAGACACTAGACATGGGTGATCGAGGAATTCCAGTATATCCTTCAATAGTTCCAGTCTTGGCACCAGTCATCATTTCGGACACAGGTGCTGACGCACAGTTTCGAGAGGGATTTATGAGGTTTATACAGACCTTCCAAGGAGTACCATACCCTGACTCTTCTATGGAAGAGTTAACGTGGATTTTCCAGCAGCATCATCCTCCCACCTTCATAGGGTAAGGAGTACCTTAGGCTGCAGAGTCATGGTTAGAAGACATGCTTTCCATCTTCGAGCATCTGGAAATGCCTCCAGAGATGAGGGTCAAGCTCTCTACATACATGCTTTGGGATTCCACCAAGAGATGGTGGGATGTGATCTCATAGGCAGGTCACCAGTAGGTCATGGCTTGGGATTACTTCTAGCATCCTTTTTATGACTACTTCTATCCAGAGACTTTGAGGGCTAATAGAGCCTGAGAGTTCATGAGTCTAGAGCAGGGTACTCTTTCTGTTATGGAGTATTCTTCTCATTTCACTGAGATGTATCGCATCACACCTATTCTAAGAGGTGCTGAGTTATTATTAACAAGGAAGTTTGAGGATGGTCTGAGGCACGATATTCGATCTCAGGTGAATATATTCCAGTTGACTTACATCACTTCTATCGTCAACCAGTCGCTGATCACAGAGTGAAATTTGAGGGATTCTGGAGTTGTGATCCATGGAGGGTTGACATCTGAAGTTAGTATCCCTTCTACTGATAGTAGGAAGCACCATAGGGGGTCTTAGTGTGGTGATCCAAGGAAGAGAGACACTTATTTTGGTAGCCAGGTGGTGTGATACTAGTATGGGAAGAGTAGGAATATGAGGACACATTGCCCAAGATACCCAGTGGAGTGCTGATCTTGTGGAAAGATGGACAATATTTAGCATTTATATCAGATATTATCACCAGAAGCTGGTGACAGGGGGTCTTCTATGACTCCTCATTCAGGGGAAGCACCACCAGTTTCTCATCAGTCTGGGAACTGGAGTTCTTCTGACCGTTCTAGCCGAGGTGGAGGTCGCAGACGTGGTAGTCATTCAACATGATTTCAATGATGATAGGGTGGATCAGCTTAGAGTGGTTAGGTAGGGTCACAAGGCTGTGGTGCAGGTCAGAATTTTACAGTGGATCAGACCCAGCAGGAGAAGGATCTCGAACCATCTTCAGTTCATGGTACGATTATAGTTGCCTCAGTTTTATCTTCTGCTCCTTTCGATAAAGGGGCTTCCCATAAATTTATATCTGTTTCTATTATGGAGAGACTTGGGCTCTGTATCTTTACTTATGCTGTTGTCTTGATGTTGGAAACTCCGTTGGGTATAAGAATGACCAGTGTACGTCAGTGCAAGGAGTTCCCTCTTGAGGTTGGTGGGTGTCACTTCTTTTGGGACCTTTATGTCCTAGAGATGAAAAACTATGATGTTATTCTCAGAATGAACTGGTTAGTTCCCTTCCAAGAAGTTATAGATTTATATCACCATAGGGCGAGTTTCACATCACCAGAGGGTGGATCATTTCTTCATAAAGGTGAATGGGATGTCTAGGCGAGTAGAGAGAGACCCGAGCATCAAGGGTTGAGAGGAGTTATAGCTCATATTGATAGTCTTTATCTGGATGACTAGGGGAATTCACAGATGGACTTTCCCCTTGTGGTGTATCATTTCAGGGATGTCTTTTCGGAGGACTTTTTAGGTTTTCATTTGGAGTGAGAGGTATAATTTCTATTTAGCTTGTACTAGGAGTGGCACCAGTGTCCATTCCTCCTTATAGGATGGCTACACCAGAGTTACAGGAGATCATGAAGCAGTTAGAGGAGTTGTAGGTAAAGAGTTTAATATGACCCAGTACATCTCCTTGGGGTTTTCCTGTCTTGTTTTCTAAGAAGGTAGACTGTACCCTCAAACTTTTTGTGGATTATCAAAAGCTGAACCAGTTGATGGTCATGAACCGATATCCCTTACCAAGGATTGATGATCTCTTTGATCAGCTCCGAGGAGCTCGGGTGTTCAAGAAGATTGACTTGAGGTCCAGTTATCATAATTTTCACGTTAGACCATCTGATATACCTATTATAGCCTTCTGGATCAGATATGGTCTATATGAGTATGTGGTTATTCCATTTCATCTCACGAACACACCTGGAGTTTTCACGGCACTGATGAACCGAGTGTTCCATCCATACTTGGATTCTTTCTTGGTGGTTTTCATGGATGATATATTGGTGTACTCTCACACTCAAACGACCATGCTAATCATCTTGAGATTGTTCTGAGTACACTGAGAGAGCCCCAGTTATATGATAAGCTCTCAAAATGAAACTTTTGGATGGATCTGATTCACTTCTTGGGTCATGTTATATCAGAGACAAGAGTATTAGTAGACCTAGAGAAAGTTAGATCTGTGGTTTCTTGGGAGCATCCGAAGAGAATTTCTGATTTATAGAGTTTTCTAGGGATGGATGGATACTACATACATTTAATACAAGACTTTTCAAGCTTAACAGTGCCACTGACGAGCCTGACTAAGAAGGGTGCAAAGTTCTTGTGGTTAGATTTTTTGTGAGTCTGCCTTTCAGGAGTTGAAAGGGAGGTTGAATTTAGCACTGATACTAGTATTTACAGAGTTGGAAAAGAGCTATACTATTTACTAGGATGCTTCACTTATAGGGCTGGGAGTAGTGATTATGCAAGAAGAAAAATTAGTTGCAAATGGGTCTCGGTAGTTGAGGCCACATGAGAGAAATTACCCGACACACAATCTCGAGTTGGCTGCAGTTGGTCATGCCTTACTTTGTTGGAGACATTATTGACTAGGAGATAATTTTGTTGTTTTCATAAACCACAAAAGTCTCAAGTATATCTTCACTCAGCGTGACCTGAATTTGAGACAGTGAAGGTGGGTGGAGTACCTTCAGTCTTTCGACTTTGAGCTTTCCTACATGTTTGGGAAAGGCAACGTAGTGGCTGATGCATTGCGTAAGAGTACTCAGATATAGGTAGTTCAGGAGGATAGTAGTGAGTGGCAGCTTATGGCTCTATTCTATGAGATGAATTTGGAGGTGCATGACAGGCTGGGACAAATGTTTCTTTCTTATGTAGCTTTTAACTCTACTCTTCTTGATCGAGTGAAAATGAGGAAACTATCAGATTATGAAGGCCTAGTACTACGAGAAATCATTTTAGGAGATGAAACTATTCTTGAATAAACCATGGGAGAGGATGAGATCTTTCATTTCCATGGGCGCGTATGGGTGTCATCAGACATATGTGAGGAGATGATGCGGGACTTTCACTCCTCAGTTTGAGCAGTTCATCCTGGCCTCACTAAGATGTATCGTGATCTACACCATCAGTATTGGTGGCTAGGTATGAAGAGATATGTTGTTGGTTTAGTGATGAGGTGTTCCACCTGTCAGTAGGTGAAGGCAGAGCATCAGTGACCAGCAGGGCTTTTGCAGGAGTTACCCATTCCCGAGTGTAAGTGGAATGATGTCGTGATTGACTTTATGATAGGTTTGCTGAGGTTGCCTTGAGGGAATGATGTTGTTTGGGTTTTCATTGATAGGCTCATGAATGTTGCTCAATTCGTTATGATCAAGGAGACTTTCAATGTTGATGAGCTTAGACAGTTGTAGATCCATGAGATAGTATGTCTACATGGAGTTCCACACTCCATTGTTTCATACAGGGATGCCCGTTTTACTTATCGAGTCTAGCAGGGATTATAGAAGCCTTTGGTTATACATGTACTTCTTAGTACACATTACCACCCCCAGATAGATGGCCAGTCCGAGCGTATGATTCTGGTGCTTGAGGACATGCTTCATGCATGCATCCTGATTTCTAGAGGTTATTGGGAGAAGCAAATACCTCTTGTGGAGTTTGCCTACAATAATTGTTTTCAAGAAACTATTCAGATGGAACCTTATGAGGCTTTGTACGGTAGGCCATTCCGATCAGCCTTATGTTGGCTAGAGGCAGGAGAGGCGGCTATGCTGGGACCTCTTATTGTCCAGGAGACTGTAGGGAAAATAGAGTTGATTCAGAAGAGGATGACTACTGTACAGTCTCAACAGAAGTCTTATGCTGATCAGCAGAGATGACATCTGGAGTTCGAGGTTGGAGATCAGGTTTTCCAGCATGTCACATAGAGTTTGGGGCACATGAGGATTAGGAGACATGGTAAGCTTTTTCCGAGGTACGTGGGGCCATTTGAGGTTTTAGAGAGAGTTGGTCCAGTTGCCTATCGGTTTCAGTTACCTTAGAGGTACCAGGATATGCACGATGTCTTCCACGTTTCTCAGCTCCGATGTTACTTCTCAGACCCGTATCATGTTTTTCAACCCAAGGAGGTTGAGTTAGAGGTGGATGCCTTATTCAAGGAGCATCCTATCTGGATTGTTGATAGTAGTATGAAGGTTCTTTGTGGTCGGCATGTTCCTCTGGTATGAGTGCTATGGCAACACGAGTGAGTGCAGGATGAGACCTAGGAGAGGGAGACCAATGTACGATCACAGTGGCCTGAGCTATTTGAGGATTCTTCTTCTACACCACCTTGATAAAAAAATTTGGGGAAGAATTTCTTTAAGGGGGGAAGTTTGTCAGAACTCGAACCTTCTTTTCAGGTATGTTTTCCTTTTTTTGGTGTTTTTGAGAAAAAGAGGAATTTATGAAAATTTCTTAAGTATATGCTGGGTAATTTATAAGTACACACTATGTACTCTGTTTCCACTCGTAGCTGTGTAATGACCGATCACACATCCATGTGTGGTGACCTGGAGACTACCTAATGCAGGGGAAGGTAAGGGAATGTACATGCCATGTACTTCTAATGTACACATCGTGTAATTTATTTTTATTTCATTAAATGAACCGGCTTCACATCTAATTGGCATAAATCACTCCTTCATGACCCAGTTCGTCTAGGAGAGACCATACAACCATGATCTTTCCACTAGATCCCGATCGAGCATCTATTCTCTGAATCTACTATCGTTGACTGTGTTGGGATCACCTCAGTAAGTTGTTCCTTTTACTAGAGCTTTATTTCCTGATTCCTCCTCTTTCAAGAGTTATACTCGATTGAATGTTTTAGACATTTTTGTAGATCTACGGTGTCGTTGGGCGATTCAAGGCTTGAGGTTCACGTATAACGATCCTACAATACTGAGGTAGGGTTTTTGTGCCTTTTCATTGAAAATCTTTGAGTTATATGTGCAAAAGTGCCCAATACCCTTTAACGGGGTATTGCATGTTTACTGTTTTAGCCCTGTAAATTGCCTGCTATGCTTGTATTCTTGAGTAGAGGTTAATTGAATGTGAATAGGTTTAATTGTTATTCTTTGGAATTGTTTTCCCATGCATGTTTTGTTTGTAACCGTTTGGTCCTGCTTATCCTGTTAGGCTGCCTTGTTTATTTCTCATGCCTAGTATTGTAGGATGGAGTGATGTTTATCTGATATGCTGTTATGATGTAGATTGTTTAGTCAAGTATTTATTGAGGTTTACTTTGGCCGTATTGTATTGCTATGATTTTTTTACTAACACAGGGTTGTGAAAACCTGGTGTAGTAGACCATAGGGAGAATGGATGTAAGGTCTTCTCTAGAGTGTCTGTTTTTACTGTTACGATGCGAGACCATAGGGGGAATTGACATAAGCACTTCCTCATATTGTCTGTAGTTCCTCGACACTGGCCATAGGGGGAATGTGACATAAGTGATTCCCCAGAGTTCCTTTAGTTTCCAATACGAGACTATATGGGGAATTGACGGTGAGTGCTTCCCCAGAAATTATATACTAAAGCTGAACTAGAGGGGTTAGACTGTGTGTACTTCCCAGAGGGTTGCTTGTGTTTTCTAAGTAAGACCATAGGGGATAGGATGTGAGTACATCCTAGAGGGTTACCTATTTTTCCAAATGGACAAAAGGCCTTATTTTTATTTTATTAGAGATAATCCCCCTTTTAAGGGTTGAAGGGGAACCCGAACATGACCCGTAGGCCTAAGGCACAAGGCCCAACATGACCCGCAATACATGACCTGAAGGCCCAGAGGCATACCATGCCCATACATGACCCGTAGGCCCAGCCCACTAGAACTGCCCCTCCCTAGCGTCTTGCATCATTGATCACCTTAGCTCCCCATACCTATTTGTGATTATCTGATTACTTTCCATGTGGTGTTTCAATGCTTTGAAACTGTAGGAATGTTTACTATTGAGTACTTCCTTGTTTACTGATTCTTTTTCCTATTACCTTCCATATATATTCACTAACTATTAGGAACATATATCTTGGTGGTTTCCTACTGGTATTTAGTCTCATACCCTGTTTGGGTCATGCTTTTGTGCCCAAACAGATTATATTGTTGTAGGTATAGATAATGGAAAACACCCTTCTACTTCAGGTACTTGACTGCTTTGGGACTGGAGAGCATGGGACCAAGATGAGGCTTGCGATGCTGAGGAACTATTTACTTGTTTTCTTGTACTTTGGTTTAGTTATGTATTTCAGGATTGTGACTTGTTTGGCTACTTTCCTAGACATATGTATCATCAATCATTTATATATGTGTGCTCCAGTTGTTTCTTAATCAGTCTTCCACTATTTCTTATTGTTTGACATTATTATTGCTTCTACTATTGTATATCTATTTCTCTTCCACTGTGTTGTGCTGCCAATGAGGGTATAGTTTCCCCACTATCACATCTAAGGCCCTCGTTTCTAGTCATCAGCCTCTGGGGTTAGGGAAAATGTGCTTTAGGACATGTTACCAACTGGGTATGGGGTGCCTCTGGGTGGCTTTCGAAACCGGGATGATACAAAGGTTTACCTTCTCTTAATAAAAATATCACCTTTCCATCAGATAACTTTTCTAGGGATCAGAAAAATTCAATATATTTTTTCAAATCCTTAAAGGAAAACATATTATTCATGATTAATATAACATAATTCTTGAATTCCAATAAAAACACACCTCAATCATCTAACTTAATTCTTAAACCATTACATGGATTCATCATATCATTCCTTAATACCATTTTTATTGAATATGAAATATTAATAATGTATTAAGGTTACTCAACCGAAATTTAATCACACTTATTACATTTAATGTAAAAAATACTGTTACAACATCCCACACCTTTCTCATGTCATTCGTGATCTATTTATATTCAACAGTATATCCAATAATCATGACACATTCCTGATTCTAATCATGATATTTCCACTTAGGACATTGATTTTCATAAATCCCATTCATTCCATAGTTAAATAATTCAAACATTGATGATACATTAGAGATACTATTATTCTCATTTGTTATGTTAACCAAAATTTTTATTTTCCATTTGAAGTTACTTTCTTTGTGTTCTTATTTTCCATAGTCAAAACATCATATCATTCCCATAATACAATCACTTGGGTGATTCTTTCCACACTCTCAACACAAAAAAACTGAATATTCTTTCTCCATGGTCTCCATTTCCTAAACTCTCAGTGATCTCTTTACTTATCTTCTTTGGTGAGTCTGAGAGTTGGTTAAGGTATAGGTTGTTAATAATGTTTTTGAAAACCAATTTGGCATGATCACAACATCCTTTACCCGTGTGATCATCCCATTTAATATCCCATCAACATATTTTTATTTACATTCAATGTTAACCCAATTCCTTTGGGTTCCCTCCATTAACTAAATCTAGAAATCATAGTGTGAGAAGCACTTATCCTAGAATAAAAACACATAATCATTACAAATAACTTATAAGATGTCTAAATTATGACACCTTCTATTAAATCTTTGACACCTTAGGCTTATCCATAGATACATCCCAAGACATATCCTTATAAACACCCCTAAGGATCTCACTAATTTTTTCTCATCTTAGTTTCCAAAGTTTGACTAAATATTTCCTTTCACACTAACTATATAGATATAGGCTCAACATATATGGATATTATATCATTTTAAATAAATATTTATCACATTACAAAAGTACATGCATGAGGACCACAATAATTTAGTGTCTTTGGAAACATGGAACAAAATATTCTAACTTGGTGAAATATCATCAATGTTTCCCAAAAATATCCTCCCCCTTCTTACTTCTACTTAAATCATTTGTTCAAAACTTGGGGAAATACAACATAAAAAAGGGTCAAATCATATTATATGTAAGTGTTAAGAAATGAGATACATAAGAATAATATGAGCATAAGGGTATGATAACATGAGAATAATATTTGAAGATGACACCCCACATATCAAAGATCATATACATTAGTCATTGAATAAATATTATTAGTTCATTAGACATGAATCATAAGGGAATCAAGATAATAATCCATGTGATCATAACATAAGAATAATAAATATTATTTTTGGCATATATAAAATCATATAAAATAATCCCTTATAAGTAAAGGATTATTTCCAAAACCTATTAGGGTACTTCATTAGGGATACACCTACTAGGTGGGATACACCACTATCCCCAGTCACAAATCTTTCCTTGTATTGGAATGGGTTCACTCCCTAAACCATCTTAGTAGTAAAGGTTATCTCCCTAGACCATATTTGTGGACAAATTCTTTTACTGAACTGAGTTCACTACCCATTACATCCTTGTAAATATCCTAATTTATAAATATTTACCCAATGCATTAGAGAAAGATATAGGTCCCATCTATCACATAATGAAATCATACATACATATTACACAATATAATAAAACATTCACCATATCATGACCCATAAAAGAGATGAGTTTCATAAAAATCATATCATAAACCATGAAATTAAATGGTTATCATAAATATATCATCATATCATAACTAATTGAAAAGAGACAAGTTTCATAATTATTTCATCAAAGCATGACCCATAAAAAGAATCTGGTTTCAAAAACATATAACCTATGTAAAAGAAATGTTTATTATAAAAAACTTGTCATCTTAAACATAAAACCTTTAAATAATAAGAATGGTGTTCTTGTATCATATCCCTAGTAAGTCATAAACTATTTCAAAGGATGTTATCTCATATGGGTATGTATTTTTAAAGATCACTTGGAACATTTTTTAAGGAAAATTTATTTTATTTGAAAATACATTTCATAAAACATCTTCAAGAATAATTTTATTATATATAAATATTTTAAATTTTATTTCAAAAATTTATTGAGGAAAATATATTTTCTGATTTAAAAAATTATTTGTAAAACAATTTTTTTAAACCTTTTTCTTTGAAAATAGCTTTAAAAGCATATAAAGGAAGATTGAAGATATTTTGAAATAATTTTTACTTTAAAATACATTAAAAACTTATAAAAATAGTATGTAAATATTTTTAAATCCTTATTCTTTAAAAATGGTTTGAAAAATTATAAATAATTCTTGATAACATTTTGAAAACCTTTTTCTTTAAAAACACTTTTAAAACTTATAAATAAATATTCAAAACTTTTTTATTTTTTTTCTTTGAAAACACTTTGAAAAATTATATTGAAATATTAAAAACATTTTGAAAACCTTTTTCTTTTATTTTTCAAAATTATAAATAAATACTTAAAACATTTTGAAATTTTTTTCTTTGAAAACAATTTAAAAACTTATAAATAAATATTTAAAAGACTTTGAAAACATTTTACTTTGAATTTTGTTTCAAAAATTATAAAGATAACATGAAAATATTTTCAAAACCTCTTTCATAGAATTTTTTTTGAAAACTTATAAATAAATATTTAAATTTAAAATAATATGAAAAATTATAAATAAATCTTGAAAACATATTGGGAAAACATGGTTTGAAATTTACCAGATTTCTGACCAAAGAGAGAGATAAATTCAGATTTTCTTGAAAACACTCTCTTAATTATATTAATTACCAAAGAGTGTAAAAATAGTACAATTAATTTAAGATATCATAAATAAATATAGTATAATAAAATTAATGATATTTATTGAGATATAAATATAATATTTGATCAATGGAATCATAATCATACACAATCCCGATAAATGATGAGATTGTAGCAACAAACTGTTACCACTTTGGTATATTTGAATCATAATACCCATTAAATAATAACATTAAATTAAACATAAAATATCATTAAAAATGTAAATTTCTTATATAACATGTCAAAGGTCTGTATAAACACCTCATAGAATAATATGGTTTCATAACATGGCATGTGTCTCAAAAAATGAAAATTGAGACAAAATGACTTTAATGATTTGGTAAATTTTTAACCATAAAACCCATGAAAGATAGATACTAAAATGGATATTAAAATAAAAATACTTAAAATTATAAGAATCATAAAATAAATTCATGGGAATTATACATAATACATATAATAAATAGGTGGTGAACATGGCTTGTATCTTATGGAAAATGAAAGCAAGATGAGAAAACCCTGTCCCCAAGTCTTGAATTTATTCATACATTTTAAAAACTCATATATAATAAATATAATTTTATTATAGAAATATTTTATAATCATATTATTATATATAATACCATATATGATTTTATTGTGAATTTATATTACCTTTTTATTAACTATTCCGTGTTAATGTTACTTTTCAAGTAATCTCTTCTTTGTTTTCCATATATATTTTGACTTGTTATTCTTGATCCTATTACTTATATCATGATTAAATTATTTACATAATATAAAACATGATATAAAAATAATATATTAGGTAGAAAAATATTTAAAATAGTCTATAAAATATAGAAATATGAAATAGAATACACCATTTATAGAGACCGTAGTCCATGTGTATGCATGAACGCTGTTTCCATTTTCTTGTCAAATTGAAATAAATAAAGTAATTAATATATATATATATATATTATAGTATAATTATTATGTAATACATATTATATAAATTTACTAAACCAATCCTTAATAAATTCCATGTAAAGTGTGAATAAATCACATCATTTTGAGGAGGTAGTAGTCTATAGGCCCACAAATGAAGTTATCATATTTATATAAAATAGAAAGCATGAAGGTAAGTTTTGTATAATAATTATTGAATAATGAAGAAATAATAAATATAATATATATCAAATAAAAATACTATTCCCATCATGATTCCAAACCATGATAGGTGGTAAAAGAAAAATGACTGACTTCGTTTTGCGAGGCAGTAGTCCGCTGTACACACAAACAGTAAGTTCGTTACCCATTTGATGAAAGTGTGTGTAGGTGTAAGTAAAAAACATATAATAATAAAATATAATTATATTTATGATACTGATGTTATCATATAGTCATTGAATAATAATAACTAAATGGGTGGAGAAAGAAATAGTACAAAATTGCACATTGAAGAACATCACATCTTTTTCAGGTAAATCCTTTTGGTTTGCAAAAAAGGGATTACTTGGTTAGATTTATGCCCAGAGTGAGACCTATAGGATTATGTTAGGGAATTTTTGAGGTTATTTTATCAGGGTTTGGATGATCCAAAATGTATTTAGAGTTTTGAGGAAGGGGAAGAATGAATGCCTTTTTATAAAGGATGAGAGGTGGCATTATTGTAAATACCAAAACATAGACACTATCGAGAGGTCTACCTTAAATAATGTGATTAAAAAATGTAAAAATAATGTATTAAATGGGAAGTATGGTTGATCCAAATGTCAAAACACAAAATAAGTTAATTTTTATATTTTTGTTCCCTAACTTCTAAGTTTATCCACTTTTATCATTTTTGTATTTATTAGAGTAACTAGTTTTCTAACCTGAGTAATTTAATAATTAGTTTTAAATTAAATTGATATTTATTAGAAAATATAGGACTAATTAATTCTAAACATGATATCTAATTTACAAAAAAATAAATTCCATGTGTGTTGGAAATTAATTTTAAAACAACTACATGTAACACACAATAACGCTGCTTTAACCCAAACCATGCTAACAATGTTTTTACTATTTAAATGTTAATATTTTCATTATAAAATATTAGTTGGTCCATTAATAGAAAATAATTTCTATTTATTAAAATTTAAAAATCATTTTTTAGAATATAGGAGTTTTAGTAAATTTTAATTTTTTTTAATATAATATAATTTATTATAAAATAACATTAATGTAAATTTTGAAATTATTTTATTAATTTAAATTTTAAAAAGTATCAATAAAAATATGGAATTTCAATATATTAAGTTAAAACTTGTGTAACATGATTTATTAATCTAAAAAATTGATATAAAATAAATCAATCAATTTATGTTACTTTTAATAATTTTAGTATCATTTATTTTAGTTAATTATTTACTAAATAGTTTCCTCATTTGGCATTCCTTAAACAACTAATATAAATAATTAATAACTAAAAATAAATATAAATTAATATGATGAAAAAAATCCTTTACCATTAAAAATAATATTTATAACCTAACTAATGTATTTTTTTTCATCTCAAGGCTTTATAAATGTTAAAGGTAAGGAATGTTATTTTCTTTGTCTTTTTCCTTACTTGAATTATTATATAAGTCACTTTCATGAAATTACATCCCAATAACTCATAAAATTAAAACATTAGGGGTTATGATCAAAATATTATCATCCAATGGCTTTGGGACTAGTTTTTAGGTCATTTACACCCTTAATATTAATGTTTAACAACTAAGTAATTTAATATTTTCATCAATCTTTGTAATTAATTTTAGTTAATTTCACTAATTTTTTTGGTCAAAAACTAATTTGATCATAAAATAAATTATAAATTATTAAGATTAAAAATATCAAATAAAATTTTCTAAATTAAAAACATATAATTGGCAAAAATTAATTTAAAATTAATCCCATAGACATGTCGTGAAAGCTGGTTTTTAAAGTGAAAAGGTTCAAAAGATTGCAATGTTTTTATATACAATTTCAATATAAAACTGGTTAAAATAAAATAAATATGATTAATTAATTTATAATTTATATAATTAAAAATTAAAACCAAATTAAAATTTAATTTAAATATATAAATAAATTAGAGGAAAATGAAGTTTTTAATTAAAATTCATTGTTTTCACTATTCATCCAAAATTGAAACTTCTCAGAAAAAATATAAAAAATTTACGTAAATTAAATTTTTATATCCTTATTTAATTTTTTTTTTTATTTTTTTTAAAAAAATAAAAGTTTCAAAAATTAGATTTAAAATAGGTGCGCCATTAAAATTCGGTAAAATTACCTTTTAGAAAAATACATCTTTTTATTTATAAGAGTGGATTTATTCTTATATCTTGTCTAAAAACATAAAATGAATGTTAAATATTTGAATTAATTATATATATATATATATATATTCAATTAAAATAACTTATCAAGAGTGTTTTAATTGAGGTACAATGTGTTTGATTGCACAAATATAGTTTTCTTGGAAATGACTTCCTATATTTTCAAAAAGGGTTTTATTTTCATTTCTAGTTAATTGGTCACCTAATAATCCTTATTATATATGTGTGTAAACTATATTTTCATAATTTAATTAATATTATTCATAAATTCTATTCTAATGACTAGGTGAAAAATATAATAATATTTTATTAATATTATTAATAGTATGCTGTATTTTGGGAAACTAGGTATTTTATGTAACATGAGCTATCAATGGAACTCAACATTGTGCGTAACACAACCCAAATATAGTGATTCATGTATCTAGATCCAATATAAGTGTTGTGTGTAGCGTAATATAGACTTGGATTTCCATACAAAGAAAGAATAACTTTGTGCTTTCATATAACACAAGCAATATTCAGTGTTGTGTGAAATGAATAATATTGAAAAGATTAAATTAATTAGAAAAAAATCACAAAATATTATGGTGGTACAATTATTAACCTAAACACCCATACATGGTTTATAACATAACCACTCATACTTAGTTTATAAAAGAACCACCCATTATCATAAACAATTCCAATGTACCATAACATAATCATAAAACACAAATTATGGCATCCTAAAAATATTCTTTACACCCATAAGAAATTATTTTTAGATATTGATATATCCATTTTATTTAAAACCCAAATTTAAATAGTAAAATTACTCGAATAAAGGGAAAGAGGGTTTTTTTTTGAAGAAAACATTACATATTATAAAGTAATCTAAAAATCAATTATGGTTATGATGGTCGGAAAAGTCATTGTCGACATATATGTTAAAATAGAACATTCTTTTGTCTTTTTATAAAGTAAGTCAAAAAATTCTGTAAAAATATTCCTTCTGAAGTAATTTGAATAAAAATAAAAAGATTCATAAAATTTAATTTATAAATATTTTATTTCCATATAAAAACCACCATAAAATTACTTTATAAATATGGATATGGAATAAAAAGAGAGTTTTAAGAGAAACTTTAAAAGAGGATTTTTAAAAGAAAGCCCCTTAACTTGATTCTTAATCGCCACATAAGTTCTTTATGTTCCTAAATAATAAAATTATTTTAATAATTTACTTTTTTATAACTTTTTACAAGTTTATTATTCTTTTTTATCTCAATTACTATCATATTATAGAAATTACATATTCATTTAAGTTCATATCAGGTGTTTTGACGATATTCACTTTATAAGTCTAAATTGACTTCGGTAGGTTGACTATGGTCAAAGAGGTCATTATTCAATAATATAAATAATTATAATCATGAATTAATTATTATTTTTATACAATAATTTTTAATTTAAAACTAATCATTAAATATAGTTATGAAAAATAAACCACATTATAATCATGGAGACGATTGGTCGTACGTATGCATGAATAAAGTTTCCATTTTTTAACGATCACTACAGAAAGAAGTTTAGTAATATTTTAACATTATATAAATATAATGATATCATAAATATCATATTAATTAATTAAATATACTTATATATATATTATCCATGTTATGTGGTGATGAAAAATGAATTACATTTCTTCATGGAGGTGGTAGTTTGCATGTACGCAAGAATACTAGTTTAATTTTTCAATGAATGGAAAGGTAATAAGGTAAATGATATATTATATTTTAATAATGATAAATAATTAATTAATATCATATATAAATATTACTTTAATAATTATAATCTATTCGTGAGTGATGGTGATGGAAAACAAATTACATCAGTTCACGAGGTGGTAGTCCGCCGTACACATGAATGATGGTTTTGTTTTTCATTTTATGGATGAAGATATGGATATAGGTTATTAAATAAACATAATAACATTCAATTATATTCATAATAATGTTGTTATTATTTTATCATGGTTTAAAAATATTTGAAGGAGGTGGAAGAATAAATAAAACTAAAATATACGATTCAAACTATACTTGTTCTTTGAAAAATATCCTTTTCTAAACACCTTAAGAACTCTAGGATTGGTATTTTTACAAATATAAGGAATAAATAACAAGTTTAAGGACATTAGGAAGGTATTAGTTCATATTTTTTTGGAATTTTTTTTGAAGTGTGAATAAATGATAAGAAGTAATTCCCTTTTATAAGATAGGGGAGGGGAACTCTTGGAATTTATTAAAATATTAATTTAATATAAATTAATTATGATGTAAAAATGGATAAAAATTTATTATATTCAAATAATAATGCGTATGAGTTGAATTAATATTATTTAATAAAATCTTTACATGTTTTGATCAAATTTGTACCCTTATATTTGGGTTATAACACCCCATTAACCCTTTTCACACATACAATGACAACAAGATTTTTTACTCATTGAGGGTCATGATATTTACTATAAAGGGAAAATGGCTATAAATGGAACATGGTGGATATTTTAAACCATATCATAATCACTTGTCTGAAGATAAGTTTTATATAAATCTTATATCATTTAATCTAATATTATTTTCAGAAAATATAAACAATGTCAATTTTAAAACTATTTATTTTCTTTGATTTTTTTAACATCGAGAAAAAAGATAGAATTAGAATAATATATTTTAATACATCTGTAATAATTTTTTTTATCTATAAAATTTAAGGTTCACATTAATCCTTTCATATTATACTACTTTTAATATTTTTAATGTCATTTATTTTAGTTTTCCATTAATTGAATAATTACTCCATTATCATTGTGAAAGAATTTAAGATAATTATTATATATTTAAGAAATAAAAATATATTAAATTTCTGAATATAAATCATTTATATTCTAAAATAATATTTATAACTGAATATATCCTCTAGTTATCCCCATGTTAAAAATATTATAATTATTAAAAACAAGAATGTTACCTTTTTGACTTTTATTTACAAAAAAATATTATAAGGGTTATAGTCACATATAAATAGAGAAAAGTTCATATAATTGAATCTTGTATGATTATGGACAAAATATAGTCATTTAATAAAATTAAGGCATGTTTTAGGATAATTTTATATTCCGTATCATATTATTTTTAACCCTTAATTACCGTATTTTCCTTTAGCTTAGTAATAAAAATTACTAATGTTAATATTCATATTTTCAAAAAATAAAAGAGAAATATTTTGTAAATTTGGAACTAATGATTTCAAATATGTAATCCTATTATGACCCATCCTAGTGGGGACCATGTTGTGACTTTCCAAGCCCACCTCTAATAGGATAGAGGCTGGTAACAAGAACCAAGTAAGCATATCACTAACATGGGAGGCATTACCTTAGTACCTATATACATGCACACATATCCATGCCCCAAATTCTAAAAAGTAAAAACACTAAGTAAACCATGCATGAAAACCACTAAACCAAAACTAGAGTATAATAGTGAAAGTAAATTATATAAAGGTAAACCGGGCCATAATACAGGCCCACCAAAAGAAAGCTTGTAAGAAAGTTTCTGAAACCCATCCATAGAAAACCCTACCTGATCTAACATGAAGGTGAGGAACTAAAACTACTATCTGATGTCGTAGGAGTACCTCAACATGTTTGATATCACAAAGCTCTGTCCATTCTTGGTCTGCCATGAACTCTTTCAAAAGGGCGCTCATCTGCACAATACATGACACATGTGAGCAGAGCCCGTATAGGGGTGAGTATAACAATACCCAATAGGACACCTGAAGAACAAAAATAAATAAATGAGGAAACTTACAACCATCTCTACACAAGTATATGTCTGTATTATATAAAAAGGACATCCATATATACTCAAAGTATATCACATAGTCTAGGTTAAGTCATAAACTTTGCATACCAATGTTAGTGATTCGATCTAAATAATTCCACAAAGCACTCATCCTAAAGAACATAATCCTGAGTTTGATAGCACTAATGATGTTCGTTTGATAGGTGGTGATCATCAGGAAGTTCCATGAGGGTGAGAGAGATACACTGAAATATTTGAAGAGAATGTGATACATTAGTGGATGATCACAGCCAGGGCCGCAGAGTATACCAAAAAATCCATTTAGAATTACTCTCTAACTATAGGATTGATGATCTAGTAGGATTTTTTTCATCAATACTAAGGATTCTATATAGAGCACATAAACTGAATAGAGGATCACTTAATGGGCCTCTCAAGGGATTGTAACAACTCCATCCAAGAAGTCATGTTGAAGGGATCATACTTCTGTAAATAGGAAACAATACCAACATAACCATAGAGAAATGATAAGAAGAATGAACTCTAATAAATATAATCCAAGATATGGTGGGTGGGAGGAATAATTAACATAGAAGAGGAGGGTTCACGGTTAGTAGTAGTCACACCCACTATGTCCCTTAACCTCAGGTGCTACCCATGAAAACAACCCATATCACTTTAAAGTCTAATGTAAAACCCACCATTGGTATCATTAGTACCATCTTATTTGAAGGGTTCCAATGCCATAGATGGGTCATAAATCAGACATATGGTTTAAAAGATATGGCTATTTTTGTGAAAATTCCCGATCCGGGTCCGACTCGACCCGTCGGACCCAGCTAGACCTGCTGGCCGAATAGACCCGGTCCTGTCGAACTGACCCAAACTAGTTTGGACCAATCCATCCTAGCCCACTGGGATACTTGGTCTAGATTGTGGGGCCATTGGAGTGTCTTGACTACCTTTCTCATCCTGCTAGCACGTGGGCCGACCTACTACGCCTTACACAGTTTTCTTGACCACGTGCTCCCCTGGTTGACGCGGTGCCACCGCGTCTGCCTACCCCATGGACTGATGTAGCCATGAGGCACCAAAAACGAATGAGCTATTTTTTACGTGTCCATATTTCCCTTCACACAACACCGATATGCCACACTGCTGTGCGCCTGGTGGTCATCGCCTCCTGTACTGACCGGCTGCGCCACACCTTTTGGGGGCCACCGGTGATGCTCTGGTGCTCTATGTTTTGAAATATAGGAATTTATACTATTCTCATATTACTTTAATAATCTACCTTAGCTCAAATAAATGTCACAATTCAACTAGATGAAAAATCACTCGCATTGCAATATCTCCGGAATCACCTTGATCTATCCGTCGCTGTTGTCGTCGCACCTCTGGTAGGTCATCCTAACATTGTATCTTTGATCTTTGATCATTGTGACAAGAATTGAAGGGGAAAAGATCCTCCATTCGTATCCCATAAATAATGAAAGAAATTTTGGGGATAGAGATAAATTCACAATAACAGCAAAAGAACAAATATTGTCCTTATTCATGTCGGCCTCTATCCGTTCAGATTGGAACGAATAATAAAGAGGAAACAATTCAAATCTCTAACAAAAAAACACACTGATAATAAACCCATAAATAAAACCCCAAATCCCATAATATGAATGACTTGTGAATCAATCTATTTGTTGATTGATTTACATTAATTTTAGGAAATAAAGAACGAGGAAGGAATAAAATTAAAACACACGCCCTACCTTAATTTGGTTCGATCAATGATGAAGAACAGTCATCACATCATTGCCATGGGAAAGATATTTCTAATTCGAGGTTCATCATTATTGATTTTCCAATACAATAGAATTCATAATAGAGAGATTTATATTCTTTCCTTAGAGGATTTATAGGGTTATGGTAATAAACCTGAATTCACAGATAAAGGTTTATTTAAATGGAAACCTCACTGCATCAAATAAAAACATTTTTATTAAAAAAAAATTATTCCTATTACGTCCAATATCTATTTTTCACAGTTTACCCTCACTTTCCAATGTTAGGTATTTTCTAAGTTAAACTCACTACTTTGAACAAAATAATTCCATCATATTTCTTAATCTGGGAACCCGTTTAGAAGTTATTCCACTTTTCCAGAGATACCACTCACACATGCTATTAAAAACATAACATTTTTCAAAGAACAGTTCTGGGAACACCAAGCCTCAGAATCACACACCGTCTTAGCACTAGGTCTTATAATTTTCCTAATTAATTTATAAAAATAATACTAGAGAAATCTGATTCATTAAATTATCCCCACCTTTGGGATTTTCATCCTCAAAATCCAAAACAAATAGATACTAAACAAAAGGATGAGGGTACTGAGCATGAATATGGGACTCCTGATACCATGTGATCTCTTAGAGATTCCCATGCTACCACTAGACATGAAACAAGGGAATTACTCACCCATGAAGGATCCTCTCTTGACGATCCTCGATCTCTACTAGGTACTCCACAAATGTCACCCCTTCATCGATATCTAGCTCTCCCTAGTTGATGATGTGTGATGGATCATGAACGCACCTATTCAGTTTCAACACATGGAAGACATCATGTACCCGATGCAACTGCATGGGTAGAGCTAGGTGGTATTCTACCTCACTAACTCTATGAAGAATCAGAAAAGGGTTAATGAACCTATGAGATAACTTGCTGCCCTAGCCAAATCTCTATAACACACGTCGAGGTGAGACCCATAGTAACACATGATATCCCTCCTCGAACTCCAAAGGTCTATATCTCATATTAGCATACAATTTCTACAGACTCTACGTAGTCTTCATCCGCTCCTGGATGATATGCACCTTCTTAGTAGCTCGCACCAACTCTGGGCCCATGAGTGCTGACTCTCTTGGGTCAATTTAGAAAAGTGGTGATCTAAAGGGTAGCCCATATAGAGCCTCAAATGGAGTCATACCAATGGTGGAGTGGTATCTATTGTTTTATGCAAACTCCAACAGTGGTAGGTGGTTCTCCCATCTATGACCAAAGTACAAGATGCCGACCCACAACCTATCCTATAGAACATGAATGGTCCTATCTTCTATGCTATCCGTTTGAGGATGAAATGACGTGATTAAGTGTAACTGAGTCTCAAATTCCTTCTGAAATCTCTTCCACAACCGTGATGTGAAATGAGCATCACGGTCTGAAACAATATTCGATGGAACTTCATGAAGCCACACTATCTCCTACACGTAGAGGTGTCCCATTCTCTCTACTGAACTCTACTGCTGGATAGGTAGAAATTGGGCTGACATGATGAGTCATTCAATGATCAGCCAAATAGTATCATGTCCCCTAGACGTATGTGGTAATCCATTCATGAATTCCATCGATATCCGATCCCACTTACACTCTAACACCTCATGGGGTTGGGTCAATCCATTTAGAACATTGTGCTTAGCCTTCACTTGTTGACAAGTGAGACACCTATAAACGAACTCTTCCACTACCTTCTTCACCCCTGACCACTAAAACTGAAATCATAGGTCTTGGTACATCTTCACCTCACATGGATGTACCACCAAAGGGAATGTATGAAACTCCCTCAAAACCTCCTCCCATAATTCCACTGGTAAAACTATGCACCCTTAGAAAAGAACAACATGCTCCCCACCTTTTGAATATCCATCAATAGCAAGTCCTATGGATAATTGATCACATAGAGTCTTATAGTCAGCATCCCCAAGCTATGCCTCCCTAAATTTCTATAGGAGTATAGGGGTGATGAATGTCGACAGGAGGTAATATCCCCTAAATCCATCCACATAGGATAACTATAATGAGTCTAACTGCTCTGACACCTTGTTCAACAACTATGAACTAGATCCCCTATTGAGAGAATCTGCCACCATGTTCCCTTTCGTAGGAGTATAGATGATATCAGAGTTGAAATACTATAGGAACTCTATCCATTGAATCTATCTCATGTTCAAATCCTTCATAGAGAAGAAATACCTGAGACTCTTGTGATCAGATTAGATGATAAACCACTCTCCCATCAGGTAGTATCACTACATATTCAACAATAATACTACCGCTGAAATCTCAAGATCATAGGTCATATAGTTTTTCTTATGTGGTCCCAACTGGTGAAACCCATAGACAATCATTTCTTGCCTCTACATCAAGACGTAACCAAGTCCAGTCCCTGATGCATCTTAGAACACTACATACTCAACACCCTCCTCTGGTAATCTCAATATTTAGGCGCTCGTCAAACTCTGCCTCAACTACTAAAAATCTTGTTGGAACTTCTCTGTCCACATGAAAGGTTTACCCTTTCGGGTCAAAAATATCATCGATGATGATATCCTAGAGAAATCAAGTATGATCCTACAGTAATAGCCTTCTAGCCTAAGGAAGCTTCGCACCTTTGTCATGCTCCTAGGTAGATCCCATGCCAACACCACCTCAACCTTGGTCAGGTCCACTGACACTCCATATGCTAAGATAACATTTCCCAAAAAGTGGAACACCTAAATATAGAAATGGAACTTTGAGAGATTCCCATAATGTTGGGTCTCTCAGAGTATGTCCAGAACCATCTTTAAGTGTATCACGTGCTACTCTTCGGACGTAGATTACAAAAGGGTAATGTCGATGAATACCACCATGAACTGGTCTAGGTATGGATGGAATATCCCACTCATGAGTCCCATGAATACTTTGGGGGAGTTTTTCACACCTAAGGGCATCACAAAGTACTCATAATGACCATAACGACATCTAAAATCCATTTTCAGTATATCCTTGCCTCGTAATCACAATTGGTGATAACCTGATCGAATGTCAACCTTTGAGAACTAACATGTCCCTCTCAACTAATTAAAGAGGTCATCGATCCTTGAAAGTGGACACTTGTTCTTCAAAGTCACCTGGTTCAGGTGCCGGTAATCCACATACAAACTCAAGATCTCGTTTTCCTTCTTAGAAAAAAACTGGGGTGGCCTTGGGTGAAATGCTGGGTCTCATGAAGCTCTGTGTGGGACATCTGATATGCTAGTGAGATATTAGTGCCATACAGTATAGTGACCCTGCCTTTTCTGACATTACTATTACATCATTTTAAAGATAAACAACATAATAATATTACACATAGAGGATCCAAAGGTTTAGTGTCTTGGAAAAACTAGGACCATACATAACAAATACAACATCAAGCATAAACATTTATTTAATTTATTCTTCTCTAGCTTCTTATTAGTACTTGTCCTCTCATTATTACATGTATCCACCTGAGGATATACATAAAAAGGGGTGAGGTAGAAGCCTTGTAAGAGGATAGATAAGAACAATATATCATGGGGTGAACATAATCATAACATTATAAAAAGATCATGAACATGATAGGAAGCATAAATATAATACTTGAAATGTGGCAATGCATAAAAATGAAACATCATGTCTTAGTGGTTAACTACCACAAATATTTGTGAACCAAGATAGTGTCTTGTTCACACATCATTTCACATTTACTCATGAGATTAATCACTTTACCTAATGCATTGGAGCACTGTATAATTCTGGGCGCACCCGACACATTCAAACATTCATATTGTGCTATATAATTCCAGGCGCACCTGTTACATCATAACATTATCATTATCATGATTTTCACATGGAACATATATAAAAAGTTAAAATAACTATACCAAGTAAAATAATGGGTTAAATCTCATAATAACACATTCAGAAACTTTGGGTTCCCAAAAGAAAAATGGAATAACATACATGTTACAAGAACCGTCCACTTTGAGAGAGAAGTAAAAGGTGTGTTCTTAAAAGAGGAGTTCTTTTGGAAAACATTTTGTTTGACATAAAAACTAGTGAAAAACATGTATATACTAGAAAAGGTAATACAATGATGAATAAATTATATTTAAGGAGTAACCATATCAAAAAAAATGGAGTGAAAGAGGGAGAACCCGAATGATGAAAGTTGGGTTTGAGAATTTCCCCTTACCTTGTATCTGAATGATTCCTTCTCTTTAATGTCCTGTATAATGAAATTATATTCATTAATTAGAAATCCAGAACCTTTTGTAAATTAATATGGTTCATTATAGTTTTATTAAGTGAATTTATGTGACTTTGGATGTGTTATAGATTTTAAAAAAACATTGTTCGGGAATGTTTGTTTTTATGGTTTTCTTGAGTGGTTCACTTGTATTCTTAAATTAAAGTTCAGGCAGAACATGGGTAAACATCCAGAATTGATATTAAATGTTATTAATGATATTAAATTAGTTTTAATGATCTTATAATGAATTATATTATATCCATGTGAATGATTGGCTAGATAAGAATTAAATGATGATTGTTTGAGTTAATTTGAGAAATGTTTTGATCATAATGAACTTTTTTTATTTTATCACTAGAAATATGGTCATAAGTTAGTTCCAGAACTTTAAATAGGAAATAATAAATATAAAATGTTCTATTTAAACCATAAAAATGGTTTCATGACCCGATATGAAGGTAGAAGTGGAAGAAGAAAACTTGTCGTTCTTGAAGGTGATAAATTAACACCTCACGAACAATGTTCTCCTTAATAAAATAAAAGGAAGAGGGAAAGGGGGTTAGATGATATAATATCTCATTTGCATCATAAATTTATATTAATTTTTTAATAAAAGAGTTACAATACCATTTGGATGAAGATATATGGGGAGAGATCAAGAAATGAACTTGAACTTGAAAGGAAGTTAAAGGAGAAGAGGGAGAGAAATTACCTCTTAAATCTTCCTCTTGAGATCTTCCTTAAGGAAGATAGGATTGGTCTTTTGATGAGACCATAAGCTCTTGAACGTAGGATAGGGGATAGGGAGGATGTTTCGGCATAGTTTATAGAAGGATTGGATATTGAGAGGTGTGAGGAAATGAGGGTGTGAAGAATGAAATTTATAGTAGAGGGGAGAGGGGTTTCCTTAATATAAAATTCATTAGTTTATTAATTTATTCTAAGACAAGGAATAGTGAGTCATCAATGACCAAGAATAGTAATTTTATCATGTGATCCCAAAACAAGTGGGCTTACATCAACAGAACATCACACATGACTCTATAATTAGCTTATTTAGCTTATTTTGTAAATTATTGTATTTCCCTATTCATCAAAAATTCAAGTATCTCAGAAAAATCCCAAAAATTTACCCCAACCATTTTTCGATGTGTAGAATACAAAAATGAATTCAATTTTCCAAAAATATTTTTCTAAATATTATTAATTTAATATTTAATTAAAATCATAATTTACTTAAAAAACAGTTTTTAAAATTAAAATTGATTTTATAGTGCTTTTAAAAATTACGTAGGGTCTTATAAAATTATCTAAAAACTATAAGAAATTGACTTGATAATTAATTAACTCATTTAAAAAAATAATTTTTCTTTTAAATTAATTAATTAATTATAATTAATTATTTATGACTTACAAAATACCAAAACGTTTACTAAGGTCAAATTGTCACTTTATAAGATGTCTAATTTTTATTTAATTATTTATGGGTAAGGTTACTCTTATGTTGGATGATTTACTATTCATAAGGGTCATATTACTATTCATAAGGGTAGGTTACTATTCAACAAAAGTTATTTTTGTTTTATTAGACTCCAAAAAACCTCTTGAACACAACCGTGTATGTCAAATTTTTGAAATTCAAAACATAGAAGTGACAAAATTATGTTTAATGGCCACTTGGCACTTAGTAGTTCATTATGTTGTGTTTTCATGTGATTTTATGACATAATTATAGGAAGGGAATTTCCATTGAAAAACTTTGGGTCGTTACATTCTTCCCCCCTTAAGAAATTTCGCCCCCAAAATTTCACTTTACAAAAACAGGTGAGGTTGTTTCTCCTTCATTTCCTCTTCCAATTCCCATGTTGCTTCCTCAAACTTATGGTTCCTCCACAACACTTTAACAGGATGAGTTGTATTGTTTCGTAGAACCATATCTCTCTGATCTAGAATCTCTACTGGTTTCTCCTCATAAGAGATATCATCTTATAGATGCACCACCTCTGAGTTTAGTACATGTGAGGGGTCTGGTACGCACTTCCTTAGGAGTGACACGTGAAACACATCATGAACTTGAGCCATTTTCAGTGGATGTTCAAGTAAATAGGCCATGGATCCTATGCGGTCAAGGATCTCAAAGGGGCCAATATACCTTTTTATTAGCTTCCCTTTCTTCCCAAATCACATGAATCTCTTCCATGGAGATATTTTAAGGAAGACTTTATCTCCAACGTTGAACTACAAGTCCCTTAAACGGTTGTCAGCATAGCTCTTTTTCCGACTCTGAGCAGCTTTGATGTGTTTCTAGATGACTTGAACCTTCTTTGTCATCTCTTGCACAAGATCAGGTCCAAGTAGCTTTCTTTCTCCAACTTTATCCCAACAGGTTGGAGTTCTACATCGCTTTCCATACAGAGCTTCATATGGAGCCATGTAAATATTTGAGTGGAAGCTATTGTTGTATGAGAACTCAACCAATGGGAGATGCTGATCCCATCCACCTTTTAATTCTAGAGAGTAGGCTTCTAGAATATCTTCAAGTGTTTGAATAGTCCTTTCAGACTAGCCATAAGTTTGGGGGTGATAGGCCATGCTGAAATTTAATTTAGTACTCAAAGCATGTTGAGGACTCCTCCAGAATTTAGATGTGAACCTTGGATCACCGTCAGAGACAATCGAGAGTGGAACTCCATGCAGTCTCACCACTTCCTTCACATATATCTTTGCAAGTTGTTCAAGTGAGAGATCTTCCCGAATATACACTATTGGAATTGGGACTTATACCAACACTTATTTCCCAACGGTTTAAAAAACACATTTGGATAAAGACCCTTTACCAATGGTTCTAGTGAACCGTTTGTATAAGGTGTTTTATGTTGGGTTTTCCCAATGGTTTTCTTAAACTGTTGGGAAAGAAAAAATTTTAACACCCAATTTAGGGATCCTCATCCCGGACCATCCCCGACCTCTGCCTCCCTCCCCCCTCCCCCCTCCCTGATCTCTATCTCCTCCCGACCTCCGCCTCCACCTCCCGACCCCCTCCCTCTCCTCCGGTGGTGTTCCCCTTCCCCTCTCGGATCCCTCTCCGATGACGACGTCCCCCTCCCCTCTTGGCTCCCGACGATGTTCCCCCCTCCCATCTCATCTCCCACTCCTAGAGACATCCCCCTCCCCTCAATCTCCTCCTCCGACATCCCCAGGCCCCCTCTCCAATCACGCACGAGACCCCCATGGACGAACACCCTGCGGGATGTCCCCACTCTCGGCTCCCTCTCCTCCTACTAGGGTTATTCATGATTATTTTCCCATTTATATAATCTTTCAACTATTTATCTCAGTGAACTAATACTTGTTATCTTGTAATGGATTTTGTTCTCTAACACTTTTTCAAGTACACATGATTACAGTAGAAAACACCCCCATGGCATACCGATTTTCCCAGGGAGCTCTCAATTCCCTTTTATTTTCATTTTTTTCTATATTCATTCCCACAAACATTAAAAATTGCTGCCATACCACTCTCACCTGTATTTCATTGATAGTAGGGACACTACCTCATTTTAAGGGTAGGGGGAGTTTCTCACAGTTACACATGTGATGCACTTGGATTTTGTTTATTCTCACTTGTCTATGTGACATTTTTGAAAATAATAATAATGATTTAAACTTGAGAATAATTATGCACTTGTTATTAAAAAAATTAAGTGTAAAAGTTACAAGGACTATGTTTGAATCCTACATAGATTTGTTTAGAATGATTTCTAAGTTTAGGGAATTAATTCAAATTCAAAATCTTCGAAATAATGAATAATTGACCTATTACTTAGGATTTATGCTCTTTTTGATTGCTATTTTTTTGATTATAACTACCCAAGAGGACTCTAATTATTCAATTTCATACTCTTATCTGGGCATATTTCTTGATAGATTCCAGGGGCATGTAAACTGACTAGAACTTTCACTAAGATCTTATCTTAGTGATGACTGAACAAGTATAAAACTAAAATGATTTAGGACTCTTTCATAGACAATTTTTCCCTAAGACCCACTTGACATCTATCCATCATTCAACACTTAGTTTCCATTAATGGCCTATTAGAATGAATCAATTTCAATCCTATTTCCCTTAATACCATACTTATTGTACAATGCGTATGGATATCTTTGAACAAGTGTGGGTGGGACATTCAAAGATCATGAGATACTTCCACTTCTAGAGATGTAGGATATGCTCACCTGATTAAGTAGTTGCGATCCATTTACCATTTTTTGTGTTTCATTCATAATCTCTTCATTTTCAAAATGCAAAAAATAAAATAAAGGAAAATTGTTATGGGTTGTTTACTAAGAAGGTCAAAAATCATAATTTTCCAGACTGATTAATCCCTCAAAGGATTATCTGTGGTTCGGTGATGGATATGATATCTATCCTAAGAATATATTTTGATGTAGATCACTTTTATAATGTAATACCATGAGGTGTGAGTGTGAGGAAACATTGGAAGATAGAGGAGCCTTGGGGTCTTCCATGATATGGAATCATTTTTTCTAAAACATCATGTGGGAACATTTCTGGTGTATGTTAGAGTCATAAAATAACCCCAAGTGTCTCCATGAGATAGAATAAATAACCCCAAGTGTCTCCAAGTATCTCCATACATTGTATCATCCTCGCATGGGTTGGACACTCACCCAATACTATCAAACCTATCCTAGTCTATCGCCTCAGTTACATAGTCTAGACTCATCTCTCGAGGATTATCCCATGCCTCGATGCACATCTCATCATCCAACTAGACAAAGAGGACTATTCACCTTATGATTGTCCTAGTCACAAAAGCACACCATGTTGAACCCATCTACATTATATTATCAATAATCCGATCAAGAACCTCATCAAAATCATGTATTATAAACCAGCCCCACTAACCAGGTTGCATCCTAATCTAAATCACACCAAGCCTCTTGGAATTATAATGCCAATCTGTCCGAAAATACCCAATACCCACAATAACATCTCATACTTCATCTCTTTAGTTGAACTATTGATTCATTAAATTGAGTAAAACCTTTCATAATACATTTTATATACTCAGTGGAACCATCCCACTCTAAGAACCTACCAGGATTCCAATCCATCCTCATAAGTATTTCCTCATCAAACGCTAGATGTACAATTGCAACACCTATCACTACAAGGCCCAATCCTTTTAGGAATATTTTACTTGATCTAAATCCTCATCGTTAGTGACATCAATCACATTAAATCACATAAATGTCAATTCAACCCGACATTCCAAGAATTATTCATGTGGAAAGTCCCCATGACAATAGGCTGAGAACTAAAACCATAAATAATAATGCCAAATACATGCATCATTTTTAAATAAATATCTCAAGTGTAAACATAAAAACCAAGAATAATAAGACCTCATCCTTTGTATCGAACAAAACCAAACCATGTTGAAACTCGAGCCAAATTGATTATATACCATTAATAGTAAGAGTAATGGTTAATTAATAGGAATGTACTATTTGATAGTATCATTTTGAAACATTGATCTGTTTTCCCTTTGCTTGTAGGAACATGATTTGACCCATGGGGCACTGTGGTACTTATATGTTTGGCGGTGACAGGTATAGTCATAGGAGACATGTATGTTTTAGTCTAGTTTTTATTTTATTTTCTTTATCGCATTGGTCACTTAGATCTTTGAATGCTTTCTATGGACATAGGTTACTTATATTCTGCAAAGGGGGCCAGAAGGAGTTCAGATTGATTCAGTCCATCGGATTTGATCCGAGGTAAGATTCTATGGTTACTACTTGTCTCGCACCTCATGTATTTGGGGATTTAGTGTTTTTGACTCCATATTATGTTTTCAGTAGGGCTTTGGATCGTTTCATGTTGGTTCGGGTTGATTTGGTTCTCCGCTGCCAATCTAGGTAAGTCTTTAATGCCATTGGTTGGTTTTTCACTGGTTATGTAGCGTCCTTTATGTGTTTTAAGGTTCTTAATATCCTTTTTTTAGTTCGTTGATCCCTACTCGTTGGTTTTGAGTTGCCAAGTCAAGGGTGACTCGCCTGCGTGTGCATAGGTAAGTAAGTATATGTATGTGGGTTCCCCCGTTACGTGTATAGTCACCCATGGCAGTGATTATGCATGTATGGGGCTAGGTGTGACCATGTATATATATATAAATGCATACATAGGTGAGTGGATACTGATTTATGCATATAATCATATGGTCAAGGATCCCCTTGCACATGCTCCTGGCCATGCGAGTGTGTGAACAGGGGATAGGTGTCCTTGCATGTGTGTGAAGGTGTGTATACCCAGTGGAGGACCAACAGATTTTAGTTATAAAGCTCTAAGAGCCAAAGTGGATGGCTTGGTTCCACCTCGAGGTAGAGTCCCTCTCGTAGCCTCTTTAATTTAAGAATTCTTTAAATTGAATTTAGATTCTTTCTTAATTCTTCTTAATTATATTGAATTGCATATCTTGAATAAGTTTTCTTTAATATAATTGTTTCAGTTGATAAATAAAGTCATATTTTTATAATAAAACCCCGCCAATGGAGGTGCGCTGTCTGCGAAAACTCACGGTGATAGTTTAGGGTATATGATTCTTTTTCCGTCATTTCATTTCCCTTTAGACGTTTCATCATTGTGCCGCTCACTACAACCTTTTGACAATCCCTTGTTATAACATATTAGATAATTGATTTGTTCTATCATGTCCATTGTGACTTTATCTTATGGAGAAACCTGTTTCGGGTTTTTTCCTTGCCTCTTGGACACCCCTTTGGGTGTTTACTCAAGCCTATATATCTAAAAACACCGATGGTGTAATTGTTTAACACCTGTCAGGCTTATGGTGCTCCCCACCATAAGCTTCATCTTAACACTATTTGGGGTGTTTGCCTGGCCTCGATGCACATCTAATTTTTTACATATATGAATTCTCCCACAAGATTTGTGTTGCATCCTGAGATGTTAAAACATACTCAAATTCTATTGTTCTCAAGGTGACTAAAGTTTTATTATTAGAGTTCGAAGAAATGCATATACCATTGATAAGTAATAAACCTGCACAATTTGACTCTAAATCAGTAATTTCAACTACATATTACCACTTTTAAAAACAACTAATATCAAATATATATCTTTGTCATACCACAATCCCGAATCAAGAGTCTTTTTTTATAACATAAGATCAGTTTCTATAACATGAAGGACAAGAACAAAGGATTTATTTGGAATCTTGGTCGAAATATTCTGCCCTGCGGATGTCGCTTGACCAGGCCAACACATCGCGGTCACGCTGTGGTCACACCGCGGTCACACAGCGGTCACGCCGCAGTCACACAACGGTCACGCCGCGGTCACGCAACGATCACGCCGCGGTAATGTCGTGATTTATTCCTGATCCAGGACAACACCATACGATGGTTCACAGTCCTGTTAGAATTTGATGTATGATACCTAGATAGAGTTTTAGATACATTACCCACCCATAGTTATTGGGGAGGGAGGTAACAATCGGAATGCTTCCCCACTTCCTCCTGCTCTCTTTTCTCATGGATGGAAGATACTTCCCCACAGATGTCACTGGACTGGGCCAACATGACGCGGTCATGCCGCGGTCACGTCGCAGTCATGCTACGGTCACGCCGTGGTCATGCCACAGTCACGCCGCGGTAATGCTGTGATTTGGCTTTGCTCCAGGACGACACCATGCAGCGGTTCTCATTCCTGTCGGAATTCAATGTATGATACCTAGATGGAGTTTTAGATACATTAACCATCCATAGTTAATGGGGAGGGAGGCGACAACCGGAATGTTGCCCCACTTCCTCCCGCTCCCTTTGCTCCTGGCCGGAAGATGTTGCTCCGCAGATGTCGATGGACCGGGCCAACACGCCGCAGTCATGCCGCGGTCATGCCACGATCATGTCGCCGTCACACCGTAATTTGGCCCTACTCCCGGATGACACCCTGTGGCGGTTCGCAGTCCTGTCGGAATTCGCACTACTGGAAATAAAAGTTTTCCCAATGCTTTTTTCCCAACGGTTTTGACAAACCGTTGGAAAAAATATCATATACCATTCATTTCCAATGGTTTATATGAACCATTGGCATATAGGTGATAATAGACAGTTTTCCCCAATGGTTCAAATGAACCATTGGGATATATCTATCTAAAATCACCCCGCCATCGGGATACTTCTCCTATCCCTAAGCCACACTTCTTCAAACCCTCGACGCCAATCCCATGCTCCTCCTGTCCTTGCTGCTGCTCCCATACCGACCACCCCTCGTCGCTTCTCCCATTCCAACCACCCCTCTCCTATTGCCGCTCGCCGATCGCCGATCGCCGCTCCCCTCTCCCCGCTCATCAGTGCTCACGCTTTTTTTCCCAAAATCTCGATGAAAACCCATAACCCTTCTCGTTTTACCCTAAACCATAGCTTGATGCACCCATATGGAAGATTTTTCCCAATATCTCGACATGAATCCTACTTCCCAACCGACTCTCGATGCAAACCCTACTTCCCAACGCGACAGGTTTGGTTTTCCAACACTCTATTCTTCCACATTAAAACGGTACGTGTTATGATCCGCTTACGATTTTAGGTTTTGTTTGGAACCCTGCTTCCCTACCTTCTCTCGAGGGTTCTAAATCTACTTTCCAACCAGTCATCTTATCTTTGATTCAAGTAATTTTTGTTCATTCACTTTAAATCAGTATGTATGCCTTCATTTATTTTCGATTTTTTGGTTTCATTTTGCTGCAATGTACTATCTATTATGATCCCCTTATAAACACATGCAATATATCATTTTAGATTTCCATTTTGTTTTAATTTACCTGTATATAATCATTTTTATTGATATTGAAGAGGTCAAAATGAGATGGGGAGGAGGGGGGATGTACTGGAGGGGGGGGGGGGGGGGGATGGGCAGGGGAGAGGTGAGAAGGAGGGGGACTGGACCGGGGGTTAGAGGTGGCTGTGCAGGTGGGGGAGTGGGGGGTGGGATGTGCTGGGGGTGAGAAACGATAAGATATGTGAGTGAAAGAACATCCATGTTGATGGCGGCACCAATACATCAACGACTAGAAAAACCTGCTCTCTGAGTGCCTCAACACATTACGATGTTAAAGCCACTATATCCTAAGTGCTCATTCAACTAGAGGGGTGTTTCACTCATCCAGATCTCCCATTAGATAACTAATCACATCTAAATATAGTAAAAAAATTGAGATAACTAGATCAAAACATAGTTCCAATGCATGATCTATGATATCATATGTGTCTCCTCCTTGGACTAGAGTCCTGACCAGAAACATCCTCAAACCTCACGACCAAATTCCAACCAAACATGGGATGATCTATCCTTCAAACTACTATCCAAATAGCTGATCTATAAGAATCGATCTACTCACATAAAACAAATAACATACCCTCTCCATGGTCCCTGGGATATTATCCTCTAAAAACAACCACTACTGGATCTCTTTGACCCACCTTAGTGCCAAACCAAAACACGGGGCTCCCATGGTCCTCAATGTGACAATATAAAGTGATTTCCAACTATAGAATCCTCAGGTGAAACCAAAATATTGGCACAATCCATTCAAAAAAACCTCAAATGGGAAAACTTTCACAGTAAGAACATACACCCTATGAGGGTACCTCTAGTACATCCAAAGCATAAGACACACATAGTGCAGAAATATCCCAAATGCCCCTAAATGGCCTCCAACTAATCATCGATCAACAACATCTCCAACTGATCATATATCAACAACGCAATCAATGTTTTATATAAAAGAAATGAATAACCAATGAATTTTCAATGGTCCTCAGGACAATCATAAAAGTTTTACCTTATAAGGGCTCTATAGTACAAGATTGACCACTCCACATGGGCATTATTAATTAACAGCTATAGAAAGCACTAGTCACTCAATCAGTAACAAGCCCACTATGGTATCCTCACGAGTCCCTTTGATGCATATAAATATCTTAAGGAAATCCAACCATAACTTCTATCCCACAACATCATCCCATCCCAATGGTTCCAATAGTTCCAATCCAAAAAAAGGAGGTAATCCTCAACTGTTCTAACCTTGAGAAATAGGTACCAACATATTAGGATAAAACAATATCTCTCCATATATACTACTTGATTATAATTTTTAGGATCTATATGAAATAACATTGAACAAAACTAACTTATATTTCACAATCCATTCCAACTAATGATCTCATAACCCTCACACATGCTTCTCATCTCACAACCCAACCTACTGGAGGATTCTGAATCCAATCCTTGAAGAAATCCTTATAAATAATTCTTTTAGTACAAAACATCATAAAGAACACATTAAAACACAGAAAGTATTCCACCCTAGAAATTTATATGAAAAACTGATCAAAATTTAATATTCATAAGTCAAATTCTGACTCCAGGGTTAAAATTGGGTAAACACAAAAAGGATAAAAAAAGTACCCAACCTGTAATTTAGGTACATGATATGTAACCCAAAATGTCCCCTCGTTCTATGTGACATAGACTACTCAGTGTGTACTTTTCCAAAGTACACATCATGTGTTCCGGTATATGATGTTTACCCCCACCTGGGTACATTCACATAAAAGGCCCCACATAACATGAAAAATTCCCTACTACATGGAATGTATCACCCTATACACAATATTTACCCCACATATGGTTACCATGTATGTACCTATCCATATATCCCCCCACACAAGGTCCACCCACACACAATTCATATCCATGTACCTCGCACTAGATATAGCTTTATACCCTACATGGTCATATGCCACTAGCACACCCTGATTCACCACTACATGGCGTGTAACCCACCCCCTTGTATAAATATTTTAGTTCCCAAAACACATCTTTCCCAAGTACGAATAACACATGATGCGTGTTCCCAAAACTACACATCATGTACATGAGTTCTCCCAAACTAAACACCCCAAAAATATCCCAAAGCAAATAATTTCTTCAAAGTATCCATAGATTGAATCCTGAATGGGTCACCAAAAACCCAAAAAATACGATTAAAACTTAAAATCAACTACCCTATAGGAATTTGTGGGGGAGGCGGGGGTGCTTGAAGGGGGTGAGGTGGGGAGGAGGGGGGGCTGTGTAGGGGGTTTGGTGGGGAGGGGGTGGGCTGGGCAGGGGGTGGGGGTGGGGTGTAGGCTGGGCAGGGGGGAGGGGGTTGTGAAGGTGTGGGGGTGTCTATGTAGGTAGGGGGGTGCTGGGCAGATGGAGGAGGGGGGATGGGAAGGGGGGTTGTACAGGTGGGGGTGGTGGTTTTGCAGGTGGGGGAGGGGGGATTGGCAGGTTGGGGAGGGGGTGGGATGTGCAGGGGGTTAGGCTAGGCAGGGGGAGGGGGGCTGGGTATGGGGGATGTGCAGGTGGGGTGGTGGCTGTGCAGGTGGGGTAGTGGGGGCTGGGCAGGTGGGGGAGGGGGTGGGAAGTCTAGGGGGTTAGGCTAGGCTAGGCAGGGGGGAGGGGGCTGGGCGGGGGGTGGGGACTGTGCAGTTGGGGTGGTGGCTGGGCAGGTGGGGTAGTGGGGGGGTTGGGCAGGTGGATGAGTAGGAATACGAACTTGAGTTCCTTGAACCCAATTAGGGAACTACATAACGATTTCGTAGGACCCGAGTATATCAGATAAGGCACATTCGTGGAAGAATCTATAATTCTATCCATGTCCCTACTTAGACTATAAATGTTGTAGAAACCGTGGAAGACATATTTAGTGAGTCTAGTAGGAGAAGGAAAATCCCCATTCATAATCAAACTAGGTACAATTACGATGGAATGTAATAATGTTATATCCATCATATATCAAGATTAATACGTCATTATGTTGAGAAACATCAGACCCTTGAACTTGTATTTAATGATAAATGTTATCAATATTTGAAAATATTAAATTGAATATGATTTTTGATTTAATATCATTCCAATGTTGACACATTCTAATATGTGATATGATGAGGACAATATATAAACTTCCACATAGATACTATAAGTCTGTGTCAAATGAAAAAAATGTCCATAAGTCCAATTCATGCTCGAGGATCAATTTGGAGACCTCATTTCTGAATCATAATTTATAGTAATTCAGTAGGATCAAAACTTCATTGAATTTTTATAAAGGCCTCTTTAAACTTTTCTAACCACCCAAACATAACTACATTCTTAGTAATCCTAGTCATAGGAACTTCTAACGGGGAAAAGATTTAAATGAACCATATGTAAAACCCGAATAAACAAAGGAAACCCACAATATCAAACATGTTTTGTATGCATTCTCATGACAGCACAACCTATACATTCTTTGGGTCCACATAAATTCCCACATTATAGATTACGTTCCTAAGAAAACAAACTTTATGGAAGCATAAGTGACACTTTGAGATATTATAAAACATATAATGTGGTCAAAGTGTACAAATAAAATATATAGGTGTCCAATGTGTATATCAATAATTGGTGAGTATATAAGGATATCATCAATAAACACCACAGTGAATGAGTTGAGATATGTATGGAAGATCTCATTCATGAGATCCGTGAACACCATTGGATTAATTTTAAACATGAAAGGAAAGTCAAGATATGTATGGAATATGCCTTAATAATTTTCACACCATTTTTATTATGAAATCATATATATACATTCATTCAACTAATCAATTCATGTCCTTAAAAAATTTCCACATGTCTCATTACTGCTAAGTAAAAAATGGTAAGGATCAATATTTTACCTCATGTACCTCTTTATTACCTCTACACAAGTAGTAATTTACCGCTTTCAAAATAGTAAATTATCTTCACACATGTCTTTTCTAGCCCAACGTATTTATATGTATCCACTACTTTTACCCTTATCAAAGCCCTAGACTAATAATTCTCACTAAATATAGCTCATCACTCAACTCCCAACATCTTCCATACTACTAAAGGTAGTGTCTCATACAATTATATATCACATACCAAACTTCTCACTCAACAAACATCCATGTTAATACATTATGATCAATGTAAATCAATTTTCTGAAATAATACCATATTAAGCATGGTAGGTCTAATATCACATTCCAAACGCTCCATTATCACTCATGGATGGGTTTATCTAGAACCTTATCACTCAAGGTGAGGCCATTATATTGACCACTACCTTATCAATCATGGTAGGGTTAAATATCATGTTATAATATGATAACTTCATTATCACTCAAGTAAGGGTCCTTCTAGCACCTTATCACTCAAGGTGTTGTCATTCCTTATTATAAATCACTATACTTGTTAGAATTTCTCACCCAACATGTGTATGAAATAACAACAAGGGCATTTGGTCCATATCATAGCTCACCAGATAGGTACAAGGTTATAGTCACTCGGTACCTATTCCCCCTACCTTATCAATAATGTTAGTGTTAGATATAATTTATATAATATTATATCATCATTATCACTCAAGTAAGGTTCCTTCCAACACCTAATCACTCAAGGTGTTGTCATTCCTTAAGATATTTCACTATACTTGTTAGAATTTGTCACACAACATGTGTATGAAATAACAAGGGCATTTGGTCCATATCATAGCTCACCATCTAGTGTACCACCATGAGGACCATGATCCCATGTGAAAAATGGTTAATTTTTAAGATTCTCCCTATCCATCATCATTAAAATTGCAATGGACACAAAAATAATCTATGGAAGGTATATACTAAAATTCATGTAGTAATCTACTAGATTTTCATGGAGGATTATCTGAATGTTTGCATTACAGATTGGGGATAGAATATTACCTTGTAATCTTATCCTCTTAGAATATGATAGAAAATTTCCAAAGTGATCCCAACAGATGATGTAAATGATTCACAACCACTGAAAAACACCATGTTGGATGTCATCATAGTAGATCCCCTTGAAAATTAGGCATGTGATATCTCTCATGAATAAAGTAAATATCTATCCCTGTAGAATCTATGTGTCACAGAATCCTGACCAATATCCCTCTCTTAAACACAAACCAATACCTTGAGAAATGCAACAATATATCTAAATCTCTTGACATTATAGAAGTCATTTCCTTATAGTATATGATTCCCCCATCATTATACTTTAGGAACAAAAGGGTTATAATGGCCATAGTGTAAATATCCTTCTAGGTTAGTATATTTAATGATTAAATTCATCGAAAAAATATCAAATTTATCCTAGAGTAATCAAAACCAATAACCCGTATCTGATAGACCAGGATTGAGGCAGGTGATTCTTCATATATGAGATATAAACTTGAATTTTCAATATCCCCCTCCCTATTTGATCAACAAGACAACATTTTGTTGGTTCCTGGTCTCTCTACCAAATCAATATGTAAACCATACAAGGGGAAGGGATGTGAGCAAGCCTTAAAAAATGATATGATTATTTCTATGTGTTTGTTGTGGGTTTTTTGTGTGATTGTAGGTGATTGAAGTGAGTTTTTGTGAGTTTTTTATGTGTGCAGTGTGTTTTCTGTGTTTGCAGGTTATAGTGTTCCTAAACACACAAAATGAGTGTTTTTTTTGTGATTATAGTGTATTTTTGTGATATGGCACGTTTTTCACACAAAGTTTTCATTTCATCCTGTAGTTGATTGCATGCTATTTCATTTTAAATTAATGGGGGTATAACCCAACTGGTTCAGAACTATTGGGTTATACCCCTATGCGCTGCTGCATTTCCCAACGGATCAAAACCATTGGGTTATGCCCCTGTGCGCTGCTGCATTTCCCAACAGTTCAAAACCGTTGGGTTATCCCCTGTGCGCTGTTGCATTTCCCAATAGTTCAAAACTGTTAGGTTATACCCATGTGTGCTGCTGCATTTCCCAACGGTTCAAAACCGTTGGGTTATACCCCCTACATGTTTATGCCAACGGTTTTAAAACTGTTGGTTTATACCCCATGTGTGCTGATTTTCCCAACGGTTCAGCTGAACTGTTGGTATAACAGGATCCAAAAAGCCTTTTCCCAACGGTTCCACGCGAACAATTGATATAAGGCTTTCCCGACGCCTCACAGACCAATGGTTTCGAAAACCGTTGGGATAATATTTCCCAACAGTTTGAGGGCTTTTCCCAATGGTTTAAAACTTTTGGGAAAACATGGGTTCCCAGTAGTGAGATATAAAATGGGCAGTCTTGGTGAGTCGGTCAACCACAACCCATATCGCATTATTTCCCTTTGACGTCTTTGGGATACCCATGACAAAGTCCATTGTAACATTTTCCCATTTCCACATGGGTATAGGCAATGGCTACATCATACCTTTGGACTTTTTTTGCTCAACTTTAACTTGCTCACATACCAAGAACCTTGATATATATTCTTGCAATCTACTTCTTCATGTTATCCCACCAGTAGTGTTCTCAGAGATCACCATACATCTTGGTACTCCCAGGATGGATAGAGAATGTTGAGCTATGTGCATTTTCCAATAGATCCTTCTTTATCCCGGGTGATGAAGGCACACAAAGCCGTGTTGAAAACTGAATCACACCATAATCATCTATATGGAACTCCTGCAACTTCCCTTCCTTTACTGCATTCACCCTATTTTGTATCTCCACATCATGACTTTGTGCTTCCTTAATCTTCTCTTAGATTGATGGTTGCGCAATCAGTTGGGAAAGGTAGGATGTATCCCCTGCCCTTATTATTTCCAAATCCATTCTTTTCATATCCCAGAAGATAGGGTCTTTCTCAATCCACAACATAGATAGAGTAGCAGGTTCTTTTCTACTTAGTTCATCAGCTACCTTGTTTGCCTTTCCAGGATGGTAGTGAATAGTGTAATCATAATCCTTGATTATCTCTAACCATATTCTTTGACGCATGTTGAACTCCTTTTGTGTGAATATATACTTTAGGCTCTTGTGGTCGGTGTATATGTCACACTTCTCACCATAAAGGTAGTGCTGCCAGATTTTCAAGGCAAAAATCATGGCTACCAGCTCTAGATCACGTGTTAGGTAGTTTTGCTGTCATGAGGTATATGCTATCACATTATCATTTTGCATGAGTACACAACTCAAGCCTCTCTTTGAAGAATCACTATATATCACAAAAATTTCTCCATTTTATGGTAGTGTGAGTACAGGTGTAGTAATCAGCCTTCTCTTTAGCTCCTTGAAGCTTCCCTCACATTCTTCCATCCATGCATAATTTACTCCTTTCCTTGTTAACTTATTTATCGGGCTTGACAATCATGATAAGTTTCTCACCAAACATCGATAGTACCCAGCTAATCCAAGAAAACTACAAATTTCTATGACACTAGAGGGCCTGGGAAATTCCTCAATCACCTTTGTCTTTGAAGGATCCACATAAATTCCCTCACTTGTGATCACATATCCCAATAATGTGACTTGCTTCACCCAAAAGTCACACTTTCTGAAATTGACGTACAACTTCTCCTTTCTTAACATCACTAAAACAAGTCTTAGATGTTCTTCATGTTCCTCCTTGCTCTTGGAGTAGATGAGAATATCATCAATAAACACTACCAAATTTTTTTAGGTAATGTCTAAAGACTCTATTCATCAAATCCATGAATATTTTAGGGGAATTAGTAAGTTCGAAGGGCATGACCAAGAACTCATAGTGCCCATACCTTGTACAGAAGGCAGTATTCTGAATATCTTCCTTCTTCACCTTTACCTGATGATATCCAAAATGAAGATCCACCTTTAAGAAGTATTGAGCACCTCTTAATTGATCAAACAAGTCGTCAATCCTTGGAATATGATACTTGTTCTTTATGGTGATCTTGTTGAGTTCCTGATAATCAAAACATAGACGCATTGTTCCATCCTTCTTCTACACAAAGAGCATTGGCGCACCCCAAGGTGATGCACTAGGGTATATGAACCCTTTGTCCAGATTCTCTTACAACTGCTTCTTTAACTCCTCTAGTTCGATAGGATCCATCCTATAGGGACATTTTGAGATAAGAGTAGCTTTGGGTATAAGTTCAATTGAGAACTTTACCTCATGATACAAGGGAATTACAGGTAAATCTTCGGGAAATACGTCTTCATATTTCCTTACAATGGGCATTTTGGCAAGGTTGGAACTATCCTTCGACTCAACCATTTGGGAGAGGTATGATTCTTCGTAGGGAATCAACATCCACACAGATGGAGGAATTTTTAAAGGAGATTTATGATCTTCCTTGCATTTGTAGAGGATCATTGGATGGTTCGGAATATGAAAAGATATTTCATTTTCCCAACAGTTGATATGTGCTCTATATAATGAGAGCCAATCCATTCCCATTATAGCATCAAATTCCACCAAGGGAAGTATTACGAGATTTTTTGGAAGAATCTTCCCACATATGCCAACAATAGAAGAGTCAAACACTTGGGTTTCAATGATTGCACCACTTGGTGTTTTTACAGATATATCTACTTCAAGGTTTCAGGGCTTCGATTCTATAGTTCTAGAAAACTTTCAAGATACAAAAGAATGTGTAGAACTAGAATAAAATAAGACTTTTTACATTCTTGAATGAATAGGAAGTGTACCTTATACGACTTCATTATCATGCTCCACCTCCGCAGTAGTGATGTCATAAGCATTACCTTGTTTTTTTGGATTTGGTGGTTGCTGACGTTGATTACCCTCGTGAACTCGAGGTTTAGTGCACTGACTTGCATAGTGCCCTAGCTCCCAATAGTTGTAGCATTGAACCATGAGTGGTTCTCTCCTTTCTTCTGCCACATTCTACTTCCTTTTCATGTCTTTTCGACACTCTTGAGCATGATGTACTTCTTTCCCAAACTTGAACCATTTCCCCGTCCCTTTGAGACATTTCCCATGGTGCAACTTCCTACATTTTTGTCATGTGGGCCGTTGAGTTTTCTTCCCACCTTTATCATTAGATACATCAACTTGAAACTCCATATTTCGTTTCTTATCACCATATCCATGGGACCATTCTCCAAACTCCATCTCTCATTTGAGAGCACATTGAACAATGTCTTCATAACTCCAAAAGTCTTGAATTGCAAGAGCCTTTCAAAGGTGTGGTTTTAATCCACTAAAGAATCTATCAATTTTGCTATCATTGTTGATAACAAAACCGAAAGCGTACCTTGCAAGCCTTGTGAAATTATCTTCATAGGTTGTGACAGATTCTCCTTCATTTTTGCTTGAGCTCTATGAATTCTCTCTCCATCTTTGTGTGAAGAGTTATTGGGAAATACTTGTTAAGAAACATTATCTTAAAGTCTTCCCATTCCATTTCTTCAATTTCCTCCCTTGGCTTGGTGTTCTTAATCAAATCCCACCATTGATCAGCCTCTCCATCTAGATGATAAAAAGCTAGAGTCACCTTCTCTATCTCAGAATGGTGAAGCACATAAAAGATCTTCTTCATGGAGTTTACCCACTGTTCCGCAACTAGTGGATCCGAATACACATTAAACATCGGTGGTTGTTGCCGCATAAAACATTCGATAGCCAGTTTCTCCCTCATTGGTGAAGAAGGACGTTCCCCATTATTATGGTTATTGTTCATAACTTGAGATAATTGGGTAATAATTTCCATGAAGTTTTGAACTCCACCTCCAAAATCATTTGAGATGTCATTCGGGAAACCGTTTCATTGGCCCTCACAAGAGTTGTTGGCCTGATTTCTCTTAGTTCCCACAATTTTCTAAAATAAAAAATGTTATAACAAAACATAAGTCAACAATTCATGAATAAATAACTTATTTATTTTCACAATTTATACTAAAATCATAAAATATGGGATCCCTATGTAAATCTTCTTGTGTGCATATTTGTACATAGTCTCATGCTAGAGGTTTTCTCAAGGGTTCACTAATCCTAATTCCCAAATTAACTAAAACTCCCTATGATACCAACTATAGCAACCCCACCTTTTCTTACATTAATATTAAATAATTTTAAAGATAAAAAACACAATAGTATTACACATAGAGAATACAAAGGTTTAGTGTCTTGGGAAAACTAGGACCATACATAACAAATACAACATCAAGTATAAACATTTATTTAATTTCTTCTTCTCTAGCTTATTATTGGCACTTGTCCTCTCCTTAGTACATGTAGCCACCTGAGGATATACATCAAAAGGGGTGTGCTAGAAGACCAGTAAGAGGATAGATAAGAATAATATATCATGGGGTGATTATAATCATAACATGGGAAAAATATCATGAACATTACAGGAAGCATAAATATAAGACTTGAAATGTGGAAATGCATAAAAATGAAACATCATGTCCTAGTGGTTAAGTACCACACATATTTGTGAACAAATATAGTATCTTGTTCACACATCATTTCAAATTTACTCATGAGATTCATTACTTTACCCAATGCATTGGAGCGCTGTATAATTCTGAGCGCACCCATCACATTCAAACATTCATATTGTGCTATATAATTCCGAGCACACCTGTCACATCATAACATTATCATTATCATGATATCCACATGGAACATATATATAAAGTAAAAATAACTAACCCATGTAAAGTAGTGGGTTACATCTCATAAGAACACATTCATAAACTTTGGGTTCCCAAAAGAAAGAGGGAATAACATACATGTTACAAGAACCGTCCACTTTGAGATAGATGCAAAAGGTGTGTTCTTAAAAGAGGAGTTCTTTTGGAAATTTTTTTTGAAATAAAAAATAGTGAAACACATGTATATCCTAGAACATTAAAGACAATTATGAGAAAATTATCTTTAAAGAGTAACCATATCAAAAAAATGGAGTTAAATAGGGAGAACCTGAAGGATGAATGTTGGGTTCGAGAATTTCCCCTTACCTTGTATCTGAATGCTTCCTTCTCTTTAATGTCCTGTATAATGACATTATATTCACTAATTAGAAATCCAAAAACTTTTTTACATTAATATGGTTCATTATGGTTTTATTAAGTGATTTTATGTATCTTTGGATGAGTTATAGTGTTTAAAAAAACATTGTTCGGGAATGTTTGTTTTTATGGTTTTCTTGAGTGGTTCACTTGTATTCTTAAATTGAAGTTCGGGTAGAACATGGGTAAACATCCAGAACTAATAAGAAATGTTATTAATGATATTAAAGGATTTTTAATGATCTTCTAATTAATTATATTATATCCATTTGGATGAATGATTAGATAAGAATTAAATGATGATTGTTTGAGTTAATTTGAGCGATTTTTCGATCATAATACACTTGTTTTATTTTATCACTATAAATATGGTCATAAGTTAGTTACAAAACATTAAATAGGGTATAATACATATAAAATGTTCTGGTTCAACCATAAAAATGGTTTCATGACCAGATCTGAAGGTATAAGTGGAAGAAGAAAACTTGTCGTTCATGAAGGTGATAAATTAACACCTCACGAACAACGTTCTCCTTAATAATATAAAAGGAAGAGGGAAAGGGGGTTGGATGATATAATATCCCATTTTAATCATAAAATTACAGTAAATGTATAATAATAGAGTTAAAATACCATTTGGATGAATATATATGGGGAGAGATCAAGAAATGAACTTGAACTTGAAAGGAAATTAAAGGAGAAGAGGGAGAGAAATTACCTCTTAAATCTTCCTCTTGAGATCCCCCTTAAAAAAGCAAGGATTGGTATTTTGATGATACCATAAGCTCTTGAACATGTTAGAGGGGATAAGAAGGATTTTTGGACAGATTTTAGTGAATTTTTTTTAGCTTTAGAGGTGTGAGGAAATGAGGGTGTGAAGAGTGGTATTTATAGTGGAGGGGAGAGGGGTTTCCTTAATATAAAATTCATTAGTTTTTTAATTTCCCCTAAAACAAAGAATAGTCAGTCTTAAATGACCAAGAGTAGTAGTTTTATCATTTCATCATGAAAAAAGTGGTCTTACATCATCATAACATCACACATTACTCTATAATTTTCTTATTTAGCTTATTTGGTAAATTATGGTATTTCACTATTCATATAAAATTTAAGTATCTCAGAAAAATACCAAAAATTTATCCCAACCATTTTTCATCATGTATAATCCAAAAATGAAGTCCATTTTCCAAAAATAATTTTTTAAATATTATTAATTTAATATTTAATTAAAATCATAATTTACTTAAAAAAATAGTTTTTGAAATTAAAACTGATTTTATAGTGCTTTCAAAAATTATGTAGGGTCTTATAAAATTATCTAAAAACTATAAGACATTGATTTGATAATTAATGAAAAAATTTTAATAAAATAATATTTTTTCTTTTAAATTAATTAATTAATTATAATTAATTATTTATGACTTACAAAATACCAAAACGTTTACTAAGGTCAAATTGTCACTTTCTAAGATGTATAAATTTTATTTAATTATTCATGGGTAAGGTTACTATTATGTTGGATGATTTAATATTTATAAGGGTCATATTACTATTCATAATGGTATGTTACTATTCATAAGGGTAGGTTACTATTCACCAAAATTATTTTTGTTTTATTAGACTCCAAAAAACCTCTTGAACACAACCGTGTGTGTCGGATTTTTGAAATTCAAAACATAGAAGTGACAAAATTATGTTTAAAGGTCACTTAGCACTTAGTAGTTAATTATGTTGGATTTTCATGTGATTTTATGACATAATTATAAGAAGGTAATTTCCATTGAAAAACTTTGGGTCGTTATATATAGGGGTGTAATTAGATGCAGAAATCTATCTCCCGATAAGGGGGTAATCTTGGAACATCTTCAGGGAAGATGTCCTCGTACTCCACCACTACTGCTGGAAACTGGAAGATCATGAAATCTGCTTCCCTAAGGGTAATGCTATTCATGTAATGAGTAATCAGATACATCATCATATGCATGAGTCTATGCTATGCTGCTTGGGTCTCCTTTTCATCGACAAAGGAAAAGACCATTCCATCACTACAGACACCTCACACTTCATCTAAAATAGTCAATCTAGTCATGTACCAAAGATAACCAATCCATACCATGAATGATGTTGTAAGGCCTCAACGTTTCCACCAAGAGGTTTTAAATTAAACTCTCACCTATAAGGGTAAGATCAAACTATCGTCATAGATCTTTGATCATCGAGGATCCTCTAGTAAGTGTATCCAAGTGTAAGGGTTGAGTCAACAGTTCTACCAGAATCTCAAGGTCGCATACAAGATATGTGGTGAGTAAGGAACGACTAGAACTTGTGTCTATTAGTACTAAATATAAGGTAGAAAAGAAATTGATCATACCTCAAATCATCTCTGGAGTCCCTATGTCATATGGCTCGACTGCATGCACCTATCCCCACCCCTATCCTCAATCTTCTTGTACCTGGTGCAGAACACTTGGGGGTGGTGGTGTTAACAAGTCAAAACATCGACCACCTCCCACTACTCTCCAGGATCCTCTACCATGTCCACTACCCTGTGGATATGCCTACTCCTACCTCTTCCTCTACATCAGTGGTCCATCTACTACTGGTTATCATCGGTTGTCTTTGCTCATCCAAGAAGATGTCCAGCACCAAATCCCACTCAAGAACCCCATCATAAGTAGGAATTCTTAGAGGGATAATACTGACATGGATATCTCCATGCATACCTCACTTAAAGGTCCGATCCTAGAAGTACAGATCCCTGACTATGTCCACCAGGTTCTTAGAAAGGTTGGTGAACCTCGATGAATAATCTTCCACTGTCATGATACCCTATGGGAGTTGAAGAAGTTCATGTATATGCACTTATCTTAGTGTAACTAGGGAGAACTAATATTTGAAGAGGTGTTCAGATTTTTTCCATGAAAAATTCACCTCGTCATGAGTCTAGAGAGAAAAACTCTACCATCACCCTTCTGAGCCCTGTAGAAGGCATGCCACCAGGATCACCATATAACCTTAGGGGTCTTTGTCTCTAGAAATCATGAAGCATGTTAAGACTGTGCTCCTCATCTGCTTGTACTGCGGGTACCACATGCTGCTCCACAGGTGATAGTACAAGTGTTGCACCACTTAGAGGTAACATTAGGGAAACTAGTCCCTATACTAAATCCTCTTTTCTAAGGGGTTCATCATCATGATTAGGATACTGAATCCTAGATGGTTTTCATCGTGGAGGCATCCTGCAAGAAAACAAGATGTACTATAGTCAATGAGTATATCTAGATAGATGACTCAAGAAGGACATAGAACCATGAGCCATTACTATATGATGTGTGTAACATTATTTCCCCTACAACTAGTGTTCTCATGTACTGAGTAAAAAAAAAGGTTATCGAAGTCTTGATTTATGGACACATCAATCGTCGTACCAACACTAGAGTCCCTGACCAGAAAGCCAAACTCCAAAAAATTAACACTATTTCCTCAAACCAATATCGTAGACTCTCAGTCCTAAGGTATAAACGACATGCTATGATACCACTATGTGATGACCCATCCCAATGGAGACCATTCCATGAACCCCCAAGACCGTCTCTAATAATATAGAGGCTAGTGACTAGCACTAAGTAGGAATATCACTAACCTGGTAGACATTTCCTTAGTACCTGTATGCATACAAACATCTCCAAGCCACAAATTCTGAAAAGTAAAAACACTAAGTAAATATTGAATATAAAACACTAACCCACAACTAGAGTACAACAGTCAAAGTAAATTATAGAAAGGTAAACCAAGACAGAATACAAGGCCACAAAAAAATCCTGTAAATAGGTTCCTAAAACTCATCTACAAAAAATACTACTCGATTCGACATGAAGGTGAGGAACTAAACTACTATATGATGTCTTAGGAGTACATCTGCCTATCTGATCTCACAAAGATATATACGATCTTTCCCCTCCCTGGAATCAGTCAAAAGGATGCTCTTCTACACATGACATGACACGTGCGGGAAAATCCCGTGCATGGGTGAGTATAAAAATACCCAGTAGGACACCTCAAAACCACAAAGAAATACACAATGGAAAAGTGAAACCAGCTCTACACAATCATATGTATAAAACTTATAACAAGGAAATAATGATATACTCAAACCATACCACACAATCTAGTGTAAGTCATAACCTATGCATACAAATGATAGGGATTCAGTCTGAAGAATTCCACAAAGCACTCATCCGGGAGAACACCCTACTAAGTTCGATAGCACTAATGGCGTTCGTCTGATAGGTGATGCTCATTGGGAATCACCATGAGAACGATAATGATACAATAAAAGATCTAAATAGAATTCAAGACATCACCAGAGGATCACAACTAGGGCCATATCATATACAAAAAACTCCATCTAGAATAACCTGATAAGTAGAGGATTGATGTTTTGGTAGGATCGGTCGTATCAATACTAAGGAATCTACCTAGGGAACAAAGACTGAATAGAGAATCCCATGTCTAGCCTCTCGGGGGATTCAAAAAAATATATCCATGATGTTCTACTGAAGTGATCTTACTCTTGTAAGTATAAAATGATACCAACATACCTATAGGGAAATGATGAGGAGAACTAAATCTAATGAAGCTCATCCAAGATACAGTGGATGAGAGGAACAATTCAAATAGAAGATGAGGGTTCACAGTGAGTAGTAGTCACACCTGTCGTGTCCCTTGACACCAAGTGATACACATGAAAATGGAACATGTCACTAGAGAGTTCAAGTAAAACCCTCCATTAGTATCATAAGTATTGTCTTTTCATAATGGTTCTAATGTCATGGAAGGCTCTTCAATCAGACATACAGTTTGAAAGATATGTCCATTTTAGTGAAAAGGCCCGATCTCGGTCTTGTTTGGGTTCAACCCGACCCACCAGGCCCAACATGACCTGGCTCGACCCGACCGAGACCGTTCTAACCCAACCCAGCCTAGCCCGGTCTGACTCGACCTAGACCGGTCCGACCCAACCCATCTCGGTCTAGTCTGACCCGACTCGGACCGGTCTGACCCGACCCAGCCCACTTCAGTCCAAACCGACCTGGCCGACTGGGCTGCTTGGTCCAGCCCGCTGGAAAGCTGGAGCGGCCCAAATCCCTTGTTTGAAATTCTAGCATGCGGTCCATCTTTCTATGCTGCATGCGGTCTGCCTAACCACATGCTCCCTTGGTCGACGCGGTGTTGATGCGTTCAATACAGTCGGACCGCCATGTCTGCCTCCGCCGCTGGCCACCAAACGCGGCTAATCCACATTTCACATATACATCTTGCCCTCCATGTAGCGCCAACGTGCCTCACTACCATTCACCGGTGGTCATAGCTGCCTACGCTTTCCAGTGACATCACACCTTCTGCAGACCGCCAGTGATGCCCCGATGCTCCAGTTTTTTAAATGATGGTATGTCTGTGATCCTTGGGTTGTGTTCTTCATCGCCCTAGGCACAGATCAACATCACGATTAATCTCGAAAAAAAATCACTCACATAGATATATCTTCTGAATCATTTTGATCTATCAGTCGCTGTCATATTCGTGCCTTCGGTAGGTCATCCCGACATTGGATCTTTGATCTCGGATCATTGTACCATGAATCGAAGGGGCACCGATCCTCCATTCATATCCCAAGAAGAATGAAAGAAAATTGGGGGATATAGATAAATGCACAAGAATTCTTAAAGAATAGATCTTGTACTTATTCATGTCTACCTCGACCTGTTCACGTTATAACAAAGAATGAAGAGGAAGCAATTCAAATCTCTAACGAAAATCAACCCTAATAATCAACCCGCAAATAAAATCGCAAAACCTGTAATACACATGACATGTTAATCAATCCATTAATCAATTTATTCACATTATTTTTAGAAAATAAATAATGGGGAAGGAATCAAATTAAAATAATCACTCTACCTCGATTCAGTTTGATCGATGATGAAGAACAATCACAACATCATTGTCATGGGAAAGATCCTTCGAATCTAAGGTTCTTTGTTCTTGATTCACCAATATGTTAGCATTCTTTGGAGAGACCTATATCTCCTTGACATAATGGATTTATAGGGTTATAGTGATAACCCTAAATCCCCTGATAAAGGTTTATTTAAAAGGAAACCTCGCTGCATCAAATATGAATATTTTTAATAATTTTTTTATTCACGTTACATCCAAAATATAATTTTCACAATTGACCTATGATGGACAATTTTAGTCCTCTTATAAGGTAAAACCACTTCTCTAAATGCAACGGTTCCCTCATATTTCTAATCTGGGAACCAATTTAGAAGTTATTCCACTTTTTTTAGGAAAACTTATAATGTGTGCTATTAAAAAATTATCATTTTCCAACGAACTATTCTGGGCACACTAGGCCTCAGAATCACACGCCGTCTCTGTGCCTAGTCTCAAAAATTTTCAAATTAATTTATAAAAATAAAACCAGGTAAATTTGAATCATTGAAAATCTTTTTTTTGAAATTCAAAACACAGAAGTGGTAAGATCCCAGATTTTTGAGCCCTTTATCTTTTTCCTAGGTGCAGAGAGCATGTGAAGTTATCACGTAATAAATATTAATTTTTTATGTGGAAAATATTTATTAAATACTTCAAAGTTTTTCTTAAAGAAAATTTTAAAATATATTATACATAAAAATAATACCTCAGTTATAGGGTTTTTGTAGATCTAAAAATACTACATGTTAATAAACATTGTTTCACATATCATGTGACATGTTTTATTTGTGTGTAAATATATTTTTAAATAAGTTATGTTGATATTAAACATTGATTTTTTTTAAATGTTTTATGTACACACACACACATATTCATATATGTATAAAAGTATTTATATATCCCATTGATGTATATATATTATTATATATATATATTGAAGCATTTTTATATATGAAATTATATATATATGGTTATATATATATGTGATGTTTTGAAAAATAAATGAAAAATTGGAATAGAAAAAACTTTAAAAAACATTTTAAAATAATTATTTCATTTTTATAAAATCATGATGTATTAACAAAGAGGATAAAATAATGTTGGAATTGGGGGTGGGTCATTTAATTAAATAAGGGGGAAATGTTTTTTAGAGAGAGAATAATTAACTAGGAATAAAGTTTTGGGTATCTTAAATATAAAAGGGAAATCATTTAAAAATGGGAATTAATGAATATGAGAGAGGAATAATGAGTTAGAATTAAGTGAAAAAAGGAGAATCAAAGGTGTATAAAGTGGGTTTTGGAAACACATTGGGTTTGTAGATATATATCGAAGAGATAGAGAGAAATATAAATTTGATTAAAATTATTTAAATTGAAATTGAAGAGTGAAACCCCATACTAAAATTTGAGTCATAATTATGAAATAAAAATGACATAATTTAATGAAATTAGGTGTCGTAATTTTAATAGATGTGTTTTGAGAATTAAAAATCAGGTAAAAAATACCACAAATTCCTCAACTTCTCACTATTATATATCACTTGATACTAATTGGATTGAAGTTCCATTAGTTACAATAGATTCATCTTGATGAGAAGATATGAAACCTATATTTTGTTTCCACAGGCATTGAGGTTTTTTTAATATTTAATTAATTCATAGTTTTTTGTTTAAATTGCTAAATATGGGGAGTCACACAATCATGGATTCATGTTGGTCCTTGAGAACATTTTTTATTATCTTTTTTGGGTTTGAAAATAAAGGTAGGGGATTTATGAATTCTCATTATTCACATATTGTACAACTGTGAAATCAACATGCTTTAGATTATTTGTTTAAATGGATGTGATTAACCTTAATCAGATAATAATATGAAAATAATAATATAACTAAATTTTTTATGATAATATATAAATTATAAAGTACTAAGATGAAATTAATAATATGGAATATTGATAACAGATTATCTAATTATTATTAAAAAGATATAATTTATCTTATAATGAAATTATATTAAATTATTTTGGTGAAAGAAACATATATTTCCTGTGGAATATAATATATTATTTTGAAAATATTTTAGCATGGTTTGGAAATATTACTCTCTTTAAAATGATCATCATACACTGTAAGTTTTTTTTATAAATTCCATAATTTATTTAGAAATAATATTCCATTACAAAGATAAATATTACTATCATGAAATATATAATTTTATTATTAAAATGAATATTGTTGATAATAATTTCAAAAATGGAGTCTAATGATTTAATTCATATATTATAAAATAATGTTAGAATATTTTTTAAGATTATCTAAAGAAATAGGAAATAAATATCCGACAAGTAGTAAAATAATGATAATTATTCTGGAAAATTATCTAGGAGAGATAAATGGATGATTTTATGTATTTTCATAAATTATAATTAAAAAAATAAAATGATAGAATGTTCTAGCGTAAAAAACTTAAATAATGTTGAGGAGAATTATGTTTATAATATTTGGTATTAAGAAATTGAAATTAATATTGTTTAATGCATGTGCCTTTGTGATTATTATATTTTAATAATATTTAATTGCATGTGTATACTTGTTATCCTTGCTTAGGGATGTTATCAAATGTTATAATTTGATGAAATTATATGAATCATAAGTAATATCACCAATGGAAATATTAATATTTATATTTGAATATTGTAGGATGTGTCATAGCTTATTGAAGAAATATATATGTTTTATTGCCTCTCAAATTTACTGGATAGTGTGATATATATATTTATATTTTAGTTATAATGTTGGGTATTCTTTGTTTAACATGTCTAATTTAGTGAAAATGGTTAAAGAATAGAATTCTAGTAATGTGGGATAGATAATGAATTAAATAGGAATATTGAAATAATTATCATTGATATTGATAATATATTTGAAATAGTACTTAGAAAAAATTCCCAAATAAATAAATAATATATATTATTCCTTGTAAAATTTATGAGGCTAGAGTTTATGGGATTAAGTTTTCAATTAATCGATTAACTAAAGGTAATTATGAAAATTGAATGATATATTAAATCATTTCTTTAGAAATGAGCGAGCTAAAGGTTGTTTCATAGTGGCTAGATTACCCTATCTATTTGGGAATTATTTTCCTTGAAATTATGTGTGTAATAATATATTTTATATGTATTAATTCTCTATAGATTTATAGATTTAATTTTATTAAATGATAAACTTGTATGGCTGGAAAAATGGGTAGGGATACCCAAGGTTATGATGTGAACCTATTATGGTAGATGGTTGATGTGATATGGGTTGGGATGCTCAAGGATGTGATGGTGGTACAAGGTGCCTGTTATGATGATGGTAATATTTTCATGGGATGTTGGATGTGTTACTACATGTAGTGGTTTTAGGGATAGTTCTAGGACTGATAGAATGAGTTGAAGTTGGGATTTCCCATTGATGTACTGAAATATGCATACTTTCGTGATAATGAATCTACTTAATTAATTGGTTGATATTATATTGTTATTTATATAATCAATTTCCATCTATGGGAATTAGTTTGATGCTATGTGTTATGATTGAACTTTTTATGTGGTATCCTGGTGTGAGTTCTAGAGTATCCAGATGATTAATAAATCAAAAATGAATAATTGAATGAACAAAGAGGTTTTTGATGGTTTTATTGATGACTTCATACTTTAAAATACAAGAAAATAATTAATCGTGCCACCAACACTTGGATCGGAAGATTTAATATGTTTATCATGGAAATGCTAATGGTAATAATTAATTAATAGATAATTAATTAATTAATATAGGTCTTGATGCTTATATACTCATAAGACATCTAGTTATTAGTAGTGATAATTGAGATTCTGAGAGATGTTAGCTATATTTTATTCTAAGACTAAGTTATTCTCATAGTGTGGTTGTGAGCTATATTATAACCTGTATGTTTTTTGATTTGATATGTTACCCCACCCATATTGGTTTGGGTAACTAACACTCACTGGACAATAGGAGGGTGTATTCCCAAATAACCCAGAGGGAGGATGGATGGTTGACTCTCCCTTTAGCAATAATCTATTCTCTTGGTAGTACTATGTGATGATATGCACAATGGTTAGTTTTCCCATATATGTTTGTAGAGGGATGCAATGGCTTGTGGTATAATACTCGATGTATGGTAAATGAAATATGATCTATGGTGGATCCCAAAAACTACTTGGTTGCTATATAGATATGTGGATGGGATGATGTGGTGATGTGATGGATGAGGTGCATGTTGTGATACTTAGACTAGGTGTATTCGGGATGGCTTATTTTGGAGAGAGATGACTCAAGACAAGTGATGTTGGGGAATAAAGACAAAATAGTGGGGAAGCGGTAGTGGGGTGCACTTATTGTGTTAACTATACTATATGATCTCTCGTATGAATTACTTAGAGAGATGTATCCATGGTGATGTTGGGAAAAGAATGGTAAACCTATTGAGGTGACATGTTAGTTTTATTTTTTTACTCAGTGTGCTTTAATATTATTCTTCACATTTTTCATGAGAGGTTTCAGGGAGGATCCAACTGAGTATACATGTTATTCTCACCATACTTATATATTAATTTTTTTAGTATTAATAGGACTTGGTTGGTGACCAAGCTAGAATTTCTTAATTTGAGGAGTTTTTCAGAAGCTATTTGGTCTTAGAGGTTGCTACGAAGGTTTCATTTCTTATAAGTTTTTATGACATTGCATGTATGTACTAGATATATTATTTACCTTTATTATTTTAAATATATTATTTGTGTTTGTTCTATCTTATATCTAATTTCTCATATCATAGAGGGTAATTCCTCCCAAATGTGTGTATTTTATACCCTCATTCCTTGTCTCAAACCTGTAGCCTGTTGGAGTTGGGATCTAGACATCATTATCTCCCTTCTCCCATTGTCATCCTCAGAGGGGTACCTTTGGGGGGAGGGGTTTATGACAGAAGTGACAAATTTTAATTTAATATCAATTCGAAAACATGACCAAAAAAGGGTTTTCAAAAAGAATCCCCTTTAAATATAAAATGTTTTTATGCTATATTCAAGTATACATTATTTTTTAAAATTAAAATTGAATTATTTTATATAAAAAAGAAACTAATTAAATTTTAAAACTAATCCATAATATAATTTTCCTTTGTAAATACCTAAAAATAAAATATATTTTTCAATAAAAAATATATTTTCACTATTCATTGAAAAATCACACTTATCAAAGAAATTTCCAAAATTTCACCATAGGCTAATTTTGATATGATGATTTAAAAAATGATATTTATTTTATTAAATAAAATTTATAAAATTTCTAGAAATTAATCATATTGTTCTATCACAAAAATAAAAAAAATCCATTTTTGAAGAAAATATATCATTGAAGAATAAAATGGATTTACTCAAAATTGAGTTCTTATTTATTAATAATTAATCAATAAATTTATATTAATTAGAACCATTATATATATATATATATTTAAAAAATTGGTTAATCCAATTTATACCCACTAATTTAATGACTAGGTTGTAACAGTCATATTAAAATAATAATATTTCACGGCTCAATTATTCTCAGTGTTGTATATTATTTAAACTATTAAACATAGTCATTTTTTTAAAATAATGGGATATTACACTATCCCAAATTTAATAAATTCCGTAATCTCAATTTTAAACATGATATCATTAATCAAAGGCTATCATTTTAAATTACCTATATTGAAATCCCACATCGTAAAAAGGGTTGATAAAAATTCCTCTTGAAAAGGGAGAAGATGAAGTTTAAGGCTCATTTAGGATAACACATATTAGGTTTCCAAATAGGAAAAAATTATTGGGAAGTAAAAATATGGACATGGAAAAGAAAACTAACACCCAAGAATTAATAGATAATGATATAGAATATGGTGATAAGAAATTTAATCATAAAAAACTATAAACTTTGATGGGTTTGAAGACCATTTATTTAATGGTACGAAAATTAAACAGATAACATTTTTTTTTCATGATCCTTTTCATATATTTGAGGAATTACATTACCCTATAGACTTTGTATATAAGGGTAACATGCTATTTTCCCTATCATTAGACATTAAAAAAAACAAAATGTTTAAAAATAGATAAGATAATTCTAGAAATGAATAAACCTTCATATGAAGAATTACTATATTAATCTATAAAATTCAATAATTTTACCCAAATTTCAAACCAAATCATTACACGAATAACTATCCCTAAAAAAATCAAAATATTACAGACCAAGATTGAAACCTAAATATTAGAATGATTTTGATAACAAATTATTCCAATATAAATATGATATTTATCTTCAAATCACACTAATCACTCTTAAAGTTTCCTATCAAAAAATTTCAATGACATAGTAATATAATCTCTAATATATTCTAAAAATTCAAAAAATAACCCTAATCACTATAAATCCACCTTAAAATCATATATTCCTCCAAAACATAATTGAATCATTAACACTAAAAAAAATCCCATAATGTTTTGTTTACCTTAATCAAATAAGGTTACCAAATAGTGAACTTCTTCCGAAATAAGGTTATCACCTAACCACCAAATCACTTTTCAGCCTCATTGTTATCAATATGATAAAAAATATTTCCCAAAATCAAATTAATCATTATTTTTTAAATTATTTATGAAAAAAATGATTTCATACTAACTAGGACATCACATAGGTTAGTGGTAGGCTCTATGACCTTATCACCATTTGATTGTGGGTTCAAGATCTATGGCCTTTATAGATACAAAAGGCTATCTCTCAACCTATGGGAGGTCCTTTTACTAAAAAAGTATCAATATTGTTACTATAATTTTCTCAAAAATATGATGAAAATCCTAAAAAATATCCTTAAAGATAAAATATCATATATACTCTAATAGTTATCGATACCTATAAACTTACGTACTGAAAATAAAAAGTTGATTTATCCTTTAATAAATTTTACACATGTTAAACTTAAGGGTTACATATACCTAAAGCATTTATAAAAATTCAATAAATCTCTCCCAAAGTATTCTCATCACATAAAACCTAAAAAAATGGGTGTCTAAACCTTTTAACTTATGATCATCATTAAATATAACACTACATCATAAATCTTGAATCCCTATATATAGGAACCTTAATCATTCAGTGTTCTTTATTAAGTTTGATTTTACATCTTATTCCTTAATACTACCTTCCTACAAACAAAAATACTAATCATATCCTAATATTCAATAATATAAAATAATAGGATAATATATAATCCATACCATTTATATGCCATTTAATTTTATTCATCTTCAACTGTAATGGAATTAGACATTTCTAAATATTCATATGTGCGGTCTTGATGATCCCACTCCTGAGATTCACCCATAGGATATCAATTTTCACAATTCCTATACTTCCCACATTTAAAACATTCAATAGATTCCTTCAAAATAACTTTGTACCAATTCATGGTGTTAAATGAATGATTCTTGTTTCCACAATAGTTTATTTCTTTATGCCCTATTTTTTCACACAAAAAACATCTTCCCATTGTTTTAATAAATTTTACTGGGTGCTTCTTCCCACATTATTGACACATTGGTTGCTGATTATTTTCAACTTTATGATATTTATTTCCTTAACTTCTATGGTATTCATTTATCAATTATTTTATGAGTTTGGAAACTAACCTATGTTCAGGTTATTAATAATAACTTATGATAGTTTGTTAAGAATAACCACAAGAGTTTTTACCACAACCACCATTTCACTCTATTACTCATTTAGAAAACCACAATATTTTCCTTCCCATCCATTATTACTTTGGTTCCTACTAGATCTATCAATTTACTAAACAAAAAAAAATAGTGTGAAAATATCAATAAAATCACAATAAACAATCCTATAATGATGATAAATAAAAATATATCCTTAACCAAGGTATCTTTAACTCTTTTATATTCATAAAAAATAACCATAATTCTCCCTAACTTAATATATTTTTTGGTTATAGAGGAATTTTAAATTCTGTTCAAATAACATCATAACCTCTAAAGTTATCTAAAATGTAAACACCCTAACCCTAGTAACCCAAAGTTGGTGGTTACTTTATTACATATGCATTATATACAAATAATTACATCCCAATGGACCAAATAATTTTTTACTCTTATAAAACTAGATTCATAATTTAATATTAAATTACTATCAAAAATATAAAATAAAACATAATATTTCATTTGAGAACATATTTATTCTCCTAGATTATCCCTTTATACCAATCATAACACAATTCCTAGAATCCAAGGGAAAAATGAACATAATAAAAAGGGTGAACTCAGATGCTTTGTAAGGGAATGTGTAAAATGAAAGCTAAATAAGGAAAGAATAATATACTAAGAAATAAATGTAAATCAAGTAATTTCATAATCACATGAGCTAGAAACATATTCATGGATATTATAAATAATAAAATAATCACATGTAAATCAATAAATAATACAATAATGAGAAAAATTAATAATTTCAAACATCATAAAAATACTATCAAGGTCGTTTCCCAATACATCTTACATAAATGGGCAAGGCCACAACCAATATCAAAGCTAGGTAGTCTCATAAGACTTATAGAAATATCGAGGAGCTATAAAGTGCCCCACCCATCACTTACTAAGTCCAATAAATTTTTCATATGAATGTATTGAAACATAATCAATATAAACATTCATATTGAAACTGACATATGAAATTCTAATAATTTCCCTAACCAATAAACATAATCATAAACCATCCAAAGTAATATGGAAAATGGTATCAAAATAGTATATCCCGATTCAAACAGATCAAACACCATTTAGAAAAATAATAAGTATGGTATCATCATAAAAAATCCAAAATAGATAATTAGTAAAATTAGAGTTTTTTTCTTTGATGAATATAATTTCTAAAAAATGTATTTAAAAAAATTCTTTGGGAAAATACATTTTCAATTTGAAAATCACTAATTTGTAAAAAACTACGCAATTAAGAAAGAAAAAATTTTATTTTAAAATAAACTTGTAAAAATTAAAAGGAATAATCAAATAAAATATTAGAAATTAAGGTCGGAAAATCTACTCATTTTATATAAGTTATGAAAAACATTCCTGTCACACTTTTTTTTGGAAAAGTCAAAATGTACCGTATTCTGAAAATGATAATAATATTCCATTAAAAATGTTTTGTATGAATTAAAAAATTGGTAAAAATGACTTTAAAAATCATAAGAGAATATTAAAAATATTATTTAATAAAGTTTATAGAAAATATGTATATGGAATAAAAATATTCCCTAACAGAGTCTTAAGCATAAATAATCCTAGACATTGATGAGATTGTAGAATAAATCCTTACCTCAAGTATGAATTCCTTCATATATGTTTAAACCTCCTGTATAATAAATATATATTTATTAAAAATATTTTATATAACCATAATAATATATATCATATCATCTATGGAATACTTATAATCTTTTATCACTATTTTCTTAACAATTCTTTGTTAAAATTCATTGTTTGAGGTAATAATGACTTTGTTTTTCATGAATGATTTTGTTAAACAGTTTCGATATTTATAATTTGATTAAGTTTTAATAATATAAATAACGTTAATAATGATATAAATATCATATATATTCATTATATATGTATTTAAAGTAATCCATCAAAGGTAGATATAGAAAAAAGTATTACACCATTCATGTAGATGATAGGTTGCACGCACGCATGAATGTTGTTCTCATTATTCTATGGATGTAATGAACAAAAGGTAAATAATAATAATAATTTATAGAATAATTATTATATAATATAAATAACATATATTTATCAAATACATCCTTATTACCATCCAAGTAAAACATAAATGAAAAATGAATCACATCACTTCATGATGGTGGTAGTCCACATGTAGAAACAAGCGATGTTATCATTTTGAATTGGTTTGAAAGATACACATGTAGATATTATATTACTATTTAATAATTATAATTAAGTTATAAATATAAAATAAAAAAAATTAAACCTATCATAATACCCATCTATAAAATATGGTGATGAAAGATGAATAGTTTTTCTACATGGAGATGGTAAGCCTTATGTTCACACAAGAGATACATTTACGTCACATTTTATTGGAAAGAGAGTGGGTAATGGAGGTTTCATAATCATAATAAAATTTAATTATATTAATGATACTTAATTTATTATTTTTTGATAACTTATATAAGTTTTTCAGAGGTGGGAGAAGAAATAAATAGAAATAGGTTGGGTAAGAACATTACCTTTTCTTCAGGGGACCTTTTTTAGATCCTTGATTAAAGGAATTAATATTTGTATTTTAGGGATACCATAACCTATATAACTTGAATTTAGATTATTAGGAGATAAATGGGGGAGGTATTGGTTGATCTATATTTCTCAATGTGGTGTGAAGAAGTGAGGGAGGAGGTAACCTTTTATAATTGAGGCGAGGACCACTTTTGGAATTTCTCAAAATATTAAATTATAATAAATTAATTTTCATGTATAATTCCTCAAAATTTAAAGGTATTAAAAGATAATTTATTATAAGGTTTTAATACCATCAAACAATAGAATCTATATATGTTTCTATTTCATTTAAAACCATATTATTTTGATTGACCCTTAGTTAATCAATTTTAATTTTAACCACAGTAACATCATTTTCCAGGTTAAAGATTTATAATTTTTACTTATAAGGTTAAAATTAATCCATAAATGGATCATTTATGACAATTTATACAATATCATATCCATATGTCCTTATTTCAATATTTTATTATTTTGAAATAATTTTATAAATTATTATTTTGATAAAATATAATTTTTATTTAATTTTGAAACTATCCATTTAATTTAACTTCAAATACAAAAATAAAAAGGGGGAAGTCGAATATAATTATTTCAAACTTATATTATATGTAATTTAGATCTATAAATTTTTTGGACACATTAAATCATTCAAATTAGATCAAAATAGATATTTTTAAAATAATTTATTTTATTTTTCTGTTATTTAATTAAATACTCTATTAGTGTTTCATGTGAATTTATGGTAATTATATAATTTATAAAAATTAAAAAAATATTTATATAATGAAAATAATTTCGTTCATATAAAAATAAAAATTTACGTTCACATATATCTTACTTTTTTACCTATGTGGACATAGAAGAGATATTAAAAGAAAAGAGAGTGACATTTTGTTACTATCTTTGGTTTAAATAATATATAATTAATTTTTATGTAAAAGTACATTAAACAACTAAATTTAAATAATATGATGTTAAGGGAAAAATTACACTTATCTAATAAGAACTATTTTAAAAAATTATTTCCTCATAACTTAGTTTTAAACTAAAATAACCCGATTTACCCTTTACCGAGGTGATAAAATTTACCATGGTCACTAGTCTTAGTATCTAAAAATAAAAGGGACCTATTTACTAAATTTAAAATAGCTAATTAAAAATATATAATCCATTAAATGAAATTAAACACCTATAAGTATCATAATTTAATTTTAAAATAAGTGTTTAAAATGTGATAAAAACCACATTTTAGAAAATACAGTTTTTAAGAATAAAACAAGATTTATTCTTTTCCCATACATAATAAAACTTTTATATGAATTTTAAAATATTCTATTAAATATATAATATTTTTTTTAAATAATTTACCAATAGAGACTGATTAAAATTTTTATGATATAAATATATTACACACACAAAAATAGTTTTTTAGAAAAATGCTTATTTTATTTTTTTTAATTTTTTATTTCTAAATAATTGATAACCAAAGAATTAATTTTATAAATTTATAATACATATATTATTAAAAAATTATTTAGTACCATTTATTCCTTCTATTTTAATGTGTGGTTTAAAACATTCACATAATAATAGATCACGGTTTGTTTGAACTCTGTGTTTCATGCAACAGAAGCTATCAAAGAGATTATATTTCATTTAAAAAGTGACATATTGTGAAATCATGTGGTGTTAAATTATTCTCTCTTTCATAAAATTTAATTATCAAAATTTACTTTATTCCATATCATAAATATATTTGGGAATTTTTTCATCATAATTTCCTCAGGTTCCCACATCACTACTTCTATCTTTTGATTTTTCCAACGTACCGTTACCGAGAGAGTCATTAGATTCCTCAACACTTGTTCTCTAGTGGATAAAACCATGATAAAATGTTCGTAGTAAGATAAATCATGTTCCAATTATATTTATTCACAATTTAGAATGTGAATTGGATTTGGAATGTAGTGGGAAAGATGGGGGGCAAGCCGCTTTATTAACAAGAGAAAAAACACACAAACCCTTTTGTGGGAAAAGGGAGAACCCAACCTAAATCCAAGAACCCAAAGGCACAAAGGACTAATATCCAATGGTCCTAAAGCCCAATGGAACAATACAATTAAAAATCATACGACCCAAGGTCCAATAAACCCATGCACAAGGTAAAACAGGGGCCCAAAACCCATTTGACACAGCTTCCCCCCACAACCGCACAACCACAGGACCCCGCACCAAACTGATCATTACACCATGCTGCCTCCAGTCGCCATTGGATTTGGAATGTACTTCCATAATAAAGAGACTTGAAAAAAATAATTTACTTTTGAAATTCTAGGTAGCATTGCTAAATGTAAAGCCACAACTCAAATTATTTCATAGATTTCAAAATTTCTGATGTTTGTGGGACTCATTTTTTCTTTCTAAGAAAATCTTATAACACACTTCCATGGATATAACTTTAAGAAAACATTATCTACCACTTTAAATTCTAAATCATTCCTCCTTTTAGCGGCATAAATCTTTTTCCTACTTTGAGTTGCTTTGATATAGGGTTGAATAATATTTTACTTTTTCATTGTTTCCTCCACAAGTTTTGGGCCAACAAGATTACTTTAACTAAATTCATCACAATAAGTTGGTGAAATAATTTCTTTCCATATAATGCTTTAAAATACACCATTTGAATAATTTAATGGAAGCTATTTTTATACTATAATTCTAAAAAAGTTAAATACCGATCCTATATAACTTTAAAGTAAAGTTATTAGGACCTCAAAAAATATTCTAAAGTATATATAGTTTTTTTGACTGCCTATTAGTTTGAGGGTGAGAATAAATGCTCAAATAAAGCTCAGAATCAATTGCATTCTAAATAATTTTTGCATAATTATAATGTAAATCAAGGATCACGATCAGACACAAATGAAAGAGGTGCACCATGAAGTCTTATAAATGCATAAATATTGATTTCTCCAAGGTGGTCCAATGAAAAATCTCCTCTTATAGAGGAGAAATGTGAATATTTGGTATGTAAATCATCAGTAACCCATATCACATTATTCTTTATTATATTATTTGGAAATATAGTGAAAAAATCCATAATAATGTAATATTATTTCCATGCAGGAATAGATAGAGGTTTTATGACTCTTATATGATGCTATCTACCGGCTTTAACTTGTTGAAAAACCAATCATCTTGACACATAAGCGAAAATTTCCCACTTTATATTATCCCAATAAAAATTTTCCTTCAAATCCCTATACATCATGGTGCTTCCAGGGTGTATAGGGAAATTATAGCTATGAGCATCATCCAATAATTCCATTTTTAGCTAGTGTATAGAGGGAACACAAATCCTATTTCAAAATTCTAGAATTCCTTCCTCATATATGAAGTCTTCCAATTTTCCATAATTCACAGCTTTAATTTTATTTTGAAAATTCTCATCATCAGACTAAGAACTTTTTATCATTTCCAATAATGATGGTTTAAAATTCATTTGAAAAAGGAGTTATGTTTCCCATTACTTAATAATTCTCATATCCATCATCAATAGATCCCTGAACACATGATCCTTATCAATACTTATTCTATTTAGAACTCTGCGATCCTTTCTAATCAATGCATTTTTTACACTATTTTCCTTCTATATGTGGCAGTGTGTTGAGTAATTATAATCATTGAGTATCTCAAGCCATCTCCTTTGTCTCATGATAAGTTATTTATATGATAATACTTATTCAAAACTCTTATAATCTGTATATATATCACATATTTAACCATAGTGATACATATCTTATAAGAATATATTACAACAACTAACTCAAGATCATGAGTTTTATATTTCTGTTCATGAGTTTTTAATAGCCTTGATTCATAGGTAATAAATATATCATTTTACATAATTGTACGACCAAATACCTTACCTGATGCATCACTATATATAAAAAATCCACCATTTACCAATGGTAGAGATAAGAGAAGATAATTCACCAATATCCTCTTAAATTAGTCAAAAAATTATTCATATTAATCTGTCCAAATAAATTTAAACAATTTATGAGTAATCCTTGTTAATAGGTTAGCTAATTGGAATGTTTTTTGAACAAATCACTAATTGTAACCGGACAAACCAATGAAAATATGTTCCTTAGATATGTTCATTGGTATATGATATTATTGGAATGACTTTATATTTACAAAATCAAATGAGATTCCATCCTTGGAGACAATATGGACAAGAAAAGAACATTTTTGAAGCTAGAATTCACACTTTCTAAATTTACCATAAGAGTCTTAAGAATGAACTGTAAGTGGTTCTCATGGTCCACATAGTTTTTGGAGTACACTATGATATCATCAATAAATTCCACAAAAATAATATCAATATTTTCTTGGAATAATCTATTCATTATATCTATAAAAATAGAGGTTTCATTAGTCAATCCGATTAAAATTACTGTACACTCATAATGCCTATACCTAGTTTGAAATGTTATCTTTAAAATATTTTTTCTATTCACCCACAATTAATGATATCCATAACAAAGGTCAATATTTTAAAATTACTGAGCTTAATGAATTTGGTAAAATAAGTCATCAATGAAAAATATAAGATACTTTTTATTTATAAAAATAGAATTATTTTCCCTATAATCACTTCACACCCTTATAAGTCTATGTTTTTTATTAATGAATAAAACAAGGGCTTCCCAAGGTGAAATAATAGGGTGTATAAATCCCATACAACCCAAATCTTATAGTATTTCCTTTAAATTCACTATATCCACAATGGTCATTATATAGGGAACCTTTTATATAGGTCTTTCATTATGGATTAAATTAATTTAAAACTCATCTTCTCACTCCAATGGATATACAAGTAATTACTAGAGAAATACATCAATATATTTCTATATAATAAGTACATACTTAATTTGAATATTACCTTTTTCATCTATAGGATATTTATTCTATTCTTATTCAAGCATATCATCTAGAAGAGCTACAGGAGGTGGATTTAGGTGTGAATCAGATGATAGATTCTCACCTATAATGAAAAATAGTTTCATATCTCCATTAAAAATAATAATTTCCTTCTATTTGAATTTTTTTTTCATTATATTTTGAAATCTAGTAGATAAAAAAGATTATATCAAATTCAACCATATACATGATAATAAAATTAGAAAATTTAGTATGTTTATGTGTCATAAAAGGAAATACTTGAAACATCTTTGTTGCAGTGAGGTTTCCTATAATTAATGTAAATGACAACTCCCTTTTTATGGTGAATAGAAAATATATATATTTTTTATAAAACTAGGAAGATATAAAGGAATGAGATGATCCGGAATCAAATAAATCATTAGATAAATTTTAAGATATGATTAAAGTACATACCACCACATCATTAGGAACTTCAATCTTAGCTGTTGTGATTACATAAGCATGGACCTTTTCCCTTAGCCTTTTCTAGGGAAAGTTCCCCTGAAACCTAAGACAATAATTTTTATATTGTCCCATATCATTAAATATAAATTATTACACATTTTTTAATTATATTTTCACTTTAAATCACAGGACTACTGGCCTTTCTCTCCATAATTTTTGTAAAATCCCATTCCAAATAAGCATGTTTCATGATGTTTCTTTCCACATTTATTACCAGTTGTAAATTCCACTATTCCCTTCTACCCCTTTATATTGTTTCCTTTTTGAAGAGTAATCAATAACCATATTTTTATCTCTCATTAATTATAATCCATAATTCTTGGATAATTCTATCTCTATTTTTATAGAACATGATACTATATCCTCGCATGATGAGAATTTTTAAGGGAATAGTTACCTTAAAATAATTAGATTAATCTCATCAAATAAATTGACAATATTTCTTTTTGGATTATATTGTAGTTCATGACATGCCTTAATATCATTGTAAAGTTAGCTTTACACTTATAAACACTCTCATCCTCCTTTTATCTTAGACTCAAGAATTGTGTCTCCATATCCTCTTGTTGTTCGTAAGGAAAATATTTTTCTAAGAAAATTTCTTTGAATCCTTCCATTCTATGTTTACTATTTCCTCCTCCTCCTTTTTTTTTGAATTAATGAAAAAAATTGATCCATATACCCATAGATATAATAAATTGACATGAAAAAATTATCTATTTCATTACCTCCAAAAGAAACAAATATCTTCTCTAAGGAATTTATCCATTTCTTAGGTATAAATGGATTTGTATTCCCATATAATGATGCTGGTTTCTAACACATGAAGTGGTTTAATATTGTTACACCATATTATGGATCAGTAGACTGATTCATGCGAGTAAGGTTATTACTCTAGACCCGATTCAGCTATCCCAATATAGCTATAATTTGTTTATCTCTAGCTATAAATCACTCTACAATATCATTATCTTTCCTAGGATGGAAATACCTACGTGAATTATGTGCAGTGATATGGTTTTAATTCCTTTTTCTACATTCCATTTCTATATAATGGAATATAATGAATTAGATTTCAAATCATACTATATAATTCCAAAACTAGAGAAACACTTAACATAAATTAAAAATTTATGTATAACTAATCTCAAAATAAAAATCCTGGTTTCTTTTGGAATATTCTCAAATTTCATTATTGGGTTACATTTCCCTAATCTATGTTTTCTTAAATATAGTTCCCAAGGTCTTTACTAAACTTAGTATGATAAAAACTATAAGTAAATTGACCATAATATCCCAAAGTAGGTGGTTCCTTTATTACATTGGCATTAGATACAAGTAATCACATCCTAAATGACTCAATAGTTTAGTTTTCTTGGAAAAGTAGATATTTACTTGAATCTTACATTATAAATGAAAACATAAAGTACAACATAGTAGTTATATTAAGAATTCCTTTATCATACTAGATTATCCCTACATATTAATAATAATACACTTCTTAGAATTATGGGAAAAAATAAACATAATAAAAGGGATATCTCAGATGCTTAATACAAAATAAGCTAAATAAGGCATGAATAAGATTGTAGAAAAATAAATGTAAATAAAATAATGGTATAATCACATAACCTAAAAAATTATCCATGGATATCATAACTAATAAAATAATCACATGGAAATCAATAAATCATATCATAATGAGGGAAATAAATAATTTCATATATCATAAACAAACTTTCAAGTCCTTGTACCAAGATATATTACATAAATGGGTAAATCCTTAGCCAATACCTAAGATACTTTCTCTCATGAGACCTACTGATGCTTCGAGAGGATATAGCAGACCTTGTCCATCACATACTAAGTCCAATGAAATCATAATATAAAAGGGGTAAAATATAATCAACATAAAAATTCATATTAAAATTGACATATGAAATGTTAATAATTTCCCAATCAATAAACATAATCATAAACTATCCAAAGTAATATGGAGAATGGTGTCAAAATAGTATATCTCCAGTCGAATGGATAATAAACCACCTAGAGAAATAATAAAGATGGAATCATCATATGATATCCCAAGTAGATAATAAGTAAAATAATGGATTTAGTTATTGATTAATAGAAATACCATAAAAATTTCTTTAAAAACATTCTTGAGGAAAGTACCTTTTCACTTTGAAAATAACTTATTATTAAAAAAATGTGTAATTTCAAAGGGAAAAATTTTATTTAAAAAGAAACTTGTAAAATTTTAAATGAATATTCAAATAAAATATTATTCATGAAGGTGGGAAAATACATTCATTCCATACAAGTTAAAAAATACATTCCTTTCACATTTTTGTTGGAAAATTCATGAAATACCATGTTCAGAAAATGACAAGAGGATTCCTTTCAAACAATTATATTGTAGACGCTGGAAAAGTCCGTTGTTCCCAAACGAAGCTCCGGATGCGGAAAGCGAAGTGATATTTAGAGTCAGAGGCACGTTCCGGAGGGCCCGGAGGGCTTGCGTGAAATTTCAGAGGCTCGCGCGCAAGGTTAAGTCGCGGCGCGCAATCCTCCCGGGATGCGCGCAATGCGCTGGGCCGGCGCGCTATTTTGCGCGCCCGCGGCCTGCGCGGTGCCTTTGCGCGCTGGGTCTTGATTCCGCGCCCGCGAAGTGAATTGCGCGCCCGAGACCGGATTCCGCGCCCGGGGTTGCCTATAAATATAAGGCGACCCCCGACGTTTTGAAGGTTGCCAGAATCCGAAGCGTCGCTCGTTCGCGCAATCCAACCCCTTCCGCGCGCAATGCCGATCTTCAGGTAACCTCCTTTCTTTCGCGCAATAGAGCCTTGGGGTCCGCCTTCGCGCGCAATCCCCTTGGCTCATTTCCTTTGAATAAATTTAAAACCCGAAGGCCTTTGCGCGCAAAAGAAGCCTCTTGCGTGCAATTGCCCCCGGGTGCGCGCAATCCAACCCGATTGCGCGCACCCCCATCTTCAAAGTGGCCATTCGTTAGAGAATGAGCTGTTGCCCCCGCGAGCTGTCCGAAGCCCGGTGCGCGCAATCTCAATCATCCGCGCGCAAAGCGCTGGCCCAATTTCGCGCCAGCCCGTCCATTTGCGCGCCGACCCGCGGTATTGCGCCCAAAGATCCTCTTTTGCGCGCAAACCGCTAGGGTCGCCCCCTTTGACCCCCTTTGGGTACCCGCCTGCGTGGCGCCCGATGGTATTCATCGCAGGTGCCCGCACTGTGCGTCGTCTTTCCGTGCGCCCCCCCCTAGGCTCGCGCGAAGTGACACGGACCTACCGGCGGCTTTATCGTCCTGCATGACGCTAAACTGCACCACGTCCTGCACGACGTTAAACTGCGTACGTCAAAGCTGCACGACGTTAAACTGCCTAGCATATCGTCCGCGCTGCAAGACGTTAAACTGCCAAGTGTTTTGTCCAGCATGACGTTAAACTGTACCACGTCCGCGCTGTAAGACGTTAAACTGCCAAGCACCTTCGTCCTCAACACACGACGTTAAACTGTACTTCGTCCGGCAAGACGTTAAACCGTCCGCATCACCCGATCCCGTGCCTCGCACGCAGGGTCTCCCCCGGTTTGGACGTGGCCCCCACCCGCTCGTCTCTGCAGGGATGTCGGGATTGTCCCGCTTTTGGGACGATTTAATGGGAGTGGCTTTTCCCTACGGGGGCAGGGTATTACAAACCCCTAGTTTCTCGTGGGAGGCTGCACATGTGTATCTCCATTGCGCCTCCCCACTGCCGAAGCCAGTAGAGGGTGTGACTGGGATCGAGGTGTCTTCTGCTTTCGGTCCAAGTCCCTTCCAACTGAGTTTTGCCGCGTCCGGTCTGCCTCAAGTGCGTAAGTCCTGACAGAATGAACTACGTGGACTTTGATCCCTGTCTTCTAAACAGGGTACGTAGGAAGCCTTCTTGAGGTCCAAGCCCGCCACCTGGTCGTCCCGGTCGTATTTACGTCGGTTCGTCCATCAGTGGACCCCTCCAGGGTTCAAGCTTGCGTCGATTCACCTATGAATCCGCCCCTGTGGGAGACGGCCCGTGTGTATCTCCACTGTGCCTCCCCACATCCCCCCTTTTTCCATTTCTCCTTTTATCGTCCAGCATGACGTGAAACTGTGATCCACCCGGCCGTTCCATCCCCCTCTGTGCGAGGTGGTTCGGTTCAATCCTCCGCCCGGCGGCCTCGACCTCTTCGTGAGTCGGCTTGCCGACGTCCAGCATGACGTTAAACTGTATACCCGAACTACGTTGACTTTGATCCGTACTAACGCGCGGTACGTAGGAAGCCCCTACGGGGTCCAAGCTCTTCACTCCATCATCCATCCTGATCCTTACCCGGGCCGCCACATCCCGGTGGGGTCATGCCACTTCACTCCACTCCACGTTACTTGGGAAGCCGCCCATGCGCTGACCCCAGCGTCGGAGGTTCCCCGCAAGGGGTTCTGTCATCTGATCCACTTTTCGTGTTGATCAGTCCGATGCCGTCCCCGCCAGACGTTAAACTCGCGGCGTACCCCGTGTTAAACATGGGAAGCTGAGGAAAACCTCAGGGGACACAATTCCCCGCACCCAGTGCAGGATGCCTCAGGCCATCATGCCTTCGAGAAGCCCTATTAGGGACGGAAGACAGACGTGCAGAGCCGCAGTGTTACGACACGCCCCCAGCACCCAGAGCCACCCGGCCTTCTCACCGCAGGTTGCTGCCCCGCCCAGACTCCTTGGAGCGTCCGGGCAGAAGCAACGTAATTAACCGGTGTCCATGAAGATATGGCGCCGGGAACGAGATTCACGAACATTCTTAAGTCTATGAGGGAGACCCGGATTAGGCGACGAGTTCCGAGGAGACGTCCAAGGAAGGAGGAGCCGACATCCCATCATCCCGGTTTCGATCAAGGAGCAGACGCCCCTGAATAAGGGACGGATGCCGCCCGCCCTTGGAAAGCGGGACTGCGGGACCACAAGCCGCGCGCCCATCCCCTCGGGTTGACGGGTGCACGCGCGAACGCGTCCTGGCGGAACAGCGTAACCCGACGCACATCCGCACCGAAACATATATAAGAAGTAAAGAATAGGTAAAAATGATTTTTAACAATAAAATGAGTTTATTAAAAGATATTATTTAATAAATTTTATATAAAATATGGATATTGAATAAAAAGATACCCCAAGAGAGACTTAAGCTTAAATAATCTTGGACATTGATGAGATTGTAAAATAAAATCTTACCTTAAGTCCAAATTCCTTCGTATGTGTTCAAAACTACGATATAATTAATATATATTTATTATAAATCTATTATAAAATAATACCAATATATATCATATAATTTATGACATAAATATAATCTTTTATCTCTAATTTCGTGACAATTATTTTTTAAAAATTATTATTTCGGGTAATAACTGCTTCATTTTTCATAGATGTTTCGGTTTAGTAGTTTCTGTATTTATACATTGATCATGGTTCCATAATCAAAATATTTTTGATAATTATATAAAAATATTATATATTAATTATATATATAAATATATTTAAAGTAATATATTAAAGGTAGAGATAGAAAGATGTATTACACCATTCATGGAGACTGTAGGCTATATGTACGCATTGAATGTTGTTTTCATTATTCTATGGATAAAATGATATAAAGTTAAATAATAATTATCATTTATATAATCATTATTATATCATATACATAATATATATTCATAAAATACATCCTTATTACCATATAATAGAAATTGAAATTAAAAATGAATCACATCACTTCGTAGAGGTGGTAGTCCACTTGTGCACATGAGTGATGTTATCATTTACCAACCATTTGGAAGATAAGAAGTAAGATATGATATTATTATTTAATAATTATAATTATTTTTTAAATATAATATATAAATATTAAATCTATCATCATTCCCATCTATAAAATATGGTAATGAAAAATGAATAGTATCTTTATGTGGAGACCGTAAGCCGTACGTATGAACGAGTGATACTTCAACTTACCATTTGATGGGAAAGTGGTTGGGTAATGGTGGTTTAATAATGAAAATAAAATTTCAATATATTAAGAACCCTTAATTTATTATTTAATTATAAATTTTAGACATTTAGAAGAGGTAGAATAAGTGATAAATCAAAAGAGGTCGGGTAAGACAATTACCTCTTCTTTAGGAAACTTTATTTATATCCTTTATTAAAGAACTTAATATTGGAATTTTAGGGATACCAAGACCTCTATAAATTTTATATGTATATTTATAATAGAAATGGGTAGTAATTCATTGACCTATATGGATGAATGTGGTGTGAATAAGTGAGGGAGGAGGTGCCTTTTTATAATTTAGGTGAGAGACACTTGAGGAATTTCTCAAAAGATTAAAATATTATAAATTAATTATCTTGAATAATTCATCCAAATAGAATTTTATTTTAAGATAAGGTTGGATTGGGTTTTAATATCATAAATAAATAAAAAATATATATTTTTGGTCTCATTTTAAACCTTATCATCTTGATTAACCCTTAATTAATAAATTTTAATTTTAACTATGGTAAAAACGTTTTACATAGTAAAGAGTTGAAATTTTTACTTATATGGTTAAAATCCCCCATAAATTTCCAAGTTATGAAATTTTAGTCCATATAATATCCACATTTTCTTATTTTAAGATTTTATAATATTTAAATAATTTAATAAAATATTATCTTGATAAAATATAATTTTTATCAATTTTGACACTATCCATTTACTTTGACTTCAAATATATCAAGAAAAAATGGGGAATTAAAATATAATAATTTAAAACATATATAATATTTCATAGAAATCTATAAAATTCATTTTAAACATTAAATAATTTAAATTGTATCAAAATTAATATTTTTGAAATCATTTATTTAATTTTTCTATTAATTAAATAAATATTGTATTAATGTTGCACAATAATTAAGGTAATTATATAATTTATAAAAATTAAAAATAAATTTTTATAATCAAAATAATTTTATTAATATCAAAATATATATTTAGTTTCATTCATATCTTTCTTCTGTCTCTATGTGGATATATATGAGATATCAAAAACAAAGAGAGTGACATTTTGTAACTGTCCTTGATTTAAATAATATATAAGTCATTTTCCAAGAAAAAGTGTCAATTAGAAAAATCTATTTCAAGAATAAGGTGTTAAGTTCCAAATTACCATAATAAAATAAGATTATGATCAAAATTTATGGCTTTATCACTTAGTTTAAACATATAGTAACTATATTTACCCTTTATCTAGGTAATAAAATTTAATATGATTACTATTAATAATGTATAAAAATAAAAGGGATCTATTTACTAAATTTGAGCCCCAAAATTTCAAATATGGAATAAATTTAATCAAATAAAAAACCTATTATTATGAGAATATTATTTTCAATTGATTGAAAAAATGAGTTAAAAAATTCATTTTATAAAATACAGTTTTTAAGAATAAAACTTGATTTATTCATATTTCATGCATAGTATAAATTTTATATGAATATTAAAAAGTTGACTGAATATAAAATATACACATTTCATTAAAATCATTGAATAATTGAGAATAATTCAATTTATTATGATATAAATATATTGGGTTAATAAAAATGGGTTTTTAGAAAAACACTTCTTTTAATTTTTTAAAATTATATTTATAATCAATAAATAAGTAGTGAATTTTTTCGAGAAATGTATATAAACCGAATATATTTAAAAATTTATTTATTTCTATTTATACTCACTAATTTTAAATCTAGCTTATAATGGTCACATAATAATGAAACATGGTTCATTTGAACTTGGTGTTGTGTACAATGCAAAATATTCGAGAGATTGAATTTTATTTAAAAAGATGAACACCATAAAATCTTTGGGTGTTACATAAACCCTATTTTGATACCAACTATAAGGGATGGATCTTAAAAATTATATCTTCTAGTGACTCTAAACACAAATTCACTTTTTTATATTCCCACAGATCTTTTAGTTTTAGAGTTTTAGAGAGTTCTGTCATAACTCTTATATAAAAAACCCATATATTACAAAGTGGACACTTCTAATTAGTATCCATTTTTTCCATAATATAAAACTTTTAAAGTGAAAAAATTCTCTATTCATGAAAAATATTCATGAATTTTAACTTTACTTCTTATTTTCCCTTACCCATCCTTAAAACCAGTGGAAAAACATTTTAAAATGTGGGATGAACACAAAAATCTCAGTAAGGGACATAAAAAAAAGAAAGAAACTATTTGTAATGAATTTTATTTTTCCCTCTATTACTTTAGAATATTATATGGATTAATTTAAAATTCAGGCTCTATGATGGAATGAGATTCCATGTCCCATTGATCCCAGAACTAATATTTGAAAAATACTAAACATATTATTATCAAACAAGCATATTTTTCCTAAAAAAGTTGAATAACTCCCAAATAGGGACATATATTAGATATTTGAGGCTTTTGTTGAGTCGGGAACATAGGTTTTACCATAAGCACGACATAACCATTTTCAACATTAGGAATTTGTAAAAAAAGTTGTTGTGGACACAAATTATTAAATAAATAAAATAAAATAAAATAATTTTATTTTATTTTATTATACACAGTGAACTACTTCTTATATTTTAACATGGTTATGCCTCAAACCTTGGGTTAGCTATATAACCTTTGTATTGATAGGAGCTATTGCATAGAATCTGTTAGAGGATAATTGATAGATGACATTAGATTGGATCAGATCAAGGATTTTGGGTCAACATATTTTATGTATCTCACCAATGATGGAAACGTAGAACTGTTCTTCATCAACAATCAATCAAAAATCTAGATAGGGAATCTGATTGGGAATTTATATCCTATTCTATATCTTGTGTCAAATTCGGATCAATTCTATGAACAATAATTGATTAGTGCATCAATGATTTATTTGTTTACAGTGGATATTTTTATCCATTCTTTAAATTCCTATTCGTTCATCCAAATCTATGAAAACAGATCAAGGCCGAATGAATAAAGGACAATTGTTCCTCACATTTTATGGTTCATGGATTTCTACCTTGTTTCTTCAAACATTCTTCTAGATCATTTTTCTTTGGCCCATTGTTTGAATATTACCCTGTATTAGATCATTATGTGCCCATTCTTTGACACAAAAAATCATTACCATGGACACAAATTAAAATTAAGGTCTTGATTTAAGAATTGATTATAGTGATTGATGATTCAAGGAAGAATGAGACTGAATTAGACTAAGGATTCTCTTCCCATGATGGATACACAATGGTGGATCAATGTGGAAACCAATTCACCTCAACAGATCAATTTTCGTGTGGATAAAAGGTTGAAATATAGTGAATGGGATTTGGCGAGGGAAAGAGGCCTGAGATGCATGATTCCTAGATGAAATCTTGGTGGAAATGACATACACATATGACTGGGGAAGAACCCAAGGGTTCAAAAAATTTATGGGATACACGATGTTTAATTTGGGATCCCATGCCCTTTGGGACCCATTGGTTGCAGTGGAAGGTTTTCTTCCAGAGTTAAATATCACACACCATGTGACTCCTTCTAGGAAGCTCAACATGTAACATAGATGTTTCACAGAAACGAGCATGCCAAAGCACACAGACACAACTACCTGTACAAACAAACTAGAAGAAGAAATTGGTAAGGTGTTGAGTGATCTCTACATGCCATGTATGATTACTTACACACTGTGTATTGCGATATTTTCATGTCATGTGATGAAACATCACATGGTTAGACCAAGGGTTGGTTGGACATGTCATGTACCACAATTACACATCGTGTACCCATTTTTAGGACGTTTACGTCCCTTTATTTTATTAGTTTATACTAGTATCATTTGGGAATGTTCCATTGGTCCATTCCCTTGAGGGTATAGTGTGGAATTACATCCACATATCTAGGTTGTGATTCCCTATAGAGGATGAGTCTCAAATAGAGTTTGTTGTGTCCATCCATGAGATCAGAGTGTGATCCTCTTTCATTTTATACCTAAGTTGGGGTTTTTAGAATCAACGTGACCTCCATGCATGAGGCATTGATATTGTATCCATTCGGAAATTTTAGTAGGGTTTGTGGTATCATTGGAGTATAATCACCTACATAGTGGGTTGATCCAGATTGGGTTGTGGTGTCCCCCAACAATCCTAGGTGTGATCTCGTATATGAGCATTAGTGTCTTCAAAGACCAGTGAGATTTCTTGGACATACCCTACTTATCATAAACTCTTAGATGAGATTCTCGAGTTATAACATGGATCATGGACCTGATTTTTCCGTAACAAGCATTGCTTCGAGCAGAATCCTGTGGTTGGAATTTTGGTTGTGACCTCATGGAGGTGCAGTGTCCTTCCTGAGTATATCTGGGTTTCTATTTATGCATTGATTTCTATACCTTTATTACAATATACCTATTCTTGATTCTTCATTTTTAGTGTTATTGTGGTGTGATCATGGGTATTTTTATACTCACCCCTGTATGGTATCTACTCACATGTGTTGTGTTTTATGAAAACAAGTCCCATTTGATGGTTTCCTAGGAGGACATGGTGTTGGTGGAGTATAGATTGATCTAGATAGACTGAGGTGTTTTCCAAGTGTTTTCATTTGATAGTAGTTATTTCATTCTAATAAAGTTGGACTCTTTATAGTTTTTGGTTCGGATTGTATTTGACTACTTTTTCACTTTTATTACTTTACCATCATACTCTTATTGTAGAATCATAGATGTATGCATGCATTGGTTTTAATTTTATTATATTTTAGTATTGTATGGTATTAGAGATGTGTTCATGTGTATAGATGCATTAGGTTAATTCCTCACATGTGTGTGATTTTCTTACTCAACACTAGTCTCCTGCCCCTGGTCTATTGGTGGAGGGCTTGGGGTAGTTGTGGTTTGGGCTCCATTGGGATGGGTTATGATAACGTGGTATCTGTGGAGTCAGTTTTACATTAGGAATATAGTCTATGAAATTGGTTTGGGATTTATGAAAAAAATGTTATGTTTTTTGAGTTGTTCTTATAGGCTAGGTACTCTAGTGTTGGTGCGGTGACTGACATATCTATACACCAGAACTCTAATCACCTACCTTTCGAATAGGTATATATAGGAATTGGTTTTGGGGGAAAACATAGGTACATGAATCATATAGGATTGGGTTGTGGTTTCTATTTCATTCCTCACTCATTTACCTAGATATACTCTTTAATCATGATATATATTGTTTATTTCAAGATTCCTCCATGAAGACAACCAACCAGGATTCTACTGTGTGATCCTGAGGTTGATCTGGTAAGTTAAGAGGATTCATTATAGGGGTCTCTATCGAAGATAGTACCATTGGGTGGATTAAAATATATACTGACACCTATTGAGTAGTAGTTAGTATAAGAGGTGTCAGATAAAGATGAATGTATGATGATTGAACTAGATGATTTCCAAAGGCAAAGACCTCCCAGGTTTTGGGGAAAGACAGACCTCTAGGTGGCTGAGGACTCACTAGAGGCAGTCACTCGAGTTTTCCACATTGTGAGGAAACCAAAAGATAAAATGGTATTCCTCACAGTGAGTCATATTCATGGATTTATTGGTAGATTGTGGAATTTGGTGACTCAATCACATGATTATATAGGCCCCTCCTAGTAATAATTCAAGAATCTCTTCAGGGATGGTTTTTATCTAAACATGTTGTGATTAGTTCACATTCAAGATAATCTTCATCTATAGTATGGTATTTTGACTGTGGTGGATTATTCAACAAGTTTTATTGATGTCTCATGATACTCCATGGATATGTTGTGGAATCCATTCTTCAAATATTATACCTTTGTATAGGGATTATGTTGGGATAGTAGGGATTTAGTGATATCTCTATACATTATCAATTATTATAGAGTGTTGGAGAATTCCTTAATGGTGGAGAGATTATTGGTAGATCAGGAACCAATGGTGGGTTCTAGTAGTTTTCACCCCGAATATGAGGCCTTGGTGTAGGTAGCCAATGACATTCATAGGGATCTGGTCATGTCAGATGCTTGAGGAGATGATCCTGGGATAGATGATTAGAAATTTAGGGCTTTTAAGATGTCTTGAGTCAACTAAGGGAGAGGTAGTGTTTCTCCTATGATGTCCAAAAAAATATTTCATGAGATTTTATGACTCATCATATAGTTGATCGAGATAGGTATAGTAACCATTAGGCTAGAGAAAAAGATAGGATCAGGGAGTTCTGATGGGTGGTGAACATAGAAGAGTTGCTAGTAGAGAAGTAGGAGATGGCCAAAGGTTTGGCCTATTTCCACCCCCACCCCTAGGAGGTCCACACCAAGCTTAGGGATTTGGTGGTTAAAGATGAGGATAACTATTGGCTATGAAGTCCTATGACCTCGAGGCTCCAAGGATAATATGAGGTACAATCTGTATCTTTTATTCCATAGATGTAGTATTGATAGAAACATATGCGAGTCATTCCTTTCTTTCCACTTCTCTGGTTCAAGGCTTAATGATTACAGTTGAGCATTTTTCTTGAAACTTGCACTTAGAGACTCCAGTAAGAGTAGACTCAGTGATTGCACAGTTCTATAAATAGTGTAATTTGAAACTTTGAGGAGATATATTTTCATGATATATCTTTTTAGTAATGACGAGGACTTATGAAATCATCTTAGGTATGGACTGCCTATTCACAATTCATTCCCAAATTGACTATTTTAGGCATTGGATATGGTGTGTTCATTTTAATGGGATGGGGTTTTGATTTATAGCTGAAAAGGAAACCTTGTTAGAGTAGGATGATCTTAGGCATAAGAGAGTCCAACCAATTAATCCCCAGTTGGATGACATGATTCTTATAGTAGTGGATTATATGGATACTAGTTACCTATGGTGTTGATAAAGTATGATGATGTCTTTTTTGAGGACATGCTAGTATTAACTCCCCACTAAGAGAAATAATTTTTCATTGACATACACCCTAGGACGACCTTGATATCTTCACCATCATATCATATGGTTCTCGTAGATATCCATGAGTTGAGGGTGTAGTTAGTGGACTTGCGTGAGAATGGATTTTTGAAACCCAATGTCCCCATGGGAAGCCCCCATATTATTCACCCAGAATGTAGATGAGAGATTTATGTTACATGTATATTACTATCACTTGAACTTAGTGACTATATATAAAAAGTATCCATTATGAAGGATTTATGACCTATTCAATCAGTTGATATTGGCATGATGGTTATTGAACATTGGCCTTAGATAAGGCTATCAATGACTAAAAGTTTGAGATGAGGATATAATGAAGATGAAATTATGATGTCTCTAAGGTCACTATTATCACTTAGTTATTACCTTAAACATGATGAACACCCCTATATTGTTCATGAGACTCCTAGAATGGATCTTTTAGCCTTTCTTAGACCAATTTTTGGTGGTCTTAATTGATGATATCCTAGCGTACTTGGCATCTAAGGATGATCAAGCGATGCACTTGAGGATGTTCCTCTGAGACCACTGGATTTATGGAAATCTCTTGAAGTGTTAGTTTTGGATTAGAGAGGTCCAATTCCTAGGACACATCATCTTAGAGGTAGGAGTGGTAGTAGACCTGGTGAAGGTTGAGGCAATGCTAGCTTGAGATTTACCCAAGAGTGTTACTGGGGTATAAAGTTTCCTTGGGTAGGTAGGGTATTATCAGAGTTTTGTACCCAATTTATATAAAATTGGAATCAACCTCAATATCTTTGACCCAAAATTGGTAGCTTTTTGTGTGAATGGAATGGTTTTAAAAGTTTGTTTAGAAGTTGAGGCAAAGGTTGATGATTGCCCGCATCTTGAGATTGTTAGAGGAGGGCGTCGAGTACGTAGGGTTCAATGATTCTAATAAGAACATACTTAGTTATGTCCTAATGAAGATATCAGAAATGATTTCTTATGGGTCTAGGCAATTGAAACCAGATGAATATAACTACACAATCCACAATCTTGATCTAGTAGTGGTAGTATTAGCCCTAAATATGTGGTGACACTACCTGATGGGTGAGAAATCTATCACCTACTATGACCACAAGAGTCTAAATTATATCTTCTTGCAGAAGGATATTAACTTGAGAAATAGGTGATGGATAGAGTTCTTCCAGGACTATGACTTCAATATTGTCAATTCTCCAAGAAAAGGAAACATGATGGCAGACACTATCAGCAAGAGATGTTGTTCTCATTTGTTAGTCGAGGTGTTAGAATAGTTTGCCTCATTATAGTTTTCCTTATTAATCAAGTATGGTTCCATATATCTTTAGTTGATGTTTGTTACCCCACTTCTTTTATAGTTTGTTAGTGAATCTTGTCATGGAGACACAAACTATGATACGTTACATTCTTAGATTTCCATGGGACATGCTCCAGATGGATATTATGAAGGTGGGTATATGTTGACTTGTTCATAGGATGGGTGATGATACCAGTGACTTTATGAGATTAGGTGATTATGGGGTTTCATACATCCTATTTAGAGGTACATCTAGGTGTGAAAAAGATGTACCAGGACCCCAATGTCTGTTTTTGTGGAAATGAATTATTAGTTTTGTTGCAAAATTTGTCCCTCAATGCCTCACTTGTCATCAAGTGAAGGTTGAGAACTAGGTTTCAGTGGGTTTATCTAAACCCCTTGAGGTACCATTGTTGAAGTGGGATGGGATATACATGCAATTCATGATGGTTTTACCACATATGTCCATGGGACACATTTCCATATGGGTTATCATAGACCGACTCAACAAGTCGGCCTACTTCCTAGGTAACTGAATGTAGCATCCAATAGAGAGATTGTGATGATTGTATATGAAGGATGTAGTCTAGATCCATGGATTTACCTTGATGATCATTTCAGACCATGATTCACTCTTCACATAGTGATTATAGAGAGGATTAAAAGAGGCTTTTGGGACTCAGTTTCATTTGATCATGATGTTTCACCCCCAAAATAACAACTATACTGAGCAGACGATTCATGTATTAAGGGAATTTTTATGGGCCTACATGTTGAATTTTAAAAATAGGTGGTAGGATCACCCACTATTGGTATATTTTTCATACAAACAAAATTACCACTCCACCATCTATATGGAACAATTCGAGGCCTTTTATGGGAGACCCTGCAGGTTACCACTCTATTGAATTAATCCAGGTGAGTCGGCACTCATGGGGCCAAAGTTTGTGTGAGATTCTAAAGAGAAGGTTTAAATCATCTAGGAGTGTATTAAGACCACAAATATCTATCAAAATTATTATGCAGACCGACGAAGGCTTCCTCTAGAGTTCGAGGAGGGAGACCATGTGTTCCTAAGGGTCTCACATCGATATGGATTGTGAAGATTTGGAAGGGGCGAAAAGCTATCTCCAAGGTTAATTTTACCTTTATAGATAATGTATAGAGTTGGTGAGGTTGAATACTGCTTAGCTCTACTAACATAGTAGGACCAAGTACATGATGACTTCCTTGTTCCACATATGAGGAGGTACATGCACGACATGTCACATGTTATTGAATGGGGACAAATGAACACTAAGGATAGATATACGAGTACTTGGGGGAGATCAAGGATAAGTAGGATATGATCTTTAATGGGTGATAAATTCCTAAATTGCATATCTAGTGTTAGTATAAGAATCTTTAACAGAGCACCTTGGAGTGTGAGACCCAGATGTGATCCCAATACCCTCATATTTTTTAGTACATTTTTCTCTTTTCTGGATGAAATCCATAAGTTGGGGAGAATTTAATGACTATTATTTTTAAATATATTAATTTATTATATTATATGGATAAATTTAAGATCGAATAACTAAGAATTCTTGATAATGTAAGGCCTAGTGAGCTTGAAATTATTATTTGAAAAATAATGAATATATTAATATCACACATACCTAATTTTCCTAAAAAAGAGGAATAAATCATGAATAAACGAAAATATTTAAAATATAAGGACACATTTTAGTTTAGAATGTGGCTTTTACCATTGGTTAGAAATAACCGTTTCTGGCATTAGACATTTGTGAAAAAAATTTAGTGCGGGTGAAGGTAATAATACAAATAAATTCAATTAAATTAATTTTTTTTATTTGATGCATTCATCTGATTCCTATATTTATACATAATTATGACTCAAACCTAGGGTTAGACAGATAACTTAGGGATTGAGAGGATCCATTATAGACGATCCATTGGAGTATTGTTGGTAGAAGAATTCAGATCAAATCAAATCGAGGATCATTCACCAATGAATGTTTTAGATCTCACCAACAACGAAAAAAAAACTGTTATTCATCAGTGATCGATCCAAAATCTTGGTAGAACATTTACTTAGTGATTTAAATCATTTTGTTTATCCTATGTTTAATGTCGATCAATTCCATGAACAATAATTAATTCGTGCATTGATGGTTGATTTGTGTACGATGGATATTTTTGTTCACTGTTTAAATCCCTCTTTCTTCATCCAAAACTATGACAGTATATCAAGGCCAAATCAACAAAGGATAAGGTTCATTTATCAAATTTTATTATTTATGTATTTATACCATTTTAATCGCAATTCAATCATAGAAATTTTTATTTGGACCATGCTTCAATGACTCCCTGATATTCAATCATGACATGACCTTTTTTTGGTGTAATATATCATTACCGTAGGTACAAATTCTGAACTACTACAAAAATGGTGTTTAAGGAAGCTGGTATTTATTAGTGCTAGAAAAAAGCACTGATAAATGGCACCTTTATTAGCGTTGATAAATAATACCATTTATCAGCATGTTTTGTTTAGCGTTGATAAAGGGTCCCCTTATCAGTGCTTTATTTTTAACACTAATAAAGAGTACCCTTTATCAACACTTTATTTTTAGCACTAATAAAGGGTACCTTTTATCAGCGTTATACTTTTAGACTTCACAAATAATTCTTTTATCAGTGCCTTTTTAGCACTGATAAATATCCAAATAAATAAAATGAAATAATTATATAGATAAAAAAATATTAAATGAGTTTATTAAAAAAATATTAAATTTTTTATTAATTAAATAATTATTGATAAAAATGAATAAATTTATTATACTATATATAAAGTATAAATACTAATAAATAGTATGTACTAAATTTATAGATCTAGGAAAAATTAAAATTAAACTAATTAAAATTAAAAATATATAAATTGAGAAAAATATTAAACATTAGATTAATTAGATGATTATTGATAATGTTAATAAATAGTATATAATAGATATATAGATATATATTAATGTATATAAATATGATTTATATATTAAAAAATATTTATTCTCATTGTATTATAAATAGTCATATATTTAGTGAATAATGGTTTGAAATTAAAAATTTATATGAATTAAAAATAATGACTAATTGCATTGAGTAATGGACATAATTGAATGTCATTTGATTTTTTAATTTATAACATAGATCATACATATTATATTGATTTCATATATATTTAATTAATTAATTTTTATATAAAAACACACACACACAATTTTTTTTTTGAAATTTAATAAATTTATATTATTATATATATATATATATATTTATTTACTCTATTTTAATATTTTCAATATTAAATCATCTTTATTTAAATATATATCCATTTTTAATGTTTTATATTAATAATTTTTTTTTGAAATTTTCAATTTTTACTCATTTTTAATTAATCAATTTTACTCATTTTTAACATGCATGAACTTAAGATTAAATATTCATTAATAATGTTAAAAATACATTTGTAAATAAATATTTATAAATAACTAGATTTATAAATGTATATTTACTGTTTTTATACATTTATAACTATAAATAAATAAGTTATATTTAAAAAAAGTATTTATATAATTATAAATAAATAATTATAAAATAATAATAAATTTATTTAAATAATGAATAATTTTACTATTTATATATATATATAATTACATAATTATATATAATGATATAGATATTATTTAAAAAAAGTATTTATATAATTATAAATAAATAATTATATATTCTAGGAATTATAAAATTATTATTTTATAAAAAAATTATTATAGTTATTATAATTATATATAATAATTATACTTTTTTAAAAAGTTATATTTTTTTTAAATATTATATGTATTTATCGGTGCTTTATTAGTGCTGATAAAAATTGAGATTTAGCAGTACTAAAAATGTGCTGATAAAGATACCTTTTATTAGTGCTTACCAACTTAGCACTGACAAAAGGTCTCATTATCAGTGCTTTTTTAAGCTTTGATAAAAGTGATACAATCTAATTTAAGAATTCTAACCATTATAAACTAGTTCACGATATCCAAATCTCTCTGTAGAAGTGACCTGATGCTGATGCTCCTTGTTTTCAAATCCAAGATCGAATCTGGTCTAGAATCAAGGCTCTAATTATTCCATGTCTCAAATCCACATCTCAAGTGATTCAAGGGTCGAATACAACAATGACTCAAATGAAATCCAGGTTTTTCAGTATCTCTGTTTTCCCTCAGTTATCCAATATACCTTATCATATCACATATGTGTATCCCAATAAGTTTATTTTCACTTTCTTGTAATTAAACATCAAAAAATTAATTGTTTTTAGATATATTAAAGCATCATATTTTCTAATATCATGTGGGTTTCCTTGGCACAACATTGGCACCATGTGGATTGAAATATATAAAACCCAGTGTTGGTTCATGTTGTTGTGAGGTATAATAGGCTCCCAATACCTATATTCCATGACATATACCTCTTTGAAATTGTCAACTTTTAAAAAATTCTTCCAGATAGTGGTCGTTGTTGTTATTGGCCTGGAATATTACATTGAAAATCACTTGAAAGATGAAATATGTGACATCATTGGGGTCTTATATTATGTCATGAAACAATTGGCACTATGAGGGTTAAGTGAGAAGGAACTGAAATATAGAATTATCCCATTCTATTTGAAAGGTAATTTTGGAAGTTGTTTCTAAAAAATGGAAGATGAAATATCCGACACATGGGAACAACTATATAATGTTTTTTCATGAAATGTTTTCCTAGGTTAATGAGCATTGAAATTTGGTATAAAATTAATGGATTTATTTATGATGACTGTGAACTATTTCATGAGGCTTGGGATAGATGTAGTGGTCACTTATGAAATGTAACAATCAATTGTTTATAATGAATATATAAAACAAGATGACCAAAACCATTATATATGTTTGAATTTTTTTTCTGGATTATTTAACTAATTCTTGAAAGTATATAATGTTTTCCATTTTTTATTTTTGAAATATTCCAATTTGAATTTAAATAATGTGTCTTAAATGCTATAAAAATAAAAACGAAAGAGGTTTAAAGTTCTATAATCCTTGGACTATATTATATAGTAAAAACTGATTTGGAGATAAAATGTAATTTATATTTTGATTTTGGTTTTAGAAATATAGTCAGAATATAAAAAAATTGAAGGAGTCATTTTCTAGGAAAAACCTCAACGTCATGGCATTTTAAGAAACAAAATACTGTTTCATTATGTGGTGGTGAATAATAGTACATTGTTTATAGAATTTATTGTTCTTAATACTTTATGATTGATCAAATGTTTTATAAATTTAATATTTTTTTTGAAAAGAAACTTATTTAACAAGAAAAGATATATATTATTTAAATTTTAAATAATATTTTAAATCATTCAAGAATAAATCTTATACCACTATATTTAACTAATATTGATAAAATAAAATTTTAACATTGATTGATATAAATTTAATAAATAAGTTTTAATAGAATCTATTTTTTTGAACTAAAAATTATTTTTCATTGATAAATAATTACACCTTTAAAATCCAACTTCATGTCAAATTTATTAGTTTGGATTTAATAATTTAACAACATGTTATCTTTAATATAGATTCATAATTCTATTGAATTATATATTTTACTAACATAAACTTAAATCCATTTTTTATTTCCTTCTATTGGTAATATGATTCCCCACAGATCAGACCATATCAATTACATGACATAAAAATTTTTTCATTACAATATAGTACCATGATATTTTATGTTAAGAGTTTTACCGAATTAGGGATAAAAATTATATAAAAAAATCATGTATTTTAAAACTAATGGACATTTTTTTGGAATAATATATAACACAACTTGATCTATAAGATGCCTCCATTGTTATTATTTGGATCAAGTTCCTCATGTCACATTATTTTTATTTGGATCAAGCTCCTCAGGAATATATTTGATCCAATAATCATCCTTTTCAGCCTCTCTAAATTATTTAGGGTCTGCTTAGAAAAATGAGTTTTTTTCGAAGAGTCTTACTCTTTTGAGTTATCACAGAAACTTTTTGATCACCAATGACATTTTATTCATTTATTTTAGCCTTGCTTGTATTTCTTATAGTTGATAAAATTATATCCATATTTGAAATGGGAACCCACTCTTTAATACTTCTTAAAAATCACTTATGTTTTTTCATCACACAACTAATAAACACTATGTGTGTTTTACTTTAATCCATCTAAAAATAGGTCATTCTATAATATTGCATTTTGGTTCCACCCATAGAATTCTCTGATTACCATACATGTAATTCTCACAAATAAGAGGCATTCACATTTGATAATGAATATCTTATGTGTATTTATTTATTTATTGTAAAAAATGAATATTTTATGAACCCAATATGATTTATTTACTTTCTCTTAGATAATTCAAAGATTCAATCTAATATATATTATTTTCTCCTAATCCTACCCAATCGTCGATTGATTATTTAGTGATATCTATTTGTATTTTTTATCATCATTCTTGATTTACCATTGGCATACCGCTATGGTCAAAAAAAAATTCATATTAAAATCATTACCCATAAAATTAATGTATTGTTTCATATTTATGTTTAATTTATTTCTTTTCATTATTACTGATGTTAATTGTTTTATTGTACAAGTGGATTATTTTGTTCGATTTGGGGTGGTTTGTTCAAAACTTCTCATGCTTGTGAGAGATTGGAATTTGATCCTAAAATTGAGATAATGACTACAAGAAAATCCATCAAGAATTCATACAACCATCAGGAAATGGTGAATTCCTACTCCTTATTTAATTAACTTTTGCACATTTTATATACTATTTGTAAGTTAATTTACTTATCATTTTTATCTAATAATTATTAGGATTTTTCACAGATCTTTTGGGAAGTAATTTTTTGTTGTCAACTATCTTAAACAATCCACAATTAAGATAAAATGATTCTTTATGCCAATGTAACAACATTTTTAATTTTTATTGTCTTTCTTTGTCGAATTACCAACACGACATATTGATATGATGTTATTAGCCGAAAAACATTTCTCATTTTTGTAATAAAGAAGAGTAGAGAAAGATCATGTTACCATTTTGGTGACTTCTCATGATATAATGGGCACATGTGATTCTTTTTCTCTTTTGACTTTCAGCAATGAGAAAAGCATTACATCAAAGAACATTGAGTTAATATGATGTGTTGGCAGTTCAACATAGAAAGACAATGGAAACATGGTTACATTGGAAATTAGTATTTTTTGAGACTTTTGGATGTAGAAAAATAAACCACACCTAATTTTGATACACAGTGTGACCGGTATGATTCAAAGTGATTCTTTTAATTTAAAATTGACTTGAATTTTAGTTAAAAGTGAAACTGACATACTGAAAACTGAGAAAAAATATTCGAATTATTTTGAGACATTATTTCAATGATTCATAAGTCATTTAAGATGTTTAGAAATTATCCCCACTTCAATTTGATGAATTTTTTGACCACTATGATTCAATTTGTCCATTATCAGTTTAAAATTGATAGTTTATTTTAAAAAATGTAACTCACTTGAAACCAATAAAACATTATCAGATTATCTTGATAATTTAGGACATCGATTCATAAGTCATTTTTGACATGTAGGAATCATTATCACATCAAAACAATACATGATATGATCATTATAGTTCAAAGTGCATGTTTCTTGTTTAAAATGATGTTTTATTAAAAAAAAAGTGACATACCCAAATATGAGAAAACACATTTCAATTATTTTTATATGTTAGGACAATGATCTATAAGTCATTTGATATATTTATGAATCAACTGTACCTCTTTTCGATGAATAGTGTGGCTGGAAAGACTCAAAGAGTGACTTTTTATTTTAAAATGACATCAATTTTAATAAAAAAGACAACTGACCTACTCAAAACTGTGAAAAAACATTCATATTGTTTTGATAATTTAGGAAAATAATCCATATTTCATTTATGATGATTAGGAATTAGCCACACATCTATTTGATACACTATGTACTCGGTATGACTCCATGTGCCCATTATGAGTTTAAAATCATTAGTTTAGTTCAAAAAATTTCACTCATTGAAAACCAAGAAAACATGCTTGGATTTTCTTCATAATTTATGACATTGATTCAAAATTAATTTGTGATGTGTAGGAATCTGTCTCATGTAAAACTAATACATGATATGATCAGTATGAGTCAAAGTGTGTGTTTCCAGTTTAAAATTACATTTTAGTAAAAAAGACAAGTGATGTACTAAAAAATGAGTAAACAAATTCAGATTATTTTTGATACTTTATGAAAATGATCCATAATACATTTGGTATGTATTGGAATTATCCTAACCACAATTTGACACATGATGTGACCGATATGAATCCAAGTGTATCTTTTTATTTAAAATGGACATCAATTTTAGAAAAAAGGACAAATCACAAACTCAAAATTAAGATAACACATTTATATTGTTTTGATACTTTAAAAAAACGATCCATAAGTCTTTTTTGATGTGTAGAAATCAGCTGAAACTTAATCTGATACATTATGTGTCCGGTATGGCTCAATGTGTTCCATATTAGTTTAAAATAAATATTTTAGTTCAAAAAGTGATACTGACTAAAAACCAAGAAAACATGCTTAGATTGTATTTATAATTTAGTAAAATTATTAATAAGTTATTTGTGATGTCTAGGAATCAACTTCACATCAAACTGACTCACAATGTGACCGATATGAGATAAAGTACGTGTTTCTATTTTAAAATGACATTTGAGTAAAAAGAAAAGATACATACTCAAAACCGAGAAAACACATATGGATTGTTTTAATACTTTAAGAAAATGATCCATAAGTCATTTGAGATGTGAAAGAATTATCCATACCTCAATTCGATACATGGTGTGACCAAAATGGATCCAAGTGTGTTTTTCAATAAATAAGTATCATTTTAGTTTAAAATGCGCATAACATCGCCAAAATCAAGGAAATGAGCCTAGATTGTTTTATATTCATTTAAATTCTGTATTATTACTTTATATTTATGATTTCATGGTGTTTTTGGTGCTGCGGTGTGTTGTTATAGCTTACTGAACTAGTGCATTAGTGTACTATTTCAGCACACTATAGTATTCCCCTTTATACGTGCTTCTATAAGAACTGATAAATGTATCCTTTATCGGTATTTTTAAAAGAATTTATAAAGGTATCCTTTATAATCTCTTTTTTAGTACTGATAAAGTCTCGATATTTTAATCTCACTCAAGAAGTTCGTGCTTCTCTAACGCTGATAAATGCCATTTTTAGCGTTGTTAAAGTAATATTTTGTAGTATGGGGTGATTAAGGATGTGATTTGAGAATAAAAGTTGATGGAGGATAATTTTATGAGGAACAAGACTGGATCAGACTGAGGGTTCCATTCTTGTGATGGTTATATGATGGTGACTCGATGTGGAAAGATATTCATCTCGACAGATCAATTTCTGAGCAGATCAATGGCTAGAATCTAGCAAGTGGGTGAAAGAGAGGAAAAGCGACCTCAAATCAATGATTCTAGGCTATAATAATGGCGGAGGTGGCATGCGTGGATGAATGGGTAAGAACCAGAGTGTTATGTAAATTTCTAGGTTATATGGTGTGTCATATGGGATCACATTCTATCTGGGACCCCCATGGTTGCGGTGTTTGGGTTTCCACCAATATTAAATATCACATTCTGTCTGTCAAGTCACATGATGTGTGACTCATGAAATAAATCTTGGCGTGTTACTTGGTGGTTATACAGGCACAGGTAGGCCTGGATACACATACATGGCTAGGTGTACACGAGCATGGCCAGAGGTACACAAGCCTGGGCATACGACATGGGAAAGGTGTCATATGATATCTATAGACCATGTAGGACTAATTACTTGGTGTGTATTGTGATATTTATATGCTATGTGAGGAAGAAACACATAGGAAATGAATGGGTTGGTTGGACATTCCATGTACCCCCAATACATACCATGTGCTACTTTTGAGGTTGTTTTGAGCCCATTGTTTCTTTTTTTGGTCTAGTATCGGTTGAGAATTTTCTCTTGGTATGTATCTATCATGACCCATCCTAGAGGGGCCCGTGCTGTGACTACCCCAAGCCTGAATCAAATAGGTCACGGGCTGGTGACTAGAACTGACTTGGCATATCCCATAAATGGGAGACATTAGCCTAAAGTACCAATATACACACACACATATCCAATCCAAAAATACTAAAATGTAAAAAAAATCTAAGTAAAAAATGAATGTAAAACACTATATCCCAAAACCAGTGTACTATAGTGAAAGTACTGAAGAGTAAACAGGGTCAGAATAAAAGACCACCAAAAGAGTCTGTAACCACTAGTCCAACCAGTAAGGAAAGAAGAAATGTGATTACTGTTTAAAACACATGAACACCTCATTTTTCTAACCTCACTATGTATTGCTGGATCCTAGTCCACCTAGTACTCTATCTAAGGGGTCGATCATATGAAAAAGACATGACACGTGTGGGAAAAGCCCATGCAATGGTGAGTTCAAAAATACTTAGAAGGACACCCCAAAAGCATAAAATAAATACCATGAATGAAATACCTTGAAGTAAATACCACTAAGGAAATACCATGATGAAAGTACCACTATGGAAATATCATGAAGGAAATACTACTAAAGAAATACCACAAATAAAAATAAACATTCAGCTCCACAAAGGTGAATGTATACCACACATTTAGTAAGAACATCGAGATATACTCATCAAAAAATTTCAAAAGGACCATCTCATCGCCAGGGTCGCAATGTCGTAGATGGATAATCAAACAGATGCACCATTTGAAATTTATTCCTGTTTGAATTTTTAGAAGGGGGAAGGCCATTGGGCCTATGAACCGACTCACAGTCAGTCCATCGACTGCCATGGTTGACCGTGGAGGTCGACTACTCTAGAATGCCACAGTAAACTACCCCCAGCTACCAGGCCACAATAAACTGGAACTACGATGACTAATGGTTAATCTCTACAGTTGACTGTGGCCTCAATCTAGCCTAGTCACCCTATGTCCGAGTCAACCTTCTCTGTCAGACCCAACCCATTTGGCCTCACCTGTTTTTTCATCCCAGACCATTGTTTCTAGGATGACCCGTTCCGCCTATCCCAACCTGTCTCTTCTTGGGCCCACATTGCCCATCCTAGTTTGCTATGCTCCAACCTAGATTTATCTGGTTCGACTTTCTCTACTCCATCCTAACCCATTGGACCTCCACGTCGTGCCACCTCCATATCCCTGACTCCGGCACATCTCATGGACACTATACATAGCCGCCTGTCACGGTCCGCACCCACCGGGTTTTTTGGATCCCACGCAGCTGCCTTCTGTGTTCCACCTCTACCGACCACCTCACCAGCTACCTCAAAGTCCACCTCACCTTCCACCTCACCATCCACTTGGAACGACCCCCTGGACCTGCACCTCCCTCGCCTATACCAACCCCCAGGACCCACGCCACTGCTCACCTGGACCAACCAGAGCCACTACCCCAGCCACTTCCGGGAACCACCACTTGTGCCTCTATGCACCACTGTTCTATCCAAAACATGTCGTTCCATCACCTTGCACCTCCTTTGAATCATTCCAAACATAGATCCACGGTTTCATATCATTTCACCATGAATCGTGGGCACAACGATCGATTGTTCACAAAGAGTTTTCAAAGAACGGGGAGGAAATGAAGAACACATGAAGAATGAAATAAATCAGGGGAGAAAAGAAAAACTACTCCTAAGGAACATACCTTGTCTTTTTTTCATGTCAGCCTGAATCCACTCTTGTGATAACAAATAATGAAGAATAAAATCAAGGAAACTCCCAAAAATAATCCTGCAAATATAATCCATCCAGCAATTATAAAATTGCATGCTAATATATTTTTGGATAAGTCTGTGATCATCATAGAATTTAAGATTGGGGAAAAAAATCAAAATATCAATCACTACCTAGATTTTGGATTGATCGTTGATGAAGAATGATTTTGTTTCCATCATTGACGAGATCCTCCAACTCTATCGGCGTGACGATCTATGATTCGAACTTTGATTCGCCATCGTTTATCAGAAAATACCTCCAATGGTTTTATGAATCTCCAGGTTTTGCGTGTACAAACCTAATGAAATCCTATAACCATACATTTAATGGAGAAACAGTTGATGCGTTAATAAAATAATTTTTCTTCAAAATATTTAATGATGATTGTGTCCTTTTTGTGGTTTTCCACAGAATACCCAATCCGACCAAAGTTAAGTCATTCCTAGGAGAAAAACCCCATTATGAAATCAACTTTGGTCTCAAATTTAAAATACAAGTCACAATTCAGGTGTTATTAGGATTTGAAAATAAAATAATTTTATTTAATAATTTTATTTATGATTACTTCCTTGGTGAATTTTTTCTTCAGATGACCCGTGCTGACCAGATTTAGGTTGTTCTTAAGGTAAAGCCACTATTATAAGCTTAGAAATGCCCTCATATTTCTAATATGGTTACCCGTTTAAAATATATTACACTTTTTATGTAAAGTTGTACACCTGTGCTATTAAAAACTTAAAATTTTTCAAAAAAGTTTTCTTGGCACACCAGGCCTCAGAATCACACATCTTCTTAGCACATGGTCTAAAATATTTCCCAAATAATTTACAAAAATAATAAATTGGGAAATCCAAGTTGTTACATTCTGCCCACCTTGGGGATTTATGTCCCTGAAATCCAAAACAAAGGCTACTCAAACAAATGAGGGTATTGAGAAAAAATCTGAGCCTCCTCATCCCATGTGATCTCATGGATATTCCTAGGACACAATTAAAAACACACTAAAGGGATCGATCACCCACCAAGGATCCTCCCAAATCTGGAAAAAGTATAACATGCAAGCCAACAAAATTCCCTCCAAAACTTGAATGGTCCACTCAGTTTGGTCATCCATCTGAAGCTGAAATGCAATGATCAATAAAAACTGAGTCCCAAATGCCTCATGAAATCCCTTATATATCTAATATGTAAAGTGATCATCACAATCAAAAACAAAATCATTGATGGGACTCTATGGAGTCAAACTATCTCTTGTATGTAGAGGTGTCTCAAGCTCACTACTAAACTCACCTCTTAGATAAATAAGAAGTTGGATGACTTGGTGAGTTAATCAACAATAACCTATATGGAACCATTTATCTTAGAAATTCGTGGTAAACCCATCACTAAGTCCATTGATATCCCATCCCACTTCCATTCTGGCACCTCAAGAGATTGGGCTAAACCCATTGAAACCCGGAGCTCAACCTTCACTTACTGAGAAGTGAGGCATCAAGAGATGAAATTTGAAACTCTCTTCTTTATCCTTGGCCACCAAAATTAATGTTAGAGGTCTTGGTACATCTTTTACACACCTAAATGTACCACTAACGAGGAGGTATGAAACACCCTCAGAACCTCCTCCCACAACATCACTGGTACAACGGTTCTCCCTCTAAAAATAATGACGTACTACCCACCTTTAGAATTTCCATTAGGTGCATGCCTTGTGGAAAACTGAGAATATAGGGTCATGAAATTGATATCCCCATGCAACGCCTCCCTAACTTGCTGTAAGAGTTGAGGGGTGAAAACCATTGACTGGAGGTATGTTTCTCCATCTCCATCCACAAATAAAATTTTCAATGATGTTAACTACTCTAACACCTTGTTTCGAAACTATAGGATAGATCTTCTGCTGAGATCATCCACTACCACATTACCCTTCCCGACAGTATAAAAAACATAAAAGTCATAGTCCTGGAAGAACTCTATGAATTTTCTATGTCTCAAGTTTAGATCCTTATGGGAGAGGATATACTTGAGACTCTTATGATCAGAGTAGAAGATAAATTGGTCACCCATCAGGTAGTGTTGACACATCTTAAATGTGAATACTACCACATCTATCTCAATATTATTGGTCACATAGTTATGCTCATGAGAACTCAAGTGACATGAACCCTAGGAAATCCCTACTTACCCCTACATCATTACACAACCAAGCCCAGTCCCTGATGTATCACAAAACACCATGTACCCAATGCCCTCCTCTTATAATCATAAGATGGAAACACTTTTCAACATCTACCTCATCTCTTGAAATTACTTACGACACTTCTCCATCCACAAGAAATGATATCCCTTTCATTTCAAAGATTCCATGGGTGCTGACACTTTAAATAAATTGGGTAAAAAACTTTTATAGTACCCAAACAACCCAAGGAAACTTTGAACTTTGGTAACACTCTTGGGTGGATCCCAAGTAAGCACTGCTTCATCATTTTCTATATCCACTACAACTCCAGCCTCTGAGATTACATGTCCTATAAAATGGAACTCTCAAATCTAGAACTAACACTTCAAGATATTCCTTTAAAGATGGTGCTCTCGGAGTGTGTCCAAGACCATCCTGAAGTATCTCTCATGCTCATACTTGGATGCTGAGTACACTAAGATTTCTTCAATGATGTCCACCAAGAAACTATCTAAGGATGAAATTTCTGATTCATGAGTCCCATAAAATCTACTAGGGAATTATTTGTGACAAATGGAATCACCAAGTTCTCATGATGACTATAAAGACACCTAAAGGTTGCCTTCAGTATATCCTCTTCCATTACTCATAGCTGGTGATAACCTAGCCTAAGGTCAATCATTAAGAACCACAACTCCCCTTTAAACTGATCAAAGAGGTCATAGATCCTAGGTAGTGGATACTTTTTCTCTACGGTCACTAGTTTCAAGTGCCATAAATCCACACATAACCTCAAGATCCCATATTCCTTCTTGGAAAACAAAACTGGGGATGTCTAGGGTGAAACATTAGGTCTCACGAAGCCCTTCCTCTGAAAGTCCCACAACTTCACCCTAATATAATGAATCACTTTGGGATCCATCCGATATGAAAGTGTAGATATTAGTGTCATGTTGGGCTTTAAATCAATGCAGAAGTCCATCTCTCAATAGGGAGGTAAGCCTGTAACATCTTCATAGAAGAAGTCCTCATACTCTACCACCATAGTAGTAAACTGAGGACTCATATCATCCACTACATTGAGGGTGAGGTGAGCCAATTGATAAGTAATCGGCTGCAACCTCCTATGTGTGAGTATATCCTATTCTGCACGTGTTTCCTTTTAACCAACAATGGAAAACCTGGTTCCATCACTATGGACACACTGCACTCTTCACCTAAAATAGTCAATATGAGCATAAAATGTTGATAACCAGTCCATACCAAGAATGACTTTGTAAGGCCTCGATGCTTCTACTAAGAGTTCCCAACCGAAACTCTCACCTCTAAGAGTTGGGTCAAACTGTTGGCACCAGTGTGTGATCATCAAATCTCATCATCTAGGAGTCTCTAAGCATAAGGGTTGAGTCAACAATTCAACTTAAATCTCTAATTCATAAACAAGGATTATGGAAATAAATGAATTACTATCACTCGTGTCTACCAAAACTACAACTAAGGAGAAAAATACACAAATTGTACATAGAATAATCTCTAGATACACTGGTTCATAAGCGTCTATAGCATGAAACTAGCCTCGTCTTTGTCCAACAGCTCCCTAAGGCTAGAATGGACTAGCTGGGGGTGGTGGTGGTAACATGTAGAATAGTCAACCATATTATGTTATTCCCCCATCTCCTCTACCATATACATGGACCTATGGATCATCATTCTCCTATTTCAATCTCTTCCTCAGTAGTCTATCCACCGTCCCTTCGTCAGTAGCACCACATGTTGGAAAATATCTGGTGAGATGTCCTCTACTGTTGCATGAAAATAATTTCCTCTCTCTAGGATAAATAGACCCATCCTGTGATCCTTGAGCTCCATATCCTATATTCTAGGACCTCCTCTTAAAATGTATCACATTTCCAAGTCCCTGAAACTGATGTTGGCTCCCTACTACTGAGTTCTCTACTCATTGTTTCCCAATGCTAATAATCACTAGTTGTATCCATCCGGCCAAAGAATTATCAACCACAAAGGTTCACTCTATCACCTAATCATAGGTATCAATCCCATTGGGATAATTCTGGATTTGATGTACCTACATAGAACTTGTTTTAAGGTCTGATATCTGATGTACTGGTTGTGTATCACATCCATAAAGTACCAGGAAAGGTTGGTATGTATTGATGAATACTCAAATACCAATGTTTTATCATGTCGGAGTCGTAGAAGCTCCTGGACATGCATATGCCTCAGCTTATAAGGTTATAACTCCTCTTGGAATAGGTTCTCTAACTCTATCCAAGGAATAGTCACATCATTGTATGATCGAGTAACCAAAACCCACCATATTCCCACTGAACCATGTAGAAGGCTCACTGCCAGGACCACTATCTGATCTGCTCGTGTCCTGACTAGATAGAAAACTTGGGTCACCACCTCAAGTTAGTCCTCATAAACCTAAGGGTTAGTCTCATCTTAGAACCTGAGGGGTATCTATTACTGAAACATGAGAAGTTCTCTCATCCTATGATCCTCATCTGCTAATACAATGCATACCATGTGCTACTCTACAGGTAGTGGTAAAGTTGGTGCACCACATGGAGGTGGTATATCCGGTAAAAATCCCAGTACCGATGTCTAGTCACCCTACAGATCATCATCATGATCACATATTAGAATCCTGGCTAGCTGCCTATGTGAATAAATCTTGAATTAAAACAAGATATACCATAGTCAATAGAGTATATATGGAGAGCTTACTCAAGAAGGACATGGAAAACACAACCATCCCTATATGATGCATGTACCATTGTTTTTCCCTGTAACCAGTGTTTTCATGTATGAGTCAAAAAGTAGGTAATTAGAGTCTTGGTGTATGGATACCTTGGTTTCCATATCAACACTAGGGTCCCTAGTTTGAAAGTTGAAGTCAAAACATTCAACATTGCTACCCCAAACTAACATCATAGTTTTTTAGTCCTAAAGTAGAACCGAACTTTCTCTAATACCACTCTGTCATGACCCATCCCAGAGGGGGCCATGTGGTTACTATGCTAAGATTAACTCTAATAGGCCAGGGGCTGGTGAATAGCATTGAGTTGGCATATCCCATAAATGGGAGGCATTAGATTAAATTACTTGTACACACGCACACTTATCCAAGCCTCAAATGATGAAATGTAAAAAAACTCTAAGTAAGAAATGCATAAAATCCACTATATCCCACAACCAGAGTAAAATAGTGAAAGTACTAAAAGGTAAATAAGGAAAGAATACAATCCCACTAAAAGTGTCTGTAACCATGAGTCCAACCTATATAAAAAGAGGCATTGGGACTACTGTCTGAACTTCAAGAACACCTTGTCTATCTGGCTTCACTAATCATCACCTAGTCTTGGTCCACCTAGGCCTCTATCAAAGGGGTCAATCTTCTACATAAGGCACGACAAACGAAATAAAATCCCATGTAGGGGTGGGTAAAGAATACTAAGTAGGAAACCCCAAAACCATAAAGGAAATACCACAAAGGAAATAAAAAAAGGGAATACCATTATGGAAATACCACGAATGAAATAAAACCAAGGAAATACCATGAAGAAAATAACACTAAAGAAATACCATGAAAGAAAATGCACAGTAAAATCCACAAAAATATATTTCTAGCACACACATAGAAGTAACATCTTGATATATTCCCAAAAAATGTCAAAAGGACCATCTCATCATTTGGGTCTCAACGCCATAGAAGGATTTTCAAATAGACACATTGTTTGAAATTCATGAATGTTTGAATTTTCAACAGGGGGAAGGCCACTTGGCCTACGGATTTAATCATGGTCAGTCTACTAACTTTCATAATTGACTTTGGTAGTCGACCACCCCTACGGCCATGGTTAACTCCACTGGGCTACCGCGGTCGACCGTGATGGTCGAACTCCTCTAGCTACCGCAACTGCATGATAGTTGGAGCTACCGCGGATCATGGTTAACTACTGAAGTTGATCATGGCCCGACTCTAGCCCATTAGCCCATATTTTAACTTAGATATGACCCAGTCCATTAGTCCTGACCAGCTTTTTCAGGCTGGCCTACTGTGCCTTGAACTACCAGTTCCGCCAGGCCCGAACCATCTCCACCTGGCCCCACCTAGCCTGACTTGGTCTGCTCTGCTCCAGTCCCACCTGCCCCCCTGGTCTGGCCTGCTCTGCTCTAGCCCAGCCTTCTGGACCTCCGCATCATGCCACCTTCACGTCCCCACACTCGCCGCAACCCGCGACCACCGCACACACCCTTCATCCACACCCATTGGCCCCACCTACTCTCACATGGTTGCCTACCGCATTTCCCCTCCACTAGAAACCTCATTGGATACCTCATTGTTTTCCTTATCATCCGTTTATTCATCCGCCTTTTTGTCCACTTGATCATCCGCATAGACCACCCCCAAGATCCACGATGTCGCTCTCCTTGACCAATCAAAACCGTCACCCCGACTTCCATCGTACACCGCCGCCTACATCACTGTACACCACCATCATATCCAAAACACATTACGTTATCACCATCACACCTCTATTGTGTCATTCCAAACTTGGATCTGTGGTTTCAGATTTTTACACCAAGAATTGAGGGCGCAACGATTGATTGTTCACATCTGGTTTTTAAAGTGTGGGGAGGATATGAGGAACACACGAAGAATGGATGAAATCAGGGGAGAAAATAAAAAGCATGCCCAAGAAATGAACACCATCCTTTTTTCATTTAAGCCTCAATTTTCTCTTCATAAAAATAAGAATGAAGTAGAAAATCATGGAAACTCCCAAAAATAATCCTACAAATATAATCCACACCACAATGATCAAACCGTGGGCTAATATGTTAATGTATTAGTCGACATGATCATCATAGAATTTAAGAACAGGTAAAAAAAATCGAAATATCATTCCCTACCTGATGTTTGGATTGATTGTTGACTAAAAATAGTTGTGTTGTCGCCATTGATGAGATCCTCCAACTCCGTCGGTGCAATAACCCACAATCTAAACATCGATCTAATGTCATTTTCCAGAAAATACCTCCAATGGTTATATGAATCTCTATGGTTTGAGAGGCCAACCCTACGAAAATTATATAACCATACATTTAAAGGAAAAACAGTGGATACATCAATAAAATAATTATCTTTAAATTATTTAACAATGATTACGTCCTTTTTAGGATTTCCACAAAAGACCCGTGGTGACAAAAGATAATTCATGCCTATGGAAAACACCACATTATAACTCAATAGTGGTATCATATTTCCAATACATGTCACTATTCATAAGTTATGGGTATTTTAAAATAAAATAAAATAAAATAATTTTATTATTTTATTCACGGTTACGCCCTTATTGACTTTTTCTTCAGATAACCTGCGCCGACCAAAGTTATGTTGAGACTAGGGTAAATATTCCATTATAAGATCAGAAATACCCTTAGATTTTAATCTACAAACCCATTTGAAAGATATTATATATTTTAAGGAAAGTTTCATGCACGTTCTATTAAAAACTAAACATTTTTCAATGAATTGTTCCCAGAACACCAGGCCTCAGAATCACACTCCGTCTCAACGTATGGTCTAAATTTTTTGACAAATAAATAATATATTGGAAAATACGAGATGTTATATTCCCATTAAGGTTAAAATGAAAAATTACATCTACATATTTGGATTGTGATCCCCTTTGGATGATGCGTCTCAAATAGAGTTTGTGGTGTCCCTCCGTGGGACTGGAGTGTGTTCCTCTATCATTTTATAACCTAGGTGAGGTTTTGGGAATAAATTTGATCAATATGAATAGGAAATTGATCCTCTATCTAGAATTAAATTTCAATAGGGTTCATGATATCATTGTATTTGGATCCCTTTAATAGCGGGTTGATCTAGATTGTGTTGTGGTATCCCCCAGTGGTCCTAGGTGTGATACCCTATCTAAGTATCTGGGTCTTCAGAGACAAGTAAGATTTCTTGTGTGGGTCCCAATGATCATGACCTCTTAAGTGAGAGTTTCCAGTGATAGCATGTCTTGAGAAAAATATTTTCCTAGAATGATCATTTCTTAGAATAGAATATGATGGATTTTAATTTGGTTGTTACCACCTGGAGGTGTAGTGTCCTTCCTGAGTATATCTGGATTTCTATTTATGCATTGGTTTCTATATCCTTGTTATGGGATGGTTATTATTGATGATTCATGTTTAGTGTTTTAGGGTGTCCTAGTAGGTATTTTTATACTCAACTATGCATAGTCTATAACCTCATGTTTAGTGTCTTATGAATATGATAACCCATTTAACGATGTCCTGGGAGAACAAGGTGCTGGTGGAGCATAACTTGAGCTAGACAGACTGAGGTGTTTTTAGGTTGTTACATTAGATAATAGTCTTCACCTTTTGAGAAGGTTGTGGTATTTTTGGTTTTTGGTTTAGATTTTATTTTTACTCATAAATCTCTTTCAATAATTTACCACCATACTCTGATTGTGGGATCATAGATATATGCATGCATTAGTTTTAGTTATTTTAAATTTCATCATTTATGGGATTGGAGATGTGTGTGTATGTGTGTAAAGTTTCATTAGGATAATGCCTCCCATGAGTGTGATATGCCTATTCGACACTGGTCTCTAGCCCTTATCCTATTGGAGGCGGGCATGGGGTAGTCGTGGTTTGGGCTCCGTTGGGCCAGGTTGTGACACCATTAGTCCATTAATACATATAGACATTTTCCTTTTTCAAAATATAATTAATGTTAAAAATAAACATTTTCTAACATAATAAATCACCTTCTATGCCAAAATATTTTTATTAAAACACTCAACAAGAAGTCTTAAAGGCATAATAAAACTCATAATGGTTTAATTGAAATCATGAAAAATTCATAATATTATTTTCACAAAGTTATACTTTTCACCCTTATGAATTATAATATAGTTTCCATTACTTTTTGAAATAAAAATACTTCCATAAAAACCCAAATAAATGTTGTATATATATATTATGTAGGGAATTTGAGACATCATTTTCTTATCACTTTTACTTTTAGATTAAACATCAAGATTACACATAGAATAAACATAATAGTTATACTTAGAGTAACCATTTCAGTTACAATTGAAATAAAAATAAATATTATACTTTAAATAACCATCTCGATATATTTCCATAATATTATAGGATAAACCTTAATAATTAACTCTATCCCTTTATCCAATGCATTGGAGAGATATAACGGGCTAACCCAATCTTAGTTTATCATAAAACCACATGTCCTTTGTTAATAACATAACCACCCCTCCTTGGTTTATAACAAAACCACTTATAATTGGTTTATAATGGAACCACCTGTCATCATAAACAATTCTCATTAACAATAACATAATCATAACACATAAAATACTGCATCATGAAAATATTATTTGCACTGATAAGAAAATATTTTCGAATATTGATATATCCCTTTTCTTTAAAACCCAATTTTCAAAAATAGAATTCCAATAATAAAGGGAAATAGGTTTTTTGATTTTAATAAATCATGGAATATTATTAATTAATCCATAAATAAAATATGGTTATGGAGGAATGAAAAGTCATTGTCACCATATATGTTAAAATGGAACATTATTATTGTCCTTTTGTAAAGAAAGTAAAAACATTCCATAAAAATATTCCTTCTGAAAACCTTAGAATGAAAGTCAAAAAAGGCATGAAATTTCTTTCATAAATATCTTAACTACATATAAAAAACTTCCATATAATAGCTTTAATAATATGGATGTGGAAGAAAAAGGAAGTTTTAAGGGAACGTTTTGAAGAAGATTATTTAATGAAAATCCCTTACCACGAGTCCACCACATCACGTACATTATTTATCTTCCTGAATAATTTTTTTGTTAATTATTCAATATCTTGAGAACCTTTTTCAATCTTAGTATTCCTTTTATCTCACTTATTACCATGTTATATCAATTACTTAATCATTTAATTTCACATCTGATGTTTTGATGATATTCATTTCATAAGTCCAAAATGACTTCAGTATGGGGACTATGGTCAATGTGGTCATTTGTTTTTCATATCCAGTATAATAATAATGATATATTTATCATTTTTATAACTAAATTATCCATTTAAAACCAATAATTAAATATGGTTATGAAAAATTAACTACATTAAAATCATGGAGATGTTAGGTCGTATGTTTGCATGAGTAATGCTTCTATTTTTCAATGATCAATATAGAAAGAAGGTATGTATTATTTTTTCTTTTTCTAATTATAATAAAATTATAAATATTATATTACTTCTTTAGATAAAATTATATATTTAATCCATGTTATGTGGTGATGAAAAAAAAACAACATCGCTTCATGGAGGTGGTATTCTATACATACAAATGAATGGAATTATCATTTTGCTGTGAATGAAAATATAATATGGTAAATGATATATTATAATTAAAAAATGATAATTTTTTTAATTATATCATATATAAACAATAATTATTCCATTATAATCTAGTTTTGAGAGATAGTGATGGAAAATAAATTACATTGGTTTGTGTGGCGGCAGTCTTCCGTACTAATGAATGATGGTTTTGTTTCACATTTTATGGATTAGGAGATAGATATAGGTTATTAATTTAGCATAATAAAATTTATGCATATATATTAAACTTGTTTTATTTTTTTATCAAGGTTTAATATGTTTTTAATTAGGTGGAAGAATAAATAAAACTAAAATATGTGGTAAAAACTATACCTCTTATCTTGAACAAATCCTTTTATTAACACCTTAAGACCTATATGATTGGTATTATTACCAAAATATAGAATATATGATGATTTTAGGGGTTTTAGGAAGGTATTTCTTTCAGATATTTTGTGAACCAAATGGGTATTTAAGTGTGAATAAATTAGAATATTTTTTTTCTTTTATAAGAGACTGGGGGAGAACTCTTGGAATTTATTAAAATATTAATTTAATATGATTAAATTGTTATGTAAAAAAGAATAAAAAGTGATAATATTTGAATATAATATCATTATGAGTATAAATAATCTCATGAAATAAGATTTTTACATGTTTGGATAACATATTTACCCTTAGATTTTGTTCTCAACTCCCTCTTAATCATTTTCACACTTAGCACACCAACAAGGTTTTTTACTCTACAAGGGTCATGATAATTAATATAAATGGGAAATAATACCATAAATAGACAATTGTTTACATTTTAAACCATATAAGAATAAAGTAGATGAATATTTTATTTTTATAAATTTTATATCATTTAATAATATACAATTTTCATAAAATATCAATAATTTTTAATTTTATAACTATTCATTTACTTATACATTTATAACATCAATAAAACAAATTAAATTATAATAAAATCTTTTAATACATCCCAATATGTCATTTTTATCTACAAAACTCATGGGTCACATTAATTATTTAAAAATGCACTACTTTTAATATTTTTAATGTCATTTATTTTATTTTTCCATTAGTTAAATAATTACTATGTTAGCATTATGTAATAATTTAAGGTAAATATTTGTTATAAAAAAATTAAAAATAAATTACCATGATGAATATAAATCATTTATATTTTAAAATAACATTTATAACCAAATATATCCTATGGTTATCTACATGTTAAAAATATTTCAGTTATTAAAAACAAGAGTGTGACATTATTGAAATTTCTTTAAATAAAATGTTATAAAAGTTATAATCACATAAAAATAAAAAAAGGTAATATAACTGTATTATTATTTATAAAATATAATTGGGGAAAATATTTGGGTCATTTTACAGACCTTATTATATTATTTTAACCCCTAATTATATGATTTAACCTTACCGTGGAAACAAAAATTACTAATTTTACTATTCATAATGTCTAAAAATAAAAGGTTTACTACCCCAAGCTTCCATGATACACTTTGTTTTTAAATAATTTAATAGCGTACGATTTACGCAACACCGAGTTCAAACGCACTACAACCTATCAATGTAGCAATTTAAAAAGAGTTTATGAATAGTATTAACCACATTTTTAAATTTATTTATCCCATATAATTTTAACATTCATATTTTTTATTTCTTAAACATATTACAAGGAAACAAAAATCAAATTTTCAGATAAAAGAAGTATTTTTTGAAAAATGCAATTTTATTGCCTTTTAATGGTGAACCCTTTTCAAATCCAATATTTAAAACATATATATTCAATTTGAAGAAATTAAATTCTTCATTATAATAAATATATAAAAATTTATTTTGGATAAATTTTTGGTATATTTCTAATAACTTTCATATTTTGATGAATAATGAAAAAATAAATTTTAATTGAAAACAACTTTTTTTAATCGAAATAATTTATAAAGTAAATTTATAAATTTCATTGATTTTAAAGTATAATTAGATTATATTTTTATCATTTAATATAATTTAGTTCATTGAAGTAATTCTATATTTAAATTGGACATAAACACATGTCAATCTTTGATAATTTTTGCTTCTTAAAAACACGCTTTCTTGTTTTGACAACGAGAATTAATTTTAAAATAATTTATGCCAATTATGTGTTTTAAATTTGAAAAAATGTACTCCATATTTGTAATCATAAGGTTCAAATTATGTAAATAGGTACCTTTTATTTTTGAATATTATGAATAGTAACTCCAGTAATTATTTTTATTTACCATGGTTAAAGGCTAAATCAGGTAAATAAGGGTAAAAATAATATTATAATAATATAAAACTACCCTAAAAAGTGTTCTTATCCCATTTTATGATATTTTTATGAACATGGAAATTCTTGGGTCTATTTTGGGACCCCATGTAGCCACTTGGGTGTGATAATGACATGTTATAAGAATAAATTTAAAGTAAAGAGAAATATAACATAAACATGTGTATTTTACTAAAGAATTTTAATATAGGGTAATATAATTGATATATTTGAATATAAAGAGTCATTAATAAGATAAAAATATTTCCTAAATTATGTTAATTTATTTATAATTTTTATACATCAAATAAATAAACTTATTTATGACAAAATAATGATGCAATGATTACATTAAAAAAATATTATAAATATTAAAATAAATGTAATTTGAACGCTTTCAGGCAATACACTAATTTTATTGATGATATTGGAATATTATATTTGAGTTAATACCTTTTTTATAAGGAATCAAGTTGTTATGACTTTAACAAAAATCAATTACTAAATAGTGTCAAAATTGACATAAATGAGTTTTTAAAACAAATACAATTTTATAAAATGATATAATAGTCCTAAAAATATAATATTCAAAAAAATGAATTATATAATCTTTAAAATTTCATTAATGGCCCAATTGGGGTTTTTTATTTTATAGTAACTATATTAACCTTATAGTGTCAAAATATAAGAAGACACAGTAAGAGTTGAACTATTTAAATAAGGGTTAAATCTAAAGGATAAGGTTAATTTTATGACCTAAACATATATAAAACCAATTGGTTGAGAGTATTTACACCCATTTTCATATTATCCTATAAATAAATCAATTTTTAACTATTATAAATTGAAAATAAATTTATAATAAATTAATATTTCAATATTTTTCCTAAAGTGCCCCTCACCTCTCTTATAAAAGGGAACCTCCCTTTCTCTTTAATTTACACATCCAAAGCCATTTGGATTAGCCAAACCATGCCCATTTATCCTCCCAACCACCCTTAATATATTCTAGATTCTATAATTTTGGAATAAATCTATCATAAGTAGTCATTTTGTGAAAATCAAAATAAGACACCTGAAGAAGAGGTAATCGTTTTATCCCTTCTTTCAAAGTTCTTTTCTTCTTCTACTTATTATTTATCTATTGTTTCCATAATAAAATAACAACTCTATTATCTTACACATTATGAGATGATAATATAATCATGATATAACCATATTACTTCTTTTAAACATCCTATGGAAATCAATTTCACCATGCGTACGTACGTATAACTTACCGTCTCCATGCCGTGGTGTAAATTGTTTTTTCATGTACACTTTATTTATATGGGTATAATGATAAATATAATGGATGTAAATAATAAATATAACATGATATTGTTTATGTAAAATTCATATTATATCCAATTACATACCATTTAACCATTAAGGAAATGATACCATCACTCGTGTGTATGTACGGCTTACCGTCTCCAGGATGCGATGAGACTCATCTCACATTTTCGCCATCCAAGAATGATTATAAAAAATATATATGATTCATAATTATAAAATATATGAAATAATAAGTATAATGTAATATATATATATATATGTATGAATGTATTTATGTACATATATTTCATTCACTAACTTCCATTCAACACGATAAGAAAACAGAAAATATGTTCATGCGTACATACGACCTATCATCTCCATGAATAGTGTATTCTATTTCATATTTTTTTATTATATATATTTATATTATGAATATATTTGATAAAAAAAATTATATTATACATTCCTTAAGTAAGTAAATCACGATCTATATAATATGATCAAGAATACCATGTCAAAATACATATGATAAAAAAAGAGATTATTATCTAGAACATTGCATTAACTTGAAATTGTTAATAAATGGGTAATATAAATTCATAAAAGAATCATATATGATATCATAAATATTATTATGATTTTTATATAAGTTGATAACATGTTTAAAAACATTATACAGGATTTTCAGACAGGTACAGAGAGTATTAGACCTAAGGTAGGGGTTAATTTCTCAATCTCATTATTATATGAGATTGTTTATGTGTACATATTTATAGGGACATATTTATCATCCATTTCCATGTTTCATAATTTTTTTCAAAGGTAATATTTTAAGGTTTTATGGAATAGTATCTTTAACTAGATCATCATATTAAATGTTTTTGAGATTTATTTTTCTAAATCTATTTAATTAATGTCCATGTTTTCAAAATTAATTTAAGGATGTATTTATATGAACATAATTATTTTAAAATTTTAATTCCTTTCAAAAGATTCAAAGTGGTATGGGGAAATTTGATTAAAAAATATCTTTTAAATTAATTCCTTTTTAAATTTCATTACTTTTAAATGATTTCATGAAAAAGGTATATTTATCTAAAAGAGTTTTAATGATCATTTTCAATTATGTCATCACCCTGTACTGGATATTATTATTGGTTGAGGTTAAATTTTTATAATAAAATCTTTTATATTGTATTGAATGAGTTATGATATGTTTGAATGGGGATGTTCTATTTTTAAATAATTCATAGTTTATGGTTAAGGTATTGACATTTAGTATGTTAGTTTTAATAAGAATGATTATGTTATGTTTCAAACTTTTCATATGAGGAATGCATTGAACTTAGTAAGTGACGGGCGGGGCCCGCTACAACCCCTCGATGCAATGGTAGGTTTCATGAGACAAAATAGTTTCTTGGAACAAGGAATTGACCAAATATTTGTGAATGGTCTTGGAATAAGTACTTGAAGTAGTAGTTATTATGTCTCACATTATGTATTCCCTCATTATGAGATTAGTTATTGATTTTATAGGTGATTATTTAACTAGTAGAATATCAATGTGAATGTTTAAATGGAATTATTTGATTTATTCTTTCCATATTATACTGAATATAATGTTTTAAAAGGCTCGTGTTTTAGTTTTGTAACTTTACTTAAAATTTTATACTTATTTGTGATAGATTCCACTATATTGTTTACCCTTAATGAGCATCTGAGCTCACCCCTTTTTATGTTTTATTTTTCAAGGATTCCAAGAGGTGTTTTTTGATTGATATTCAGGATTAAGTTAGGGGCATAATGGTATTATAAAAGTATTATCTATGTGGTATTTTAGGTTATAAATTGTAATTTAAAGTTCACGTATGTAATATATTTTCTAAGACAACTAAATTGACCGGTCCTTTGGGACTTGATTCCTTGTAATGATGCCAATTTATTAAAATAATCCACCGTCTCCAAGATCCTGGGGTCAAGACATTACAAAAGGGACCTATTTAATAAATTTTAAACTAATAATTAAAAATATGGAATCCATTTTTCTAAATTCAAAACATATATGTGGTAGAATATAATTTAAAATCAAATCAGAAAAATGTGATAAAAAATGGGTTTTCAGAAAAATTCCCTTTTTAAATATAATGTTTTTTATACTAAACTCAAGTATAAAATTAATTAAAAACAAAATAATTAGATTATTTTAAATAAAAATTAAATTATTTAATTTAAAAACTAATCCAAAATATAATTTTACAATTTAACATTAAAAGAAAATACTATTTTCTATAAAAATCAGTATTTTAAAATTTCATTAAAAAATCAATTTTTTTAGAAAATTTTTTAAAACTCACCATCGTTTAATTTTAATATTATTATTTTAAAAATTACATTTATTTTATAAATTCAAATTTTAAATTTTTATAGAAATTAATTATAATATTTTCTCACAAAAAAAATAAAACTCTTTTTTGACGAAAACAAGTGTTTAAAGAATAAAACGATTTACTGAAAATTGAGTGATTATTTTGTAAGAATTAATCAATAAACATGTATTGATTAAAATAATTATATATATATATATATATATATATATATATATATTTGAAAAAAATTAATCCAATTCATACCCGTTATTTTAATGTCTAAGTTATAACTATTATATTTAAATGATAATATTTCACAGTTCAATTATACTCAGTGTTGAATATTTTTCACTCTATCATAGACTATCAATATTTTAAAATATTAGTATATTATAATTTTGAGATAAAAATTTTATTATAAAAAATTATAAATTCCTTATGGATTTTTACAAACCTAAAATAGATTAATTAGTTTTCTTTATTTTTATATTCTTACTGAGATTTATTTTCTTATACCAAGTTTTCAAATGTTTTTCATATGGACTAAGGATGAGTATAAACTATTATGAATTATATATTTTAATAAAAGAAATTAGAGTTGAATAAAGTAAGCGATTTCGGAATAAAAGAACTCTATAAACTTTATAATCTTATTTTTTTTGAAAAAATGGCATTGTGTGGAGGTTTCCACTTTGTTATTTAATATTTTTTTCCTAATTATCTAAAACTATAAACCAAAAAGATCTTAAAAATGTATTAAAGTGTAAAAATTGTTATAAATAATATAATTTTTGAGATTTTTAAATTAGGGTGAATTATATAAATATTATATTTTTCCAATAAATAATTATTTTGGGTTAGATATGTAAAAAGGTTATGAAAAATAGGACACAACATTTATATAGGCGGTAGTCCACACATATGCATGAAGACATATTCATTTTTCAAATTATTTTGGTTGAAATTAGAAAAGTGACATTCAATTAATATAACAACATTTTAGAATATTAATAATACTGATTTTATAACACATTAATAAATAAATAATATTTGATAGAGTATAAGAAGAAAATAATTTTTGGAGTTTGGTTTAGAACATTGCCTCTACCTTGAGATGTTTTCCCTCAGATAACACTTTAATGATCCTTATCTTGGTATTTTGGAAATAAAAATGCTTCTAAAACTTGGGGAGTGGGTTTATGAGATACTTAGTTAGAGTTTTTTCCAATATTATTCTTTAAAAAGAGAAGATAAAACAAGTGGAGGTGATATCCTTTTATAGGTGAAGGAAATGACATTTTTGTAAATATAAATTCTTAATATGGAGAGAGAACATATTTCACATAGGTAGTGGATCTAAAGTGGATAATAATAGAGTTTTAGACGATCTAAGGTTGATAATACCTCATCCATTCATTTAAAAGCTTGTTCTAAACATTATTTTACGTCATTTACCATTATATTTTTTACTTTTACCATTTTTGGGTTTTACTATGGTACTTTAAATTTACCTATTTAATTTATTTTTAATGCATAAAAATAAAATGGGATTAATTAAATAATTTATACCTACTGATTTTTAAATATTAAATCAATTTTATCAAATAAATTATCTATAGTCAATGGAAATTAATTTTAATATTAGCATAAATAATGCGTAAAAACCATTTTTATAAAAAGTGTGTTTTTAAGTTTAAAAATAATGATTAGGATATTATTATAAATATTGATGATGTATATGAAATTAGTAAGTTTATTATTAAGAAAATAATAGTAATATGGTTTACAAATAAATCCAAAACATAATTGTATCATGTGGTATCATAATAAAACAAAAACATGAAAAACCATTTTTATTAGTATAAAATATTACTTAAGTTTTAAAATGTTAAACATGGGTTTTCTAAATTAAACATAGTATTTTTGAATGAATAATTTTATTTCAAAAATACATTCTTGGTCATGAAAAATGATTTATGATTTTTCTATTTATTCTTAGATCACTATAAAGTAAAAGACTCTATGGTATTAATAAAAACTTTATTTTTCACCACTCATCTAAAAATTAATCGTTTCAGAAATATCCTAAAAATTCATATTAAGTTAATATTGAAATTATAAATTCAAAATAAATTTAATTTTTTCAAAATTGAAATTCTAAAATTTAATAATTTACCTTTTAAATAAAAATAAAAAATATAGTGAAAATTGTTTTGATAAAAAAAAATTCTTAAAATTTTAACTATTATTACTTTTATTTAAAATAAATTACTAATTTTATTGGCGTTGATATATTTTTCATATAAAAAATATAAAATTTTCTTAGTTTCTTAAAGTTCATAAAAACCAATTTTATGGAAAAAAATATTTCTTACTTAAAATGATCTTATTAGTTATTTAGCTATAATAATTGAATTTTATCAATGAATTAGTATTAAAAAAATGAAAATTATTTTATTTTTACATATATTTAATAATTTTTTTACCTCTATTTTTACTGACTAATTATTTTTCTACATTTTAATGGTTATAAAAATTTTAGCATTTTGTTTTGGTTTAGTGCTTCATGTGTAACAAACAATTAAACACATTATGTTTAAAAGGGAAAAAATAATAAAATCATTGGGCGTTACAATATCCCCAACATAAAAATTCTATTTGATGGGATGAAATATGATATCAATTTTCTTAAATTTATAATTATTCATCATATTTTTTAAGAATTCAATTTCACTTTTTTTGTCACATGAAATCCGGTGTGGATTATCAATCTTCACTCTCAAATATTTAAACTATTCCTACATCCAAATAATCTAAATAAAATAACTTATAGTTACCACATTTATGATTATATGGTTTATAATTTAACTCTATATAATTTATTATTGTTATATCTAACAAAAATATTTCCTAGAATAAATATCTCACATGAAGTTAATTTCTCATCTTCATAATCTCTTTCCCAATTAGTATCTATAAATCTAAACAGATTCAGGTGTCACTCATTTTATATACTATCCCAAAGTTTAAGGATCATGCAATGTACATGAGAAATAATTTAGAAAATATTAAATGTTATTACTTAAGATCAATTTGATACCTTGCACATAGGGTCAATTCATAGAAAATATTATTTCTAGATATAATTTGACAATGTAAGCTTCCAATAAATATTCTAAACATATTTTGATTCACACATTCTCTTTCAGTATACTTCCTTAGTTTCATCATTACTTATATTGTTGTGGACATTTTTTTAGAGTATTTCGATTCACACTTATTCAATAATTATTTTTCATACATTTAATAGGAAAGAAAAATAAACCCTTCCTTTTACATCACTTGAAATCCTAGAAAATAATTTAATCATACTTGAAAAAATATTTCAAACTGATTCTTTGTTTTTATAGAAAACTATTTATAATAACCCACCTTGCCTCCTATAAAAATAATATCACCATCATAAAAAATTATAGAAGAGTTCCGGATTCCACTTCATTTACATAAACATTATTATCAAACTTTCCTTAAATTAATTTCATTTCTCTTGAATATCAATCTATCCTTGATTACCAAGCTATAGGGTCCATTTTATCCTATAAAGTGCCTTATTTAGCTTGAAAAATATTATTCCATCATTTTAAAGGATAAATCCATCAGACTACTTATTGTATACTTCTTATTTAATATACCAATTTAAGAAGGAAGATTTAACATCATTTGATATATTTAGTACTACCTATGATCTAAAACTAATTGGGACACTCTAATAGATTCTGGTTTTACAACAGGTAAATTGTATCCTAAAAATAAAAACCTTCATCCAATGAACAATCCTTACATACAAGTATATCCTTATTTTTCTTGAGACTTTAACTTTATCATTTATATTTTTTCTTAATACCCACTTGGTCCTAATCACATTTTTATTATTTGGTCTATGGTTAAGATCCTATGTGGTAATATTCTCAATTTAATCCAGTTTATAATTCATATAAAAAAACCCATTTTTTGGGTATAATGGATTAAATAACTTAATGGGGTTCAATTTGAGAGATAAGAGCTATTTGGCTATCAAGTCTCAGTATTCTCCTTGTTTTATCTGGAGCATTCTAATATCCCGCAATATTATCTGTTTCCACATGCTCTATTATCCTCTGTTACTTTTATTTTTTAACAATAGTGGGCTCTTCATTATAACTTTTTGGATCATATTCATTATCAATAAAATGTGGTTCATTTTATTCTTGTTCCACACTAACTTTCTTAGTAATTTTTTCACTCTCTTCATGAGTCATCACAAACTATTTCATCTCGAACAATAAGGTTGAATTTATTTTCAATAAAATTAACATCATGAATCTTAAAAACCTTATGAATCATATTTTTCCTACATCTATAAACTTTTACATTGGGAAAGTATCTCATAAATAAACCTTATATAGTCTTCTCATAAAATTTACAAAGTTATTATTTTTATTTTTTATCAAATATGGATTTACAAAGTCTCTAAATTAGTTAAATGTTTGTTTTATTTTATACGATATATCATAAGAAGTTACAATGGAATTTATTCTGAATAAAAACCTATTTGGAATGTGCATATTTTTTTATCATAACTTCCCTCTAAAAAATATTTGACATGTTGAACTTAGAAATCATTGTTCTTCCCACATCCACAATTCATCAATTCATTCACTCATAAAAACCGATATTATTGGGATTGTGGGGAGTAGTGTATTGATTCTTGATTCTATGTTTAACAAGATAAGAATAAAAATCATTATTATTAAACTCCCTTCCATTATCTTTTATTTATTTTTTTGATAGGAACCCCAAGATCTTTCAAAATTTTCCTTATGTAAACTTTTAACAGATCAACTAGATTTAACTTACCTTTTATAAATATCACATTGTTCATTCATGTATAATAATTAATAAATTTTATAAATTATAAGTTTGATTTAGTGTATTTATGTCTCCTTTATTCATATAAATATTAGTGGATTAATTACAGTGGCCTATTTGATTTGATTTGAACTATTTTATATCTTTACAAAACCATATTACCCTTCTGACAGTGTTCACACAAAATATATCGATCTATAATCAATTAGATAAGATATATTACACCATATTCTCTTGATATTTTCCTCAAAATCATATAACCAATATATCTAATTATCCTGTGATATATTTTGTTTTCTTCTTTTATATAAAGGAAACAATAATTATTGGGATCATGAATATAAAAAATATTGTCACTTTTTCTTTTCAATATTTTTATTTTCATTACATATTTAATTATCTTGATAATGAATGTGTTTGGAATTAGATTATGGAATTTAATTTTATCTTATATAATTACTTTTATCTTCAATGATATTTCATTACCAAATTAAAGCACATTACTATCATGTTCTTCAATATTCTTAAATATATTAGTATCTCTTGTCATATGTGATGAGAAACCACTGTTAGTAAACCATGACTTGAAGATCTTCCTAGAATTAATGTCCACATCAATAATAAGTGATATTTTACATCTCTTAGTATTATTTCCTTCAACCAACTATTGAGTTTTTCTTAGAATAACATTCATACATTCCTCATCATAATGAACTTTCGGGTTATACCTTTCACATATTTCTTCCAAACACACTATTATTTTTGGACTAGTAACTATGATTAATTTTTATTTTCTCATTGATCTTTCTCCAAATTACTCCTAATGTTTTTTGATGGATACCCCTCAATTATTAACTTCTAAAATTCAATTTAAGTGACTGTTTATACTAAAAATATATTCATTATTCCCATTTTTTTGACCCAAGGTGCGTGTGTGTCTGAAAAAAAATGGGCCGACATATAACAACTAATTTCCTATTTTTATGTAGAGTTTCACGTCAGGTTAAACATTATTTTTCAACTCGATTCACGTCACACACATCTTTATAAAGTTGTTTTGTGTGAGAAGGTGGAATTGTTGGGACTGGGAAGTGTATCGATTTTATGTTGCAAAGGAGGTTCCATAGTTGAATGGTCTAATCAGGTGATTGCAGGGGGTTAAGTTTTTATGAAATTAGCACACGTTGGGTACAAAATTCTCATATATTCTCAAAAGAGTTTATTTGAGGAGACAAAAACACTCAAAAACCCTTTTATCCATGATTAATGGACCAACTTTCCAAATCCATGTACTCATTGGATGACGATTTGGCCAATGAAACTTAAGGACTCTATTGGTTGAGAGGATGGGAAGTAAGGCTCATCAAACCCTTTTAGGGGAAATTATTTCCCATTTCAGTACTCTCTTATAGATTTAAGTAATATTCATATGGTCATGAATCCTTGATTTTTTCCAAATCATGTTTCCGCAGATTACCCCTGGAACGCAAAATCAGTCATGGATATGCATGGGTCCGAGATTTCTAAGACAAAGATAGTTTAAGACACATGATGAGGAACTATAGAGTTTATCATTATCTTGGGAGGAAATAAGTTTCTTTGATATTAGGATCGAACCCATGAGATTGGATTCCTACATATCTTCATGAGAGGAATCAGAACCCACATATTTCAGTTTAAGTTGGGTCTTATATCATAGAGGAGGCCCTTTTGTGGGGGCATGATTGGGGATTACACATTTGAGCTACCTATTTGAAAATAAATGGGTGGGGCTTACACCATAGAGGAGGGATTTTTAGAACGAGTAACGTCAGGGCTTATTCTTGAATAGGATGCCCTAGTGAGTTAGGGGGAATTCTTATTGAGATATACTTTTAAGGATAATGTCCCTTGAGCTCGAGCCTTATGTAAGAATCCTATATATCCTGGTTTGAGAAAGAATAAAAGTTCTCATATTTCAATTATGGATGGTGTGGATGTTGTGATCATCGTTAACATCTAAGCCCAAATGAGTCATGTTTGGTGTGAGAAACAAGAGGAAGCTGTAGATCGGGAAAACCACGCACTTTCCCTTCTCTTGTGACGGAAAAGGAGGATAATGGTAGAAGAGGACGCAACTACTATCACGAAGAGTTAATAGAGAGGATTTGAATTTTCTAACTCTCACCCATGTTGATATCTAGGATAGTCATGTCTTTTGATTTATTCGGACACATCCTGGGTTAAGGAAAAGAGGATCAAGAGTGCCCCTCCTGCAAGAAGGTTAGGTACATACCTTAGTGGGAGTTCCCTAAAATGGGTTCTAGGAATGGGGAGGATAATTGTTCCTCATCAAAGGGGAAGAAAAGTGTGATTCCCTTTACTTGTCACTATCCCTCATTGAACGGAATATCTAGCGATTACCCTTAATCCAGAGAATGGGGAGGTTCATGTTGGTGTCCAAAGGTTGGACTCTAGATTACCATAGTAATGTAAACTTAAGAACATTATGAGGGTTCGTACCAATGTGGGTATTACCTTTATGACTCCTCTTACCATAGTTATGTAGACTCAAAATGGCACATTGATTCACCTAATGGTCTTATAATATGGGTCTGGTGGCTTTGGAAGAGGATTTGGCCTGATTCCATTGAACTGGCTTGTGGAGGAGCCGTTGAGGGCATGTCAGGTATGGAAGGGTGTGATTAGAACCAAAAGGTGGAATGCATGGAGGAAACCTATTCCATGTACCATTTATTCATGCGGGATGTGGATCCCTCCACATAGCGTATTGTTATGCGAGTAGAGGGGATGTTCATGTACTGAAGTGGTACACAGACCTGGGTGTGGTCCTCATACTATTGTGGTATGCAGCCTGAGGTTATGTCCACATACAATGGTGGTATGCAGCACTGGAGTTCATCCATGTAGTGGAACGCTGCACGGGGTAGTTTTCTGTCTGCATAGCGATGTGTTATATGGTATGCCAAATTGAATAAGGGGAATTAGTCCTGCAGTTTGTGGGAAGCTAATCCAGAAAGGGAGTATGGTTCAAGGTTTTCCAATTAGGTTTGCATTTTTTCCCATATTATTATGTTTCCTTCCTTTTATGGTTCACGACTGGATTATACAATATGTAAATCATTTTTGATTTTTTACTTTGTCGATTGTTTGTCTTCAAAATCATCTATCTGTGTGTTCTCTCCCGCTACAAGCATTAAAAACCCAACATATTTTAGTTCCCCTTGTTGTACCTTTTATAAAGTGTTGGGGAAGCTATATAATTGGTTTACACAACACCATTTGTAAAATCTGATGAACAAATAACCCAACCCATGGATGACTCAGTCAACATAGATTTGTGGGGCCACGATTCGCAGTAGTAGAAATCACCACCTCAATCATGTGAATGACATAGTTTGCAGAACACCACCGATATTACCTTGTCTGAAAATTGAGTTTGTAGGGATGATGTATATGGAATACCTCTATGTCATGTTTTCTCCAATGACATGGTTTGTGGGGCTATGGTTTGTAGGTGGAATTTCTCCCCCTCTATTCCTCCAATGACGTGGTTCACAGGGGACCAGTGTCATTCTTTATTTATTCTATGAACTTCATAGTTTTCTAGAAAATGACTCGTGGGCTAGTATTTATTGGGTTTTCCGCATATAATTCAGTTTGTGGGCAATACTATCCATGTTCCATTCTCGAAAATCAGTACGCAGACCACTTTGGTTCTTTGAAAAATTCGATTTCTTCAAAATTTGTCTCAATTTTTCAATCGAACCTCTATCTTATTCCTTCATCAAATTGGTGGAATTATTTTTATTCCCTTTGTAAAGATTTCAAGACCCTATAAATTCCCTTATCATAATGGGATCAGATCAAGACAAAGAGGAGGCTATTCCAATGTAGAAAGTGGTCTTGAAGTAAACTGATTTGCGGTAGAAAGGTGGACCTGATGGTGGACCACACCTATATATAGGGGACCCAGGTCCTTGGTAATTTACCAAATTTCTTAGTGAAAAGTGATCCACATTTTCTCTTGGATTTCTTTGCTTCTATGTACTGGCTCCTTTATAGACTCCTTCAACTGTGAACCGTGCTTTTCCTTCCATGAACTAAAAACCATTCACGGTCACCTTCGTCTGTGAAATTTTATATGATCTTTTTGTGTAGAGAAGAGATGTATCTTCTTCAATTTTCTGCTGATGCTATTGTTGTTTTTGATGTTGTCGTAATGCCCCTTTTAGATACCGATGAATGGAATTAGAGTATGGCAGTCTCTGTTGATTAAAAAATCCTTGTTTCCATACTACATCAATCCCTAATGAATCTGCTTACCATGACCCAAAGGGAGTATACAATCTCAGACCGGCTTCTCATTAATGGATTCGGTCTACTGTACAATACATCTATTCCGAAACCATGTGTGGCTGACCAACGTACTACCTGGATAATCAAGAGAAATATTTTTAAGGACCTTATGTCGTCGAGAGGATGATTCATACTTAAGAATACCGCTAATGGGTTTTTATTGAACTACACTCATTGAAATCCAGAAGAAGTGAAACAGAAGCCGGATGAAATGAACCATTGATACCATGGAATAATGTGAAGAGTCATGACAAATGAACAGCATGGCAGGTCATCAAAGCGGGACCTTCTCTCTAGAGGTGTTTTGGATTGGATTGTGGATGGCCATTCCGATTTCATCATATTTGTGAAGAATTTTGAGTCAAATTAAAGGAAATATGGTTATATGAGGCTATCTAGGTATCCTAGACCAATGATCATTGGACCAATGACCTCTTTTCAAAACTTCTAAGAAGATAGAGTCTGGATACCAATACCTTTCATTTATCCCCTGTGGAGGTCAACATTAATCTATGAGATATTCAGATGATTTTTAGGGTCCCTATTGTTAGGGATATGTGTGATAAGTTTCTACCTCCTGTTTCCACTTTGGACAATGATGAGAGGATTCCTCCTTTGGATAAAATGCTCATTTCCAAGAAAAGAAACATTTAAAGAATGTTGACCCCTACCAAAATAAATAAATTTCTTTCTCAAAGTGTATTAATGTATTTTTCTAGAAACATGGTCAAGAGCCCAATGTGTGGAGACCTTGGTCCTGTCTATCCAAGAAAACATGAAGGTGAGCAGGTACCTACTGCCTGTCTTAGAGTAGGTCCAGTTATGGGTTTTGGGGATTCCATTTCCATAACATTTATTTATAATAAAGAATACCCATATAATTTAGCCACATTCCTGAGCAAGATAGAAAAGTGCCTCCATGCTTCCAAAGATAGGCTTTATTGGTCTGATCGAGTGGCATGGATGGTGGTACTCTTGGAGGCAATTAATATTGAATGAGAGGTCGTTCTATTTTCTATCCTGACTTTAATTTCTTTAATTGTGAATTTTTTTAACTCTTCTCTTTTACTTCCATATAGACCTAAGGAGTCTCGAGAAATGGTTCTTTCTCCAGTATACATCCCCAAGGGCACTACAGATGGGGAACATGGCCCTTTGGGTGTAGGGATTCCTAGGGAAGGTTCTCTTGGTGATGTCGAGAATATGGATGAAATTGATGAAAGTCCTACTAGGGAATTCCCTCCTCAAGATCCACTTTATATTTCCATTAGGGAGTCATCCCCATGGAATACCATGAAACACCAATAGGCATCCAAACTATCAAAACACATCAGAAATGGGATTACGAGTAACATCCATACCTACCAATTTGGTTGTTATACCAAACAATTTTATCTTGATGACCATTTATCACATGTATATTTTTATGTAGAACCAATAATTAATTATTTAGTAGTTTCCAAGGAATTTTTTTCTCGTATTACTTCTATGGTATAGGAAGGACCACTAGTAGTCATGGTTGACCAGGGTGGAGAGATAGGGCCAACGGAGGAGATCAGGAGTACTTTGAGCCCTCTGAATGTATCTTCCCCAAATCAGACAACTTATACCCTAATAGGGGAGGAGAATCTAGAGGTTTAAATCCCAACCGATTGTGTTGATACAACTTTCATAGAGAAATATGGGAGAAATTTGAATATATCAGCTGAATTGGGTGAAGAATCCCACTCGCCTCAGGATATCGGAGGGATTCCAAGTCTTGAAAAGTGAATTGCCGAAAAATAGATGGACCCCTACCTTGTGGAGGGAATTCCTTTGGAAGTTGATGCCCCAATTGAGAGTACTGATCCTACTCCCTCAAGAGTTACAACCACCGTGTATTTTACTATAATAGATTTCAAAAATTTTGAATGATCCATCATGCATTTTTTTCAATCACAGGATTGGTAATGATCTCGGCTCCCCAAAATTTAGGACTAACCATCATGAATTATTCTAGGCTGATTATCCCAGCGAGCCTAATTTATGTAAGTGATATTATAGAGGTTGTTGGTCTGATTGAGTGTGGACCCGAGCCACATATTCCTTTAAATTACCTCGGGGCTCAACTACTTATTGAGGATGTAGTATCATCTTTACCAAGTAGTGATTACAGTAAGGAAGTTGAAGGTGTCGAAGATTTAGTAGGTGGAGGTTATCTTTCCAGTCCTCCCACCTCCTCCCCTTCTTTCCCACCCATATTTTAGGGATTGAGGGTGTTTACTTTCTTCATTTATGACTTTAGGATAACAACCACAAACACTGGTGATTGTGGTAGATACTTTGATCCTACCCTCTATTGCAATTGTCATGGATGAGGCTAATGAGGGATCCAGTTGCACTGCTACCGTTGAGTCTGGTCCCTCTATAGTGATGTTCATTCTTAAATATATTTCATCAATTGGGAGTAATTTTGAGATTGATTGAGAGGGTTTGGTCATCCTTCAACCTAACTATCAAAGGGCATAGAAGAACATCTGAATATTGATTTCTCAAAAACCACTTACAGATATGCCGATGAAGATTCCAAAGTTACATCGCCATTTTTGTGGTCATTTGGTTTAGTTGATTTGATTACCATGACATTTATGAAATAATGAGGTAGGTGGTCATAGATAGGGAGAATTCCAACATGCTCGAGTCCCATCATTCTTCTATAGTGTCCATGGATCATATTGTTATAGTCATACATATTATTATGAATTAAGATGCTGATCAAGTTGGAGAAGTCATGAGGCTATAGAGAAAACTCCCAAAACAAAGGTCCTTGGTGGAGCAGCTCGATCAGGAACTGGAATAGTGAAGCATAAAACTTGAGTGGCTCAAACAAGAATAATCCTGAATCACGACCATAGTTTATGAGGGACAATGAAAATTAGTTTAAGGGGAAAAGGGTATCCTTGAGGTAGCGTAGGAGGTGGAGGAATTGTGGGCAGGTGTAGAGGCTGAGACTGTGACTTTTCTAAATCTTTTCCTGGCTATTGAAAAGTCAAATCATGCATTGATATAGCTCTGTGAGTATGATGAACATATTTTGTAATGGTCACATCTTTCCTACATGGAGAGGCTTTAGGTTGTGGATGCCCTTCATACCTTTTTATAATAGAACGAAAATATTTTTCTCTATAATGATTCTCATTTACTTATTCCTACAATGTTAATCCATCCTGATCAACTATATTTTATATAGTAATTTCAACCATATTTCAATTTGAGTGATAATCCAGGATGAGTGAAATGATCAAATCATGCTCTAATTTTTTCATGAGCTGAGGGATTCAGTAATCATAGTTTTAATGTTGTTGGGTCACATAAAAAACCCTAAAAACTTTGTGTATTTTTCGTTATTACCCTAATTTTTTCCTAAACCCAATTTTGTGTGGTCTTAGAAAGTATGAATTGAATTTTTATTAGACCTCTATTTGTAGGGTTTCAACCTAACAAGATGTGAATCTCTTGATGATTTTTTTATTACTCTATGTTTTTCATAAACCATATGTAGTATAGGGTTTTCAAGCGGGTACTCGAATTTTGGTCTGAGATTCCCTTTGCAGATTTTCACCCTGGTGAGTCCCGTGTCACTTTTGTATTGGCATTTTATATTCTGGAAAGATAAACTGCCATTACTGATGTTTTATGTTAAATATATTTGACCATGATTTTTAGGGTGAGGGACCCAATTTAGGACTCATGGACTGAGGATGTTTTAATAACTTCTAGACATGGATAAGGGATTTTTCTTGACACTAATCTCTTGATTTCAAGATATGGGCCTTGATATGGGGAATGGAACACCTGTGGCATACAGAAGTAGGAAAAGCCTATCCTAAAGAATAATTTTCCCTTGGTTGATAGACTATTTTTGTGGGAAACATATGTAGGGATGCAAGGGCATTGTGCACATATTCAAACAAAGGTGTCTACAGGACACTGGCCATCCATTTTTGATGTCCAAGAAATTTGTATATAATTTTTTATTTGTTTTTTTTGTTGAGGGACATAGTGGGTGGCCTGTTAAAGTAATAATGTCTGAATATAATTGGGATATTTTTATTAGATTTTGATGAGAAAATGAAGCCACGTGAATTTGACTTGTGTAAAGGAGGGTTAGACCTACGTAAGGACCAAACCCCCATAGATGGGACAAAAATTCCTCCACTTATTCTCATATGTCCCTTTCCTGTTTAGGAACCCCTATTCAGAAACCAAAATCTGTGTTAAAAAAGCTTTGAATCCACATAATCTTCCATGACCATCAGAAATGGATGGCCAGTGTCCTACGGACACCTCTGTTTGACTATGTGAACATTGCCCAGTGGCTCTGCATAGGTTTCCCACAAAAGAGCCTATCAACCAAGGGTAAATTCATCCTAATGAGAGGATTTCCTACCTTCATATTACCTTATGGAATTTATGTCCCACCTCAATCTTAGGATTTGGAAACCCCCTAGATTACCGAGGTCCCTAAGCCCACAAGAGCTATGATCAATGTGATAAACAGGGGACAACTAGGATTTAACATCATTGTCTGAGGATGGAATGATCAATAGAAGGGAGTATTTTATACTCGAGATTGATGGTGTGCAATTTATTGTCATAAAATAAGGATGTCTTATTGTACAATTTATTATCATGCTGTCAGGATTCTCTATCATATAGTTTAATGTCATGTGATTAGGATGACTTTAGTATAGTTAAACGTCATGTGGAAATTAAGTAGGTGGATATACATGAATGAAGAAACACACAATTATTCTCAAGATGGTCCTATAAATAGGACTTGTCTAAGAGTCCCTGGCTTGGACTTCGCTCTCATAGAGAGGAGGGTAAACTTTTAGGGTTCTATAGTGGGGTCCGATTCATTAGATTTGGGTGTCACTATGTATCCCACGAGGAGGGATTCAATCCACCTCTAATACTTTATAGAATTCCCCCTGTTCAAATCTAGACCATTCACAAGGGTGAATGTATTTTGTTTTCCTTACTTTAGGGTGGCTATGCTAGGATGAATGTTCAAGAATCTACGTGTATGTTTTGAGGCCAGGAATCAGGTTGGTCATAGTCTTCAGGCATGATATAGTATGTGACTGATGCTGGAGGAAATCTATTCTCAAGTGATAACATTGTTGGATCATACATTTTAACATCATGCAGTACGACCATGGTTGACTTGTCATGATCGAGATCGAATTCATGGGTCCACATAGTTTTGAGTCTTCTAATATGGACGTTGGAGGCACAATTTTTCATCTTTTTGTGGGGATGAATTATCATAGGAATCATGGATAAGTATGGTCTAATCAAGTTAGGATATTCTATCATGCCCCAAACGTGAGGGGTGGGGGGAGAGAAGGTGTAAACCACAATTTTAAGGACCCTTGAATCAGGAGGACTGATGTGGAGCTTGGAAGCCATTAGGAATAAAAAAGTAAGAAAATCATCTTCTAAGGATGAAATTTCCATTTTCTTATAGGCCATTTTTATGGGAGACATATGAAGAGTTATCAGAACATTGTGTGCATAGTCAAACAAAGGTGTCGCTGGACACTGACCATCCATTTCTGATGGTTGTGGATGTTTATGGGGATCCAAAACTTCCTGGGTTATGGAGTTTTATGGATGAAAATGATATGTACAAGTACATGAGGAATTTCTAGACTATGATTATCTAAGAATCATGAAGTCCCCCAAATAGATTTGACCCATTCGCAAGGGATAGAATGATCCTTTATCAAACCCTTGTCATAGGAAACAAGGATTTGAATATCTCGATTGAATTTTTATTATTTCATGGGACTTAGGGACATTTTTATTTCCCCATTTTTGTGTGGTTGGACCCAAGTATGTGAAACCCAGACATTAATGCGTATCATGAAAGATAAGGAATCAGGTCGTACGTAGTCCTTAGAATGAAATTCCCAGCCTAAGTTCGATCCATATATAGGGAACAATGATTGTTTTGGTGGTGTATAGACTAGGATGTAAGATTTAGGTGTCACCATGTATCCTACAAGGACAGAAATCAATCCACACATAGTTCTTTGGGTACTCTATAGTTTTGTGTCTTGTGATAAGTACTTTGGCTAGTAATGAGTTGGTATGCCTATTAGGAATCCTCTAAAGAGACTCCTAGGCCCACATGAGTAGTACCCAATATTAGAATCAAGGTCCGGAAAGAGATTACTCTTCCCACAGAGGTATCATGAAGAAGGATGAGGGTATTCTCCTTCAATACTTTTCTATATTCGGGCCTAAGTTTGAAGATCTCGGTTCTACTTACGTATCCTATAGGTGAATAAATCAAACCATATGCGAATCTATAAAGAAACTCCCAACATAGTTACGATCCTTTCATAGGGAAAGAAGGTATTTATTTGGGTGGTGAATAGAGTAGGACAATGAATATAGGCATCACTATGTATCTTACATTGGAAATAATCAAGCGAGATGTATTTCTTAGGGTAACCTGCAGTTTTACATCTTGTGGTAAGGAATTTGGATAGTAGTGAGTTGGTATGCCTGTGAGGAATCCTCTGACTAGAGTCCTATGCCCACATGAGAAGTAATTAGTTTTAGAAACAAGGGTTGGAAAGGGATTACTCTTCTACATAGGGGGATCATGAATAATGATGGGGGTATTTTCCTTCAATACATTACGGTATCCAAGACTAAGTTTGGAGATTCAGGTTTTGATTACATATCATGCATGGGTAATAATCAACCCATACGTTTCTCTATAAAGAAACTCCTTGCATAGTCTGATCCTTGTATAGGGAAAGGAGGAATTTTTTTGGGTGGTGGATGGACCAAGACGAAGAATCTGGGCATCGCAACGTATCCTATAGGGGAAATAATCAAGTCACTCATAGTTTTAGATCTGAAATTATCTACATAGGTCCATTCTATACAGAGAGAGAAAAGGTGAATTTTTATTTAGCAGTGAATGGACCAAGATGAAAGATCTGGGCGTGGCTACATATCCAGCAGGGGAAAGAATCAAGCCACACATTACTCTATAGTTAAAATTCCCATGCATAGGTCTGGTCTATACATAGGGATGGGGGAATTTTTAACCATTTTTAATGGGCATGTTGTGCACTTGTACCCTCTATTCTTCTGGGGAGGAAACCTTTACCACCATTCCTAATCTCACGTGAGCTATGCTCGGTGTGAGAAATAAGGAATATATAGGGTCTCCTCTCATAATAAATAGACATTTTAGAGTACAATAGAGGTATTTTGATACCATGTGGTGGCTGGACAAAGATCTATGATCATGACATCTCTATGTATCCCATCGGCATATAAGAATCAAGACGTACATAATTCTATGAAACTATGTTGCATATACCGGTATGACCCATTCAAAGGGAAGGGAGTCATTTTTTTAATAGAGACTATACTATAATGAAAGATTCAGGTGTCACTACATATCCTATCAGTAGATGGAAATGAATCTGTATGTAGTTCTGTAGTGTGACATGGTGGGTGATTGATATAGGGGAAACATCCCCTTAGGTGAGAACATTGTTGGGTCCATGCAGTTTAATTCTATGCAACATGGAAAAATATGATAAGTAGTTTAATGACATGTACCAAGGACGAAGATTCTATGTATTTTAACATCGTGCAACATAGACGAAGATGATAATCAGTTTAACATCGTGCAACATGGATAACTTCATAGTGTAGTTTTACATCATGTGATCAAGATGAATATTCTATGCTTTTGGATACATGAAATATTTCTTCAGAAACCTTGCACTGGTGGGAGATTTGGTGAGCTACCCGTCCATTGAAATCTAGGCATATGCTCAATTGAAGTAAATTTTGTGTATGACATATGGTCTTTACCATTTCAACTCCAACTTTGGAGGTTTCTTCCAGAGTATCATCGGGGTTCTAAGGACCAACACCATTTCACCTTCAAGAAAATACCATAGGAAAACCTTTTTATTGAAGATATGTGAAATCTGATTTTGGTAGAGTTTTAAATGGTGAAAAGTGTGCAATATTGTCTCTTCCAACCACTCCAAGTCATCAAAAAGTTATTGGGATTTCGTATCTATAGATAGTTGATCATAGACAGTGACATGGATTGATGGTAGTTGAATTTCAATGGGTAGAACTTCTTCATTCCCATATACTAATGAGTATGGGGCTAATTGAGTGGTGGTGTGGGTTGTGGTACGATAAGCCCAAAGAGCAAGGAGGAGATTTCCTGGCCATTATTCTTGTCATTTTATACTATATTTTAGATTCTGTTGGATAGTGTCTTGTTGAAATCCATTGTCTGTCTGTTGGATGCTTCATGGTAGCAGGATAAATGGTTGGCCTTGATGCCATACTCATGGTAGAGGTTTTCCAATTCAACAGAGTAGAAATTTTTTCCATTTTATGTCAGTATTTTTTATGGGACACCAAACCTGGTGATGATATTGGATCTCACAAAGATGAAAACTCTTTTTTCTACTACTTCTTTAAGTGGTACAACTTCTGATTATTTGTAAAAGAGGTCGTATTTTTTGAGAATAAACTTGAATTGTTTGGTCATGGTGGGAGGATATAGTCCCATGATGTCCATTACCCATATAGTGAATGACATTGAGTACTTAGTTGTGTGAAGCAACTCTGGGGGTTGATGGATGGAATTGGCATGGACTTGACCAGAATGGAACTGTTTGGTAGAATCGGCACAATCCTACATCATGGTGGGACAATAGTACCCAAGCCTTCAAATTTGATGAGAAAGTTTGGATGCTGATTGGTGTACCCCAAAAGTTGCAGCATGCGCATCTTTCATGACTACATCGGTCTCTTCTCCACCAATGCACCTAAGAAAGAATCCATCAAGCTCTCGCTTGTAGAGATCCTTTCCTGGATATGTACCATCATACCTCAAGAAATTGACTGCTCATATTCAGATCCATTACCTTCTAGAACTATATGGTGGGAGTTCTCTCTTATGAAGATAGTCCATAATGGGGGCCATCTAGCCAGAGGTATGACCATATACCTTAAATATGGGACTGATTTTGTTGATTTCTTCTATCTTGGCCTGAAAAATATCTTATAACCATATGATAGTGTGAAATGTTGATAACCGTTTTATTTCGATATGGATCAGCTAGAGATGTGGTTTCATTTTCTAATGCATCAGCCTGTGCATTCTTCAACTAAGGGACATAATTTAGTTTTGGATTAGATGGGAATTATTCCATCAATTATTATATATGGTTAATAAAAAGGATCAACCCCTATTTCATAATAGCATAGTCTCCATTGAATTTTTTGATGAGTAGTTATGAGTCTCCTTTTACTTTCAGGTGTTCTGCATGTTCTTGGAGTGCTAGCTTTAGGCCTATAATGAGGGCCTAGTATTATACTTCATTATTTATGATTCATTCTAACATTAGGAATGAATAAAATAGGATGGTATTTTCTGGAAATATGAGTATGACTCCTAGAACCATCTTGTTGAGTCTAGGATCTTCCATCCCTTTTCCTGTCAGGCTAATGGACACGCCATCAAAATGCATCTCCCATATCCTGGGATCCTCTTGAACAGAGACCACCTCTTCATAGGGTAATTTGACATCCAATGGAGTCACTTCTGTTGAGGATTGTTCTGAAAGGAAGTCTACTAATTCCTGACCTTTGACAACCTTCTAGGTAGTGAACCATATATCAAACTACATTAGGATGTATTCCCACCATGATAGGCATCCATTCAACACTGGACAATTGAGAATATACTTGAGCGGGTTGCTATGAGAGACCAGGTGGACCACATGGTGCTGTAGATAATGTCGTAGATTCTGAATGAAAAAGATCAAGGCTATACAGCTCTTCTCAATATTTTTCTACTGTGTCTTAGCATCAATCATGGTTTGGATGAGATAATAGAGAGTATTTTAACTATCGGCATAATTCTTCTATTCAAGGAAGGAGCCTAGGGATCGCTCCAGGGAGGTTACATATAGAATGAGTGGTCTTCTTTAAACATGTGGCATTAACACTGGTGGACTTAAGAGATATTTATTGAGATTTTCAAATGCTTCCTAATAATCATCAATCCATTGATATGTAACCCCTTTCTTCATTAACCTAGTTAAGGGAAAACATTTGTGTGAAAGGTTGGATATAAAGCATCGAATGTAGGCCATATGTTCTTGGAGTCCTCATAACTCAGTGAAATTGTGAGGATTTGACATACCATGGATTGAAATTGTCTTCTCAGGGTCTACATCGATGAAATGATAGTGTATGAAAAAGATGATTAATTTCCCCAAGGTGATGTAGAAAGAACATTTTTAGGGGTTCATTTTTGAAATGTGTTGTCATAATTTTTTGATTATAGTTTCAAGATCTGAAAGGTGGTATGAGAACTGTCTTTAATTAACCACCATATCATCCATATATCATTCAATTAATTTTCCATGGAAGGATTTGAATATGCGATACATGGTGCACTGGTATGTGGTGCTTCCATTTTTCAAACCAAAGAGAATTAAATTGTAACAAAAATACTCCTTGGGGGGGATTTTAAGGCAGTGGATTATTTATCTTATTGAGCCATTCAGATCTAGTTTTAACCTGAATAACCATCCATGAATGAGATAACATTATTTATGGTAGTTTCATTAATCATCAATTCTATTATGAGAATTGGAAAATCATTTTTTGGGTCGTTCCGGTTGAGGTCCCTGAAATCGATGTAGACCCTGATATGCATGATCTTATTTTTAATAGAAACTATATTCTCCATCCATATGGGATATTGAACCTCCCAAATGAATCTATCTCTAATGAATATTGTCAACATCAACCTCTATATTGGAGGCAAGCATCGAGTTAGTCCTTCTGTGAGATTTCTTGTAACCATGATAGTCCTCTAGAAGGCCTAGGTGGTGAGTGGACACCTTTGGATCGAGGCCCAAAATTTTTGTATAGTTCCAAGAAAAAATATATCGATTATTCTTTAGGAAGAAGGTGTATATAGCTTTCTCTTTGGAATACATGGCCACACTAATCAGAGTGGGCCGCGGGTCCTCTTCCATACCCAGGTTTGTGTTTTTTCGAGATCATCAATGATAGTAGAGACAGCTTCCTTGAAATAGGGAGGGGCATCCCTAAGAACTTCTTCTTCTTACCCTTCCACATCCCCCTCATCCTCATGTTCCTCTTTCTATGGGGATAAAATTCTTCAAATGAGATCTTAAGAATTGTTAAAGGAATCAAAATCCAAGTATTTGGAGGTGAAAATAGATGCTTTTACCCTAGATGACTATTGGGAATTTTCTGTAGGGGATGGAGTGAAGGGAAGAGGAGTGCCCTCACATTCTTTTAGCAATGATACATCCTCCTATACCTTGGTGAGAAAATCTGGAATTGTTTGGATCCCTGAGGATGGGTTGGGGGGATTTTTGTTTGAGCATTCACTATCACCCTGAGGTCCAATGTACTTTTCAACACTATCAGGATCAGTATCCATGACTGGGATCATGAATATGGCTAAATCCATGTATGAGTTTGGACTCATGCACTCCACCTGATTTATGGGGAGTATGTATTCTTCTCCAAACTACCTAAGAAGGTTGGTAAGGGTTATTTCTAGTCCGTTTGGGGCAGCAACCCAATCGATTCCATTGGATGAAGACTGCTTCCCTTCCTACTCATAGAATCCTACATCAATGTAGTGCGATTCCCTTGATTCGAATGAGGATTTATCAGAATACAATGTCCCATTTTTCCCATCATCACTATATTTGAGGAAATGATGTTATAATGAGGGAATTACCTCATGTTGATGTAGCCAGGGCCTTCCTAGTAGGACATTGAAGGCCATATCTTCCAGACCACCAAGAATTCTATGTTATCCACGAGGTCTTCCAGCTAGGTTTTGAGCTTGATTTGGAACAAAAACTTATTTTCACTTTTCTCATACCCCAAAAAGGTTTTTGTGAAAGTTGTTAGATTGTCTTCATCACTTCCTAGAGAGTGATGTGTCTATAGTGGGATGAGAATAACTCTGAAGCCATTATTGATGAATATTTTTTGAATGTCGACACAATTTTTTTCAGACACTTATAGGGGATTGATGTGACTTTTCATAATGGAGTCTTCATCTTGATCCATGAAGGAAATAAATGTATTAATTTATATTGGAACATTCTCTTCCTGATAGAATTTAGCAAATTCTACTTCGGTTTAAATTTATAAGGACTCAGCAAAGCTTCTATGAGAGCCTCCGCGAGATCCACTAATAGGTTTATTGCTTCCAGAATTGAAATCTTGGATGAGACCTAGGCTAGATATTTTAAGAGATCATATTTCTTGTCTAAAGGATGACTCTTCCCAATTTTTGGATTCTCTTTCATAGGTGCTTTAGGTACTTGAGCCTTGGATGTAGATGGTTCAGCCCCTGAAACAGGAGATGGTGGTGCTTCTGCACTTTGTGGAATTGGACGAGCATGTCTGCCTGTATGACACATGTGGTTATACATATGTTCATATTCTAATGGGTACTTCAGGATGATCAGGCTAGAGTTTCTTCCGATGAGGGTAGACAATATTTCTTGTTCCTATTGTGTTTGTTAAAGGGATCTTCCATGAGTCTCTACAACATTTAAGGTTTTAGTGGAAGTGCAGATCAAGATTAGGTTTCTTCCATGACTGTGTATTCCTAGGAAAACTCATATTCTACGGAATATTCCTCTATTTCCTTGATTGGGCAGGGGTAACTCAAGCTTAGAACCATATTCATCACTAGATAAGGGATCCACTAAGTGGATGACATTTATAGAGCCGATAATCTGTTCCTCATATGATAATGACTCTTCCTGATTGAATTCTTCTAATGATTCCATTTTCCGGGGTGGTTCCTATTGCTTTAGATCCATTAGAATGAAATCTTAGAGTGTCAAAGATAGCTATGGACTTGGTGTAAGCAATCCTTCTTGCACTTGTTCCCTGCCTTCTCAGACCTTAGAGGATTGTGGGGATGAGGATGTTGGTTGCATTGTATCAAGAGTTGTTAAAGGCATAGTTGGTTTCTTCAACTATACTAGGATTGTGTCATGGGCTCAGTTGGATGTATTCCAAGTCATGTAACTATTAAACTTCTGATCCTTCTTACTAATGATCTTTTCCACTCCCCTCCTTCATCTGAGATAGTAGTGGAAACATATGCCACTTGTGCTGGTGATGTTACCTGCTTAACTTGTCTAGAATCTATCATTATTTTTAGGAGATATTTGAAGAAGAAACACCCTTGGATGGTGTTTCTGAGTATCTAGTGATAGGGAAAATAATCCAGTCATTCATTGAGACCTACTTCATTGGCCCTCTTTGGCTCTAGTATCCAAATCAAGTTACAATTCATAGAAGCTATGAAGTAACCACGGACTTGATTTTCTTGGAATGAGTAATATTTATTTATCCATTACTAAAATTGATGTATTCCCCCATTTGATTGTCTTGTCGAGGAGAGGGTGGTTTCTATCATCTAGAGGGCCCTTCATGGTTTAGTTGGGGTCTTGGAGCTTGATCCAATGAAGGGGGTGGCATAAGTATAACAAAAACAACTTCATCTCTCCTTACCCTTTTTCTTTGTGCCGATGGGGATGCCTGAGAATTAAGATTAGTCTATTACAAAGAATCTTCTATCCTATGAGAAATTAAGGAGAAATATTAGAACCCACTTGTATATTTCACAAGAATGAGTGGTGTTTGTAGCTCTCAGAGATTATCGATGCACATGGAAAGAATACCATATTAGGGGAGTGGCCTATTCAAGGAGTAAGTTAGACCCTTCCATCTTTCAATAAAGTTTGAAAATATCTCATTCTCCAACTATTTTTAGTTCATGAGATGACTGAATATTTTCTTTGGTAATGTTGAACTAAAGTAGAATAGAAACTACTGCTAGAGGTCTTACCATCCTATGATTGATTATCTGATAGACTGGTATTCCACACAAAGGAAGAGCCTTGCAGATTCCACACGTGGCATCTGAGTTTCACTGATTTTTGTTTCTCTGTGGTTCTCATCATGGGTCCACAATAAGAGGAGTAGTGCATTAGATTCTACTCTGGGTCCCCTGAGATATTGAACACTGAAAATATAAGATTACCCAAATTTTTTGGAGGCGGTACATTTCTCACCCAGTCGAGGTAAGATTTCTTTTCTGATTGTATTAGAGTGTTCCGCCACTCCATTTCTTCCATTAGAGTTTTTAATATCTAGATGGTATTCTGGATCCCTTGATGCGTGTCTTGTTGGACATGTGCATGAGAAGGTGAATCAAGAGGCAAGATTGGATGTGTTGACACTGATGAGACTTGAGGCAGATACCAAGATGGGGACATCTTTTTTGGATTCACTTGAATCTGTTTCAGTTTCTTCCCCAATAGAGAGAAATATTTATATCTTTATAGGATTGGGTTTAAGTAGACTGATGGTCCTGGAACTACCTTAAATGAGCTTTATAACCTTGCTTCATCTATCAAGATGATCTGGTTAGGAAGAGGTACATCTGATGTAAGTGTGTGTTGACTCTCCACCATAGGAACATACCAAGTAGGATGGATTTCTCATTGCATCTCAAAATTGATTCACCTTAGCTCTTTCATTTCTTCCTCCTTTCAAGAGAATATCTCCTCAAGCATGGGGAATCATCTTCATGAGGAGGAGGAGGTGGGTTATAGAACTTGATCTTATTCTTATCCTTGCTGGGGATATTTTCAGGAGGTAATGGTGGATTAACTGAGGGGGAACCCAAATTTAGGAAAACAATTTGGTTTCGAGAGTGTACACCTCTGGGCTTGGTGTGGACCATCTCCAGAAGGGAACCCACTTCTCCTGTTTCCACATTCTTTTTATCATTTTCAGTGAGGTTTGTAGGGATAATTTCCATGATGGTCACTGATTCATACCGCATTAGGGGTGTCATACTAGGTATTGAGTGTTAGGATAACTTCATGCATATTTCATTGTATATTATCTATCCATTTTGTGATACTCTTTAGGTTTCTTGGAAAAGATTGAATTGAAGGGAGCCACAATATGACCTTGTAGTATGCCTCCTTTACGAAGGATGTTATTCATGGTATGGTATGGAATGAGTGGCCCATATATCCACTATTTTCATTAGACAGGAGAAGAAAAAAGTCTTAAGGGTGAGAATTTGAGGTAAAAATGCCCCCAACCTTGTGGGCTGGGTTTTCTCCCATTCATCAATAGATGTGGCACAACCTAGATTTATTGGTCTTATGGAAGAATTTTGTATTAAAAATTCCCTCAAACCAATAGGATGAGGTTGGTACTATATTTCATTAGATAATTCAACTATTACCGCCTTCTTGATCTCATGCATTCCCATGCAGGTGTGATCTAGATATTGTGCTAGGGTTGCACTTGAATTACTTGCTTCCAAGGGCATGATTAATGATCATTGATTGGATTACCTTAGATTAGAGACCTTCTGGATGTCTTAAGTACCCTAGTTTAGGATCTTATCTATGGCTTACTCCCATTGGGCTTGACACATCTGATACTCACTCAAGGCCAATTATTATTGAGCGTTCCTCCTTTCCTAAACATGGAATTCATTTAACTGTCGTTTGGGGATTATGACATTGCAGGATGTCACTTCAAGTGGGTTCAGTTAGAAGGGAAGTGGGGTGAACTGTAGAGCTCCATGCATCCTTGGATATGAACACCATACTGGGCGTTGCTAATAAGGTAGAACAACTTGTGAAACGATTTGAGGTAGGCCAACTCAAGGTATTTCTTTTGACTTTATGACTATGTATGTCATGTAGAAACAATTGATTCTAGGTCAATTTTATGGTGAAGTGCTCCCATGACATTAACATGGTCTTCATACCCATCGTAGGAAACATCTTTTCTTTTAAATAGTGGATTGTTTACCAAATATTAAGGTGAATATTATCCATATATTCTTATGATAAATCTCATGGTATATTGAACTGAGAAGTGGTCGTGGGACAATACATCATTGGTATGTCATCCCTAGATAGTTTTTTCTCAAAAGCAACATATCTTTTTGTTGTTCTACCAGGGACTCTTTTTCTTTATCCACCCTGTTTGACTACTCCTTAATTATTTCATTCCAAGCAATGGGGCTGTCGGGAGTCTCGTTACCATGCGAATGGAATGGGGGTGGATCCAAATATGAGCATAGCCCCAATACATCCTATGGTTAATAAAGGATATCTCTTTTCATAGAGAGAGTATCCATCATGTCATACTCCATTTTTCTAAGTGCCTCAACATAGGAGGGACTTCTTGCATTTGACCCGATGAGGGGGGGACCTTCTCGCCAGCGTGAATTTTGACTGTAGGGATGACCTTCGTAGTCAGTGCTGTAATGGAGAGGAATAAAATTGTAACTTAGTGTACAACCATAGAGGGGTCTTCTGTAGTGTATATCCATGGGGAGGACCTTCAGGGCATACCACAACAAGGGTAGGATGTTCTTACTGCTTTACGTCATTGATGGGAGGGCCTTCACAATGATTTTTATCATGGAGAGGACTACCATCATAGATCTGGATGAAGGGAGAGTATATATAGTGTAACTTATAGGGAGGGCCTTTAGGATGTACTGTAATAAGGGGAGGACCTTCTCGTTTCTTTATGTCACTATAAGGAGGGCCTTCGTAGCAACTTCCATCACAGTGAGGACTACCATCACATATTAACGTCCGACTACATGAAGAAACATATGTTCATGGTATAACATGGAGAGGACCATCAAGGTGGACACCAGAAAAGGGATGAAATTATTTCTATCCAATATTCTAGTTAAGGGGAAGGCTACCCTAACATGCATCAGGAGATAGGATCTCATGATCAATCATTTCTATCCCACAGAGTAAGCCCCCCGTGTGTGCTCTAAGGAGGACCATCAGAGATATAGGTAGAAACATTGTGATGATTGCCATCACAATTTCTACCACATCTTCTATAATTTAGTAATGGATTAGTATAATCTTGATCATATATTAATAGATATCTTATGGTGTCAATAACTCCATCTTTTAGTAGAGCACAATCATGGGCATGATTTTCTTTTTCCAGATGTCGTTGGCACCTTTCATTTTTTGTAACTCTCTTGAATTAAATTGGGGACACATGTTTTTGAAAATGGCATTCATATATAAGAAATTTTTTGGTTGGTTCTCACGATGTCACTAGAATACGCCGAAGGACATCTTGAATTCTGATATGGATATATGCTGACCCTAGAGCAACCACCAGGTTGGACCAGTGTCCCCCTGTTGGAATGGGTATTTGTCCCCAATACATTTTTCCTTATATAATGGAATATGGAATTTGACCCTCCTCGACTGAAGTAGGGATGTGGGTCTGCTCTAGGGTGACTATCTGATTTTGTGGACGAATCACCCCGCCCGAGGAGACTGGGTAGTGGGCCCAACTCCTCTTTTTTTTTTTCTATTGATGCAATGACAACTTGATATGTCTGGAGGATATAGTTTGGGATCAACATATGATCCTACATAATAGCCAAGATGTGTTGAGATACCTCTTTAGCTGGAAGGGGAATGAATTCCCATTCTGATGTCAGAGCAAGAGTTTGTTCCTGCTCTGTACACCCATGGGTTTCAAGTGTGTATTGGCGGTTCTCCTGTTCCGGGACAGAGGAATGAGTCTTCCAATGGACATATACTATGGTTTCCACCATATATGTTTGGTTGTCTTTTTATGAATCCACATGATTTGGACTTTTCTCATATTTTATTACCAACATATTTGACAGCTGGTCTTTCAATGCATTGGTAGTGTTATATGACTGATGATGGATTGCTTCCCTATTTGGTTAGTGGGCTTAGTGTGCAAAATCAAGGATTTTTTCTTGCTTATAGCTGGGTTCCTTCTTATTTGGATGATTATATTCTTGTAAATTGGAATATTGTTTCACCTACCTATAATTTCCCACTATTTGTTCTTGGCTAGACCGACAAGCGTTGGTGGGAATTTGCACCGACTTGTGATGTGCCACCATGTATCCATGGAAGGCATTATAAGATTGAGAGGTAATATACATCTAATCATAGTTTGTTTCAATATTTTTGTGTAGCGCTTGAGAAGAGGGGGAAAATTAGTATGTCTACCCATTGTACACCGTCGTGTTTGTGCAGAAGTTCTCCTCCTCTGGAACTAGGGTGATAACCTGCTATCAATTATGAATTTTACTCCCTTGATAGATAGCCTTTGGGGACCATGTTCATTGGACCTCAGAAAGTTCCCTTAGAAATATATCCTCTTCAGAGCAAGGATATCGGTTTGTACGCCTCTGGTAATTATTCCCTCCAACATGATCCCACAAGAGGAGTTCTTATGCAGCTAAGATGAAGTCATTGGTGTTGAATTTATCTGTATTGCTAAGATAAGGGAGGTGATCATTTTTTCATTCTGGGGATATGATCTTGAAATGATTTGAGATGTCCAGTGGGGATATCATGTACTGGGATTCCAATCATGGATGAAGAGGCAGATAATGATATTTCACTGATTAGAGGGTCTACCTTGCAGCCACCACCATGGGGAGAGTACCATTTTGGTGGTACTCATTGATCAGTGTGGTTGAAACCCAGTTATGAAGAAACATAGAAGGAGATGAATTAATGTTCTTCCGGGATCTAGTCACATATGCATATGCTGACACATGTGTCTAAGAAATTTTTTAGGATTCCATTTGTATTGAAGATTTCTCTGTGAAATTCAATATATATATACATGACATATATAGAAAAAAACACTGTCAAATTAGTATCTCATGATCACATGAATTATTGATAATATTGCTTGTCCCTCTTCCTTTTTGACTGAAAGGGGATTTTGGTGAGATAATACTGCCACCTTGGTTAAGGATTCATGTCGGGTTCACCATTTTTGTTTCAACCCGAGGGGCGTGTGTGTGGGAGAAAAAAAATGGTCTAACAAGTAACAAATAATCGCCTATTGTTATGTAGATTTTCACATAGGGTTCACCATTTTTGTTTTGACCTGATTCCCATCGAACCCTTCATTATAAAGTGGTTTTGTGTGAGAATGTTTCCCCATGGGGATTGGACAGTGTATCAATTTTATATTGAAAAGGAGGTTCCATAGTTGAATGGTCCCAATGGGCAATTGTAGCGGTTTAAGTGTTTATGTAATCAGCCCATATTGGGTAATAAATCCTCAGATGGTCTCCAATGGGTTTATTCACAAAGCCAGAAACACCCAATGACCCTTTTATCCCTGATTCATGGACATACTATCCAAAAGCAGGCACTCTTTAGATGGAAATTTGGCCAACAACACTTAAGGACTCCATTGGTTGAGAGGATGGGAATTTGGGCTCATCACACCCTTTGGGGGGGGGGGGAATTATTTCATGTTCTAGTACTCTCTTATAGATTTAGGCAATGCTCATATGTTCATGAATCCTTGGTTCTTTCCAAATAATGTGTCTACAGATTACCTCATGGTCACAAAAATAATTCATGGATACAAATGGATCTGGGATTTCTAAGACAATACTAATTTAATCCACATGATGAGGTACTCTGGGGTTTATCATCATCCTGGGAGGGAAAAATTTTCTTTGACATCAGGATCTAAACCATGATATAGGCTTCATACCTATCCTCATGAGATAAATTGGGTGATGCATAGTTTAGTTTATGTTGGGGCTTATAACATAGCAGAGTCCCTTTGTGGGGTCATGATTGGGGATGACACATTGGAGCTTCCCATTTGACAAGACATGGTAGGGGATTACGCTGCAGAGGAGTCCTTTCGTGAAAGAGACACTTCGGGATTATTCCTGAAGAGGATTCCCTATTGAGTTGGGGGGAAATATTATTGGTACTTAATTTTAAAGGGAATTTCCCTTGAGATCAGACCTTATGAAGGCATCCGACGTATCCTGGTTAGAGCAGGAATCAGAGTTCCCATAGTTCAATTATAGATGGTGTGGATGTTGTGATCATCATTAACCTCTAAGCCCACATGAGTCGTGCTTTGTGTAAAAAACAAGAGGAATCTATAGATATAAAAAATCACACACTTTCCCTTCTCCTATGGTGGAAATGGAGGATGATAGTTGAAGATGCTATGACTGCTGGCCGAAAGGGAGAGAGAAGGACTTTGAATGTGCCAACTCTCATCCATGTTGATATCCAAGATAGTCACATCTGGTGATCTATCCGTACAGATACCGGGCTGAGGCAAAGAGTATCCAGAGTGACCCCCACCTGAAAGAAGGTTAGGGAATTACCTTAGTGGGAGTTCCCTAAAATAGGTTCTAGGAAAGGGGATGAGCACTGTTTCTCGTCAAACGGGAAGGAAAGTGTGATTACCCTGACTTGTCATTATCCCTTATTGAATGGAAAGGACAATGATTACCCTTAATCCTGAGAATGGGGAGGTTACCATTATTATCCCAAGGTTTGGATTCAGGTTACCATGGTAATATAGAATTAAGAACATTCTGAGGGACCGTACTGATGCAGTGATTACCTTCATGACTCAGCTTACTATAGGTATGTAGACTCAGATGGGCACGATGCACCTGATGGTCTTATCAAACGGGTCCTATAGATTTGGAAGAGTCTTTATCCTAGTTCCATTGAACTATCTTGTAGATGATCCATGGAGTTTGGTACAGGTATGGAAGGACATGATTAGAATTAGAAGGTGGAATGCCTAAAGGAACCCTATTCCACATACTGCTTCCTCATGCTGGATGGGGATCCCTCCACATATAATATTTCTATGTGGGTAGAGGGGCTACCCGTGTATCAAAGTGGTATGAAAACCTAGGTGTGGTCCATGTACTATAGTGGTACACAACCTAAGGTTCCTTTCTCACACTATGGTGGTATTCGGTGATGGAGTCCATCCATGTAGCAAAATTCTACGCACGAAGGGTTTTTTCTGCATAGCAACGCGCTATGCGGTACGCCAGATTGAATAAGTGTAACGCCCCGACCCTAGTTACCTAGAGTCGGTGCATTATTACATTACATTGGCATGATCACGAGAAAGATCAAGTCTCGAAAGATCGATTAGTTTAGTAGCCTTGGAATAACTAGATACATCCATAATTTTTTACATTACATCATAAAAAAACATCTTGTCTTCATATCCCCTCATACTATCCCTGCAGGTCATTCATAAATTACTTCTTCATAATCCTGGGAAAAATAAAACACTGAAAGGGGTGAGCTCAGATGCTCAGTAAGGATAACATTATAGCATAAGATTTCATAAATAAGCATAAACACTTAAGGCAATTTATAACTAAAACAAAAGCCTTTTAAACTTGAACTTCAGCATAAAATGGCAAAGGTGAAATGAAATAATGCCATTTACATACTCACATGGATATTCTACTAGTCGAATGATCACATGCAATATCAATATCCACTTTCATAATGTTGGAATGCATAATGCCAGACTATCATAACCACTTAGCCAAGGCCTCGTGCCAAGACTACAAATAAGATTTTGTCAAGGCCTTGTGCCAAGACACTAGTTTGTCTCATGAGACCTACCGATGCATCGAGGAGCTATAGCGGGCTCCACCCGTCACTTATTAAGTCCAATGCATTCCTCATATGAATAAGTTTAAGCATAAAATAAACATTCGTATTAAAACTATCATACGAAATGTCAATACTTTAACCACAAACCATGAATGGTATAAAAATAGAACATCCACAGTCAAACATAACTCATTTGATACAATATGGAAGATTGTATTGTATCACATTAACCTCAATCATGAATAATGAAGGATGTTGACATAGATGAAAATAATCATCAAAACTATTTGAGAGAAATATCCCCCTTTTCTTGAAAACATTTAAAAGTCACACTATTTGTCAAGAAGCCATTTAAAAGTAGACTTTTGAATCAAAGTGTCCCATACCACTTTGAAACTTTTAAAAGGAGTTTTAATTTTAAAACTTTAATGTCCATATAAATAAATCCTTAAAACCATTTTTAAAACATGGACATTAATGAGCAAGATATAGAAGAATAAGTCTTTAAAACATTTTAAAATGGTATTTTGGTTAGAGGTTCTAACCAAAAGAGAGACACTTGAATACAAATAATTGAGGTAATAAAAACTTTGTAATATCATGAGAATAAAGGGATTCATGATATACTATGTCAAGTACATTATATACACCGCATAAAAGTGATTTGGTGTATATCAACAAAGAAGTCTCAGTTCAATGTAAATTGAGATGAAATCTCTCATAAAGGCCGTATCCTTAGGTTAAGGATAAATCAACGACATAATTATGTGTGAAAAATATAAATACACTAAATATGATTGAATATTCAGTGTAAAACAATCAAAGGATATTCACACATATTCTTGTAGAAACAACACCAACGAATTGGATATTTAACTCAACAAATGGAGATTGAGTTAAAATTACTCTTATCAAGTTCATACCGATCACTTGAGAATTTATCAATGGAGTGATTATTTGTATCAAAAGTATATCCACAGAAAGGGGAGTGGAAATTAAGGCATAATCAAATGAATAGCGATTCCACACATAATCTTGGAGTAATATAATCAATGAAATATGTGTAAAGCCAAATGAGTGGAAATTGAAATCTCAAATTCCCTTATCGATTAGGTAACTTACGAAACATACACCCATGAAAGAAGTATCATAACATGATGATGTAAATACCCATAAATTAAAGTATATTACACAATGAATACAATCATGGTCAGTACACCACATGCAATAATTAAGTGGTGAACAATGGAAATCTCACGGAATTGAAAGTGAGATAAGAAAATCCCTTACCACGTTAATCAACTGAGTCGCATGGCCAAAAGTTAATAACCACCAAATGATTTACAGAATAACATGAATATAAAGTGAGTCATGATAATATATATCAAATTGAAGTACACAATACACCACTTTCAATAATTTAGTAGCGAACAATGGAAATCTCACGGAATTGAAAGTGAGATAAGAGAATCCCTTACTTTGTAATTTTTCCTTGGTCGATGGTAGGTTTACCTCCTGTATAATGGTGAAATAATAGTTATTGAATAATACAAGAATCATTTACTTTAATATGATATCATATATGATCTTTTAACATTGATTTGTTAATAATATCTTAGAATTATCGTCATTTCGGGTGTTAACGGGTTCATTTTACTTTATATTCTTTGTTATGTGAGCCATATTCGTTATTAATGGGATGTATATTATTCATATCCAGAATGATATAAAGTCCTTAGATACTATTTTTAAATCATCAAATTATAATTATACTTGAATGGATATGATGGACAATGAATCTCATCGCGTTCGTGGAGACGGTAGTCCGCACGTACGCACGAACGCTACTTCCATTTAATTTTTCATTTTAAAAGAATTGAATCCAAATGATACATAGGTATATTATTATTCCAGTATAATATAATATTTTATATATGTTACTTAAGTTCATTAACACCATCCTTTATACGTTCCATGTGTGGTATGAACGAGTCATATCATTTTAAGGGGGCGGTAGTCCGCACTTCCTCAAATGAAATTATTGTATGTATATACAACATGAAACGAATAATGGTATGAAATAAAATGGAATTACAGAAGCTTATATATAAAATATATATCATTAATATCATATTTAATTACAGTGCCATCATAATGGCCACCATGAGAGGCGGTAAGATGTATTTGAACAATCATCGTTTCGTGAGGCGTTAGTTTGCCATCCACAGAAACATTATGTTCATCATCCATTAGATGGAGTTGTGTGTATGTGTAGTTTGAATCCTTATTATAACAAAATCCTAGTATATTGTGGATACTGGTGTTGTTACAAAATAAAGGAAATAAAAAGAGTTTGGGGGTTGGAGAAGCAAAATAAATGAAAATAATTTAAGAGAAATCGTTACCTTTAATTTAGGTAACTCACTTTGGTTGGAACCAAAGGACTTCTTGAAATGCTTTCTGCCTAAGGGGAAGCTTCAAGGAGGAGGAGAGGGATGTGGGGAGTTTAGTTGGGCAGAGTTTGGACGAGCCAAGTGGCTTGAGAGGTGTGAGGAATGAGTAGAAGTGGTCTCCTTTTATAAGGGAGAGGAGGGGCTCTTTAGGAAAGAGTGAAAGTATTACTTTATAATATAGTTATATTCTGTTTATAATGGTCCAAAAATCATTGAGGTCGAATATAAGATGACTCATATTCTAAATAACATCAACCAATAAGAATTGGACAGGTTTTAGATAATATTTTAATCATTATAATCTTATTTATTTAAATGATTTATTAATGAGGTAAACATTGCATCATTATTGTGTCATTAATAATTTAAATTATTTGATGTCTAAAAATTATAAATAAAATATCATTATGTAGGAAATCTTTTTATCTTTCTAATTAATATTTATAATCGAAAATCCAACATGTATAACCCTATGTAAAAATTGTTCTTCTAAAAGATGTAAGCTTATGCCATTTTTATTTTTATTTTAACTTTATTAATATAAAGTGTCCCTACCACATACAAGTGGCTCCAAGGGGTCCCCAAATTGACCCAAGGATGCTCATGGTCGGGTATGTGTCCAAAAATAAGTTTAGGACACGTTTTAGGGTAATTTTGTATTATTATAATATTATTTTTTAACCCTTATTTACCGGATTTACCCTTAACCATGGTAAATAAAATATTTACCACAGTAATTATTCAAAATGTCTAAAAATAAAAGTTACCTATTTACACAATTTGGACATCCTGATTCCAAATATGGAATACATTTTTCTAAATTCAAAACACATAAGTGGCAGAAATTAATTTAAAATTAATTCCCACTGTCAAAACAAAAAGCGTGTTTTTAAGAGGTAATAACTATCAAAAGATTGACACTTGTTTATGTTCGGTTTAATTGTAAAATTATGCCCAATGATCAACATTATATTAAATGGTAAAAATATATTCTAAATATACTTTAAAACCACTCAAATTCACAATTTATCACTATTAATTATTTTGATTAAAAAAGTTGTTTTTAATTAAAATTTAGTAATTTTCACTATTCATCAAAATATAAAAGTTATCCGAAAAGTACCAAAATTTCAGCCTAGGCTAATTTCAATATTCCGAATCCAAAAATGAAGTCCATTTTGAAATATAAAATATATATGATTCCAAAAATTAGGTATTACTATCCACAACGGCTAGTTTAATTAGTTGTGGTGTGTGTTAGAACTCGAGGTTGCGTACAACACACGCTATCGCATTATTCGAAGGGAAACGTACCGTGGAAGCTTGGGGTGTTACAATAAGGTAAAATGGTCCTTTAGTTTGTGGGAAGTTCATATATGAAGTAATTATGGTTTACAGTTTACCAATTAGGTTTTCATTTTTCCCATAGTATTATGCTTCCTTCCTTTTATGATTTGCACTAGGTTTATACCTTCTGGAATTCATTTGTCATTTCGTACTTCATCAATCATTTATCTTCAAAATCTTCCATCTGTGTGTTCTATCCCTATCTAAGCATCAAAAACTAGACATATTTATGTTACCCTTATAGTACCTTTTGTAGAGTTCTAGGGAAGCTATATCATTGGGTCACATGACGCCATTTGTGAAATCTCATGAAGAAATCGTTCGACCCGCAGATGACTTGGTCAATAGAGATTTTCATGGATGTGGTTTTCAGTGGTAGAAATCACCACCTCGATCCCATGAATGATGTAGTTCGTGAGACACCACTGACCTCGACTCTTCCACAAGATGAGTTTGAAGGGATGGTGTGCGAGCTATACCTCTCTGTCAAGTTTTCACCATTGAAATGGTTTGCGGGGACACAGTTCGCGGGTGGAATTTCTCTGCCCCAATTATGCCAATGATGTAGTTCACAGGGGACCAACGTCATTCTTCATTTATTTCAAGAAATTCCTAGTTATCTAGCCATTTCCTCATGGGAAAAAGTTTCTCTGGGTTTCCGTGTTCCATTTAGTTCTTGGGTAATACTATCCACGTACCATTCCTGGAAATCAGTACGCAGACCACTTTGGTTCTTTTCCAAATTCAATTTCTTCAATCTTCTTCTAAAAATTTCAATAGAACTTTAATATTATTCCTTTATAAAATTTGTGGGAGTATGTCCCTTCCATTTGTAGAGTTTTTAGAACCCTACACCCATATACTCCACAACAACAAGCATTTTTATTTTAAACCAGTTATTCCTTGAAACTGTTGAGTCTGTCTACAATATCTATCTTGATGTCTTAGTGAATTTATTGTTTTTATTTTATTTAGTTATGTAAAATATTTACTTCTCATGATTATTTAAAATTACTTTGACATATAAGTGTTTGAATAAAATGTTTTCTCAGCAAATGTTTTCTATATTTACTCTTAGAACCTATATTATTAGATGAAATAGATTATACATTTTGGTGTGTGTTATAGGTGTAATTTTTACTTGATTTTCATTAATGATTTTCTTAAAATCATGGGATAATTTAGTATTTATTTCAACATAATTATAATAGTTATTTTTTATTTTTCATAGGGTCTTCCCAACCATAAGATTCCTTGACACTTACTTATTTAGTTATCATTCCTTTGAATCAATTTTATTTTCAACCTCTTTAAACATTATATATTTATTAGTAACTTTTAATTTAATAATTATTTCCTCAACTTGTTCATCCTATTTGATGTGAAAATAATTTTCATCTTCCCTAAAATTATCAACTTCATTATTTAGATATTTTATTTATCTTATTTACTGAGTGTTTCTTTTATAGTACACTTGAAGCTCAGTTTTTACCATGTGTTATAAGTATCTTTTTTCTTCTTCTTACTCACTAATTAAGATCCCTTTTTATCTTTTAACATACTCCATTAAGTTACTAACTTTTCTAACACAATATTCTTTAAAATTACTAATTGAGGTAGATTATTCATCCTCTTAGTTACTCGACATAATCTTTTATCTTCTTTAAAAAATTTCCCTATTCTAACTAGATTTTTTTGGTTTTATTAGAACTTATTCAGTATTTCTTTCTTCAGTGAAATTATTGATCATAGTTTTCTTCATATTCCACAATTTTATTTCATTGTAAAGTTGTTTAAAAGTGTCTAATTTCACCAAACTTAAATAATTTAAGTCAAATTATTCCTTTTTTTACTAACCATTTCCTTTTTTATGTATTATAGATATAGGAAATTATCCTCCTATATTATTCATCATTTTACTCATCATCTTCTGAGTCACTAATGGACTCAGCTTCTTCCTTATTGATCTTGAGTTTATTCATGGATTTGAAATCTATTTCCTTGTTATACCTTTTATTGAACCCAAGTTTCTTCCTCATTTAATAGTGTTATACCATTCATCAAGGGCTAAGTATGGATTTTATCCTAGGGAATAAATCTTTTGGATCAAACCTATTAAGAATTTTTTTATTAAATTCTTGATAATTATTAAGTCTTATAAAGTATCTACAAAGTCACTAATATGACTCAAAATCTCATTAACCTTGGTAAAATTGTCATCAATTGTATCATATTCATCCATTTTGATGTGTTCAGATTTATCTCTCTAGATTTTAATTTTGGATTATTTGAATTAAAAATTTACTTCATGCATGTTCTCAGTCTTATCCCATATTTCCTAGGATTATTTGAGTCTCAATATATTTTTATACACCTTATTAGGAAATGATGATATAATTTCATTTTTATCCTTTTAATCTACCACTAGATTTATTTTATTAGAAAATTTTATGGTTGAATCTATTGCAATGGGTATATAACCCACTGTCACAATATCACAAACATCAAGGAATTATTATAAAATATTAGGAAGAATCTGATTATTCTAATCATGGAATTTATTGACATAAAACATCAAAAAACCCATGCCATTGAATTAATTTATATTATTTGTTAATTAGAAGAGTATCTCAGATGGAACCAGGTAAGATTTGATAAAATATAATGATTCTAGGTCAATAGATAAACCACTAAGAGAGGGTGTTAAATATTATATAGGATGGGGTTATATTTGGTGTCAATAGATGTTATATGTGATGATAAGGGATTAATTACTAATGTACAAGACAAGAGATGTTGATGAGAGAAATATATTCATTAGTTAAAGAAATTGGGCTATCTAGGTGAGAAAATAATATTTGAATGAGGTTTGATGTTTTTTGATGTTGTTTTAGGGGATTTTGGAACAAGTTTAAGTAGGTTACATTATATGCATATGGGAAAAATTGAATTTATGTATGCTTCATAAATTTCTTCTGGAAATTTCATTAAATATGTGAAGGTAACTTTTTATTTATGAATTCCATATAAAGGTGACTTCATATTTCTACAACCCATATAAAGGTAATTGGATACCTGTAAAAGGGTTATACATGAGTTTAACATGATGTGTAAGGGTAAACTAGACTCAATATAAAGGTACTCTAAAGTGTTGAAGTTATTTTAAGGTAGACTAGATAAGGAACTATGTTAAGGTATGTTATGTAATTGTAAGATTAAATGAGATATCATTAGTGTTCAAGAAATTATATTATGAAGAAACAATGAATAAATTAGATGATGGATTGTAAAATGTTCTCCATGGATTCAACATCACAATAGGATTGAAACTCATTTTGATTCAAGATGGGTTATTGAATTAATTAAAAAGTTAATTAAAGTATAATACGCTCTCACCGCAATATAGTGGAGACCTATAGATAATTAAATGAGAAGATTAGGAGAACCATGTTATAGTGATGAACGTTTTTTGTGAGAGGATATCCTCTATAAAATAAATAAATAGACTATTCCATACTAAATAATCAGAAGGATTTTTAGTCACCATATAAAATTAATAAAGAAGAGATAGTGTTGAAGTGACATTCTAGTCATTTTACTAATTATGATTCCCTTCGAGTCATAGGTATGTTTAATTTTGTGTTTAGTTGATATATTTTGAGGTTTTACAGGCTTTTGGGAGTTTGGAGTTAAAAAGTTTGAGTTTTAAGGAAAACATGATACGTTTTCTATTTAGGTAGACTATTAGAGTTAACCATGTGGTAAATATATGATATTACTATGTGGTTTCTAGTGGAAATTTTCAATGTTTGAGCAGAGTTTATCTAACCATGTGACTTTCATTGGTAAACCATTCATATGTTTTGGATTCGGTCTAGAGGTCATCACTTGGTCTGATCACAATTTATAAAACTATGTATTTGTTTATATTAAATCATGCAACTTGGTTTTCAAGGGAAAATGAATACTCCAGGGTTTGTTTAACCATGCATCCTAATCACACAACCTGATTTGAACTACTTAAAATGTAAATTTACCCTAATCACCATGTTTTTTAACTCTAATCTTCTTTTAATTCCTCATTATCTTGAAACATATCAGAAATGATTCTATAAGGCTTCTCCATTTTATTCACTAGTGATTATTAATCATTAATGGTGGATATCTTCAAGGTATTTATGTTTTTTTCTCTTAGTCTCTCCTATTTTACCTAGATCTATCCTCGATCAGTTTTCCACTTGTTATTTTAGAACCCAGTTAGGCCATGATTATTGGATCTATGGTCATGAATAGAGAATTTATGTAATTTATATATATATAATGGTTTGGACTAGACCACTCTATTTACCATCAACAAATGGGAAAGAAATGAGGTTTTCATCATTCTCGAGGTAGGTGACTTTATCCTGTTGTCAAACCCTTGTTATGTCTTATGTTATTATAAATTACCTTTAGTTTTGATTTGAAAAATTGATGATTTTGAATCCATGAGTGGTGATTGATCATTTATGGAAATGTACAGTTTTTTCAATAATGATATTTCTTTGAAAACTAGATTTATTCACTTGATGTGTTTTCTAAAATTCATCAAATATGATTTTGAAAAGGAATTGGTTTTGCAATCATAAAACTATTGTGGACCATTATAAACATTGTTTTATCAAAATATGGGCATTGAAATGGAAGGGTATTTTCCAAGTAAATGTTTTATGAGACATGAATTTATTTTCTTGAATGTAATGATAATATAATAGCACATTGGAAAGACCTTGGGGATTATAAAAATACTAGAATATGTGTACCATGGTGGATTTAATTATCACTTGTGGGAGTGCTCATGATTCCATGGTTTCTAGTGGATAACCTTTTGAAGGATTCAAGGTTACTATACATTGGATTTTACTTATACTGTCTAGTGTGTGCGTTTTTTCTTAGTTGTCTACAACATTATATTATGATTGTACCTTTGGTGATCTGAGAAAACATTACATGCTTGTTTACATGATATTCCCGTTTACCCACTAGATATGGATATTGATTATTAAAAATTATTTTATTCATATTCTTATGTCACATAGATATTTATCATGTTATTTTTCTTTATGTAATTGAATATGAAATGTTTTTTAAAGGAAAACCAAAGGATGATATTTTATATGAAAAATGATTTCTTTTAGAAATGTTTTAGAAATATATATTATATAATAACTAACAAATTCACATGGATATATATTATATATATTATGTTTGTTATGATTGTGAGATTTAGTTCTCACTCCCTATTTTATAATTTGGGTGTTTGTAGCATTGGTTTTTCAGGATATAGGTAAATGGAAGAGTGTCATATATAGGACGATTCTCTTAGATCGTGTTGCCTTATAGTGGGTTGGTATAGAGGTGAAATATGGTCATAAAGAGATGGATCCATGGGTTTCTTAGAGTTTTATTTTATTAGTATTATGTTTTTTTATCTAGACACTGCGATCTAGTTTGTTCGATATACCTTAATGGTTTAGTTGTTCTTTTCATATAAAATTTATTTGGATATATATTATGATACAACATTTTTTCTCTTTTATAATATGTATATTAAGGTTGAAATCATTTAATTTTATTTATATGATACCTTGGTGCTTTTCTCCAACCCATGGCGATCAAGAATGTGATTCAGACCTTACAACAGTCCAATTCAGGTGACATTATTGGTAATGACCCGATCATTTATGAATAAATTTCACTTTATTTTAATTAGTTGTATCATGGATATAGAAAAAACATGAACACTTTATATATATATAAATTATTATATCTAATTAAATTTAAATGACCATTAAGTATCATTATCATTGATAATATATCCATTGAACATTGATCACATTACTAGTATAAATATGGGTTTTAACAAATAATTTTCACCCCAAAAAAAGAATTAATGGCTTCGAATAGTAGGATCATTCCCTTTTAAGACCATTTATCAGTTCTTTCAAGGGATATAGCATTTTGGGGATTTTCCCTACACCATTCCCAAGTTGAGATCCAATAACTTGAGAATGAGAGAAACCATTTACCAGAGAAGATCAAGCTCATTGAGATCACGAACCAAACCATGATCACCGAGCAACCACAAGAAAGCCCCACCATCACACAACTTACTCTTAGGGCGTATGCTGGTGTAATAAATAGATATGTATTAGGACCCTAGAATCATGATTTTGTACATTATTTTCATATAAAACAATGTCTATACATTCATTCAATTATAGTTACTTTGTAAATGATTTTTAAATCACAAATAGTATTTTTGATTAATATTCTAATTAAATTAAAAAATATAGTTTGATAAATTAATTTATAAAATAATATTTTAATAATATATTATTATTTAATTACTTTTATCAAATATAAATGATCACATAATTTTAATGAAGTCAAATACAATTCTTATTAAGGTTTAAAAACTATTTTTGTCAAAACCTATAAATTTTTAGTAAATCCCATTTTTCATTTAAAAAGTTAAAATTCACATATTTAGAAAATTATTTAAATAAAATAATTATTATTTTTGGAATCAGGATGTCAAAATTTTGCAATAGTGAATTTTTCATAATTTTCCGAGACATTCAAATATTTGAGAAAAAATTAAATATCGAATAAATATATAATTTGTTTCATGACATCATAATGCCCTAATAGTGACGTAATAAAATACCATAAAAAGGATATTCCAGCCAATAAATGTGTTACCTCTAAAATAATGTAATTTTATTTATTTTTGATTTATTTTACAAAGCCTTAGTAAATCCTCCAAAACTTATAAAATATTTTAGATTTTTTAAAATAATTTCTTTGAGAGTGTGACTCACCTCCACAAAAACAAGGATAATATTTTAATATGTTTGGACCTTTGTCTTATAAAATATTTTTTTCCACTCCCCTTGGCTAGAAAATATGGGCAAATACCATGGTTTGATATGTGGTTTTGAATATTTTAGTGTGTAGTTCCCAAAACATAAATAATAATGAATTCCCCCTCCTTTCCTGTACAAACCCACCCATTATCCCATTACTCTTCCCTTAAACCATTTTTAGCTCTACCATCCTCTGACCCATACTCCATAGAGTCCTCCCAAGGTGCCCAAAGCTCTCAAGAATCCTCTCACAAGCCTTTGGGATCACACATTCAAGTAAGGGATCCTCACATTCCTTTCTTTCTCATTTTATCCAAGTTTCTTCGTGTTGTTATTCCATTTTATTTTCAATTAAAATTTTTGGGGTATGATTTATCAACATTTACATAATTCCCTTCTTATGTTTTATTTATGAGATACCACTTTATCTCTCATTAATGCCTTCCATGTACACCTCTTACGATGCCAAAATTCGGTAAGGGATTTCTCTCTTCTTATTTACATTCAAGTATTTCTCCCATATTATGAATCTAAATTCCATTTCATATGTTTGGATATTATGTTTTATGATCGCCTTACTGTATATTTCATGTATAAATGATGATATACCCCTTTATCTCTCATCAACCCAACTTATGAATTTCTATATAAGATGTTATGCTGCCGAAATTACACCACAGATTTCCAAGACAAAATCAACATGTATTGAATACCATACCCATTTCTCTATCAAGGGTATTTAACTTTATTCACATATACATATTTAATATTACTTATATTTATTTATTCCTCATTCCTTAAATATGAAATATCTTTTGATTTTAAATTATTCCAGGTTATATGATCCGTATGAAACACTTATGCATGAAATGAAATGTTTATAAAGGGTGCTCTATGATAGCACTCCAATGCATTAGGTAATGTTTAGTATCACGATACGCCATGTGCAATGATGGTTTAATCATGATAATTCATGTGAAATAAGGATTTAATCATGATAATTCATGGGAAATGAGGGTTTACTCATGTTAATCCATATGCGATGAGCCTTGGCTCATGCTAATATTATGTTGTATGTTGTTGCCAAATTTCCATGTCATGATAATCATGATATATCATGCCTTTATGTTCATGTTTCTCTTGTTCTCCATTGATATTCCTAATCCCTAACATGTATTGTATTATTCACATTATGCCTTGTTTACTCTCTTACTAGGATTTATAGCTTACCATTTTCTTATGTATATCCTCAAGTTATCCTATGAAATTCTAAGTTCGAAGGAATTTTGTGGTCATGTAAAATGATTTTTCAAAAAAGATATTGTATTTTATGTCTCAATATGTCATGTAATGTTTCTAATACGAAAACACACTAGACTTATCGATGTTCTAAGTTGTATTAAGTTCAATTTTATGTAATAAATCATGTTTAAGTGTGAAATAAAGAGCATGATTTTTATTATTGTTATTAATGGATAAGTTTATTTATTTTTGGGATTAGGATTAGAAAACTATAGTGAAAGCCTTAGGTATAAGAATAAGTATAAACATACCTAAATATTGGTGAGTATAGAGTAAGTGTTTTATCAAGAAAATATATCCCTATCTGGATATGAACATGTAGAGGTGGATTTAGAATAGATGTATCGAGGGGTAAAACCTGAAAACACCACTTTAAGATAAACTCGAATGAGAACTGGTGCACGACAATGGTCCTTGATGCACTCTTGGTTTGAAACTCCTAATGGATATGCCTTGGAAAGTTCATAGTCTCAGTATAAACTATTATTAATGGAACAAAAAGAAAAAAAACCCAAATGGATATATGTTAGGAAATAGATCATGGATAACATAGATTAAATCCTAGAAATTTATAAGTTATTCATTTAATGTCATTGGATTCCCATTTATGTGTTAAAATAATCATCCATAGTTTTATTTTTTACTCTAGAAAATGGATGGTAATAGGATAAATCATGTTAACAACTGATGCGAAGGGAGAAATGATGAATTCCTCAAAGAGATTCAAAATTAGCTGGGTTCCCAAGTATAACATATCTTGATTTCTCTAAACCAGCTATCAAAAATCACAATTAAAAATTGGTACTCTGTAGAATTTCCAAGGACATCAAGGATGAGGAAGATGACATCTCATGAAAGTCCATTTGATAAATGTGATAAGGTAAATAAGATAACATTTCCTTCATGAAACAAGTGTTGAAAGAGGCACCAAGGGGAATGTCAGAAAGGGACTAGGAGATGTTTTAAGTGTGGAACAAAAGGGCACAAAGTACCCAATTTTTAGGGAAATACGGATAAATTGATGGATAAAAACAAAGTTCCATCTAAATCATCTTAAAAAAATATTGTCATAAATGTGGAGAAGATGGGAATTATCCAAGAGGATGAACTATTTCATGGGATGAGAATTATGATGAGAATTAATAATCTCTATGATCAAGGGAGCATTAAAATCCCTATGCTATGATGGATAGCGATGAATGAATTATATGAAACCACTGTATCAATGTAGTGTATGTCATAATGTATTTCAATTCATGTCATATCATTATATCTTTTATGTTTTCTATGAAATTAATTTCCCCGCATGAAATGATGTTAAATCATTTGGGAAAGCTTCTATGAGCATTGTATCACATGTTGATGGTTGTGGGAATGTTGTTCTTGAAAATATTAAAATTCTCCATTTGATGGAATTTGAGACAAAATGGCAATGTCATTACCTATGCCTCAAGGTTGTTGAAAATTGATAAGTAAAACTATCTCACACATGATCTGGATTTGGCAGCTGTGATCATTACATGGAAGATATGGAATCATTATCTCTTTGGGGAAAAGTGTGCAATATATACGGATAAAAAAGTCTAAAATGTATATTCACACAGAAAGAGTTAAATATGTGCCAAATAACATGGTTTGAGCTGATCAAAGACTATGAATTCTCAATTTACTACCATATGGGGAAAGCAAATAAAGTGGTAGACACTCTATGTAGAAAGGATCTAGAAACACTTTCATTGATGAGAATTGAAAAGGATCCAATATTCTTATATTTGATGAATATGGACATGGGAATCCTAAGGAATGGAACATAATCAATCCTTTAAAAATGATTTCTCAACCATATCTTTTGGAAATGTTAAAGGATGATTAAAAAGAGGATTTGGGAATTCAGAAGAAAGTGAAAACTATCAGAAAAGGTAAATACTTGGAGTTAATTGTTAATGAAAAAGGAATTGAGATATTTGGGTCAAGACTATATGTTCTATCAAATCCAGAGTTAAAGAAAGAACTTTTGGATGATGCACATAGTTTGAATTTATCTATTCACCTAGGAAACACAAAGATGTATTGAGATATCTGAGATCATTATTGGCGGGATAACATGAAGAAGGAGATCGCTGAATATTCATCAAAGTTCTTAGTATATTAACAATTGAAGTATGAGTGGTTTAAGTATAAGGGTATGATGCAACCATTACCCATACAAACATAGAATTGGGAGAAAATCACCATGGAATTTTTCACTAGACATCAGAATACATATAAAGGAATCAATGTTATCTGGGTTGTTGTGGATCATCTTACAATGACTGCACACTTAATTACAATTCAATAGGATTTCTCATTGGATCAAATGGCATGAATATACATTAGAGAAGTGGTAAGGTTTCATGGTGTACCACTATCAATTGTATCCAATTGAGATCCAAGATTCACCTAAAAACTTTGGAAAAGTCTCCAGTATGGTCTTAAGACTCACCTGAACTTCTGTATGTCCTATCACCCTCAGAATGATGGACAATCTGACCGGACTACCAAAACACTTGAGGACATGTTGAGATCCTGCTCAATGGAATTTAAAGGTGGATGGGACCAAAATGTTCTCTTGGCTAAGTTCTCTTACAACAACAGTTTCCACTCAAGCATTCAAATGGCTCCTTATGAAGCCCTTTATGGGAAGAGGTGAAAACACCTACATGTTGGGATGCAGTTGGGGAACAAAAACTTCTATGCCCTAAAATGGTCTAAGAAATGGTGGGGAAGGTTAAGACCATCCAGCAGCACATCAAAGATGCCCAGAGTAAACAAAAACAGGTATGGTAAAAATAGTTGACATGACCTATAATTTGATGTTGTAGACATGATATTCCTATGAATACCTACATGGATGATGGTGAAGATATTTGGGAAAAAGGGAAAGCTTAGTCCAAGGTACACTGGCCCTCTGAGATCATTGATCTCATCAGAGTAGTGGCCTATCGACCATCACTCCCACCAAACCTAACTCATGTACATGATATCTTCCATGTATCAATATTGTGGAAGTACATACTAGACCCCTCATATGTACTCAATCCAGAGGTGGTACCATTGGAGAATTTCCTATCCTATGAGGAGTATCCAGTGAATATATTAGATTATAGGGAAAATTTCTATGAAATAAGACAATGGACCTTGTCAATGTGTTATGGATAAACCACGTGTTTGAAGGAGTGACATGAGAATAGGAGGAGGTGATGAAGTATAGTTATCCTCACATGTTTTAATGTGGGAAAAGGAAATTTTGAGGGAGAAATTTATTAATGGGGGAAGGTTGTAACAACCCGATCATTTATGAATAAAATTCTATTTGTTTTAATTTAATGTCTCATGGATATAGAAAACACATTAAATTTTTATATATATAAATTGTTATATCTGTTTGGATTTAAATTAATATTATGTATCCTTATCGTTGATAATATATATGTTTAACATTGATCACATGAATAGTATAAATATGGGGTTTTAACAAATCCTTTTGACACAGACAAAAGAAGTGATGGCTTCGACCAGTAGGATCATTCTCTTTAAAGCACATTTATTGGATCATTCGAGGGAGATAGAATTATTGGTCTTTTACTTTGACTAGACCCAAGCCACGATCCATCAACTTAAGCATGAGTGAATCCATTTAGGTGGGAAGTTCAAGATCATCAAGATCATGACCCAAACCATGTTCACCGAAAAACCCCAAGAAATCCCCACCATCAAACACCTTACTCTTAGGGAATATGATGGTGTAATAAAAGAATATTTATCAAGACCCTATAATCATGATTATGTACATTATATTTGTATAAAACAATGTCTATACATTCATTCAATTATTGTTAATTTGTAAATGTGTTTTAAAGCTCAAATAATATTTTTTTGTTAATATTAGAATTCAATTAAGAAATATATTTTGATAAATTAATTTATTAAATAATATATTAGTAAAATATTATTATTTAATTAATTTTATCAAATATAAATTATCACATAATTTTTATGAAGTCAAATATAATTTTATTAAGGTTTGAAAACTATTTTTGTCAAAACCCGTCAATTTTCAATAAAAGTTGGTTTTCATTTTAAAATTGAAACTTCAAATATTTGGAAAATTATTTATATAAAATTAATATTATTTTTGTAATTAGGATGTCAAAATTATTCAATAGTTAATTTTTCATAATTTTCTACGAAAATCGAAATTTTGGGTAAAGATTAAATACCGAATAAATATAAAATGTATTTTATGACACCATAATGAACTAATTGTGATGTAATAAAATACCATAAGAGGGATATTATACCAAATATATTTTTTAACTATAAAATAATGTAATTGTATATTTTATTTATTTATTTTATAAAGCCTTAGTGAATCCTCCAAAACATATTAAATATTTTATGTTTTTAAAATGATTTTCTTGAGAGTGTGACTCACCTCCACATAAGAATGGATAATATTTTAATATTTTCGACCCTTTTAATTATAAAATATTGTTTTACACTCCCCTTTTCCAAAAACCATGGGAAAAAACATGGGATTATTTGTGGTTGTGAATATTTTTTTGTGTAGTGCCCAAAACCTAAATAATAAAAAATTCCTCCTTTTTTCCTACATAAACCCACCCAATCTACCATTCCTCTTCATTAATACCATTTTCAGCTCTACCATCATATTACCCATACTCCCAGTAGTCCTCCCAGGGCTCCCCAAGCTCTTAAAAATCATCTCTCAAGCCTTTGGGATCACAAATTCAAGTAAGGGATCCTCACATTCCTTCCTTTCTCATTTTTATCCAAGTTTATTAATGTTGTTAAACCCTTTTCTTTTCAATTAAAAATTTTGGGGTATGATTTATCACCTCCCACATACTTCCCTCATTATTTTTGAATGATATTATACCACTTTCACTTTCATTAATTCCTTCCGTGTACACCAGTTTCCATGCTGGAATTTCATAAGGGATTTCTCTCTTCTTATTTCTATTCCAGTATTTATCCCATATTATGCATGTAAATTCCATTTAATATGTTGGGATATTATTTTCCATGATCCCCTTACTATTTATTTCATGTATAAATTATGACAGAACAATTTCTATCTCATCAACCCAACTTATTAATTTCTATATGACGACTTTATGTTGCTGAAATTGCACCACGATTTTTCAAGCCAAAATCATCATGTAGTGAACACCATACCCATTTCTCTATAAAGTGTATTCAACTTTATTCATATATACATATTGAATGGTACTTACATTTATGTATTACACATTCCTTAATTTTGGAATAACTTATTATGTTTAATGATTCAATGTAATATGACCCATGTGGCGCACTTATGCTTGACATGAAATGTTTATAAAGGGTGTGCCCTAATAGTGCTCTAATGTATTGGGTAATTTTTAGTATCTTGATACACCATGTGAAATGACGGTTTACTCATGAAAATTCATGTGAAATTAGGGTTTAATCATTCTATTTCATGTGCAATGGGGGTTTACTCATGCTAATTTATGTGCGATGAGCCGTGCCTCTTGCTAATATCACGTTGTATGTTGTTGCCACATTTCCATGTTATGACAATCATGATATATCATGCCTCTATTTTCATGTTTCTCTTATGATACATTGGTAGGAATAATGCCTAACATGTATTTTATTCTTTACATTATACCTTTTTTACTCCCTTAATGAACTTTATAGCTCACCCTCTTCTTGTGTATGTCCTCAGCTTATTCCATGCAATGCTAAGTATGAAGGAATGTTATGGTCTTATAAAATAGGTTTTCAATAAAGATGTTCTATTTTATATATAAATATGTCATTTAATGTTCCTAATCCCCAAATACACTAGACCTCTTGATCTTCTAGGTTATATTAACTACAATTTTATGTAATAAATCATGTTTAAGTGTGAAATAAAGAGTAGGGCTGTTATTTTATTGGTTGACCTAGGTTGGTTTATTACAAATTGTTATAAAAGGGACAAGTTATCATGGAAGAATATGGTCATGCATGTGTTTCTCCCTCTTATGTCTATGGGTTGTTGATATATTGGATATAAGACTATCATGCCTAGATAGGTAATATGGGTGTGTTCTTAGATACCTCACTTTGGTGATATGCCTCAAGTTACCATGGGATGTATAGGGTATTCTAGCATCCTTGTTTGTAGTTTTATCATTTTGGTATTCATTTGTATAAATTTAGTTTATGATAATGGAATAAAATTCTAGTCTAAATAGGTTTCACCCTATTTGTTTTATATTTTATGGTTCTTACAAGAAGAATGACTTATAATGCTAGAGAAGAATTTGTGGGGAATGTACAACAAGATAAGCCTCTGGTTGACTCAGTTTTGATGAAAATGATTATCCATATGATCCAATCCATGGAATACGTTGCTAACATTGAACCAAAATAGAGGGTGTACCATGATTCTGAAGTCACTAAGACGTATCCACTGATCATTAATGGTAAAAATACCCCTCCTCTTGAATAAAAGGATTGAATCAAGAGGATTGATTGGATTTTTCACTTCCTACAATCTCTGAAAGACTCTAAGGATGGTTTCAACACTTATATTATTTATGGGATGAGAAGGAAGTGGTGGTAAAAATCTTTTATAATCCAAGTTATATATAGATCTCACCTAGAACACTTTCAAGAAATACTTCAATAAAAATATCTATCTTGAAACACTGAGTGTATAAGAGTCATGAGAGTTCATTTCTTTGGAGTCGGTAGATTATTCTATCATGGTGTATGCTACTCAGTTTTATGTGTCAGAGCATTGGTCTCAAGAGATTGTTTCTAATGACTATATAAATGTATAAATATTCAAAATTGGTTTGAGGATTTTGGGTTAGAAATAGTAAGACACAAACACAAGTGGGGGAGGGGGTGAATTTTGTTCCTTTAAAAACATGAAAGAAATAAAAATTCATTCTTTTTTTTAAAGAAATAATTTCCATATACTAAAAGGAATAAAAGGAAACAAAAAATAAATAAAGGAAAGAGAATCAAAAAGTGATGTATAGTTTTTTTGGGTAGAGAAATCTTCTAGTCAACTCCATTAATGCTCTACTCCATAGGCTTGGTGATTTTCACTAGTATGTCCTGTTATCTGGAGACCTATACTCTTAAGTGTAAGAAGTTTACATCTTATAACAATGATTTTTAGGGACTTCTAGTTATTTTACAGGGAACCAATATATCCAAATATTAGTATAAGAATATGACACTCAATCATGAATGAGTATGAGCAGTCTACACTTTAATATAAAATAGGTGAGATATAGATTGTTGTGTAATTGGTTTGGATTACAATTCCAGTAACAAATAATAGATGAAAATATCATTAATAATGAAAAACAACCTAGAAATGATATTTAATAAAGAGATATTTTTTTCTTTAAACAATATTAGAGAAAACGATTCATATCCCCAAAGTGTAGCTATGATAGGTTCTTTGTTGAACTTCAGCAAAAAATCAACAAAGAGATACAACATCAGTAACAACATGTTGATTAAACAGATAAGTATCAAAACATGTCTGTTTTCAAATTGTAGCTCTTCTGTGCTGAAAATATGATATCATAATATTATTTTTTAAAATGCATCTATAACATTTTTGAGAATAATAATCTCTTGGTATTTAACAAGAATATCAAATTTCTTCTGGTCAAACACCTCCAAAAATATCACAAGAAATATTGTGATTATAAAACCACACATCATGATTTGAATTTTAATTTAAAAACTTAATGAAAATAATAAATTACATAATAAATAATAATGATTTAATCCTTTCAAAAATATCCTTTGAATTTATCTTTAAATAGATTTAAAAGAGATATTGAATCCGGTGGGACCATTATATAAATAAAGAAAATAATTCATAATTTCAAACTCTGTATTTGATTGAGTCAAATGTAGGATTCCCCTGCATAGCAATTAACTTCAAAAGTATAGCTAATGACGTACTTCAGATTCAGAAAGTAGGGATGATGATCTATATTTTTATTCCTTAATTGTGTGGTTTCTTAAAAAATTATGGTTTCTAATCAATATATTCACTCCAAACATATGGTACAAAATTATGGTTCCTTACCAAAAGTAAGGTTTACAAATCACAAATTCCACTTAAAACACAGGGCATAAATGGTGCTTATAGAATTCTTATAAACATTTCCAAAATGATTATACTTTGATAAATCAAACAATCTTCCACTAGATTAAAATAAAAAATATTTCAAAAATAAATATAATTATTCTAGAAACCGGTATCATGAAATCCACTTAAAGTAACTACATTAGTAATACAAATGTGGGTGTTTGTAAGCATAAAATCAAACTAAAACTGTTGTACCAACACATGCATAGTGATATCCCCCTTTTATAATCAAGAAACCAATAAGAACAATATAATCATAAACCCAAAAATATATTTCTAAATTAAATACCATATTTTTCCCATGAAAAAGGTTTTACAAAGATATTTCTCATATTTATTTCTCAAAATATTATCCCATTTATTTACATATTTAAGCACATCCAATTATCCCCCTTTTTGTGACAACAAAAATAAAATTAATAAATAGATTAATTGACATTTTATATAGTAAGATATATGATGAATGATATTAAACTGAGAAAAACATGAAAGAGGGAAATTAAAAAAATAGAACATTTTGTTATTTTAAAACAACCAATATTTACAAAGATATTTTGGATTTTATTTTAGATAGGCTAGTGGGGAGTAAAATAATAGAGTATTTTAGAAAGTTTAAAGTGTTTATCTTCACACTCCAAACTACAAAAAAATTTATGCCCAATATCTTGAACTGCTAACAATTGTTATATTCTTATTTGAATATATATATATATGATATATCTAAGAAGATGAGAAGTTTTTAACTAAAAACTCCTGTTTATAATTATAATTTAATTTAGAAATAACCCTTTGTTTAATATGATTTATTTTTCATACAATATTCACTTTAAACACATTATAATTAGTTCTTGAAATTAGGATTTCTTGTAGACTTTTATTCCTCTTTTGAATATATTGAAATTCAGTTTTGGAAACATATGAGTTTTCTAGCTCTTAAAATGATTTACTAAACCTTTTTAAATATTCATGCAACTTTAATACTTATATTTTAAAAAGATTAAACTTAAACACTAACTCTATAAAACCATAAATATCATTATTTATATAGAATGACTCATCATCATCATCATCAGATGGAGACTTTGAAGAGCAAATTCCAATTTTATCTATTTGAGAAGATTGAACATCTGGTTCATCAAATACAAGGATATATGTACATTTTCTAGAATTTGTTTTTCATATAATCTTCAAATAAAGAGTCTTACTATTCTCTAAAGAAATTATAAAAATAAATACAATAAAATTAATGTATCACACCTTGAACTCTTAGTATTTAAGGATGACATATATCATATCTTGATTGGATAGTCTCTTTGGGAAGTTTGAATTGGATTCATCAGAGGTTAATGATATTGAAATTGCAAAGAAGAAAGGTGAAAGGTATGTAAGGGTTGAGGAATATTTGGGATATTGGGTTTTAAGTAAGAAGAAGAGTTTTATTCTAATGGTTTCAGGCAATGTTTCAGATTCTCAAGCCAAAAAATAGGGTAATAATTTTATATTTTTAGTTGAAAATATAATTTTTCCTAAGAAAATATTAGGTAATAATTAGTTTAATTAAAAAAAATTTGAAATATAAAATTTGTATATTAATTAAGCAAATTTACCAAAAAATTAATAAAAAAATACTTTTTAATGAAATTGAATAAAACAACATTTATTTATATAATTAATACATAAAATAAAAAAATCCCCCTTAATTATGGATTTCTTCTCCAAAACTCGTCTTTATAGGATATATAAACCATTTATCTAATAAAATAAAAATTAATTTTTAAAGAATTAAAAATATTAACAATTTAACTCAATGAATAATAATAGATATTTAATCATATGATAAAGATTAAAATAAATCCTCATATGTAAAATATTTAATTTATGAAAAATAAATAATTCATGGATTTTAAAATTTTAGCTTTAAGGATATTTCTTTTTTGATAATGATCTACTTTATAGTTTATCAGAAGTGAAATAAATCATTATTTTTCAAATAGCCACTAAAAAATATGACAATAGAATTTAGTTTTATATATCTGAAAAATATAAAACACAGGTGCCTTTTAGTACCCATATGCTTTTGGGTTCAGAATAGTTACTAACTAAATATTTTGGTAACCAAATCTATTTGTTTTGTATATAAACTCTAAAATTAAATCTTGAAAATTATTTTGAACAATGAAAATTCATGAAAGCAAAAAATTGATTTTTTTTAAAATCAAAATAATTAGAATAATGTGTAATTATTCTAAAGTTATAATATTTAATAGTTGATACACTATTTATTATTGAACTAAGTAAAAAATAATTTCTAAATAATCTGGGTTTGCCTCTATTACTACCAGTACCAATATTAAATTTATTATAAGCATTATTTTTACCAATAGTTTGATTCAAATAGTTTTCTCCCTTGATAAGAATATTATAGGCTTACTTTAAAGTATTAATATCATCTAATATTAACTTAATTTTATTATCATTCAATGTACAAGAACTCTTGGAATAATAAGATATTAATTATTCAAAATTATTTGAAAAAATTTCATTTTTAATTGAAATAAAATCATCAAATTTTATAACTTTTCTATCATATTTATTTAAATATATAGTTTTTTCAGCATGAAAAATATTTATTTATTTCATTATAAGATAGAATTTTAGAATTATAACTTCTAGAGTAAGAAAAATGTACCTCATTAACATGATCCATAAGATATTTTTTTACCTTTTTTTTTCATACTTATCTTTAGAGTTTGTAGTGGATTCATCACTTGAATCATAAGAAGCACTTTATCTAGTATTATTTACTTTATTTCCATTTTATTTATAATTATCTTTCCTCTGTTCTTCTAGAACATGATAGTCATATCTCATATGACCCTTTTTCTTTCATTCATAACATCTCACTTATTTTTATTCATTCTTATTTAACTTCTCTTTTCTCCTTTTTTACAGTTTTCTTAACATTTTAGCAAGATATAATAGTCTTTTCACTTAAATAAAAATTAATTGAATCATAATATTATTTCTTTGAATCTTTAAGTCCAACTATTATAATTTTTAATAAAACCATGGTGTTCAACTTCAACTTTCATCTCAACTTCACACATTATTAAGCTTCAAATCAATTTTTTCATCTTCAACTATTTAACGGATGTATATTAAATAATAGGAGTAAATATTCCATCCCAATTTGATGGTAAAACAATATATACATTTAATTACAAATTTAGTTATGGAATAGGTTCTCCCTAGGCTGCAATTTCTTTTTAAAATTATATCAATATTCTATTCATATTAATGATTCCTTCATATTCATGAATCCTGAATATATAAAATTTTAATATGTATAGTGTTATAACATAGTATTATAACATTATTAGACCATTTTTATTGAATATGGTGGAACTAATAATGTTATAATACTTTGTCATAACACTATACAAATTAAAATTTTATATATTCAGGCATACTTTCAAATCTTAGTATGAGAATATTAAACTCCACCATGACTAAGTATGAGTAGTAAAAATTTAAAAAATAAAATATATGAAATGTTTATTATTACGTGTAGTTTCATCATATAATAATAGAATCACTGACAAATGAAAACATATTCAGTAATGTATAATAAAAGTAAAATAGGATTCAATAATGAGAAATATTTCTTTTTCTTTAAACAATATTAGATAAAACACTTAGTAGATAAAAAAAATTTATGTATCCAAAGTGTATCCTTGATAACTACTTTGTTGAATAGTTGAAAAAGATTAACCAAGAGATATAGTAGTATAAAAAATACATCGATAAAGAATATAAGAATTAAAACATGTTTTCCCCAAATTATAGATCTTATAAGTATAAAAAATGAAATCACAATATTATTTTTGAATGTTCATCTATCTCATTGTTGATAAGAATAAAATATCAGTATTTAATAAGATGCCTGAATTTCTTAAGGTGAAACAAATCCAAAAAAATCACAATAAAGATCATGATAATAAAGCCACATATCATTTTTTGAATTTGAATTTTAATGTATAGAAAAAATCATAACTTCAATTTGATATAAAAAAATTTAATCTATTAAAAATTATCCTTTGAATAATTCTTTAAAAAAAATAAAAAGAGACATTTAACCTAAAAATGTTGTTGTGGATATCGTGGAAATAATCCATAATTTCAAATTCAATTGTTAACAGAGTCATACACAGGGTTTCTCTATGATGTGATCAACTTCAAAATTATGGTTAACAATGTATGGATGATTCTAAAATATGGGATGATAAACAATCTGTTTATTCCTAAAACAGAGAGTTTCTTCCAAAATTAGGGTTTCCGATCCAATTTTCACTCTAGATGCTGGGTATGAAAGTATGGTTACTTAACAAAAGTATGTTTTACAAACCATACTTTAGACTTAAAATGTAGGGTATAAATAGTGTTTCCAGACTACATATAAACACATCAAGAATACTTATACATTTAAAATAATAATAATATTCCACTGAATTAAAATCTATAATACTTCCATGATAAAAATAACTATTCGAGTAATAATTTTCCTAAAACATAATTACAATAATTTCATCAGTAACACAAATGGGGGTACTTATGAGCATTAAATTTTTTTTGGATCAACACATGACAAAAAAGGGATTGTTATTTAACCTATGATAATTTTGATGTGCGTACCCACCTTCATGGAGGTTATGTAAAATGAAAATATAGCTAATCCAGATATACATGGGAAGACAAGACTCTTTAGAGTATCAGGGATTATAGGGGGAAGCCATAGTTTGTTTTCTGGTTATAATAGTAAGTGGGTGTCCAATAAAAAGGTAGATGGATGAGTTCACAACACACAGTAGGGTTGGTTCAGCTGTTCTATAACCATTGTGAGAGAAAAGGACACATTAAACCTGATTATATGGAAGCAAGTTGGGTTTGTTACATGTGTGGGTAATCTGGTCATGTTCAAAAATTTTGAGATAGACAATCCTAAGGAATTATATATAGATCCACCTTCACCAAGGGATATCATTTTAGATATAATGAAGAAAAATTTGCGGGATCTAAACTTCATGCCAAGGGGGATGCTTATGTTATGAAGAAAGGATGGGATGATGCCATACATATCTATGTGGGGAAGTATGCACCAGAGGAGCCATAGGTAGGATCGACTATAGAGTGAGGTATGGTGTTTATTACATCTTCTATGGTTATGGAATTATTTGATTCTGGTGAAACTTATTCATTTATATTGTCCAAGATTATCAGTATTTTGGTCTTGAGGTAAGAGTTTATTACTTTCACAATTACTCTTTCCAATCCTTTGGAAAATAAGTCAGATAAGGGTTTCAAATCTCTTTAATATTAAGTGATGGTTTCTGACTATGAAACCATTTATGACTTTTTAGTTCTTGATCTTGACATATTTTATCTCCTCATTGGCATGGGTTGGATGATTAGCTATAAATACCAGATCGATTGATACAATCATTGGGTATAGTTACATTATTTTGATGGATTCACTCATGTCTTTCAGGGTGAGGGGGATCCTAGATTGGGGAGAGTAGGTCCCATTGTCTCTAGTGCTGAGATGATATAATTCCAATTATAATAAATTTTTATTGATGTTATTGATATGTATCACTGTGGAAATCTTCTATCAGTGGTGAGTGAGTATCCTAATGTTTTTATAAATGATTTTTCTAGGATACCACCTCAAAGGGAAGTTGAATTTACCATATAATTTCTTCTGGTGATGAAGATCATTTTTACCTTCATACTATATGGAACCTACTAAATTGAGAGAATCAAATTTTAATCTTGGGGATCTTAAGGATAAAGAACATATTCATCCTAGTTTTTCACTATGGAAATCACTGATACTCTTTGCAAAGAACATGGATGAGATTATCTGACTTTGTGTTGATTTCCAGATACTCAACTAAGTGATAGTTAAGAAAAAATATCCCTTACAAAGGATTGATGAACTTTTTTACAAGATAAAGAGGGATCATTGGTTTTTAAAGATTTATCTGATATTGGGGTATCATCAATTGAGTTTTTGAGATAAAGATATTCCAAATATGGAGTTCATGAGTAGGTATGGAAATTATGAGTATCAAATTATACTGTTTGGCCTTACTAATGCTCCTATAATGTTTATGGATTCAATGAATTTAGTCTTTCATCAGTTCATGGATTCAATCAAGGTAGCCTTTATGGATTTTATCCTTATTTTATCTAGATTCGTGCAGGATCATGCTAATAATTTGAATATCATCCTTGTAATCTCAAAAAACACCATTTGTATGGGAAACTATAAAAATTTCAGTTTTGGATTCAAGAGGTAAAATTTTTGGGCCATGTGTTTTTTGAGAAATGTGTCTCTAAAGATTATAAAAATATTCTATAAGTGATTTTGTGGGAATAGAATAATAGTGTGTTTGAGATCAAGAATTTCTTGGGATTATATGTTTATTATTGGTTCTTTGATTAAGTATTCACCAATCTCACATATCTTATGATTGATTTAACCCATAAGGGTGTGATGTTTCTTTAGAGTGATTAGTGAGAAATATATTTTGAGGAGTTGAAAGTGAGATTGACTTCATCTCCAGTCTTGATCCTTGAGTTGGGTTTGGGTTATGATGTCTACTATGATTCCTCATACATGGGTTTGAGTTTTTTCTGATATAGATGAGACATATAGTATCTTATGGATGTATTTAGTTATTCCCTCATGAGAATAACTACCCCATTTATGATCTCGATTTAGTGGTAGTGATGTACACTCTTAAAACTTGGCACTACTAGCACTCTAGGGAGAAGATTACAGTGTATTCAAACTTTAAGATTATGAATTATATATTCACTCATAGGGATCCAAACATCAGACAAATATTATGGGTAGATTATTTTAGACATTTTATTTTTATATTTCATACACCCTTATAAAAAGTAATGTGGTCATAGACACTTTGAGCAGAAAGTTTCCGACTTAGGGTATGAAGGAATTAGTGGAAGAGTGGTGCTTGATGGGCTTTTTTTTTCTAATATGTGTTTGGATGAAGGGATATTTGGAGGATTTATATTATATGGTTTTTATTAGGTTGGATTATCTATAGATTATCATATTTGATTTAGATAAAATAATTATGCATATTTTTTGTTCTTTAGTAGGAATCTTTACGGTGGGGAGTCCTCAAGTGAGCGGTCTTGATCTCCCAATAGAGTGTTTCACTTTTTAGGTGGGATGGTTATTTTGATATACCTGAAACAAGATTTCATAGAGGATGTAAATCAATTAAATTGGTTTAGTCACATGAATCTACCATGATATATCATGAACATAGGCGTAATTACTAATGGCCCAAAATGAGAAAATTGATTAACCATTTTGTTACCCAAATCCTTACATGTTAGAGAATCAAGGTGGAACATCAGAGATGCACTAGTTTTCTACAACCTTTACCCAGTCAACTTTGAAAATGGGATGATATATCCATGAATTTTATTATTGGGATACCATGGAATTATAATGGTAATGGTTTGATATGGGTGATTATTGACCAAATTGTAAAATCATCACATTTCCCACCTATCAAGGACTCAAATAAGGTTGAGGAACTTAGGAACTTTTATATGAGGGTGATTTTATGAATTCATGGTGTTCCATTTAATATCATGTTGGATAGGTACCCTTGATTCACATCTTGTTTTTGGAGTGAATTTTAGGCAGTGATCAGTTTTCAGTTGAAGTTGAGTATGAAATTTCATCCCTAGACAAATGGCCAGCCTAAGTGAGATATCTAAATTCTTGAAGACACACTTCAGGCATGTGTTCATTACATTAGTGGATCTTGGAAGAAAAATATTCCCTTAGTGAAGTTTTCCTATTATAATAGTTATGAGGAATCGATCAGGATGGAACCATATGGGGTGCTATATGGGATTCCTTGTAGATTTATTCATTATTGGGATGAGGCTAGAGAACGGTCCTTATTTAGACTAAATATCATCTAAGAGGTGAAAAATATTATTCATTTGATTAAGAAAATGTTAAATACATCTTATAGTCACAATAGATCATATGATGATTAGTGTTATCACCTGTTTGAGTTTAAGTTAGGTGATAGAGTTTTCATCATAATTTCACCTCGGTGGGGATATAGATGTTTAGTGAAGTAGTGGAAGTTGGAAAATCATTATGTTGAACTATTTGGGATTGTGGAGTGAATAAAGAAGGTGAATTATTGATTGGAATTTCATTCTCAGTTTAATTACTTCCATGATGTGTTTGGCATTTCTCAACTAAAGAAATATAAGCAGGAACCATCCCACATGATTGAGTGGGAGGATGTTGATATTGAACCTAAAACCTCAGTGTTTGAAAGGAAAATTCAGATAGTGGACTAACACTAGCATCATTGATACTCACACAAATTAATTATTTCGAATACCCAACTTACTACCTACAATTATTATAATTGTGATCCAGGTCTTGATTCCATAGGGAAGTGTTATTTTGTGTTTAAGTGATCAAAATAAGAAAAAAAAGATTTTTTTTAGATGATGAAATGTAGTGGGAGAAAGGGAAGTGTAAAATGGTGAGGCCCAGTGAGAGAAATATTAGAGAAAGAGACAAACAATGGATGAATTCAGGGTTCTTAGGCTATTTCTAACTGATGATTTTATATTATTCTATTTTAATAAAATTAATTAAATTATTCAGTGATCATGAAAAGGTGGAGATACACTGAGCTATCCCTACAGTGAATCGTCATAGCTCGATGAACCGTCTTTAGGATCGATTGGTTGATCTTAACCATATAATTAATCAATTCATTATAGAGAAGAGATGGATTGAACTTTTTTAATTTTTGGTACTTCATTGAATTATAAAAAATTAATGGAGTAACTACCATCACTTGTTGGTTCTTGAGTAGTTTTAAATGAAACTCATGAGAAAACAAAAATGAACAACATACTTAAAAAATGAACTGCACAAAAGTATCAATAAAAGAAAAATTGATCAAAAAAATAAAATCAATTCATCCCAGCTCGATTCCCCTAATCGAGTTAGCTACTCATGATCTGCAAAAAAATTAAAATATTTTCAAGGAATACATTGAATCAATTTGAGAACAAAATAATCAAGAAATAGAAAAATAATTCTATGTTAAAGAGGATTATCTCTCAGTCTTTAGCTCTCACTAGTTCATCATTTTTTCCTCCCATTATCTCCATTATTCTATGTGAATGATAGAAGAATGCTGATCATGAATCATAAGGTTTTGGAATGTTCCCCCATTCTCTTTTTTGATGGTATCTATATAATAGAAAAATTATGTGAGCCTCCTCTAAGCTCTCACGGTCACTGCTAGGTCAATGATCTATGACTTCCACAAGGAATGTATGACACTACACAACCTCCTCCTCTAGAAACTCAAGTGTAGCTCTGTCAACCAATTTCACCCACATGCACAAGTTTTTAAAGTTACACATTACCTTATCCACACACTACGAGTCTTTAATGATACTTTTACCATGAAAAATACAACAACAAGTAACTAAAATTGGGCCATAGAAATCATGCCCCTCAACCCTGATCCAATCAATTTTTTTGGGATTAGACATATATCGAGCATATTATATTTTAAATTTTATTTTTATTTTTTATAAACATAAATAAGTATAAAGAAATATATAAGTTTTTATATTCAATAACTTATAATTATTATAATTACAATCATTATATATAATTATAATTATATATATTATTTCTAATTATGTGTACTTATATAATTATATATATTGTACATATTTATTCTTTTCTTTGTTTTATTTTAATTGTTTGTTATTATTATTATTTACTTTTTTTCATTTATGTAGCTCTTCTCCAGGTTAAGACGCTATATTTACCTCAACATCATTAATTTTTAGTGTGAGACTCATCATACTCATGGATTAAAATACGATGGAGGATTTATAAGATTGGTGTGATGGTTTGAGTTCATCTTAAATAGTAGTGTGGGGATCTAAATTCATCTAAGGTGGTCTTGGAGGGTTCTGGTTTTATTTCGACAATAGTAGAACATGGTAAAAACCTCGCTTCAGGATAACAACTTGTGGAATAACATTGACTTATTTAATGATTACTCGGAGGCTCAACATGGGTTTCTTTGGTGATGAACAACTAATTCAACATGGTGGGGTTTGGAAGTGTGTTATTCTTCTATGACTATGGTCGGTGAAGGTCAGATCAGGATTGGCCTCATTGATGATTGACTTCGATAGTCAACAGTGGAAAGGTGGTTGCACTACTATCTGAGGTGTGATGAATATGGGGATGGTAAATGGTTGGGAAAATGGTCGATTCCTAGAAGAAGTAGATTTGGTAGTTGTGGATGTGAATTGGGTTGTAGTGGGGGATGGGTTGGGAGGAAGCGGTAGATTATGGTAAAAAGGGGTGACAATAGTAGAACATGGGTGGATGGTGGTAGATGTTCTATTTTGGGAGTTAGATTATTTGTTGGCAATAGTATATCTGTAGACTGGTAGAAAATAAAAAGGGATATTTGAATTCACTTAGCTGATTAATCAGATATTCGATGGTGTCCAGGATTTGGCTATGTTACAATTTGAGTATGTGGTGCCCAAAATATTTTCATACATGGTTATGCACTTCTAGGAATTTAGATATACGACCACCTCTCCAAATTAGCTATGTTCTGGTGGGTCGTTTGGATACGTAACTAATTGGGGTTTTCACTTACTGTAACTAAAAATAGAATAAAAACAACAACAAGATTAAAATAAAAGAATTTTAAAATAATAAATAAATAAATACAAACACACCCACACCCACATATATATATAAAAATTCCCAAATTAATTAAAATGAAGATTAATTTTTTTAAAAAAGAATAAAATGAATAAATTAAGTTAAATTAAATAATTAAATAATTTATGAAAATAAAACAATGATTAAAATTAATAATGAATTAAATTGAAAAATAAAATTACAAATTCATAAATAAATAATTAAACTAATGTCAATATGTAATTTAATGAACATTAGGGAATAAAAATAGTGGTAAATGAAAATTTAATTATTTAACTATAAATAAATTAATTAACTAAAATAAAAATGAAATTAATATTTTAATATTATAATTATAATTTAAAATTATTTGATATTAAATTATCACAAAGAAAAATTATTTCACAAAATAAATTATAATTAATTTAAAACACTTTTAATTACAATAATTGAAGAAAAAAACATGTAAAATATTAGCCACATGATATCTTCCCCACTTAATCAATTACACTCCTTGATAATTCATTGATTTTTTTAATTTTAAAAGACTCTTAAAAATAAATTATATCTTTCCTTGGTTTAAAAACATTACAAAGTGAATAGAGTAAAAAATATCCCAAAATTGTGAAATAATAATGGATCTTAGGTGACTATCACTCACCGTCTCATTACCATATCAAAATGGATTCCAGTTTAGGAGTGAAAACGTTTAGATAAAAGTGGAACTATAATTTTAAAAAAATCTAAGGTCTATTCTTTTCACTTCACTGATACAACTAAAATGATTTTTATATTGGTCAATTATCCCCTTCATCATTTATGTTAAAAAATCCCCTCACCTAAATGTGCTCATTATTAAAAAGGAACATTATTTTTGTTTTTACCATCAATTTTTATTGTGTATATAACTATGTGAAACACTTATTGAATTTGAAAAATGGATTTTATTTAAATACATAAATTCACCCAGTTCTATTGTCTCAGAGACTCACTATGGGATCCAATTTTTCCATTTCACTCCAAATTCAAAGTATTTATATGATTACCATTTGAGTTATCTACCTAAAGCATTTTCTAATTAAGATATTTTCCCCTAGTTTCAAATTAAAATATATAGTTTTCTAAAGTTAATATTAAAATTATACAATGATATCTTCTATCACACTCTCTTTCATAGTTCCTAAAGTGAACTTCCATAAAAATAGTGGGGAAAAAACAAAAAAAATCCTGAAATTTTATAAATTTTGTACTCATGGAAACCCCTAAAAAAGTGAAATTATCACCTAGGTAGGGAAAAATAGTGCCATTTTGTTTTTGTTCTTTTCTTGTTTTTTTATATAATATTTTTTTCCTCTTTTATTAAACACATAAAGTCAAATTTTTATTTACATTAATCCTAAAATGAAACTTAACAGTTAGTAAATTTGAAAAGATTATAGGTATTTTAACAGGTTACAATGATGTAAAGTCTAGCTTAATTAATACCCATCCCCCACCCACAAAACCCAACAATTTCCCCATTGTTGAATCTAAATGAAGGAGATAGTGTCATTGAAAAAATGTTCTTGATTCAGTAGTAAAATAATGTTTAAGGTGTTTCAGGAATATTCAAAACAATATTACCACACAATAAATAGAAAATAGTGAATTCCAAAATGGCCAGTAGTAGTACTAAAACAATTAGAAAGAATTGAAATACTCACTCTCTAGATATATAGAAGCTCGGGTCAATGTAGAAAAAAACATTAACCGGCTGTTAAACTAATTCAAAAGTAATATGATTGAAATTTTTAAACTTCTAAAAAATGAATATACTGAATGGAAAATTTATAATTTGTAGAATAATTTAAAATTGACTAGAGTTTGAGTTGAGGGAAGATTTATCCTATGTTCTCTAACTAAAATATTATCTTTTCATTTTTGTTCCAAATGATTCTACCACTGGTAAAAGTTATTACAACCCACTAGGACCACATACTGTATACCATATGAACCACATGGTAACTTGTAACCAACACTTTTATACCAGAAGATACTAAAAATTAGGAAAAATATGGTAGTGAAACTCAAGTAATTTTGGCTCCAAAAAAATGGGGAATAAACTAACCAAGAAAGGATCAGTTATTCAAATAAAAATGAAATAAATAAAATCATGGGTTTCCTACCATGTATTTATAGGTTTAAATTCCCCATATAGACTCAAATATTTCTCAATTTTCAAAGGAGATAATATCCAAGCCCTTTGGTTACACTTCAAAATTATGTTTGAATCTTTTTTCACCAAGAAAGGAAAGATTTTATCACCTACCAACACAAAACATTCATAAAAAATCACTACAACAATGTTGAAAGGTCTATAAAACCAAGATTTGAGTTTCCTAGAAAAAATAAAAAGTCTAGAATCATACAATAAATCCTTTTTACTTGTTTCAAGTCTCAATTTTTAATTAATGAATCATGAAATTTTTTATTACTATATTTATAAATCCAAGAGTTTTCATTGGACTCTCTCATAATCCCACGTATATCACTCAAATGATCCCTTATAGTGGCAGTTTACATTATATTATAGAAATCCCCAATGAAGTCCATAGAGTCCTCATTAAGCATTCTAATTTATGTAGGAAGTAGAAAAAGGTGTGATTTATTCAGCTCATAGTTATGATCCCTAGGTATAAGTCTAATAGAAGAGGGGTTACTCGACACATAAGGGAGTTGGTACTCAATTTTCCTAGGTTATTCAAAATTTTCTTGGATTGTTTCTGGTCGATTATCTTTGGAAACTCTCCCTCTCTCAAATGTTCCATTTTTTATTTTTTCTCATATATTTTAAATGTTTCTTAATTTATTGGTTAAATCAATCTACAAACATAGACACATACCCTGTTTCCAAGTACATAGAAAATGTTTAGCAGAACACATGTGATTTGAATTATTTTTTGAATGTTTTTTTGTATATTTTGTTTGTGTGTTTTTTATATTTGTCACTTGTACGTTCCCTAAAAGTGTCACTGAAATTTTTCATGAACATCACTAAGACTCATGAAAATTAAATATTTAGAAAACCATAATTACTACCTACAGTTAGTATAATGGTGACTTTAGTACTAACTCTACATGGAAGTCTTAATTTGTCTGTGAGTGACCAAAATAAGAACAAAAACAAAAGAAAAAAAAAACCAAAACTGTAGGTGATGTAATATAGTGGGAGAAATTAATGTGTGAAATAGAAAAGTGAAGTGAGATCAAGATTAAAGAATGTAAAAAAGTGGATGAATTTAGGGTCCTCAGGCTATTTTGAACAGATGAAAAGATATTCTCATATTCTACTCAAATTAATTCAATTATTGAGTAATAAATAGAAGTTGTAAATCCACTAAGCTATTTCTATAGTGAACCTTCACAGCTTAATGAACCTTCTTTGAGCCTAATATATCTATATTAACCATATAATTAATTCATTCATTATAGAGAAGATATGCATTAATTTTTTCTTATTCTCAATACGTCATTCAATGATCCAAGATGAAAGGAGTTGGTACTTCAACCTATCAGTTATTAAGTAGTGCTGGATGAAACATATGATGAAACAAAAAAGAAAAAAGGAATTAAAATTTTCACTAAAAAAGTTTCTATAAAATAAAAATGGATAAAAATAAAATCATTTCATCCAAAACCGATTCCCAGAATCATATTAGCTACTCATGATCTAAGAAACCACTTCAAATATTTTCATGGAATAAATTGTATCCACTCAAGAAAAAATGAAGAAAGAAATAGGAAAATAATTATCTCTTAGAGGATATTCTCTCTCTGTGTCAAGATCACACTGGGTCATCATTGCTTCCTCCCTTACTCTCCAGTATTCAATGTGAATGGTGGAAGAATTCTAATCATGAATTAGATGGTAATGTAATTTCCCAATCTTCCCTTATGTGATGGTCTTTATTTAACAAAACAATTTGGTGCATATCCCCAACGTTCTCACAATCATTTCTAGGTCAAATATCTCTATCTTCCATGTGTAATGTACGTCACTATATATCCTCCTCTACTAGTAACTTGAGTGCATCTCTATCAACCAATTTGACTCTCCATGAACAACCTGTTAATGTTCTACATGAACATATCAATTCACCTCGATTCTTGAATGATACATGTTTCATAAAAAATAAAACATTCAACAACCGAAATTGGGCCATAGAAATCGAGTCCCCCCTGCATGGATAATATTTTTTTTGGGTCAGGGACGTACAACGGGCAAATTATTTTTTATTTTTAATAAAAATGATCACTTATAAATATTAATAACAATAAATAAATGTATATGTTTTTATAGTCAAATACTTAAAATTATTATAATTATTATAATAATTATTAATTATTTTAAATATATATATATATATATATATTATTATACATAAATATGTGTACATTTATAATTATATATATATCATACATATTTATTATTTTAGTAATTTTATTTTAATAATAATAATTATTATTATTATTATGTCATTTTTTTGGTGTCTTAGACATTCTCTAGGGGTAGATGTCAGCTCTCCCTCGAACTCGTTCATTTGTAATGTGAGCTTCAGCAACCTCAAGGTTTCAGATCTAATGACGGATTTTGAGGATAAGGGTGGTAGTTTGAGTTTTTCTTAAATAGGAGGAGGGGAGATCAACCTTCCTCCAAGACAATCCTATAGGGCTCTGTTATGATATCAGAAATGGTAGAGCATGGTGGAAACCTTGTTTTGGGTTCTCAATCGATGGCGCAACATCAAATTCTTCAGTAATTTCTCAGATGATTAGATTGGGTTTCTTTGGTTGTGAAAAATCAATTCGATATAGAAGGTCTTGTGAGTGTTTTATTCTTCTTCGATTGTGGTCAGTGAGGCTTAGTTTAGGATCGACCTCATTGAGGCTCAACTTTGGTGTTCGGAAGTGGAAAGGTGGTTGTTCTACCATAGAATATGGGATGCATATGGGGATGGTAAATGGTTGGGATTACAGTAGATTCCTGGGGGAAGGCGTTAGTTGTGGTGGTGTATTGATGTGGAGTGGTGGATTTGTTTCTAGGGATGGATGGGTTGGGAGGTAGTGATAGATTATTGTAAAATAGGGGAAATAATAGTAGAATGGGGGTGGATATGGTAGATCCTTAGACCGGTAGCAGGGAAAAAGGGATACGTGAATTCATGCAGCCGATTAATCGGATACGTGGTGGCGGCCAGGATTTGGCTACTTGAAAATTTGAGTACATGGTTCCTAATAGATTTTCCAACATGGTTATGCAATGCTTGGAATTGGTATATGCATTTACCTATATAACTTGGCTATGTGATTGTGGTTCTACCGACTATATAGCTAATTAGCTACATGCATCTACTACTACATCAAACCAAAAAAAAAACAAAATTAAAATTATAATAAAACGACCATAAAATATTAATAATATATATATATATATATATAAACTCTCAAATTAATTAAAATTATAATTGGAAATTTTAAAAATAAAAAATAAATAAATTCATGTTATATTAAATAATTTAATAATTTATTAAAATCAAACGAATATTAAAATTATTAAAGAATTCAATTGAAAATTAAAATTACAAATTATTTACTGAATAATTAAACTAGTTTTAGTAAATAATTTTGAAAATAATAAAGAATAAATAATGATGGTAAACAAAAATTATTTATTTAACTAAAAATTAATAAATTAACTAAATTAAAAATTAAAAATATTTTTTTACATTATAATTAAGATTTTAATTTATTAAATACGAAATTATCACAATTAAAAATTATTCATAAAAATACATTATAATTAAATTAAAAACACTTTTAATTACAATAATTTATGTTGAAAAATATTGGAAATAAATGCTATATTAAGGAGCAAAATTGTAATATGCTATATGGAAAGATGGTCCAAATGATTCATGTGAGATGGTACTATGTTGGGGGAAACCATAAGACCCCGGAGTCTGAGTCCTTGATGGTGTATCAATGGAATTTTCTCCTTTTATAGTTTGTTATTTTGATCCTTTTTAGGAAAAATATGATTTTATGATGGGGAGAATCATGATGCCCACCAGATCTGAGGTATGTTTAATTTTGAGATTGTTTTAAATATTTTATGGATCTAGTGTCTTTCAGGAGTAAAGAGTTGAAAATTTAGTGTTTTAAGAAAAACATGATATACACATAGTTCAGTCACACATTTAGTGTTAACCATGTGGTAACCATGTAATATTAACATATAGTCTCTAGTGGTGATTTTCATGGTTTGAGAATGGTTTTTATAACCATGAAACATTCCTTGGAAAACCATGTGGATGTTTGGGATTTGGTCTAGAGTCTATCACACAAATTTAGAATGGGTTTTCAAACCATGTGTCTATTCCTAAGAAACCATGCAATTTTTTTTAATGGATAATGTCTATCACTCAATTTGAACTTCTTAAGATGGACAATTAACCAATTTCTATAGCCATTTTAACTCTAATATCCTCATAATACCTCATTATCTCAAACCACCCCCTCCATGATTCTCTAAAGGCTTCTCCCTTTGATTTCTTAGTAATCCTTAATTGGTTTTAGTAGTTCTATTTGAGGTAACTAATGTTTTTCTTTGAGTTTAATTTCTTTTACCAAGATATATCCTTGATATCTATTCCCCTTAACCCATTAGAACCCAAATGGGATTTGATTATCTGATCTAAGATTGTAGATGGATAATTGAAGTTATTATTTTTAGATCCAGGATCGCGAGGATCAGGTAGCTTTGTTTCCCATCATAGGTTTAGAATTTAATGAGGATTTTATCATTATTAAAGTAGGTGTATATATCCTATGGTGGTCTCCTTGAAATTCATTATATTATTATGAATTACATTTGGTTTTGATTTGTGAAAATTATGATTTTGAATCCGTGAGAGGTGTTTGATCATTGATAGAAATGGAAACTATTTTAAAAAATTAGATTTATTTAAAAAACAGATTTCTGGTCGTGATGTGTTTATTAAAATTCCTAAAAGGTGATTTTAAAAATTAAATAGTTTTTAAAGAATAGAATTAATGTTGATCACTATGAAAAATGTTTTATGAAAATATTTTCATGGAAATAAAAGAGGATTTCCTTAGAAAATGTTTTATAAAACAAGATTTTTTTCTTCAATGTAATGATATTTTAATAGCACATTGAGAATACCTTGGTGTATGAGAAAAAATAGCCATACAAGATCCCTAGTAGAGTTAACTATCATTAAGGGAGGTTCTAATAATTCAATGGTTTCTAGAAGGTATACTTTCTGAGGATCCATGGTTTATAGAAATCAGAGTTCACTTATACTAGTTAGTGTGTATTATTTGTCTCATTTTTTACAACCCTATGTTGTGATTTTCGCTTTATTCCTTTGATGACACAATATGTTATTTTTTTACTTGATATCCATTTCCCAATTGATATGAATATTGATTCTTGAAAATTATTTTATTCATCAGCTTGCGCCTCATGGGTATGTTTTTCTATATTGATTTGTGTATTTGAATATGACATGTATTTTTGAAATGAAAACCAAAGTATTTTTTTATAATTAAAATGATTTCTTATAGATTTTTTATAGATATGTGTTTAAAGTGATAACTAATAGATTCATGTTGATAGATATTGTATATATTCTTGGTGTTATCCTACCAAGATTTAGTTCTCAAACCCAAATTTTTCTATTGAGAATTTGTTGCCTTGTTTTAATAGGATATAGGTAAGAGGAAGATAATTATGTAGAGAAAGAATATCCAATTTTTTTTAAGTGGGTTGGGATGGAGGAGACATATGGTCCTGAGGATATGGACACATGGGTTGTTTTGGATTCTATTTTTTGGTGATTGGTTTTTTATCTATAACTGGTGGTCAAGTTTGTTGAATGTATCTTTATGGTTGGTTGTTCTTGAAATATGATGTATCTTTGGATATATATTATGATACACTTTTTTTCTCTCTCTTATCACATTTATAGTGGGGGTTAAATCATTCCTATGTTCTTTATATGATACCATAGTTCTTATCTACAGTCTATGGAAATTGGGGGTGTGATTTGGGCCTTTTGGTGGGACAATTCAGGTGACATTATTGGTTATACCAAGTTAATCTATCACTTTAAGCATTATTTTGGACATGTTGGAAGAAAAGGAAAAAATGAACACCATGCCGTAGTGTTGAGTGTTTTAGGAAATATGATTACCTATGAGAAATATAGGCATGCTTATGTCATAGTGATGAGTGTTTTGGGTTATTTTCTTCATGATGATAAATAATGAGACACATCCAAGTATTTGTGTTTACAAAATTAAAAGATAATGAAGAATATACCATAGTTATGGCTTTGGTGACTATTTAGAAATCCAAAATGGTAAATAGCATTCCACGGTCCATTACTCATGATATTGTTTGAGAAGATCTCGATATGAGAAGATCCAATACTAATTATGGGTAGATCTACCCCGTGTGCTATATCATGTTGCTATATATTTCATGCATGCATGGAATATGAATATTTGGTTTTTTGTAGAGATCTATTTCACTGAAACCTAATAACAATATCTGATTTTTTTTCACCACATTATCACATAAAATTATAATGATTTAAATTACTATGGGAGTTTTGGAGAGTTTGAGTATGTGATATTTCAATTATTGTAAGAGGGAAATAATATCAAGTCTTAAAGATGATTAATATGAGTAAATTGATTAGAATTTAAATGAATTTGAATGAGTTGATCCATGCCACTAATATTTGAAGATATTTTTATAAATATTATGGAAAAATAGTTATAAACTAATCATGGAATATAAATAACTTGAAATGAAGAAAGATGGGTGTTGATTATTTTGAGTTAGGAGAACAGATATGATTTTATATCGAAGAAGAATAACTAAGAGCATTAGTGTAATATTTCTATGCAAGGAAGTAGAGGAAGATAAAAATTGACGGAGTTCATGCAGAGATTAATATAAGGATATGATGGTACCTTATATTAATTATCTAAGGTGATATGTTCTAGATTCTTTTCAATATGGATTCAATATTCTAGATAAAAGCTCAGAAAGGTCTCTGACCAACAAAAGAAACATTGAAAATGATAAGAATACTAAGAATGATTTAATATTTTCTTTATCAGAAAGAGGGATTATAAAGGTTATGAGATGTAGAATATCTAATTCTATTTTGAAGAAAATTCAAGGAATGTATGGAGGAATAAAAAAGGTAAAATAATCAATGATAAAAAACACTTGATAATAATTTTACAATGTTAGAATTTAAGAGGATAAAACAATTCAGGAATTTTCTAATTGGGTAAACCTTATTATTAGTACTATTAGTGGGTTTAGTAAAACTCCTGACGACTATACTATAGTAAAAAAATTTGATTATAATATTTTGCAAAAAACTTGTATGCCAACATATCATCTTTAGAAGATATAGATATTCATAAATTTAATATTTATGAAATTCACAAAAATTTTATTAATTATGAAATAAGAAGAGAACCTAATATGAAAATAAAAGATAAATAAGAAAAACAAATTATTTTTAGATCTTTTAATGTTTTTAACATTAAAAGAAAAATAAATACTCTAATGAAGATTGAAATATTTAAGATTAGGCTAAATATATTTATCTTATATAAATAAATTTTATAAGTGGTAGTAGATTTAAATATAGTGGAAAACTTATTTTCAAGTGTTTTAATTATGGGAAGGCTATTTATTTCTTAAATAACTGTCCTATGATAATTAGAGGAGAAAATGATAATGAAGAATATACCATGAATATATCTAATATAAGAGATACCCCTTAAGATCATTCAAAATTAAAGAATAATATTTAACCAAGTTCCATCAGAAATAACTTTCTATTCATCGAGTAATGTATATCTAATAGTGAAGAAAGTGGTGATAATGATGAGGATGTTCCTAAATGTTTCACTCAAAGAGTGCTCATAGAACATGAGTAAGAAGTGGTGAACCCATTAGAATATGTGTAACAATACAATAGTGAGTATTCTATGGAGAATGGAGATGATGATAAATAATATACTATTATAATGGAAATAAAAATGTTTTTGAAGGAAACAAGAATTTTGAGAGAACACAACAGTTATCTAAATGGAGATTCAGACAGACAAGGTCAACTATAAGCATAAAAAGTTAGCCTGATCAAAAAAATTGAGATATCAAAGCTTGATATTATAAATAAGAGGACAATCATAGAAGACATGGCTTCTACCATTGTTCTTGGGGATAAGGAATTGGATAAACTGAAAAAACATATTGTAAAATTTGGGAATTAAGAAGAGAAAAATAAATACAACATGAACAAGGATATTAAAGATTAATGAAAATCATACAAAATCCTGATACAAGTATATAATATGAACAATATTTAATACATGAAAATGAAAATTCTATATAATTTATAGTATAAATTAAAATTGCATATACTGAACAATTAAATGAAAAATTGCAATATGGAACAACTGAGATGTCCGAAAAAAGTAAAAAACTTCTTAGATTAGGAAATAAAAATATTTCACAAGTATTTAAGGTAACTAAAAAAATTATAAAAATTAAAAATAAAATTATATAATTAAACTAATTTCTTTATGATAAAAATATAAATTTAGGTTAATTCATATCCTGATTTTATCCTTATGTGTACACAAAAATGATATTAAATGCAAAAAGAGAGACATTTTATAACTATCTTCAATTTAAGTAATATATAATTCATTTTCATGGAAAAGTGTCTATTAAACAACTCTAATTAGATACTAGGGTAATAATGGTATAATATTATTTATAAAATATTTTTTTGGAGACGTTTAGGTCATTGTTATACCCTTATCTTTTTGTTTTAACCCATTTTAATCCTTTTATCTCTTACCATGACAACATGTGTTTTTACTATTTGAAGGTTAATATAGTTACTATAAAATACCAAATAACCCATAAATGGATAATTGATGGAATTTGTATCATTATTCCAATTAATTGTAAGAATTTAATATTTTTAGGATTTTTGTATCATTTGATAAAATATTATTTATTTTAGAATATTATTAAGGTCAATTTTGACACTATTCATTACTCTGATTTTTTTAAAAATATCAGAAAACAAGATAAATTCAAAAAAATTATGATATCCCAAACATATAAATTGATTCTATTAAATTTTTGGGTGACGTTAATTATGTAAAATTTTATTTATTGTAAATTTTTTAATATAATTTATTTTATATTTTCATTAATAAAATAATTACCGCATCACCTTTGTGTGAGTATTTAAGGTAATTTTTCTTCAATAAAAATTATAAATAAATTACCATGATTTAGATAAATATTTTATACTTCTAAATTCTATTTATGTTAGAAGATATCTTCTATTTGTCTCTATATTAAAAATATTATACTTACAAAAATTAAGAGTGTGACATTATTTCTCTTTTTTTTATTTTAAAAAAATATAAGTTATTTTGATGGAATATTATCCATTAAATAAATAAATTTCTAACATTAGGTGTTAAGAGATGAATTAATTTCATCTAATAAAATTTGGTCAACTTATATGATATTTTTCTAATATTTATAATATTATTTTTAACTTTTATTACCTGATTTACCCTTAATCGTGGAAATAAAATTTACTAAAGGTACAATTCATATTGTAAAAAATTAAAAGTGAACTAATTACTAAATTTTAAACATCTAATTCCAAATATTGAATCCATTTTTTAAAATTTGATTCAAAATATTTTTTGAAATTAATTTAAAATTAATCCTATAGACAAGGAGAAATAATTGGGTTTTAAAGTGAAAAAGTTCAAAAGATTGAAATGTTTTTATATTTAAATTCAATGTGAAATTGACTAAAATGACCTAAATAGGATAAATTGATATAAAATTTATCTAATTATAATTTAAAACCAATAAAAAAATTTAATTTCACACTATATGTCATTTAGACGAAAAAGCTGTTTTCAATTAAAATTCTACATTTTCCACTATTCATCAAAACATGAAACTTATCAGAAAAATAAAAACAATTACACCAATTTAAGTTTTTATATTCCAATTTAAAATAATTTTTTATTTTTTCAAATAGAATTTAAAAAAGTTTCAAAACTATATTTAAAACATGTGCACCATCAAAAGGTATAAAAAATCTCTTTTTAGAAAAATTAATATTTTATTTATAAAATTGGATTTGAACATTTATAATGAATAAAAAAACATAATATTAATTTTAAAAATTATATTTAATATATATTTCAATAATATAAATAAAAAACCATGATTTGTTTATTTTATTAGTACAAAACATACTTGTGCGCATTTAAATAGTTTTTTGGAAAAATATTTCATTTAATTTCAAAAGGGATTTACATGTGTAAACCATAAGTTCATTATTAAGTTAATCCTTTTAATAACTTCCATTCTAATGGATAGTTTATATTTATATTTTTTAAAATAATTATAAAAAAATGATGTTTTTTGGAAATGCAGTATTGCTGGTAACACATGATAAGTCGATGTTACATGTAATACAAGACATCAAAGGAAAAAAATTTAAATAAAAATATATTTAATAAAACTCTCAGGGTGTTACATTTTACCCCTTTTAAAATGAATTTCTCCCAAAGAGTTTTTTAGGGTTATCAAAATTTTAATATAAGAAAGTTTTATTCTTAGAAACACACATTGTAAAATAAATACTAAAACTTCATTAATAAAAAAGAATGTTGGAAACTTAAAGGTTATCCAAAGTATCTCATAACTATGTTTAAAAATAGGATAACATATGTGGAAAGTGAAAACATTTACATGAAAGAGAAATCTAACTACAAATTTCAGATGGACCGTGATAGAGAACATGGTCTAGAGAATGTTAACAATCAAAAAGCCATGAATATGTGAATATCTAAGGGACCATTTGATTCATCAAAAATTAAAGTACTAGGATATCATTTTTGGTTTCAAAATCCTTTCCATAGATTTGAAGAATTTTCATGAGAAGAAATATTTACTTGATTTCATTACATTTAATAAGAATTATCTCAGCCTTTCTTTCTGCCTGGATCAATTTCCACTTCATATCTTATTCCAAGAAATGGAGATGAAATTGTCATTCCTTAAGTATTAACAAATCCTGAGATGTATAAATATAAGGATAAGTCATTCTATATGTCCTTAGTTAGCATAACAGAATTTTTTTTAAATTTTATCCAATATTCATAAATTATCATATGGAGAGATAATACTTTTATCTCTAAAACCTTATCCAAATTTAAAAGTGATAAATTTCATAAATGGTTACCTTTATGATCCTTCCAAAAGATTAAAAAATTAAAAATTTTAAAGAAGGTCATAAAATTTAAAAAATCCACTTATAATTAATTCCCCAAAAAACATTATGTAGCTCTTAATTGTCACACACCAAACATATGAATACTATTATCGTGTATTCCTATTAAAACATAATAATAACCCAAATTACTATAAAAACTTAGTGAAAACATGCATATTTCAAAATTTAACTATTTCCTCATACCATAAATCAAAAAATTCTATAAACTCAATCTGTGATATCATAAACCAAATTTTCATCATATTAGTCCCAAGGTTCTTAATACAATCCCATTTATTTTATCACAATCAAACATCTATTTATTTCATTATCTTAACATTATTCACATATTAAGGATTATTCTTCCCTTAATCTTGTGTTCTCAAAAAATTTCACCTTATCACCTCAATCACTTTTCATGGTCACTAGTACCATTCAACATATGCTTTCAAATCCTTATGAAAAACTGTAGTAGACTAATACTTAGATGTTTCATTATTCCATAATACCATAAAAGTAATTCTATAATATTACATAAACACTGAATCATTCCACTACATCACTGATTTACTCCACATCTACAATAGTGATCACATGATATTTCCATTTTTCTTTGAATTTACAAGGCTGATGACATTGATCATCAATGTTAACCCTTAGATTTAGGCACTAATTAGCATAAATCCCATTTTCATTTCACTTGAATAATTAAAGTGTGGGGGTTAATTCTATGTAGCATTCTATCTATTCACATAATTAGATAAATTATTCCCATGAAATCGGCATTAATTTTCTAGATTACCTACATTTTCACAGATGAAACATTTACCAGTCTTTTGATGACAATCATCACCATGCTTATTTCCACACTTTGAGTATAAAAAAATTTCATCTTCTTTTCACCATGGTTTTTGTGTTTTCATTTAAACTCCATATACCATTTCCTGAGAAAGCATTATATTGATATGTAACTTTAACTTTAATTTTATCCTTGACAATAGATATAGAGACCCTAGCCTTGTACATATAACATTACATGATTTTAAGAATAATTATACATCAGAGTACAAGACAAGGATCGTAAAGTCTAGTGTCTATAAAGACTAGGTACATAATCAAACATTTTAGGAAAAAAAATTTTATTTAAACTCCACAATGAGATCCTATATTACATTTTTCTCATACATATTCATATGATAACTTAGGAATAACATGAACAAAGGGATGAGCCAAAATCCCAATTAGGGAATAAAAATAAGAATAAAGAATTATAACATGGGATAGAATACATTCCATGATGATATAAAAAGGTATGTAACATATGTAATCATAAAATAGAAGCATGGGATCATTTAAATAGAGAATCATATAAATTTGGAAGAAAGAAAAAAAACAGAATTTAGTACTATTCAAGGCTAACTACCAAGACTGTTTCCCTTAGTATCACAAGCCAAGGCTAACTGCCAAGACCATTGTACATAACATCCCATGAGACTAAAATTTATCCAATGCATTAGTGAAAAATATAATTACACCCATATTACATTTTATGAATATGTTTTCCACATAAATAATCATACATAATCAATCCTATATAAACATAAAGGTTAACCATGGAAATATTTGGGTACCACAATCATGACTTAAAGCATTTCCAAAGAGCGTATCATGAAAGTGTCTATGAAAGAAATGAATTAAAACATACATGTACGTTCATAATGTAAAATAGGAATATATCATGGTAATTTATGTCAAACATAATTAAAAACGTTTAAGAAATGTATTTGAGAAATTTTAGCATTAAAACATTTTTGTGCCATTTTAAGGAAAATACTATAGAGATTTTAAACTAGAAAAGGGAAAAATCAGTTATATAAAATCATAAGTGAACCAAGAAACTTTTCTTAATAAAAATAATTATTTTAAAAAGACAATGGTGGCTTAAAATAGAGTATAGAGTGCACTTGAAATTTGGTAAAAATTTGGGAAGTTCCCATAAAACGAGTTTGCTTACTAGGAATTATCGAGGAGGGAATCACTTAAAAGAATGTATATCCTTGAAAGATAATTAGTGATGTATCTTGAAACATGGGTTTGGGTCATATAAACTAAATGTATAAGTTTTAAATAAAATAAAAAATACAACTTCATTAGGGTAAAACGAAAGATAGAGAAACCCGAAGGAATAAAGGCGGTTCGGGTAGAATTCCTTACAGATTATCGGTAGGGTATCAGGTGTATATAAGAGGGATTCATGAGAGATAAAAAGGTTTATCATCACTTATAAATCATGTGGTAAGTAAGGGGTAGGTGTGAAATCCTACCCCATAATTATGGATTATACATAAAATGGCATAACATAGAGGAAATTCTTTAATAAAAGTGAAATGAAGAGGATCCCTTACCTTAAGTCCGTTGGTGTTCTCCACATGAATAAAAAAATTTGGTTTGTTAGTCAATAATTACATAAACTATTATATATGTAAAATATTCAGTGTAACCTTTTAAAGTTAATTATTGACCTTTTTTATGGGTTAAGTGGTTCAATTTCATTGTTCGGGTCCGTTTGTTTTCTTGGTTTTTATGATGGATTTACTTATTTTCATGAATGGATAAAAATGTAAGATGAAAGTGGTTTTCCGGAATTGAAGTTATATTAAATTAGTGAATATAAAAGAGATTACATAGTTATAAATTTGTTTTGGTTACTTGGAGTGAAGTAAAATCATTATATACAACATTAATGATAAACACTTGAATTAATTTTACCGATTTTTCCCACAATTAACTTGTTTTGTATTATTATTTTACATCATGAGTGTATAATGATTAAATAACATTAAATAATATAAAATAAACATTTAATAGTCTTTTTCAACCATAAAACTGGTTTCATTACCATAATTGAAGATAGTAATAGAAATTGATAACCCGTCATCCTTAATTGTGCTAAATTAACTCATCTCAAATGGTGTTTTCATTTCTTTCAAATAAAAGGAGGGGAAAGAAGAGATTATAATGAATTATAACATTAGAATAATATAATTAATTTACATGTATGTTACTAGAGTTATCATACCATTTGGGTGAAGGGAGGTGAGGAAAGAAACAAGAAAAGAAAAAACATAAAATAATTGGAAAGAGGAATTTACCTATTGAGTTTATCTCCTTTGATACCCTCTTAAGGAGAGAGGATTTGGTACTTTGTGGAGACCAAGGGATGTTTGACGTGGGGGAGGAACTTGGGGAGAAATTCGGCCAGAAATTAGGTAATGAACAAGGCTTTATAGGAGTGAATAGAATAGGTAAGGAGGGGTTGTATTTATAGTGTAGGAGAGGAGGGTTTTCATAATATTTAATTACTTAGTTTATTATTTTCCTTAAAGACTAGAAATAGTGATGATTCCATGAAAAAAAGAGTAATAAGTGCATGTGATTTCAAACCAATTGGTCTTAAATCAACATATCGTCATCAATGACTCAATAAATCCATTATTTAGCATTTATCGTAAATTATCATATTTTACTATTCATCAAAAAATTCATGTATTTTAGAAAAATCCCAAAAATTCACCATGACCATTTTTTGATGTGTAGGATCCAAAAATGAAATCCATTTTTCAAAATTAATTTTATAAATATGATTAATTTAATTTTTATTTAAAATAACAATTTACTTGAAAATAACAATTTTAAAACATTTAATTTTTTATTCCAAGATATAGTTATATCTTACTCCCAATTGAATCTTTTTTGTATACTATCATAGGGAATTTTATAATTCATTAGGGTAGGTCACTATTCATAAGGGTAACATTACTATTCATAAAGGTATGTTACTATTCACAAAATATTATGTTGGTCATATTAGACTCCAAATAACTTACTGATCACACCCGTGTATGTCCTATTTTTAAAATTCAAATCACAAAAGTGAAAAAAAAATTATTTAAAGGTCACATAGAAATTAGTAGTTCGTTATGTTGTGATTTCTTGTGATTATATGGCATAATCATAAGAATTAAATTTCCATTGAAAAATATTGGGTTTTTACATTCTTCCTCCCTTAGAAAATTTCACCCTGAGAATTTTGTTTTTCATTCTAGGCTATAAACAGGTGAAGTTACTTTTTATTCATTGCCTCCTCCAGTTCGCATGTTGGCTCTTCATAATTATGGTTCCTCCATATTACCTTGACTAGGTGAGTTGTCTTGTTACATATAATGTTATCTCTATGATACAAGATCTTTATTGGCTTCTCCTCATAAGAAATATCATCCTCCAACTGTACCACCTCTGAAGAGAGTACATATGAAGGGTCTGGTATGTACTTCAATAAGAGGGATACATGAAAGACATCATGTAATTTGGATATGGTAGGTGTTAATGCTTTTCAATAGGCCAAAACCCCGACATGATCAAGAATCTCAAAGGGGTCGATGTACTTGGGACTTAATTTCCCATTATTTCTAAACCTCATGACCTTCTTCCACTGAGATGTGCGTAGAAATACAATGTCTCCAAATTTTAACTCAAGGTCTCATCAATGATTGTCTTCAAAACTCTTCTGCCAACTTTGGGCTCCCTTGATATGTTTCTGAATGATTTTTAACTTCTCCATCATTTATTAGACCATTTTAGGTCCTAGAAGCATATTCTCACTGACATCATCCCAAAATGCCGGTATTCTACACCTTTTCCCACAAAGGACTTTATTTTGTGCCATTCAGATGCTGAAGTGGAAACTGTTATTGTAGGAGAATTCAAATAGTGGAAGATATTGGTCCCATCTTTTTTTGGAGTCCATAGAACATGTTCTAAACATATCTTCCAGTGTTTGAATAGTTCACTCAGATTGGCCATCAGTTTGAGTATGATAGGCTGTAATGATGTTCAGTTCAGTGCTTAGAGTAGGTTGGAGACTTTTCCAGAACATTGAGGTGAATCTTGGATCATAATAAGATACAATAGATAGTGGAACTCCATAAAGCCTTATCAATTCATTTATTTGAATATGGGATAGTTGATCCAATGATAAGTCCTCTCGAATTGTGATAAAGTGATCTGTCATTGTAAGACGATCCACAATGACCCATATAACATTGTTTCCTCTGGATGTCCTTGGAATTCCAGTGAAAAATTCCATGGCAATGTTATCCCACTTCTAGGTTGGTATAGGTAGTGGTTGAATCATCCCCTTAGACATTTTCCACTAATCCTTCACTTACTGACATACCAAGCACTTTGATGTATATTTAGAAATATCCCTTTGCATATTGTCCCCCCAAAATTTTTCTCAGAGATCTCGATATATCTTTCTGATCTCTGGGTGAATAGAGAAGGTCGAGCTATATGCATCACTCAAAAGAAACTTATTTATATATGGATTGGATGGTACACACAATCATGACCCAAATCTTACAACTCTATCCTTTTCAATCAAGAACTCAAAGGATTTCCCATTTTTAATGGATTCCACCCTTTTCTGAAGTTCCACATCTTTTATTTGAACATCCTTTATTGTCTCTATGAGGGATGGTTGGGAAATTATTTGAGAAAGGGTTGATGATGTTCCTCCCTTAATGATTACCATGTCCATTCTCTAAAAATATAATAAGATCAGATACTTTTAAATTCTTATAATTGATAAAGATGCATGATACTTTCTAATTGGAGCATCCACCACTTTGTTTTACTTACTGGGATAGTAGTGGATTGAGCAGTCATAATCCTTGATGAGCTCTATCCATCTTCATTGGCACATATTGAGCTATTTCTATTTAAATTTATATTTGAGACTCTTGTGATAAAAATATATCTTACACTTCTCCCCATAGAGATAATTCCACCATATTTTCAATGCTAAGATCAGAGCTTCAAACTCCAGATCATGCATGAGATTGTTTTGCTCATGGATTTTTAACTTCCTTGAGGTGTAGAATATCACGTTATCATTTCGCATTTGTACACATCCTAATCCCTTCTTTTAAGAATCACTATACACCACAAATATTTCTCCATTTGTTGGGTGTGTGAGTATTGGCGTAGTGATAAACCTCTTTTTCAACTCCTTGAAATCGTCTTCACATTCTTGAGTCCAGAAAAACATTACTCTTTTCTATTTCAGCTTTGTCATTGGGTTTGACAATCATGAAATATTATTCAAAAATCATCGATAATACCCACATAGACCTAAAAAGTTGTGGATCTTTGTTTTAGATGTTGGTTTGGGCCACTCTTTAATTGCCCTTGTCTTGGAAGGGTCCAAAGATATTCGTTTTATGGTGATAAAATTCCCAAATAATGATACTTAGTCCCTCTAGAACTCACATTTACTGTACATTGCATACATATTATCCCTCCAAAAAGTATTTAACATAGTATTCAAATACTCCTCATGTTCCTCCTTGCTCTTGGAGTATATGAGAATATCGTTAATAAAGACTACCACAAAATTGTTGAGGTAATATCTAAAGACTCAATTCATTAAATCCATGAAAATTACTGGAGCATTAGTAAGTCCGAATAGCATCACTGTGAACTCATAGTGTCCATACCTCATTCGAAAGGTAGTCTTGGGAATATCTTCCTTCCTCACATTTAATTTGTGATATCCCGACCGAAGGTCCACCTTAGAGAAATAACAGGCCCACGAAGCTGATTGAAAAAGTCATTTATCCAAGTAAGGGGATACTTGTTATTAGTCGTGATTTTATTGAGCTCACGATAATCAATACAGAGGCGGATTGATCTATCCTTATTCTTGATGAAGAGGACTGGTGCACCCCTTGGTGAAGCATTCTGGTGTATAAAACCCTTTTCCAGATTCTCTTGTAAGTACTTCTTCATCTCTTCTTTCACTACGGTGTCCATTCTATAAGGCGTATTTGATATAGGTAGAGATCCAAGAATATGATAAATTGATAACTCAACCTCTTAGTTAGGAGGAAGACCATGAAAATTTTCGGGGAATACATTAGTCTAATCCCTCACGATGGGCATGTCTTCAAGCATGCTTCTCTAATTTTTCTTAATAATTTGGGATAAATATTCTTGTTCATAAGGAATAAATATCCACACTTGAGGTAACGATTCTAAAAGAGGTTCATCTTCCTCCTTACACTTGTAAAGAATTGGAGGATGCTTCGGGATGTGAAGAGTGACCTCCCTTTCCTGACAGTTTATGTTGTATTTGTATAAAGATATCCAATCCATTCCGAAGATAGCATCAAAATCCACTAAAGGATGTATGAAAAGATTTTTTGGGAGGTTCAGTCACCAAACATTAACCTAGGAGGAGTTATAAATCATGGATGCAATAATTTCCCAACATTTTGTTCTCACAAATAACTTTTCCTCCAAATTTTGAGGTGTTGTTTGAATAATTAAAATAAACTTGAACGATATGAAAGAATGCGTAGTACCAAAATCAAATAGTAAGTTTGATATTCTTGAATGAATAAATAGTGTAACTATCACCACATCATTGTCTCACTCTACCTCAACAAATAGTGATAGCATAATCCCTTCATTGTTTCCTTAGAGGTTGTTGTTGATTTCCTCCAACAACCCTTGGCTTAGGGTAATTGTTTACATAATGCCCATGCTCCTTGCAGTTGTAACACTGTACCTCTAGCTGAGCATTGATATGAAAATTCCTTTCTTCTTCAAAATTAGAGGGTTTTTTCATATCCCTTCGGCAGTTGTTGGCCAGATGTCCCATCATTTCATATTTGAAGCAATTCTTAGTTCCCTTTAGACAGTTCGCAAGACTCTTCTTCCAATAAATTTTACAAGTGGGATATTCGAGCTTCTTTCGATCACAGGGATTGTTTGTGGAACCACCCAAGTTGTTCTCCATTTTTCGATTATTGTCCACGGGACCACGAGGCCACCGAGAGTCTCCAATCACCGCTTCAATCTTGAGGGAACAATAAAAAATCTTCTCATAACTATCGAAGTCTCGAATTTCTAGAACCTTCCCTAGACTCAGCTTTATCCCACTAAAGAAGCGATCCACCTTGATTTCAGTGTTCATGAAAAATCCAGAGGCATACCCTGCAATCCATTTAAAGTTTTCTTCATACTCCTTGTCGGACTCATCTTCCTTCTGGTTGAGATCGAGGAACTCTCTTTCCATCTTGAGATAGAGGGTTTGGGGAAAATATTTATTGACAAATATCCTCTTGAATTCCTCCCAATCCATGGAATCAGTTTCCTCTTGGGACTTTGTATTCTTGATCAGTGTCCACCACTGATCAACTTTCCCATCAAAATGATAGACTGCCAATACAACTTTCTCTTCTTTCGAGCACTATAGGATGGAGAATATCTTTTCAATGGAGTTAATCCACTGTTTTGTGGGGAGGGGATTAGAAGATCCGCTAAACATGGGAGGACTTTTTCTCATTAAGGATTCTATGGAAACTTGATCTTTCCTTAGAGGAGGAGGGAATTCTACAAGATTCAAGTTTTTATTCAAAACATGATACAACTAAGTAGGTATTGTCATTATGTTTTGAGAACCCGTTCTAGTCATATAAGGCTTATCATTATAGAAATCCTCACATCTCCTATCACATTGTTGTTGGAACATGTTCTACTATTTCCCTCCATTAACTATGAAAAAGAACGTTCAATTAGAGGTCTTGAATACTTAGTTATTTAACATAAAAAGGAAAAAAATTGAACATAAATGGATAAACTTGTAGAGGTCAAGTATATCCTAACTTGTGAACTACGGGAAAAACAACCTGTTGCGAAGAGTTATTTGCGACGAGATATTATCCCGTCGTAAATAGTCGAGTGCAAAGATTATTTGCGATGGGGGAGTCATCCCGTCGCAAATACCTTGTTATTTGCGACGGGTTTTGGTGGCATGTCGCAAAAAGTAATGCGTTGTTTGGCACGGATTGCACGCCAAACCACGGGAAGCTTATTTGCGACAGGAGGAATATTCTCGTTGCAAATAGTTCATCGCTCGGAGGTATTTGCGACAGGTCCTGTCACAAATACCCGGTGGCGGTAAGTGATTTTTTTGGGACAGGAAGGTTATTTGCGACTGGGAAATTCCCCGTCGCAAATGGTTCGTCGCTCGGAAGTTATTTGCGACGGGTCCCGTCGCAAATACCTGGCGGTGGTAAATGGATTTTTGCGACAGGATGATGACCCGTCGCAAAACGTGTGTCGGTAGATACCTTTTGCGATGGGGCCCGTCACAAATACCCTTTTAACCACCGACATCAATTAATGTCAGCTAAGGTATTTGCGATGGGGCCCATTGCAAAAGATATCTGTTGCGACGGTAGTCCCATCGCAAAAGGTCCCGTTGCAACTAATCTTACCTATATATACCCCATCCATTTTTTTGAAATCCTTCTCTCAATTCTCACTTTCTCTCTCCCTCTCTCAACCCTATTTTCAGAATGAGAATTTGTTTGAGTTAGTTTTTTTTGACGAAAAAGTTATGAAGCCGTCTACATCAATAGAAGATCACGTTTAAAGGTATTTATATTTTATTTTATTTAATATTTATTTTATTTTTTAATGTTAAATTTAATTAATTTAGATTAGTTTTAATTTAATTAGATTTAAATTGTTTTGTTAATAGTAGTTATTTGTAAAAATATATTGAAAGTATTAGTACTAACTTTTAATAAATAGGAATAATTAATAATAAATATGAATAATTAGTAATAAATAGGAATAATTAGTAATAAATAGTAATAACTAATAATAAATAGGAATAATTAATAATAAATAGGAATAATTACTAATAAATAAGTAAAATTACTAATAAATAGGAATAATTATTAATAGATATGAATAATTACTAATAAATAGGAATAAAAAATACTAAATATTAATAAATAGGAATAATTAGTAATAAATTGGAATAATTAGTAATAAATATGAATAAATACTAATATATAGGAATAAATACTAATAAATAGAAATAATTAGCAATAAATAGAAATAATTAGCAATAAATAGGAATAATTATAAATAAATAGGAATTTGTATCCATAAATAGGAATAATTAGCAATAAATAGTAATAAATAGAAATAAATAGTAATAAATAGAAATAATTAATAATAATTAATAATAATTAGTAATAAATAAAAATAATTACTGATAATTAGGAATAATTAGTAATAATTAAGAATAATTAGGAATAATTAGGATTAATTATGAATAATTAAGAATAATTAGAAATAATTAAGAATAATTAGGAATAATTAAAAATAATTAGGAATAATTAGGAATAATTAGGAATAATTAGGAATAATTAGTAATAAATAGTAACAATTAGGAATAATTATTAAAAATTAGGAATAATTGGTAACAATTAGAAATAATTAGTTAGAAATAGGAATAATAAGTAATAAAAAATATTAATTAGTAATAAAAATGAATAATTAATAATAAATAGGAATAATTAATAATAAATAGGAATAAATAATAATAAAAACTAAGAAATATGAATAAAGAATAATAAATACCAATAAATTCGAATAATTAGTAATAAATAGGAATTATTAGCAGTAAATAGGAATAATTAGAAATATATTGGAATAATTAGAAATTAATAGAAATAATTAGCAATAAATAGTAATAAAAAGAATAATTATGAATAAATAGGAATAAATAGTAATAAATAAAGATAATTAGGAATAATTAGGAATAATTAAGAATAATTACGAATAATTAAGAATAATTAGAAATAAATAGGAATGGATATTTATAATTATTAATAAACAGTAACAATTAGAAATAATTAGTAACAATTAGGAATAATTAGTAATAAATAGGAATAATTAGTAATAAATAGAAATAATTAGTAATAAATAGGAATAATTAGTAATAAATAAGAATAATTAATAATAAATAGGAATAATTAATAATAAATAAGAATAAAAAAGAATAAATGCTAATAAATAGGAATAAATAATAATAAATACTAATAAATAAGAATAATTAGTAATAAATAGAAATAATTTGTAATAAATAGGAATAATTAGCAATAAATAGGAATAATATGCAATAAATAGGACTAATTAGCAATAAATAGGAATAATTAGAAATAAATAGTAATAAATAAGAATTATTGCTAATAAATAGGAATAAATAGTTATAAATAGAAATAATTAGTAATAATTAGGAATAATTAAGAATAATTAGGTATAATTAGGAATAATTAGGAATAATTAGTAATAATTAGGAATAATTAGGAATAGTTAAGAATAATTATGAATAATTAGTAATTATTAGGTATAAATATTTATAATTAGCAATTAATATTTATAATTAGTAATAAATAGTAATATTTAGAAATAATTAGTAAAAATAGGAATAAATAATAATAAATACTAATAAATAGGAAAAATTTGGAATAATTAGTAATAAATAAGAATAATTAGAAATAAATAAGAATAATTAGAAATAATAAATATTTATAATTAGCAATAAATATTTATAATTTGCAATAAATAGTAATATTTATAACTAAATATTAATAGATAGAAATAAATAGTAATAAATAGGAATAAATAATAATAAATTCTAATAAATATGAATATTTTAGAATAATTAGTAATAAATAAGAATAATTAGAAATAATAAATATTTATAATTAGCAATAAATATTTATAATTAGCAATAAATAGTAATATTTTGAAATATGTAATAATAAATAGAAATAATTAGTAATAAATAGGAATAAATAATAATAAATAATAATAAATAAGAATAAATAGGAATAATTAGTAAGAAATAAGAATAAATAATTAGTAATAATTAGTAATAGTTAGTAATAATTAGTAATAATTAAGAATAATTAGTAATAATTAGGAATAATTAGTAATAATTAGAAATAAATATTTATAATTAGAAATAAATATTAATAATTAAGAATAAATAGTAATAATTAGAAGTAAATAGTAATAATTACTGATAAATAGGAATAATTAGTAATAAATAGGAAACATTAGAAATAAATAGTAATAAATAGGAATACATAGGAATAAATAAAAATAAATAGGAATATATTATAATAACTTGTAATAACTTGGCACAATTTCCAGTGGATTGATGCCACTCCTTTTTCTCGATGAGTCTTTTGCTTTCAACTTTCACCAACTCAAATCATTATGAAAAGTATGCTTCTACGTATGCATATCCAATCTTAGATGCACGAGTTTGAATATGCATTCTTAATAACACATTTTTTATAATGTGTTCAAGCAGTTACAGTTGCAAGAAAATGATTCATCGAAGAAAAGGGGGCTCTTTTGTCCGACAGCTCATTTACTTTCATCTTTCTCACACTCAAATCACAATGAAGAAACTGCTCGAAGGTACGCTTATACATTCTCGTATGCACAAGAATGAATAAGCTTACCTCCGAGAATATTATTCATTGTGGTTTCAGTGTGAGAAAGATGCAAGTAAATTATCCTTCAGATAAGAGAGTACCCATCAATCCACTGGAAATTGTGTCACCTAAATTTAGTGGTAATTATTAATAATTAGTTGTAATTATTTATTTTCTTTTTTCATATAGTGTTTTTATAATTTCAAATTATTCAAAAATAGTGATTATTTATATTTTGTAGAAAAATATGGAACACGGAAATCGACATGAGTCATTATTAGATGATCGAGCTTGGATAAATCAATGCAGAAATACAAATGGTTCTGGTTTAAATCTTGTATATATTGAGGGTATTCAAGCTTTATTATCATTTGCATCATCAAAACCAGCATATGTTTCAGAAGGCATAATTATCCGTCATTGTAGAAAATGTGTTCTGAGAACGTTTGACACATTTGAAAAGGTTGGGGGATATCTCTTACAGTTTTCTTTTCAACCAGATTATGTTTTTTGGTATCAACATGGTGAACGCAGTTCCAGAGAAGATACTAATAACTTGATTCTGGATCCATCACGGTTTCAAAATTTAGTACATGATGTTGCAGGTCTATCAGTTCAATAAACTGAAACTCAAGATGATAGTGATTTAACTCCTAAGTTGGCACCATCCTAATTTTATGAGTTTTTTGAGGTTTGCTGAGGATGCATTATATGCAGGTTGCAAGATAAGAAAATTATAAGCAATTGAAAAATTTATGGCTATTAAATCAGATAATTCAATGTCAAACATCTATTTTGATCAGATATTTTCTTTGGTTAAAACATTGTTACCTAAAGGAAACGTGTTACCTGCAAATTACTATGAGAGTAGGAGGCTGGTTCGTAATCTGGTCCTTAGTTATCATAAGATTCATGCATGTACAAATGATTGCATCTTATATTCTGGTGAAAATGAGTCATTGGATAGTTGTCCCACATGTGAACAATAGAGGTATAAAGAAGCTCAACCAGGGCAGTCTGAATCAATTCTAGTAAAACAGTTGGGATATTTCCCCTTTACACCAAGGTTGCAATATTTATTTATGTCTCAGAACACAACGGAAATGATGTTATGAAAAAAAAAACAAGATTTCAACTGATAAAATCTTTAATCATTCATATAATAGTGATTCATGGAAACATTTTGATCGCATGCATTGGTCTTTTTCTTTTGTAGGCTGAAACATGCGATTGGGTCTTTCTACTGACGGTTTCTATCCGTTTGGTTCTTATGGTAGTCAGTATTTGTAACATCCCAGGTAAATGAAGAATAAGAGATTTTCATATTTATTAATATTAGTGAATTAAATATTAATTTTATCTTTAAAGGTGTTTCTATGTTCGATAGCGTACCCGATACGCAACAACGGGTTTCTATGGAATCTTACGTTGCACACTAATAATATAATATTATTATTTCAAATGGTAGTTAACTCATAGCCTTTGTATTTTCAGGAATGAAAAAAACTAACAAAATATGATAATACATGTTTGTTAAAAATATTTACATTTATCAAATAAATGTTAGAGGCTTAAAAAGTGAATGAATCTAATTTTAAGCATAATTTTCATTAAAAGGCCGATTTGTCGCCTTTTAAGAGCAAACCCTTTTTAAATATAGTTTTGGTCACTTTAATACATTCTATATGACCAAATAAAATCCTTATTTAGAATGAAGTCATCATAATTTACTTTGGGAATTTTTTTGGTATTTTTCTGATAAAGTTCATTTTTTATGGAATAGTGAAAATATTGTATTTTAAATCAAAACTATGTTTTAATCTAATTTATTTAAATGGTTAGATTATCATTTTAAATGTTTTTAAAGTGTAAATAGATTTTATTTTTACCATTTAATCTAATTTTGGTCATTATAAGCAATTTCACATTTAAATTGTATATAATCAACTGTCAATCTTTTGATAGTTAATATTTCTTAAAAACACGCCTTTTATTTTGACAATGGGAATTAATTTTAAATTAATTTCTGCCACTTATGTGTTTTTAATTTGGAGAAATTTATTTCATATTTTGAATAAGGAGTTTCAAATTGTGTAAATAGGTAACTTTTAGTTTTAGGCATTTTAAATATTTACCTCAGAAAATATTTTATTTACCATGGTTAAAGGGTAATTTTGGTAAATAAGGGTAAAAAAATAATTTTTATCTACCCTAACAGGTGTCCTAATCATATTGGTTGAGTCATATCATACCATGGGTATCCTTGGGTCGATTTGGGGACCCCATGGAGCCACTTAAAAGTGATTATGACACTCTATTTTAATTAACTTTAAGTAAAGGGAAAAATGAAATAAACAAATATCTTTTAGTAAATTAATTTTTACATGGGGTTATAAAAGTTATATTTTCGACTATAAATATTCATTGGAAATCTAAAACGATTTCTTACATCATAGTATTTTTTTTTATAAATTTTATACATCAAATAAACTAAATTATTTATGACACAATCGTGATGCAGTATTTACCTCATTAATAATTGATTTAATTAAATAAGATTATAATGATTAAAATATTATCCAAAACATGTCCAATTCTTATTGGATGATTTTATTTCGATTATTAGTCATCTTAGCTTCAACCATAATGATTTTGGACCATTAGAAACCGAATATCATTATATTATAAAATAATATTTTCACTCTGTCCTAAAGAGCCTCTCCTCTCCCTTATAAAAAAAGACCACTTCTATGCAATTACTCAAACCTCTCAATCCATTTGGCTCATCCAAACTCTTCCCAATTAACCTCCCTACATACCTCTCCTCCTCCTAGAATCCTTAATTTAGGAATAAGGCACTTCAAGAAGTACTTTGGTTCAAACCAAAGTGAGTTACCCAAATTAAAGGTAACAGTTTCCCTTATATTCTTTTCTTTTATTTTGCTTCTCCAACCCCTAAAATATTTTTATTTCATTTCTTTTGTAACAAAACCAGTATCCTCAATTTACTAGTATGTTTTTATGATAACTATTCTAACTACACTTACACACACCTCCATCTAATGGATGAAGAACATAATGTTTCTTTGGATGGAAACTAACGCCTCACGAAATGATGATTGTTCAATTACATCTTACCACCTCTCATGGTGGAAATTATGATGGAAATGTATTTATATATGATATATATTATGTTTATGATTTATTTATGCTTCTGTACTTCCCAATTATATTAAACCTTTAGGGTTTCCATGGTGGGTAAATACAATAATCTCATTTGAGGAAGTGCGGACTACCGCCCCCTCAAAGTGATGTGACTCGTTAATTCCCTATGTGGGATGTATAAAGGATAGATTTAATGATATTATATATGATATTATACTGGAATTATAATATAACTATGTATCATTATGTTTTAATTCCATTAAAATAAGAAATAGAAATGAAAGTAGCGTTCATGCGTACGTACGGCTTACCGTCTCCATGAACGGTGCATTTAATTTCGTACCTACGAATGTTATGTACTATTAAAAATACATGTAAATGCTAGATATATATGATATATATGATACCCAAATCATGAATATCATTCTGGATATAATGAACCTTTTACCACGTGAACAACATGTAATTATAAGAAGTCCATTTTTGACTCAAGTACCAAATATCGATAAAATGAACGTTATTAACTTAAAAGATTACATAATGATTATAACATGGTAATAAGTGATATAAATGGAATAATAAACTTAAAAAAGGTTCTTAAGAAATTATAAAGTAACTTTAGTTTATTATTCAGGAGATTAAAGAATGAACGGGTCAAGTCGGACACGAGGTAAGGGACTTCGTCTCAATCTCCTTTCATTGAGGCATTTTTAGTTTTATACATGACTTTCTTTTATACGATGTATAAAACCCTTTTGATATTTACTTATATTCAAAAGGAATATTTTCTCTATGAAACATTTTACTAAATGACAAAATGAATGTTTCTTTAACGTAAGTATTGACAATGAGCTTTCCACCGCCGCGAGTATTATTTGATCTTTGGCTTCCTTAACAAGCCGTAATGTTTTTAAAAGGAAAAATAAATACCAAATATTCTTTTCACGTATTTTGGTATTGAAAATGATTTTGAGAATGGATTTATTATTTCAATATCTTGAAATGATATTATTGCAATGTGGAATGTTATCTTTCCTTTATGCTTTTGTTATGTGTTATGATTATGTTATGGTTCTTGGGAATTATTTACGTATACGGGTGGTTCCGTGATAAACCTAGGGCGGGTGAGCCCGAGATAGCTCTCTAATGCATTGGGTAACGTGACAGAGGTAAACATGAATGTTTCTCCTATAAGATTTAGGGAATATACTGTGATGGGTATTCCAAAGTAACTTCCTTTATGGCTGTGATAGCTACAATGTAAGTATGATATGGATGCCACAAGTTACATTTATGATTTATGATTTCTATGTGTCTTTCATAAATCTTATGATTTCATGAGGTAATTAAAATATTTCATGTTTGTATGTATTTATGAACAAATGTTTTCATTCACTGTTTTATAACCCTTACTGAGCCTTTTATGCTCATCCCAAGTTTTGAAATGTTTTTCACAGGACTTTAAGATGAATAGGGTCAAGTATGGTATCAAGGAAAATCCATGCTCTCTTTAACATGGAATTAGACATGACTTTTTTTCCAAGAGTTTTTATTTTATGAAAAAAGTGGATTCTGGGTAGAAGTGCCTACTTTGTAATATTTTGAGATGTAATAGTTATATCCTAATTCCCTAAAACTATAAACCTGAAAATATCCTCAATGTGAATTATTCATATAATTCAATATTATGTAATGTTTAATGCCTGGTCCTTATAGTTGGTATCAGAGGTCGGTTTAGATAACTTTAGGAGTTAGGATATTGTTAAATTAATATCCATAAAGTAATTTATGTTAATATTGACATCATATAGAATTTACAAATTACCATGTTGCTTCTCCTAAGATATTTCAGTGTTAAGAATGGTTTTTCATAGAGGAAAGAGAACAGATTTTCTGGGAAGGCATACAGAGGGAAATGACCTTTCAAATCAGTATCCTGAGATGGTCAGAATCAGAACTAAACATTTTGTTTTAGTGATGGCTGAGTGGACTCAGGTGAAAACTGTTGGTTGTTTTTATTGATGATATTTTGGTGTTTTCTAAAAGTAAAGAGGAGCATGAAAGTCATTTAAGGGTTTTATTGAAAACCTTAAAAGAAAAGAAACATTATGGAAAATTCAGAAAGTGTGTGTTTTGGTTACAAAAAATTTCTTTCCTTGGTCACATTGTTTCAAAAAATGGCATAACGGTTGATCCTGCAAAAAAAAAGTTGTTGAAGAATGGTCAAGACCCAAAAATATAACCGAGATTCATAGTTTTCTTGGTTTGGAAGGTTATTACCAGAGGTTTGTTGAAAACTTTTCACAGTTATCTAGTATAATTACTAAGTTAACTCGAAAAAGGTGTTAAGTTCATCTGTACAAAAGAATGTGATGATTTTTTTCAGGAATTGAAAAGGAGATTGGTGAATACTCCAGTTTTGGCACTGCCTTCCAGAAATGGTGAGTTTGTTATCTACAGTGATGCTTCGTTGAAAGGAATGGGTTGCATCCTAATGAAAAATGATCAGGTAATTTCTTATGTTTCACATCAGTTGAAACCACATTAGTTAAATTACCCTACACTTGATTTGGAATTAACTGCTGTTGTTTTTGCTTTGAAAATTTGGAGACATCATTTGTATGGAGTGAAGTGTGAAATATATACTGATCACAAAAGTTTGAAGTATATATTCACTCATAAATAATTGAACATGAGGCAGAGGAGATGGTTGGAATTAATCAAGGATTATGATTGCATGATCCATTACCATCCGGGAAAAGTAAATAAAGTGGCCGATGCTTTGAGTCGGAAAATTAATGTCTCATTAGACATGCTATGTTTGGAACAAGATCCTTTGGTATTTTATTTGATGAAATTTGGAATAGAATTTGTTGGTGTAGGAAATTCTTCTGTTTTGTTTCAGGAGTTAGTGGGATCATCTCTATCAGACAGAATAAAGAAAGTGCAGAAGGAAGACAATGAGTTGTATAAAAAGGTAGAGTTGGTTCAGAAGGGTAAGTTGACTTAATTTAACATTGATAATGATTGTGTTTTGAGGTTTGGAAAGAGATTATGTGTGCCTTGTGATTCAAAGTTGAAGAATGAGTTGTTATGTGAAGCTCATAGTTCTCCTTTTTCTGTTCATCCTGGGAGTACTAAGATGTACAGAGATCATCGGGATTATTACTGGTGGGATGGAATGAAAAGAGATATTGCTGATTTTACTGTGAAGTGTTTGACTTGTCAGCAGGTTAAAGCAGAGCGACAGTTAACAAAAGGAATGATTCATCCCTTATCGGTGCCAGAGTGGAAATGGGAAAATAAATCCATGGACTTCATTGTGAAATTACGAAAAACATCTCGAGGTAATAATGCAATATGGGTTATAGTTGACCAATTGACTAAATCTGCTAGTTTCCTTCCTATTAGAGATACTTTGTCTCTAGATCAACTTGCTCGGTTGTATGTTAAAGAGATATTCAGGTTTCATGGAGTTCCCCTCTCCATTGTATCTGATCGTGATCCCAGGTTTACTTCTAACTTTTGGAAAGGCCTTCAGAAGTCATTGGGTAATGAATTAAACTTTAGTACAGCTTTTCATCCTCAATCAGATGGGCAGTCAGAACGAACAATTCAGACCTTGGAGGATATGTTACATGCTTTCTCGATGAACTACCAGGGAAGTTAGGACCAACATCTTTCTTTAGTTGAATTTTCTTATAATAATAGTTTTCATTCCAGTATATAGATGGCTCCATTTGAGGCATTGTATGGAAAGCATTGTCTAACTCCAGCTTTTTCGGATGAAGTAGGTGAAAGAAAGCTGATGGGACCCGAATTGGTAGAAAAGATGGAAGAGAAATTTCAGTTGATTCAGAATCACATTAGAACAGCTCAGAGCATACAGAAAAGTTATGCGGATAACCGGAGGAAGGATCTTTCTTTTGAGGTAGGTGATCATGTCTTTCTCAAATTTTCTCCTTGGAAAAGTGTGGTGCATTTTGGTAGGAAGGGAAGGTTGAGTTCGAGGTTCATTGGACCTTATGAAATTCTAAAGAAAGTTGGATCAGTTGCATACAGAGTAGCTTTACCTCCAAGTTTATCCCTGGTACACAATGCTTTTCATGTTTCGATGTTGAGAAAGTATATGCCAGATCCATCTCATGTTTTGAGCCCAGAGGTAGTTGAGTTGGAAGAGAATCTCTTTTATGAAGAAAAACCATTCCAGATTCTGGACCATAGAGAGCAGGTGTTGCGGAATAAGGTAATTCACCAGGTAAAGGTTTTTTATGAAAAAACCATATGGTTGAAGAGGCAACGTGGGAATTTGAAAGTGCTATGAGGGATAAATACCCCCACTTATTTTGATAAGTGGATAAAATTTGCGAGGACAAAATTTCAAAAAGGGGGGAAGGATGTAACATCCCAGGTAAATGAAGAATAAGATATTTTCATATTTATTAATATTTGTGAATTAAATATTAATGTTAGCTTTAAAGGGGTTTCTATGTTCGATATCATACTCGATACGCCATAGCGGGTTTCTTTGGAATCTTACGTTGCACACTAATGATATAATATTATTATTTTAAACGGTAGTTAACTCCGAGCCATTATATTGGTGGGAATGAAAAAAACTAACTAAAATATGGTTATAAATGTTTGTTAAATATATTTACATTGATCAAATAAATGTTAAAGGCTTAAAAAGTGAATAAATCTAATTTTAACCATAATTTTCATTAAAAGGATGATTTATCGCCTTTTAATAGAGAACCCTTATTAAATCTAGTTTTTCTCACTTTAATACATTCTATATGACCAAATAAAATCCTTCTTTAGAATGAGGACATTATAATTTACTTTGGGTATTTTTTTTTGTATTTTTATGATAATGTTTATTTTTTTAAGGAATAGTGAAAATATTGTATTTTAATTTAAAACTATGTTTTAATATAATTTATTTATATGGTTAGATTATCCTTTTAATTGGTTTTAAAGTGTAAATAGATTATATTTTTACCATTTAATCTAATTTTGGTCATTAGAAGCAATTTCACATTTAAATTGTATATAATCAACTGTCAATCTTTTGATAGTTAATATTTCTTAAAAACACGCCCTTTGTTTTGACAGAGGGAATTAATTTTAAATTAATTTCTGACACTCATGTGTTTTGAATTTAGAGAAATGGATTCCATGTTTGGAATCATGAGGTTTAAATTGTGTAAATAAGTAACTTTTATTTTTAGTTATTTTAAATATTTACCTCAATAAATATTTTATTTACCATGGTTAAAGGGTAAATAAGGTAAATAAGGGTAAAAATAATAATATTTATTTACCCTAAAAGGTGTCCTAATCCTATTTTTTGAGTCATATACGACCATGGGAATCCTTTGGTCTATTTGGGGACCCCATGGAGCCACTTAAAAGTGATCATGACACTATTTTAATTAACTTAAAGTAAAGGCCGAAATGAAATAAAAAAATATCTTTTAATAAATTAAATTTTTACATGGGGTTATAAAAGTTATATTTTCGACTATAAATATTCATTGGAAAGCTAAAAGTATTTCTTACATCATAGTAGTTTTTTTTATAATTTTTAGACATAAAATAAATTAAATTATTTATGACACAATCATGATGCAGTATTTACCTCATTAATAAATGATTTAATTAAATAAGATTATAATGATTAAAATATTATACAAAACATGTCCAATTTTAATTGGATGATTTTATTTCGATTATTAGTAATCTTATCTTCGACCATAATGATTTTAGTACCATTATAAACCGAATATGAATATATTATAAAATAATATTTTCACCCTTTCCTAAAGATCCCCTCCTCTTCTTTATAAAAAGAGACCACTTCTATGCAATTCATCACACCTCTCAAGCCATTTGGCTCATCCAAGCTCTGCCCAATTAATCTCCCTACATCCCTCTCCTCATCCTAGAATCCTTAACTTGGGAATAAGGCACTTCAAGAAGCCATTTGGTTCAAACCAAAGTGAGTTACCCAAATTAAAGGTAACAATTTCTCTTAAATTGTTTTCTTTTATTTTGCTTCTCAAACCCCTAAAATCTTTTTATTTCCTTTATTTTGTAACAACACAAATATCATCAATATACTAGGATGTTGTTATGATAAGGATTATAACTACACTTACACAAACCTCCATCTAATGGATGAAAAACAAATTGTTTCTGTGGATGGAAAACTAACGCCTCACGAAACGATGATTGTTCAATTACATCTTACCACCAATCATAGTGTCCATTATGATGGAACTTTATTTATATATGATATATATTATGTTTATGATTTCTTTATGCTTATGTAATTCCGAATTATATCAAACCTTTATGGTTTCCATGGTGGGTAAATATGATAATCTCATTTGAGGAAGTGCAGACTACCGCCCCCTCAAAGTTATGTTACACGTTAATGACCTATGTTGGATGTATAAAGGATAGAGTTAATGATATTATATATGATATTATTCTGTAATTATAACATAACTATGTATAATTATGTTTTAATTCCATTAAAATAAGAAATATAAATGAAATTAGCATTCATACGTAAGTACGACTTACCGTCTCCATGAACGGTGCATTTCATTTCGTACCTTCAAATGTTATTTACTATTATAAATACATGTACATGATGGATATATATGATATAAATGATACCCAAATCTTGAATATCATTCTGGATATAATTAACCTTTTATCACATGAACAACATGTAATTATAAGCAGTCTATTTTTGACTCAAGTACCAAATATTGAAAAAATGAACGTTATTAACTTAAATGATTACATAATGATTATAACATGGTAATAAGTGATATAAAAGGAATAATAAACTTTAAAAAGGTTCTTAAGCAAGTAGAAATTAACTTTAGTTTATTATTCAGGAGATTAAAGAATGAACAGGTCAAGTCGGACACGAGGTAAGGGACTTCGTCTCAATCTCCTTTCATTGAGGCATTTTTAGTTTTATACATGACTTTATTTTATAGGATGTATAAAACCCTTTTGATTTTTACTTCTATTCAAAAGGAATCATTTCTCTATGAAACATTTTACTAAACGACAGAAGGAATTTTTCTTTAACGTAAGTGGTGACAACGACCTTTTCGCCACCGCGATTATTATTTGATCTTTGGATTCCTTAACAAGCTGTAATGTTTTTAAAAGGAAAAATAAATACCAAATACTCTTATTACGTATTTTTGTATTGAAAATGATTTTGAGAATGGATTTATTATTTCAATATCTTGAAATGATATTATTTCAATGTGGAATGTTATCTTTCATTTATGCTTTTGTTATGTGTTATGATTATGTTATGGTTCTTGGGCATTATTTATGTATACGGGTGGTTCTGGGATAAACCTAGGGCGATTGAGCCCGAGATAGCTCTCCAATGCATTGGGTAACGTGACAGAGGTAAACATGAACGTTTCTCCTATGAGATTTAGGGAATATACTGTGATGGGTATTCCAAAGTAACTCCCTATGCAGCTGTGATAGCTACAATGTAAGTATGATATGGATGCCACAAGTTACCTTTATGATTTATGATTTTTATGTGTCTTTCATAAATCTTATGATTTAATGAGGTAAGTAAAAGAGTTCATGTTTTGTTTGTATTTATGAACAAATGTTTTCATTCACTGTTTTATAACCCTTACTGAGCCTTTTATGCTCATCCCAAGTTTTGAAATATTTTTCACAGGACTTAAAGATGAATAGGGTCAAGGATGGGATCAAGGAAAAGCCATGCTCTCTTTAACAAGGAATTAGACATGACTTTTTTTTCAAGAGTTTTTATTTTATGAAAAATGTGGATTCTGGGTAGAAGTGCCTACTTTGTAATATTTTGAGAAGTAATAGTTATGTCCTAAGTCCCTAAAACTCTAAACCTGAAAAGATCCTCAATGTGAATTATTCATTTAATTCAATATTATGTAATGTTTAAGACTGGGTCCTTATACTATTCATGTTGGACAATATTTATAACCCCGTATAATTTACCTCCATGGATGTTGATGAAGGATCCCTATATCTTTTTTACTCTATTAATCCCCGGACATCCGAACAAGAATATTGATGTTTATTTGAAGTCATTGATTGATGAGTTAAATGCATTGTAGAGTGATGGTGTTAGTATATATGATGTTGCCGCGAAAAAAAATTTCATATTAAAAGCGGCATTGATGTGGATGATTAGTGACTTTTCGCCATATGACATGTTATCTGGCTGGAGTACACATTTTCCGAAATCATGTCCTTACTATATAAAAGACAACAAAGCCTTTATGTTCATCAATGGAAAAAAAACCTTGCTGTTATGAATTTCACCACATATTTCTTCCAACCAATCATCCTTTTCAAAGGAACAAATCTCATTTTAGAAAATGTACAATTGAAAGGGATGCACCTCCAAATATGATCTTAGGTATAGAGTTAAAATAAGTTTTATTTTCATTACCTCCCATCACATTTGGGCCACCAGTAAACCAACAGAAAATTGATGGTTTTGGGAAAGAACACAATTGGATAAAACGAAGCATTTTTTGGTATCTTCCATATTTTTATGATTTTTTGGTCCGCCACATTTTAGATGTCATGAATATTGTGAAAAACTATTTTGATAATTTATTTCATACAGTTTTGGATACACCAAGTAATACCAATGATACTGTAAAGGCACGATTGGATCTTGCCCAAATTTTTAAGCGACCGGAACTTGAACTATTTGAAAATGTCAAATCATAGAGGTTAATAATTTCAAAATTAGAATATACACTATTCAAAGAGATTAGGTTATTATTTTTTTAGTGGATTATAGATTTGAGACTTCCATATGGTTTTGCTTCCAATTTGGGTAGATGTGTTAATAATGGTTATATTTCCAGATTAAAAAGTCATGATTTCCAAGTTATAATGGAAAGATTTATGCTGATTGGATTCAAAGGTTTGTTGAATTATATGATTTGGGATTTGATAAAAAACATATCATATTTTTTTCAAGACATTTTTGTAGCGATAACATACTATGATGCCCTAAAAAAACTGGAAGATGATGTTGCTATAATTACATGTAAACTAGAAAAAATCTTTCCACCGACTTTCTTTGACTCGATGGAACATCTGATATTACATTTTCCACATGAAGCTTAATGTGTAGGTCCCATACAGTTTCGATGGATATACCCATTCGATAGATGCATGAAAAAATTGAAGAAAAAAGTACATAATAAAGCATTAGTTGAAGGCTCAATTGCTAAAGATTATTTGTAAGAGTAAATTAATTTTTTCTGCTCTCATTATTTTGATTCTCAATATCCCTCAAAACATAATCACATGGGACAAAATAAGGAGAATGTTAATGATGAAATGGACAATCAATTATCAGTTTTTAATATGTCAAATCATGGTTTTGGTGGAGTTCATGAACAGTAGATTTCAAATGATGAACATCACAAAGGCTCATACATATGTTCTGATCAACTATGAATAAATGACATCAATTGTGCTATGAGTGCTTCAATCACTTATTCTAAAATTTATGTTACATTATGTAAACTTATTTTATTTGTAGGTTATATGATAATCATATCAAGAAATAACTTCCAAAAATTAAAACAGCTGCTCTTGAAGAACGCAGACAAAAAAAAATTCTCAATGGTTTGAAAAACTGGTAACATAAGTTATTGTTGGTTTAATATCAATTCTTTTTATTATTTATCATGTTGATAATTGTTTTACAAATATTCAGGTGTCTCAACATACTGATAAAATTTATAAACGACTGTGTATATTGAGTAACCCACCATCCAAAATGGTTAAATCTTATAATGCATATGTGGTGAATGGTCTTCAATTTCATACACATGCATATGGGGAATAAAAAAACAAAGAACAGTGGAGTTTTCTTGAGAGGATCGCATCATAGAGAAACTGAAGTTGACTTTTATGGCATTCTGTATGAAATTATTGAGCTGTGTTATCTAGGAAAGAATTATATAAAAATGTTTAAATGCCAATGGTTGGACACTGAGAGAGTCTTTTGTGTTCATTCAACTCGTTGAATCGTCGATATTAAATATAAAAGTCTTCTTGCAGTAAAAGAACAATTTTTACTGGATCAACAGGCACATCAGATTTATTATGCAAAGTATTGTGCTACTACAAGAGACTTGAGCGATTATTGGAGCATAATAAATATGGAATCTCAGTAAAATCAGTTTACTTAAACTAAATTTGGTTCTACTAAAGTGGAAGGAATTGAAATTTTTCAAGAGACTGCTCAAAATCTACATTTTTCATAAAGAGTCGTGAATATCGATGATGACACCCCACAATTAAGGATCGATAACGACGAAGATGTTAATGATGTTAAAAATGAGTTTAAAATGATAAGAGATTGTTTCCTCGACGGATTTCGGGGATGACCACCTGGACGGGAGATTCAAACGTTCCGATCGGTTTCTAGCGGGTTTGTTCGTAGAACCGGAAACATCCAATGATTCCACATCCGTTTGGACCTACTTTCCAAAGGTAGGCGCTCATTAGCTTGTAGACTGATGAGGCTTAGGAATTTGCATTGGTCGAGAGGATGGGAGGTCGGACTCATCACACCTTTTTGAGGGGAATTATTGTCTACTCTGGGACTCTCTTTATAGATTTAAGTTATGTTCGTGAATCCTTATTACATTACCAAGTATAAAATGTGCTTTCCTTTAGTTTTAACAACCAATGATTAAATATGCAAGAAATTTAGAGAATCTTTTATATGTATTCGAGGTACTTCATCAATAGAGAATCATCTATATCTGTTTGGATATTCTTGGTTAATGGTATCCTTCAAAACATTTATATAAAAGTCTCTTGGTCATTATGATGACCAGGCTGGTTTTAAAGCCACTCAGTGGGGCACTTGAAGTTTATCGTCATTCAGAAGGACATGGATTATTTCAAAGTTGGGATCGAATCCATAAATGGGCTACCTATGTATCCTTTGTTTTGGAAAAGGAATCAGAACCCACGTAGTTCGAGTGATGGAGTATGATGTTTATGATTGATGGCTCAAAGAATAATGTCATAATTACCTTTACACTCTAAGCTCACGTGAGTCATGCTTGGTGTGAGAAACAAGAGGTATTGGTAAAAATTAGATAATTGTGCCATGAAAGATGCAATCATAAGAAATTGTTTGGGGCTTATGTATGTATGACTGCCTAGATAGATGAAGGTTTAGGATTCACTTTTAGGGAGAAAATCCAGGAACAGGGTCCATAAAGGTATATGTGCTTTATGGATATTTGAATACTCTAATCTTGGGGCTTACTCCTAAGGAGGATGCCCAAGTTAGGAGGGGACTTATGATTGGGTTTTACTCCTGAAAAGGAAACCCAAATCAAAGGTAAATTATGACTGGTTAAGAGAAATTTAAGGGGGCTTGGGATTTACTCCTAAAAAGGGATTTACTCCTAAAAAGGAGGCCCAGATTAGGGGACTTGGGGCTTACTCCTGAAAAGGAAGCCCAAGGTTATGACTGAGTCTTATTCCGGAAAAGGAGACCCAAGGTTAGGGATTAAGGTTTTGGGGCTTACTCCGGAGGAGGATGCCCATATTTGAGGTTGGGGCTTACTCCTAAGAAGGATGCCCAATTTGAGGTTGGGGCTTACTCCTAAGAAGGATGCCCAAGGTTATGACTGGGGATTATTCCTTAAAAGGAGGCCCAGGTTATGATTCTCTCATCTTAAAGGATGAGGTTGACTGAATGAACTCTCCATATTTAGTGACATAAGGATATTTAGATCACTAGATTTTGAGAGATATTCCACAGAATTCCTTTTAGATAAGAAATTCAAATCAAGAAATCATGCCATAAATGGCTTTGAAGAGTGTCTTGAAGACTGAATCTTGAAAAGGAAAGGTGAAATGGCTTAAGAGGGGTAAAATGGGCAATATGGGCACCCAAAAAGATAGGGGCGTGCAAGTCTTGAAAGGCGCACAAGTATTGCGGCGGCGCGCAAGTATTGGTCGCGCAAGTATACTTGCGCGACATGAGGGGTACTTGCGCGATTCTCAAAATATCATTAGAATATTTGAGCGACTCTTTATAAATCCCTTTAGAATCCTCTTGAGGCTCTTCCAAAAAAGGGACGCGCAAGTTATATTGAAGGAAATAAATCGGCGCGCAAGTGTTTGATAAGTTTCAACACCTAGGCCTTCCTTCTTCTCTTTAGATCTTCCGTTCTAGGTATGAAATTACCTTAGAAGTGTTCCGGAAGCTTTGAGAAGAGACTTGGGCATCGGGAGCTTCAATCCAAGTTTTTGGAAAAAGATCCTCCCGAATGGGGGGCCCACAGGGTCTATTTATAGGCAGGAGAAGACCCTGGGTGGTTACCAGGCGGTTATCACTTAGGGCGCGCAAGTCACTTGCACGACCATAAGGCTTCGCGCAAGTACTTGCACGACCACTAGGCGGCGCGCAAGTGTACTTGTGCGACCAGGAGGGAACTTGCGCGACCTATGGGCAATGTTCTCCCTGTTCATCCCTTTGTCGATTTTTGATGTTTCTTCAAAGGATGAATCACTTTGGACTAAGGTATTTCCCTTTTCCGATCTTTAGATTCTGTGATGAAAGGAGCGTCAACAAAAGTCCCCCCCTCAGAGTTGGAACCGAAAGAAATGAGGATTTGACTCTGAGGAAATCAAAGACATCCAAAGGAAAAGGTGGTGCACAAGTCTTCAGTGCGCAGAAGGCAGCGCGCAAGTGTGCTGGAACTTGACTTTTATTCAGAGTTCCTTTGTCTTTTGTGGGCAGTTTAAAGTCATGCACGCCGGACATAAAGGGGCTAATGTTTAAAGTCGAAATAGCTTTGACCAAAATGGATTAAAATTGACACAATTCCTTGAAAGTTCATTTGAAAACATATTACCATACTCAAGTATGAGGGAAAATATGTAAACTATGGCTTAAGAATATTTGAATCTGAGGAATGATATGAAAAAGAGATAAAAAGCATTAGAAGAAGTAGTTTCCAAGAATGAAGTTACTCTTATTTAACAAAACCCGTTAGGGGGTTGAAATATGCAGGGCCACCTATGGGCATTGGCTGCATGGTCAAATAAATAGTATCTTTCGGCTGACAAGTCTGTTATGTGGACTGTTTATGCAAGGCCACCTATGGGCACGTGCTGCATAGTCAGGTAAAAGAACTCCCAGAAATTTACTTTCTTAGTGCTAAAAGCCAGTGAAAGTTTATGGAGATTCAAATTTTCTAAAGTATAGAGTTTGTTGTATGGAAAGAGGTACTTGAATATGGAGAAGATATTTCCGAACAAGAATATCGAAGAACTAGATGAACATCACTCCTACGAAGGTCTGACCCAAATGTAGGGAAGAAGAATAAACCATAGACTTGAATACTTTCAGATCATGAAAAAGGATATGGGACAAATATGTTAAGGATTGCTATTTTTTGCGGATCCCTACATACTGTCGTTCAAGACAAATAAGGACAAAAGAGGCATTCTTCCCAATAATGAAGTTACCATTATTTAACAAACCCGTTAGGGGGTTGAAACATGCAGGGCCACCTATGGGCATTGGCTGCATGGTCAAATAAATAGTATCTTTCAGCTGACAAGTCTGTTATGTGGACTGTTTATGCAAGGCCCCCTATGGGCACGTGCTGCATAGTCAGGAAAAAGAATTCTCAGAAGTTTGACATTTTTGTGACTAGAAGTCATGAAAAGGTTTATGAAGATCTGAAAATATTTTAAGGTTAGGATTATAACACATAAATATGGGTATTTTCCAATGTATGTAGAGATACATAGGTCAATGATAACCATAATCATGTTGTGGTTGGGTCCTGAATTGAAATTTTGGACTTCACTACGTATCTCATAAGAATGAGAATCAAGCCATACGTAGTTCTTGAAATGCAGTTTAACGTCGTGCAGGACGAAAGTATGAGTGATCTTAGTTTAGGGTCATATAATTCGGACCATAATAATGAATACACAGTGTGTGTTTTCATGAGGACTTTTCAGCCAAGGGACTGAAAGTGAAATTTGGGGTTAGGCCCAAAAGGCTTGGGGCTGGATTCGAGGGATACTCGAACGTTCCTACGTATCCCATAAGGATGGGAATCAAGCCCACGTAGTTCTAGAACTACCCTTTGTACAAATTTGGTTCGTACATTTGAAGGGTGAAAGGGGATTTTAGTGCAATGATGGTTTAACCTGAGATAAAAAGTTTAGGCATTACCATGTATACACGTAGTCATTTGAAATGAAACATGATTGAAAAAATCAATGTCAATAATGGTTCCTTATCTAATGAGGAAATCAAAGAATATTGTAGTTTATTGTCGTACCAGACAAAAGTGTTGTATAGTTTAACGTCATATAACAAGGACGAAAGTGAATCAATGTAAAGATATTCATTCCAGGGGCGGTTTCACAAATCAACATCATATGAGATGGTGGTGAACCGATGTGAAGAGATTGTTTTTGGGCTTGAACCCTGGGAGGTTGCCTACATACCCAGCCTGAAGGGCAAGGATCAAAGTCCGTGTAGTTCAATTAAAGAATGAATTAATGATCAAGTTTTTCTTGGGGACAATGATCTAATAAAAAAATGTTGTTGGGACTTACACATGGTTAGTGGCTCAAAGGGAGTGTTATGGTTGATGTTCGCTCTAAGCTCACGTGAGTCATACTCAGTGTAATAACAACCTTAACGATGCACAATTTAATGTCATGTAGGACATAAAAAAAAGGGACTATGCAGTTTAAAGTCTTGCAGTTAGGACTACTGGTGCTGCACAGTTTAGTGTCATGTAGCAGGGACAAAATAACATTTTAATGTCATGTAGGACATATTAAGGACTTTCTGTACAGTTTAGCATCATGTAGTTAGGACGATGGAGACAATACAGTTTAACATCATATTGGACGAAAGGGGGATTGTGCAGTTTATTGTCATGCAGTAAGGACAAAAGAGTGTACCATTTCAACGTCATGTCGGACGAAAGTGCGAATAGTTTAAGGTCATATGCATGGACCGTGAATGGTGCAGTTTAATGTCATACTGGACCTTTGAGATTATATAGTTTAACGTCTTTCCGGACGTAGCGGACTTTTATACAGTTTAGCGTCATGTAGTTAGGACGTCATAGTTTAACGTCTTGCTGTACGTAAGGGATTTGAAAATAGTTTATGGTCATATACATGGACCAAAGATGATGCAGTTTAAGGTCATGCTGGACGGTTTAGGGAAATTTTTCACATTTTAATGTCGTGTGGGACGAAGTTGTAGTTTAAAGTCATACTGGACCATGGCTGTATAGTTTAACGTCATATAGCAAGGACGAACTGGTGTTGTACAGTTTAAAGTCATGTAGCTAGGACTAAGGTGAACCAATATGAGGATATCAGTTCTGGGGACTTTTTACAGTATATCGTCATGCTGGACGATGAAAGTCCCACACAGTTTAATTCCATGTTGCTAGGACACAATATAGTTTAATTTCATCTCGAACAAAAATATAGTTTAATGTCATCTCAGACAAAATAAGGAACTTCTGTACAGTTTAATGTCATGTAGATAGGACAAAATACAGTTTAGTGTCATGTTGGACAAAAGTGAACCAATGTGATTGTTTTGGATCTGGGAACAATATTTTGTGTTTATACAAAATACTTCTTCAGAAATCTGGCATTAGTTGGAGTCGTGATGTGTTCTCCATCCATTGAGATTAGAGAATATGCTCCATTGGAGTAGACCTTATGTATTGAATAAGGTCCTTCCCATTTTGGTTCATGCTTGGGAGGCTTCTTTCCTGGTATCATTGGTGTTCTGAGAACCAATACCAATTCTCCCTGAATGAATGAACGAAGAAGAACTTTTTTGTTAAAATCTCGTGCTATTCGATTCTGATAGATTTCCAAGTGGTGCAAAGTGCACAATCTTTTCTCATCTAACTGTTCCAATTCATGCAACCGCTTTTGGGATTGCTCATCTGTAGATAACTGATCACAAATGGCTATTCTGAGTGAGGGCAATTGAACTTCAATTGGCAAGACTGCTTCTGTTCCATATACCAATGAATATGGAGTTGACCGCGTTGCATTGCGAGTGGTAGTTCGATAAGCCCATAAAGCATGAAAGAGTTTATCAGGCCATGACCTCTTATCTTTGTCCACCATCTTTTGCAGTATATTTGAAAGAGTCTTGTTGAAGGCCTCTATCTGGCCATTAGCCGCTGCATGATATCGAGATGAATGGTTGGACTTAATGTTGTATTCTTGATACAATTTATTTACCTCAGAAGAACAGAAGTTGGTGTCGTTGTCCGTCAATATGGTATGAGGGACACCAAATCTAGTAATGATGTTAGACTTGATGAAGCTAACAATGAATTTAGAACTGACTTCTTTGAGAGGTATTGCCTCTGCCCATTTGGAAAAGAAATCAGTAGCAGTAAGAATGTACTTAAACTGCTTGGCCGTAGCTGAAGGGTAAGGTCCCACCACATCCATTCCCCATGTGGAAAATGGCCCTGAGTATTTAGCTGTATGAAGCAACTCTGGAGGTTGATGAATGAAGTTGGCATATACTTGGCATGAATGACACTTCTTTGTGAAATTAACACAATCTTGTATCATTGAAGGCCAAAAGTATCCAAGCCGTCGAATTTGATCAGACAATCTATGTCCAGACTGGTGGGCACCACAGACTCCTGCATGCACTTCTTTTATGACAACCATTGTCTCTTCACCATCAATACATCTGAAGAGAACTCCATCAAAACCACATTTTTAGAGAATTTTCTCGAGGTGGTTTGGGCTATCATAAAGAGTAAAATTGACCACATGTCGCCGAATTTGTTCTTTCTCGGCTCTATCAGGTGGAAGTGTTCCATTTTGAAGGTATTCCCTGATAGGTGACATCCATCCTGTAGTATGACCATACGGTTCAGGAATGGGACTAATTTCATTAATTTCCTCTATTCTGACTTGAACATAAGGTGAAATTGCACGACGATGGGCAATACAGATGGTTGTCTCGTCCCGATTTGGATCTGCTAAAGTTGTGGCTATATTAGCCAGTGCATAAGCTTGAGTATTTTGTGTTCTTGGGACATAAGAAAATGTTGGTTCTTAAGGGAATTCTAACATTAACTCTCTGACATAATCATACAAAGGGATTAATTCTTCTTTTCTGATGGCATAATCCCCATTGACTTGTTTGATTACCAGGTCTGAATCACCTTTCACCTTTAAGTGATTCACTTGTGCTTGAAGTGCTAACTCCAAGCCTGTAATGAGAGATTGGTATTCAGCTTCATTATTGGTACCACCTTCCCATAACAAAAAGGAATAAGGTAACACTGCCTTATCTGGAGAAATGAGCACAATTCCTAAACCAACTTTGTTGAATTTAGGATTTTCCATTTTCTTCCCTGTTGGACTTCTAGAAGCACCATCAAAATACATTTCCCATGTTTGAGGACTATCTTGAATAGAGAAAACTTCCTCATCAGGGAGTTAGATATCTGAATACTTGTCTTCCACTGAAGGATGTTCAGCCAGAAAATCAGCCAGAGCTTGGCCCTTAATTTCCTTTTGAGACACATACTGAATGTCGAACTGCTGTAGAATAACCGCCCACCTTGCCAGACGTCCTGTAAGCATTGGACGACTAAGGATGAATTTGAGCGGATTATTACGAGATACCAATTGGACCTCATGATGTTGCAGGTAGTGTCTCAATTTTTGAACTGGAAAGATTAATGCTAGGCAGCACTTTTCAATACTTGAATATCGGGTTTCTGCTTCAAGCATAGTTCTACTGAGATAGTAGAGACTATTTTCATTCCCAGCATCATTATTTTGAGCGAGAAAGGCACCCAATGATCGCTCTAAAGCTGTCACATAGAGGATAAGAGGTCTACCCTCAACAGGTGGCATGAGTACTGTGGACTCAAGAGGTATTTCTTGAGAACATCAAATGCTTCTTGACATTCTTCAGTCCACTGGTAAGTGACTCCTTTCTTCAATAATTTGGTAAAGGGTAAACTTTTGCCTGCCAAATTGGCGATGAAACGCCGAATATAGGCTAAGTGTCCTTGAATTCCTCTTAATTCTTTCAAATTCTGAGGAGGTGACATACCAAGGATTGATTTGGTCTTCTCGGGATCGACTTCAATACCACGATGGCGTACAACAAAGCCGAGGAATTTTCCTGAGGTTACCCCAAAAGCACATTTTAAGGGGTTTATCTTCAAATTATGTTGTCGAATCTTGTGGAATATGACTTCCAAATCAGCCAAGTGATTAGAACGTTGTTTGGATTTAACCACCAAATCATCTACATAGCATTCAACAAACTTCCCTAAAAGAGATTTGAAGATACGATGCATGGCACGTTGATATGTTGCACCTGCATTCTTTAAACCAAAGGGCATCACCCGGTAACAAAACACACCTTGAGGAGCTCTGAAGGATGTATATTCCTCATCTTCTGGGGCCATTCGGATCTGATTATATCCAGAATATCCATCCATGAAAGAAAGTACTTCATAGCCAGCCGTCGCATCAATTAAGAGTTCTGTAATCGGAACTGGGAAATCATCTTTAGGACAATACCGATTAAGATCTCTGAAATCGATTCAAACCCTAATTTGTCCGTTCTTCTTCTTTACAGGGACAATATTAGCCAACCACTTGGGATATTGAACTTCTCTGACGAAGTTAGCTTTGATCAGCTTATCCACTTCAGCTTCAATTTTGGAAGCATAAGTTGGGTGTGTTCTTCTCGCGGCTTGTTTAAAACCTCGATGTTCTTTTGGTAATCCCAAATGATGAGTAGCAACATCAGGATCAAGCCCAGGAATTTCTGTATAATTCCAAGCAAAAATATCTTTATTTTTCTTTAGAAAATAAATATACATCTCTTGCTCTTCAAGGGTCATGGCCGCACTAATTAAAGTGGGGCGTAGATATTTCTCTGTACCCAGATTTACTTCTCTGAGTTCATCCACAGTGGTAGAGATACCCTCTTCAAATGTTGGAGGAGCATCTCTAAGATCTTCCTCTTCCTCTTCATCATGTGTTATTTCTTCCGTTTCTAATTGCAAAGTAGATGAAAAAATGAAATTCTCATGATCATAAGAGATGTCAAAATTTTCACATTTTGAAGAAGAAGCTTCCATTTCTGAACCTATTGATGATAAAGGGTCTTCTTTGGGAAATAAAGAGGAGATGATGGATTGAGAATCGACATCATTATTCACCTCTGGTGTTGCTATAACTTCTTCTGGCCTGATTAGCGAAGTATAGACTTGTTGGATTTCAGCAGATGAAATTAAAACGTCACCACTTATGCTTTCATCACTGCTTGGTAAGTTACCAATTTCTCCCATGTTGTCTGGCTCGATTGCCGTAATTGACATTATGGATCTTTCCATAAGAGTATTTTGATTTGGGCCTATTTTGTCAATTTGACTGATAGGTAACACATAATCTGTACTCACATGTGAAAATGGATTTATTGGAATTTTTTCCAAACCATATAGAGCATTATCTTTGGTAATTTCCTTCATTGTAGATTTTTCTCTTCCCTTCATGTGATAAAATTCCGCCTCAATGTACTAAGACTCACATGTCTTGAACGGGGCCTTATCACCATACAATGTTCCAACTTGACCATTGAAACAGTATTTCAGACATTGATGGTATGATGACGGAATAGCTGCATGCTGATGTAGCCAGGGTCTTCCAAGCAAGATATTGAAAGCTGAGTCTTGATCAACAATCATGAAATCCGAATTGGAAACAAGATCTCCAAACTGAGTTCTGAGTGTAACTTCTCCCAGTGGTTCTTGTTCATTTTTATCATATCCTTGAAACATCATCGTAGAAGGAGATAAATCAGATTCCGTGAGGCCTAATCGACGAAGTGTACGAATGGGCATGAGGTTGACTCCTGAACCATTGTCAATGAAAGCTCTTCGAACATCTATAACATTGACTTTTCCAGATAAGTACAAAGGTTTTATGTGCCCATGCACAACATCATCTTCATATTTATCAGTAAAAGATATCACTGCATGGCATTCTGCAGGATTATTCTCTATGTGATAGATTTCAGCTGCAGCAATTTCAGCTTCAAACTCCCGAGGACTTGACAAATCTTCGATGAGTGCTTCCCGAAGATCTTTTGACAGATTCAAAGCATCCAAAATTGATAACTTGGATGGTACTTGGGACAAGTGTTTCAATATATCATACTTTTGATCTAGAGGTCTGCGTTTCCCAATAGGAATATGCGGTTTAGCAGGTACCTTGGAAGCAGATGCTTTGGAAGCTGATGCATCTTGTATTGAAGTTGGAAACATCCTTGGTTTTGGAAGATTAGACTGATTAGATCCATTTACTTGCTGAGATAAAGAAGATGGAACCTTTAATCGGTCTTCCAAAATAACTGTGCCAAAACTGAGTTGGCCATTGGCAGAAGAACTTGCTTGTTCTTTTTGAGCTCGCTGAAGGGCTCTACCACGAGTTTCTGCTGCATATACAGTGCTAGCCGGGGTAAAATTAGAGTAGTGGCTTTGGAAAGATCCACGTCTTCCCCTATATCCTGAACCTCTAGAACCTATTCGGATTCCCTTATTTGATATAGGGAATTCAGGCTCATCAAGACTGGAATATGAATCTGTTAATTGAATCATATTAACAGAACCAAAGATTAACTCTTCGTCTGATAAAGTCTCTGCCTGGTTAGCCTGTTTAGGCTGTGCCGTTTGATGGGGCGGTGCCCGTTGCTTTGATGTAGATGGCATGAAATCTTCCAGAGTCAAAGACAATTTAGGCTTTGCTACATACTCATCTTCTCCTGATTCCTCTTTCTTCTTTGAATTGCACTGCCCTTTTGAGGATTTGTCTTTTGATGGAGGCTTTACTGCAGCTTTTGTAAGAGACACAATTGGCTTCTTCAATTGTGTTCGCAAAATGGAATGGGTCCGATTGATTGTCTTTCTGAACATCCAATCATCATATTCTTTCGCAGTTTTGATTTTGACTTCCTGCCACTCGCCTCCTTCCTCTGGATCAGTAGCGGTAATACACGCTACATGAGCTGAAGAACCCTTCAATTTGACTTGTCCCAAGTCGACCATCTTTTGCAGGAGGTCTTTAAAGACAAAACACTCCTGGATGGGATTCCCCAACATTTGATGAAAGGGACAATAATTGGGACGGTCTTCATCTCCTTCCTTGTTTGGCCTCTTGGGCACTGGTAATTGAACCAAATTATTTTCCAGAGCTGAAATGAAGTAACCAGGAACATTCTCACTTCGGAAAGAGTATGTTTTACTCTTCATATCCTCAAATTGTTATCGTCGTTGATCTCTTTGATCATTTGGACGAAACGGCCTTTGTTGTTGGCGTTCAGGAGGTGGAGTCCTTCGAGAAGATGAAGGTTTTAAAGTAGATATAGGTACAGGTGCTTGTTTAAGTATAACTGTAGCAGTTTCTGCTTTACCCATTCTTCTTCCTGGAGCTGATGGAATTATACGAGATTTAACCTTAGCCTGTATAAGGGAATCTTCAATCTGTTGAGCGATTGAAGTAAGGTCTCGAAACCCTCCTGTGTATTTCACAAGGATCAATGGCGTTCGTAATTCGTCACGCAAATTTGCCACACAGATTGGCAACAATTCCTCCTGAGGGAGTGCTAAACTCAAGGAATACGTTAATCCCTTCCAACGAGCAATGAAATCAAAGACTCTTTCATTCTCCCTTTGCTTGCAGTTTGTAAGATCGAAAACTGTCGTTTTTGGAAAATTTGAGCTAAACTGAAGAAGGAATTTTTGACGAAGATCCTCCCATCCGATGACTGACCGGGATTGCAAGCTTGTATACCAGACAAAAGCTGGTCCTTGCAAGGTTCGTACGAAGCATCTGAGTTTCACTGCTTCTTGCTGCTCTGGAGTTCCCATCATAGGATCACAACAAGACACGTAATGCGTCAAATGTTGTTCAGGGTCGCCTGATCCATTGAAAGTAGGGAAAACAGGGTTTCCAAAACTGGATGGAGGAGAAATTGAATCTACCCATTCAGGGTAAATTTTCTTTTCAGGTTGAACTTGCGCTCGTTTACCTTCCATAGTTTCTAACCGAGCTGTTAATGACTCAATAATAGTTATTAACTTTTGAGAAACGTCAGGTTGAACTTGGTTTTGGGTAGGTGCAATGAATGGAGCTTGGACAGACGTGGTGGTTTGTGCTGCAACTGATGGTTGTGCTGCCAACTGTTGTTGCGTTTGACCCGTAGGATTAGACCTCTGTGGGTGTACTGATAAAGGAGGATATTTCTGATCCATCTCAGTAGTTACAACAAATTCCTTCAGTTGTTGGGCTTCAGCATTCTTAAGAAGAAGATTACTCTGAAGTAGTTCTACATCCAACCTTCTTAATTCTTTCATTTCTTCCTCCTGTTGTGCAAACCTTTGCTCTAATGAGAGCGATTGTCCTCCTTCAGAGGAAGGGTGAGAATTAACCTGATTCTTTCCTTTCCCCTTATTGGATCCTTTTTGAAGAGGGGGAAGTGGGTTACTTGAAGGAATACCTAGATTTTGGGTAAGCCTTTGATTACGTGTGCGCACACCTTCTTCATTTAGGTCTGTGTGCACAACTTCTTGAGCAGGAACCTCTTCGTCTGATCCCTCTGATTGAGCCTCATCTGGTGAATCAGCAGCAACGACATTGATGACATTAATGGATGCATATTGCATGGAATCCTTTCTATTAGCATTTCTATGATATTGTCTTCTTTTATGTCCATGACGAGACATGACCTTCCGTTGACTTGATCCCTCAGGAACTTCTTGGAGAACCGTCACTTGGAGAGAATCTCCTGATAGCTTGGCTCTTCATTCCTCTTGAGGCTTAATCCCTAATCGAGAGAATACTGACTTTATCTGAGGGAGGGATTGAGAATTTGAAAAAGTCCCCAGTCCGGTGGACTGGGGATGTTCCTGCTGCTTCCGCTCAACTCCTCGAATCCCATTTGTTGACTCTGAGGGTTGGGTTAGAGACGTCCCCAGTCTGACAAGCTGGGGTGTCTCTTGACATGCTATGTCTGAGATCTTCTTAAAATCTCTCTTGATCTTGCGAATCTTTTTCGGAAATTAGCTGGATGCATTAACCTATATCCACTTTTTTCACCGGGTTCAACAGCCCGTTGGATGATTTCTGAAACTCTTGTCATTTGATGACGTGTTTGCTCCAGATGAGAGGCTTGTGTAATATTCTCACCTGCTTGATGTAGGATAAATTCAACAACTTGTTCTCTATATACTTGATTTTGAGAGGAACTAGTTGAAGCATGTTCTCGAGCATGCTTTTGATTATGAACAAAGCCCATTGACTGTGGCCGGCCATGGGCAATAACATTGCATGAGACCATTTTCGGCGGGCTTTGCTGACTGGAAAGCACTGTGAAATATAGTGCTCCGTGAACACCCCATCCTCTGATATGAACATCAGATGGAGCATTGGAAATTAACTGACGCAATTTTCTTAGTGCGCCAAGGCATGAATGTTGAAGGGTTCTTTGTTGCTTTTCAGCCTTCGGATACCGAGAGACTGATAGAGATGCCAAATCAATCTGGCGTTGTAACCCTTCTATTATCTTAATATGATTTTCATAATCACCGTAAGATAATACTTTCTTCTTCAATTGACAAAGAGTCTTCCATATGTTGAGACGAATATCATGGATTCCATCATCCGTCAACATCTTTGGAATGTCGTACTGGGAGTCAGCCAAAGGCCAAAACATGACTGGTACTTCACCTTTTGCCAGTTTTTTCCTCATGTTCAGCATTTCCTCTATATCATTAAATGAAGATTCTTCTACCTGTGTTGGACCAGAGTTGGTGTTTCCTTGTTGCTTCATCAGATTCAACAAGATTGGTAGAGATATCACTATTCATGCTGGAAGATGAATGACCCATGGATGGTTCGGAGAATAACCTGAACCCCAGGCTATCTTCTGATGGAGAAAGAGTTTCACCTGCCAATATTAAAGCATCAGACATGACTGGTTTTACGTTTGAAAGTTCCTCGAGATAGGAGGGCTTTCTCGTCACTACATTGCATTATGAAGAATTTTTGAGACAACGTGAATCACTACGGCGGAGAGGACTTTCGCAGCGAAGTTCATCACCATGAGGAGGACCATCATGATGGGTTACAGCAAAAGATGAAATCTCTTGCTCCTTGGTCTTCTGACCACACAGAGGGTTCCTGTGGCTCTCATCTGAAGAAGAAACTTCAAGATTGACCGAACTTTCATGAAGCAAGCCTTCATGAGGAAGTGTCTGTTGAAGACCTTCAAAATTAATGTTCCCGTTATTGAGAATTGTGGGAGTAGAATCTTGAATTCCGACAGATAAATGTCTGAGGGCTTCAAGAACTCCAGCATCGAGCAAGGCCTTGTTGCAGATTGGCCTTTGATCTCCTGACTGTGCTGGGTGGATCTTTTTCTTAGATGCCTTCTTACTCACTTTAGAAACCACTTGTGGACGAAAGTGGTTACTCTGAGCAGGTGTACATGCCTGATCAGGAAAGATGGTCAGGTTAGGCTGATGATCTCCACTCAAATCAGGTGTATGTGCCTGACTTGATTGTCTGTTTGATATGGGGGAGTATGCCCCATAACCCTCTTGGACTGGAACAGATGTGTTTGTCTGTTCCGGAGTGAATCGTTGATGTGTCACTCCACTGCTAGGGATAGATTTATGTGTCTATCCCTGTGATGATGCTGAAGTTGTTATGATATCCTGGCAAGCATCCAGAATATGAGCAGGAATTTTCTTCTACTCTTTCACCATTGACAAAATATGTTTGGTGACTTTAGCCACCGGAACGGGGATATACGTCCATTCCGGGCTTGGAGTAGGTGTATGTGCCTGCTCCTGTCCTCCTTTTCCTGTCAGTGAATCCTGACAGTACTCAAGTGTGGAGGCAGAGAGTTGAGTCTGCCTCCTGTTTGTTGTCAGGACTTTCCGACTGACTTCTCCGTGCGCTACCAAGCGAGACTGTTGGTAGGCTTGATTAGTATTAGCAGGTGTATGTGACTACTGATTACACTTCGCCAAACGCGGTTGACGAGATCCATCATATGTAGTCAGACGAGCCTGCTGACTAACTGGTTATGTATAAGCAGGTGTATGTTCCTGCCTACAGTACTCCGCCGGAATTGCCTGGCGGGATTGGCTTGATGCTGCCAGATGAGTCTTCTGGACAGCAGAATTAAAACGGGCAGGTGTGTGTGCCTGCTCATTGTTTGCCACCAAGTTAGGTTGGTGGACTTCTCCGGAGATGGCAGGGATGACAACCTGCCCATTGTTCACCGGATTCCGTCTCTGGCGGTTCATCTTGCCTGCTCAGGTTCGAGGAACCTGAGCTGAATGCCTGGAGTCGGTACCCTCATCATGTTGAGGGAGCACTACCGCACGAGTCTGGCGGCGATTGTTGATGGGAGCCCTTGAGAAGGACTCCTGTTTTTTTGAATTAAGGTCCTGCGGGACCTGATCATTCACTTCCTCAGAGTAAGGGAGTGAATGGAAATTGCATTCTGGGGATAACGACCCAAAACAGTTGGAGACGGTAGTCAGCACCACCTGCTTCTTGATCGCTGGCCGCCGTTGTCCGGACGACCAGGTAGAGTTGTTAACTTGGAGGGCTTGACGAGCGGCCTCCAGAGTTGGGGTAGTACCGTTGCGACGGTACTCCTTAACCAGTGCATTAGAAACCCAGCGTTGAAGATGCTGAGTTGGTGATGTCATCCTCAGAGCGGACGACGTTCCAGCAGGAGTAGCATCATTGGTTTTCACAGCAACAGACCTCACAGTAGAGGTGTTCACAGCAGCAGTATTCACAGGGGTGAATTTAAGGAAAGCCATTTTGCAGAAGATCTTGAGAAAAGAGTGCCTGTTCCATATAATAGACATAATCAAGATGAATCCGGCCACTGCATCTTTTGGATGAGCACATGTCAATGATTGCTTTGTTGGCCCAAGGTGCCTTACAAATAAGAAGAACATCACTTTAACTTGGTTAAAGATTCACGTCGGGTTCACCATTTTTGTTTCCTCGACGGAATTCGGGGATGACCTCCTGGACGGGAGATTCAAACGTTCTGATCGGTTTCTAGCGGGTTTGTTCGTAGAACCGTAAACATCCAATGATTCCACATCCGTTTGGACCTACTTTCCAAAGGTAGGCGCTCATTAGCTTGTGGACTGATGAGGCTTAGGAATTTGCATTGGTCGAGAGGATGGGAGGTCGGACTCATCACACCTTTTTGAGGGGAATTATTGTCTACTCTGAGACTCTCTTTATAGATTTAAGTTATGTTCGTGAATCCTTATTACATTACCAAGTATAAAATGTGATTTCCTTTAGTTTTAACAACCAATGATTAAATATGCAAGAAATTTAGAGAATCTTTTATATGTATTCGAGGTTCTTCATCAATAGAGAATCATCTATATCTGTTTAGAGATTCTTGGTTAATGGTATCCTTCAAAACATTTATATAAAAGTCTCTTGGTCATTATGATGACCAGGATGGTTTTAAAGCCAGTCAGTGGGGCACTTGAAGTTTATCATCATTCAGAAGGACATGTATTATTTCAAAGTTGGGATCGAACCCATAAATGGGCTACCTATGTATCCTTTGTTTTGGAAAAGGAATCAGAACCCACGTAGTTCGAGTGATGGAGTATGATGTTTATGATTGATGGATCAAAGAAGAATGTCATAATTACCTTTACACTCTAAGCTCACGTGAGTCATGCTCGGTGTGAGAAACAAGAGGTATTGGTAAAAATTAGACAATTGTGCCATGAAAGATGCAATCATAAGAAATTGTTTGGGGCTTATGTATGTATGACTGACCAGATAGATGAAGGTTTAGGATTCACTTTTAGGGAGAAAATCCAGGAACAGGGTCCATAAAGGTATATGTGCTTTATGGAGATTTGAATACTCTAATCTTGGGGCTTACTCCTAAGGAGGATGCCCAAGTTAGGAGGGGACTTATGATTGGGTTTTACTCCTGAAAAGGAAACCCAAATCAAAGGTAAATTATGACTGGTTAAGAGAAATTTAAGGGGGCTTGGGATTTACTCCTAAAAAGGGATTTACTCCTAAAAAGGAGGCCCAGATTAGGGGACTTGGGGATTACTCCTGAAAAGGAATCCCAAGGTTATGACTGAGTCTTATTCCTGAAAAGGAGACCCAAGGTTAGGGATTAAGGTTTTGGGGCTTACTCCTGAGGAGGATGCCCATATTTGAGGTTGGGGCTTACTCCTAAGAAGGATGCCCAATTTGAGGTTGGGGCTTACTCCTAAGAAGGATGCCCAGTTTGAGGTTGGGGCTTACTCCTAAGAAGGATGCCCAATTTGAGGTTGGGTCTTACTCCTAAGTAGGATGCCCAAGGTTATGACTAGGGATTATTCCTTAAAAGGAGGCCCAGGTTATGATTCTCTCATCTTAAAGGATGAGGTTGACTGAATGAACTCTCCATATTTAGTGACATAAGGATATTTAGATCACTAGATTTTGAGAGATATTCCACAGAATTCCTTTTAGATAAGGAAGTCAAATCAAGAAATCATGCCATAAATGGCTTTGAAGAGTGTCTTGAAGACTGAATCTTGAAAAGGAAAGGTGAAATGGATTAAGAGGGGTAAAATGGGCAAGATGGGCGCCCAAAAAGATAGGGGCACGCAAGTCTTGAAAGGCACGCAAGTATTGCGGCGGCACGCAAGTATTGGTCGCGCAAGTATACTTGCGCGACATGAGAGGTACTTGCACGATTCTCAAAATATCATTAGAATATTTGAGCGACTCTTTATAAATCCCTTTAGAATCCTCTTGAGGCTCTTCCAAAAAAGGGACGCGCAAGTTATATTGAAGGAAATAAATCGGCGCGCAAGTGTTTGATAAGTTTCAACACTTAGGCCTTCCTTCTTATCTTTAGATCTTCCGTTCTAGGTAAGAAATTACCTTAGAAGTGTTCCGGAAGCTTTGAGAAGAGACTTGGGTGTCGGGAGCTTTAATACGAGTTTTTGGAAAAAGATCCTCCCAAATGGGGGGCCCACAGGGTCTATTTATAGGCAGGAGAAGACCCTGGGTGGTTACCAGGCGGTTATCACTTAGGGCGCGCAAGTCACTTGCACGACCATAAGGCGTCGCGCAAGTACTTGCACGACCACTAGGCGGCGCGCAAGTGTACTTGCGCGACCAGGAGGGAACTTGCGCGACCTATGGGCAATGTTCTCCTTGTTCATCCCTTTGTTGATTTTTTATGTTTCTTCAAAGGATGAATCACTTTGGACTAAGGTATTTCCCTTTTCCGATCTTTAGATTCTGTGACGAAAGGAGCGTCAACAGAAATGTAGAAACTAAAACTCATATGGATATTGATGATACTGAGGAGGAAAATGAAGACATTGACATGGAAAACTACGGAGATGAGGATGAAGCTGGACATTGACACATTTAAATACTGGTTATAATCATAACTAATATATATTTTTATATAATACTTATTTTCAATTATCTTCTAACAATAATAATTTTGTGTTTTAGATGGATCCAGATATATTTCGTGAGTTGCTGGAGGATGATATAACTTTGGAAGAGGGGGATTTTGGATCATCTGACCCTCAGCCTACTGGCAGTTCAGGGGGTATGGGGGGAGGGTGCGGTCTTGCACGACTGATGATTTCTAACCCTATCCCCAAGTGGCGTCCATGTCTTGGCTTCTATCCATGCACACATAGGTATGGTAACCTCTATATTTTAGTTAGCGTTCATTAATTTATTTTTATATATACTAATTGTTTGATCATTTATTCATTTTCACAGTTTTTCACATGTAGCTATTGGACAGGGGAGTGCTATCTTGCACAATTATTTTTCTCAGCCATGGATCTCATGGGAACAGATTCCCGTTGATGTGTGGCGCGACATGTTCGATTCTTGGTTGGTACGTAAATCAAGAATATTTATTTTAAAATTTATTTTATTAATAACTTTATATTATAAATTATTTTTATGGTTTATGGTATCCCATCGATGATAGCATGCGTGACGCTATCCATGTGGAATGGAAGGTGTCTATGCGTAACCGTTTCTATCAGTTTTTGCACAATTTGAGAAGAACAACCATTATGAAAGTAGGAGTGATAGAATTTGATGAGTCCTATAGAGCCCACCGACTAGATTATATTTCATCTGTCATTTGGGATGGATTATGTTTACACTGGTTGGGTGGTGAATTTCAGAGGATATCTTCAGTGGGACGATAGAATCGGGGGAGACAGGAGGTGACACATCGAGCTTGTAGTTGTACATTCAGTATGCATAGAGAGCATATGTTAAGTATAATTTTTAAATATTGTATATAACATTAAATATAAACATTTTAATTTATATTTCTGTAGGCAGTCAAGCATCCCGATATTACGGAGTTCGACGTTTATCAGAGGATGTACAGTGATCCATCAACTGGAGAGATTAGAGGTGATCGCCAGCGTCGGATTATGGTTAGTATTATTTTTTTCTGTTTTTTATTAACTGCATATAATATTTTCACCATTTTAATTTCAAATTGGAATTGAAGGAGTCATATGAGGCTACGACCTCTCAGACACAGGCTGAGAGTCACGATGAGACGACTGAGCGGACCAGTGCCCACCATTTCGATGAGGCGAAATGGATGTAGGAAACTCAGTATGGCTTTGAGAAGGGCCATGTAGTGGGTTTCGACTCTCATTTGACTCCTGGTACTTATTATGGTACTACTGCGATGTTGTCGTCCAGCTCGAGAGGAGGTCGTGGAGAGACATCATCTTCTGCCTCACAGTATCTGGAGTAGTTGCGAACTCACGCTGAGATTATAAAGAGTTTTTAGAAGCAGCTTAAAGAGATGTGTCGGCGCCAGTAGCAGCATCAACAGTAGCACGAGGAGGAGATGCTTCGATGGGAGTAGCAGCGGTAGCAACAACATCACGAGAAGATGGAGTACATGCGCCGTCTGACTCGTAGTTTAGGGATGAAGTTTCCTCCACCATATCCTCCACCTCCTCTAGCAGACAACCCCCCAGTGATTTGTTTTTTATGTTAAAAATATTTGAATTCAATATTCGTAGTAATATGAACTATTTATAGTTTATGTCTTTTATATTGGTGCAAATATTGCATAATTTTTTTAATACTTTATTATTTATTATTAGTACTATATTTTTTAATATGTGTTTATTTTATTAATAATAATTATATTTTATGATTTTTTATATTTTTTTGTAAATATTTATAATTTTAATAATTTATAATTTTTTTAATTTTTTTTAATAATATTAATATTAATTTCTTATTAATCATAATTTTATTAAATATATTTTTTAGTATTATATTTTTTTTAATGTTTTTTTATTTTAATAATAATAATAATTTTTATTTTTTTATTATTTTAATAATAATAATAAAATATTTTCATTAATCATAATTTCATTATTTTTTTTATTATGATTAGTATTTACGAAGAGACCTTTTGCGACGGGTCATCGGGTCCGTTGCAAATACTATTTGTGATGAACCTATCGAAATTTTTTTTTATATATATAATGTATATAATTGGACAGTTATTTGCGATGAGCCAGTCGCAAATGGTTGATTGATATATAATGTATATAATTAGAGGCTTATTTACGACGAAAAAAATCCCATCGCAAATACCATGTTTTGCGATGGTCCCGTCGTAAATAAATGCATTTGCTATGTCATTTTCTACAATGGGCTATTAGCGACGAGATCCCGTCACAAATAGGTCATCACAAATATTTAGTTATTTAACATAAAAAAGAAAATTTTTGAATAGGAAAAGGAAAAACTTGTAGAGGGAAAGTAAATCATAACTTGTGATTCCTTACGATTAAATCTAATTTATCCTTGATCTATTTCATAACTTATATTATTATAGGATTTCTTTTATTTCATTAATAATGTTTTTTACTAAGCTCATGAATTTACCAAAGTATATCCCCCAGGAGTGTCAAACCGAGAGTGCAGTAAGGCCCATTGTGGTTTACGAGGACACCCCGGGTCAAGCCTGAAAATCCTTGTCGGAGTTTTCAATACTTGGTACATCAGATATAGAGCCTCCTCTACCTTTTTGTATCCATAAAAGGACATATTTTATTGATAAAACACTTACTGTATTCTTACAAAAATTTAGGGATGATTTCTTATACTTCATCCCATTCATAAGGTTCTTACTAAAGTGTTCAATTCATAATCTCTAAAAATAACTAAACCATCCTATGACACCAACTATAGAAAACCTATAATTTTACACATAACATTACATAATATTAAGAATAATTATATATCAGAGTACAAGACAAGGATCGTAAAGTCTAGTGTCTTAGACGACTAGGTACATAATCAAACATTATAAAAAGAACTTTTTATTTAAACTCCATAATGAGCTCCTATCTTCCACTGTGATCATACATCTACATAGGATAATCTGGGGATAACATGAACAAATGGATGAGATAAAAGGCTAGTAAGGGAATAACCATAAGAACAAAGTATTAGTACATGGGATAGAAGGCATGACATGATGATATAAAATGCATGTAACATAGGGAATCATGACATATAAACATGGGATCATTTAAACATTGAGTCATAGAAATGTGTTAGATACATAAAACATGAATTTAGTATGATTCAAGGCTAAAAACCAAGACCATTTCCCATAGCATCACAAGCCAAGGCTAACCACCAAAACCATTGCTCATAGTAGCACATGCCAAGGCTAACCGTCAAGACTGTCACACATAACATCTCATGATACTCAACTTTACCCAATGCATTGGAGTTCTATCTGGTCGCCCCCATATTAAATTTCATGAATATGTTTTACACATAAATAATCATACATAATCAATCCTACATAAACATAAGTGTTACCCGTGGAAAGAGTTGGGTACCACAATCAGGACATAAAGCATAAACAATGGGTGTATCATGAAAGTGTCCATGAATGAAAGGAATTAGAATATACATGGAAATTCATAAGGTAAAATAGGAATATATAATGGTAAGTTATTTCAAATGTAAGTGAAAAAATGTACGAGATGTATTTGAGAAATTTTAGCATTAAAATATTTTTGTGTGGTTTTAAGGAAAATACTACTATAGAGCTTTTAAAATAGAAAAATTAACAATATTTTATATAAAACCATAATTGAATAAAGTAGGATTTTATAATAAAAATACTAATTTTATAAAGACAATGGTGGCTTAAAATCAATGACTGAGTTCCTTGAAATTGGGTAAAAATTTGGGAAGTTGCCTTAAAACGAGTTTTCTTATTGGGATGTATCGAGGAGGGAATCAATTAAAAGAATGTATATCCCCAAAAGAGAATGAGGTATGGATATTTAAACATGATTTTGGATCATATAAAAATCATGTATAAGTTTTAAATAAAAATAAAAGAAAAATTCATTTGGGTAAAATGAAATATAGATCGACCTGAAGGAATAAAGGTTGTTCAGGTGCAATTCCTTACGGATCACCAGCATGGTATCAGATGCACTTAAGAGCAATTCATGAGATATAATTAGGTTTCTAATCACTTATAAATAATGAGGGTAGTAATGGGGATGTGTTAAATCATACCCTATCATTAGGTATTAAACATAAAATGGCATAGTATAGAGGACATTCTTGAATAAAAGTGAAATGGAGAGGATACCTTACCTTAAGAACGTTGGTGTTATCCACCTGGATAAAAAAATTAGGTTTGTTAATTAATAATTCAAGAACCTATTATATATGTAAAATATTTATTATAACCTTTTTAAGTTCATTCATTACCCTTTTAGATGTGTTAAGTGGTTCAATTTCATTGTTCGGGTCTGTTTTTTTCTTTATTTTAATAATAGATTTACTTATTTTCATGTACAGATAAACATGTAAGATAAAAGTGTTTGTACATAATTAATTTTATATGAAATTAGTGTACAAAAAACATATTACAATTTTGTAAATTAAAAATGGTTAATTAGAGTGATGTCCAATCATTATATAAAATATTAATGATAAACACTTGAATTAATTTTAGCGATTTTCCCACAATTAAATTGTTATGTATTATTATTTTAAATCATGAGAGAATAAGAATTAAAAAAAATTAAATAATATAAAATAAAAATTTAATAGTTAGGTTCAACCATAAAAATGGTTTCATGATCAGAATTTAACATAGTAACAGAAATTGATCACTCGTTGTCCTTGATTGTGCTAAATTAACACATCTCAAACAATGTTTTCATTTCTTTCAAATAAAAGGCGGGGATAGGATAAATGACAATGAATTATCCCATTAGCATAATATAATTATATTTCATGTATTTTAAAATAGTTATCATACCATTTGGTTGAAGGGAGGTGATGAATGAAACAATAAAACAAAATAACTTAAAATAATTGGAAAGAGGAATTTACCTCTTGATTTTATCTCTTTTGAGAGACTCTTAAGGGGAGAGGATTTTTTATTTTGAGGATAAGAAGGGATGTTGGAAGTGGGGGATGATCTTAAGGATTGATTTCGGTAGAACTTAGGTAATTCACAAGGCTTGAGAGAATTGAAGAGAAGAGGTAATGAAGGGTGATATTTATAGTGTAGGAGAGGAGGGTTTTCATAATATTTAATTACTTAGTTTATTATTTTCCTTCAAGACAAGAAATAGTGATGATTCCATGACCAAAAATAGTAATAATCACATGTGATTTCTAACCAATTGGTCTTACATCATTATATCATCATCAATGACTCAATAAATACATTATTTAGCATTTATCGTAAATTATTGTATTTTACTATACATAAAAATTCACGTATTTTAGAAAAATCCAAATAATTCACCCTAACCATTTTTTGATGTATAGAATATAAAAATGAAATAAATTTTTGAAAAATAATTTTTTCAAAATGATTAATTTTATTTTTAATTAAAATTACAATTTACTTGAAAAATAGCAATTTTAAAACATTTATTTTCTTATTCCAAGATATAGGTATATCATACTCGCACTTGAATCTTATTTATATACTATCATAGGTGATATTACTATTCATTAGGTTATGTAACTATTCATAAGGGTAACATTAATATTCTTAAGTGTATGTTACTATTCACCAAAAATTAAGTTGGTTATATTATAGTCCAAATAACACACTGATCACAACCATGTATATTAGATTTTCAAAATTCAAATCACAGAAGTGAAAAACTTTTGTTTAAAGGTTACGTACCACTTAGTAGTTCCTTATGATGTGATTTCATTTCATAATAATAAAAAAAATTCCATTGAAAAATATTGGTTTGTTATAATACATCACACAATCTATTAATAGTTACTAAAGTCTCTTTTGGCTAAATCCCTTTAAAGACTTGGTTTTAAGCAACTTAAGAATATATCAACATTAATTTCAGGTTAAATGATAATTCCTGAAGCATATCTCATAAATATTTTAAAATTTTCCACATAGGTATGAATAGATTCATCATAAGTTTTCTTAAGATCATGGAACTTATTCTCTATCTTCATACAAAGATTACGAGGGAAGTATTTATTGAAAAATAAGTTATCACACTCATCCCATTCAATGGATTCAATTTCATATTTTTGCCTCGTATTCTTGATTAGAGGCCACCATTGGCCTGCTTAACCTTCTAAATGATAAATAAAAATAATTTAATTTTCATGTTCTAAAATTGAAGGATGTAACATATATTTTCAATGGTACCGATCCATTTTTTCAATAATAAGTAGATCATAAGACCCATTGAAAGAAGGTAGATGTTTCCACATAAATGAATAAATATATACTTGTTCCTTACTCTTCTCATTTGGAAGTCCAAAAATATTCATTTCTTATATAAGTACAGCAATATGATTTTTCATTCCATCTCCCATAACATTTGGTTCCTCAGGAGAAAAATCATTTCATTTTGTTTTTCATTCAGAATTGACACAGTTCCTTCATGTTTGAGCCATTAAATAAAACCAAAATTATAGTGTGAGTAATAAAAATCATAGTAGAAAAACCACATAATCAAGGGAATGTAATTTTAATCTATAACATCTTATGATTAATCCTAGGTTATCCATGATCATTACCAAAAGTATAAGATTGTAACCTATACTTAGAATTATCCATAGAGATATTACTAATGATTTCGTTTACTAGTTTCCAAAGTTTTATTAAACATTTCATCTGATACCAACTATAATGACACAAGCTAAATGAACATATAAATTACATCATTTTTTAAGACTGTTTCATAAATTACACAAACACACACCTAAATACTCTATTAGTTTAGTTCCTTTGGAAACATGGATCCCAACTTATAATCTAGTGAAAGTTCTTCAGTGATTCTAAAAAATATATTCCCCTTTAGTATTAATACCTAAAACCTTTCTTTATAACCTGGGGAAAAGAAACATATGAAAAGTTTGATCTAAGATGATCAGTAAGGGAAAATAAGGGATATATCAATAAAAAATAATAATAGTGAATTAGTATATAAAAAACACTTGAATATTATAGCCTTTATATCAAATATCATGATATGGTGTCATGGAATAAATCACAGAAGTTCATAAATAATCAAATAACACAGTCCATGAGAGCGTAATATAAGACATGAAATTGTTAAATATACATATGAATAGAAAATAATTTCGATATTAGTCAAAGATCATTTCCAGTACCATGATAGCAGACAATGTCTTGAACTGAATTGGGTTTAATTTCTATTCCAGTCATGTATTACTGAATTGGGTTTACTTCCTATCCCATCCTTGTATTACTGAACTGAGTTCACTCCTCATTCTAGTCTTATCTATCTCATAAGATATGAATCTTTACCCAAGGAATTTAAGGGAGAAATAGGTTACACCCATAACATAATAAAAACCATACATATGTGTTCCAAAAGAACATAATTAATTCATCATATCAGAGCCCATAAAAAGAAATGGGTTTTATAAACTTCATTCCATAAAAACATAACCTATAGAAAAGAAATGGGTTTCATAAATATCATTCCATTATAAAAATAAAACAACCATATAATGAATATGGATATTATTATTGAAAAATATCCCAAGTAAAGTATAAGTAACAAAAAATAATGTTATATTATATGGAAAATAATTTTGAGAGATCACTTGAACTAATTCTCAAGAAAAATATCCTTTCTTCTTTGAAGACATTTTCTATTATTAAAAATGATGAATTATTTTACAAGAAAACATTTTATTTTGAAATTAAATTATAAGATTTTTGGGTAATCTTAAAGTCATTAATGTGTTATTAAATTGAAAAAATAAATTTATTTCATATAAGTTAAGAAACATTCATTTTGTAATTTTTTCAAAAAAATTCACAAAGTACCTTGTTTATAAAATGAAAAAAAATTCCTTTAAAATTTTTTGTATAAATTGAAATGTGGGTAAAGGTAAATTTATAAAATTTTAGAATAATTGTAAAATTATTTTGGATTTTTTTTAGGAAACATGGACATTGAAGATAAATATCTCCCAGTAGATACTTACATGTAAACAATCCTGAATAATAATGAGATTGTAAAATTATCCCATAATTTAGATTTTATTTTCTTTTCATGTATTCTAACATTTTTTATAATGGTTTATAAAATGTTATTAATTTATTATATAATTATATTCATATTTAAGATATTATATATTATATTTTTATATTATCTTATTACTCATTTTCTTAATAATATTTCATTAATACCCTTTTGCTCGGGTGTTAACTGCTTCATTTTCCTATGAATGTTTTGTAGAAAAAGTTCAAGTTACTATGCATAGGATATTGTTAAATCATAAACATAATTATATTAAAGTAATATATATCATATTTATTCATTATATAAATTCATATAATCATTCATTAATGGTGATCATGGAAAATTAATCGCATCGCGCCGTGGAGATAATGGGTCATATGTACGCATGAGCGATGGTATCATTCCCTTAATGGTGAAATGGTAATAAAGTGAACGGTATATTATTTTTTTAGAATAAATATAATTTTATAATTATCATATATATTATTTCCATCATTATCCCCATTCATGTAAAGTGGTGGTAAAAAAAAGACTACACCACAGTGTGGATATGGTAAGCCATACACATAAACATGGTGCTTTTATTTTTTATAGGATAGATAAAAGGTGGAATATGGTTATTTCATAATCATAATAATATATAATCATACATGTGATAATATATTTATTACATTATAATGAAATAAAAATATACGAATAGTAAGTATAATAATAAATAATTTTGAAAGAGTTGGTAAAGGCGATTACCACTTCTTCGACGAACATCCTTTAGATCTCTTCTTAGTGATACTAGGGTTGTTCTTATGATAAGACTAAAAATTAAAAAATGTGGATAGGTAAGTCTATATGAGAAATTTTTAGGGTATGGTTGATATTGAATGCTTAATGTGATGTCTAGAAGTGAGGGAAGAGGTGTCCTTTTATAATTGAGGTGACGAGCACTTTTGGAATTTCCCAAAAGATTAAATTATAAAGCATACATTTTCTATCCACATGGCACAAATTGTACAGGGATTAAAATTTAATATAGTATAGGTATTAAATATCATAAACCGATATAATTTAGAAAATTTTCATGTCATTTTAAGACTTATTCTTTTGATTTACCACTTGGTTAGTTATTTTTGACCTTAACTATGATAACTATTATTTTAATCAAAAATGGTTAACAATGTTACAATAAATGTAAAAATTACTCATTTATTAAAATTTTATGATTTTATAACTACATTACATCCACATGGTTTAAGATATTATTTAATAAATTTTATACAATTAAATAATATATTATTTTGATAAATCCTCAATAATGTCAATTTTGAAACTATTCATTTAATTTGATTTCAAATACAACAAAACATAGGTAAAATTCAAATATAATTCTATCGAAACTATTTAGTACATCATATAGATCTATTAAATTAATTTAAGAAAATAAATCTACCATATTATATCAAAATTAATATTTTAAAATTAATATATTTTATTTTTCCGTTAATTAAATACATAATGTATTTATCATTTCACAAGAATTTAATGTAATTATATAACATATAAAATTTAAAAATAAATTTATTTAATGAAAATAATTCCATTAATATAAAAATTGAATTTTATATTCATTCATATCCATTTTTTATCCCTATGTGTACACATAAAAATATTAAATACAAAGAGTGATATTTTGTAACTATCATTGATTTAAATAATATATAAGTCATTTTCATCAAAAGGTTTATATAAAATAACTCAAATTAGAGACTAATGTGATAATGGTCAAATATTATTAATAAAAAAATATTCTTGGACAAGTTTAGGTCATGGTTATACCCTTATCTCTTTGCTTTACCCCTTATTTAATCTATTTAAGTCATACCCTGATAGCTTTTGTTTTTACTCTTTAAAAGTTAATATATTTACTATTAAATGAAAAAAACCAATGAATATATAATCTATGAAATTTTTAACATTATTAAAATCACATGGACTAATTTAATATTTTTAAGAATCTTATATCATTTAATAAAAAAATTTGTATTTTACAATATTATTAATGTTAATTTTGATACTATTAATTAATTTGACTTTTAAACTATAAAAAACACGATAAATTCAAAAAACATATTTTATTATATCGCTAAAATATGAAGGTATTATATTAAATTATTTTTTGACACTAATTTTTTAATATTAAATTTATTTTAATATTTTAAATATCATTTATTTTATATTTCCATTAATAAAAGAATTACTCCATCAATGTTGTGTGAGAATTTAATGTGATCATTTCTTCACTAAAAAGTATAAATAAATTACCATGATTTAGATAAATATTATATATTTAAAAGTACTATTTATTTCTAAATATATCTTCTATTTATATAAATATTAAAAAAATTATACTTACAAAAGTTAAAAGTATTACATTTTGTTACTTACTTTGATTTTAATAATATCTAAGTAATTCTAATGGAAAAGTACCCATTAAATAATTAAATTTATAACCATATGTTGAGGGTCAAAATAATTTCCTCCAATAAAATTTTTTCAAGTTAGAAGTTATTTTATTAATGATTATAATATTATTTTTACCCTTAATTATCTGATTTACCCTTAACCGTGGTAAAACAATTTACTAAAGTTAATAATCATATTATACAAAAATAAAAGGGTAATAATTAATAAATTTGGACCTTAGTATTCCAAATATGGAATAAACTTTAAAAAATTCAATTTAAAGAAGTTTCATAAATTAATTTAAAATTAATCCCCTTGATGGTGCGAAACAATGGGGTTTTAAAGAAAAAACGTTCAAAATATTGAAATGTTTTTCTATTAAAATTAAATATGAAAATTATTATAATGAAATAAATTGAATTAAATGATATAAAATTGACCTAAATATAATTTATAAAAAATTAACACTGTAATTTATTTAGATGAAATAGTTGTTTTCAATTAAAATTTAATTTTTCCACTATTCATAAAAACTTAAAACTTATTAGAAAAATTTTAAAAATTAAAACAAATATAGTTTTTATAGTCCTATTGAAAATAAAATATATTTTTTTAAATAAAATTTATAAGAGTGTCAAAAACTAAATTTATAACAAGTTCACCATCAAAAGGCTGCAAAACTGTGTTTTTAGAGAAATACATCTTTTTTGTGAAAATTTGGATTAGTTCTCATATCATGTCTAAAAAACACATCAGATGAATGTTAAACATTATATTTAATATAAATTTCATTAATACATTCCATATAGGTTTATTTTTTTATTTTATTTTTATAAAAAACACTTGTACATATTTGAATAATTTTTCAGACAAAGACTTGATTTTAATTTCAAAATGGTTTTACATGTGTAAAACATACTTTAATAATTTATTTAATCTTATTAATACCCACTATTCTAATGAATAGGTTATGATTTATGTTTTTAACTAATTACATTAATAAAATGATTTTTTGTTGAAACATAGTGTTGCCTGTTACACAAGCTAAGTCGATGTAACTTGTAACGCCTGACATCCATAAATCAAATTAAAAAAATATGTTTCATAAAACTATCAGGGTGTTATAGTTCCATGCTATGATAGTATTTTATTATTTTTATATTATTTCTTTTATTCGTAAATGTGTTTCTAAATTTTATGTGCGGGTTCAAATGGTGTTTTTAATGGTGTTGGTATAAGTATAATGTATGAAAGTGATTTTTCCCATTTGTAAATAGTTGAATAATTCATGTGTGGGTTTTGGTAAATTTATTTTCGATAAACAAAGGTATTTTTCATGATGTGGAAATTGGTATGGAGAACTTAGGATCCCTGGGTAACTAGGTTGGTTTCTAAGTACTAGTATGTTAGTGGAGTCAGGTGGGTATTAACCTAGTCACCCTAGCAGGATTACACTACAATAATGACTAAACAAATATGATGTTTTGGGGACCACTAGAACTTTGGATTTGACCTCTCTAGTGGATCATGCCAAATAAATAATTATGCGGTTCGATCATTGAGAGTACTAGGATTAGAGGAACTTATTAACCTAGCTATTTAGGGATTTCCCATAGTGCTAAATTATGTTTTCAGTTGTTTTAGTTAACCTTTAATTGATTAATTTTCTTATATAAGTAAAAATGTGTTTTAAATTTAATATATTTAATATATTTCTTTGAATAAATTCATTCTAATTTATCTTTTAATGTCATTTAATAGAACCATTGGTTGGAATCCTATTGGGAAACTGACCTCATAACCAACAAACACCTTCTGGTGTATGTAAAACATTTTCTATCTGCCTCAGGTAAAGTTAAGGCCTTCATTAGATGTGGAAGTGGTGGATCTTATTAGTGGATTCTTTTTTAGGTGTTTGTGGTGTTGTAATGGTGGGTGTTGACCAATATGTCATAATTGTTTTCTGTTTCTAGATGATCAATTTCCACTTTTTAGTTGTTTTTGTCTAAGGTTGTAAATAAAAAATAGTTAACTTATGACTTGTACTTGTTTAAATTTTTTTATCTTGTTATATATATATATATAATTTTATATTGTTTATACTCTTTTATTATAGATTATTTCTCTGGTGATGAATGTAATTCTATCAGGAAAAACCATTCCCAAAGGAGTTCTATGATGCCCAAGCACTAGTTTATATCTTGTAGGGATTAGGAAAATCCTTTGAGCCTTACCTTAGGTTGGGTTGGTTTTCAGGTTAGATGGAATCCTAGATTTGATTTTGATAGTTATCAAACCATACACCCCAAGAAACACTTTCAAAACACACCAAAACCAACCAAAACCTCTTAAAAATCAACCCAAACATTATATAACATAAAAATAGACTATAAAAGGGAGAATCACCTTAAATGAGGGGTGTCATATTCTTCCCAGCCATTAGGATTTATATCCTCAGAAATATTGATATTGATGGTTATTTGGACAATTTTGGTAAAATATTATAACATCTATTTATCATATCTCCATGAATCCTCTTGTATTTCACCATGTTTCAACCAACATTGATGCTATATAATCATTATCTATAATACACACATCATTATGTTTTAAGTACTTAAAAAAATAAGGAGATAGTTAACCTATATATTACTAAATCCATACATTTCTTTCCCATGATATAATCTCATTAAATACTAATGTTTTATCATTTTTCCATAGGTTTGGTATAATTGGGTATTCACATTGTAATATCCAGACCAAAACCACTAGTTCTAAACCTAAATGCCACATGACCTCATGCATCCCTCCCCATATGAATCGGGCTACCAACTAGAAGAGAGGGTCAAATATTATTAGTGGGGTGACTATACCCTCATTATCACATCATAAGATCAATAATAAAGAATAAATATAATAATAAATTTGAGTAAACATACAAAAACTAATGCATGTAATACATTCCATACAAATAAATGTGGATCCCAATGTGTAATTGTTATCCAGTAGATAAGAAGATGGTAAATAATTAAATAATAGTAGCAGTCCTCTGGAGTTTTTCCTAGTCTACCACTTGTTCCATACTCTTCTGCTCATCTATCAACTAGAAGTCCCTTTCCCTTCACTATATCTCTAGTAATGAAATCTATAGGTTATCCAAAATTCCAATGTATAGTGTGATTACAAGACTTAGTATGAAACCAACAATGCATCCTTATCGTATAGTTCTAAATCATAAAAAGTTTGTTCCATAATCATAATAAATGGGCAACATACATAAACAAACAATCCAGATTTAATTGGTTACGTCCTAACCAAGACATCAAAAACCCCCAACTATACCATATTTAGATACATACTAGAAGGATAATAGAAGAAATTAGTAATAAAAAAATAATCCCATATAAGACATCCTCACAGAGTTGTGTGAACATACTACCTAGAATCCTATAGCCATCAAGTAGGCCATACGACCTTACATCCTCTAGTTGTAAACTAGGCTACCTCAAGGGAATGATACTCAATAAATGACAAGCTACCAAGAGGGAATCCTCCCCTAGGAATCCATGGCTACCTCATAACTCCACCCTTTTCTCATGTCCCTCATCACCATGATCTTTAGTCCATTGAAATCCCTCTCTAAGGGATAAACATGTCATGATGGTTCACCTATCCCAAGTACTAATAATAGCGACTAAAAAATGGAAATACACATATAGGGTGAAGCATAAAAGGTAGTCATAACATATCATCATGATTATATAACAACACATATAACAACATGCGAAAAAATCAAACATGAAAAAATCTACTCTATTATCACCCATGGAATCCCATATCACAATGGGTATCACAAGATATACACACTCCCACATGTTATCACAATCAAGTGTGCTTATCAATTATTCCAACAAAAAAAATCATTATCGAAAAGGTGTAAACATGAGCCAAATAAGGTAATGAACTGCATACCTCATGATTGTGAATTTCAACATCAAGGTATGTTGAAGGAATTGTCACTCCAACCACATTAACACACCAATAAAAACATAGTGACACACCAAAAAACTCCAAAACTTGGTTCTAATATGACATTTCATTGATTATAGAGTAAGGAAAAGATGGATGATTTGAATGTATAAAGACAATACTTAACTAATGGTGATAATTGTTAATAAGTATAATCAAGATTATTTTATAAAAGAGGAGGAAGGATCCTTATAGATTTAGGGGGTCTCCATGATGTAAGGTAGGAGATTTGGAGTAGATGTGTCCTGGAAAGCACTTCCATGGCTCTTGGAACTGAATTAATCTTGAGGAAAACAATATAATTTTTGATAAAACTGATGCCACCCTTTGATTCAGCAGAGAATTCCAAGAAATCCAAGGGAGTCATGCACAAGATTTAAAGGTTTCACTCAAGACATAAATATCTTTATAAGATCCTTATGCGCACAATGCAATGTCAAAGGTCTATATATATTTCACCTAAACCTCCCAAAAACAACCAAGACAGATGTGACAAAGTGGAGAGGGATGTTCATAAAGGGTGGTCCCATGTGTAAGAATCTTACACACCCAATGAGACGCCAGACGTCCACTTCCACACCGCTACCCAGAATTTTTCCTATATATAGTAGGGAACCATTTTTCCTTGGGGTAAGTATCTGAAAGTCAAACAATCAGTCCCACACATGCAAGACTTCCTCTTCTATAAATGTGCATGAGCCATGAATCCCTCTATGTATAAGATCTTGCAGTACATGTTCAATATGGGATCCCCTTCAGGTGGGCTCATAAGGGCTTGACCCTCACCCATTTACCTTTTGGCTAAGGTAAGTTCACAAAAATACCCTTATTGCATGCAACACTATCCCTTATACACACCCATATTTCCCCCAAGCCCCTATTTGTTTTACACAATCCACCAATATTGTGTTCACCCCTTCCCATAAGCTCCATGGGTTTCCATTACTCTGAAGCACCATGTTTGAGCCCCTCCTGTGTGCAACTCCCACATATTGAATGCACCTCTTATGTGTTTCCCTCTAGGCTTGCACATGGGTATTTCCTGATCCCTCGTATAGTGTTCCTTGTTTTATTGCCTCACATATTTTTTTTGCCTAGATATTCTAATGGATATTTATTTTTTGCATAGTTTCACAAACATGGACCCCAAAATTGACCACTCCTCCACCCCACTTCTGTCAGAAATTGTTGGTCCCTTCTCTTTTCCAATTTTGGGTGGGTATCGGTTATTTAAGTCATAAGGGTGAGGGGTGAGACCTCCTCATCCATATTATAGAAGTTTAATGTACCAAGAACCATTGTCCATAACAAATTGTAACACCCCAAGCTTCCACGGTACACTTCTCTTTAAAAAAATACAGTTGCGTGTGTTGTACGCAACTTCGAGTTCTAACACACACCCCAACAAATCAGTGTAGCCATCATGAATAGTAATACCTAATTTTTGAAATTATATATATTTTATTTTTAAAAATGGACTTCATTTTTATATTCGTAATATCAAAATTACCCTATGTTGATTTTTTTGTAATTTTCTGAGAACTTCAAATTTTTTACCAATAGTGAATAATACATAAAACAATATTTTTTAATAAAAATAATTTATAGTGATAAATGAAACTATTGAGTGGTTTTAAAGTTCAATTAGAATATATTTTTACCATTTTATCCAATGGTGGTCATTAGAATTAATTTCACTTTGAAATTGGACATTAACAATTGTCAATCTTTTGATATATATTGTTTCTTAAAAACATGCTATTTATTGTGACAACGGGAATTAATTATAAAATTAATTAATGAAACTTTTTTGTTTAGAATTTTTTAAAATAGACATCATTTTTAAATTCAGAATATCAATTATAGCTTAGGGTGAAATTTTGGCATTGTTCAGAAAAACTTCAATTTTTGATGAATAGTGAAACCACTAAGTGGTAGTTAAAAAACTGATTTTTCATTTAAATGAAACATTACCACTTATGTGATTTGATTTTCAAAAATACTACATACATGGTTGTCATTAGGAAGTAAAATGTGGTTCAATGGGATTAAAATAATTTTTTGGTGAATAGTAACTTTTAAGTTTAATTAATCGCGATTAAAGGTAATTAGTGTAATTTAAGGTAAAGATAATGTTATAAAAATATGAAAATACCTTTAAACTTGTACTACCCCTATTGGATGAGTCATGTCAGACCCAGAAAATCCATGGGTCAACTTGGAGACCCCATGGAGCCACTTTGGTAGGAAAATGACATTAAAAACGTTTTATTTAGTGTTAAAATAAAAATGTCACAAACATGAGTTATTTTACTAAAAATATTTTTAAATGGGGTTATACAAGTCATATTTTTGACTTTAAATATTCATTAGAAATATAAAAATATTTCCTACAACATGATAGTTTTTTTATAATTTTTATACATTAAATAAATTAAATATTTTATGACACCATGATGATGCAGTGATTACATCATTAATTAACGATTTTAATAAAATGGAATGATAATGTAAAATATAAGACTTACGCTTGTCAAAAACCTATTGTATGAGTATAATTCGAACCCTTATCACCTTAGTCTCGAAATATATAAGTGTGAGACCTTTAAAATCCGAAACTCATTATATAATAAAGTAACATTTCATAACTTTCCAAGAGTGACCCTCCTCTCCTCTTATAAAAGGCCCCCACCTCTACCACCTGATTCAATCCTTCAAGCCATTTGGCTCAGACAAAATCTTCCCAAATACTCTCCCAACTTCCCTATCTTACTCCTAGAAGCCTCACTTTGGGCAGAAGTCTTCCCAAGGAAGCCTTTGAGCTCAAATCAAAAAGAGTTACCTGTTTTAAAGCTAGTGTTTTCTCTTGTGTTCTTAGGTTTTATTTTGCTTATCCAACCCCTTAACTCTTTTTATTCATTTCATTTGTAACAACAACAGTATCCTCAATATACTTGGATGTTTTTATAAGAAGGATTATAGATACACTTACACACACCTACATATATGGTTAAAGAACATACTGTTTCTGTGGATGGCGAATTCCTGCCTCATGAAACGATGATTGTTCAATCTTCTTTTAACACCTCTCATGGTGGAAATTATGATGACACTATTTTTATATATGATATATATTATGTTTTTTCCTTATGATTCTATATTTTTCATTTATGGCATACCTTTACGATTTCCATTATGGGTTAACACGATAATTTCATTTTAGGAAGTGCGGACTACCGCCCCCTCAAAGTGATTTGAATCGTTAATGCCATATGTGGGATGTATAAAGGATGAAGTAAATGATATTATACATGATATTATACTGGAATTATAGTATACCTTTATATAATTATAATTTCATTCAATTAAATATGAAATAGAAATGAAAGTAGCATTCATGCGTACATACGGCTTACCGTCTCCATGAATGGTGCATTTCATTTCTTACCTCTAAATGTTATGTAATATTATAAATGAATGTATATACTGGATATATATGATATATATGATATCTACATCATGAATATAATTCTGGAGATAATGGATATTCTACCACATAAACAACTTGTAATTATAAGAAGTTTATTGTTGACTCAAGTACCAAAGATCTACAAAACGACCGTTATTAACTTAAATGACTACATAATTTTCGTAACATTGTAATAAGTGATATAAAAGGGATAATGAACTTGAAAAGGTTCTTAAGAAATTAGAGATTGACTCTAGTTTATTATTCAGGAGGTTAAATAATGGTTGAGTCAATTCGGGCACAAGGTAAGGGAACTTCTTAACCCAATTTCTATTCTTTGGGTTAATCTCCTACTTTCAAATTATGTCGTGATATTATTATGTCCAATCTTGTATTTGTACTTTATTTATGTGTAAATATAGTTAATACACATAATAGATCTATTTTATTCAAAAAAAATGAAATTTTTAAGGGAAATTCTTAACCCAATTTCTGTTCTTTGGGTTAATCTCCTACTTTCAAATTATGTCATGCTATTATTATGTCATATCTTGTATTTAAACTCTCTTTATGTGTACATATATTGAATACACATAATAGATCTATTTTATTTAAAAAATTGATATTTGTAAGGGAATTTGTCTCAATCTGCATTCATTGAGTCATATTTTGTTTTATACACAAATTTCTTCTATACGGTGTATAAACCCCTTTGACTTTTACTTTTATTCAAAAGGAATATTTTTATACAAAGCATTTTTACAAAACGAAAAAAGGAATGTTTTTTTCTTACGTATGCAGCGACAATGACTTCCCCACTGCTGTGACCATTATTTGAGGTTCGGATTAATTTACAAGCCATATTTTTTTTTAAAAATGAAAAATAAATATCAAGTTTTAATTTTATTTTATTTTTGTATTGAAAATGGTTTTGAAAGTGTTTTTATTATATCAATGTGTTTTATTGATATCTTGTGATTGAAATGTGGAAATTTTATGTTTCCTTTATGTATATTTTATGTGATATGATTATGTTATGGTTTATGATATGTTTAAACCTGTTCATATGAGGAATGCATTAGACTTAATAAGTGACGGGTGGAGCCCACTATAGCTCCTCGATGCATCGGCAAGTCTCATGAGACAAACTAGTGTCTTGGCACGAGGCCTTGACAAAATATTATTTGTAGTCTTGGCACGAGGCCTTGGCTACGTGGTTATGATAGTCCAGAATTATGCATTCCATCACTATTAATGTGGTTATTGATATTGCATATGATTATTAGACCAGTAGAATATCCATGTGAACAAGTAAATGACATTATTTCATTTTACTTTTTCCATATTATTTTTAAGTTCATGTTTAAAAGGCTTTTGTTTAGTTATACATTGCCTTAAATGTTTATGTTTATTTATGAAAGATTTCGCTATTTTTTTATCCTTACTGAGCATCTCAGCTCACCCCTTTCAATGTTTTAAATTTTCCAAGATGTGAATAATTATTTTAGGAATGACATGTAGGGATAGTCTGAAGGGGATATGAGTGTGGAAAAAGGAGACTATGTTATTATAGTTTTTCACTTTATGATTTAATGTAACATTTAGGAATGTATCTAGTGTTTCCAAGGCTACTAAACTAATCGGTCTTTCGAGACTTGATCTTTTGTGATCATGTCAATGTTACACAATAATGCACCGACTCTGGGTAACTGGGGTCAGGGCGTTACAGTTTGTATCAGAGGCAGTTTAGTACTAACCTTGGAAGCTAGATTTAGATAAACTCTGATTAGAGCACATAACCCGAAGATAGACTTTGAGGATTAGTATAGAAGAAATTCCTAGAATTTTGGTATTATAGAGATTTTGTGAGTTTTCCAAGAAATATATCCTTGTCTGGATACGAGTAGGTAGAGGTGGCTCTGGCATAGATGTACCTAGGGGTAAAACATGAAAACACCGCTTTGAGCTAGACTCGAACGGGAACTGGTGCATGACAACGGGCCTTGCTGCACTCTTGGTTACGACACTCCCAGGGGATATACTTAGGATAATTCTCATTTTCTTTACAAACCACTATGAAGGGTTATGAGTATATACTTCCTCAAAGAAAACATTTGTATGATTATGGATTATATCCATAAATAGTTAAATTTATGTTAAGTATTGTACAAGTATGGAATTATGTATTTTGATTCATAAACTAATCTAGTTTATGTCATTGTTTATAAATGGCTCCTAGTGGAAGGAATGGAAACCATATCAATGCACGCACTCCGTGTAGGGATCGCCCTCGTGCTCAAGATAATTATTGTGGATCTGGAGATACAACTGGTGCTGATCAACTTATTACCATACTGGGAAAACTCACTCAGGTTATGAATAATAACCTTACTCATATGGAGAACCCTGATCCGCAATGTGGAGGATCAATGTTAGACTGCTTCATGAGGCAAAAACCGCCAACATTTAATGGGGGTACAAATCCATTAGTAACTAAGCAATGGATAAACTCCTTAGGGAAAATATTCCACGCCTTGGGGTGTAGCTAAAGGGAGAAAGTTGTCATGGCAGTTTACCGCCTCACTGGAGATGCCGATCAATGGTGGTCGCTGATTCAAAACACAAAGAAGATGAAGAAATATCAAGTATGTAATGGAGGGAGTTTAAGGAAATTTTCTTAGAAAAATACTTTCCACATGACCATCGAGTAGATATGGAAAGGAAATTTCTGAGTCTGAGACAAAAGGAGGATGAGAATGTCGCAAATTATGAGGCCAACATTACAAGGTTAGCGAGGTATGCTGCAGATTATATATGTAACCCAAGAAGTAAGATTGATCGTTTCTTTGATGGGTTAAAACTATTTCTCCGTTGAGCCTTAGTCTCACAATATTTCTTGTCGTACAAAGATATAGTCTCGTGTGCTATCAAGACAGAAAAGGAATTCTCTAAATCTTATGACAATAAAGTAAATCAAGAGAAGAAGAGAACGATGGAACAAGAGACAGATAAAGGGAAAAAGGGAAAGAAGGATTTTCCATTATGCGATAATTGTGGGAAGAATCACCCCGGTACTTGCCTAAAAGGAATGAGAGTTTTTTATAAATGTGGAGAAAAAGGTCACCAGGCTCGTGATTGCAAGGGAAAGAAAGAGGCTATCAATGTTGAATGCTACAATTGTAGGAAAATGGGGCATTATGAAAATGAATGTCCTAAGTTCCAAGGAAACATACCTCAGAAAAGGCCAAGGGATCAAGGAAAATATTATGTTGTTACTACAGTTGAAGTGGAATAATTAATGTATTGGTGCTTTTGGACTCAAGGATTATTTTCTGGTTATAAGAATAATGTGATATATATAAGGATTGTACTGCAGTACTTTTTGTTTTCATTAAGGTTTTAATATGATGAAGGTAATCATATTTTTAGTATGTGAAAATAAGAGAAACTTTACTTTGTTTTGGGAATCTAATGTTACAATAGATTTTGGAATTTAAGGACCTTTTAGAAAAAGTCTGGACGGAGGTATTTTGGTTAACTATAAAGGTTGGAATGGATTAAGTTGAACCTTGGATAGTATTGTTTAAGGTTAAAACATTTCTGAAGATTATTTTTGGAATATTATAATAATATAGTTTTAGGAAAAGGACAACCTACAGGTCAGGGGATAACCTATCGCGTCAGACAAAGCTGTAGGAATCGAACCCACAACCATAGTGCCACATGCCTTTATTAGCTACCAATAGCCTACAGGATGTCCCTGGTTATTACAAAAAAGTTTTCCTAATCTAAATGGTATGTGTTAATATTTGGAACCTTATACAATTATGATAAATAGAATATTTTTGAGTTCTATTACCTTTTAGAGTGAAAGATGGGTTTGTGGTAAAAATTTATTAAAGAATTAAAGTCTACATGACAAGTATGTATATTCCCTTACGTTCTTAGTAAATATCCTAAATAAATTCCTCAACTTTATAAAAGGTAACTTAAAACAAAAACGTTTCCGGTTAACTTTTCCAACTGAGGATTCAATGACCGATTAACCAATCACATGTTTTTGATTTTCTTGTGGTTAAATTTCTCCTAATCCAGTTTTCTACAACTCTCCATCAGACCATGATGGTTTTTTTTCTTCCTTATCGATATTTTCATACAATCCAAGTATGGGCTATCTCGAGTGACCTTTGTACTTCTCTTTCTTTCTTTTAATGTTATATTCTTATTAACCCTATTTCCGATGTGGGTTTTCCACAAAGGTGTTTTCTATTTTTAACCTTTTATTTTCAAAGAAAAATTTCAAATTGCGATGATGCAATTTATTGAAAGAGGGGAGAATGTAACACCCCAAGCATCCACGGTACACTTTTCTTTAAAAAAATACAGTAGCGTGTGTTGTACGCAACTTCGAGTTCTAACACACACCCCAACCAATCAAAGTAGCCGTCATGAATAGTAATACCTACTTTTTGAAATTATATATTTTTTATTTTTCAAAATGGACTTCGTTTTTGTATTCGTAATATCAAAATTACCCTATGTTGATTTTTTTTTTTAATTTTCCAAGAACTTCCAATTTTTTATGAATAGCGAAAAATACATAAAAACAACTTTTTTAATAAAAATAATTTATAGTGATAAATGAAACTATTGAGTGGTTTTAAAGTGTAATTAGAATATATTTTTACCAATTTATCCAATGGTGGTAATTAGAATTAATTTCACTTTGAAATTGGACATAAACAATTGTCAATCTTTTGATATATATTGTTTCTTAAAAACACGCTATTTGTTTTGACAGCGGGGTTTCATTATAAAATTAGTTAATTCAACTTATTTGTTTGGAATTTTTTAAAATAGACATCATTTTTAAATTCGGAATATCAATTATATCTTAGGTTGAAATTTTTCATTGTTCTGAAAAACTTCAATTTTTGATGAATAGTGAAACCACTAAGTGGTAGTTAAAAAACTGATTTTTTGTTTAAATGAAACATTACCACTTCTGTGATTTGATTTTCAAAAATCTGACATACATGGTTGTCATTTGGAAGTAAAATGTGGTTCAATGGGATTAAAATAATTTTTTTTGGTGAATAGTAACTTTTAAGTTTAATTAATCGCGATTAAATGTAATTAGTGTAATTTAAGGTAAAGATAATGTTATGAAAATATGAAAATACCTTTACACTTTTCCTAACCCTATTGGATGAGTCATGTCCAACCAATAAAATCCATGGGTCAACTTGGGGACCCCATGGAGCCACTTTGGTAGGAAAATGACATTAAAAACTTTTTATTTAGTGTCAAAATAAAAATGTCACAAACATGAGTTGTTTTACTAAAACAATTTTTAAATGGGGTTATAAGAGTCCTATTTTTGACTATAAATATTCATTAGAAATAAAAAAAGATTTCCTACATCATCATGGTTTTTTTATAATTTTTAGACATTAAATAAATTAAATATTTTATGACACCATGATGATGCAGCGATTACATCATTATTAAACGATTTAAAAAAATGGAAATATAATGTAAAATATAAGGCTTAAACTTGTCAAAAACCTATTAGATGAGTATATTTCGAACCCTTATCACCTTATCCACGAAATATATAAGTTTGGGACCTTTAAAATCCGAAACTCATTATATAATAAAGTAACATTTCATGACTTTCCAAGAGTGCCCCTCCTCTCCTCTTATAAAAGGCCTCCACCTCTACCACCTTATTCACTCCTTCAAGCCATTTATCTCAGCCCAAATCTTCCCAAATACTCTCCCAACTTCCCTCTATTACTCCTAGAAGCCTCACTTTGGGCAGAAGTCTTCCCAAGAAAGCCTTTGATCTCAAATCAAAAAGAGATACCCGTTTTGAAGGTAGTGTTTTCTCTTGTGTTCTTATGTTTTATTTTGCTTCTCCAACCCCCTAAACTCTTTTTATTCATTTTTTTTGTAACAACAACAGTATCCTAAATATACTTGGATGTTTTTATAAGAATTATTCGAGCTACACTTACACAAACCTATATCTAATGGTTAATTAATATATTGTTTCTGTGGATGGCGAATTCCTACCTCACGAAACGATGATTGTTCAATCTTCTTTTAACACCTCTCATGGTGGCCGTTATGATGACACTATTATTATATATGATATATATTATGTTTTAGTTTTCCTTATGATTATGTATTTTTCATTTAAGGAATACACTTACGATTTCTATTATGGGTAAACGCGATAATTTCATTTTAGGAAGTGCGGACTACCGCCCCCTCAAAGTGATTTGAATCGTTAATTCCATATGTGGGATGTATAAAGGATGAAGTAAATGATAATATACATGATATTATACTCAAATTATAGTATACCTTTATATAATTATAATTTCATTCCATTAAATATGAAATATGAATGAAAGTAGCATTCATGTGTACATACGGCTTACTGTCTCCATGAACGGTGCATTTCATTTCTTACCTCTAAATGTTATGTAATATTATAAATGAATGTATATACTGGATATATATGATATATATGATATCTAAATCATGAATATAATTCTGTAGATAATGGATATTCTACCACATAAACAACTTGTAATTATAAGAAGTTTATTGTTGACTCGGGTACCAAAGATCGACAAAACGACCGTTATTAACTTAAATGACTACATAATTTTCGTAACATTTTAATAAGTGATATAAAATGGATAATTAACTTGAAAAAGTTTCTTAAGCAAGTAGAGATTGACTCTAGTTTATTATTCAGGAGGTTAAAGAATGGTCGAGTCAAGTCGGACACAAGGTAAGGGAACTTCTTAACCCAGTTTCTATTCTTTTGGTTAATCTCCTACTTTCAAATTATGTCGTGATATTATTATGTACAATCTTGTATTTGTACTTTATTTATGTTTACTTATAGTGAATACACAGAATAGATCTATTTTATTCAAAAAATGATCTTTTTAAGGGAAATTCTTAACCCAATTTATGTTCTTTGGGTTAATCTCCTACATTCAAATTATGTCATGCTATTATTATGTCCTATCTTGTATTTATACTTTCTTTATGTGTACATATATTGAATACACATAATAGATCTATTTTATTTTAAAAAAATGATATTTGTAAGGGACTTCGCCTCAATCTCCATTCATTGAGGCATATTTTGTTTTATACACAAATTTCTTCTATACGGTGTATAAACCCCTTTGACATTTACTTTTATTAAAAAGGAATATTTTTATACGAAGCGTTTTTACTAAACGACAAAAGGAATGTTTTTTTCTTACGTATGCAGCGACAACGACTTCCCCGCCGCTGTGGCCATTATTTGAGTATCGGATTCCTCGATAAGCCATAACTTTTTTTTAAATGAAAAATAAATATGAAGTTTTAATTTTCTTTTATTTTGGTATTGAAAATGGTTTTGAAAGTGTTTTTATTATATCAATGTGTTGTATTGATATATTGTGATTGAAATGTGGAAATGTTATGTTTCCTTTATGTATATTTTATGTGATATGATTATGTTATGGTTTATGATATGTTTAAACCTGTTCATATGAGGAATGAATTGGACTTAATAAGTGAAGGGTGGAGCACGATATAGCTCCTCGATGCATCGGAAGGTCTCATGAGACAAACTAGTGTCTTGGCACGAGGCCTTGAAAAAATATTATTTGTAGTCTTGGCACGAGGCCTTGGCTACGTGGTTATGATAGTCTTGAATTATGCATTTCATCCTTATGAAAGTGGTTATTGATATTGCATGTGATTATTAGACCAGTAGAATATCCATGTGAACAAGTAAAAGGCATTATTTCATTTTACTTTTGCCATATTATGTTGAAGTTCATGTTTAAAAGGCTTTTTTTAGTTATACATTGCCTTAAATGTTTATGTTTATTTATGAAAGATTCCGCTATATTGTTATCCTTACTGAGCATCTAAGCTCACCCCTTTCAATGTTTTAAATTTTCTATGATGTGAAGAAGTATTTTAGGAATGACCTGCAGGGATAGTTTGAAGGGGATATGAGTGTGGAAAAAGAAGACAATGTTATTATAGTTTTTCAATTTATGATTTAATGTAACATTTATGAATGTATCTAGTGATTCCAAGGCTACTAAACTAATTGGTCTTTCGAGACTTGATCTTTTGTGATCATGCCAATGTTACGCAATAATGCACCGACTCTGGGTAACTGGGGTCGGGGCATTATACAAATGTAGTTCAAATGTAGACTCAACCTGTGTAATGCACATGGGGTTTCCCTCCTCAAGAGTTTTTCATGCCCACTCATCTCCACAGGAGTGAGATCTTCCTCACATGGAAAGAGATCCTCCTCACATGGAATGATATTCATCCCGTATGGAGGGGTAACCATCCTGGTGTAATCCCCTAGCCTTTATTGTGGGAGGAAACACTCTTGATCCTCCTTTCCTCCTTTATAAGAAATGATCATAGGGGAGATGGGAACATGGTACAATCAACACTCCATCCCTCTCCCATTGAGGTTTTTATCTATGGGATGATTTCATGCATAAGCCCCAATCCATCCCTCACTGATGCAACTTTCACTACCGGACCATCTGATTTATTTCATCCTCTTATTTCTCACACCGAGTATGAATCATGTGGTTTTAGAGTTTAAGAGTAAATGTGACTCCCTTCTTCCTCTAGGTATCGATCCTGGAGTAACCCCAGTTTCTATATGGTCTGCTTTCATTCATATGACACACAAAATCCATCTAATGAACTACATGGTTTTTGATCCCTATATTCTAAATAGGGTTCTTATGAAGCCTAAATGAGGTTAAACCCCAAATAAAGGTAAACTTTAGTGCCCCCATCCTAGTGGTGTATCTCCCTGATCCACCCTCAGTGGTTTCTAGGCCAACCTTCACATGGGGCTCCTACTTAGGTGTAAACCTCAATGCCCATCTCAGAACTACATGAAGTTTGATTCCAAACCAACTGAGATATTTAGGAAACCTCACAAAGGTTCAAGACCAACACCCTCAATTACCCATACATTCCATCTATTTCTCCCACTTCTTCCCCCACTTTATCCATGTCTATCCCGATTCTTACCCGGGCTACCACATCTTAGTGGGATGAAACCATTATGTAGAGAAACTCCTATGTGTAATCCCCAATCATATGTTTCATCACCTAACCATTACCCTAGTGTGATCATGTTATCCATATGGTTAGTCTCAGTGTGTAAACTCCATTCATCCACATCATCCTTGATCTTAGAAGCATCTGAATAGTCATAGTGCATAAACCCCCAACAAATCCAACCAAGAGTGAACCATTAAGTAGAGAAACTCCTATGTGTAATCCCCAGTAATATTTTTCATCACCTAACCCTTACCCTAGTGTGATCATGTCATCCATATGGTTAGTCTTAGTGTGTAAAATCCATTCATCCACATTATCCTTAATCTTAGAAGCATCTGAATAGTCATAGTTCATAAACCCCAAACCAATCAAGCCAAGAGTGATCCTCTTCCGATAGGTAGTTCTAGTATGTCATCCCCACTACATCCAACTAACTACGTGGGTTTTGATCCCTATCTTTTATAAAAGGTATCTAATATGCCTCCTCGAGGTTAAATCCCAACAAATGGTAAGCCTAGGTGTCCCCCTTATTGGGGTATACCTCCATGACCCCCCCCCCCCCCTCAATGATGTCCAAATTAACCATCATAGTGTGAAAGCTTTCCTTTATGGGACACATCACCTTTAAGTCCATCCTCATAGGGTGTTATGATCCATCCACCCAGTAAACCTTAAAGGTGCTACCTCCTAGGGAAGTACCTATCTGATCTACCTTCAAAAGTGTTCTTATTGTTCCACTATCTCCAAAATATGTTAAACTCAATACCCTCCATATCCACTAGACATTAAACTTGTGACCTACCCCGTGTTAAAAATGGAATTCCTGAGGAAAACCATTGAATAAATTTCTTTGGTATAAGATACCTCTTGATCACCATATGATTCCTCAGGTTCCACACCCTTGAGAATTCCCCTTATGAATAAGAATATAGGTGTACCAATGTTCCAGCATCCATATATGGTCAATGATGCCCAATGTTAATGATCTTATAATCGAAAGTTTCTTCTGTGATATGAACCTTTAGAATTTCCAGATAAAACAACATAATTAACTAGATTCCATGAAAATATTTCACTAGGAATTCATTTCGTGAACAATGTATTAATCTTTAAAGGAGACATAGACAAGGTGATGAATTCTGAGGAGGAATCCATGAAAGGTTTGACCGACATCCCATCATCCCATTTTGATCAAGGAGAAGACATCACTGAAGAAGTGATGAATTCTTTCCATCATTGGAAAGAAAGAGTGAGGAGAAAAAAAACATTTCCAGTGTGCGGCCACATGTGACACGTGAAGGAAGGTGTGCCTCAACAAAAAGAGTTGCAAACGGAAATGACGAACCTGATCTGAAACTCTACTCGCCAATATGGGGTTTAGTACCATTCCTGAAATTAATAGATAATCATGTCACTCGATCTAGATATCCGACACCAAGTCCCAATAAAAAAATTGTGGGCCTGGCATGGAACTCACCAGGGATTGGGGCAGTTGATCTTTGGACATTTTGATTTGTGGCATCGCCAGAATCAATATTTATCTCCAACCATGGATGATTGAATGACATTGGGGAATTTGGAATTTATTTATTATTATCTATATTGAAGACTGAATATTCATGCATTTCATGACCTAATGCATAGAAAATAAATTTCCCTATTCCCATAGATGTACGGGTAGGAGGAATAGCAATGCATCAATCCTACATGATTCCACCTCCGCTAAAACTTCATCCATAACAATAGATATCGGGAAACCACACACCATCTCACCCTCGAAGACAATTTAGAGGATGGTGATCGATGATCGGGTATGAAAGTATGAGTAGGAGGGGGTCATTACCATGAGGAATATGTACCATAAGTACCTTGAGGCTTATATGCCTCACTATCACCGCCACCCCAAGGGCTGCACAGGGATCCACTCCTCCCCACTCCTATATCCAATTGCTTTGGGAGCCTCTCCCTATAATTTTAATATAAATAAATCCCCTACACTAATGAGGTAAAAGATATATGAGTTATCCCAGCTATTACTACCACTCAAGAGATGCTAAGTAATTCTAACACTATGCCACATTAATTCCCCTAACTATCCGTCCCTCAGGCTGAAGAACATTTGTTCTACACCCCTTCTCTTTTTCCCCATTCCGGATGACCCAAATTCCAATTTTTGGAACAATATCAAGAAGATAACCTCTATAGGAAATCCTCTTCCATTGATTCAGTGTCCCATGCCCCCACTGGTGCATTCCAATAGGTCCCTGCTATTGTAGATTAGGGAATCATCAACTCCTGACCAGAATTGAGGCCTCAACCACCTCATAGGCAGTCTAAGTAAACTCTATCAATCTCTGACACATCCAACCGCCATATAAGAAGACCCATGATGTTGAGATCCAGAATGGGTGCCCTCACCATTCCACTTCTGTATCCACTAGAGGTCCTCAACACTCCAGCACGTATCACCGTGGATGTCCTCCTTATGCATCCAACACCAGTATAAGCAGAGGTCCTCCCCAAATTGTTTACATCCAATAAAAAGGTCCACCCTATACTCAATCTTACTAACATGTAGGTCCTCCCTATGTCATGGATCATCAATGTGAAGGTCCTCCTCATGAAATTACCATCTCAAATGGAGGTCATACTTTCTCTAACAACCATGAAAGTGTAGGTCCTCCCCACTTCCACAAAAACCAACACTAAGTTCCTCTCCATGTATAGTTCGATCAGTACAAAGGTCCTCATTGTGCTACCACATTCAACCAGCGTGGAGGTCCTCCCCATGCCACAAGAAATTAACATGGAGTTCTTACCCATGTTCTCCCCAACTCCCATGGAGGACCTCCCAATGCATCCAGCAACCCACACATAGTTTCTCCCCATAAATAATCTTACCAACATGGAGACCCTCCTCGTGTCCTGTTTGACATATGATCAGGTTCTCCTCACACCTCAAGTCACCTTATAAGAGGTCCTAATTTCTTTCATACCTGACATGGAGGTCCTCATAATGTCCTTAGTGATTCAAGTAGAGGTCCTCCCCGATTAGTCAATATCTAGAGTGGTGGTCCTCTATACTCTCACAAAACTCCCAATGAAGGTCATCCCCGATTAGATGACAACCAACATGGAGGTCGTAACTATTTTATCAGAAACCGTATTGGAGGGCCTCCTTTCTCTAGAACCAACCTAAAACAGAGTTCCTCCCCATGTCTAAGATTTACCCTACCCAAAAGAGCAATCTCGAGGCAGAAGGTTGAACCGTCCCCACTGAAGGAAGAACTTTGAGAAGTGCCAGATCATTGTGAATATAGTTTGATTTTCAGATTCTGAAGCGGAATGTTACTCAATGATGAACCCTTCACCCTAATCCTCTACATCAGAGTATGGGATTAGAACCCGACATGTGATCTTCATCATCCCAGAAGGTGAGGTACACTAGATCCCGAAATCCATTTGTAGGTACATGTAAGTGGAGGAAGATTTGGATCCCTTCCAATGCCTTATCATGCATCCCTCTATATCATTTATAGTTTCATTATCTACCTCCACATGATATTATAGGAAGTTATTTTTTGGAATATTAGATGAATATATCCCACCATAATTTCCACTAATAGCCTCTTCCATCACACATGACATAGTTGTAAATACCCTTTTCCTATAGGGACTTGTTGATGCGGTCGGTACCAACTCCAGGAGATGACCCAACAAGGGGAGACCAGTCATCTTTTGTTGTGTTGTCTTAAAAAAAATTCCACAACCAAAATGGTTCATATCAGTTCCATTTCAAGTTCCCCATCCACCCTCAGTTGATGAGTGGGGAAATCAAGAGTTGGATCCCACTTCTGAGTGAGGAATCTGGTCAGACACTCTAACATTTGATCAATTGTTCGAGATGTTCTGGCTGACGGCTAATCCCGACTTCAACATTCCAGGGTCACCCATGCTAGATGAGGTAATGTGTTTCCACCAAAAATATCTGGGTGACACATTTTTTTCCTCTGTGGTCATCAGTTGGCCTATCCAAAGAGTGAGAAGCATTGAAATGACATCGGACAGTAGTGTAACATGGTTGAGTTATCAGCGCTTCTCCTGGATCAGCACCCTGAATCACCCAGCCATCACCAGAACCTTCAACAACAATGAGTTTAGAGCTTCACTATTCTTTGTAGAATTATTGAATTAGAAAACCCACACGTTCAGATCTGTGGAAGGGGAAAGTATGATGTTATTCCCTTTAGTCCCATTCTATTCCAACCTAACTTTCTTGGTGATATTGAGGATATTCCTCTAGGTGTACTTATGGTTAATAAATATGAACATAATCCAATAAAGGTGAAGGAAACTGAGTCATGTCTCAAAGAATAAGACACACTTCCTAGGGTAGAATAATACCATATGGATGCTCATAAATGCATAATTAATCTATAGGAAAGAAAGATACATGGCCTTGTAGAGCCCTCAGAGTCATTACCCTTCAGTCAAGACCCAACATTGGTAAAGGAAAGACCAGGACCTCTAAGCCTTTTGACTCATCCATTTTAGTGCAGAAGATGGTGGTTGAACCCACTAAGGACACATTGCTCTAGAATCTTACAGAATATAAAATGTTCATTGAAGAGATCCTTGTTGAGAAACTTGTATGGAAATTTACTAACTATAGTGGTCCTTGATGAAATCTTGTCCCCCTTTACTAGGTAAGTAGGGGCAACAACAAGTCCTCTTTGGCCTGTTGCCTCCTATTGATCTCGATAATTATTCGCATCCTGATATGGTAGAGACTAGAGGATATAGTAAGTGACTGTGGTATTTATCACCAAATATACCCAAGATATGTGAGAATCCTCTTAGAAACTCATCTTTGATAATTCATCTAGTAGCTCCACTGGTCATCCCTCTAGTGGCTCTATATGCTGCTCTAGCTACTCCATGAGTTGTTGAGCCCACCTATCATGTTTACGAGCTTGTCAATGTGATGGTGTTCAGAAATCCTCACCCATATAGTAATACCTGTAAGGACAATCCAATGGTTGCTCTCATCACTCGTCTTAAGGCCCTAGATACATGTCATTTGGAAATAACACAAGATGGAAAGAAATATTTGGCATAGGTTGATGACAATAAAGTACCCTCAGATTTCTATAATTATACCTTCTCCCCCTTCAACAAGATGGATGAACCACTAAAGCATTGGACCATTTTTTTAAAGGTTTGGACCCCGTACTAGGTACTCTAAAATAATAGGAATACACCAAGGTCTAGTGTTTTTTACAGACATTAGAAGGTCCCATCTTCAACTGGTACAACCAGTTACCTATCAGGTCTATCTATAGTTGGGAAGATCTTCACAGGTAGTTACTATATCAGTTCAACTCTACCATAGACAATAAAAGTATCACTAAACTCTTAAAGTGAAAAAAATGACCATATAAGAGAGTAATATACTTTATCACTAGGTAGAACAACCTCAAATATTCACTCTACATACTGCTAATTCAAGAACAACTAATGATGAAGTGCGTGGGGAATGCTAAGAGTAAGTTGGTTCCATCCCTCATCACACAGAATTTCCCAGATGGATTCTAGTATTACTCTAAAAAGGATCATCACCTAGAGGAAGACTTACACTAACATAATAAGGTGCAACCGTTTCCTCCTTCACCTCTTAAAATAAGAGATGACAAGGAAGAAATTGCTTCCATTGTATAGATAGATCTCCCATAAGATTCTAGAATTGTTACCGGAAGAGCTTAATCCACAACCTCCTTGGGGAAAATTGCCTCAGGCCTAGACATAGGATAAACATCTCCTTCCATAGAATCACTAGGTGCTGCCACGTAATTCACTTCCACATTGGTGAGACAATTAGGCTCTCTACCCCCTTTATGATCCAACCCCTTATTAAGGTTAGGATCCAGGAGTTCCCTTCAGATACAGGAGAAACAAGACCAGCTCATTCAATGAGTACTATGTTATCAACTACATTCATAGTGAATTAGATCAAGGAATTATAGAGCTTCCATAATGAAGGAAACCCCAAGAGGATGGGCTCACTAATCGCCCAGAGTACTATCCTTATCAACAAATCCTTGGACATACCATCATGCAATGATATGTCTTTAAGGAATAGATTCAGTACCAGGTTGATAACAATGTATTCAAATTGGGATCTCTCCCCAATATAGGTGGTGTGTATCTCTTTTATACCTAACAGTGAAAACGTATGTGAATGAAAGCAAGTCTCTAGTCATGGGTCTCAGATGTATGATTATTGGTTAAACCAAAAAAAGTCACCCACTCCCATGGTGTCATTCCTTCACTTTTGAATCGGACCAAGTCTCCTGATGTTTACACACCTGCTTTAGCTACCACTTCTAAAAACACATCAAAACATTCTTCTTTCAATAGAAGAAGATACTGATGGCACAACTGTAATCATAATCCCTCATAAGAACCAAAACCATATATCACCTTTGGAGATTTATTGACTCCAGAGATAAGAATTAACACCATATTCCATCCATCGTTGAATGAATTCTCTGTTTATGACTAGGAGTATACCTCCATTAATACCATCAAGATAGTGGATACCAATATGGTCTCCGATGATGAGAAAAAACAGGAAAACCATCCAATGTATCTGGATGATGACATCATCGAAGGGACCATGGATTTTCTAATCATTGGAATGACCTGGAAAATGTTTCCACCCACGATGTGCATGCTATGAGGACTAGATAATAGCTTCAGCATATGGCTCAATAGACACAGTCCTCTCTACCCATCATGTCATATTCACTACCACCTTCAATCGTGTAACTCAACGAGGTAGAACCACCGTGACGATATCTTTATCGGTTGTGGTGGAATATAGTGAGGCCTCAGTCATCAGACCATCATCCAGTAGTAATTTTTCATGGTTCAACTAGTGAAACTCCCATTATACCTACTGCCAAAGAGAAACCTCATACTAGCATAAATGTGAACCTAGAATGGAAGTATGATGTGATTAATCTCCTTTATAGAATCCTTGCAAAGATTTAAATTCTTGAGGCCCTATGATTGTCAGAATATATGAATGAATCCCTCATAGAGTCTTTGAAAATCCCCCTCCATTTTGAGATAGAGTTAGTGTCCATTGGTGCCATCTATACTAAGGAAGCTGAGTGAGCAGAATGCTAAGAAAACATCTCGTTCTTAGGATACGACAAATAGTCACCTGTATAGGGGTATGATTGTCCAATTTAAATCATGGTCTAGTTAAAGGGAATTGATGTCCATTGTTATCTAGTTGACATAGTTTTCAGAATCAATCTCATCCCAACCTGGATGCTCTGTAAGCTAGGACTGACTAAATTATATCTGAGTCCCTCTAAAGAGAAGATTCAGGGTTATGATAGGACCGAGCAGAGACCATGTGGAAAAATTCACTTGAAGACCTATTTTGGTGGACTTATTACAAAAAAAGAGTTAATGGAGGTCTCACAAGATACTGCCTACAATGAGATGATGAGTAGACCCTATCTCCAAATTCATATAACAGTTCCCTCATCATATCACTAATTCGTCAATTACTACCTCAATGGTTGAGTGGGAATGCTCCAAGTTGATGCATCTCCCTTTTACACTTGATAATCCAACTATATAGATGTCAAATATTATAATATCAAGGAAAAGTAGGTTCAAACCAATGAGTTTGAGAACACAACAACTGTGGACAACACATGGACATACTATGACGATGCCTTCATCCTCCCGATTCACCAGTTAGAGGCCACAACCCCAGACTCTGGAAGATACTTCTTCATTTCCATTATGAGGGGAAAACATGTCCCTTGGTATAAGGAATTTCATAAGATTACCTCGTACTCCTACATGGTTTAGGATTAGGGGATACCAGAACCCCCTACCCCTGTCAGGTATTGAGATGTTCATCCTATGAACATAGCTATCTTCCAAACCTGGATATTCTACAAAGATGGGTTGAATCAACACAAGATGACCCACCACCACTTCTTTAACATCATCAAGCGTAGGCCCATCAATCAAAGTCATGATGAAATTGGGTTAACAAATTTTGATTCTATGGTTTCATTAGTGCATGATTCTCCTAGTAAAGATTCTACATCCATCCATGTAGGCGCCAATGTTCCTCCAAAACTAGATAACTTGGATGAAATATCAACCCCATTGATTCCCCTTTATCAGACCACGAAGAAGACTTGGATTATGATCCTCCCACATTTGAGGAAGGTGTCTCCACCACCATTGATGAGTTATTTTTGGTCAACCATGACACTAAAATAGATCCAAGGCCAACACAAATTAGTGACACTATGTCTACACAATATCATCAATAGTATGTGGATTTCTTAAAGCATCATCATGATGTATTTTATTGGTGATACAATGAGATTACAGGTTTAGATCCATAGGTCGCTATCCATCTCATTGGCCTCCCTGTGAGTTATTGTGGGTTCAAACAATCTCCTAAGAAGATGAACTGATCTCACAGTGCCATGTTGAGGACGATGTTGATAAGATCATCAAAGACAAATTCTTCAAGGAATTACAATACCCCATATGGTTAACCAAAATCATTCCCTTTAGTAAGAAGAATGGATATATTAGAGTCTTGATTAACTTTCAGGATCTAAACTTCCACTAATTGAAGGATGATTTTCCCCTTCTTATGACAAATTTATTGATCGATTCCACTAATATATTCCAAGCACTCTTCTACATGGATAGGTATTCTAGGTATAATAAAATTAGAATGGCCCCAAATATGAAGAGTCCACTGATTTCAAGGCACTATAGGGGAATTTATGTTATTAGGTAATGCCCTTTGGTTTAATGAATTCAGAAAACACCTATTTGTGTTCCATGCACCATATATTCAAATTGATCCTTAGGAATCAATTGGAATTATATGTAGATGACTTGGTGGTCAAATACTACTAGTGTTAGGATGATCTCAAAGATCTTGAGGAAGTGTTTGGCTTCTCCTTCTCCCACTATCTTAAGATGAACCCCTTGAAGTGAACTTACAACATTACCTCTTGGATGTTTCTTGGATTTATTGTTAAATACAAAGGCATCAATATTAACTCAAAGAAGATTAAGGATATCAATCATATTCATTCTCTGAGAAACCTTAGGGTTCTCTGAGGCTCTCAAGGCTACATAGGCAATATATGTCTATTCATTGTGAATATTTCCAGAAACATTAAACCCATTTCTAGTATCCTAAAGAAAGGGTCCATCTACCAGTGGGATGTAGAGTGATAGAATACGTTCAAGGAGATCAAGCATTATCTACTACAAACACTAATTCTAATTCCACCCATATCATGGAAGCCGTTGGACATTTATGTGATCACCCAGGAATGATCTCTTAGTTCACTTCTTTCCAAGAAGAATAATGAAGAGGCATATAACTGTTTATACTATCTCAATCATATTCTCCTCAACATGGAGTTTAGAGAATATCCTATTTAGAAGAGATATCTCAAGATGATTTTTACAGTGTAGAAGTTTCAGAACTTTCTATAGCATCACGAGATATAACTATCATCTAATGTAGATCTGGTAAAGTATATAATGAATTCCACTATGTTGATAGGTTGCCTTGCTTGTTGGGTAGTTATTCTTCATTAGTTTGACATCTGGTTCATCCCATAGAATTTCATCAAGGTTTTGGAATTGGAAGACCTTCTAGCTACCCATACGTACCCTACAGAGAAGTCCCTTGATCTTTACTACCCAGATGAGGCTATCCTCTTAGTGGATAAGGCTATTTCATATTGGAAGATACACTCCGATGGTGTATTTAAGATCCTAATAGGTAGAAGGCTCAATGATATGTTAATCAATAGAGTAGGAATGGGAATCATATTAATCATTCCCACACAATTTGTCATGCAGTATTAATTATTTCAATCAAAAGAATGCACCAAAAGTGAGGTAGAGTATCAGGATCTCATAATTGGTCTCTAGATGGCCCTTGAGATTGATGTACCCCACCTACTTGTGATGGGAGACTCTAAGTTAGTCATCAAGAATGTCAATAGTGAATATGTCATCAGGAAGCCAAAACTTATGCCCCTACTAGAACACACTCATCAGATGATGACCTAGTTCTCTTCTTAGCCATAGGTTACTCATGTTCCCCAGCCACAGAATGGTCAAGCCAAAGCCTAAGCTGGTTTAGATGCATCTCTTGTAGAGTCTAATCCTGATGATCTGATCATCCATGTGGTGCATTGAAGAGTTATCACTCTATCTATTCTGGAAGATGAAGAAAACCATAAGGTAATCCATATTACCACATGTTCCTCCACATAAGGACCTCTAGATCTCTCTGTAGTGGAAGAAACCCATGATTTGATGACTCCCTTTATTGAGTGTCCCTAATATGAAAATCTACCAGCAGATAAAGCCAAATAGGAGAGAATACATTGGCATGCTATAAATTTCACACTTCAGAGTGGTCCCAACCTTGAGAATACTCTAAATAATTGTGGGTTATATGGGATTCTCCTTCACTACTTTCAATAAGATGGAATTCCCCAGGTTATGTAGTAAATTCATGAAGTTTCCTGTAGAGATCATCTGGAATGGTTGATGTTCTCCTACTAGATCTGAAGGCTGGGTTAATTATGGCCCACCATGATCCTTTACTGTATTAGGTTTCCAAGGAGGTTTTACACATTTCATATCAATTCTAACTGTGTGGATATAATTATAGATCCCCACCATACTACCATGTACTCTTGGACCATTGTGGTCTGGGGACTCGATGTCAGGAGACCATACCCAACAATGATAGCTCTCAAGTGTAGGTTCATTCTAACTATTAAGGATTTATTTTCCATATTGGAATAATCAATTCCACTCAAGGAATTCAAGTCCTTTTATATTTTTTATTTCATGAACTCCTACATCATCCATGGATACAGAGTCCATAATGCCATTCTCATCGATAACAACACTAATTTTCGAGCAGTTGAGTTGATGAAATTGTACGCTAAGTACAACATCCAGTCAAACCATACTTCCTTCTAACATGTGAAAGAAAATGGGAAGATCAATGCATTAAAAAAATACCCTATCCAAAATTATAAAGAAGCTGGATGGTCATAAAAAGAAAAGTCTTCCAAACTATCTCCCCAATTATCTTTGGGATTATTAGATGACGACTTGGAATTCCATCATGATGACTACATATTTCCTAGTATATCGAACAAAGTTATTCCTTCCCATAAAAATTCATCTACCTTTACTTCAAATAGATTTCTACGATCATATGATGTTAGAAAATATATCAAAAGTTTGTCTAGATGAACCAGAATCCCTCGACGAGAACAAGCTCTAGTCCTTGCACAATCTAGAGAGGCACCATAACAAGATAACTTGAGATTTAAAAAAAAATCTTGTCTGTGCTTCTTCCTTCAAGGTGAAATTGTCTGTAAGAACCCAGTTCTTATTCTTGAGGTACGAGTTTCTTCTTTTCCTCTTTCCTTAAGTGTTTTTGAGAAAATAAGAAAAATGGGGAAAATAACAAATTTTATGGGTACACGCCATATAAATTTACACACACCGTGTAATTTGGCAATGTGGGATGAGTAAACAGGGTGTGTAGGCCTGTTGGAGATGAAGGGTGTAAAAAACTAACTACACGCCGTGTACTTGGTATTTACACGTCGTGTACTTAGTTGGGAGGTGAATAGTAATGCAGTGGGAGTAGCCACCAGTAGAGCGACAGTAGAAGCTGTTTAATCAGGAATACACATTGTGTACTCAGGTAGATAGATGAACAACGTGTCAGTGAAAAGTAGCCGCCATAGGGACAATTAAATTGTGAAATGTACACGCAATGTACTTGAGAGTACACGCCGTGTAGTTTGATTTTTTTTCTTAAAACGGGAAGTAGCCACCTCATTTGGAAGAGGGGGGATTGGACGTCAGAAGAACACGGGAGAGATGGCCGGAGCTTGGAGGAGCTCTCAATCATCAACTGAAACTCGATATCCTTCACTGACGGTCTCGATTGAACTGCATAGGTGATTTCTTTGCTCTTCCTTAACCTTTCCTTCCAATTCTTTCCAGAAGGAAAGTTATTTATGTTTGAAAGGGGAATATTATATCTCAGATATATGCCATTCTTGGTCATTTTGAGAGGCACCATTTCCGTGTATTGATAAGTGGATATCAAGGTAGGTGGTTTGGTGATTATTTCCAACTTTTGAGTTGAATTTGTGTACCATTGTGCTACAAACCCATGTTTTGGGTGTCGTATGGCTGATGCCTTTATGGAAAGATATATATAATTGCATAGATAATCTATTTATGAATTAAAACTGCTGGTTGGGATCAGTGTTTGGATCCAGGACCATCCCGAGGGTGCGTTCCTCTATTTAGCCGTTTGGCCAAGATACCTGAGGGTATGCCATGATTATATTGTGGATTGTATTTTATTGGGAGAAAATTTATATAAATTTCTTGTTTATGCTTTGGTCTCGGCCCGGTTCCTTGCGCCTTAATGGAGTGTTCTATTTAGGCTAAGGGTAGTGTTTTTCTTAGCATGTGGGCAGTGTTTGGTGAGCCTGAGGGTAACCTTTATTTTTGCCATTGGTGAGTAGTTTCTGTGCCTGAGGGACATATCTCATATGCCTGAGGGAAATGTTCATTCTGCCTGAGGGAAATCACTTGTGGGTATTTGATTTTGTTACCTGAGGGTAAGGATAGTATGTCTGGGGAAAAAAATATTTATAATATTCATTGTGGTGATTTTCATAAGTTATACTTTCCAAGCTAAATCAAAATCTTGGAAGTGATTAATAAATATTAAAATGGTAATGAAACTGGTAGTGATAGTTACTTTTGAATACATACTAGTTTACTGAATTTGCTTTTGCACATTTCTGTTGCACATTTTCACTGATAATTGGGCATGTGACTTTGGTGGTTGCCTACTGAGATTTATTTCTCACACCCTGTTTGGGTTATGCGTTCGGCCCAAACAGACTATATTGTTGTAGGTGTCGATAGGGGAAAGGGTCCCTATACAGGTAAATGATTGTAGTAGAGGAGTGGGAGAGCATGAGACTGAGCTTAATCTTGTGGTGCTGTTGCATTCTATTTACTCTACTTGTTTTGTTTGGTTGTACCTTGTACTTCGAGTTGTATTGTAGTGTATCCTGTTTTGGCTGCTTTCATAGAAATATTGACATGCTACATTTTTATATACAATTGTTTGTTATCATTTAATACAGTTCTTCATCTCTAGTTTATATTGTTTACTGTTTCCACTGATGTATGTTATATTTCTTTTCCACTTTGCTACACTTTGAAAAATGAGGGCATAGTTTCCCCAGTATCAAACCTGGGCCCTCACTGCTAGTCGGAAGCCTTTGGAATTTAGGGGAAATGTCCTTGAGGTCATGTGACCAACCAGGTTCGGGGCACCTCACTACTACAAATATGGCTTCTAATAGTTCTAAAAATGGCCTTTAACAGCGCTAACAAAGCGCTTTTAATCTCGACAATGATAAAGGGGGGGTCCCCTTTATTAGCGCTAAAAATAGCACTGATAAAGGGGGACTTTTATCAGCGCTATAAAACACGCTGATAAAAGTTCCCCTTTATCAGTGCTAAGCAAGTGCTGATAAAGGTAGTATTTATCAGTGCTATTTTCAGCACTGATAAATGTATAATATATCAGTTCTATTTTGAGAGCTGATAAAAAGTACCTTTATCAGTGCTCAAAATAGCACTGATATATTATCCATTTATCAGCGCTTAACTAGCGCTAATAAAGGCCAAAGATCCTGTGAAAAACCAGAACCTGCACATAACCTACCCAGCAACTACACACATTACAGCACCTACACAGAGCACAAACAACACCTGCACACAGCACAAACAACACCCACACACAAAACACAGAAGAACAAAAATGATACATAAATTTACTTGAAAACATGAATACAAAACAACACACTTCTATATACATTTCAAACAATGTTTAATTTGGTTACAATTACATTTATCCAACAAACAGTTAAAAACAATGATGTTCCATCCTTTTTTCATCCATCCACTCTAAAAAATTTTCATCCATGGCGATAGTTTCTGAACAAAGCAGGAAAAAGATTTCACCTACATAATAAAACAAATATTATATTAGTAATAAAATAATGAAATAAAGAATGGGGTTGATAAATGGAATTATACTAGTGAGGCAAAAAACATAAAATAACCAATTAACGAAATTGGAGCATGGTTAGGGCTAATCATCTATAATAATCCAATGGCCCAATGTTTAGTAGAACATGGGATATTTAATGATTCTAGGGGGAATATATAAACCTACATTTTGGTTCTAAGGTTATGATGGTCTCACATTGATGGTTAATAGTTTGTCAAATAATGTGATGAACTTGTGTAAGTATGAGTTTTTGGGGAAGTATCTCTATATGGTTGAATAGTGGATTGTAAGCCACTCAATTAAACTATATTGATTAGAAGTGTGTGTATATTGATTCCCACGTTGTTGGAAAATGATTTATTTTACCCTTAGGCCTAATAATTCACCTAATTAATGAGTGGAAGTAACAAATTTTCACTATCAACCATTAAAGCGGGTTACCCTCATACATCCCTCATTCCACTCAACAAAATTCTTTACACGCACTCTCCTCCTTCTCCATTCCCCAATGGGATATCTCCATTACTTTTGAGATAAATCAAATATTATCAGTTACATTAAAAGAGTGGTGGAATATCTTCAACCCTATTATCCTCCTCTATATTCGTCTCCTTCTTCCCCTAATTTTGTTTTCAACTATTAGGGATTTTGGTCTCCATTCCACAGCATCATGATGCTATTGGATACCAATGATGGGCCATTTTCAACGACATTAAACCTTGGCTATATACCTATAGCGACAGTTTAATACCATGGATATATGTACCCCCATTCCATAAAAAAGAAGCACCCATGCCCCCTTCCCCAGCACACCCCTACACACTGCCCACCCCCGAGAACACCCCCTACCCCTGCACACTCCCTGCCCCCTGAACACCCCCTTCCCCATTCCCCAGCACACCCCTTCCCACTACACTTCCCCCGTACCCATTGCACACCCCCTGACTACCCCCTACATATTTCAAAAGAACCCAGCACACCACCCACCCCTTCCCTCTACCACTTTTCCCCCTTCCCCCTCCCCCGGAAAACCACCCCTTCCCTCTCAACCTGTCCCCTGCACATCATAAATAAAATACCTTATATGGAAATTGTGCTCAGTTTACATTAAACACATCATATATATCAACACATTCTCATGTACTTTCATTCAATGTAAATACACATATATAGACTCTCTACATCTCATAAGAAAACCCTCTTTAAAATTCACAAACACATTAAATCCATTTGAAAACACCCATCACACCACTTTCTCATTTCTTCAAACACATTTAAAGGACTTAAGCATGAAAATACACAAGAAATACAACTACATTCATTTTAAAAATAACTTTCAAGTCATACACACCCCAAATTACTTTGATAACACATTTTTAACCACACAAACATTTCATATAGTACACTTATCAAGAAAATATAGCATAATAAAATAATCATATAATGTAAAAGCATGTAATCAAATATATAATGCTTGGAATCTTCCTAAATATACTGGAAAACATAAAACCACACCTCCACAATATGTTAACAAGGACCGATTAAACATTAATATTGAATATATTAATGGAAACCCATGTTTAACTTGTGGTATTCCATGGGTTTAACATACCACAAGTATAGAGGGTCATGATTTAATGTCTTACAGAGATGTAAGACCTAGGTGGATCAAAACACTTATAAAGGTGAATCAGGTAGGTATATATCTAGGAGGGAGCACCTGGAATGTTTACCTGATAGATGGATCAAAACGCCCAATAAGGTCTGACCCAAGTGTGGTGCATCCCATAAAGGTAAGGTTTCTCATTTTTAAGACTTATTCGGATGCCACTAAGTGAAATACAAGAGGGAAAATAAGCGAAGGTGTACCCCTGTGAGGGGGTCACCATGGTTTACCATTGGTTGGGATTTAACCTCATGGAGGCTTTCTACGTACCCTATTTAGAATACAAAGATCAAAACCCATATATTTAAAAGAGGTATGTTGTGGGTATTACCCATGGTTAGCTTCCCTTCACACTAGGAATACTCTTGATTGGATGAGTATTGGTTTTGTGGGGCTTATGCATTGTCAGATTCTCAGGTTCTTCCAAGAGTAGTAATGGGATGAATGGGACATACATGCTAAGATAGACCATGTGAATGGCATGATCATTGTAAAGAGTCATGAGGCACAAAAAACATGTGGATCTATCTTTAAACATTATTTATGGTGGCCATGGGGCTCATCAGACTCCCCATACCTTCCATAAACACCTCAAAACATCACGAGGACCAGATTCTACATGATGGTGCATCACAGGGTTGATTCTTTTGATGATGTACTGGTCGTTTGAGGTTGGATTTCATCTTAACCAGCCTTTCCCTTACTTGAATTATCCTTGGACACAAATTTTGGCTCTAAAAAATCCATCAACAATACCTATTATCTCATGCATCTACCTAGAAATAATTGTGCAAGTAAAACAACAACACATGTGCTCATATACAAGTTCAAACAAACAAGATACAGAAAATGGATTTTGTTGATCCTCAGTGGTTTCTTCATTCACCCCATACGCACTGCACACCATCATGCCTTACTTAAATATTTATTTGTTCAAAGATCAATAATATAAATCCGGGGATATAAAATATTGAGTAATAAATTAAGATTTCAATACATCGGAGCATTCTCAATTCACCAAAGAAGGTTGGAGGACAATCAATGATCATATATAAATAACATAAGTAGTAGGAATTCACCATTATCCTATTTGTGTACAATCTTCCATCAGGTATGTTTCCCATTCATTCCTAAACACATGTATATCATCTTCTAAATATGAGTTTTTGTGACAATCGTGGTAGTACTGAAAAAATATAAATACACAAAGGATTAATAAATATTTTAAATGAACTCGTAATTATTTTCAAAAATACCTCATCAGGGATGCTAGTTTGTTGATGAAATATAATCTCTTTCATAAATGTACAAACATAATAACCACAGTCCTTTCCGTTTGTTTGTTTTGTACACTACAAAAATATCGACAACAATAAGTAATTTGTTTTGATATGTGTTTGGATAGTGAAATGTTATTATATATACCCGGATACTTTTCTAGTTGTAGATCTTGTAGGCGTGCTCATCCTTATGCCCTGGATTCATTCCATGCATTAGACGATATTGATGCACCGCCCTATCATAACAGAATCCTCATTAAAAGATAACATAAATTATATAAATTGATGATTAGTTTTAAAATTATGGATCTAGTGTATTACAAATTAACAAACACCATCATGCAAGGTCGGTTTGTTGGATATCCATGCGTTGAATCCAGAAAATAAATCTTTGGAGTATCCAAATTGACTGCAATCAGCATCCAATGCTCCCTAAAAATACAAAAAGGAATAAGTAAAGAAAGAAATGAAAATATAGTTGATATGATTAAATTATAGAGTTTTACCCCTGCATCGTTGGTATTAAAAAGAGTATGTCATCCGTAATTCTATTTTCAAACGATTTGAGTAGGGATGACATTATTGCAGCCTCTTTATCAGAATCTATTTCGTCTTTTGAAGAGGTGGTGTGAGGACTAACGAGTCAAAATTTTTGTTCATGGGGAAATCCCTTCAATTGTTTTTCATATATACGTCTGCGACAAATATAAAATGTATTTAGTCAAAACTATCAGAGTATATCATCTTTTGTAAAATCAAATCATGAAATCTTACCTCATGTATACATTTACAACTGAGTCACCTAGCCATTCATACTTGAGGAGTTCATTTACATTTTCAACACTAATGAAATCTGATATTTCCTCTCCATACATATCTTTTTAAAAATCAAGTATGTGAGTAATGTCGTATTTAAAATTTTTATCCACATGAACCTGCAATGATATTAACTGTGGATATAGAACGGGAGGGGTGAAGGTGCTCTCAGTAGACCGTTTCAATCGATTGGTTGATCCTTGAGATAGTCTGAGCTGATATTTCATTTCACCCCACAGTCTTTTTCATTATGTAATTAAATTCATTGGTTCAGAACTTTTTTCATTAAATGTTAAAGGTCCAACTTGAAAAATAAATTGGAAATGAATACCTTTTTGTCGACATGTTTTTTACAAGAATTGTCGGCCATGCGATGAATGTTCCAACAACTTGTTAAATCGTATGAATGTCTTCATCATCATTTGGAACAGGTAGCTCGGCACTCGGCTCATTAGCTATGTTAATTGACACTCTAAGATGATCTTTTGGAAGCTATCTGTTGTGTACCATGTCATTTTGCATATTTAACACCATAACCCTCACTACAAGGCGATAGGTGGGAGTTGATAAATATAAATCATAGTCATCTTCACCCTATGTAATATTAGTACAGGAAAGGTATCAGTGTCTATGTAAATCACATTTCATAGAAAAAATTATTAAAACATTGATTACCTCATCTATGTCAGGTTTCTTAGGAGAATGGCTCGCCTCAAAGCTGGTGGGGGGTGGGGTGAGATCTTCATGCATGGGTTGTTGTTGAGTTTTTTCTTCTGTTCGCCTCTCCCCCATCAATTTTGCTATCATCTCTCTCTTGTATTGTGATTCTTCTTGAAAAATAGATAATTTTTCTTGCAGCTTTTCCATTTTTTCATTTTTCTACCCCACTTGTTTTTTTTGAAAATATGTTCAGGGTGTCACCCCAAAACCCGCACCTCTGACACGTCCATACTTTTTTGGCTACTTCAAGGCTGCTGAAAGTATGTCTGCATCTGGTGTGGTTGTTGTTGATTCTTGTGACCATTTTAGATATAAAATATAGAAAAATAAATAGTTATTGTAATGTAATAGCGATTTAAAGTAAATCAAATTTATATTATGTCATACTTACACATGTTTCCCACACTTTTTGTGTCTTTTCATCTATCAATATCCCCTCTTTATTTACACAAGCCTCCTTCCATAGCACATGGGGTGGGATGGATATGGCTTTCGATTTCGATTCATCAATCTGCATATAAACATAGAAACATGGTTATGGTTTTGTTTTATGTCACATACTAGTAGTAGGGTAGATTTAAAAGACGTACCAATTTTTTCTCAAGTTCAGCGTACCCCATCCTTGATTTACGGTAAGGGTACGCTGGTTCTGTTGCACGTTTTTTATTTTCAGCACTCAGTAGCTATTTCATAAATAAAAAACTGTCAATCAGAGTGATGAATACAAGAAAATGTCAAACATCGTATTACCCCACACAATGTACCTGGAAAGTATGCTCCCCACGATGGTTTCTAAATGCATCCCACGCTCCTTGGGATATCAAGTGTGCGTAAAGAGGAGGTGGGTGTGGCTTGATTTTCCCTTCTCCATCATTAAGATGATATTTCATTAAAATTGTGTGGAAACCTCTATGAATCCTTCCTGCAACTCTTAATACATATTCCTTGTGCGAGGAATCTACTATAAATTCACTGTGCAATGGATGATGAAGAGTAAGTCAATGTTTTGGTATTTTATTTTATTTTAATAAATTACGAAAATGATATCACAATGTTACCGTAATCTCTTCCCACATTAGTGTCTTCATCCCGATGACAACATGGTGCCACGACTGTACATCAATCGTCATGTGTTGCCGAGTGACGATTCCAATGTAGCTACTAAAGATGGCTCTGTTGGGGTTAACATGTTGGCCTCGCTTATTCCATCCCACCTCAAATTTGATGCCTTTTGCTTTTTTTTAAGGATTTTGGCTAACACTGTCAAACTACGATGCTCTTGTTTTTTTTGCGCTTTCAGGGTTTCATTTCCTACCATTTCCACAGAAGTAGCATCAATATCTTCCCCCAAAGAGCTAGCATCGGCAATGGGACCAACAACAATAGGTTGAGAAACCGGTTGTACCTTATCACTGGGACCAACAACAAAAGTTTGAGAAACCTATTGTTGCTCTGCACTGGGACCACCAGCATCTGGTTGAGAAACCTGTTGTTGCTCTGCAGTGGGACTACCGACTGCTGGTTGAGATCCCTTTTGTGCCTTGGGATTGGGCGCATCAGTAGGTGTAGAAGTCATTATCTGCAGAAGTGGTTTAATATTTAATTTAGATTACATAAAAATAGTAGCGAACAAATAATAACATAACATAACACAGTGTATGTTACAATAAACAAATAACCTGATTATTGTACTCTCTTTTTTTCTTTAAAGGCTGAAGAGATTTGACTCCTCTATTGACTATGTAAATTCCTTCATTGTGGTCTCCTCTAACATACAAAACTCCGTCTACATTGGGACCACTGTGAAATGATTGTGAAGTCCCTATAAAAGGGTCAACCTCCATTGAACTTTCATCTGACCCTTCAGTTGTTTTGGTTGATAACAGAACAATTGACCAATTTCGGTTTGCGGGGTCTGGAACATATAATACTTGTACTGCCTGTGATTCCATTATAAATGGTTCGTCTATCTACCCTTCCTTACTAAAATCAACTTTCATGAATCCTAATTCATCTATTTTAACATCACTCCTATTATCAACCCAATTGCATTGAAAAATAGGCACTTTGAATTTCGTATAATCCAACTCCCATATTCGTTTGATGATGCAAAAGTATGACATATTCGCATAAATTGGATTTCTATCCTTAGCACCAGAAACATGAATTGCCTCAGCCACAAGTGTAACCACACTATTCTGCATGGTACTGTCTTCATCATGTTCATTAGTATAGAATTTATAACCCTTAACTGCATAATCATTGTAAGATAATACGTACACACTTTCTCCTCCAACCAGCCATCGAAGTTGTTCTGAAATTGAGTCTGGATTTTCATCTAACTGCTTAAAAATATGGTCTCAAGACCATCCTATAAACTGTCAATTATGTGAATCTGATATCCATTTTTCACCCCTAGAAGGATTCAAATGCCTAAGAATTTCTTTGTGGGTTTGAATATATGGGTCAACGTCGAAACTGTTTTATAAAACTTAAAGGTGGGCATGTTGCCGATCTATAATATTGATTGTGACAACCTCTCTTCCAAAAATTCCTTCACCCTCAAGCCGCTCAGTGTGACGAGATTTCGGTAGGCCAACGATTTCCACACCAGACAGGTATTCGGTACAAAATTCAACAGCTTCCTCAACAATATATTTCTCCGCAATACAACCCTCTGGCCGACTTCGGTTTTTGACATACCCTTTCAAAATCTTCATATACTGTTCAATTGGGTACATCCATTTATAATGTACATGACCACATAGTTGAATCTCTCTCACCAAATGAACCATCAAATGAACCATCATATAGAAAAATGTTGGCGGGAATAACATTTCCAATTCACATAATATGACGACAATTTCTCATTCCATAGTTAGCAATTTCGTCGGGTCTATAACTTTGCTGCATATAGCATTGAAGAAGAAACAGGGCTTCGTTAATGTATGGCGGACATTCTTGGGAAAAATGCAACGTAAAGCTAAAGGAATTAGATCTTGCATCAAAACATGGCATTCATGTGATTTCAGACCCTTTAATTTTAAATCTCCCATTGACATGATGTTCTTGATATTTGATGAATACCCCTCTGAAACCTTTATGTCATTAAAGAATTTGAAAAACTGATATCTCTCCTGCCTGGAAAGAGTGTAAGAAGTAGGAGGAAGAAATGTTCATTTTTTCACCCTTCACTGGTGTCAACTATTCTCGTATTCCCATCTTAACCATGTCCAATATAGCCTTAATTCCATCCTTTGTTTTACTTGGTGCATTTAGCAATGTTCCGATGACACTATCACATACATTTTTTTCAACATGCATAACATCAAGAAAATATCTGCCATATAGACAATTCCAGTATTGTAATTCAAAAAAAAAACTGATATATTTTTCCAACCAGATTTTGTAAGGTTTTTCGAAAATGGTTTACCAAAAGTAGTGTCCAAATATTTTACTTTCTCAAACAATTGATCACATGTTAGGGGAGTCGGTTTTGTACGTTCCTTTGAACTTCCATCGAATGATGTCATCCGAGATCGGTACTTATGTCATCGGGGTAGAAATCTGCGATTTCCTAGAAACACAGTTTTCGAGGAATGTTTCAACCTAATTGACTGTGTACCTTGTTCTCAAATGGGACACCCTTGAGTTCCTTTAATGCTATATCCTGACAAATTTCAATAAGCTGGAAATTCATATATCATCCCGTACAACATGGCTTTCAAAGTGAATTGTTCATTTTTGTAAGCATCATACATCGTAACACCTGAATCCCACAATATTTTCAAATGATCGATCAATGGGGCCAAATAAACATCAATATCATTACCCAGTTGTTTTGGTAATAATATAATCATAGATAAAATGATGTATTTTCGTTTCATGCATAACCACGGTGGTAAGTTATAATTTACCAACATAACCGGCCGTGTACTTTGACAACTGCTTTGAAAACCAAAAGGATTCACCCCATCTGTATATAACGCCAAACGAAGGTTTCTCGACTCGTTCCCAAATTCAGGATACTCATGGTCAATTCTATTCCACTAAGGAGAGTCTACCAGGTGACGTAGTTTCCCATCTTTAATTCTTGTATCTGTATGCCATGTCAATTGTCCTGCAGTCTCCTCACTTCCATGTAAGCGTCTAAACCTAGGAATGTTTGGAAAGTACCATACAACTTTCGTAGGACTAGAATCATCTTTCTTGTATCGGGAAGCACCACACTTTGGGCATTCTTTAAGTGATTTGTATTCCTTTTGAAACAATATACAGTCATTTGGGAAAGCATGTATTCTTTCAGAGATCATACACATCGATCGTAGCATTCGTTTGGCATCGTATGTTCGGCTTGGGAGTTCATTATCTTCTGGGAGCATGTCATTCAGGAGAGCAAGTAGTTTCGTAAAATTGGCGTCACTCCACCCATTGCCTGCTTTCAAATTATATAGATTCAATACGGCTGAAAATGCTATATATTTAGTGCAAATAGCTTACAATGGCGTTTTTGCACAACTCTTTAACTTCTCAAACAATTTTGGCCAATCATGAAGTTCATCTTCAACTATACTTGTCATTTACTCAATACGATCTTCATCATCATTCACATCTATAATCACACCCTCCATACGATCGTCTTCACTGTTCACACTTCTAATCGTATCAGATGATCTATAAAATGTTGTGTTCTCTGAGTAACTACCTACATTGGTTTTTTCCCCATGTTTATTCCAGCATGTGTAACTTTGATCTATTCCGTGACAGATCAGGTGTTCTTCCAACTCCTCTGGACTAATTTGTCTTGAATAACAATAGCATAAACACAGACAAAGGATTTGAGAAGGGTCACATGCATGATCTTCTGCAAACTTGATAAACTCTTTCACGCCATCTTCATACTCTTTTGTCAACCGATTGACATTCATTCATTCTTTATTCATATTCATCGTCTTTATGGGTTCGATCTCGAGAACTTTCCTAATATTATGTTTTAATTAATCAGGTAGTATTTTTTGGGTTTTATAAAAAAAACCATGGTACAAATTCCTTTAAGCACATGTGAAATCCATATACATGGTGTGTCCAGTAGGGTGAACATCGTGTATGTATAAGATACCTGATTTAATATGACATATATCAAATTTATTCCAAGTTAGTCTTACAAAGAATGAATGATGCCTTTGAAAATACATGACATTTAGAACAACTTGAGCTAAAGGCGTGTACTTTAGATACATATTGAGTCACCTCACCCGCTATGCGTCACATTTTTGTGGAATACACGGTGTGTAGTCCTTACATGACCACTAGGGGTGTATAGTCTATACACATCAAGTCTCCATGGTATCTATACATAGTGTGAGTGAAGTAAAACACATTTCATCCTGGGGTGTTCATTCATAAATCAAGTATACGTATATTACCAATTTATATATTCCAATGTTCAACAAGAAACAACCAACATTCAATTCAATTAGTGTGCAAACAAGGACCACCAATGGCCTCGATTTTCAGTGGGACATTTATCCCGTATATTTCACATTATAACCATCAATATCAAACAGTAATAACATGCAAACAAGAGTAAACCAATGAGTAAAAGGAGAAAACAGTAATAAATATGATGATATCTCAATGTACTCAAGGTGATGATAAGATGTTGGTCAAGATCAACTATGGGTTGGGAGTACACTAATATTTAATTGAAAAAAACTACTAAAAACTGATCCAGAAAAGGATGAAATATCTTATTAATCAAGTCCATTAATACAACCAATTCATTAGTTAAACCAAAGATCACCGCTAAAAATTCATACAGTCCATAACTACTCCTAAAAGTAGTCCATGGTAGGTACATCAATGTCCAACTCATCTAAGGGTATCCATATGTCAAATATATCTTGGAGAATATCATAGAACCTCATAGATGATCAATGTGACTATCAATGTGTGGATGAGGATACATATTCATGACTCTCATCAGGTTCAATCTCCAATAGTCCAAAAAAAGAATAAATAACAATCAACCGTCTATTTTAGATAACTATAAAACCCCATGGTAAAGTACTATGCCATATGAAACCATTATATTCTATATCATCTAATTTTAATTCAAACAACTGATGCTCTTTTGGTGTTATTTTAGAAATTGTGATAGAAACTGAATTTTCTCCCAAAACTTACGAGATTATAATGTTTATCTCTTTATTAAGAAGTAAATTTTATACCTCATCAGTGAAAACATCCTAAAAATATAAAACCATTGGAGAAAAAGAATCCTACAACATTCTAGCAACATCTACAATATGCCTGACTATTTGAGCCATGAGAAAATACAATATAGATTGAATTGGTTCTACATGACCAGATAAAATATTCCTCTCATCCATGTGAAAATATCTATGTCTAGTTTGGAGAAAAAAAAGGTAACTCTCATCTGGGAAAAAATGATTTTGGATTATTATAAATCAAACTAATCCATAACAAAACTAAAATAAAATATTATCATATAAAGCATGGGTGGTTCACAAAATAAATGATAACCACCAATATCTAGAGATCATTCCTTGCAACATGTTATATTCTTGGACTATAATACCAATAGTGTGTCGATGGTAATAACACTATCCAATCTTTAAACCTCCAAGCCTAAAACATTTACAAAAAGAGTGAAAAAAGGTATGTGATTCTCTTTTATAAAAAATAAAATAAAGGGTAGGTGATATAGGAATTGTACCATTGACAGTAGATGATCAAGAATCCACAATATCCATAGTAGACTACATAACATGCATATGACCATCCCTTAAACCCTAGGCTGGAGCCAGACTCCCTATGTTATATACTCTTCCTTATACTGTCATCCCTGCATGGTAGTACAACATCCCCTCTCTTGACCAAAATATCCAATGGGACTCTAGCTACCTATTATCAGAGGAGTGTTTGAGTCCTTCCCAATCTCTGGTTCCATTCATGTTCCCCTACAAAGGCTCTATTGTTGCATGCCCCTAGAAAACCACATTAGGTGGACGAATCTTTTATAAGCATGACACCTCAATTGCAACACCATACAAACCAAACAATCAAAATTTTAGATTTTATAAAGCATCCCTTATTGAATTTTTTTTTGTTAATTCATGGGTTATCACATAAGTTTTATCATACTGGGGTGTTCATTCATAAGTAAAATATACATATATTACCAATTTATATATTCCAATGTTCAACAAGAACCAACCAACATTCAATTCATTTAGTTCGCAAACAAGGACCACTGACGACCACGATTTTCAGCGGGGCGTTTATCCCATACATTTCACATTATAACCATCAATATCAAACAGTAATAACATGAGAACAAGAGGAAACCAATGAGTAATAGGAGAAAACTCACCGTGAAGGTGTCGTTAAGCACACGGTAGAGGTGCGTATGTGGCAGAGGAGAGGCGCACAGTAGAGGAGATTTCCAATTGAAAAGAAAACATTAAATATGGGAAAACCATGAGAATAAAATAATCTAAAACAGAGTACACCATTTACCACATCCGACAAACCCCAAAAGACAATTCATGCAGATAAATTTAAATTTATTGATAGAAATCACTATCTGATCACTAATTTTTATTCAAACCATAGGTACAAACAAATCCAAATCGGAATCAAAAGGATCACATACCTCGAGAAAAGAAATCCAACCATAATAGTGATCAGGCATAGAAAAATGTGAACTAGATGGAACTCGGGATGGGGAGTAAGCCATCATGTAATAACTCTATGAAATTGGTGTGGTGAAAAAATCCCAACATCATATTAGTATTTGTGGTGCGATATGTTATACTCAACACCTGATGTAAGGGGGTGTGATTTTCTTATATTCTCAACAATTACCTTACCATATTATGTTATCCTCTATAAAGGGGTATTTTAATTTTAACTATAATGGGGAATTACCTCCCATCCCTCAATTTAATTAGGACCATTTGTATAAGTAAGTAATTATTCACATTCATATTTATATTACAAAACATGAAGAAAAACATCTCATATGTCCCATTATCCATGTACAATTTCATTCAACTAAATGAAATACACATTTATCATTCTATATAACATGTAGTATATGGTGTTCCCTTTCAAACCATTATAGATCATTTCAATTCATTTAATTAATTCATTAAATTAAAATAAATCCATCATGTAAAATTCACTCCTCATTATTATTACACATTCAATTTTACCAAGAATAGAAAATTCACTAATAAGGATTAAAGGGTCTTCAAAATGGGCCATAATCAACATGGAAATTTCCTACATGGTAAATTCCATTAATAATCTAGGCCAAACACCTATAATGTGTCTTCAATTTCATTTATATACCATTTTATCAAGGGAAACCTCATTTAAAATCTTGGACATAAGCTAAATAGGTGTTCAGGGCTATTAATAATTTGACATTAAAGGGATAATTTTACTTGGCACACTCAAGGGGTGTCCATAAAAGAGTTCAAGAACATCTAACCCATGAAACAAGATTCAATAGGTGTTTATTGAGGTGCAAGGATTAAATAAAGAACTCAATAATATCAATAATCCATTAACTCTTGCAATAACACCTTAAATCCGGATTTCACACGTTCAATTCAAGCGATAGAAAAAACATTTACCTGAAAATGAATATCAATAATGGTAGCAGAGGCGGAGGAGTCAGCGCCAGAGGTGGAGGTGGAGGCGGCAGCGGCAGCAGAGGCGGAGGCAGCGGTGGAAGCAGAGGCGGCAGCGGTCGCGGCAGCGGGGGTGGAGGCGGCAGATGCAGCGGCGGTCGCAGTAGCGGGGGCGGGGGTAGAGGCGGCGGCGGCGGCGGAGAAGGAGGATGATGAGGAGGAGGAAGGAGGAGGATGAGGAGGACAAGGAGGATGAGGGCGCGGTGGCGAGGGGCCTGGTTCAGCTTCCACGAGAGCTTGACCGCATGCAATTGAGGATGTCCTATTAGGGTTATTAAATAAAAAATGACGGAACCTTTATCAGCGCTCGTTAAAAGCGCTGATAAAGGTATGTTTTATCAGCTTTAAAATAAAAGCGCAGATAAAACATTCATTTATCAGCGCTTTTAGATAACGCTGATAAAGGCATACCCCTTTATCAGCGCTTTCTGTTTAGCGCTGATAAAGGGCAGCACTTCCCTTGCCCTGTTTTGTGGTAGTGCATGTTGTGTGGCTTCTGGATCTGGGATGTTACAAAGTGGTATGAAAGGGGTTTCTATTATTTGACTTAATGTTTGGAGATTTTAGTCAGAGATATGAAGAAATTGGTATTTGGTACTAAGCTGTTCCCGAGAGTAGATAACCTGTGTATAGGAATGAAAACCAATTTTCCTTGTGTTGCAATTTTTCTAATTTTTCACTTTTACAGTTGATTTGATTTTCACGATTGGGTGACACACTTTTTTTGTGCTATTTATAATTTTCTACCTGGGTTCTATTTAGTTGCAACCTGACCAGATGAGGGTATGCCATCTCATGCATCATTTAGGAACATGCTAGAAATCACATGTCATGCATTCCTTTCATGCCATGTAGGTGCATTATAGATTACATGTTGTTGTGATAGTTGGTGTGCTAGAAAAGCATGCTATTGTGATAACTGCTTTGATAAATATGTGTTATATGATAGGGTATGGTTATGTGAGGTATAGTAGAATGAATTCCAAACTTTGGTTTTGGAAGAGTATGGGCCCTCGTTGACTGGAATTTGGTGGCTCATTGACTATTTATTTTGTTATAACATGTATAAGATTCCAAAATTTGATTCGCGGGGAATATGTGCCCTCATGGATCGGAATTTGGCACTTACATGTTTTCTTTCATGTTTTTTTTGGGTTCCAGAGTGGTTTCTGGGGCTTACTATTTGGAAAACCCAGCATACACGCCGTTTAGTTCTATGATTACACACCGTTTACTCTTTTGTTCGTGAAGAAAAGAGAATTGTTTAAGTACACGTTGTGTACCGTATGTACACACCGTGTAGTTTCTACCCGTGTCATAGGCTGTGTAGGCGGGAACATGGGATTGTAAAACCTTGAAGACACATGCCGTGTAGTTCTTATACATGTCGTGTTGTGCAGAACCTCTGTCTTCTATGTAACTAACAACACGGGCGGAGAAATTTTACCATATATACGCCGTGTGAAAGATGAACACACCGTGCAGTTTGACCTGGGGATCCGACCATGTAACTAACAAACACGGGTTGGTGTTACCTCTTCTTAAACATGCTGTGTACCCGAGGGACACACCGTGTAGTCTTGAACAGTGTAAAACCATGTGAACTTGACCGTATGGCTGGGAAAACGGGATGGTGTACACGCCATGTGCGGGTGCAACACGCTGTGTGGTGTCAGCCGAGTAGATGGTCTTGTCACTAACAACACGGGTCAATGTTATCATTCCAGGTACACGTCATGTGCCTATAAAACATGTGATGTAGTTTTGTTTTAGCAGTTTCGTGTGGCTTAAGCCGTGTAGAATGACTCGGGCAGGGAAGAAGGATTCAAGTACACACCGTGTGTTAAGACAACATGCCATACAGTTGGGGTGTTACATAGGCAGTTTAAGATGGAGTACACACCCGTGTGGATGGATTGTGAGAATGCTCCGTGTAGTATTTATACACGCTGTGTAGTCATGTTTTTTAAAAATTAAATTATTTTCTTCTCCTATTCCCCTCTTTTTGTCCTAGTAGCGGTCTTGATAAATCTTGATCTAAGGTGTGCGTTTGACCTTGTAGAGTCATTCTGCCAAGACGACCACGTGTTGTTCTCCAGGTGAGTGGCAACGGATATACCCCAGAGACGATAGGCCATGGGCTACCAATATATCCTCTAGCAGAGCCAGATGCAGTGCCAGCTGTTATATCAGACACATGCACTGATGCTCAGTTCCATGAAGGCTTTATGCGGTTTATGCAAACCTTCGAGGGAGCACCACCGGCTGCAACATCTATGGCAGAGCTGACTCGTATATTCTAGAAGTAGCATCCGCCAATGTTTTTAGGGGATGGAGGACCACAGGATGTGGAGTCTTGGCTGGGTTCTATGCAGACTATTTTCGAGCATCTTGAGACACCTCCAGGGCAGATGGTCAAGCTCCCCACATACATGCTGCGTGATTCCACCAAGAGGTGGTGGGATGTTACCACCCAGACTGAGCATCACTGATACATGGCGTGGGAATATTTTCAGGTAGCCTTATATGTATTCTTCTTCCTAGATATGATGAGGGCATATCGAGCTCTAGATTTCATGAATCTGTAGTAGGGCACCATGTCAGTGATGGATTATTATGCCATCTTTACCGAGCTTAGGTGTTTTGCACATATTCTAGTGGGTGATGAGACGTTGAGGGATAGATGCTTTGAGTATGGTCTTAGATATTACTTCTGAGATTTGGTGAATGTTTTCAGGTTTCCTACAGTGCATGCTATTGTGAACTAGGCACTGATTACAGAGCAGAACCTGTAAGAAGCTATTGGTGCATGCCAGGGCGGTTCGACACCAGTTTCGGGTAATATTTCTATCAGTAATATGAAGAAACATATGAACTTCTCTCATGATGAAATTACTATCCATAAGAACTCTTCAGGTGGCCAGGTCATGTGTTACCGGTGTGGTAAAGAGGGGAACAAGAGACCTCAGTGTCCACGTGACCCAGTGGAGTGCCGAGCTTGTGGCAAGATGGGTTATATCCAAGATTTTATCAGGGTTTTTCCCCCAGTGGCTAGTGAGAGGGTTTCTATGTAGACTCTGTATATGGGAGCAGGGCCAGCAGCTTCTTACCAGTCAAAAAATTGGGATATGTCGCGAAGTACAGGTAGAGGTGGTGGTCGTGGTCCTAGTAGCCAGACACTAGGATCTTAGAGACAGCAGGGCGGGTTAGCTCAGGGTAGCCAGGCTGTGTCGTCGGTCCATGACACTAGGCAGACATATGCAGTAGAACATACCCAACAAGAGAAGGATCCCAGACCTTCCACCATCAGAGGTAATATTCTAGTAGCTCTTGTTTTATCTTATGAACTTTTCGATACCGGTGCTACACATAGTTTTATTCATGTGGCCATTGTGGAGAGCCTTGGGCTATGTGTATCTTCTTCTTATTCTGATATCATGGTGCTAGACACACTGTTGGGAACTAGAGTGTCCAGTATGCATTAGTGTAGGGAGTTCCCCCTAGAGGTTGGTGGGTGTCACCTTTCATGGTGTTGTACCTCTCGTATCCCCTCGTGGTTTAATTTTCATGATCACAATCACTTTCTTATTTATCTAATATTGTGTTTTAAGTATTGTGGATGATAGGCAAGAGATTGCCAAAGGAATGGCCCAAGAAAGCATCTCAAGTGGACTGAAATCCAGACCACCGGCCAGCCGGTGGAACACCAGCGGCCAGCCGGTGGCACCTGCAATCAAGAGGGAGCCACTGCCTCCCCACCGGCCAGCCGGTGGCCTCAGCACCGGCCAGCCGGTGGCACCCTCTCCAAATAGTGTCAGCTACTGCCTCACCACCGGCCAGCCGGTGGCTCTGGCACCGGTCGACCGGTGGCCCCTGGACAGGAATCCAATGACTTTTTGCAAACACCGGCCAACCGGTGGCCCAGCACCGGCCAGCCGGTGGACACAGTCAAACTAGCCGTTGGGCTGTTGACCAGCCTGCCCACTTGGCTCCCAACGGCTCTTTTAGCCTCTCCAACGGCTCCGAAGCCTCCCCAAGGGTTCCATGCCTATAAATAAAGGCCAAGGAAGCCCCGGACATCTACCGGAACAATTGTGAAGCCACCGTACACATTTTCCATCCTTGGCGTACCTCCGGCGGACTTCCTCCAAGGGAACCCACCTTGCTCCAACAACTTCCACATCCAAGGAGCTCCATCAAAGAAGCTTGGAAGCGGCCTTCAACCTCTTCAATCAATCAAAGGCGCCCAAGACTTCTCCAAATACGGGTTTTATTGTTTTATCCTTTTTGAGCTTAAAATTGGGTTTGTGCCTACAAACCCCAAACTCTTTTCTCATCCCTCTTTCTTTTAGGTTCTCACACCACCACTAAGGTGTGAAGAGGTTGTCAAGCTTTCCTTTAAATAGCTTGAGTTAGGTGAGCTAGCCTTCACCCGTAAAAAGGCTAGTGGGTTCTTGCTAAACCATTAAAAGCAAGTGGGTTCTTGCTTAACCATCAAAAGCAAGCTGTAATAGGTCCTAGTGCTACCTCAAAGCCTAGTGGGTTTCTTGCTAAAACCATTGAAAAGCAAGCGGTAGGAATCTCTCAACGGTTGAGTTGGGAGCGGAGACGTAGGCCGGGTTTTGGCCGAACTCCGTTATCAATTTTGTGTGTCTTGCCTCCTTATTTCCGCTGCATCTTAACTTTGATTTTTAAATTGTTAATCTTTTTTTAAAAGGCAATTCACCCCCCCCCCCTCTTGCCATATTTTCCCCGTGTTTCTTCCGACCCAACAATTGGTATCAGAGGGATAATTTGAGTAATACCTTAAAAGGTTTCAAATTCAAAGATCCATTGTGATGGCATCCACCTCTTACGCCCCCGAAGGATTTTCTTTGGATCGTGCTCCATTCTTTGATGGAACCGATTATTCTTTTTGGAAAACCCGCATGACCACTTTTTTAAAAAGTATTGGTTATCCAATTTTTAGAATTGTTATGCATGGTTTTACCCTCTCCTCTCCCGATGAGTCTAAATGGACCCCCGCCGACATTGCAAATTTCGAGCTTGATGGCAAAGCCATGAATGCTCTTCATTGCGGGTTAGATAGAAATGTTTTTGATTGTATTTCTTCTTGCTCTACTTCACATGATATTTGGAAATGTTTAGAGCTAACCCATGAAGGTACTAGCATGGCTCAAAAGCAAGAACCCGCTCGAAAGCTAGAACCCGATGCAAAATCCGTACCCGTTTTCCCACCTCTCAAGAAAAGGGCCAAGAAGAAGAAGAAGAAGGCTTTAAAGAAAACTTGGAGTGATAGCTCCTCCTTCTCCTCCTTCTCCTCAAGTGACCAAGGTAAAAAATTCCTAATGGCAAATCATGAGGTATCATCTTCCGACTCATCATCCTCTTGTTCTAGTTCTTCAAATTCTTTTAATCATCTATCTTATGAAGAACTCTCACACGCTAGAGACCAACTAGAAAATGGTTTTCATGAGCTTTCATCAAAATTTGTCGCTTTGAAAAAGAATTTCAAAAAACTCTCCTCCGAAAAAGAACAACTTCTTAAAGAGAAGGAGGAACTCTCCCTAAAAATCCAAAATTTTCCCAATGTTGATTCTTTGGAATCAACCATCAAAGACCTAAGGAAATCCTTAGCCAAGTTCACCCAAGGTGAACAAAATTTGTCCAAACTCTTAGGTTCTCAAAGGGTATCTAGAACCACCAATGGACTTGGCTATACCAACCGAGCTTCCTCCTCCCATGCACCCACTATTTTTGTAAGGGGGAGCTCCGAATTTAAATTTTGTAATTATTGCAAAAAACCCGGGCACCTTATTTATGAATGTAATTGTAAAAACGCCCGGTACGGTCAACCCAAATCGATTTTCTATTCGGACGAATTTTATAGGAGAAGACCCGCCATGAGACAAGTGTGGATTGAAAAATCCCTCTTAGCGAGTCTCTCCGGGCCTAAAATCATTTCTTTTCAAAATCCCTCTCCCCGGTGATTCATTGTTTTTATTTAGGGGGAGTTAGGTTCTTTTAAGCCTTTTTGTGAATTCAAAATTCTCATTTCAAATTTTTTATTCAACTTTCGATTAAAACTTTCAATTTCAACACTTGGTTTCAAATTTCAAAATTCAATTGGTTTTTGATTCAAAACTTTCAATTCAAACTGTTATTCAATTTTCATTTCAAAATTTTCAAAATTTTCAACAATTGATATCATTTTCAATTGATTTAAAATCTTGTTTTTCAAACATTTCCCTCAATCATGTTTTATGCCCCGTGCTATTTTGATAATCACAAAGGGGGAGAAATTTCTTGATTGATTGGGGGAGAAACCTTTTTGATCATGCTTAGCATTTATTTTCAATTTATTCATTAAAAGTATGCCTTCAATTTATGTTCTTACTTTAAATTGTTTCGGTGATTGTGATCATCAAAATAGGGGGAGATTGTTGTACCTCTCGTATCCCCTCGTGGTTTAATTTTCATGATCACAATCACTTTCTTATTTATCTAATATTGTGTTTTAAGTATTGTGGATGATAGGCAAGAGATTGCCAAAGGAATGGCCCAAGAAAGCATCTCAAGTGGACTGAAATCCAGACCACCGGCCAGCCGGTGGAACACCAGCGGCCAGCCGGTGGCACCTGCAATCAAGAGGGAGCCACTGCCTCCCCACCGGCCAGCCGGTGGCCTCAGCACCGGCCAGCCGGTGGCACCCTCTCCAAATAGTGTCAGCTACTGCCTCACCACCGGCCAGCCGGTGGCTCTGGCACCGGTCGACCGGTGGCCCCTGGACAGGAATCCAATGACTTTTTGCAAACACCGGCCAACCGGTGGCCCTGCACCGGCCAGCCGGTGGACACAGTCAAACTAGCCGTTGGGCTGTTGACCAGCCTGCCCACTTGGCTCCCAACGGCTCTTTTAGCCTCTCCAACGGCTCCGAAGCCTCCCCAAGGGTTCCATGCCTATAAATAAAGGCCAAGGAAGCCCCGGACATCTACCGGAATAATTGTGAAGCCACCGTACACATTTTCCATCCTTGGCGTACCTCCAGCGGACTTCCTCCAAGGGAACCCACCTTGCTCCAACAACTTCCACATCCAAGGAGCTCCATCAAAGAAGCTTGGAAGCGGCCTTCAACCTCTTCAATCAATCAAAGGCGCCCAAGACTTCTCCAAATACGGTTTTTATTGTTTTATCCTTTTTGAGCTTAAAATTGGGTTTGTGCCTACAAACCCCAAACTCTTTTCTCATCCCTCTTTCTTTTGGGTTCTCACACCACCACTAAGGTTTGAAGAGGTTGTCAATCTTTCCTTTAAATAGCTTGAGTTAGGGGAGCTAGCCTTCACCCGTAAAAAGGCTAGTGGGTTCTTGCTAAACCATTAAAAGCAAGTGGGTTCTTGCTTAACCATCAAAAGCAAGCTGTAATAGGTCCTAGTGCTACCTCAAAGCCTAGTGGGTTTCTTGCTAAAACCATTGAAAAGCAAGCGGTAGGAATCTCTCAACGGTTGAGTTGGGAGCGGAGACGTAGGCCGGGTTTTGGCCGAACTCCGTTATCAATTTTGTGTGTCTTGCCTCCTTATTTCCGCTGCATCTTAACTTTGATTTTTAAATTGTTAATCTTTTTTTAAAAGGCAATTCACCCCCCCCTCTTGCCATCTTTTCCCCGTGTTTCTTCCGACCCAACACATGGGACCTCTATGTCTTAGAGATGATGAGTTATGATGCCATTCTCGGGATGGATTGGTTGGTACCCTTTCGAGTCTTTGTGGATTTCTATCATCGCATGGTGAGTTTCACATCACCAGAGGGTAGAGAGTTTCTATACAAGGGCGAATGGGATGTCCAGGTGAGTCAAGCTAGACCTGAGCATTGTGGGCAAGGTGGTGTGACAGGCCAGATTGCGAGTTTATATCTGGATGACTAGGGAACTTGTCATAATGATTTCCCTCCAGTGGTTGATCGTTTTAGGGATGCCTTCCCGGATGACTTTTCAGGACTTCCTCAGAAGATAGGGATGGATTTCTCTTTTACGCTAGTTCTAAGAGCAGCACCGGTGTCCATTCCTCCTTATAGGATGGCTACACCAGAGTTACAGAAGCTCAAGAGGTAGTTAGAGGAGTTGAAAGCAAAGGGTTTCATCTGACCCACTACTTCTCATTGGGGATCGCCTGTCCTATTTGCTAAGAAGTAAGACGGTACCCTCAGACATTGCGTGGATTATCGGAATCTGAACCAATTGATGGTTAGGAACCAATATCTCTTACCTAGGATTGATGATATTTTTGATCAACTTCGAGGTGCACGAGTGTTCTAGAATATTGACATGAGATCCAAATATCATCAGTTACGCGTTAGACCATCAGACATTCCACTTATAGATTTTCGGAGAAGATATGTTCTATATGAGTACTTGGTCATGCCATTTGGACTCACAAACATGCCAGTAGTTTTCATGGATATGATGAATTGTGTGTTCCATCCTTATCTAGATTCTTTTGTGGTAGTCTTCGTGGATGATATCTTGGTGTACTCTCACACTCAACACGACCATGCCAACCATCTTGAGATTGTCTTGAGTACACTGAGAGAGCATCAGCTATATGCTAAGCTCTCAAAGTTCCACTTTTGGATGGACCAGATTCACTTTCTACGTCATATTATCTCAGAAAAAAGAGTTGCAGTAGACCCAGAGAAGGTGAGAGCAGTAGTTTCCTGGGAGCAGCCTAAGAACGTGTTTGAGATATGATGTTTCTTAGGTATGGATGGTTAATACAGGCGCTTCATCTAGGACTTCTCATGCTTAGTAGTACTATTGACAGGTTTTACTAAGAAGGGTGTGAAGTTTGTTTGGTCAGAAGATTACGAGACAGCCTTTCAAGAGATGAAGGGAAGGTTGACATAAACACCAATCCTGATACATCCAGAGAAAGGGAAGAGCTATACATTTTACTGTGATGCATCAGGTATTGGGCTGGGAGCAGTGTTGATGCAGGGAGATCGAGTTGTTGCGTATGGGTCTCAGCAGTTGAGGCCACAAGAGAGGAATTACTTGATTCATGATCTCGAGTTGTCCACAGTTGTTCATGCGTTACGCTGTTGGAGACATTATCTTTTGGGAGAACATTTTGTGGTGTTTATGGACCACAAAAGTCTCAAATATATCTTTAATCAGTGTGACTTGAACTTGAGATAGTGAAGGTGGGTTTAATACCTTCAGTCCTTTGACTTTGAGCATGCCTATACACCTGGTAAGGGTAACACAGTTGGTGATTCACTATGTAGGAGGACTCAGATATAGGCAGTGTAGGAGGCCAGTGGTGAGTGACAGCTTATGAATTTGTTCTCTGTGATACATTTGGAGGTGCACGACAGTCAGGGGAAAACCTATATTTCATCCTTATCTATGACTTCTACCCTCTTGGATAGAGTGGGGATGAGATAGCTATCAGATTCAGAAGGACTAGTTCTATGAGAGTCAGTGGCAAGTGAGAACCCTTCTCCTAGTTGGAAGATAGACGATGATGAGGTACTACATATCCATGGATGAGTGTGGGTTCTAGGAGATATACGCGAGGATTTAATATGGGAGTTTCATGCTTCAGCTTGGGCAGTTCATCCTGGAGTTACCAAAATGTACCATGACTTGAGACGTCAGTATTGATGGCCAGGTATGAAGAGAGAGATTGCTGGTTTTGTTGCAAAATGTTTCACCTATCAGTAGGTGAAGGTAGAACATCAGAGGCCAGCTAGATTGTCACAACAGTTACCCATTCCAGAGTGGAAATGGGATGATGTCGCGATGGATTTTGTGACTGTGTTGCCGAGGTCTCCTCGAGGCAACGATGCTATGTGGGTTGTTGTGAACAGACTTATGAAGGTAGATCACTTTTTTCCGATCAAGGAGACCTTCAGTGTTGACGAGATCGAGAAGTTGTATATCTGATAGGTAGTACGTCTACATGGGGTCCCTCTTTCTATTGTTTCAGATAGGGACTCCCATTTTATGTCTTGATTATGGAAGGGTTTTCAAAGGGCACTGGGTACACAGGTGCTTCTGAGCACAACTTACCACCCTCAGACCGATGGACAGTCATAGCATATGATACAGGTGCTTGAGGACATGCTGCATGCATGGGTCCTAGACTTTGGGGGCTCTTGGGAGAAGCACATACCCCTGGTAGAGTTTTCCTACAATAACAGTTTTCAAGAAACTATTGAGATGTCACCTTACGAGGCTTTATATGGTAGGCCATGCTGATCACCTTTGTGCTAGATAGAGGTAGGTGAGGTACCTTTATTGGGACCACGTCTCGTGTAGGAGACTACAGATCAGGTCATGTTGATTTAGAAGTGGATGGATACAACACAGTCTCATCATAAATATTAAGCTGATCGCCACAGACGACCCTTGGAGTTCATGGTCGAAAATTAGGTGTTCTTACGTGCTCCACCGATGATGGGACATAGTCAGATCAGGAGACAGGGTAAACATTCACCGAGGTATGTGGGGCCGTTTGATATTTTGGAGAGAGTTGGGATGGTTGCCTATCATTTGTAGTTACCACAGAGGTATCGGTCCATGCACGATATCTTCCATGTATCTCAGCTACACTGTTATCACTTAGACCCATATTATGTCTTTCAGCCTGAGGAGGTTTAGCTTTAGGTAGATGCATCCTTTTAGGAGCATCTGATTCATATTGTTGATAAGAGCACGAAGGTTCTCTAAGGACGGTCAGTTCGTCTCGTATGGGTGCTATGGTAGAATGGACGAGTGCAGGAAAAAACCTGGGAGCGGGAGACCGACATATGTGCTCAGTGGCAGGAGTTGTTCACAGTTTTATCTTCACCACCCTAGGAAGGGTAATTCAGGGATGAATTTATTTAAGGTGGGATGTTTGTAAGAACCTGGTTCTTATTCTTGAGGTACAAGTTTCATCTTTTCCTCTTTCCTTAAGTGTTTTTTAGAAAATAAGGAAAATGGGGAAAAATCCCAAATTTTGTGGGTACAGACCATGTACTTTTCCACATGACGTGTACTTTGGAAGTGTGGGATGAGTACACAGGGCGTGTAGGCCTATTGGCGATGAAGGGTGTAAGAAACTGACATCACACCGTGTACTTGTTATTTACACACCGTGTAATCAGTCGGCAGGTGAACAGTAAGGCGGTGGGAGTATCCGCCAACGGAGTGATAGTACACACCATGTAATCATGAATACACATCATGTACTCATGTCAACAGATGAATAGTGTGGCAGTGAAATGTAGCTGCCAGAGGCACAATTGAATGATGAAAAGTACACACCGTGTACTTGAGAGTACATGCCGTGTAGTTTGTTTTTTTCGCATAAAACGGGAAGTAGCCTCCTCATTCGACAGGGGAGGCATTGGACATCGGAAGAACATGGGAGAGATGTCTGAAGCTTGAAGGAGCTCTTGATCATCGACTGGAACTCGGTATCCTTCGCTGACGGTCTTGATTGAACCTTGCGGGTGAGTTCTTCACTCTTCCTTAAAATTTCCTTCCAATTATTTCCTGAGGTAAATTTATTTACATTTTTATAGGGAATATTCTATCTCATATCTACACCATTCTTGGTCATTTTGAGAGGCGTCGTTCTCGTGTATTGATGAGTGGACATCAAGGTAGGTGGTCTGGTGATTATTTCCTACTGTTGAGTTGAATTTGTGTACCGTTTTTCTATGAACCCATGTGAGGGGTGTCGTATGGATGAGGCCTTTGCGGAAAGATATCTAGAATTTCATAGATAATCTGTTGATGAATTAAAACTAATAGTTGGGATTACTACTTGGATCTCAGACTACCCTGAGGGTACGTTCCTCTGTTTAGCTGTTCGGCCAAGATACCTGAGGGTATGCCATGATTATATTGTGGATTGCATTTTCTTGAGAGAAAATTTATATAAATTTCTTGTGTATGATTTTTGCTTGGCCCAGTTCCTTGCTCCTGAGGCCAGTGTTCTATTTATCCTGAGGGCAGTGTTTTGGTTAGCATGTGGGTAGTGTTTGGTTAGCCTGAGGGTAACCTCTGTTTATGCCTGTGGGTAGTAGTTTCTGTACCTGAGGGCTATATCTCGTATGCCTGAGGGAAATGTTTGTTATGCCTGATGGAAATCACCTGCGGGTATTTGATTCTATTACCTGAGGGTAAGGATAGTATGTATGAGGACATGACTATTTATAATATTCATTGTGGTGATTTTCATATGTTATACTTAGGAAGCTAAAGAACAGGATTGGAAGTGATTAATAAATATTAAAATGGAAATGAAAATAGTAGTGATAGTTACTTTTGAGTACATACTAGTTTACTGCATTTAATTTTTCACACTACTATTGCACATTTTCACTGACAATTGGGCACGGGCCTTTGGTGGTTGCCTATTGGGATTTATTTATCACACCTTGTTTGGGTCATGTCTTTGGCCTAAACAGACTATATTATTGTAGGTGTTGATAGGATAAAGGGTACCGATACAGTTACATGATTGTAGTAGAGGAGTATGAGAGCATGGGACCGAGCTTAGGCTTGCGATGCTGCTACGTTCTATTTAATCTGCTTGTTTTTTTGGTTGTACCTTGTACTTTGAGTTATATTGCATTGTATCCTGTTTTTTTTACTTTCATAGAAATAATGACATGCTGCATTTTTATACACAACTACTGGTTATCTTTTACTGCAGTTGTTCATCTCTAGTTAATATTGTTTACTGTTTCTGTTGTTGTATGTTATATTTCTTTTCCGCTGTGCTACACTTTGAAAAATGAGGGCATAGTTTCCCCACTATCAGACCTGGTCCCTCGCTGCTACTCGGCAACCTCTGACATTTGTGGAAATGCGCTTGAGGTCATGTGACCAAACGGGTTCGGGGCACCCGTTGTGTGGCTTCTAGATCCGGTACCTTACATCATTCATAAGGTTTATCCCAACAATTCATATTCTTTGGTTACATGGATAGGGAGTGCATCAGTCCTCTGACCAATGCTAAGCTCCTCAAGTAGTACTTTGTATAAGGTCCTTTCATCCGAGCTATAGGATGTAAAACTTTCCAGCACCTTCATCCTAGGTACAAGATGTTAAATTGTACAATGTTTGGGTCCAAACTCTATGACCTTAAACTAAGAGCCTATGGTACAAGAAACATGACCTTAAACTGGCTTCATACAACCCTAAAACATGGTGTTAAAATATGAAACATCATCCAAGTCGCATGATTATAAAGTATGTTACATCCACCATCCTTACCTCATAACATTAAACTACATCGATCATTCCTATAACAAGACCTTGAACTGCATCATTATCATCCTGGATGGACGATGAAAATTGGCACATCATCCTGGTGGTCTCACTTGAGGGGACATAACCTTTTTCATTGGTCTCTCACCATTCCATCTTTCAAGAACTACACATATATTGATTCCTATCCTTATTGGATATCCAATGACTCCTTGAGCTTCTACCTTGGTTTATCCTTAAAAAAAACAAAAAAAATATTCCCCTTATCTGTGTATGGGTTAGACCTGCATAGGGATATTCCATTCTTAAACTAAGTATGTCGTTATTAACATCCTTTTGGGATATGTAGAAATTCCCATTCACTTTGTCTATGGGCCTAGTCATTGGACTTCCTTGGGAATGTATGGCATAATATAAGATTTAGGTTCCACATTCATGTTCAGTTATTATGGTCGAATCATACATATCCCTTGGGAGGTACTCCCCCTATTGTTCTAGTCGCATGACAATAAATTGTGTTACAATAAGAAACGTTTAAACATGATGTTAAACTACACTAAATCCAATAACTACATGTGTCTTGATTACTATCCTCATGGGATACATAGAGATGCATGGACATTTTGTCTTCAGGTCCAGCCAAAGGTTTATTATCCCCTTTTTTACCCCTACTCATCATCCTCTACATTTGGAACTAGTCTACTACCATGTCACATGCAAGAGTTACCTCTAGACATCTATCTTTGAGAAGGGGGTTGGAACCCATCTACATGATATGCACCATTAACATGATCAGATGTGCTGAGGTGTGAGACCTATAGGGTTGGGTTTTATATAGAAATTATTTCATTCCATCTCCATGATTCATGTCTCCCTTTATTTGGGTCCCCATAATCTTTCACATCTAAAGGGACACCCTAACAATATGGTTCCAGGCCATATAAATCACTTAACGACCATGGAAAATACCTCATAAGACTTGAAACAACATTTTGAGACATGCCACGCATTTTGAACATGGTCAGCGATTGACACTAATTTGTATGTAACCATCTTAGGTAACTTGATATGGACATTGTGTTTTGTACATGGTCATTTTTTATCCTCCATTTTTATGCCACCCCCATTGACTCTCAAATATTAGGCATCATGATTCACATTTTCCACCTCCTAAAACTCTGATGGAACTCCAAAACTCTTGATTCTACCCATCTAAGTGCCTTTGTGTGTTGAGTAAGTAGGTCATCATTTTTTTTTCATATTTCCATCCTAACATTTTCCATTCCCAATTGGGACCTTCCATGTGTAAACAAATCACATCATTACTCCTTGATTCCCACACCGAGAATGAATCACATGAGATTAGGAGTCCTGGTAGGGGTTTTTACCCACATTAAGGGGTTTCACGATCCTAGAGGTCCAAACTATATGACAATAAAATAGTATTTTAGGTTAAGAAATCACGACATTAAATTATTTATGGAAATTCCCTAGTAGTTTATTGTATGGATCATGACTCATTAGTCATCATTCATGTTGGTTTATTCTTATCATTCAATACATATCCCTTACGAAAAACTTGCACCCCTTGGGTCAAAATTCCACAACCTTAAACATATAACTTTATAGTCTAAGATGTATGAATTTAAACTATATAACACCATTATCCTAGTTGCACGATGCTAAACTACATAGAATTTATTTTCATTTCTGCATGACCTTAAAAGGATGGTTTCCCACGTCTCTACAACATGACATTAAACTGCACTTCATCATCTTAGTTGCATGATGGTAAACTGTATAAATATTTATATCCCATGCACATAATGTTAAACTTAGAACCAAAGTACAAATATCATGACTTTAAACTTTGTATGTCTTACCCTAGTAATTTTGTTGTGTGGAGCGTACCCCTTGGGTTCTGATTCACATCAGGTTTTGGCTACCCCATAACACACATTCCCCTTGGAACACCTTCCATCCCAGCAACATGATGTTAATCTATGCTCCATCATCTTTACTTCATGATGTTAAACTACAACGTCACATCCCAGGCACATGAAGTTAAACTAGGAAACTATGATCCAAACTCAATGACCTTAAACTAAGAGTATTTGGTTCATTAAATATGACATTAGAATATTTGTTGTACTAGGGTGTTTTACCCCGAGTCCTTCCACATCCTCCCACTATTATTCTCTAATGTTCTAGGGCATGATATATAGAGTGTTAGATTATACGTGGGAAATCTATCATTCGATCTCCATGATTTACATGTCCCTTTATTTAGGTCCCCATCATATTCCACATCTAAAGGGACCCCCTACTAGTATGGTGCCTAGCCATAGGGATAACCTACTGACCTAGGACAATCCCCTGGAAGATTGAATGACATTTTGAGACAATCCCCACATATTAAACATGTTCATAAGAGGACCCTCATTTTTATGTTCCCATACCAATTAACATGATATGGATACATTGTTTCAAACTTGGATAGTGGTGTTCCTACATTATCATGCCACCCTCATTGTGTTCCATATAATGGGAAATATGATTCAAACATTCCACTTTCTTATATTCTAGTGGAACTCCAATGCCCATGGTGTTTCCCCTCCATGCAATTTCACTCGTTGAGTGGAAGTGTCAGTTCTCGTTGGGACATTATCGACCAGGAATTTCCTCACCATTGTTGTATGATTCTACATGTGGTAGGTAAATCATAACATTACTCCTTGTTTCATACATCAATCATGGATCATGTGGGCTTAGGAGTTTTGGTAGGTCATATATGCACATGGGGTAGATGCACCACTTCGTTGGTGTTTAAAGTACTGTATGTTTCTTGATTTCCATCCTTATGATATACATAAGAATGCCCACACATTTCTTTTTTGGGACCAGCCACAATTTCAACCTTTAAGCCCCTTGGCCACGGTTTCTCTATAGAGTATGTGGTGTGGTATGGGGTATTCTTGGATCTCATTCACATCAGGTTATAATGGTTGCACCATATACCTCTCTTTAGAATACTCCTATCCCCATCATCGTAGTTGAATGACTCTAAAATGCATAAGATTTTATGTGTGGCTTGATTCCCATCCTTATGGGACATGTAGTGATGTCTGGACCATCCATCTTTGGGCCCATTTGCAAATATGGTCCATACTCTATGACCCTAAAATGTATATAGTCCATCTTATGGTGTCTATGCAATACATGAGATCTTTTTTCCCTCATTCATGTAGGGTTTTATCTTTTTTGTGCCATGTTTATATCATAGAATGTGATTTAACCTCTATAGACCCTCTATCTTTAGTGTAGTCTAAGAAACATGACTTTAAGATATATGTGAGATTCCTTAGGGATACACATATTGTGGAATGGTACCATTGGATCCTCATTCATGTCGATTCTATTATGCCATCACATTATACATATTCCCCTTGGAGGAACTCCCTAATTATCTGAACTTTATGACATTAAACTGAGAGTTAAAATACTCAACACACAACATTAAAATGTGACCCTACCCTAAACAAGCTCAGTATTCCCCATGAAAATTATTTGATTCTTTAGATCCCTCATTAGAGAGGGTCACACCCACCAGTGATGGTATCTCCCCACACTATGTTTTTAGAACTATTCATAGTTTGATTTCCATCCTTATGGGATACGTATTGATTCCCAGAAATTTTTTCTTCGGTTCAAGGAATAGATTCAATAACCCATTTAGCACTTAGTACCCAATTTTAGTCCTAGATCTATGACCCTAAATTGAATGTAGTTTATCTTAAGGCATGTATGAATCACATGAGCCTACATGGACCCGTTAACATTGGGTTTTACCTCCTACGTGCTGTCTGCATGCCCGAAGACTGAAAGTCTCCCACAAGGTCTATGAAACATGAACTTAAACTACTTGTAGTCATGGGTTCTAATCCCACTCTCTGGTATGTTTATTCAACACTTCAAGTCCTCCTCGATTTGAGTCTTCAATCAACCTTAAAAATTTAGAGGGACCGCGTAATGGTGATTTTATCATTCCATTTTATCTCACCTCTCATCCTGGACCAAAACCCTAATGGATCATTGGTAGCACGAAGTGAGTCATTTTTTTCAAACATGGTCAACATTTGATCCCAAATTTACTCACCCCATTCTTTCATGGTGTAGTTATGGTCCCTGTGTTTTGAATATGGTCAAAAATCCACCCTAACTCACAAGTCACTCTTTCATCCAAACATTGAATGAATTGACTTACCTTGTTTCATTAATATATCATGGTGGTATACCATCCTTGTTTTCACCTTTGATATATGCTCCAACATGTTAGGTAAACCCCCTGTACCATTCCTTGATTCCTACACCAAGCATGACTCGCGTGGTCTTTGGAGTTCCGATAGGGTGGGTACCGATGTGATCAAGCCGTATGAGGAATTATTGGTCCAAAATCTATGACCATAAAATAAGAGTCTCATTAATATATGTGGTGTGGTTTTGGGCCCCCCTTGGTCCTCATTCACATCTAGTTAATCTTATATCACATCACATATTCCTATTCCCATATATTTCCTTATATTTGTGGCATGAAATCCCCTTTTGGATCATTCACATTGGGTTTATTCCCTCCACACCACACAAATAATTTGGAACATTTTGTAGTCTATATTAAACAACATTAAACAGTTTTCCAAGGTCTAGGTAGTATGACCTTAAACCATGTGTAACACCCTAATAATATGTTATTAAACTTTGAGATGTCCTGATTGAATGATGTTAAACTATACCATGCATCATACTTACCTTATGATGTTAAACTACATGTTCATCATCCTATATTTCATGACATAAAACAAAAAAGCATCTCACGACCTCATTTGAGAGGTCCTCTCCCACAATTATAGTTATCTACCACATTGTTTGTATCTTAAGCTATTAGTTGTCTTGTGAGGCAATGTTCCCTAGGAATATAGTTTTGATATTTATTTCAGACTAGTATGCTCACACAAATGTTCTCTAAGACACATTTGTGTAATTACAAGAGTATTGGAAGCCATTCAAACATTCCATCAGTCCACTTACACACTTATCATTACCCTTATTCATATCTTCATCATCTTTCACATATGAAGGAACCCCCTAATGGCATGGTGTCAACCAATAATGGATCACATACTATCCTAGGATAATTCCCCAAAGGACTTTGGATGTCAATTCAAGACTGGTCCTGTGTTTAGAACATTGTCAACGGTGGACCCTAATTTGTTTTATCCTATTTTAGTCTAGGAAATATTGATAATGTTTTGATGAAAATGGTTAGTAGTTATCCTATATTGTGATGTAGCTCTCATCATGTTCCAATTTTGGTTAATAGTGATTCACATTTCCCATTCCCCTTTTTTCAGATAGATTCCAAAAAACCCTAGAGTTATCCCATTCATGAACTAGATCACATTGGGAAAGGCAAGTTAGCTGCTCTGAGAACCCTATTCTCCAACTATAGCCTCTCTTAGTTCGAACACTCTGGGATGTCATTCAATAATAGAAAACCCCAAGTGTTCTATAATTATCTGATACTCTCATGGAAGATACAATGGAGATATGGTAATTAAATCAAGAAATAATTTTTCCATCAACAAATTTTAAAGAAATCAAACAAGCAAGTACATTTTGTAAGTTTGAAAAAACACAAAATTTATGGATCGACCCCTTCGATGGAATGATTCATTTCTACCACCTTCTAACATGTTTCCTATAGAGTCTTATGCCGCCACCCAAGTCCCCTCTCGTCATTAATGACCATATAGAGTATATCATTAGCCATGATCTACACTCATTAATGTTTATATCATAGGTCAACCACTTGATGCTCACCTGCTTCAGCTGCTCCTGGGTCTACACTAGCTGGACCTTCAGTCGTACGAAGACTTATGATTGATCGATGATGAAGAATTAACATTTTATTGTCTATTAATCTTGGATATAGATATTTTATTCAACATACTAGATATTTTGGATGTTTTTGGACTTCTTCTGGTACCATGAAGCATCCAGGTGCTAGTTACTTTCCTGCATATTCTCAGCTAGGAATCCATGGATTAGTGTATGAATATTGTGAGTGTCCACCCCTCTGGCATAAAGACAGTGTACCCAGGTGAGGATTGACCAAATTAGGGTCACTCACCGAGCCTATGGTTACTCAAGGAAACTCTTGATGAAATTCCATGCCCTACAACAAGTCATGCAACTTTCTGAAGCTGCTTCAGGATCAGAATCATCCGGATCCTCAGGGTTTGTGGGTTTGTATCTAAAAAAGATGGCTAGGGGTATCACAGAAGGAGCTTCCTATGGTATCTTCTCTATAGATTTGGGATCTATAACACATGGACTACCATCTTCACTTATTTCCTCCTCAAAAACCTCACCTCCACCTGCTTTGACTTCCCTATTAGTGGCATCACCCATGGCTATAAAATCATGCCCAGCTATCCTGAAGGCCAGATCAATTTGAAGGAATTGATCCTCATGGATAGCCATAGTAATCATAATATTTACCATAGATGTCCCAAACTCTTAAAAATGAGATTCCTATAGTCTTATGATCACTGTATGGAATATTCACCTCAGTCAACCTGATCCATAGATGATAAGTATCGGTTGAAGCTATAGACCTACAACATCTAAGCCTATCCAGATCAAGTGCCTAAGTCACCATTGGAACTTCCACCATAGGAGACCGTCATCACTCATTAGTTCTATGATTGGAACTAGATCCTCTTGAATTGTGGGATAAACCTAGGATTATATGGTTTTTCCTTTCCCCCCCTTAGCTAGACCACAGATGGCCACCTCAGCCACAAATGATACATTTCCTAGTTTAGCTCCAAATGTAGGCCCTGGGGAATGTCTTTCCATGTCCATTGGTACATCCTCACCTTATGAATTGGAGGCACATTGATCAAAACCTATGTTCTCATATGCAAGAAAAGTTACATTTAGTGAATATATGTTTTGAAAAGGGAAGGGATTAGGAGAGATATAAGTTAAAAATTACTTTGAGAGGTTTTTCAAGCCTCTCTTAAGAGACCGTGATATCACTGCTCTCCCAAAGACTCCATGGATGATCTATTATCCCTTGGGCCTCCCCACCACTAGGTTATTTATTATTAGCCTATTCTTCTTATTTTTATTCTTCTAATTCTATTTCTTATTAAGCCTTTTCTTCTTCTTCTCCTTCTTCCACTTCTTTTTATTTGTAATCACTATCATCCATTGGAAGCATCTCTTCTAAATCATACTCTTGACCAAGAATCGCCTTTACCAGGATATGAAATTCTTCATATATCCCTTTTTGGAATGCATATGAATAAGTGGCCATAAATTATGGATGTTGTTGGTGAAAGTATAACCTATCTACTACTTGAATGTTCCTGGATTATGGTAGGTAAATTCCAACATGAGTTAGTTTCCTCCATAGGAATTATATTGATAAATTTTTTGCAATGTATTCTTGGTAGACCATAGGGTTGGGAAAATTAAATTGGAAGTTGGCTATAGGATATACCTTATTTTTTTCCTCAGGAGTTCTCTAGCCGTTCCTCAAGGACGCCTTCAGGACCACCGCCCGTCAGAAGGTGACAGTGTAACCAAATCACGTGACATCCCCACCAAGATTCCAACTCATGTTGTCTCTACTGTCTATTTTTACTCCTTGTCCACCCCTTGAATGGAATCCCACATTCTTTCACATCACACTAGCTCCACTATCTCGATCCATAGAATGCATCTTCACAGTATCACCTCTAGTTATTCTAGTACCTAGTGCTTAGAATATTCCATTGATAATACAACATCGAATTCAGGGGGGGCATAATGGTTTTTTCCAAATCCAGCAGTTATAAACATACCCCACAACTGATGGAGTATGCATGGGTTCCAATCTTCACAAACTTCTTTATACACCTTCTTCGATAGTTTTTTAAGGAATACTAAATATCTAGAAAAGCGGGACAACATGTATGGTTCATAGAAGATTTTTCTATCAACCCGAGATACTAGAACACCTCCTCTAATGTTTTTTAGATGTCATCTCTACTTTAGTGAACATCTCTGGTCATCCACCATCTCGATGACCAAAGTCAGGAATGGGATAAAGTTGAAAATTTCATGATCACCGATCCAAATCTTGACCCCTTCTTCATTATGTGTTAGTAGGCGTAATTCATCGATATTCAATGGAGATGGTCGTAGGCTATTCCCTATAATATTGATGGAATTTTGAAAATCATATCCACCAATGTGGTCTGAAATCTTGCCATGCAGAATTTGGAATAGTCCACTGATTCTCTTGGGCGTGCTTCCCCATGAGATGCGCTCCAGGATACTGTAGATACTTTCTAAGATATACACCCCAATATTGACCTTGTTGCAGTCTCCCATGATCATCTCCCTCACTAAAGTTCTAGGGTGGACCCCCACCTTTATATCCCAAATCAGAAACAATCACCCAATCAGAACAGTAGAAAGAAATGTAGCGTAGCGTATTCGTGGGTCATAGATCTCATCCATACTTAACCACTACATATGATATTTTCCCACCTCTAGGAACACCCAGTATAATCCTACCTTGACCCTTTGTGACATGTTTAAAAACTTCTTCCCTTGGCTTGGCATCCTCACCTTCTTTTCCCTCGTGAAGATTAAGATGAACCACACCAGATATAGGATTTCCTTTAGGATATAATCGCTCCATATCTTATCCTTCATCATGTTCAGGAGATGACATGTTATGATGGGGGTTTATTCTATATCAACCCAGATTTTTTTGTTGGAAGGAATTCATTTTACTAAAGTCCATCGATAGGAATGCCTCCGATATAGTGAATATTCTATAGATTGATGCCGACCTCCCTGTGGTGGAGGCAGAATGTATTTCTATTAGGGGAATACCTGCTTAAAAGCTCCAAAAACATCTCTTATTGATGGTATATATGGAATTTCAATGTCCATACAACTTCAAACATCCTGATATGGAACATATATTCTCCCAAATACTCACATGTGTGGCACAACAAGTACGACCATGACCATTCACTTCTAAAATTACCCCCAAACCTCAGTTCCCAATCCTTCTGCTAGCCCAAACTCATATCCATTATACAACTTCAGAAGGTTCTTTCATAGTGGGAAGGGGTTCCCCCATGCACTAGTTCATCTCCCATGATCGTCCTAGTTCTCAGATTTAGGATGTAGGTATCCATGTCCCGATAGTCCCTAGAAGCAAGGCCATTTAGATAGATTTTGTATCCGTGGAGACTATCTTCACGCATGAACTACAATTGTGGTGAGTTAGTATCAAAACCATAAATTCACACTTCATCTATAATCCCAATGTTCCATAATGGGAGACTGTCTCTCAGGAGATAGTTTTTATGAAGCTATGTCAGCGTACCCAAAAGAATCTAATTGTCTCACAGGACTCTCCCAGCTTGGAGTATTTCAGGGTTTCCAGTCATCTCCACCCTACATGAAAAAATAAAACCTTCACTCTTAGTAGAAGTTTGTTGATTATAAATGTAAATTGAGTTCTAAAAACAATAAGTAAGTGGAACTAAAGTATTAGGCTTAGTTTACCAAAGTGTGAAATGTGTGTAAGATTGGTCATCAGTGCAAAAATATATAAAAAGTTCAAATCACAGAAGATTTAGGGGATTCCTGTAATGAAATGTCCAAATTTGGGTTTTCCATGCAAGAATGAGAACCTCAGACACACAAGATAGAATTCTATTATCAAATATAAAGTCAAATAACTATGATAAGGATCCCCTAATGTATTTATAGGAACGAACCAGGTCTTTCTCACATACACAAGGTGACTTCTACACTGTACTTTATATCATACACTCACTCCTTTGGATGCACCATTGTATTTGGTGTTTTCCTCAAAACCTGGCATCCTGGTCCCTTTTCTGATTAGATTCTGAGAGGGGGAATTTTTTGGCACTGAATTCCACTCGATACCCTAAACAGTTATTTGTTAGTGAATTTAGTCCACCCTTTGACTCAATGGAACACTTTGAAAAAGACAAGGGGTCCACACACAATATTCGAAGGATGCGTGAAAGAAAAAAATCCACACATAAGATCCTTAATTTCCCAATGCAACGTCAAAGGTCAATCTTTCACCCCATCCTTCTGAAAATGGATAAAGAAGATGCACAAAAGTGGATAGGGATGTGCATAAAAGGCAGTCCCATGCATAATAATATTATGTGCACAATAAGACTTTAGATTCCCAATTCAACACCACAATTCTTCCATATAACTGCTGATAATTTTTCCCATATATAGGAGGGAACTCCTTTTCCTTTGGGTAAGTATCCGAGATCCGAATTGTCACTCTGATGCGCATAAGACCACATTTTATTGTGAAAGTGTATAATCTATGGATCCCTCTAGGTACAGGATCTTGCGCGACAAGACCCATATGGGTTTGTTTCCCTCGGAATTTGGGGATGACCTCCTGGATGGGAGATTCAAACGTTCCGATTGGTTTCTAGCGGGTTTGTTCGTAGAACCGGAAACATCCAATGATTCCACATCCATTTGGACCTACATTCCAAAGGTAGGCGCTCATTAGCTTGTGGACTGATGAGGCTTAGGAATATTCATTGGTCGAGAGGATGGGAGGTCGGACTCATCACACCTTTTTGAGGGGAATTATTGTCTATTCCGGGACTCTCTTTATAGATTTAAGTTATGTTCGTGAATCCTTATTACATTACCAAGTATAAAATGATCTTTTCCTTCAGTTTTGACAATCAATGATTAAATATGTAAGAAATTTAGAGAATCTTTTATATGTATTCGAGGTTCTTCATCAATAGAGAATCATCTATATCTATTTAGAGATTCTTGGTCAATGGTAACCTTTAAAACATTCATATAAAAGTCTATTGGTCATTATGATGACCAGGCTGGTTTTAAAGCCACTCAGTGGGGCACTTGATGTTTATTGTCATTCAGAAGGACATGAATTATTTCAGAGTTGGGATCAAACCCATAGATGGACTACCTACGTAACCTTTGTTTTGGAAAAGGAATCAGAACCCACGTAGTTCGAGTAAAGGAGTATGATGTTTATGATTGACGGCTCAAAGATGGATGTCACAATTACTTTTACACTCTAAGCTCACGTGAGTCATGCTCAGTGTGAGAAACAAGAGGTATTGGTAAAAATTAGACAATTGTGCCATGAAATATGCAATCATAAGAAATGGTTTGGGGCTTATGTATATATGACTGCCCAGATAAATGAAGGTTAGGATTTACTTTAGGGAGAAAATCCAGGAACAGGGTCCATAAAGGTATATGTGCTTCATGGAGATTTGAATACTCTAACTTGGGACTTATTCCTGAAAAGGAAACCCAAATCTGGAGAGGATTGATAACTGGGTTTTACTCCTGAGAAGGAATCCCAGATCAAACGTAAATTAGGACTGGTTAAAGAGAATTTAAGGGACTTGGGGATTATTCCTAAAGAGGATTCCCAAGATTAGGACTGGGACTTATTCTTGAAAAGGGGACCCAGTTTAGGGGACTTGGGGATTACTCCTGAGAAGGAAGCCCAAAATTATGACTGGGACTTATTCCTGAAAAGGAGACCCAGGTTAGGGATTAAGGTTTGGGGCTTACTCCTAAAAAGGATTCCCAAATTATAGGACTTATGACTGGGGATTATTCCAGAAAAGGAGACCCAGGTTAAGGATTCTCTCATCTTAAAGGATGAGGTTGAATGAATGAACTCTCCATATTTAGTGACATAAGGATATTTAAATCACTAGGTTTTGAGAGATATTCCACAGAATTCCTTTCAGATAAGGAATTCAAATCAAGAAATCATGCCATAAATGGCTTTGAAGAGTGTCTTGAAGACTGAATCTTGAAAAGGAAGTATAATGGCTTAAGAGGGGTGAAATGGGCAAGAAAGGCACCCAAAAAGGAAGGGGCACACAAGTCTTGGAAGACGTGCAAGTACTGCGTGGGCGCGCAAGTATTGGTCGCACAGGTATACCTGCGCGATACATGGTGTACTTGCGCGATGGTCAACCAGCATTGAAATACTTGAGCGACTCTTTATTAATGCCTTTAGAATCCCCTTGAGGTTCTTCCAGAAAAGGGACGCGCAAGTTCAATCGAAGGAGTAAGGAGGCGCGCAAGTGTGACCACTTCTCTTAAGGGTTGGCCACTCAGGCGCGCAAGTGTTGATGAGTTTCAACACTTAGGCCTTCCTCCCTCTCTTTAGATCTTCCTTTCTAGGTAAGAAATTACCTTAGAAGTGTTCCAGAAGCTTTGAGTAGAGACTTGGGCGTCGGGATCTTGAATCTGAGTTTCTGTAAAAAGATCCTCTCGAATAGGGGTCCCACAAGGTCTATTTATAGGCAGGAGAAGACCCCAGGCGGTTATCGGGCGGTTATCACTTAGGTCGCGCAAGTCACCTGCGCGACCATAAGGGCTTCGCGCAAGTGGACTTGCGCGACAGTGATATAACTTGCGCGGTGAAGTTGCTTTTGATCCTTTGTTCATGACTTTGTCAATTTTTGATGTTTTCTTCAAAGGTTGAATTACTTTGTGCTCATATATTCCCCTTTTCTGATTTTTATATTCTGTGATGAAAGGAGCATCAACAAAAGTCCCCCCTCAGAGTTGGATCTAGAGAGAAATGAGGATTTGACTCTGAGGAAATCGAATACATCCAATGGAAAAGGGGGCGCGCAAGTCTTGATGGCACAGAGGTGGCACACAAGTTCTCTCCACGCAGGGATATGGCCCTCGGTCTTTCCGGATCCGGCGCGCAGGGTCCCGGCCGCATCTATAAATAGAGGGCCTCACTTCCGTACAAGAATCCGGATTTCCGGACTTCATACCTTCGAGCTCTCGCCGCGCAGGTCACCTTAGCCGCGCAGGTTGCTCTGTTTTCCAGTGTTTTTCTTGATGTCGCGCTACTGTAAAGGCATTTGTACTTGCGCGGTTTATACTTGCGCGTCAAAAACTAGCGCGACACACTAATACTTGAGCGCCATTTTTTAGACTTGCGCGCCTTAATGCCTTAGCCATTTTTTTGAATTCTTTCACAAATTTTATGAAAAATAAACCCATTTAAGAGTTTAATTTCAACTTTTTGGGCAGATTCAATGGCTCCTAAGGGAATTAAAATGTCTGATGAACTGGCTAGCAAGCAGATTGATGACATGATGAACATCATTGTCCATTATTACTATGATATCTGCGACAACACTCTCCCAGATTTGGCTATGTACTTGAAGAAATATCATCTTAATTTCCCACAGAGCATCTACCTGCCTCTATATGGTCATGGTCATCTGTAAGGAGTCAATGTTCTAGATGCAAAGAACTATACACCTGAAATGCAGTTGCACTGCTACTCCTTCATTTCGATTATGTTGTGCATTAAGAGCAACAACAATGGTGTGAAATTTTAAATTCTTCCTCCATTTCATTTCCTTGCAGATATGAAAATGGCAAACCCATGGGATGAAATTTTTTCCACTACCGGTTGGTGGAGAGAATACAAACATGGTATTAGAGCAATATCTGAAAAGAGTACTCTCTCCAAATGGCTCTTTACTTCCAATGCTCCATTCTCAAATCCATGTATCCATCTTCCAAGTCTCTTGGACAGAAACAGAGTCACTGTTTGATTAGCAGAAAATTTTCTCAAACCGCACTCAAGAACATCCTTTTACAATTGTTCCAAGAAGAGCTGGTATCACTGCATCTCTTATTGTATCCAGTTGAATGAATAAATTCCATGTGGTTGCTGATGAAGCTCGGGATGCCGTAAATCAAATGAAGTGTTATGTTGAAAGCCTCTTGTAATTCTTGAAAAAGAGAAGATACTCTAGTCTGTGGATGTCCTTCTAACTCTTGTGAATCAATGAAAAACACTTTCACTTTCACTTATTTGTACCTTCATTCTCTCACTACCTTCTTTAAATTTACTTAATCCAATGGGCTTAGTATGCATAGTTTGATTTTTACTAGGATTATTACAAATAACCCTACAAACATTTAACCTTTTAATTTCTCAATATTACCTAAATCATACAAAATGTATGTTTAGTGAGCTGGAACTTGACTTTTATTTAGAGTTCCTTTGTATTTTGTGGGAAGTTTAAAGTCATGCACGCCGGACATAAAGGGGCTAATGTTTACGGTTGAAATAGATTTGACCAAAATGGATTAAAAATTGATTCAATTCCTTGACAATTTATCTGAAAACATATTACCATACTCAAGTATGAGGGAAAATATGTAAGCTATGACTTAAGATTTTTTGAATCTGAGGAATGATATGAAAAAGAGATAAAAGGCATTAGAAGAAGTAGTTTCCATGAATGAAGTTACTATTATTTAACAAAACCCGTTAGGAGGTTGAATTATGCAGGGCCACCTAAGGGAATTGGTTGCATGGTCAAATAAATAGCATCTTTCGGCTAAGAAGTTTGTTATGTGGACTGTTTATGCAAGGCCACCTATGGGCACGTGATGCATAGTCAGGAAAAAGAACTCTCAGAAATTTAATTTCCTAGTGCAAAAATCCAGTGAAAGTTTATGGAGATTCAAATTTTCTAAAGTATAGAGTTTGCTGTATGGAAAGAGGTACTTGAATATGGAGAAGATATTTCCAGACAAGATTATCGAAGAACTGGATGAATATCACTCCTACGAAGGTCTGACCCAAACGCAGAGAAAGAGAATATGGAGAGTATAAACCATAGACTTGAATACTTTCAGATCATGAAAAAGGACATGGGACAAATATGTTAAGGATGGATATTTTTTTCAGATCCCTACATACCGTCATTTAAGAAAAATAAGGACAAACGAGGCATTCTTCCCAAGAATGAAGTTACTATTATCCAACAAACCCGTTAGGGGGTTGAATTATGCAGGGCCACCTAAGGGAATTGGCTGCATAGTTAAATAAATAGCATCTTTCAGCTGACAAGTCTGTTATGTGGACTGTTTATGCAAGGCCACCTAGGGGCACATGCTGCATAGTCAGGCAAAAGAATTCTCAGAAGTTTAACATTTTTGTGACTAAAAGTCATGAAAAGGGTTATAAAGATCTGAAAATATTTAAGGTTAGGATTATAACACATAAAGATGGGTATTGTCCAATGTATATAGAGATACATAGGTCAATGATAACCATAATCATGTTGTGGCTGGGTCCTGAATTTAAATTTTGAACTTCACTACGTATCTCATAAGAATGGGAATCAAGCCATACGTAGTTCTTGAAATGCAGTTTAACGTCATGCAGGACGAAAGTATGAGAGATCTTAGTTTAGGGTCATAGAGTTCGGACCATAATAATGAATACACAGTGTGTGTTTTCATGAGGACTTTTCAGCCAAGTGAATGAAAGTGAAATTTGGGGTTAGGCCCAAAAGACTTGGGGCTGGATTCGAGGGATACTCGAACGTTCCTATGTATCCCATAAGGATGGGAATCAAGCCCATGTAGTTCTAGAACTACCCTTTGTACAAATTTGGTTCGTACGGGTGAAAGAGGACTTTAGTGCAATGATATTTTAACCTGAGATAAAAAGTTTAGGTATTACCATGTATGCACGTAGTCTTTTGAAATGAATCATGATTGAAAAAATCAATGTCAATAATAGTTCTCTCCCAAATGAGGAAATCAAGGAGTATTGTAGTTTATTGTCATACCAGACAAAAGTGTTGCATAGTTTAAAGTCATATAATAAGGACGAAAGTGAATCAATGTAAAGATATTGATTCTAGGGGCGGTTTCACGAATCAACATCATATGAGATGGTGGTGAACCGATGTGAAGAGATTGTTTTTGGGCTTGAACCCTGGGAGGTTGCCTACATACCCAGCCTGGAGGGAAAGGATCAAAGTCCGTGTAGTTCAGTTAAAGAATGAATTAATGATCAAGTTGTTCTTGGGGACAACGATCTAAAAATAAAAAAAAATGTTGTTGGGACTTATACATGGTTAGCGGCCCAAAGGGAGTGTTACGGTTGAGGTTTTCTCTAATCTCACGTGAGTCATACTCGGTGTGAGAAACAAGAGGTAACAATAACCTTAACGATGTATAGTTTAATGTCATGTAGGACATATAAAGGGACTATGCAGTTTAAAGTCTTGCAGTTAAGACTATTGGTGCTGCACAGTTTAGTGTCATGTAGCAAGGACAAAAGTACAGTTTAATGTCATGTAGGACATATCATGAATTTTCTGTACAGTTTAGCATCATGTAGTTAGGACGGTGGGGACGGTACAGTTTAACATCATGTTGGAAAAAAAGGGGAACTGCGCAGTTTAATGTCATGCAGTAAGGACAAAATAACACACCATTTACGTCATGTTGGATGCATTGGGGATTTCTTCTACAGTTTAGTGTCATGTTTGACAAAAGGGCGAATAGTTTAAGGTCATATAAATGGACCGTGGATGGTGCAGTTTAATGTCTTTCTGGATGGTGTTGTTGTTTTAAGGCCATACACGACCTTTGATGATTTTGTAGTTTAACGTCTTTCCGGATGTAAGGGACTTTTATACAGTTTAGCGTCATGTAGTTAGGACGTCACAGTTTAACGTCTTGCTGGACGTAAGGGACTTTTATACAGTTTAGCATCATGTAGTTAGGACATCAAAGTTTAACGTCTTGCTGGACGTAAGGGACTTGCAAATGGTTTAGGGTCATATGCATGGACCGTTGAGGGAACTTTTTCACAATTTAACATCGTGTGGGACGAAGTTGCAGTTTAAGGTCATACAGGACCATTGCTGTATAGTTTAACGTCATATAGTAAGGACGAACTGGTGCTGCACAGTTTAGTGTCATGTTGCGGGGACATTTAAGGTGACACAGTTTAACGTCATGTTGGACGTATGTGCAAATAGATTAGGGTCATATGCTTAGACCGTTGCTGTATAGTTTAACGTCATATAGCAAGGATGAACTGGTGCTGCACAGTTTAGTGTCATGTTGCGGGGAAATTTAAGGTGACACAGTTTAACGTCATGTTGGACATATGTGCAAATAGTTTAGGGTCATATTCTTAGACCGTCGCTGTATAGTTTAACGTCATATAGTAAGGAAAAACTGGTGCCGCACAGTTTAGTGTCATGTTGCGGGGACATCTTGTGAATAGTTTAAGGTCATACTCGACCAAGGAGGTGTTTAAGGTCATACTAGACCATTGCTGTATAGTTTAATGTCATATAGCAAGGACAAATTGGTGCTGCACAGTTTAGTGTCATGTTGTGGGGACATCTTGTGAATACTTTGTATTTTATACAAAATATTTCTTCAAAAATATGGCATTAGTTGGAGTAGTAATGAGTTATCCATCCATCGAGATTAATGAATAAGCTCCATTGGAGTAGAAACTATGTATTGAATAAGGTCCTTCCCATTTTGGCTCAAGATTGGGAGGTTTCTTTCCTGGTATCATTGGAGTTCTGAGAACTAATACCAATTCTCCCTGAATGAATGAACGAAGACGAACTTTTTTTGTTAAAAGCTCGTGCTATTTGATTCTGATATATTTCCAAGTGGTGAAAAGTGCACAATCTTTTCTCATCTAACTGTTCCAATTCATTCAATCGCTTTTGGGATTTCTCATCTGTAGATAACTGATCACAAATGGCTACTCTGAGTGAGGGCAATTGAACTTCAATTGGCAAGACTGCTTCTGTTCCATATACCAACGAATATGGAGTTGACCGCGTTGCATTGCGGGTGGTAGTCTGATAATCCCATAAAGCATGAAAGAGTTTATTAGGCCATGACCTCTTATCTTTATCCACCATCTTTTGTAGTATATTTGAAAGAGTCTTGTTAAAGGCTTCTATTTGGCCATTGGCCGCCGCATGATACCGAGATGAATGGTTGGATTTAATGTTGTATTCTTGATACAATTTCTTCACCTCAGAAGAACAAAAGTTGGTGTCGTTGTCCGTCAATATGGTATGAGGGACACCAAATATAGTAATGATGTTAGACTTGATGAAGCTAACAATGCATTTAGAACTGACTTATTTGAGAGGTACTAACTCTGCCCATTTGGAAAAGAAATCAGTAGCAGTAAGAATGTACTTAAACTGCTTGGCCGTAGCTGAAGGGTAAGGTCCCACCACATACATTCCCCATGTGGCAAATGACCATGAGTATTTAGCTGTATGAAGCAACTCTGGAGGTTGATGAATGAAGTTGGCATGTACTTGGAATGAATGACACTTCTTTGTAAAATCAACACAATCTTGTATCATTGAAGGCCAAAAGTATCCAAGCCTTCAAATTTGACCAGACAATCTATGTCCAGACTGGTGGCCACCACAGACTCCTGCATGTACTTCTTTCATGACAGCCATTGTCTCTTCACCATCAATGCATCTGAAGAGAACTCCATCAAAACCACGTTTTTAGAGAATTTTCTCTAGGTGGTTTGGGCCATCATAAAGAGTAAAATTGACCACACGTTGCCAGATTTGTTCTTTCTCGGATCTATCAGGTGGAAGTGTTCCATTTTGAAGGTATTCCCTAATAGGTGACATCCATCCTGTAGTATGACCATACGGTTCAGGAATGGGACTAATTTCATTAATTTCCTCTGTTCTGGCTTGAACATAAGGTGAAATTGCACGACGGTGGGCAATACTGATGGTTGTCTCATCCCGATTTGGATCTGCTAGAGCTATGGCTATATTAGCCAGTGCATCAGATTGAGCATTTTGTGATATTGGGACATAAGAAAATGTTGGTTCTGAAGGTAATTCCGCCATTAACTTTCTGACATAATCATACAAAGGGATTAACTCTTCTTTTCTGATGGCATAATTCCCATTGACTTGTTTGATTACCAAGTCTGAATCACCTTTTACCTTTAAGTGATTCACTTGTGCTTGAAGCGCTAACTCCAAGCCTGTGATAAGAGCTTGGTATCCGGCTTCCTTATTAGTACCACCTTCCCACAATAAAAAGGAATAAGGTAACAATGCCTTATCTGGAGAAACGAGTACAATTCCTAAACCAACTTTTTTGAATTTAGTATTTTCCATTTTCTTCCCTGTTGGACTTCTGGAAGCACCATCAAAATACATTTCCCATGTTTGAGGACTCTCTTGAATAGAGAAAACTACCTCATCAGGGAGTTCAATATCTGAAGATGTGTCTTCTACTGAAGGATGTTCAGCCAGGAAATCAGCCAGATCTTGGCCCCTTATTGCCTTTTGAGATACATACTGAATGTCGAACTGCTCCAAAATAACTGCCCACCTTGCTAGACGTCTTGTAAGCATTGGACGACTGAGGATGAATTTGAGCGGATTATTGCGAGATACCAATTGGACCTCGTGATGTTGCAGGTAGTGTCTTAGTTTCTAGACTGCAAAGATTAATGCCAGGCAGCACTTCTCAATACTTGAATACCAGGTTTCTGCTTCAAGCATAGTTCTACTGAGATAGTAGAGGCTATTTTCATTCCCAGCATCATTCTTTTGAGCGAGAAAGGCACCCAATGATCGCTCTAGAGCTGTCACATAGAGGATATGTGGTCTACCTTCAACAGGTGGCATGAGTACTGGTGGACTCAAGAGGTATTTCTTGAGAACATCAAAAGCTTCTTTACATTCTTCAGTCCACTGGTAAGTGACTCCTTTTTTCAATAATTTGGTAAAGGGTAAACTTTTTCCTGCCAAATTGGTGATGAAACGCAGAATATAGGCTAAGTGTCCTTGAAGTCCTCTTAATTATTTCAAATTCTGAGGAGGTGACATACCAAGGATTGACTTGGTCTTCTCAGGATCGACTTCAATACCACAATGGCGTACAACAAAGCTGAGGAATTTTCTTGAGGTTACACCAAAAGCACATTTTAAGGGATTCATCTTCAAATTATGTTGTCGAAGCATGTGGAATATGACTTCCAAATCAGACAAGTGATTAGAACGTTGTTTGGATTTAACCACCATATCGTCTACATAGAATTCAACAAACTTCCCTAATAAAGGTTTGAAGATACGATGCATGGTGCGTTGATATGTTGCACCAGCATTCTTTAAACCAAAGGGCATCACCTGGTAACAAAACACACCTTTAGGGGCTCTGAAGGTTGTAGATTACTCATCTTATGGGGCCATTCGAATCTAATTATATCCAGAATATCCATCCATGAAGGAAATTACTTCATATCCATCCATCGCATCAATTAAGAGTTCTGTAATCGAAACTGGGAAATCATCTTTAGGACAATACCGATTAAGATCTCTGAAATCGATGCAAACCCTAATTTGTCCGTTCTTCTTATTTACAGGGACAATATTAGCCAACCACTTGGGATACTGAACTTCTCTGACGAAGTTAGCTTTGATCAGCTTATCCACTTCAGCTTCAATTTTGGAAGCATAGGTTGGGTGTGTTCTTCTCGCGGCTTGCTTAAATCCTCGATGTTCTTTTGGTAAACCAAAATGATGAGTAGAAATATCAGGATCAAGCCCAGGCATTTCTGTATAGTTCAAAGCAAAAATATCTTTATTTTTCTTTAGAAAAGAAATATACATCTCTTTCTCTTTAAGGTTCATGGCCGCACTAATTAAAGTGGGGCGTGGATCTTTCTCTGTACCCAGATTTATTTCTCTGAGTTCATCCATAGTGGTAGAGATACCCTCTTCAAATGCTGGAGGAGAATCTCTAAGATCTTCCTCTTTATCTTCATAATGTGCTATTTCTTTCGTTTCTACTTGCATAGTAGATGACAAAACGAAATTTTCATGATCAGAAGAGATGTCAAAATTTGCACATTTTGAAGAAGAAGCTTCTATTTCTGACCCTATTGATGATAAAGGGCCTTCTTTGGGAAATAAAGAGGAGTTGATGGCTTGAGAATTGACATCATTATTCACCTATGATGTTGCTATAACTTATTCTGGCCTGATTGGAAAAGTATAGACCTGTTGGATTTCATCAGATGAAATGAATATGTCACCACTTGTGCTTTCATCACTGTTTGGTAGGTTACCAATTTCTCCAATGTTGTCTAGCTCAATTGTCGTAATTGACATTATGGATCTTTCCAAAAGAGTATTTTGATTTGGACCTATTTTGTCAATTTGACTGATAGGTAACACATAATCTGTACTCACATGTGTAAATGGATTTATTGGAATCTTCTCCAAACCATATGGAGCATTAACTTTGGTAATTTTCTTCATTGTAGATTTTTCTCTTCCCTTCATGTGATAAAATTCTGCCTCAATGTATTGAGACTCACATGTCTTGAACGGGGCCTTATCACCATACAATGTTCCAACTTGACCATTGAAACAGTATTTGAGACACTAATGGTATGATGAAGGGATAACTGCATGCTGATGTAGCCAGGGTCTTCCAAGCAAGACATTGAAAGCTGAGTCTTGATCAACAATCATGAAATTCGAATTGGATACAAGATCTCCAAACTGAGTTCTGAGTGTAAATTTGCCCAGTGGTTCTTGTTCATTTTTATCATATCCTTGTAACATCATGGTAGAAGGAGATAAATCAGATTCCGTGAGGCCCAATCGATGAAGTGTATAGATGGGCATGAGGTTGACTCCTGAACCATTGTCAATGAAAGCTCTTCGGATATCCACACCATTGACTTTTCCAGATAAGTACAAAGGTTTTATGTGCCCATGCACAACATCATCTTCATCTTTATCAGTAAAAGATATCACTGCATGGAATTCTGCAGGATTATTCTCTATGTGATAGACTTCAGCTGCAGCAATTTCAGCTTCAAACTCCTGAGGAATTGACAAAGCTTCGATGAGTGCTTCCCGGAAATCATTTGACAGATTCAAAACATCTAAAATTGATAACTTGTATGGTACTTGGGCCAAGTGTTTCAATATATCATACTTTTGATCTAAAGGTCTGCGTTTCCCAATAGGAATATGCGGTTTAGCAGGTACCTTGGAAGCAGATGCTTTGGAAGCTGATGCATCTTGTATTGGGATAAAAGTTGGCAACATCCTTGGTTTTGGAATATTAGACCGATTAGATCCATTTACTTGCTGAGATAAAGAAGATGGAATTTTCAATCGGTCTCTCAAAATAACTATGCCAAGACTGAGTTGACTATTGGCAGAAGAACTTGCTTGTTATTTTTTGAGCTCGCTGAAGGGCTCTACCATGAGTTTCTGCTGCATACACAGTGCTAGTAGGGGTAGAATTAGAGTAGTGGCTTCGAAAAGATCCACGTCTTCCCATGTATCCTGAACCTCTTGAACTTCCTTGGATTCCCTTATTTGATACAGGGAATTCAGACTCATCAAAATTGAAATTACGACTGTAATACGGATCTGTTAATTGAATCATATTAACAGAACCGAAGATTAACTCTTCTTCTAATAAAGACTCTGCCTGATTAGCCTATTTAGGTTGTTCCGTTTGATGGGGCGGTGCCTGTTGTTTTGAAGTAGATGGCATAAAGTCTGCCAGAGTCAAAGACAATTTAGGCTTTGACACATACTCATTTTCTTCTGATTCTTTTTTCTTCTTTGAATCAAACCGTTTCTTTGAGGACTTTCCCTTTTACGAAGAGGGTTTTACCGCAATATTCATGGAAAAAGACACAATTGGTTTCTTTAATTGTGTTCGCAAAATGGCATGAGTCCGATTGATTGTCTTTCTGACCATCCAATCATCATACTTCTATGCATTTCTGCTTTTGACTTCTTGCCATTCACCTTCCTCCTCTGGAACTGTAGCAGTAACACATGCTACCTGAGTCGAAGAACCTTTCAACTTGACTTGTCCCAAGTCGACCATCATTTTCAGGAGGTCTTTAAAGACAAAACACTTCTGGATGGGATGCCCCAACATTTTATAAAATGGAAAATAATTGGGACGGTCTTCATCTCTTTCCTTGTTTGGCCTCTTGGGCACTGGTAATTGAACCAAATTATTTTACAGAGCTGAAATGAAGTAACCAGGAACTTTCTCACTTCAGAAATAGTATGTTTTACTCTTAAAATCCTCAAATTGTTTTCGTCATTGATCTCTTTGATCATTTGGATGAAACGGCATTTGTTGTTGGCATTCAGGAGGTGGAGCCCTTCGAGAAGATGAAGGTTTTGAAGTAGAAATAGGTACATGCACTTGTTTAAGCATAACAGTAACAGTTTCTGCTTTACCCATTCTCCTTCCTGAAGCTGATGGAATTACATGAGATTTAACCTTAGCCTGTATAAGGGAATCGTCAATCTGCTGAGTGATTGAAGTAAGGTCTCGAAACCCTCCTGTGTATTTCACAGGGATCAATGGCGTGCGTAATTCGTCACGCAAATTTGCCACACAGATTGGCAATAGTTCTTCCTGAGGGAGTTCTAAACTCAGGGAATATGTTAATCCCTTCCAGCGAGCAATGAAATCAGAGACTCTTTCATTCTCCCTTTGCTTGCAGTTTGTAAGATCGAAAACTATCGTTTTTGGCAAAGTTGAGCTGAATTGAAGAAGGAATTTTTGACGAAGATCCTCCCATCCGATGATCGACCGGGATTGTAAGCTTGTATACCAGAAAAAAGATGGTCCTTGCAAGGTTCGCACGAAGCATCTGAGTTTCACTGCTTCTTGATACTCTGGAGTTCCCATCATAGGATCACAACAAGACACGTAATGCGTCAAATGTTGTTCAGGGTCTCCTGATCCATTGAAAGTAGGGAAAACAGGGTTTCCAAAACTAGATGGAGGAGAAATTGAATCTACCCATTCAGGGTAAACTTTCTTTTCTGGTTCAACTTGCACCCGTTTCCCTTCCATAGTTTCTAACCGAGCTGTTAATGAATCAATAGTAGTTATTATCTTTTGAGAAACATCAGGTTGAATTTGGTCTTAGGTAGGTGAAATGAATGAAGCTTGGACAGACGTGGTGATTGGTGCTGCAACTGATGGTAGCACTGCCAACCGTTGTTGCGTTTGACCCGTAGGATTAGACCTCTGAGGGTGTACTGATAAAGGAGGATATTCCTGATCCATCTCAGTAGTTACAACAAATTCCTTAGGCAGTCAGACTTCAGCATTCTTAAGAAGAAGACTACTCTAAAGTAGTTCTGCATTCAACCTTCTTAATTCTTTCATTTCTTCCTCCTGTTGTGCAAACCTTTGCTCTAATGAGAGCGATAGACCTTCTCCGGAGGAAGGATATGTAACCTGATTCTTTCCCCTCCCTTTGTTGGATACATTTTGGAGAGAAGGAAGTGGATTACCTAGGTTCTGAGTAATCCTTTGACTTCGTGTACGCAAACCTTCTTCATTTGTATCGGTGCGTACATTTTCTTGAGCAGGACGCTCTTCATCTGAGTCCCCTGAGTGAGTCTCCTCTGGTGGATTAGAAACAACGACATTGATGACATTGATTGATGTATAATGCATCACATCCCTTCTATCAACACTTCTGTGATATTGTCTTCTTTCATGTCTTTGATGAGACATTGCCTTTTGTTTATTTAATCTTTTAGGAACTTCTTGACGAGCTATAATTTGGAGGGAATTTCCTGATAATTTGGCTCTTCGTTCCTCTTGGGGCTTCTTCCCCAATCGAGAAAAGACCGACATTCTCTGAGAAGGGGAAAGATGATTTGAAAGAGTCCCCCGTCTCGTGAACTGGGGATGTTCCTGCTGCTTCCGCTCAACTCCTCGAATCCCATTTGTTGACTCTGAGGGTTGGGTCAAAGGAGTCCCCAGTCTGACAAGCTGGGGTCGCTCTTGACATGCTATGTCTGAGACCTTCTTAAAAGCTCTCTTGATCTTGCGAATCTTAGTTCGGAAATTAGCTGGATGCATTAACCTGTATCCACTTTTATCACCTGGTTCAACAGACCGTTGGATGATTTCCGAGACTTCTGTAATTTGATGATGTGTTTTCTCCATACGAGAGGCTTGTGCAATATTCTCGCCTGCTTTATGTAGGAGAAATTCAACAACTTGTTCTCTATATGCTTGATTTTGAGAGGAACTAGTTGAAGCCTGTTCTTGAGAAAGATTTTTATTATGAACAAAGCCCATTGACTGTGGCCGGCCATGGGCAATAACATTGCATGAGACCATTTTCGGCGGGATTTGCTGACTGGAAATCACTGTGAAATGTAGTGCTCCGTGAACACCCCATCCTCTGATATGAACACCAGATGGAGAATTGGTAATTAACTGATGCAATTTTCTTAGTGCACCAAGGCATGAACGTTGAAGGGTTCTCTATTGCTTTTCATCCTTCGGATACCGAGATACTGATAGAGATGCCAAATCAATCTGACGTTGTATCCCTTCTATTATCTTAAGATGATTTTCATATTCATTATAAGATAATACCTTCTTCTTTAATTGACAAAGATTTTTCCATATGTTGATACGAATAACATGGACTCCATCTTCCATCAAAATCTTTGGAATGTCATACTGGGAGTCAGCCAATGGCCAAAACATGACTGGTACCTCACTTTTCGCCAGTTTTTTCCTCATGTTCAGCATTTCCTCTATATCATTAAATGAAGATTCTTCTACCTGTTTTGACCAGAGTTGGTGTTTCCTTGTTGCTTCATCGGATTAAACAAGATTGGTAGAGAGATCATTGATCAAAATAGAAGATACATAACTTAGGGGTGGTTCGGAGAATGACATACACCCTGGGCTATCTTCTGATTGAGAAAGTATTTCACTTTCTAGCGATAAAGCATCAGACATGATTGGTTTCTCATTTGCAAGTGCCTCAAGATAATAGGGCTTTCTCGTCACTACATTGTCCACTGGAGTATTTTCCAGGCAATGTGAATCACTACTGCGGAGAGAACTTTCACAACGAAATTCATCATCATGGGGAGGAACACCATAATGGGTTACAACAAAAGATGAGATCTCTTTATCCTTGGTCTTCTGACCAGATAGAGGGTTCTTGTGGCTCTCATCTAAAGAAAAACTTCAAGATTGACCGAATTTACATGAAGAAATCCTTCATGAGGAAGTGTCTATTGAAGACTTTCGGAATTAATGTTCCCGTTATTGGGAACTGAGGGAGTAAAATCTTGAATTCCAACAGATAAATGTCTGAGGGCTTCAAGAACTCCAGCATCGAGCAAGGCCTTATTACAGATTGTCCTTTGATCTCCTGACTGTGCTGGGGGGATCTTTTTCTTAGATTCCTTCCTACTCACTTTGGAAACCACTTGTTGACGAAAGTGGTTACTTTGAGCAGGTGTATGTTCCTGATTAGGAAAGATAGTCAGGTTAGGCTGACGATCTCCACTCAAATCAGGTGTATGTGCCTGACTTGGTTGTCCATATGATATAGGGGAGTATGCCCCATAACCCTCTTGGACTGGAACAGATGTGTGTGTCTGTTCCGGAGTAAATCATTGACGTGTCACTCCACTGCTTGGGATAGATTTATGTGTCTGTCCCTGAGATGATGCTGAAGCTGTTATGATATCCTGGAAGGCATCCAGAATATGAGCAGGAATTTTCTTCTGCTCTTTCACCATTGAAAAAATATGTTTGGTGACTTCAGCTGCCGGAACGGGGATATACGTCCATTCCAGGCTTGGAGTAGGTGTATGTGCCTGCTCCTGTCCTCCTTTTCTTGTCAGTGAATCCTGACAGTACTCAAGTGTGGAGGCAGAGAGTTGAGTCTGCCTCTTGTTTGTCATCGGAGCTTTCCGACTGACTTCTCTGAGCGCTACCAAGCGAGAATGTTGGTAGGCTTGATTAGTAGTAGCAGGTGTATGTGCCTGCTGATTACACTTCTCCAAACGCGGTTGATGAGATCCATCATATGTAGTCAGGAAAGCCTGCTGACTAACTGATTATGTATAAGCAGGTGTATGTTCCTGCCTATAGTACTCCGCTGGAATTGCCTGGCGGGATTGGCTTGATGCTGCCAGATGAGTCTGCTGGACAGCGGAATTAAAACGGACAGGTGTGTGTGCCTGCTCGTTGTTTTCCACAAAGTTAGGTTGGTGGACTTCATCATATGTAGTCAGGCGAGCCTGCTGACTAACTGATGATGTATAAGCAGGTGTATGTTCCTGCCTATAGTACTCCGCCGGAATTGCCTGGCGGGATTGGCTTGATGCTGCCAGACGAGTCTACTGGACAGCGGAATTAAAACGGACAGGTGTGTGTGCATGCTCGTTGTTTTCCACCAAGTTAGGTTGGTGGAATTTACCGGAGATGGCAGGGATGAAAACCTGCCCATTGTTAACCGGATTCCGTCGCTGGCGGTTCGTCTTGCCTGCTCGGGTTCGAGGAACCTGAGCTGAATGCTTGGAGTCGGTACCCTCCTCATGTAGAGGGCGCACTGCCGCACGAGTCTGGCGGCGATTGTTGATGGGAGACCTCGGGAAGGACTTCTATTTTTTTGAATTAAGGCCCTGAGGGACCTGCTCATTCACTTCCTCAGAGTAAGGGAGTGAATGGAAATTGCGTTCCGGGGATAACGACCCGAAACGATTGGAGATGGTAGTCAGCACCGCCTGCCTCTTGATCACTGGTTATCGTTGTTCAGACAAACTGTGTGAGTTGTTCACTTGGAGGGCCTGTTGTGCAGCCTCCAAAGTTGGGATGGTACTGTTTTGACGGTACTCCTAAACCAGCGCATTTGATACCTAGCGTTGAAGACGCTGAGTAGGCGATGTCATCCTCAGAGCGGATGACGATCCAGTAGGAATAGCAGTAGTGGTATTTGCAGCAGCAGTATTCACAGATGTGAATTTGAGAGCATCCATTATGGAAATACAGAAGATCTTGGAAAAGAGTGAATTTTTTATATAACAGACGTAATCAAGATAAAATTCAGCCACTTCATCCTTTGGATGAGCACACATGTCAATGATTGTTTTTGTTAGACCTCTTATTAAGTTTTAAATAGGGGCTTAACAAATAGGTAAAACATCATTTTAACTTGCTTAAGGATTCACGTCGGGTTCACCATTTTTTCCCTCGGAATTTGAGGGTGACCTCCTGGAAGGGAGATTCAAACGTTCCGATCAGTTTCTAGCGGGTTTTTTCGTAGAACCGGAAACATCCAATGATTCCACATCCATTTGGACCTACTTTCTAAAGGTAGGTGCTCATTAGCTTGTGGACTGATGAGGCTTATGAATTTGCATTGGTCGAGAGGATGGGAGGTCGGACTCATCACACCTTTTTGAGGGGAATTATTGTCTATTCCGGGACTCTTTTTACAGATTTAAGTTATATTCGTGAATCCTTATTACATTACCAAGTATAAAATGAGCTTTTCCTTTAGTTTTGACAATCAATGATTAAATATGTAAGAAATTTAGAGAATCTTTTATATGTATTCGAGGTTCTTCATCAATAGAGAATCATCTATATCTATTTAGAGATTCTTGGTCAACGGTAACCTTTAAAACATTTATATAAAAGTATCTTGGTCATTATGATGACCGGGCTGGTTTTAATGCCACTCAGTGGGGCACTTTAAGTTTATTGTCATTCAGAAGGACATGAATTATTTCAGAGTTGGGATCGAACCCATAGATGGGCTACCTATGTATCCTTTGTTTTGGAAAAGGAATCAGAACCCACGTAGTTCGAGTAAAGGAGTATGATGTTTATGATTGATGGCTCAAAGAAGGATGTCACAATTACTTTTACACTCTAAGCTCACATGAGTCATGCTCGGTGTGAGAAACAAGAGGTATTGGTAAAAATTAGACAATTGTTCCATGAAAGATGCAATCATAAGAAATGGTTTGGGGATTATGTATATATGAATGCCCAGATAAATGAAGGTTAGGATTTAATTTAGGGATAAAATCCAGGAACAGGGTCCATAAAGGTATATGTGCTTCATGGAGATTTTAATACTCTAACGTGGGACTTATTCCTGAAAAGGAAACCCAAATCAGGAGAGGATTGATAACTGGGTTTTACTCCTGAGAAGGAATCCCAGATCAAACGTAAATTAGGAATGGTTAAAGAGAATTTAAGGGACTTGGGGCTTATTCCTAAAGAGGATGCCCAAGATTAGGACTGGGACTTATTCCTAAAAAGGAGACCCAGGTTAGGGGACTTGGGGATTACTCCTGAAAAGGAAGCCCAAAATTATGACTGGGACTTATTCCTGAAAAGGAGACCCCGGTTATGGATTAAGGTTTGGGGCTTACTCCTGAAAAGGATTCCCAAATTATAGGACTTATGAATGGGGATTATTCTAGAAATGGAGACCTAGGTTAAGGATTATCTCATCTTAAAGGATGATGTTGAATGAATGAAATCTCCATATTAGTGACATAAGGATATTTAAATCACTAGGTTTTGAGAGATATTCCACAGAATTCCTTTCAGATAAGGAAGTCAAATTAAGAAATCATGCCATAAATGGATTTGAAGAGTGTCTTGAAGACTGAATCTTGAAAAGGAAGTATAATGGCTTAAGAGGGGTGAAATGGGCAATAAAGGCACCCAAAAAGGAAGGGGCGCGCAAGTCTTGGAAGATGCACAAGTACTGCGTGGGCGCGCAAGTATTGGTCGCGCAGGTATACCTGCACGATACGTGGTGTACTTGCGCGATGGTCAACCAGCATTGAAATACTTGAGCGACTCTTTATTAAAGCCTTTAGAATCCTCTTGAGGTTCTTCCAGAAAAGGGACATGCAAGTTCTATCGAAGGAGTAAGGAGGCGCACAAGTGTGACCACTTCCCTTAATGGTTGGCCACTCAGGCATGCAAGTGTTGATGAGTTTCAACACTTAAGCCTTCCTCCCTCTCTTTAGATATTCCTTTCTAGGTAAGAAATTACCTTAGAAGTGTTCCGGAAGCTTTGAGAAGAGACTTGGGCATCGGGAGCTTGAATCCGAGTTTCTGGAAAAAGATCCTCTCGAATGGGGGGGCCACATGGTCTATTTATAGGCAGGAGAAGACCCCAGTCGGTTACCGGGTGGTTATCACTTAGGTCGCACAAGTCACCTGCTTGACCATAAGGGCATCGCGTAAGTGGACTTGCGTGACAGTGATATAACTTTCGCAGTGAAGTTTCTTTTGATCCTTTGTTCATGCCTTTGTCGATTTTTGATGTTTTCTTCAAAGGTTTAATTACTTTGTGCTCATATATTCCCCTTTTCTGATTTTTATATTCTGTGATGAAAGGAGCGTCAACAGGGTTCCCCTTTAGGTGGGACCACAAGGGCTTTACCCTTGTCCATTTCATTTTTCCCAAAGTCAAGTGGGTTCAAAATACAGTTCTTGCGTGTAACACTTTCCCTTTTGCACACCCATCATTTTCTCAAGCCCCTCTTTTTTGTGCACAAGCCCATAATATTGCACGCACCCATTCCTATAGGCTCCATGGGGTTCCTTTATTTTGAAGAACCATGTTTGAGACACTATAGCATGAAAATACCACATCTTTCACACACTTACTCTATGAGGCCCTCATGTGTTGTGTGTAGTGATTTCCTAATCCCACCTACGATGTTCTTTATTGTTTTTCCTCACCTATTTTTTTCACATAAGAATGCTAATGGATATTAATTTTTTACATAGCTATGATAACATGTAACCCATGATCAACCACTCCTCCACCCCACACCCATAGATCATTATTGGTTCCTTTCCTTCCCTAAGTTTGGGTGGGTATTAGTTATGTAAGTCCAATGGGTGAGGGGTGATCCGTCCTTGTTCGTGCTACATGATGTTAAGCTACCAAGCACCATCATCCTCAGTACATGAAATTAAACTATAACCTAACCCCATGCAATGCACATGGGGTTCCCCTCCTTTTTTATTTACCACACCCACTCATATCCATGGGAGTGAGATATTCCTCTCATGAAATGATATCCTCCACATATGGAATGAAATTCACCTCGTCGGGAAGGGAAGCCATCATAGTGTAATCCCCTAGAATTTATTGTGGGAGGAATCAATCTTGCTCCTCCTTGACACTTATAGGTGTAATTACTAGAGGGGATATGGAAACACGAGACTCTCAACACCCCATCCCTCTCCCTTTGTGCTTCATATCCATGGTTTGCTTTTATGAGTAAGCCCTACTACATCCCTTGCTGACACATCTTTCATGACATGACTATCTGGTCTATTGCTTCCTCTTGTTTTTCAAACTAAGTACGAATTCTATATAATTAGAGGTTAATAGTGATGTTGAAACCATTATTCTTCTCGGAATCCATCATGGATTAAGCCCCAATTTCCACATGGGTTACTTCCATGCGTAACCCTCACCTCATCCATCAAAGAAACTATATGGGTTTTGATCCCTGTATTCTAAATAGGGTATGTATAAACACCCCATAAGGTTCAATACCAACTAAAGGTAAATATTAGTGCCCCCTCTTTGGGGGTTATCTCCCAAATCATCCCTCAATGGAGTCCTAATAAACCGTCACACATGCCTTATCCATAGTTGTAATCCCCAATGTCCCTCCCAAAACTATGTAGACTTTGATTCCCAACCAACTGAGACACATAGGAAACAACCCTAAGGTTCAATCCCAACACCCTCAATAACTCATCCATTCCATCCATTTCTCCCACTTCATCCATGTCCATTATGATTCTTACCCAAGCCACCACATCCCAGTGGGATCAAGCCAATCATCTACGAAACTCATATGCATAATCCCCAATAATCTTTTTCATCACCACACCCTTACTCTAGAAGGATCACATTATCCATATGGGTTGTATTAGTGTGTAATAAACATTCATTCAAATCATATCTACTCCTAGAAACATCCAATAATTCTCAGTGTGTACACCCCACAAAATCTAACCAAGATATATTATCTTACGACGGGTAGTCCCAGTAAGTAAGCCCCACTCCATCAAACAAACGTCATGGGTTTTTATCCCTATCTTCTAAACAAGGTATGCATGAAGTCTCCAAGAGTTTTAATACCAACCAATGGTAAATATTTGTGCCTTTTCATTGGGTTATACCTCCTTGATCTACCCAGAGTGGTGTCCAGAACAACTGTTACGATGTGAAACCTTCCCTTTATAAGACACACCACCTTTAGGTCCATCCTCATAGGGAGTTCTGATCCATCCAACATGTAAACCTTCTGGGTTATCCATCCTAGGAATGTACCTATATAATCTAACTTCACAAGTGTTCTGATCTATCCTCCCTCTCCACAAGATGTTAAACTAATGACCCTCTATATTCCCTGGACATTAAACGCACGGTCTACCCTATGTTAAACATGGGATGCCTAAGGAAAACCTTAGAATAAATTCCACTAGAATAAGATACCTTATGATTTCCACAAGATTCCCTGGGTTCTGTACCCTTGATAATCCCTCTTATGATGAAGAATACAGGTGTACCAATGTTCCAATATCTATACAATCTCAGAAATTCTCAACATGACTGCTCTCCGGACCTAAGATTTCTTCCATGACTTGACCCTTTAGAATTTCCATATACAAGAAGCACAATTAACCGGTATCAACAAAAATATGTAATCAGGAATGAGTTTCATGATCAAATTTTTAACCTTTAATGGATAACCAGACTATGAGATGAATTCTTAGGAGGACTCCATTTAATGAGGGACATACATCCCATCATCCCATTTGGATCAAGGAGAAGACATCTCTGAAGAAGTGATTAATTCCCTCTAAATTTGGAAAGTGGGAATGTGGGGAAACAAAATCCATTCCAGTGCATGAACTCACATGAAGTACGAAGGGGTATATACCCCATAGAAAAGTGTCAAACATAATCATGTAGGAAGGGTGCTAAAACAAATAGAGACCACCCAGACGATGACTGTAACATGGGTTTTTAGTAGCCACTATGGTGCATGTAGATAGCTATGGTTGACCTATACACTCATAGAAGAACACCACGACATAGAGGTATGTCTTGTGGGATTGAAATAGTTGGGTAATACTCTTTTGTGGTGTAAAGGGGTTTTCTGTGGTGTGTAGTTTCATATTTATAACTTTGATTTTCCAGAATCTATTTCAACAAAGTAGAAGGAAGAATGTATTTGAAATACTTTAGGGGTTTTATTTTATGTGATAATACCTCATTTAAAACTCATAAAAATTAAAATAATGGCCTCTCATAAATCCCAAAACAGTTTCCTAGAATGAATACTGTAACAATTTTTTAAGAGGATTTAATTCCATAAGACTGAAAGATGGAGCACTACCTATAACTAATGTGAAAAAGAACTCTAAAACATGGTCATCCTCACCATAACATAGACTTGATTAATATTACTCCATGGTGACAAATATAATGAAAAATAAGGATTCACGATGTCAGAATGATTACTAATATGTCATAGCTTTAACACCACAACACCCTACAATGTATCTATTGCATTATAGTAAAACCCACCCTTTGTGATGTTGTCACATGGCCTACGAAGAGGTCCCTTCTATTTTACCAAAGATAAAATTCCAAAATAATTATAATGAAAAATATACCATATAAAATCATGCATAAAAAAGGTAAAAATGAAATGAGTCTTTTCAATAATGAAAAAAATGTTTTAGGGATCTATAATTATTCCACTATTAAATACTCCTTTTCCTTGAGAATATTCTATAGGGTTCTTGATCAAATAAGTTTGTCCATTTAGATCAAATTTCTATATCTAACTCTCAAGTCTCCTCCTACATTATCATATGCTATTATCGAATCTAGAAAAGTGGTATTGTGTTCCATCTAAGTAATTTATCACTCAAGTCAACAATCTACAATAGATGCTCCTTGTAAGATACACTAGGATCGAAATAAATGTACTCCCTGTCAATTACATGTGTGACATCTAACATGTACCTATATATTTGTGACACATCAATTATTCCATGCATAATTTATAATGAGAATGAATATCTAGATGGTATGACCCCACAATTATCTGATCGATGATCCCAATGTGTATAAGAGGTAAAGGTTAAAAATTAATCTACTTCCTTATACATCTATAACATAAATTTGGTGTCACACTCAAGAACCCCAATTACCCATAGAAAACCCCAAATGTATCATCCAGTGGTCGACATGAGATCTTTTTTTCTTTGAGTGGTGATCAAACTCTTCTTAATAAGTTATACTCTCTTCGAGTTCTCTTGAACCATATTAGGGACCAAAACCACTTCCTCACCTGCCTTGTGACAATAGAGTGGTGAATGACATAAAATTCTATAAAGTGTCTTGTAATCTTCAATTTGAATCAAATCATGGTATGTTTTATTGTATGAAATCTCAACAAAGTCAAGGTGACCATCCCAATCTCCAACAAAGACTAGGATGAAAGCATATGGAATATCCTTCAGTATGGGTATCATCCGCTCAGACTGTCCATCTGTATGAGGATGGTATGCTATGCTCAACCTAAAATGAGTCCCTAGGGACTTCTCCCAGACCATCCAAAAAATATGATGTAAAACATTCATCTCTATCCAAACCAATGCATAAAATAACTCCATGTACATGTATGATCACATATACATATATCTTTCCCAACATGTCCACTAAGCGTGTCTCTCCATTTGGTAAAAATTGAGAAACTTTCATCCAATAATAAAACATTATATAGATTACATCATGACTCATCATAGTCCTAGGTTACCCCATCACAAATTCCATCATGACATCCTCACATTTCTACATTGGTATATGAAGTGTCTGAATCAACCCACCAGGGTGGTGATGCTCGGTCTTCACCCTCTGATAGGTAAGGCATTAAGAGAGGAACATAGCATTGTATCTCTTCATCCCTGACCACCAGAACTGATTCTTGAATTTGTGATACATATTTATTACTCCATGATTTAATTCCCATCTAGAGTTATAGTAATCCATCATCATATAATATGTAATGGAAGTGAGAACTAATAATATCCCATGTATGATGATAAACTCATCATCACTCAAATAACACTTGGGTATCAAATAAACTATATCTAGTTGTTTCCTCAACACAACACACTCGGAGTATACCTTCTATCCAATATTCATCGGTTCCATAATAGATGGTATGACTACCATGGGAGAATAATTCCTAAACCCTAGTACTCTTAATCATCCATCATCCTGTCATCTAATAGACTCATCAAGTTCCACTTATCCTCGAATGGACACTAACCAATATCCTTATTAGCCTGCTTATTATCGGTAAGAGAATCCAAAATTATGTTACCCTTCCCAGGTTCATACACCATATCAAATTTGAATGTATATAGATACCAAACCCATAACCTCTATTTTAGTTTTATGTCCCTCTCTGTGAGGATATAAAAAAGGATCTTATGAACTTTGTAAACAATGAATCTCTCACCAAAGAGATATTATCACCAACACTTATGGGCATGTATCATAGCTTACAACTTTAGATAATGTGCATGGTAGTTTCACTCATGGGTTCATAGATGACATGGCTGATAGGATAATATCTTATCTCTCTTTTTCAGCACCACTCCCAGAACAATGATTGATGGATCACATTACACTACATAACCAATCACAAACATAGGGAGTTTCAGTAATGGAGATGTTTTCAACCTTATATTCAGATCAATGAATGATTATTCACATAGGTTTTACCAATAGAATTGTTATCCCTTCATCATAAGTATAGTCTTGAATTCTGATAATTGGGAGAAATCCTGAATAAACCATTGATAATACTCTTTTGATCCTAGAAAGCTCCTAATCACAAACAGTATCCAAGGATGTGTCCAAAACATGACAGCCATAACATTCTTTATGTCAAAATATATACCAATCTTAGACAAAACATATCTTGATAAATTCACCTTACAAGTCTAAAATTCACACTTTGATAACATGGTATTAATATGATTTTCTTAAAGTGTACTCAGGACTCTCACAAGCTATATATCATGTTACACTAGTATCAGCAAGTAGTTAAGGATGTATTCGATGAATACCACAATAAATGGGTCTAGGTATGCGTATAAAATATTGTATATGATGAACATGAACACTGAATATGTTTTTGATAATCTGAAACACATCACTAAGTACGTATACTACCCATACCTTCTCTAAAACATCATGTTTGTAATTTCCTCCTCTCTAACTTGCAACTGATGATAAAATGATCAAAGATAAATCTAATAGAACCATCGATATCCTAATAACTAATTGAAAAGATCATAAATAATATAAAATGTATATTGGTTCTTCACCATCACACGGTTCAGCTTTTGGTAATCAATATAGAGTTGAAAGCTACAATATGTCTTCCTAGAGAGCATCATAGGTGCAACCCATAGGGAAGTACTCGACCTAATAAAGACCATCCATTCTATGTAATCCATGATAAACTTCATTTCATTCATATTGGTTGGATCCATATGATATAGGGGAATCAAATTGGGTTTCTCACCTGATACAACCTCTAACTAAAATTAATCTCCACTATTGGGATAGATTCTGGTGAAGTCATCTAGGAAGATGTACTAATTGAGATCCATGATGGGAGGAAAAGATGACGGGGTTTCAATATCTCCTACAAGATGAAACAAGCCTTATATCTGATCTATGATCATCTCGAGCTATCTCAAATCTGGTCCAACTCTACCAAATCCTAGTTTCCACTATCTAGTCATTACATATCTCTATCATTTCATTGAATTAAAAGATACTCATCTATAATTGAAATCAATGTGATATCAGAATCTCATCAACTAGTCCATACTAAGAATCACATTGAAGGTCATCAACTCTAGAATCATGAACTAATATTGATTAACAAAGCCTAGGAAGACTATATTATACTCTAATAATCACCAAATATAGTCCACTTTTATACATAAGTATGTATCAAGAGAAATTTATTTGGAGGATAACTTGACTAGTAGGTCAGGTCCATCAACCACTTTTGTAGAAATAAAATAATTGGAAACACCAATATTGGAAAAAGTAATAGATACTGAAACTTTGATCAAAACCATTACTTGAATAGTATATAGAACCTCCCCACTACCTGCTTGATTCTAATTTATAACATATACAAAGTCCAAATCAGCTCCATGGATCTATCCATGAGGTGTATTATTTATCTGAGTTCCCTGTCAAGAACCCCAACTAGAAAAATATTTCCCAAACCATGACTATATCTACCTCCTAGACGAGGATTTGACATAAAAATTATGGAGATATCCTATCTTTCCAAAATTTCAGCACATTATCTAGGGAGATGTTCGTACTTGAATGTAGTTTTTAAAAATTCCATTGTTGAAGCACCATGGGTCACCTCTAGAAGGAACCAATAAGACTGAGCTCTTCTTCACTTGCATGCCACTACTCTACTGCATGTCCCTAGCCTTATTCTTCTAGAAATTGGAAGAATCACTCATGAAAAATGTGTGAGGTCCACCCATATGATTAGTAAAGGTCATGAAAATTCCAGCTTCTCATATGACCTCTAGAATCCCATGTATTTACAAGGCCTTCCTCCTAAACTCTAGGTATGAAGTTAGGCCAAAGATCCAAATCTTATATCTAAGTTCATGTCAAAGTTTAATTTTGAATATTTGGTCCATATGGGACTCATTACCGTCTATATGTTTTGTGAAATGGAAGAGCTTAGTAAAACATGAAGAGTATGTTGACACAATCATGGATAATTTCTATAGTTCCTTGAACTCTTATCCTTGGTTGATCTTCAATGTGTTGGGGAAGAACAGTCTAAAAAAGCCCATAAAAGCCTCCCATGTGAGACCCTCACATAAACTAAATAGACCCATAAATTCCCAAAAAATCTGGGATGTTCCGTATAACATGACCACTTCTAGATTCACCTTTCTATCCATTAGCAACTCAATTAGGTTAAATATTATCTCAATGATTCCCACCCAGTCCTTGATATCCCATAGTCCACAAATAACTTGAAATGATAGAGGATGTTGGAGAAGAAAATCCCTAGAATAATATATAATACCTTAAGATTTTAAAAAATAAACTATGTTCGATAGTGTATTCTTTAATCCACTTTAAACTTAAGTGACCTGTGAAATATATTTCTTTAAATATAATATGATATACACAACCCAAAGTATAAATGAACTGTAATATAATATACTTATATATGAAAATAGAGAGTATAAAAAGGAAAAAATAATTTATGAAAATTATATTGTTTTAATATGCATAAAATAAATTCCATGGGTATATATTGGTTATAAAATAAAATAAGAACCATTTGAAAGAAAAAGAAATTTTTCTGAAATAAAACTGATTTTTTCAAAAAGGTAGTTTCATCACGCTATGTGGACATACATTGTAATTAATTTATAAGGATTTTTTAAGATTAAATTGATAAAATTAAATTAATTTTTTAAATCAGAATATCAAAATTAATATAGGGTGTAATTTTGGGACTTTTTAGAAAATATTGATTTTTCAATGAATAGTAAAAAATACCGATTTTTGTTAAAATATCATTTATTTTCGATAAATTAAGTTATTTAACAGTCACATTATGTTATTAATATGTTTTAAATTAACATAAGTGTTATTTTTTATATTTAATTCAAATAATTACTTTTTAATAAAATTTATATTGGAATTTAGTATAAGTTTATTTTTGGGTTTAAAAACATAATTTTTCAGGAATCTCTTTTAAAGTGAATAAAGTTTCTCCATTTAAAATAAATAAAAAACCCTTAATAAGGAATTATTTAAATGAAATTTATAATATATATATATATATGAATTTAAATTCATACAATGATAATTACTTGTCATAGAGTTAATATAAAATCATATAATTCTTGAAAAATACACCTCTTGAAAAAATAAAATTTCATCACATCCAAGGGTTTAATTTTAAATTAAAATTTACCTTTAGGTGAATTTAATTTAATAAAATGGAATAAATATTTCAATATTAATAATTTATATTATCTAATATGTTCAAAGTAATTTTTGACCCTAATAATAGTGAAAATAATAAAAATATTTTTCCACGATTAAAGTAAAAACAGATTTACTGTGTGGTTACCCTAAAATGATAAGGGTTAAAATTAAATAAACACTTATCTAAAAAATAATTTATTTCCATATTTCATTATTATAAAGTTAAATTATCAGTAATGTTCTATTTTTAATCCTTATGAAATGTGAGAAATGTGGGTATACCTTTTTATTTTAAAAAATTACAAGTGTGCCACTCACATCACATATAACCCCTATCCTCTCATCTTAACACCTTGAAATACATTTGTCTCATCCATTAACTGAAAAATATCTTCCTTAATTACCTTACCACATCATATAATCCTCATTTATATCATCAGTCAATCATTAAATGGTTCATGGTGCTAACCTAAGGAGGTTTTCCGAAGAAGAGATAACATGTTTAACTGAGATTTTTATTTTATTCATTCTTCAACATCCTTAAAATAATTTTGAATTATGATTATAAAATAACAAAAAAATATAAATATAATTTTTTTTATTATGTTACTGGAATAATATAAATCCATCTAATACTCAATAAAATGGGATAGGAAATAATCATTCGTGTGCATGGAAGACTACCACCTCACGAACTGATGTCATTCGTTTTCCAACATCACCGCTCATAACATGCTATAATAATGAATTTATAGTATATTAATATTTGATATTTTTAAAATATTATTTACTATTTATTTATAATATCACATATATCTTATTACTTCCCAATCGATGGGGGATGCGATAATTTGACTCATGTGTATGACAGACTACTGCCTAATGAAGTGATGTGATTAGTTTTTTACTAACGCTTCTAATAGAAGTTAATAAGAACCGAATTAATGAATATATGTAATATAAATTAAATAATTATGATATTGGTAACGTATTTACCATTTTAAAAATGTAATATATCATTTTCTTACTTATATAAAAAATGGTAACATCCTTCGTTCGTATGTAGGGACTACCACCTCCACAAAGAGATGTGATACCTTTTTCATCACCGAAACACATGGATGATATATATATATATATATATATATATGAATATATTATGAAGTTATATGGTATTTGTGATAATATTATTATTAGTTAAAGATAAAATATAACTTATCCTTCTTTCCATAATGATCATTGAAAAAGGGAAACGTTACTAATGCGTACATATGACCTACCATCTCTATTATTGTAACATAGTTTATTTTTAATAACCATATTTCTTGATTTTCTAAAAAGTAAAATTTAATTTAAAAATATGATAAATATATTATTATTATTATTATGGATAAGTTTATATAATGAACTCTCTGACCAAGGTCAGCACATCGAATCCATTTTGAAACAATGAACTGAATGTCCTCAAAACACCCAACATGGACTTAACTAATTAAGTATTTAAATATATAATTAGAAAGAAGTAAGAATATTGATTTAATTATAAAATATTAAATATATAAAATTTTCTAAATAAATAAAATAATTAATTTAATTTTATTATTATATAGGAGGCTCGAACGCATACAAAGTATGTCGTACCAGATGTAAGGGTTTATCATCTCTCTTTTACTTTTGTGAGAAATATACCATATTCAGAATTTATTTTTATTATGTGGTATATATACTAACAATAAATTTATATTATAAATATTTTCATGAAAATTATTTGGATTTAAAAACCCATATGATTTTCTACCTTTTATGAGGTTTTGATATAGAGATTACTAAATAAGTAAGGGAATTAGTCTCAATTTCCCTTCATTGAGGAATATTTTAATGTTATGCACATAGTTTATTTTATATGATGCATATAATAAAAATTTTCAATGTAATATTTTTAATACTACATATTTTATAGTATTTTACATTTAATATTTAATTATTTCACCCAAGGGGATTTGTATTTAAAGATACCAAGTGGTAAATAATTTCATAACTCAATTTCATTTCATTTGATTATATTGCTTATTAAAAGTATTAGATATCATAGGATTATGTGTGTAATGATTTTTTAGTATATTCTATTATATTACAACTTATTTTATATAAATTTATATTTGACAGACATAATCAATTAATATATTAATTCTCACTGCAATTTTGTGATCATTGTAAGGGGTTATCTTCTCAAATTGTTCTTCTTGGGACATATGTTATGTTATACATATATCTTATCTTATAAGGTGTATATACCTCCCTTTTACATATTATATCATGAAACTTCTTATGTTATTGATATTTAAAGTATCATTTGATGTTATTATTTCAATTGTCTTATGATGAAATAGTACCAAAATGGAAAAGGCTTTATTCCATAATCTCCTATTTAATCAGGATTGATTATGTTTGAATTTTAATTTAATAAAATTAATTTGATAATTATGTAATAAAACCTAATTATTTTTTTATTCTCTTCTTTTAATTTAGGAATTTTTTAAAAAATAGTTATATTTTTTTATCTCTTTTGTACATAAATGATTGAGAAAATGTTTTTAAGAAAATATTACTTTATTTATATATTCCGTTGAAAATAATCACTTATCCAAATGCATGTAATCTAAAAATGTTTAACTATTATTTTTAAAATTCATTTTAACCATAATAATTTTTGTAGTTTTTTTAATGGAATCTTCCTATAATTTTTTGATTAAGGAATTTTTTTACTTGTATCAAAAATGTGAAAGGAATATTTGTTTTAACTTAATCAGCATGAATAAAACTTTCCACCATCTTGTCCCCTCAATGTTTTAAAGATTATTGTTTTATGTTTAAAAGGTTATTTTAAAATAAAATGATTCTTTTAAGGTTTTACAGAGTTTTATATTTTAAATAAAAATTGTTTTTCAAAATAGAAAAGGTATTTTCATCATGAAATATTCCAAGTGATTTTTCAAAATTATTTTCCATATAAGATGAAATAATTTGATGTTACTCAAATTGGAATGGTTATTTTCTTCAAAAATATTTCAATTAGATTTTAATGGTATTTCAATTAATCAACACCAACATGACTTTTTTAGTTATACTATAATGGGGATATTTTGGAATGATACAATCCTCTTTATTTATCTAGACAGATTATGATTGTTTCACTATGATTTTCAATGAACCCAATCTTTTGAATAAGTTAATCTTGTTTCAAAAATATTTTCTTGGAACCCATTTCTTCTACATGGGATAGTCATGTTTTAAAAATAATAATGATTTTTCCTTCATGTTTTATGATGAAATACAAGGTCTATATACTTTATTCATGTTATGGTTCCTAGAAATTTTTTATGTTGAAGGTTGGATCCATTGTAAACTAAGGACAGGTGGTCACATTGTTAAAAAAGGATGGGAGGTTCTGTGATAAACCAAAAATGGGTGGTTCTGTGATAAACAAAGGATAGGTGGGTCCGTGATGGAACTCTAATTAATTATGTAATCTGGAGATGAAATTCAATCATAATATCTATTCCATTTTAAGTGTGACATGAAAATAATGTTTTTATATACCAATTTGTTTTATTTGTACTAATTATTAGAATATTTACTTGGATCAAAATAGACACAACATGGATCATGATTAATTGACTTTCATGAATCTGGCCTTTGTTAACACCTTTTGCATTATGAAATATTTATTTATCCATGTTTTATGGGAATAACTTCTCTTATATTATTCTCATTACCTTTTATTATTTCATCAAATCCTTATACTCATCATATTTTCTCTGGTGACATTCAACTGTTAATACTTATGCTTATACTTATTGAGAATTTTATCTCACCATTATTATTTTTCCTTTTCCCCATGATATTAATAATAATATTGAATGAATTATTTCTATAAGGGATTTTATATGATGATGATGACAAATAAGAAAATTTGGGGTAAGTGGCATAAATGCACATTTAAATACATGGGTATTGCTGATGTTATAATTTTTCCTAATTCTATAAAAAACTTAACATAAATAGTCCTTGGGTACATAAGTGATTTGATATTTTATTTTTTATTTTTTATTTTTATGGAAAACATTATTCACCTTCATTAGTATCAAAAATAGAAATGAAAGTTTATTATTTTAACACCAAAACTAGGAGTGCAGGTTCGAGGTGGTTATAGTTGGTTTTAGAGGAACGGTTTATATAGCTTTGAAGATTATGATGTTTTCATGTGATTTTATCATAAGATTTAAGGATACCATCATAGGATTATGTTTTTATCGTTTATTATAAGTTTAAAGGTATTGATAAAATTTAGGTTTTATTTTACTTATGATGATTATGGTTGTTTTTAAGGATGTTCATCAAATTTCTAAGAAAATTTTAATGATATAATTTGATGAAAAAAGGACAACCAAGATTATGGGTGGAAACTGAACACATATATTGGGGAATCACAACTTGAACCCACAATTGATGGGTTATAAGGGATAACCACCCACCAACAGCCTATGTAATGTCCTAGTTAGTATGAAATCATTATTTTTAACTTAATTTATTTAAAGATAATGATAATGATAATTTTAAGAAAATATGTTTTATGATATTGATAACCACGGGATTGAAAGGTGATTTGGTAATAATTAGATTAATGTTATTTTTGATGAGAATCATTATAATTTTGGGAAATATCATGCCATGTGCTAAACATTCTGGTTTTGGATAATTTATAAATACAATAATAATAGTTTGTTATCCATTTCATGGTTATGTGATCTATTTGAATATTATTTAAGTTCATTAGTAATGAAAACAAATTCGTATTTAATACCCATTTTTTGGATAAATATATTAAATTATGGTGAAAATTGGTTAAAGGATGAAATTATTCTCATCAAGTAAGTATATTTTCGTATACTCTAAATCTAGATGGTAAATAAATTCATAAACTATAAGAAAAGGATCATGAATTTTTTTCCCTATTTCCATAATTTATGATGATATCAATGATATTTTTCACACCTCATTGGTTTATGGTTTTTTTGTTCAATTTCTCATTATCATTCTACTTCTTATGATCTATGATCTCTATCACTCTTCATAATTGTTTAGGACTTACACTTTTATTCAATGTTTATATATTCACTTACCACTAATGATTTCGTATAATTAACATAGTAATTAATTATTATAGATGATCATTATACTTCCATTTCTCTCTTATTCAGATGATGTTTGGTTAACCCTTTTTATAATGTGTTTTTTAAAAAAATTGTTTTCAAAACTCTAACACTTAATTATCAAGATCAAGTTAAAATAATGAGGAAAAAATTATTAAATGGTAGATAATGTTACAAAATGAGTTTGAAAAAGGTAATCCATGTTCTATAGAAAATTATACATGCAACAATGAAGATAAAGACCCCAAAAAATATATTTCTTTAAATAACTTAAGGTACATGAAACCATAAGTATAACTAAATCGTAATATAGTACACCTAGCTATTAAATTGGTGGGTTTTGATATGAATAAGTAAATAATAAAAATGATATGGTTTAAAAATATATAAAATAAATTGAGTGGTTATTTATTTATTTTAATATAAAATAAGAAACATTTGAAAAAAAGAAATATTTTCTGAAAAATTGAATTTCTTCTAAAAGGCGGTTTCATCACGCTTTTCACAAACACTTTATAATTAGTTTATAAGAATTATAGAAAAATTATTTTATAAAATGAACTTAATTGTTTACATTTTTATATTAAATTTATCTTAGGGTAAATTTTTAGTATTTTTTAGAAAATATTGATTTTTTTAATGAATAGTGAAAAATATCGATTTTTGTTAAGATGTAATTTCTTTTCAATAAATTAAGTAATTTAAAATTTTCATAATAATTTTATTATTATTTAAATTAAAATAATAATAATATATATAATTTTAATCCAGTTAAATAATTTTTTATCAGATTTATGTTGTATTTTATTATAAGTTTATTTTCAGGATTGAAAAAGGGCTTTTTCTAAAACCTGTTATAAAGTGCATAATATTTATTTGTTTTAATTTATTAAAACAACCCTTAATGAGGAACGAGTTAAAATAAATTTATATAGTATATATCTATAAATATGAATTGAAAATCATTCAATGATTGTAACATCCCAAGTAAGTAATGTATAATAGATATAGTTATCTATCTCTATTTATGAATTAGATAGTGTTTTAGAGGCTTAAAATGAGAATAAATCCAACCTTAAGCATGAAATACTCTAATATTTTTAAAAGATTGTTTTACCGCCGTTTGATGGCGAACCATTTTTAAATCTATATTTTGACAATTTAATTTGCTATATTTGTCAAAATAAACTTATTCATTATGATTGGGACATTGAAATTTACTTTGGATAAATTTATGGTATTTTTTTGATAATGTTCATTTTTTAATGAATAATGAAAAATGTTGTATTTTAATTCAAAACCCCTTTTTAATATAATTTATTTATATGGTTAGATTATCTTTTTCATTGGTTTTAAAGTGTACATAGAATATATTTTTAATATTTAATCCAATAGTGGTCGTTGGAATTAATTTCACTTTGAAATTGGACTTAAACTAGTGTCAATCTTTTGATACGTATTGTTTCATAAAAACACCCTATTTGCTATGACAGCGGGAATTAATTATTAAATTAATTAATGTAACTTATATGTTTTGAATTTTGTAAAATAGAAATAATTTTTTAATACAGAATATCAAATATATCTTAGGGTCATGTTTTGGTATTTTTCTGAAAAAATTCAATTTTTGATGAATAGTGAAACCACTAAGTGGTACTTAAAAAAACTGATTTTTCTATTAAATGAAAATTTACCACCTCTGTGTTTTGAATTTCAAAAATCTGACATAAATGGTTGTCATTAAGAAGTAAAATGTGGTTCAATGGGATTAAAATAATTTTTTGGTGAATAGTAACTTTTATGTTTTTAATCGGGATTAGAGGTTATTAGTGTAATTTAAGGTAAGAATAATGTTTTAATAATATGAAATGACCTAGACACATGTCCTACCCTTATTGGATGTGTCATGCCCGACCAAAAAAATCCATGGGTCAACTTGGGGACCCCATGGAGCCACTTTGGAAGGAAAATGACATCAATATCTTTTTATTTAATGTCAAAGTAAAAATGTCACAAACATGCGTTATTTTACTAAAACAATTTTTACATGGGGTTATACAATTCAGAGTTTTGACTATAAATAGTAATTGGAAAGCTAATAAGATTTCCTAAATCATAGTAGTTTTTTATAATTTTTAGACATTAAATAAATTATGATATTTATGACACCATGATGATGTAGCGATTACCTCATTATTTAAAATTTAAATAAAATGAAAATATAATGTCAAATATAAGACCTACACTTGTCAAAAACCTATTTTATGGGTGGATTTCGAACCCTTATCACCTTATCCTCAAAATTTTTAATTGTGGGACCTTTGTTATCCGAAAATCAATTTATAACAAAGTATCTTCTCTTAACTTTCCAAGAGTGCCCCTCCTCTCCTCTTATAAAAGGCCCCCACCTCTACCACCTTACCCACACTTCCAAAGCCTTTGGCTCGGCCAAACCCTGCCCATTTTTTCTCTCCACATCCCTCTATAACTCTTAGAAGCCTCAATTTGGGCACAAGTCTTCCCAAGGAAGCTTTTGAGCTAAAATCAAAAAGAGTTATCCGTTTTAAAGGTAGTGTCTTCTCTTGTGTTCTTATGTTTTATTTTGCTTCTCCAACCCCCTAAACTCTTTTTATTCATTTCTTTTGTAACAACAAAAGTATCTTCCATATTCTAGGATGTTTTTATAAGAATTATTCGAGCTACATTTACACACACCTACATCTAATGGTTAAAGAACATACTGTTTCCGTGGATGGCGAATTTCTGCCTCACGAAACGATGATTGTTCAATATTATTTTAACACTTTCAAAGGTGGCCATTTAGATGACAATATATTTATATATGATATATAATATATTTATGTTTTACTTAATCTTCTTTATTTTTCATTTATGGCATACCTTTATGGTTTCCATTATGGGTAAACGTGATATCTTCATTTTATGAAGTGCGGACTACCGCCCCCTCAAAGTGATTTGATTCGTTAATGCCATATGTGGGATGTATAAAGGATGTAATTAATGATTTTATATATGATATTATAATGGAATTATAATATACCTTTATATCATTATGATTCCATTCCATAAAATATGAAATATAGATGAAAGTAGTGTTCATGCGTACGTACGACTTACCGTCTCCATGAACGGTGCATTTCATTTCTTAACTCTAAACGTTATGTAATATTATAAATGCATGTATATACTGGATATATATGATATCTAAATCATGATTATAACTCTGGATATAATGGATACATGAACAACTTGTAATTATAAAGAGTTTATTTTTTTGACTCAAGTACCAATGATCGTTAAAACGACCGTTATTAACTTAAATAATTACATAGTGTTCATGACATGGTAATAAGTGATATAAAAGGAATAATGAACTTAAAAAATGTTCTTAAGAAAGTAGAAATTAACTCAAGTTTATTATTCAGGAGGTTAAAGAATGATCGAGTCAAGTCGGACCCGAGGTATGGGACTTCATCTCAATATCCATTCATTGAGGCATATTTTTGTTTTATACACAACCTTCTTTTATACGGTGTATAAACCCCTTTAAATTTTACATTTATCCGAAAGGAATATTTTTTATTCAAATTGTTTTACTAAACAACAAAAGGGAATTTTTTTTTTCGTACGTATGCGGCGACAACGACTTCTCCGCCACGGTGACCATTATTTGAGTTTCAGATTCCTCTACAAGCCATACCTTTTTTTTAAATGAAAAATAAATATGATGTTTTACTTTTCTTTTATTTTGGTATTGAAAACGATTTTCATAATTTTTTTATATCAATGTGTTGTATTGATATCTTGTGATTGAAAAGTGGAAATGTTATGTTTCCTTTATGCATGTTTTATGTGATACGATTATGTTATGGTTCTTGGGAATTATTATAAAGACGGCTGGTTCTGTGATAAACTAAGGGCGGGTGAGCCCGATATAGCTCTCCAATGCATTGGGTAACGTGAAGGAGTTAAACGTTGAGGTTTCTCTGAAGAGATTTAGGGAATATACCGTGATGGGTATTCCAAACTTAACCAAGAGGGTTACTCCCTACGTAAGAATGTTATGAATGCCTCAAGTTACATTTATGTCCTGTGATTTTTATGTTTTATTGATGATTTGATGAGGTATGTTAACGTGCTTATGTTTTATGAGTAAAGTATGATTTTGTACATGGACTAATGTTTTCATTTCATGCTTTTATATCCCTCACTGAGATTTTTATGCTCATCCCATGTTTTTGAAATGTTTTTCACAGGTCAAGGGAAAGGTACATGATGTGATGATAGTTTCAAGGAAGTGTCAAGAAAGAATCCATGTTTTTATTAAATATGTTTCCGTTGATGGGAAAAATGAGTACTATATTATATGTAACCACTTTGTTTAAATGTGGAATGTAATGCATGTTTTATGATCTAATTCTCTAAAACTCTAAACCTGAAAAGATCCTTAACGTGTATTCTTGAAATAACTCAACATTAAGTAATGTTTAAGGCTGACGCCTTATAGTTGGTATCAGAGGTGGGTTTAGATAACTTTAGGAGTTATAATTCTATTAAATGATTATCCAAAAAATATTTTTTTATGGTCAAATTGAAATGATATAGAATTTGAAGATTACCATGTTGCTTCATCTAAGACATGTTTGTTCAGAATGGTTTTCCGTAGAGGAAACAGAACAGCTTTTCTGGGAAGGCATGTAGAGGGAAATGACCTTTCAAATCAGTATCCTAAGATGGTCATAATCAGAACTAAATAGTTTGTTGCAGTGATGGCTCAGTTGACTCAGGTGAAAAATTTTGGTTGTTTTCATGGATGATATTTTGGTGTTTTCTAAAAGTAAAGAGGAGCATGAAAGACATTTAAGGGTTATTTTAAAAACCTTAAAAGAAAATAAATAGTATGGGAAATTCAGCAAGTGTGAGTTTTAGTTGCAAAAAATTTCTTTCCTTGGTCATATTGTTTCTAAAGATGGGATAACTGTTGATCCTACAAAAAAAAGGTTGTTGAAGAATGGCCAAGACCCACAAATGTAACAGAGATTTGTAGTTTCCTTGGTTTGGAAGGCTATTACCGAAGGTTTGTTAGAAAATTTTCACGGTTATCTAGTCTAATGACTAAGCTAACTCGGAAGGGTGTTAAGTTTATCTGGATAAAAGAATGTAATGATTGTTTTCAGGAATTGAAAAGAAGATTGGTGAATACTGTAGTTTTGGCACTACCTTCCAGGAATGGAGAGTTTGTTGTCTACAGTAATGCTTCATTGAAAGGACTTGGTTGCGTCCTAATTTAGAATGATCAGGTAATTGCTTATGCTTCATTTCAGTTGAAAACTCATGAGGTAAATTATCCTACCCATGATTTGGAATTAGCTGCTGTTGTTTTCGCTTTAAATTTTTGGACGCATCATTTTTATGGAGTAAAGTGTGAAATATATACCGATCAAAAATGTTTAAAGTATATATTCACTCAAAAAGAATTGAACATGAGATAGAGGAGATGGCTATAATTAATCAAGGATTATGATTGTACAATTCATTACCATCCGGGAAAAGAAAATAAAGTGGCTATGCTTTGAGTCAAAAAATTAATACTTCATTAGCAATGTTGCATTTGGAACGTGATCCTTTGGTTAAGGATTTGATGAAATTTGGCATAGAAGTTGTTGGTGGAGGGTGTTCTTCTGTTTTGTTTCAGGTATCAGTGAAATCTTCTCTATCAGACAGAATAAAGCAAGCACAGAAGAAATACAGTGAGTTTCAGAAAAAGGTAGAGCTGGTTCAGAAGTGTAAGTTTCCTGAATTCAACATTGATAATGATTGTGTTTCGAAATTTGGTAAGAGATTGTGTGTGCCTTGTGATTCACAGTTGAAGAGAGAGTTGTTATGTTAAGCTCATAGTTCTCCGTTTTCAGTTCATCCTGGCAGTATTAAGATGTACAGAGATCTGCGGGAGTATTACTGGTGGGATGGAATGAAAAGAGATATTGCTGATTTTACTGTGAAGTGTTTGACTTGTCAACAGGTAAAAGAAGAGAGGAAGTTACTGAAAGTGATGCTTCATCCTTTACCAGCACCAGAGTGGAAATGGGAGAATATATCCATGGACTTCGTTGTGGGATTTCCAAAGACACCTCGAGGTAATAATGCAATCTGGGTTATTGTTGATCGCTTGACTAAATATGCTCATTTCCTTGCTATATGAGATACTTTTTCCCTAGATCAACTTTATCGATTGTATCTTAAAGAGATAGTCAGGTTTCACAGAGTTACACTATCCATTTTATCTGATCGTGATCCCAAGTTCACTTCTTACTTTTGGAAGGGCCTTCCGAAGTCGTTGGGTATTGAATTAAATTTTAGTACAGCTTTTCATCCTCAATCAGATGAGAAGTCAGAACAAAAAATTCAGACTTTGGAAGATATGCTACGTGCTTGTTTGATTGATTATCAAGGAAGTTGGGACCAACATCTTTCTTTGGTTGAGTTTTCATATAATAACAGTTTTCATTCCAGTATACAGATGGCACCATTTGAGGCATTATATGTGAAGCGGTGTCGAACTCCAGCTTTCTGGGATGAAGTGGGTGAAAGGAAGTTGATGGGACCAGAATTAGTAGAAGAGATGGCAGAAAAATTTCAGTTTATTCAGAAACACATGAGAACAGATCAGAGTAGGAAGAAGAGTTATGCGGATAACCGGAGGAAGGATCTATCTTTTGAGGTAGGTGATCATGTTTTTCTCAAAGTCTCACCATTGAAAAGTGTGATGTGATTTGGTAAGAAAGGAAATCTGAGTCCAAGGTTCATTGGACCATATGAAATTTTGGAGAGAGTTGGATCAATTGCTTACCGAGTGGCTTTACCTCCGAGTTTGTCTCAGGTACACAATTTTTTTCATGTTTTGATGTTGAGAAAGTATATGCCAGATCCATCTCACGTTTTGAGCCCATAGGTAGTTCAGTTGGAAGAGAATATCTCTTATGAAGAACAACCAGTCTAGATTCTTGACCGAAGGGAGAAAGTGTTGCGAAATAAGGTAATTCACCAGGTAATGGTTTTTTGGAAAAACCATATGGTTGAAGAGGCAACGTGGGAATCTGAAAATGCTATGATGGATAAATACCCCCACTAATTCAATATGTAAATAAATTGCGGGGATGAAATTTTCTAAAGTGGGGAAGGATGTAACATACCAATTAAGTAATGAATAATATATATAGTTATATATCCCTATTTATGAATTAGATAGTGTTTTAGAGGCTTAAAATGAGAATAAATCCAACCATAAGCATGAAATACTCTAATATTTTAAAAGATTGTTTTACAACCTTTTGATGGAGAACCATTTCTAAATCTACCTTTTGACAATTTAATAAGATATATTTGTCAAAATAAACTTATTCTTTATGATTGGGACATTGAAATTTACTTTGGATAAATTTCTGGTATTTTTTTTTGATAATGATCATTTTTTTAATGAGTAGTGAAAAATGTTGTATTTTAATTCAAAACCTCTTTTTAATCTAATTTATTTATATGGTTAGTTTATATCTTTAATTGGTTTTAAAGTGTACATAGAATATAATTTTACCATTTAATCCAATAGTGGTTGTTCGAATTAATTTCACTTTGAAATTGGACTTAAACCAGTGTCAATATTTTGATACTTATTGTTTCATAAAAACACGCTATTTGCTCTGACAGCGGGAATTAATTATTAAATTAATTAATGTAACTTATATGTTTTGAATTTTGTAAAATAGACATCATTTTTTAATTCGGAATATCAAATATATCTTAGGGTGAAGTTTTGGTATTTTTCTAAAAAACTTCAATTTTTGATGAATAGTGAAACCACTAAGTGGTACTTAAAAAAACTGATTTTTCGTTTAAATGAAATTTTACCACCTCTGTGTTTTGAATTTAAAAAATCCGACATACATGGTTGTCATTAAGAAGTAAAATGTGGTTCAATGGGATTAAAATAATTTTTTGGTGAATAGTAACTTTTATGTTTTTAATCACGAATAGAGGTTATTAGTGTAATTTAAGGTAAGAATAATGTTTTAATAATATGAAATGACCTAGACACATGTCCTACCCTTATTGGAAGTTTCATGGACGACCAATACAATCCATGGGTTAACTTGGGGACCCCATGGAGCCACTTTGGAAGGAAAATGACATTAATATCTTTTTATTTAATGTTAAAGTAAAAATGTCACAAACATGCGTTATTTTACTAAAACAATTTTTACATGGGGTTAAAAAAGTCACATTTATGACTATAAATAGTAATTGGAAAGATAATAGGATTTCCTACATCATATTATTTTTTTAATAATTTTTAGAAATTAAATAAATTAAATTATTTACGACACCATGATGATGCAACGATTACCTCATTATTTAACAATTTAAATAAAATGAAAATATAATGTAAAATATAAGACCTACACTTGTAAAAATCCTATTAGATGGGTGTATTTCTAACCCTTATCACGTTATCCTCAAAATTTATAATTGTGGGACCTTTTTAATCCAAAAATCATTTTATAACAAAGTATCTTTTCTTAACTTTCCATGAGTGCCCCTCCTCTCCTCTTATAAAAGGCCCCCACCTCTACCACCTTACGCACACTTCCAAAGCCTTTGGCTCGGCCAACCCCTACCCATTTTGTCTCTACACATCCCTATATAACTCTTAGAAGCCTCACTTTGGGCATAAGTCTTCCCAAGGAAGCTTTTGAGCTCAAATCAAAAAGAGTTATCCGTTTTAAAGGTAATGTCTTCTCTTGTGTTCTTATGTTTTATTTTGCTTCTCCAACCCCCTAAACTCTTTTTATTCATTTATTTTTTAACAACACCAGTATCTTCCATAAACTAGGATGTTTTTATAAGAATTATTCGAGCTACATTTACACACACCTACATGTAATGGTTAAAGAACATACCGTTTCCGTGGATGGCGAATTTCTGCCTCACGAAACAATTATTGTTCAATATTCTTTTAACACCTTCAAAGGTGTCCATTTAGATGAAAATATATTTATATATGATACATAATATGTTTATGTTTTACTTAAGCTTCTGTATTTTTCATTTATGGAATACCTTTATGGTTTCCATTATGGGTAAACGCGATATCTTCATTTTAGGAAGTGCGGACTACCTCCCCCTCAAAGTGATTTGATTCGTTAATGCCATATGTGGGACATATAAAGGATGTAATTAATGATTTTATATATGATATTATACTGGAATTATAATATACCTTTATATCATTATGATTCCATTCCATAAAATTTGAAATAGAAATGAAAGTAGCGTTCATGCGTACGTACGGCTTACCGTCTCCATGAACGGTGCATTTCATTTCTTACCTCTAAACGTTATGTAATATTATAAATGTATGTATATACTGGATATATATGATATATATATGATATCTACATCATGATTATAACTCTGGATATAATGGATACATGAACAACGTGTAATTATAATGAGTTTATTTTTTTGACTCAAGTACCAATGATCGTTAAAACGACCGTTATTAACTTAAATAATTAAATAGTGTTCATAACATGGTAATAAGTGATATAAAAGGAATAATGAACTTGAAAAAGGTTCTTGAGCAGGTATAAATTAACTCATGTTTATTATTCCGGAGGTTAAATAATGATTGAGTCAAGTCGGACCCGAGGTATGGGACTTCGTCTCAATCTCCATTCGTTGAGGCATATTTTTTTTATACACAACCTTCTTTTATACGGTGTATAAACCCATTTGAATTTTGAGTTTATCCAAAAGGAATATTTTTTATACAATGAGTTTTACTAAACGACAAAAGGGAATGTTTTTGTCGTATGTATGTGGAGACAACGACTTCTCCGCCACCGTGACCATTATTTGAGTTTCAGATTCCTCTACAAGACATACCTTTTTTTAAATGAAAAATAAATACGATGTTTTAAATTTCTTTTATTTTGGTATTGAAAACGGTTCTCATAATGTTTTTATATCAATGTGTTGTATTAATATCTTGTGATTGAAAAGTTGAAATGTTATGTTTCCTTTATGCATGTTTTATGTGATACGATTATGTTATAGTTCTTGGGCATTATTATGAAGACGGGTGGTTCCGTGATAAACTAAGTGCGGGTGATCCCGATATAGCTCTCCAATGCATTGAGTAATGTGAAGGGGTTAAACATTGAGGTTTCTCGAAATATATTTAGGGAATATACTATGATGGGTATTCAAAACGTAACCAAGAGGGTTACTCCCTACGTAAGAATGTTATGAATGCCTCACGTTACCTTTATGTCTTGTGATTTTTATTTTTTATTCATGATTTGATGAGGTATGTTAACGTGCTTATGTTTTATGAGTAAAGTATGATTTCGTACATGGACTAATGTTTTCATTTCGTGCTTTTATATCCCTTACTGAGCTTTTTATGCTCATCCCAAGTTTTTGAAATTTTTTTCACAGGTCAAGGGAAAGGTACATGATGTGATGATAGTTTCAAGGAAGTGTAAAGAAAGAATTCATGTTTTTTTAAATATGATTCCGTTGATGGGAAAAATGAGTACTATATTTTATGTAACCACTTTGTTTAAATGTGGAATGTAATGCATGTTTTATGATCTAATTATCTAAAACTCTAAACTTGAAAAGATCTTTAACGTGTATTCTTGAAATAACTCAACATTAAGTAATGTTTAAGGCTGGGGCCTTATAATGATAACCACTAGTCATAGAGTTAATAAAAAATTAAAATTATCGTGAAAAATACACTGCTTGAGAACCCTTTTTAATCATATCTGTTAGTTTAAATTTAAATTAAATTATTCAACTTATGTGAATTTATTTTTTTAAAATAGATTAAATATTTTTAATCATCATAAATTATATTATCTAATAATTTAATATTAATTTTTTAACATAATTAATAATGAAAGTAGTAAAAATATTTTACCAAAATTAAGTTAAAAACAAATTTTATGGGGGGTTAAACTAAAAATTATAAGGGTTTAACAATGACCTGAAAACGTTTATAAAATCTATTTTACAAATAAATTTAAACCCTATAATTTATAAGGTTTATAATGGCCCAGTTTGGATCCTTTTGGAATGTGAGAAACAAGGGTTCACATTTTTATTTCCAAACAATTACAAGTTTTCCACTCACCTCATTATAAAAGCCAAACCCCTCTCATTTTCTATTCACATATTAAAAGAAGCTTTAATAAAAACCTACCAAAAAAATATATTTATATAGTCCATACCAAAATCAAATATATATTTTTTATAAATCCATCCAAATTATTCTTTTGGTGCTAACCTAACGAGGTTTTCTAAAGAAGAGGTATCGTTATTAACTATGAATTTTAATTATATGTTTTCTTAAAAAACATTAAAATATTATCCAATTATTCTCATATAACAAAAAAGTATCTCCCATATAATTATAGGTTATTATTTTAATTTAATAACTTTAATAAAACTATTATTCCATGAATTGGGATATGAAATCACCATTCATGTTTACGGTGGACTACCACCTCATGAACTGATGTCATCATCACCTCTCATGGATTGTTATAATGATGAATTAAAAGTATATATATGATATTTTTTTAAAATTTATAATTTTGGAGTTGTCATATCACATATACCAACATAATTTCTATTCTGTGGGGGATACAATAACGTCTCCCATGTGTAAGGCAGACTACCGCCTCACGAGGCGATGTGAATCGTTTTTCACTAATTATTTACATGGTAGGTAATGAAGATAATTTTAATAAATATATTTTATATAAACAAAATATGTTTTATATTATTGAAATAATTTCCATTTTAGAAATATAATATATCATTTTTTTCACTGAAAAATGATAACATTGTCTGTGCGTACGTGCGGACTACCGCCTCCATGAAGCGATGCTATTATTTTTTTCATCACCAAAACACAGGGATGATATATAATAATATTTAATGAATTGATATGGTATTTATAACATGATTATAATCCTATAAAGAGAAAATATTACTTTCCTTATTTCCATAATGAACATTGAAAAATTAAAACGTTACTCATGCGTACATGCATCCTACCATCTCCAGGATTGTAATGTAGTTCATTTTTTTAAAAAATATTTTTTGATTTGTTTTAAAAGTATAATTATTGTATAAATATTAAAATTATTTCATTATTATTATTATTGATATGTTTAAAAAATTTCCACTTTGACCATCGTCAACACACCAAAGCAATTTCTAAACAACGAACCACATGTCATCAAAACACTCGACATGGACTTAACTGATTAAGAATTTAAATATATCATTAGAAAGAAATAAAATAATTGTGTGAAGTATATGGTCTTAATCATGTAAAATTTTCTTAATAAATAAAACAATTAATATAATATTGTTATATAGGAGGGTCGAACAAGTGTGAGGAAAGTAAGACTAGAGGTAAGGGTTTCTCATCTCATTTTTACTTATGTGAGACATATGTCGTATTTGACACTACTTTTTTCTTTGGTTATATAATAACCATTAATTTATATCATTAATATTTTAATTTTATTAATAAGTATTTAAAAAAATATATTAGGATCTCCCTTTTATGAGGTTTTTATCCAGATATTACAAAAGTAGTAAAGGACTTCATCTCAATTTACCTTCATTGAGGCATATTTTATTATTATGCACCAAGTTTATTTTATATTGTGTATATAATTCCCATTTTACATGTAATTTAATGAATAATACATATTTTAAGGTATTTTATTTATCAATTTATATATTTTAATTCATGAGGATTTTACTAGAATGTTACCGAGTGGTAAAAAATTTCATAACTCAATTTACTTCCATTGGGTTATATTACTTCTTAATTATATTTGATATTTTAAGATTATGTGTCTAATGAATTTTGATTATATTTTATTTAAAACCCTCTTATTTTATGTTTATTTACATTTTATATGCATAATTTATTCATCTATTAATTCTCATATCAATATTATGATCATTGTAATGGGTTTTCATCTCAAATTGTCTTCTCTGGGACATATGTTTTTTATACACCTATATTATTTTATAGAGTGTATCAACTACCCCATTTAAATTTTATACTCTGAAATCCTTTTGTTCATGATATTAAAATTATAATTTTATTTTATTCTTTCATGGGGCTTATGATTGAATAGTACCAAAGAGGCAAATGATTTATGTTATAATATACTTTTTAATCAAAATTGTTTGTGATTGAATTTATATTAAAACAAATTAGTTCATAATTCTCTAAAAAATACCTTTAATTTTTTATTCTACTATAGTTATTCATAATTATTTCAAATAATAGAACCCCTTTTACCATCTTTAGTTATCAAAATGTATCGAGAATTTTTTTATGAAAATTCTAATTTATATCTTTTCTTGGTCGAAAATACTCGTTCTTCAAAATCTATGTTTTCTAAAAATGTTTTCAATTTTTTTTACTTTGACTATTTAATGTTCTCTTTACCCATAATGGGTTTTTTAAATTTTTTTAAAAGGATTCTTCCAATCATTTTCCACATGAGGCACTTTTTTCCTTTTACCAAAAATGTGGAGGGAATATTTTTTAATGTACTCACTAGGAATATAATTTTACTCCATCATGACCAATAAATATTTTAAAGATTTTTTTCTGTCTCAAAGTTTATTTTCAATGAAAGAATGTATTTTAATTTTTTGGATAGATTTATATTTTTAATAAGTGTTTTTAAAATTTAAAATGTGTTTTCCTCACGAAATGTTCCAAGTGATATTTTAAAAGAATTTTCCATTTAAGATGATATCATTTGTTGTTAATAAAATTGAAAAGGGTATTTTAATAAATACTATTTTAATAATGTTTTAATGGAATTTATTTTCATCAAAATCAACAAACCTTGTTGTTAGTTATGCTCTAATGGGAATATTTTAAAATGATACTATCCTGTTTCTTTCTCTGGATGCGTTATTATTGTTTCAAATATATTGTAAAGGAACCCATTATTTTCCAAGGGTTAATCATGCTTCAAAGAGACTATCATAAAACCCATTTATTTTCCATGGGATAATCATGTTTTGAAAAGAATAATGGGGTTTTCTATGACTTTTAGGAAAAAATGTAAGATATATTTACTTTATTCATATTATGATTCCTAGAAACATTTATATTGATGAGTGGGTATGTTAAAAAATATTAGATTATTGTTACATTATTAACTAAGGTTGGATGGTTCCATGATAAAATATGGATGAGTGGTTTTATGACAAATTAAGGATGGTTGTGTCCATGACATCTCTTCAATGAATTGGGTACTTTAGAGTTCGAAGTAATCCATATTGGTTATTCTAATTGTATGAGTAAAATAAATATAATTTTAAAACATACAAGTATGTTTTCTTTATAATTGTTATAGGTTTTAAACATTTACTTTGATCAATATTGTCATTACATGACTCATGATTTATTGAATCCAAACACTGTTAAAACTTTACACAATAAAAAATATTTATTGATACAGTTTTTATGGGTATGAGTAATCTTATTTTATTCTCAACCACTTTTATTATGTTATTATGTAATTATGATCATCATATTCTAACTGATGACATTCAATTGTTACTTCTTATGTTTACCCTTACTATGCATTTGAGATTAATATTATTCTAATTCCTTTTCCCCAGGATATCAAGAATGATGTTGAATGAATTATTTCTAGAATTGTTTGATATGGATGATGATGATAAATAATAAAATATCAGGTAAGTGAGAGAAATGACCGTTTAAACACATGGGTATTTATCATGTAAAATCTTGTTCTAATTATCTAAAACTCTAAACCTAAATGGTCCATGGGTATATAAGTGATCCTATTTTTCCATTTGATATTATATGTTTTGGATTGTGAAAATTTTGTCACCTTCATCAATATCAAATGCATAAATGTAAATGTTATGAATTTATCAACGGATCCAAGAGTGGAGATTCAGGGCTGTTATATAGTCAATCATGGATCTCAGTGTAATATAGTAAAGAAACACTACCTACACCACTGGGGATGGAGTGGAAATGTACTATAGAGTAGCCTGATCAATTTGTGGTCCCACTAAATATTTTTATGGTGGAATCTTAAATAATAGAAGGAACATTTGGAATATAAACAGATCCTACCCAATTTATGGGATCACACAAGGTTTCTCCCAGGAATATTCCCACAACCCAATTTATACCCTTCCTAGTACTATCCCTAGCCTCAATCCCTAAACATGATTTATAGTCATAATATATATATATATATACACACACTAACACAACAACAATCATAGTTAAAATAATTAATTCTATTAAGAATATATCATAACAACATCACCACATAAATATTTCACACAAGAGAAATTATCCCCAATAGATAGAATGGATAAGGAATTTAATTAAGGAACTACTATGCATAAAAAACATGTATATATACATGGTATGTTAACATACTATTTCCTCTAGAAATTAGGATGACTTTGTTTGTTTAAGGTTCAAACATTCCAAGTGGTTTCTAACGGGTTTGTTCGTAGAACCAGAAACATCCAATGATCCCATATCCATTTGGACCTACTTTCCAAAGTTAGGTGCTCATTAGTTGTGAACCAATGAGGCTTAAGAATCGTCATTGGTCGAGAGGATGGGAGATCGGAATCATCGCACCTTTTTGTGGGGAATTATTGTCTACTTTGGGACTCTCTTTCTAGATTTGAGTTATATTTGTGAATCCTTATTTCACTACCAAGTATGAAAATGATCTTTCCTTTAGATCTGACAATCAATAATTAGTATCAATAAGATTTATAGAATATTTTATATGTATTTGAGGTTATTCATTGATAGAGAATCATCTTTATTTGTTAGAGATTCTTAGTCAATGGTATCCTTTGACACATTATATAGAAATATCTTGGTCATTATGATAACCATACTAGTTTTAAAGAAACTCAGCGGGGCACTTGAAGTTTATTTTCATTCAGAAGCACGTAGATTATTTTAGAGTTGGGATCGTACCCGCATATGGGCTACATATGTATCCTTTTTTTAGAAAAGGAATCAGAACCCACATAGTACGAGTAGATAAGTATGAGGTTTATGCATGATTGATGGCTCAATGAAATATGTCATAATTAATTTTACACTCTAAGCTCACGTGCATCATGCTCAGTGTGAGAAACAAGAGTTTTTTGTAAAACCAGACAATTGTGCCATGAAAGATGAAATTATAAGAAATGATGTGTGTCCAGTATATGTATGACTTCCCAGATAGATGAAGATTAGGATTTACTTCAGAGAAGAAACCCAGGGAAAAGGTCCATAAAGGTATATGTGATTTATGGAGCTTTGAATACATAACTTAGGACTTAATCCTTTGAAGGATGCCCAAATTAGAGAGGACATATGATTGGGTTTTCCTCCTGAGAAGGAATCCCAAATCAAAAAGTAAATTAATATTGGTTAAGAGAAATTATGACTGGGGCTTATTCTTTAAAAGGTGGCCCAGGTTAAAGGGAATTATAACTGGGGCTTACTCTTAAAAGGGAAGCCCATGTTAATAGAATTTGGATTTTTGGAACTTAGGGCTTACTCCTCAAGAGGATGCCCATATTAAAAAAATTATGGTTGGGGATTACTACTAAAAACGATGCCCAAAATTAAGGGAAATTGAAGACTGGGGCTTACTCCTGAAAAGGAGGCCCAGGTTAAGGGAGTTGGGGCTTACTCCTAAGGAGGATGCCCGGATCTGGGATTTTCGAGATTGGGACTTACTCCTGAGAAGGAGGCCCAAGTTAAAGATCCTCTCATCTTTAAAGGATTAGGTTTAATGAATGAAATATCTGACCTTAGTGACATAAAGATATGTAAATCACTAGGTTCTGAGAAATGTTACACAGAATTCCTTTCAGATAAGGAATCCAACAAAGGAACCGTGTCATAAATGACTTTAAAGAGTATTCTGAAAGCTAAATTTTGAATAGGAGAGGTGGATTTGAATAAATCAAATGAATAGGAAGGAGGGCCCCCCAAAAAGAGAGGGGCGTGCAAGTCCTGGTTGCACAAGTATACTTGCGCGACACATGGGTACTTGTGTGACAGTTAACCCTTAGAGTAATACTTGGGTGAGACTTGGCTCAGTCCCTTAGTACTATCCATAAATGCTTCCAAAAGAGTGGCACACAAGTTCTGTTGAAGGGATAAGGCGGCGTGCATGTGTGGCCATTTTCATTAAGGGCTAGCCACTTAGGCACGCATGTGTTGTTGAGTTTCAACACTTAGGCTTTGTTTCCCCTGTTTAGAGCTTCCATTCAAGGTAATAAATTACCATAGAAATGTTCGGAAGACTTCCAGAAGAGACTAGGGCGCCGAGAGATCGAATCTGAATTTTGGAATTTTTCCATCTTGAAATGGGGGGCCCACATGGGGTATTTATAGGATACTGAATACCCTGGGAGAGAATAAAAAAAGGGGTGCAAGTCACCTGTGCGACCATTAGGTGACACGCAAGTACACTTGTTTGACCATGTTAACAGTTGCAAGACCCAAGTGGAAGGAAACCCTTCATCATGCCTTTGTCTATTTTTATGTTTCTACAAAGGATGAATCACTTTGGACTAAGGTATTTCCCTTTTTCAGTCATTTAAACTTCGTGATAGAAAGGAGCATAAAAAAAAGTCCCCCCTCATAGTTGGATATAGAGAGAAAAGAGGATTTGACTCTGAGGTGAGAGGAAACAAGAAATCTGGCAGTTTAAAGTCATGCATGTTGGACTATAAAAAGGATAATGTTTAAGGTCAAAATAGATTTGACCGAATGGATTAACATTGACTCAATTCCTTGATAATTTATCTAAAAACATATTACCATGTTCAAGTATGAGGGAAAATATGTAAACGATGACTTAAGAAATTTTGAATCTGAGGAATGATATGAAAAATGGCTAAAAGTCATTAGAGGAAGTAGTTCCCAAGAATGAAGTTACCACTATTTAACAAACCTATTAGGGGGTTGAATTATATAGTGCCACCTAAAAGCATTGGATGCATAGTCAAATAATAACATCTTTTGGATGACAGGTCCGTTATGTAGACTACATATGCAAGGCCGCCTAAGGGCACGTGCTACATAGTCCGGAAAAAGAACTCTCAGAAATTTACTTTTCTACTGCTAAAAATCTAGTGGAAGTTTATGTGGATTAAAATTTTACAATGCAAAGAGTTTGATGTATGGAGGGATGTACTTGAATATGCAGAAGACATTTCTAAACAAAATCATCTAAGAACTGGATGAATGTCACTCCTACCAAGGTCTGATCCAAATGTAGGGAAGGGAAATATAAACCATAGGCTTGAATACTTTCAGATCATGAAAAAGAGTATGAGACAAATATGTTAAGGATGGATATTTTTGCAGATCCCTACATATTTTCATTAAGATAAATAAGGACAAAATAGGTTTTCCTCACAATAATGAAGTTACCACTATTTGAAAAACTCGTTAGGGGGTTGAATTTTGTAGGGCCACCTAAGGGCATTGGATAAATAGTCAAATAATAACATCTTTTGGCTAACAAGTTTGTTATGTAGGCTGTTTATGAAAGGCAGCCTAAGGGCACGTGCTGTATAGTCAGGCAAAAGAACTCTCAGAAATTAAACATTTTGTGACCAGAAGTCAAGAAAAGGGTTATAGAGATCTGGAAGTATTTAAGGTTAGGATTATGACACATGTAAATGGGTATTTTCCTATGCATGAAAGAGATACATAGATCAATACTGACCATAATCATATTGTGGCTGGGTCCTGAATTGAAATGTTAGACTTCACTACGTATCCCATAAGGATAGGAATCAAGCCATACATAGTTCTTGAAATACAGTTTAATGTCATGTGGGATGAGAGTATAGGAAATATTAGTTTAAGGTCATAGAGCTCGGACCATAATAATGAATACACTGTGTGTGTTTTCACAGGGAATTTTCAGCCAGGGGACTGAAAGTGGAATTTGGGATTTGGCCCAAAGACTTGGGGCTAGATTTGAGGGATTCTTGAACGTTCATACGTATCCTATAAGTATGGGAATCAAGCCACATGTAGTTCTTGAAATACCCTTTTTACAGATTTAGTTTGTTCAAGTGAAGGGTGAAAGGGTACTTTAGTGCAATGATGGTTTGACCCAAGATATAAGGTTCATGCATTTCCATGTATGCACATAGTCTTTAGAAGATAACATGATCAAGGATCAATGTAAATAATTATTCCCTCTCAGGTGATGGTGTCAAAGAATGTTGTAGTTTATTGTCATACAGAACAGAAAGTGTGAATATTTTAACGTCATATAGCAAGGACGGTGGTGAACCAATGTAAAAAAGTATTGGTTCTGGGGATGATTCATAGATCAATATCATAAGGGATGGAGGTGAACCGATGTGAAGAGATTGGTTTTGGGCTTGAACCTCAGGAGGTTGCCTACGTACCCATACTAGAAGACAAGGATCAAAGTCCGCGTAGTTCAATTAAAGAATGAATTGGTGATCAATTTGTTCTTGAGGACAACGACCTAAAAAATGATGTCGAGACTCACACATGGTTAGAAACCCAGAGAGGGTGTTATAGTTGAAGTTTAGTCTAAGAACATGTGAGTCATACTCGGTGTAATAAACAAGAGGTAGAAACAAACTTAACGATTCACCGTTTAATGTCATGTAGGACATATGAAGGGACTATTTAGTTTAAAGTCTTGCAGTGAGGACTATTTGTGTTGTAGAGTTTATTGTCATGTAGCAGGGAAAAAATACAGTTTAATGTCATGTAGGACGTATTATAGGGACCCAATTTAATGTTATGTTGGACGTGAACACATTTTTTCATCTTGTTGGACAATAAGGGTGTTTTATAGTTTAGTGTCCTGTAGCTAAGGTGATGAGGAAAATACAGTATAATGTCATGTTGAATGAAAGGGGGACTGCGCAATTTAATGTCATGAAGTAAGGACAAAAAAGGACAGAGTTTAATTTCATGTTGGACGTATTAGGGAATTTTTCACAGTTTAACATCATGTTGGACGATGACATAGTTTAATGCCATGTTGGAAAATGGGTTATGTAGTTTAACGTCTTGCTGGATGTAAGAGACTTATGTACAGTTTAGTGTCATGTAGTTAGGACTACACAGTTTAACATCATGTTGGATGTAAGTTCAAATAGTTTAAGGTCATATGCATGGACCGTGGATGAGGCAGTTTAACGTCTTGTTGGATATAAGGGACTATGCAGTTTAAATTCTTGTAGCAAGGACAACATAGTTTAACGTCATGTTGGACGATATGGATGCAAACAGTTTAAGGTCATATGAATGGACCATGGATGGTGCAATTTAACATCTTGTCGGACGATGGATTATGTGTTACACAAAATACTTCTTCAGAAATCTAGCATTGGTTGGAGTAGTGATGAGTTATCCAACAAATTAGATTAAAGAATACGCTCTATTGGAGTAGAACTTATATATTGAATAAGGTCCTTCCCATTTTGGTTCCATCTTGGAAGGTTTCCTTCCTAGTATCATTGGAGTTTTAAGAACCAATACCCATTCTCTCGGAACGAATGAACGTAGAAGAACCTTTTTGTTGAAAGCTCGTGCTATTTGATTCTGATAGACTTACAAGTGGTGCAAGGTGCCCAATATTTTATCATATAATCATTCCAATCCATCGAATCACTTTGGAGATTGTTCATCTGTAGACTACTGATCACAAATGGATACTCTGAGCGAGGGTAATTGCACCTCAATGGGAAAGACTACTTTTGTTCCATATACCAATGAATATGGAGTTGACTGCATTGCAGTGCGGGTGGTGGTCCAATAAGACAATAAAGCATGAAAGAGTTTATCAGGCTTTGTTTTCTGATCTTTATCCACCATCTTTTGTAGAATGTTTGAAAGAGACTTGTTGAAAGATTCTATCTGGACATTTCCTGCTGCATGATACCGAGAAGAATGATTGGATTTGATGTTGTATTCTTGATACAACTTCCTTACCTCGGATGAACAGAAGTTGGTTCCATTTTCCGTCAATATGGTATAAGGGACACCAAATATGGTAATGATGTTAGACTTGATGAAGCTAACAACGCATTTAGAACTAACTTATTTGAGAGGTATTGCCTCTGCCCATTTGGAAAAGATGTCGGTAGCATTAAGAATGTAATTAAACTACTTGGATGTAGTGGACGCATAAGGTCCTACTACATCCATTCCCCATGTGGAAAATGGCCACGAGTATTTAGATATATGAAGCAACTATGGGGGTTGATGAATGACGTTGGCATGTACTTGGAAAGAATAAAACTTCTTAGTGAAATCAACGCAATCTTGTATCATTGAAGGCCAAAAGTATCCAAGCATTCAAATTTTATCAGATAGTCTATATCTAGACTGGTGGGCACCACAGACTCCTGAATGCACTTATTTCATGACAACCACTGTATCTTCACTGTCAATGCATCTGAAGAGAATTCCATCAAAACCTCTTTTGTAGATAATTTTCTCTAGGTGATCTGGGCTATCATAAAGATTGAAATTGACCACACGTCGCTAGATTTGTTCTTTCCCAGCTCTATCTGGTGGAAGTGTTCCATTTTGAATGTATTCCCTAATAGGTGTCATCCATCCTGTAGTATTACCATATGGTTCAGGAATGGGACTAATTTTATTGATTTCCTCTATTCTAGTTTGAACATATAGTGAAATTGTATGACGATGGGAAATAATGATGGATGTCTAATCACGATTTGGATCTTCCAGAGCTGTGGGTATATTAGCCAATGAATCACCTCGATCATTTTGTGATCTTGGGACATAGAAAATGTCAGTTCTGAAGGAAATTCCACCATTAACTCTCTGAAATAATCTTACAAAGGGATTAGTCTTTCTTTTCTGATTTCATAATCCCCATTGACTTGTTTGATTACCAGGTCGGAATAACCTTTCACTTTTAAGTGATTCACTTGTTCTTGAAGCACTAACTCCAACCCTATGATAAGATCTTGGTATTCTGCTTTATTATTTTTCCCACCTCCCAATAATGAGAAGGAATAGGGCAGCACTTCCTTTTTTGGAGAAATAAGTACAATTCCTAGTCCACCTTTGTTGAATTTAGGATCTTCCATTTTCTTCCTTGTTGGACTTCTAGAATCACCATCAAATTAAATTTCCCATACTTGAATATTATCTTAAATAGAAAAGACTTATTCATCAGGATGTTCAATATCTAAAGATGTATCTTCTGCTGAAGGGTATTCAACAAGGAAATCAGCTAGATCTTGGCCCTTTATCGCCTTTTAAGACACGCACTGGATATCAAATTGCTGCAAAATAACTACCCACCTTGCTAGACGTCCTGTAAGCATTGGATGACTAAGGATGAATTTGAGTGGGTTATTGCGAGATACCAATTGGACCTCATGATGTTGAAGATAGTGTCTCAATATCTGAACTGCAAAGATTAATGCTAGGCGGCTCTTCTCAATATTTGAATATCGGGTTTCTTCATCAAGCATAGTCCGACTGAGATAGTAGAGGCTGTTTTAATTCCTAGCATCATTTTTTTGAGCAAGAAAGGCACCCCATGATCTCTCTAAAGCTGTCACATAGATGATAAGTGGTATTCCTTCAACATGTGGAATTAATACCAGTGGACTCAAGAGATATTTCTTGAGAATATCGAATGCTTCTTGAAATTATTAAGTCCACTAGTAAGTGACTCCTTTCTTCATCAATTTGGTGAAGGGTAAACTTTTTCCTGCTAAATTGGCGATGAAACGCCAAATATAGGATAAGTTTCCTTGAATTCCTCTCAATTATTTCCAATTCCAAGGAGGTTACATACCAAGGATTGACATTTTCTTCTCAGGATTGACTTCAATACCATGATGGCATACAAAACTGCCGAGAAATGTTCCTGAGGTCACCCCAAAAGAACATTTTAAGGGGTTCATCCTCAAATTATGTATCCAAAGTTTGTGGAATATGACTTCCAAATCAGCCAAGTGATTAGAATGTTTCCAGGATTTAACCACCAAATCGTCCACATAAGATTCAACAAATTTCCCTAAAAAGGGTTTTAAGATATGTTGCATGGCACATTGTTATGTTGCGCTGTCATTCTTCAGGCCAAAGGGCATTACCCGATAGCAAAACACACCCTGAGGGGCTCTGAAAGCTGTATATTTTTCATCTTCTACAACCATTTGGATTTGATTATATCCAGGATATCCATCCAAGAAGTAAAGTGCTTCATATACAGTTGTTGCATCAATCAATAGTTCTGAAATCGGAACTAGAAAATCATCCTTAGGACAATGCCGATTAAGATCTATGAAATCAATGCAAACATTAATTTGTCCGTTATTATTTTTCACAGGGACACTATTATCCAACCACTTGGGATATTGAACTTCTCTGATGATGTTAGCTTTGATAATATTATCCACTTCAGCTTAAATTTTAGAAGCAAAGGTTCGGTGTGTTCTTCTTGCAACTTTCTTAAATCCTCGATGTTCTTCTGGAAAACCAAAATGATGAGTAGCAACATCAGGATCTATCCCTGGCATCTCTGTATAGTTCCAAGCAAATATATCTTGATTTTTCTTTAAAAATGAAATATACATCTCTTTCTCTTCATGAGTCATGGCCACACTAATTAATATGGGGCGTGTATATTCTTTTGCACCTAGATTTATTTCTCTGAGTTCATCCACAGTGGTTGAGATACCCTCTTCAAATGCTAGAGGAGCATCCCTGAGATCTTCCACTTCTTCTTCAAAATTTGTTATTTCTTATGTTTCTACTTGCATAGTAAATGATGAAGTAGAATTCCCATGATCAGAAGAGATGTTAAAATTTGAACATCTTGAAGGAGAGGCTTCCATTTTTGACCTTATTGATTATGAAGGGTCTTCCTTGGGAAATAAAGAGAAGATTATGGATTGAAAATCGACATCATCATTCACCTTTGACATTGATATAGATTCTTCTGGCCTGGTTGGCGAAGTATAGACTTGCTGAATTTTAGTAGATGAAATGAAGACATCCCCATTTGAGCTTTCATCATTGCTTGGTGAATAACCAATTTCTCCCATGATGTCTGGCTTGATTTCTATAATTGACATTATGGAGGTTTCCATAAGAGTATTTTGATTTGGGTCTATCCTGTCTATTTGACTGATAGGTAACACATAATCTGCACTCACATGTGTAAATGGATTTACTAGAATCTTTTCCAAATCAAATGGAGCATTAACCTTGGTAAACTCCCTTGTTGTGGATTTCTCCTTACCCTTCATGTGATAGAATTCTGCCTCAATGTATTGAGATTCACATGTTTTTAGGGGGGATTTTTTACCATACAATGTCCCAATTTTACAATCAAAACAATATTTCAGACATTGATGGTATGATGAAGGGATAGCCGCATGTTGATGTATCCATTGTCTTCCAAGAAAAACATTGAATGCTGTGTCATGATCAAGAACCATGAAATTTGAATTGGATACAAGGTCTCCAAACTGAGTTCTGAGTGTAATCTCGCCCAATGTATCTTGTTCATTTTTATCATATCCTTGAAAAATCATAGTAGAAGGAGATAAATAAGATTCTGTGAGGCCCAATCGATGAAGTGTACGAATGTGGATGATGTAACGCACCGACCCCAGTTACCCAGAGTCGGTGCATTATTTCATAACATTGGCATGATCACAAAAGATCAAGTCTCAAAAGACTGATTAGTTTAGTAGCCTTGGAAACACTAGATATATTCATAAATGTTACATTAAATCATAAAGTAAAAAATCACAATAACATAGTATCCATAGTCTACACTCCAATCCCCTTCAGACTATCCTTGTAGGTCTGTCATAAAATATTTCTTCACATCTTGGGAAAATAATACAAAGAAAGGGGTGAGCTCAGATGCTCAATAAGGATAACAAAACAGTTGAAACATTCATAAATAAACATAAACATTTAAGGCATGTATAACTAAAACAAAATACTTTTAATCTTTAACTTCAAAATAATATGGCCAAAATAAAATGAAATAATGGAATTTACTTATTCACATGGATATTCTACTAGTAGAATATTCACATGCAATATCAATAACCACTTTCATAATGATGGAATGCATAATGCCAGACTATCATAACCACGTAGCCAAGTCCTCGTGCCAAGACTAAAAATAAGATTTTGTCAAGGCCTCGTTCCAAGACACTAGTATGTCTCATGAGACCTACCGATGCGTTAAGGAGATATAGCAGGATCCACCCATAACTTATTAAGTCCAATGCATTCCTTATATGAAAAGGTTTAAACATATCATAAACTATAACATAATCGTATCACATAAAACATGCATAAAGGAAAAATAAAATTTCAACTTTTTAATCACAAGATATCAATACAACACATTGATATAATAAAAACATTATCAAAACCATTTTTAATACCAAAATAATAGAAGAGTAAAACATGGAATTTATTTTTCATTTAAAAAATGTTATGGCTTTTAGAGGAAGCTGAAACTCAAATAATGGTCACGGCGGCAGAGAAGTCATTGTCGCCGCATACATAAGACAAAAAACCATTCCCTTTTGTCATTTAGTAAAACGCTTTGTAAAAAAAAGATTCCTTTTGAATAAACCTAAAAGTCAAAGGGGTTTATACATCATATAAAATAAATTCTTGTATTAAAACAAAATATGCCTCAATGAAGGAAGATTGAGACGAAGTCCTCTACAAAGATAATTTTTTAAATAAAATAGATATATTTTGTGTATTCACTATAAGTACACATAAAGAAAGTACAAATACAATATAGGACATAATAATATTATGACATAATTTGAAAGTCTGAGATTAACCCAAAGAACAGAAATTGGGTTAAGATGTTCCCTTACCTCGTGTCCGACTTGACTCGATCGTTCATTAATCACCTGAATAATAAACTAGAGTTAAGTTTTACTTTCTTAATAACCTTTTAAAGTTCATTATTCCTTTTATATCACTTATTACCATTTTATGAACATTATGTAATTATTTAATTTAATAACGGTCGTTTTGTCGATCTTTGGTACTTGAGTCAAAAATAAACTTCTTATAATTAGACGTTGTTCATGTGGTAAAATATCCATTGTATATAGAATTATATTCATGATGTATATATCATATATATCATATATATCCAGTATATACATGCATTTATATTATTACATAACATTTAGAGGTAAGAAATGAAATGCACCGTTCATAGAGAGGGTAAGTCGTACGTACGCATGAACGCTACTTTCATATCTATTTCGTATTTAATTGAATGAAATCATAATGATATAAAGGTATATTATATTTATAGTATAATATAATATATAATATCATTTACTCAATCCTTTACATGTCCCACATATGGCATTAACAATTAAAATCACTTTGAGTGGGCGGTAGTCCGCACTTCCTAAAATGAAATTATCACGTTTACCCATAATGAAAATCATAAAGTCATGCCATAAATGGAATATACAGAAGCATAAGGAAAACATAAACATAATATATATCAAAAATAATTATAGTGACATTTTAATTTCCACCATGAAATGTGTTAAAATAATATTGAACAATCATCGTTTCGTGAGGCAGTAATTCGACACCCCCAGAAACAGTATGTTCTTTAACCCTTAGACGAAGGTGTGTGTAAGTGTAAATAAAATCATTATCATAAAACATACTAGTATATTTAATATACTGGTTTTGTTACAAAATAATGTAATAAAAAGAGTTTAAGGGGTTGGAGAAGCAAAATAAAACAAAAGAACATAAGAGAAGACATTACCTTAAAATCGGGTAACTCTTTTTGATTTGAAACAAAGGCTTACTTGGGAAGACTTATGCCCAAAGTGAGGCTTCTAGGAGTAATAGAGGGAAGTTGATAGAGTATTTTGGCAGATTTTGGCCAAGACAAATGGCTTTGAAGGTGTTAATAAGGTGGTATAGTTGGGGGCCTTTTTTAAGAGGAGAGGAGGGGCACTCTTGGAAAGTCATGAAATGTTACATTATTATGAAATGATTTTCGGATTTTAAAGGTACCACAATGATATATTTCGAGGATAAGGTGATAAGGGTTAACAATATACTCACCCAATAGGTTTATGAAAAGTTTAAGAGTTATAATTTACATTATCTTTTCATTTTATTTAAATCGTTAATTAATGAGGTAATCACTACATCATCATGGTGTCATAAACAATTTAATTTATTTAATGTCTAAAAATTAGAAAAAAAATATCATGATGTAGGAAATATTTTTCTATTTAAAAGTAATATTTATAGTCTATACTTTAACTTATATAACCCCATGTAATAATTGTTTTAGTAAAACAAAACATGTTTGTGACAATTTTATTTTTACTTTAAATAAAAAGTTATTAATGTCATTTTCTTACCCAAGTGGCTCCATGTGGTCCCCAATTTGACCCATGTATTTTTGTGGTCGGCCATGACTCATAAAATAAGGTTAATAAAAGTGTAAAGGTAATTTCATATTATTATAACATTATATTTACCTTAAATTACACTAATTACCTTTAATCGCGATTAATAAAACATAAATGTTACTATTCACAAAAAATTATTTTCATCTCATTGAACCACATTTTACATACTAATGACAACAATGTATGTTGGATTTTTTAAATTCAATTCACAAAAGTGGTAAAGTTTCATTTAAATGAAAAATTAGTTTTTTAACTACCACTTAGTGGTTTCACTATTCATCAAAAATTGAAGTTTTTCATAAAAATACCAAAAATTAACCCTAATATATATTTGATATTATTAATTCCAAAATGATGTCTATTTTAAAAAATTCAAAATATATAAGTTGAATTAATTAATTAAATAATTAATTCCCGTTGTCACAACAAATAGCGTGTTTTTAAGAAACCATATATATCAAAAGATTGACAACTGTTTATGTCCAATTTCAAAGTAAAATTAATAATAATGAAAACTATTGGATAAAATGGTTAAAATATATTATAATTATAATTTAAAACCTATCAATGGTATAATTTATCACTATAAATAATTTTAATTTAAAAAGTTGTTTTTAAGTATTTTTTACTATTCATTAAAAATTGGAAGTTGTCAGAAAATTACAAAAAATTTAAATTAGGATAATTTTGATATTCAGAATACAAAAATGAATTCCATTTTGAAATATAAAATTCATATAATTTTAAAAAGTGGGTATTACAATTAATAATTTCTATTTTGATTGTTCGCGGTGTGTCAGAATCTCAAACTGGCATACAATGCAAACTATTGCATTATTGAAAGAGAAGCGTATCGTGAAAGCTTTGGGTGTTACATTCTACCCTCCTTCAATAAATTGCGTCCTCACAATTTGAAAATTTTCTTCAAAAATAAAAGGTTGAAAATAGAAAATACCTTTGTGGGAAACCCACATCGTAAATAAGGTTTATAAAATTATAACTTTAATAGAAAGAAAGAGAAGTACAAAAGTCACCCAAGATAGCCCATACTAGGATTCTATGAAAATATGGATATGGAGAAGAAACAAACCATCAAGGTCTGATGGAGATTTGTAGAAAACAGGATGAGGAGAAAGTTTAACTACAATAAAATCACAAACTTGTGATTGGTTAAACGATCATTGATTCCCCGGTAGGAAAAGTTAACCAACAATGTTTTTGTTTTAAGTTACCTTTCATAATTTTAAGGAATTTATTTAAGAGATTTACTAAGAACGTAAGGAAATATACATACCTGTGTTGTAGACTTTTCATTCTTTAATAAAATTTTACCACAAACCCATCTTTCACTCAAAAAGATAATAGAACTCAAAAATATTATATTTATCATAATAGTACAAGGTTCCAAATATTAACACATATCATTTAGATTAGGAAGACTATTTTGTAATAATCAGGGACTTCTTATAGGCTAGTGGTAGGTAATAAAGGCTTGTCGCACTATGGTTGTGGGTTCAATTCCTACAGCTTTGTCTGACGTGATGGGTTATCCCCCAACATGCAGGTTGTCCTTTTCCTAAAACTATAGTATTATATTATTCCAAAAATAATCTTCATAAATATTTTAACCTTAAACAATACTATCCAAAGTTAAACTTAATCCATTCAAACCTTTATAGTTATCCAAAATACCTCTATCCGACTTTCTCTAAAAGGTCTCTAAATTCAAAAATCAATTGTTACATCGGATTCCCCAAATAAACTAAATTTTATATTATTTTCACATAATAAAAATATGATTACCTTCATCATATTAAATCCTTAATGAAAACAACAAGTACTACAATACAATCCTTAAATATATTTCACATTATTCTTATAACCATAATATAGTTCTTGAGGCCAAAAACACAAATAAAATAATTATTTAACTTCATCTGTAGTAACAACATAAGCTTGGCCTTGATCCCTTGGCCTTCTCTAAGGGAATTTTCCCTGATTCTTAAGACATTCATTTGCATAATACCCCATTTCTCTACAATTATAGCATTAAACATTGATAGCCTCTTTATTTCCATTGTAATCACGAGCCTGGTGACCTTTTTCTCCACATTTATAACAAACTCCCATTCCTTTTTGGTAAGTACCATGGTGATTCGTCCCACAATTATCGCATAATGGAAAATCATTCTTTCCCATTTTCCCTTTATCTATCTCTTTTTCCACTGTTCTCTTCTTCTCTTTCTTTACTTTGTTGTCATAAGACTTAGAGAATTCCTTTTCTATCTTGATAACACACAAGACTATATCTTCGTACATCGAGAAATATTTTGATACTAATGCTCGATGAAGAAACGGTTTTAACCCATCAAAGAAATGATCAATCATACTTCTTGGGTTATGTATATAATCTGCATCATGCCTCACTAACCTTGTAAATTTAGCCTCATACTTTGTGACATTCTCATCCTCCTTCTGCCTCAGACTCAGAAATTACTTTTCTATATCTGCTCGATGGTCATGTTGAAAGTATTTTTCTAAGAAAATTTCCTCAAACACCCTCCATTCTATACTTGATACTTCTTCATCTTCCTTTTTTTTGAATCAGCGAACACCACTGATCGACATCTCCAATGAGGCAGTAAACTTCCATGGAAACTTTCTCCCTTTCGCTACTCCCCAAGGCGTGGAATATTTTCCCTAAGGATTTTATCCATTGCTCAGCTACTAATGTATTTGTACCCACATTAAATGTTGGCGGTTGTTGCCTCATGAAACGATCTAACATTGATCCTCCACGTTGCGGATCAGGGTGCTCCATACGAGTAAGGTTATTATTCATAACCTGAGTGTGTTTTACCAGTATGGTGATAAGATGACCAGCACTAGTAGTATCACCAGCTCCATTATAATTATCTTGAGCAGGAGGGAAATCCCTACATGGAGTGCATGCATTGATACGGTTTCCATTCCTTCCACTAGGAGCCATTTCTAAACAATGTCATAAACTAGATTAGTTTATGAATCAAAATACATAATTCCATAGTTGTAAAAAGCATAACAAAAATTGAAATATTTATGGATATAATCCATAATCAGAAAAAGAAATTTTTTCTTTGAGGAAGTATATACTCATAAACCCTTCATAATGGTTTGTAATGAAAATGAAAATTATCCCATGCATATCCCCTGGGAGTGTCGTAACCAAGAGTGCAGCAAGCCCTGTTTTCATTCACCAGTTCTCATTCGAGTCTAGCTCAAAGCGGTGTTTTTGGGTTTTACCACTAGGTACATTTGTACGAGAGCCACCTCTACCTGCTCATATCCAGACAGGGATTTATTTCTCAGAAAAATCACAAAATCTCTATAATACCAAAAATCTAGGAAGTTCTTCTATAATAATCCTCAAAGTCTATCTTAGGGATATGTGCTCTAATCAGAGTTTATCTAAATCTAACTTCCAAGGTTAGTACTAAACTGCCTCTGATACCAACTGTAATGCCCCAACCTCAGTTACCCAGAGTCGGTGCATTATTTGATAACATTGGCATGATCACAAAAGATCAAGTCTCGAAATACCAATTAGTTTAGTAGCCTTAGAAACTCTAGATACATTCATAAATGTTACATTACATCATAAAGTAAAAAAATAACATTAACATAGTCTCCATAGTATACACTCCTATCCCCTTCAGACTATCCATGTAGGTCAATCATAAAATATTTTTTCACATCCTGGGAAAATAAAACAAAGAAAGGGGTGAGCTCAGATGATTAGTAAGGATAACAATACAGCAGAAACTTTCATAAATAAACATAAACATTTAAGGAAATGTATAACTAAAACAAAATCCTTTTAAACTTTAACTTCAGCATAATATGGAAAAAATAAAATGAAATAATGGAATTTACTTATTCACATGGATATTCTACTAGTTGAATATTCACATGCAATATCAATAACCACTTTTATAATGATGGAATGCATAATGCCATACTATCATAACCATATAGCCAAGGACTCGTGCCAAGACTACAAATAAGATTTTGTCAAGTCCTTGTGCCAAGACACTAATTTGTCTTATGAGACCTACTGATGCATCGAGGAGCTATAACGGGCTCCACCCGTCACTTATTAAGTCCAATGCATTCCTTATATGAAAAGGTTTAAACATATCATAAACCATAACATAATTGTATCACATAAAACATGAATAAAGAAAACATAAAATTTCCACATTTTAATAAATAGATATCAATACAACACATTTATATAATAAAAAAATTATCAAAAGTATTTTCAATACCAAAATAATAGAAAAGTAAAACATGGAATTTATTTTTCATTTAAAAAATGTTATGGCTTGTAGAGGAAGCCGACACTCAAATAATGGTCACATCGACATAGAATTCATTGTCGCCACATACGTAAGACAAAAAAACATTCACTTTTTCCGTTTAGTAAAACTCTTCGTATAAAAAAGATTCCTTTTGAATAAACATAACAGTCAAAGGGGTTTATACACCGTATAAAAGAAAGTCTTGTATTAAAACAAAATATGCCTCAATGAAAGAAGATTGAGACGAAGTCCCTTACAAAGATAATTTTTTAAATAAAATAGATCTATTATGTGTATTCACTATAATTACACATAAATAAAGTACAAATACAAGATAGGACATAATAATATCATGACATAATCAGAAATTATTAGATTAATCCAAAGAACGACAATTGGGTTAAGAAGTTCCCTTACCTCGTGTCCGACTTGACTCCATCACTCTTTAATATCCTGAATAATAAAGTAGAGATAATTTATACTTGATTAAGAACCTTTTTCAAGTAAATTATTCCTTTTATATCACTTATTACCATTTATGAACATTATGTAATTATTTAAGTTAATAATGGTCATTTTTTCAATCTTTGGTACTTGAGTCAAAAATAAAATTCTTATAATTACAAGTTGTTCATGTGGTAAAATATCCATTATATCTAGAATTATATTCATGATTTAGATATCATATATATCATATATATCCAGTATATATATGCATTTATAATATTATATAACATTTATAGGTAAGAAACGAAATGCACCGTTCATGGAGACGGTAAGCCGTATGTACGCATGAACGCTACTTTCATTTATATTTTGTATTTAATGGAATGAAATCATAATGATATAAAGGTATATTATAATTCCATTATTATATCATATATAATATCATTTACTCCATCCTTTACACATCCCACATATGGCATTAACGATTCAAATCACTTTGAGGGGGCGGTAGTCCACACTTCCTAAAATGAAATTATCACGTTTACCCATAATGGAAATCATAAAGGAATGACATAAATTAGAAATACAGATGCATAAGAAAAAAATAAACATAATATATATCATAAATAAATATAGTGACATCTTAATGGTCACAATTAAAGGTGTTAAACGAAGATTGACCAATCATCATTTCGTGAGGCAGTAATTCGCCACAAAAAGAAATAGTATGTTCTTTAACCACTAGGCAAAGGTGTGTGTAAGTGTAAATCAAATAATTATAATAAAAACATCCTAGTATATTTAAGATACTGTTTTTTTACAAAATAAACGAATAAAAAGAGTTTAAGGAGTTGGGGAAGAAAAATAAAACAAAAGAACATAAGAGAAGACATTACCTTAAAACCGGGTAACTCTTTTTGATTTGAGCCAAAGGCTTCCTTGAGAAGACTTATGCCCAAAGTGAGTCTTCTAGGAGTAATAGAGGGAAGTTGAGAGAGTATGTTTTCAGAGGTTGGCCGATCCAAAAGGCTTTGAAGGAGTGAATAAGGTGGTAGAGGTGGGGGCCTTTTATAAGAGGAGATGAGGGGCACTCTTGAAAAGTTATGAAATGTTACATTATTATGAAATGATTTTCGGATTTTAAAGGTCCCACAATGATATATTTCGAGGATAAGGTGATAAGGGTTCTAGATATACTCACCTAATAGGTTTTTGATAAGTGTAAGTCTTTGATTTTACATTATCTTTTCATTTTATTTAAATCATTAATTAATGAGGTAATCGCTGCATCATCATGGTGTCATAAAAAAATTAATAAATTTAATGTCTAAAAATTATAAAAAAATATCATGATGTAGGAAATATTTTTATATTTCCAATTAATATTTATAGTCAAAATGTTAACTTATATAACCCCATTTAATAATTGTTTTAGTAAAACAACACATGTTTGTGACAATTTAATCTTTGCTTGAAATAAAAGGTTATTAATGTCATTTTCTTACCCAAGTGGCTCCATGGGGTCCCCAAGTTGCCCCATGTATTTTCTTGCTCTTCCATGACTCATCCAATAAGGGTAGGACAAGTGTAAAGGTAATTTCATATTATTATAACATTATATTTACCATAAATTACAATAATTACCTTTAATCGTGATTATTAAAACTGAAATATTACTATTCACCAAAAATTATTTTCATACCATTGAACAAAATTTTACTTACTAATGACAACCATATATGTCGGATTTTTGAAATTCAATTCACAAAAGTGGTAAAGTTTCATTTAAACAAAAAATTAGTTTTTTAACTACCATTTACTGGTTTCACTATTCATAAAAAATTGAAGTTTTTCAAAAAAATACAAAAAATTAACCCCAAGCTATATTTAATATTCCTAATTAAAAAAGGATTTCTATTTTACAAAATTCAAAACATATAAGTTGAATTAATTAATTTAATAATTAATTCCCGCTGTCACAATAAATAGCGTGTTTTTAAAAAAGCATATATATCAAAAGATTGACAATTGTTTATGTCCAATTTCAAGGTGAAATTAATTCTAATGACCACCATTGGATAAAATGGTTAAAATATATTATAATTATACTTTAAAAAATATCATTGATATAGTTTATCACTATAAATTATTTTGATTAAAAAAATTGTTTTTAAGTATTTTTTCACCATTCATTAAAAATTGGATGTTCTCAGAAAATTACAAAGAATTCAACTTAGGATAATTTCAATATTCCGAATACAAAAATGAAGTCCATTTTGAAATATAAAATTTATATAATTTCAAAAAGTGGGTATTACTATTCATAACGGCTACTTTGATTAGTCGCAGTGTGTTAGAATCTCGAACTTGCGTACAATGCAAGCTATTACATTATTGAAAGGGAAGCGTATCGTGAAAGCATGAGGTGTTACAGATTAAGGTTGACTCCAGAACCATTATCAATGAAATCTCTTCATATGTCTACACCATTGACTTTTCCAGATAAGTATAAAGGTCTAATATGTCTATGCACAACATCATCCTCATCTTCATTTGTGAAAGATATCACTACATGACATTCTGCAGGATTATTCTCTACATGATAGACTTCAGCCACAACAATTTTAGTTTCGAACTCTTGAGGACTTGAAAAAGCCTCAATGAGTGACTCTTGAATATCCTTAGATAGATTCAAGGCATCCATAATTGATAACTTGGCAGGTACTTGGACCAAGTGTTTCAATACATCATACTTTTGATCCAAAGGTCTATGTTTTCCAACTGAAACATGTGGTTTCACAGGTGACTTAGAGTTTGATGCTTTAAAAATAGTTGCTTCTTGTATCTGGGTAGTAGTTGGCAATACTCTTGGCTTTGAAAGATTAGACTGAATAGGTCTATTTAATTTCTAAGAGGAAGAAGGTAGAACCTCTAACCGATCCTCCAAAACAATTGTGCTAGGACTGAATCTTCTTTGAGTGGATGAATTTTATTATTAATGTTGAGCCCGTTGAAGGGCTCTGCCATGAGTTTCTGATGCATACACAGTTCTAGTAGGGGTAGAATTGGAATAGTGGTTTCTGGGATATCCACGTCTTTCTCTATATCCTAGACCTCTGGAATCCCCTCTAATTCCTCTGTTTGATATATTGAACTCAAGATCATTAAGATCGAAGCTCTGACTAGCACAAAGATCTGTTAACTGAATCATATTACCAGAACCAAGGATCAACTCTTCATCTGATGAAGATTCTGCCTGATTAGCCCGTTTAGGTTGTTCCATTTGATGGGGTGGTGCCCGTTGTTTCGAAGTATATTTCATAAAATCTACTGAAGTCAAAGAAAACTTGGGCTTTGACATGATCTCATCTTCTTCTGATTGCTCTTCTTTCTTTGAATTATGCCGTTTCGTTGAGGATTTTCCCTCTGATAAAGGGGTATTTTCTGTGACATTCATAGTAGAAGACAAAATTTGTTTCTTCAATTGCATTCACAAAATAGAATGAGTTCAGTTGATCATTTTTCTGACCATCCAAGCATAATATTTTTGCACATTTTTGTTCTTGACTTATTGCCACTCGCCTTCTTCCTTTGGATTTGTAGTTGTAACACATGCAACCTGAGCTGAAGAACCATTCAATTTGACTTGTCCCGAGTCCACCATTTTTTGCAAGAGGTCTTTGAAGACAAAACACTCCTAAATGAGATGACCCAACATCTGATGAAATGGGAAATAATTGGGACGACCTTCATCTCCTTCCTTGTTTGGCCTCTTGGGCCTTGAAAATTGAACCAAATTATTTTCTAGAGTCGAAATGAAGTAATCAGGAACTTGTTCATTTTGGAAAGAGTATACTTTTCTCTTCAGATCCTCAAATTGTTTCCATCTTTGATATCTTTTATTGTCTTGATGAAAATACCTCTATTTTTGACGCTCATGAGGTGGAGCCCTTCCAGAAGACGAAGGCCTTGAAGTAGAAGCAGGTGCATGTGCTTGTTTATGAATAACTGTAGCAGTTTCTACTTCACCCATTATCCTTCCTAGAGATAATGGAATTACACGAGCTTTATCCTTAGTCTTCATAAGGGAGTCTTCAATCTGCCAAGCGATCGAAGTAAGGTTTCGAAACCCTCCTGTGTATTTAACAGGGATCAATAATGTGCGCAACTCATCACGCAAATTTTCCACACAGATTGGAAACAATTCTTCTTGAGGGAGTGCTAAGCTTAGGGAATATGTTAATCCCTTCTAGCGAGTAATGAAATATAGAACTCTTTCATTTTCCCTTTTCTTACAATTTGTAAGATAAAAAACTATTGTCTTTGGAAAATTTGAGCTGAATTGAAGAAGGAATTGTTGACCAAGATCCTCCCACCTGGTAATTGACCGGGATTGCAAGCTTGTATACTAGACAAAATCAGGCCCTTGTAATGACTATACAAAACACCTGAGCTTAACGGATTCTTGTTTCTGAGGGGTTCCCATCATAGGATCACAATGATAAAAAAATGTGTTAAGTGTTTCTCTGGGTCTCCCGAACCATTAAAGATTGGGAATGGGGTACTTGCAAAATTTTAGGGGGGAGGAATTGCATCTACCCATTCAGGGCATGCTCTCTTCTCTGGTTGAACCGGTGAATGATTTCCTTCCATAGCTTTCAACTGATATGTTAATGACTCAATGGTAGTCATTAAATTTTGAGAAACATCTTGTTGAGCTTGGACTTATGTAGGTGTAATAACTGGAGCTTGGAAAGGTGTGGCGACCGGGACTGACACTGATGGTAATATTGCTGTTTTTTGTTGCACCTGACCCATAGGATTAGACCTGTGAGGGTGTATTGATAAAGGAGGATATTCCTGATCCATCTCAGTAACCGCAAAAAATTCCCATTGCTGACTGACTCTAGCATGATTTGGAGGAAGACTACTTTGAAGTAGTTCTGCATTCAACCTCCTTAATTTTTTCATCTCTTCCTCTTGTTGTGAAAATCTTTTCTCTAGTGAGAGTGATTGGCCTTATCGAGAGGAAGGGTATGTAACTTGATTCTTACCTTTTCCTTTTTTGGATGCCTTTAAGAGAGGGGGAAGTTGGTTATTTGAAGTATTACCAAGATTCTGGGTAATCCTTTGATTTCGTGTATGCACACCTTCTTCATTTGTGTTTGTGCGTACAACTTCTTGAGCAGGAAACTGTTCATCTGATCCCTCTGAGTGAACCTCATCTGGGGAATTAGAAACAATGGAATTTATGACATTAATTGATGAATATCACATTGCATCTCTTCTATCAGAATTTTTGTGATATTTTCCTCTTCCATGTCCTTGTTGAGACACTGCCTTTTGTTGATTTGATCCCTCAGGAACTTCTTGATGAACCATAATTTGGAAGGAATCTTCTGATAATTTAGCTTTTCGTTCCACTTGGGGATTCTTCCATAATCGGGAGAAGACTGACTTTCTCTGAGGAAGATATTGAGGAATTGAAAAAGTCCCAAGTCCGGTATACAGGGGTTGTTCCTGCTATTCCAGACCAAATCCTCGAATACTATTTGTTGATTCTAAGGGTTTGGTTAAAAGATTCCCCAATCTAAAAAGATGGGGTGGTTCTTGAGTTGCTATATCTGAGACCTTCTTAAAAGATCTCCTGATCTTACATACATTAGTCTCGAAATTGGCTGGATGTATTAACCTGCATCCACTCTTATCACCCGGCTCAAAAGACCGTTGGATGATTTCTGACACTTCTGTCACATTATGATGTGCACACTTTAAACGAGAAGCATGTTCGACGTTCCCATTTTCCTTGATGCAAAAGTAATTCAACAACTTGTTCTTTGTATTCCTGAATCTGGGAAGAACTAGTTGAGGCCTGTTCTTGAGAAAGCCTTTGATTACAAACAAATCCAATTGGCTGTGGACGACCCTGGGCAATAACATTTCATGAGACCATTTTCGGCGGGCTTTATTGGATGGAGAGTACAGTGAAATGTAGTTCTCCATGGACACCCCATCACCTAATATGAATACTAGGTGGGGAATTGGCAATTAACTGGAACAATCTTCTTAGTGCGCCAATTCATGAATGCTGAAGGGCTCTCTGCTGCTTTTTAGCCTTCAGATATCGAGAAACTGAGAGAGAATCCAAATCAATTTGTCATTGTAACCCTTCTATTATCTTTACATGATTTTCATATTCATCATAAGATAATATTTTATTTTTAAATTGACAATGAGTTTTCCACATGTTGAGAGGAATGCCTTGAAAACAATCTTCCGTCAATATTTCTGGAATGTCATACTGAGAGTCAGCCAAAGGCCAAAACATAACTAGCACTTCACCTTTCGCCAGTTGTTTTCTCATATTCAGTACTTACTCCGTGTCATTTGATGAAGATTATTATACATGTTTAGACCAAATATAGTGCTTCTTTGTTTCTTCATCAGATTCAATAAGATCAGTAGATAATTCACCTATCAAGCTAGAAGATGCATGACTCTGGGGTGGTTCGGAGAATGAACTACACCCCGTGCTATCTTCTGATTGAGAAAGTATTTCACCTGCTATTGGTAAAGCCTCAAACATGAATAGCTTCACATTTGTAAGTGCCTCAAGATAAGAGGGATTTCTCGTCACTACATTGTCCATTGGATAATTTTCTAAGCAATGAGAATTAATACTGTGTAGAGGACTTTCGCAGCTAAATTCCTCATCATGGGGAGGACCACCATTGTGGGTTACAGAAAATGTTAAAACATTTTGCTCCTTGATCTTCTGGCCACTTAGAGGGTTATCGTGACTCTCATCTAAATATGAAACTTTAAGATTGACCAAACTATCATGAAGCAAGCCTTCATGAGAATGTATCTGATACAGAACTTCAAAATTAATGTCCCTACTATTGGGAACTGAGAGAGTAGAATCTTGAGTTCTAACAGATAACTGTCTGAGTGCATCAAGAACTCCAGCATCAAGCAAGGCCTTGTTACAGATTGGCCCTGGATTTCTTGACTGTGATGGATGAGTTTTTTTCTTAGACACATTCTTACTCACTTTAGGAACCACTTGTTGACAAAAGCATTTATTATGGGCAGGTGTATGTGCCTGCTCAGGAGAAAGGATCAGGTTAGGATGATTATATCCACTCAAATCAGGTGTATGTACCTGAATTGGTTGTCCGTATGATATGGGGGAGTATGCCCCACAACCCTCTTGGACTGGAACAAAGGTGTGTGTCTTTTATGGAGTGAACTATTGATGTGTCACTCCACTGGTAGGGATAGATTTACATTTCATTCCATGTGATGCTAGTGAAGCTGTTATAATATGATGGCGGGCATCCAGAATATGAGCATGGATTTTCTTATTCTCCTTCACCATTGTTAGAATATGTTTGGTGACATCAGCTGACGGAACAAGAATATACGTCCATTCCATGCTTGGTGTAGGTGTATGTTTCTACTCATGTCCTCCTTTTCCTACCAGTGAATATTGACAGTACTCATGAATGGGGGTAGAGGGTTGAGTATTCCTCCTATTTTTCATTGGGGATTTCCAATTGACTTCTCGGGGTTCTACCAAATGAGTATGTTGGTAAGCTTGATCAATACTAGAAGGTTTATGTGCCTGCTGATTGCACTCCGCTGAACGTGGTTGAAAATCTTCCTTCAATACTGACAGATGAGGCTACTGGTAGTATTGATGAGTGTAAGCAGGTGTATGTGCCTATTTACCAGTTGTCAACACATTGGGTTTGTGGGCTTCATCATATGTAGTCAGACGAGCCTGCAAACTAGGTGATGACTTATAAACAGGTGTGTATTCCTGCCTATAGTACTCCACTGGAATTTCCTAATGGGATTGGCATGTTGCTGCTAGATGAGTCTGCTAGATAGTTGAATTAAAACGGACGGGTGTGTGTGCTTGCTTGTTTATTTACACCAAGTTAAGTTGGTGGACTTCTCCGGAAATGGCAGAGATATGAACCTACTCACTATTGACCAGTTGTCGCCTCTGTTGGTTCATCTTGCCTACTCAGGTTCAAGGAACCTGAACTGAACGCCTGGAGGCGACACCCTCATCATGTTGAGGGCACACTGTCGCACGAGTCTGGCGGCGATTTTTAATGGGAGTCCTCGAGAAGGACTCCTGTCTCTTGGAATTAAGGCCATGAGGGACCTTCTGATTAACCTCCCCAGAATATGGGATGGAATAGTGATTTCGTTCCGGGGATAATGACCCGAAATGGTTGGAGACGTTGGTTAGAACCACCTGCTTCTTGATCGCTGGTCGTCGCTATCCGGATGACCAGGGTGAATTATTGACTTGGAGGGATTGGCGAGCAGCCTCCAGAGTCGAAATGGTACCATTTTGACAGTATTCCTTAACCAGTACATTTGATACCCTGCATTGAAGATGCTGAGTAGGTGATGTCGTACTCAGAGTGGATGATGATCTAGAAGGAGTAGCAGCAAAGGCATTCATAGTAGAGGTATTCACAGGCATGAACTTTAGCGAAGCCAATTCTGCAAAGCAGAAGATCTTGTAAAAAGAGTTCATGTTGGATATAACAGAAAAAATCAAGATAAGCTCGACCACTACTTCTTTTGGATGAGAACATATGTTATTGATTGTTTTATTGGCCCTCTCATTGAGTTTTAATAGGGGAATAAAAAATAAGTAAAACATCATTTAAACTTGGTTAAGGATTCACGTCAAGTTCAACATTTTTTGTTTCCTCTGGAATGGGGATGACCTTGTTTGTTTAAGGTTCAAACATTCCAAGCGGTTTCTAACGAGTTTTTTTATAGAACCGGAAACATCCAATGATTCCATATCCATTTAGACATACTTTCCAAAGGTAGGTGCTCATTAGTTGTGAAGCGATGAGGCTTATGAATTTTCATTGGTCGAGAGGATGGGAGGTCAGACCCATCACACCTTTTTGGGTGGAATTATTGTGTACCCCGGGACTCTCTTTATAGACTTGAGTTATGTTCGTGAATACTTATTACACTACCAAGTATGAAAATGATCTTTCCTTTAGATCTGACAATCAATAATTAGTATGAATAAGATTTAGAGAATATTCTATATGTATTTGAGGTTGTTCATCGATAGAGAATCATCTGTATTTGTTAGAGATTCCTAGTCAGTGGTATGCTTCGACACATTATATTGAAATCTCTTGGTCATTATGATAACCATACTAGTTTTAAATACACTCAGTGGGGCACTTGAAGTTTATTATCCTTCAGATGGACGTTGATTATTTCATATTTGGGATCATACCTGCAGATGGGCTACCTACGTATCCTTTGTTTTAGAAAACGAATCGGAACCTATGTAGTTCGAGTAAAGAAGTATGAGGTTTATGAAATATTGATGTCTCAAAGAAAGATGTCATAATTAATTTTACACTCTAAGCTCACATGAGTCATGCTCGGTGTGAGAAACAAGAGGTATTAGTAAAACCAGACATTTGTTCCATGAAAGATGCAATTATAAGAAATGATGTGGGGTGTATGTATGTATGACTGCCCAGATTGATGAAGATTAGGATTTACTTCAGGGAAGAAACCCAGGAACATGGTTCATAAAGGTATATGTGCTTTATAGAGATTTGGATACTTAACTTAGGACTTAATCCTAAGAAGTATGTCCAAATTAGATAGGTCTTATGATTGGGTTTTACTCGTGAGAAGGACACCCAAATCAAAAAGTAAATTAAGACTGGATAAGAGAAATTATGACTGGGGCTTACTCCTGAAAAGGTGGCCCAGGTTAAAGGGAATTATGAATGGGGCTTACTCTTAAAAAGGAAGCCTAGGTTATGGGAATTTGGATTTTGTGAACTTGGGGCTTACTCCTAAGGAGGATTCCCATATTAAAAGAATTATGGTTGGGGCTTACTCCTGAACAGGATTCCCAAAATTAAGGGAACTTGAAGACTGGGGCTTACTGCTAAAAAGGAGGACCGGGTTAAGGGACTTGGGGCTTACTCCTAAGGAGGATGCCCGAATTTGGGATTTTTGAGATCGGGACTTACTCCTAAGAAAGTGGCCTAAGTTAATGATCCTCTCATCTTTAAAGGATGAGGTTGAATGAATGAAATATCTTACCATAATGACATAAAGATATGTAAATCACTAGGTTCTGAGAAATGTTCTAAAAAATTCCATTCAGATAAGGAATCCAACAAAGGAACCATGTCATAAATGACTTTGAAGAGGATTCTTAAGGATAAATTTTGGAGGGGAGAGTTGGATTTATAGAAATAAAATGAATAGGCAGGAAGGGGTCCCCAAAAAGAGAGGGGCGTGCAAGTCATGCGTGGGCACGCAAGTCCTGGTCGCGCAAGTATACTTGCGCGACACATGGGTACTTGCGCGATGGTTAACCATTAGAGTAATACATGGGAAAGACTTGGATCAAGCCCTTAGTACTATCCCTAAAGGATTCTAAAAGAGTGGCGCACAAGTTCTGTTGAAGGGATAAGTCGGCGCGCAAGTGTGGTCATTTCCCTTAAGGGCTGGCCACTTAGGCGCACAAGTGTTGATGTGTTTCAACACTTAGGCATTGTTTTCCTTTTTAAGAGCTTCCATTCTATGAAAGAAATTACCATATAAATGTTTGGAAGACTTCTAGAAGATACTAGGGTGCCGGGAGCTCAAATATGAGTTTTGGAATTTTTCCGCTGTGAAATGGGGGGCCCACAGGGGGTATTTATAGGCTGCTGAAGACCCTGGGCGAGAATAAAAAAAAAGGGCACACAAGTCTCCTACACGATCATTAGGAAGTTTGAAAGTACACTTGCACAACCATGATAACACTTTCCTGACCCAAGTGTAAGGAAACCCTTCTTCATGCCTTTGTCTATTTTTTTATGTTTCATCAAAGGATGAATCACTTTGGACTAAGGTATTTCCCTTTTTCAGTCATTTAGACTTTGTGACGGAAAGGAGCGTCAACACATACATACCTATTCATGATTTATGACCACGCCTGAAATATTATAAATCAAATATTAACATCATGTGAATCCCCCAAGGTGAATTTAATCAATGTTAATAGAAAAATACAATTTTCCACTATTTAAAAACTTGGATGTTAACTATAAAGTACTATCTAGTAACCATTATAGTTCCCTTGTATGAGTCCCAACCATCCCATATCCTATTTACCCAGTCCCAAATCAGGGAAAATAGAAGAAACATATTAGTGAGCTCAGATCATTTGATACCATTTTTACACCCTAACCCAAACCACTATGTGCGAGCTAGAGTACTACATGACCCCATGCACACCTCCCTATATGAAAGAGGCTGGCTACTAGAAGCAAGGGTTAAAGTCCATTATTATAAAGACTATAGAATTGATACATGGTTATAAGATCAATAAAAATGATAAAAAGTATAATAAACAATCATTATATACATGATGAAAATAATGAATGACATATATTTCACACGAACAAACATGGATCCCAAAGTGAAAATCCCATCTATTGTATAATAAATAGGTAAATAATTAAATAGTAAATAAATTAATAATAGTGGGGGTCCTCCAGAGTCTACCCTATTCTGTCACCGATTCCAGACTCCTCTGCTCAGCTGTCCACCATAGGGCTGTTTCCCATCGCCAGGTCTCTAGTCATGAAATATACACATTTACCAAAATTCCCGACTAGGGTGTGTGTACAAGACTCATTAGGAAACCACTAATGAATCCTTAAAAAAGAAAGATCAATTATAAAAACTGTATGCTATAATGATAATATATTCATAAATTCATAAACAAAAAATCCAAAGCTAAGTGGTCATGTGCTAACCAAGACACCACAAACCCCTAATTGTACTTGCATTATCTCAATGCTGAAAGGTTGATAGAAGATATTGGTTATAATGAAACTATCCCCCATCTGGAATCCTCACATAGTCGTGTGAACATGCTACCCGATTTCAACTATTCATCAAGTAGGCCCCGATACCTGACATCCTCTGGTTGGGAACTGGGATACCTCAATGTAATGATACTTAGCCAAAACTAGACCACCTCAAGTGTATCCTCAACATAGTCTCCATGGATACTTAATACCTTCACCCTATTATCTAGACCCTCATCGCCATCATATCAAGTAAAGTGCACTCCACAACTAAGTGATAAACAAGTCATAATGGTCCACCCATCTCAAGTACCGATAATAATCACCAAGGAATGGTAGCACACATATAAGGTGAAACATATTAGGCAGACATAACATATCATCATGAGTATATCACATGACACATAACAATGTGTGATCACAATATAACATGGAAAAAATATACTATAGTATCTCTCATTGAATCTCATATCTAAATATATCTCATGGGCTACATAAAAACCCACATTCAATCACAATCAAACACATTTATAAATTATTTCAAGACAAATAATCATTATTGAAATAAGTGTACACTCAATCCCAAGAAGTTACTGAACATTCTACCACATAGTTTTCAGTTTATAAATTAAGGTCCTTTGAAGGAATTTTCACCTAAACCACATTATCACACTAATAAAAACATGATCACTCACCATGAACTCCTTGAAATTGTTCTAATCTAACATGTCCTTAGTTTTAGAACAAGTCAAAGAAGGATGAATGAAATCTGTGGAGATAAGAATTACCCAAAGAAAATCATTTTCATGGGGGATCTACAACGTTGGTTCATGATAGAGGAAGATGAATCTATAGATATTTGGGTAGTATTCACAGTCAAAGGCTGGGGTTCTGGCATGGAGGTGTCTTAGAAAGCACTTCCATGGTGCATGAAGGGCACAACAACATAGGGAGACCTCTAAGGTGATGGATATAACATGAATTTTTTGGAATCCACTATGACAAAAGTATATATATATGGTGAAAATATACACTTAGCGAAGAAAAATATGATTCATAGGGAGGTCCTGAGGTTTATTACTAGCTCTACCATTTTCTTTTATGGTGTAAAGGGATTTTTATAGAATTGTGTTACTTCTGTATACCTTCAGTGCTCTAGGAAATATGCCGACGAAGGGGTATGAAGAAGGAATTTTCAAAACTTTGATGGATTCATTCTTTATTATAATACCTTGATAAAGCCACATTAAAACCAAAATTAATCCCCATCATAAATTATAAAAGTGATCCTTGAAGGAAGATCATAACAACCGTTTTAAGAGGTTTCAGTTCCTAAAGACCCAAAGCTAGAGAATTGTCTATAAATGACATGGAGAGAAAATCTATGTCATGGTAATCCTCACCATGACGCAACCTTAGTGAACATCCCTCCATGGGGAAAACTATGGTTTATCTCAAAGAGTCAATATAATGTTACTCTTATTGTTATGACATAGACTTATCACCATAACACCCTATAATAAATCCATTTCATTATGGAACAACCCACCCTTTTTGGTGTAGTCACATGGGATAAGGATTGGTCCCTCCTATTCTAACCAGAATAAACTTTCATAAGAACAATAAATCCCAAAGTCCTATATCAATACATGGCCTAAGGAAAAAACAATGATAAAAAAGAAATGATGTTTTTCATTAAGGAACAAAATGTTTCAGGGATTTACAGAAATGTCCCATCATTTTTTTAAAACTCTCAACATAATAATTATGATAAATAAAAGAAACTCTTGATCCAGTTTTCATTTCTTCTTCCACTAGTCTATATGATGTATTGGATTAATAAAATAATATAAAATGATTAGAAACACAATTTTACATGATAATAATTTTAGTTGTATTAATTAAATTATCCATGTAATCCTTTTCTCCATTATGATACCACATATGGTATTTTTTTTAGAATTTTTTATTGATATGGAAACACATTTCATTACAGGTTAACCATGATATTCAAACATAATAAAAAAGGAGCTTCAAATAAGTCTACTATTTGAATTAGTACTGAATGTAATATCCAAAAAAAATTTAACTCCTTATAAAACCCATCAATGATCTGATTTATGTTGTAAATCTATGTTCTATACATTCAAAAAATTTATATACTATAAATAAGTAATTTTTAAAATGGATAAATGTGATAGGGATTGTAATAAATAATAAAAAATATGGATTATGATTAATCAGATAGAAGCTAGAATTAAAGATATAGAATGAATTTAATGAAGGTTTCAACAAAATCTAAGTAGCCAAAAATTACCCAAAAAATTAATTAATAATATTTTGTGGGAGCTATGAATATTTGATGAAAAATTAAAAAACTGCCTCAAATAATTGAACTTAGGTAAGCTGTGTTTAACACCCCATAATTATAAAATGATAAAATGACAAGTATTAAAACCCATTTCTAAATGGTTCAAATTTATTTTCATGATTCTACCTGATTAGAAAACCATAGTTAAGTGTGATTTTCCAAGAGTAGTTATCAAGATGTGTGACCTTATGAGATGTTTCTTAAGGTGTTCATGAGTGGGGATAAATCACAGTAGAAATAATATGTCTTAGAATATGGGAAAAATAATTTGTATGTTAACCCGTCTAGGAATGTGTGTAGGCTGCAAATAGGGGAGCATGTGCCTATGGGAAAACTCGTTGTTCTTGGTTGTATATGACTCAACTAAAATGTTAAGGTGGGGTGAATATGCAATCAGTAGGTTTTAGTTGTTACATTATTATTATAGGATGAACCCAACTGGAAGTGTGATGAAACTGTCTGTCTGAGATATATGGTCCACAAAAGGGCGATGTTTTCTAGGGGGTGGAATAAAAACCTCACAAAGATAAAGGTTTAAAATGGTAAATTTTACTACCTATGTTAAAATGGTGAAAATTTATTTTCATGAGCCTACCTGATTAGAACTCCATAGTTAAGCATGCTTGGCTTGGAGTAGGGATCAAGATGGGTGACCTCCAGGAAGTTTCTTATGGTGTGTGTGAGTTATGAAAAATCACAATAAAAAGAATATGTGTTAGCCTATGAGGATAGTCCTTAGTATAATGTTTTATTCAACCCTATCAATATTAATACATTTATGTTTGGTGTCTCTAACAGAACCACCCTTTTCAATGAATTTTCATTAAATACCATTTTTTAATCATAAATAATTTATTATCTTTAAAAACATTTATCTATTATTTCTATATTTTTTCATAAATTGTTTTTAATAAGATGCCAATAATTTCTTTCCTCTTTTCTATCATATTTGTTCAATTACTTTTTTCCTATGATAATATACTTTAGCTTTCTTTTATTTCTTTATTATATTTTGCTATATTTTAATTTATAGTCACTTTTCAATTCAAAATCTACAATATTTTTTTATTCAATTTTTTATAATAATTTATAATAAATCTTCATCAATTTCTATTTGTGAATAAATCCTATAATTAATTATTATTATGTTAATTGATTCATTATAAAAATTTCTTGATATGTGTAAAATTTGTTTTTGTAAATTAACTATAGGTGTTATCCTTATATAAACATAAAAAATATGGCCAAATATTATATAAAACCCCAAAATATTAATAATATTTAATTAATCATATCATAAATAATAAATAATATATTAATTTTATGAAATATATTAATGTATATCCAAAAAGAATTTTTTAAATTAATTTCAATGGTTTTTAATAATATCGAATCTACCCAAGAATTTAGTGATTTTTTAAATGGGTGATTCCTTGGCCAGAGCGGACAAGACTCATTTATTGAAAAAATTAAAAGGTTACAAATTTCTAAAAGAGGATTTTTATTAGAATATTTAAAGAATGGAAGAAAATATCATATGGTAGTTCATATAACCATTTGAGATCATTGTTAACTACTTTATTGGAAATCCCATCCACCACTACATTAGCTTCCCAGTAAACATAGACGATTATATAATTGGATCCATAATGGAAAAATAGTCATTCCATTAATCTAGCTATTATTTTCCACAAAATATGGATCATGAAATTACTAACAACTTGAACGAGAGTGGTAGAGTCACTTGCAATCTAGTGATTATCCCATCCTTTTTTCTTTACCAATATAATACTTTGATAGCACTGAGAATTTTAGCTTCCAGTGATGAGGATATTCCACATATACCATAGAAACATCCAAGGGATTTATATTTTAATAAAAAAATAGAACGACAACATGAAAAAACCAAATTAACTTTTCATACACCATAAAAATTAATTTTAATGTAGGTTATAATAAGATATTTCAAGAATTATTCAATTTTCCAGTTGGCTATTTGTATTTACTAGAAAATTCCATCCTCTGTAGTACCATGATGACATGGATAGATTTGAAGCAAGAGCCAGGATAAAGAGGGATAACCTCATTGTTAAGGAGATAAATTTCACAAGGTATTCTCATAAAATTAAGGGGGTATGATTATTGATAATGGAATTATGGCCATACAAGAATAAGTTCATCATTTTGGCAATGAAATCCATAAACAATCTATTGAGTTGGGGAGATAACTTTATATATCTGTATATTTATAGCCGAAAAACAAGAGTGGAAGCCTCTGGAATCATGAATTCAAATAGATAATAGAAAACTATCCATAAATTAGAGGTAGTGGAATAATATAGGAATAGATTTTATGAATCCTCCCTTTATTGATTTCAATGGAATCAAATGGAATAACGGAGAATACCAAAAGAGTATAAGAAATCACTAGTAGAAATTATATAATGTAGTGAACTCCAAAAAAGGGTCAATCATGATAAATTGATCCAAGGATTGTCAAATATTTTAATCCAGGTGAAATCATGATCAGAGTCTACAAAATTGGCATGATAAAAAATATTGGATTCAATAATTCCATTCTAGGTAGGTTCCCAAATCATTATGTCACCATTTTGGAAAAAGTCACAATTATTGTAAAATTTGTAACATTATTTTATAAAATTCATGTTTGGATAGCTGATAAATCATTTATTGAGACTTTAGTTTCTAAAGGGAGTTACTAAGAAATCTTGAGGGAAATAATAGGAGTTACCATACAATTATGAAGCAAAAATCTTAAAGAGGACTCCCTACTAGTAATCCATTTAGAGTGTGAAAATTTATTATAGAAATAGGACTCAATGGCTATCCAAATATAAAATTCTAGATAATATAGGCTTCCCATTTTCAATTTTCCAAAAAATATGGCTCTGAGAAATCTAAGAGCCATCATGTCACTAATGAGGAGATTCTAAGGGAACCTAGCTTGCAGAGAATCATTAAATAGCATGGTATTTTGGATTCATAGACAACCACTATCAATAGGCTTACAACATTTGATATAAACAATGGTGACCATTTTTATTTAAAGAATACTATAACACCATTTTTTCGATATAGGTATAAAGATATTTATGATGTTCCATATGACATTTATAGATCATAAAGGAATGAAAAATTTTAAATACAATGGAAATTTTGATATGGATAATTCTACTAGGAATTACAAGGGACTCCCCATCACAAGATTAAAAATGTATTTTTATTTTATGAGTAATCCCTAAAAAATAGATTTTGGTATCCCCCAAAATAAAGGAATGTTAAGGTAATTAATGGTCATGGTCTCTACTTTAATTCCCAATTCCAATAAAGTGTGGGATCTTCTAGTAGTGGAAATCCCCTTCCCAAAATATTTTAAATACTTGTTCCAATTGATATAATTTCACTAAATATCTTCATTTTCTAAGAGATACACCTCGAGATTTTGGGAATTTCTCTTCCCTCCTCATAAAAAATAATGTTTTCATCTTTATAGAGGATATGGGAATGAATAACAGGATTTCTTAATGTATGAATGTGTTTGAAATTTCTATGTTCCACCGCGTGAGTGAGAATTCAACTTAAATAATATTCTAATAGGGAGAAGAGGATGGAATAAATAGTACATTCTCATCTAACTCCATTTTAAGATTTAAAATGTCCATTAATATAACCATTTATGGGCACTGAAATAAGAGTAAAATTAAAGAGCTCTTTACCCAAATAAATAAAAATTTCATTGAAGCCAAAATTATGAATCAATTTGTAAATGAATTCATATCGATTATGTAAATGATTTCCTAATTTTAGGTTTGAGAGAAATTATACCACCTCTATTTGATATCTTTAGTGTATTGAAACACTCATATTCCATACTAATGAAATCTCGAATAGTTTTACCTTTCACAAAACCAAACCGATTACAGGATACAATTTTATTCACATTTGTAGTAATTCTTTTATAAAGAGGCTCCATAATAATTTTATATGTGGTCTTGATAAGGGATGTGGATTTTAAGAGGTTTATCTTATATTTTTATTTATCTTTGATAATTAGGGTTAGATATTGAGGAATAAGACCATGTTAGAGGGTGAATATGAAAAAAAGACTTAACCAATCTATACAGATCCAAATAGAAAAAATTACAAAATTTCTGAAAAATAAGTATTGGTGAAACCATGAGATTATGTAACACTATCTGGATTAAGACTAAATACATATTATCTTATTTCAAAATCGAGAGGGTTGATAGTAAGCTAGGTGTTATGCTTATTACTACTAATAGTAGGAATGATATCAGCATCAAGGTCATTGTTGAGGTCCGGCCCATTAAAGAGGATTGTAAATTAAGAGACAAATATGATCAGAAAGGTATTCCTCACTATCAATAACATTTTAACCGTCTTTAAGTACGGTGATGGGTCTATAAGCCTCCCTTTCTCTTTGAAGAGAGATATAATTTTTGTATTTCTATCCCCATTATTTGGCCACTAGACATTGAAAGTTTCCATTTTATGGAAAAAAGGGAATTCAACATTAAGGTGAGATCAATTTTTTAGTTTATATCCATAGAAAAATCAGAATTTGTGGATTTATATTGAATCAGATTAAAGATATCTTCAAGAGATGGAATTTCATTATCAGTCATACTAGAGGTATCCTTACACTAGACCTTGAGTTTATACTTCAAAATCATTAGCCTCATGACACAATAAAAATCACCATTTCCACAATGAGTTGAATTCTAAAGATCAAGAACATGTTTAACACAATTAGGATGTGAGGAATATGAATGGTTAAATAAAAAAGGCATAGTTTAATTATAATTTCTGTAATAAAGAAGACCAAAATTGGATGATGTCCATAGAGAATCTTTACAAGAGTGATACTTGAAATAATTCCAAATTTACGAATGGATTGTTCATTAGAGAAATCTCAACCAAGATATCTTGAAACAATTAATTTTTTTACTTCTATACGTGGTGTACCAATTTATAACTTAATAAATTACCATCATATAGTTTCCTTCAATGTTGGTTTTGGACTCGCTTGAGGATATTATAGAATGAGTAACACCAATACATTAACTAGAACATAAAATTTCATTAAAATACACAAGAATAATTCAACGATATTTAATTTTCGTGTTAATGAAGTCTATGATTTTCCAAATACATATTTTTTATTAATATCATTTTTAGTACAAAATAATGAGAAGAAAAATGGTAATTAGATTATTCGGTTTCACAATTTATCATTAGTTCTTCAATTATGAAAGTAGATACACTACTAATAATGGAATGAAAAAAATCATAGAAAGTTTACATAGTGAAAAAGATACTATTACCACTAATGAAGTGGTATCCTATGTTTTCAAGACTAAAAAAATAGGAGAATATCATCTTTTGGGTTCCGAAATTCTAAGATGTTTGGGATTATAAATCTGAATAAATATATTTAAGAAGATAGTATTTTCTATGTTTCCCACTACTTGATAATTCTAGAAGTAAAAATTTATTTTAATTTATTCTTAGGGTTGAATACCCCTTTTATATTTCTTATTGATTTATTTTTTGGGGTTGATTTCCTAGTTGGTTGATCATTTTTTGCATCATGACCAGAAGTGTTAATGTTTTATATTTGAACAAATGATAATGAGAGGCCTTTGATGTAATGTCAGTAAAATCTTGGTGTTTAAGATTATTCTATCTAAACATAGGTCTTATGTATTGAAACTATATCCTTTATGATTTCAATATAATCTAATGCTCTTGGATCCCCAACTTCATCAACCATAGGTTCCATAGTTTCATCAAATCTCTTAATGCCTATCGATGGTGTAACATCACAATTCCTTAATGATCAATTTTTAGATAGGGGATATCACCAAGAAAAGATTTATATTGTGTAGGAGGTGTGTAATTTTTTTTATTTTCATTAGTATCCATTACTTCCTACTAAAAAATAATAGTTTCTTTAAAGGAAGAATATTTTCTAATAGTATATTTTTTTTGGCTGAAGTGCAGTGCATATCTTTATAGCTACCATTAACCAACTTTTTTTTAGAATAATGGTGATACAAATAGATAGAACCCAACTTTACATTCAAAAGAGAGTAGGAGAATTTAGAAATATTTAAATTTATTTCGGAAACTAATTTGTCTATTTCCACATTATCTTCAAGAGGGGTGGAAGATCGATCAATTTTTCATGTTTATTAGATGTAATATCATTGTTTAACTCTGATCCTTCAAGAATAGATTTTATTTGATGGGAAGTAACAAGATTAAATTTGTCCCAAGAAATTTCAAGTTTCATGATATTATATTCATTATATTTTTCCTCTTCATCAATAATATTTTCTTAGGATTTCTTAGCATTGAATTTTTAATTCGGAATAATATCTTCTTTCCACACCCATTTACCTACATTATTTTTCTTCAATGGTTACCCATTATCTATGACAATAAATTTTACTTTTTTTTTCTATTTACCACTTTACATGAATTCACATCAGAAGGTGTCTTCACGTACATTTAGATTACCATACAGTTAGAAATATAGTGTCCTAAATATATGAAAACATAACAAAAGGGAGGCATGTATCCATATTCTACCTTTATTTTAGCCTCTGGATAATTGGAAATAAAATTAATAACATATAGGAGCTTTAGGTATAAGTTGGAACTAACCTAGATCATAGAATAGAGACCCAAAACCCATTTGGAGTATACTGATCCAGTTTTAGCAGAATTACAATACTTGAGGCAATATCATTTTAAATTTTTTGGATCTAGAATACCTAGTTTAGGGCATGAACATTAAAAAAAATAAGACCTATGGAATTCTATTGAACAGAGGTGTTAAAGGTGAAATTCCATTCTAATATCCTTAAAACTCTATGAATCAAATGAAAATTTCTATAATTCCATAATGAATTAAAATATTCCATGATTCCTAGAATAATGTTGATGAAAACCATTCTAATTGGAAATAATTTAAAATTTACATTACCCCACTTCTGTTAAATTTTAGATTTGAGATCCCTGAAAGATCACATCTTATTTTTTTATGAATACTTAATCTACACTAGGTGGGAGTATTCTTTTCATATCACATCTTTGTTGAAGATAATTAGGGTCCACAACCACTAATATTCAACCATATTTCATTTTTTCAATGTAGGCATCTTAAGTAAATCATCTTTTGTGAGATCTGATTCCTTCAGTTCCTCCAAGAATGAGATACATTTTCTTCTTGAAAGGGGGGCATTCTGCATACCACCATTAAGATCTAGGTTAATATTCTTTTTTAAGATGGCTCACACACCACATATTTGAAAGATGGATCTCATTCCATGTTGAAAGAGTACATGTGAGAGAGTAAAATCTATAATATTGAAGTGTGTCCATCACACAAATTCACATAATAAAAGAATTGTTCTTGTAGGAGAGTCGATTCATTTTCCTTGAAATTCATCCATCTCCAAAAAAATCAACTAATAATTCTGTGATGATTATATAATATCTATTAAATGACCACCCATCAATCAAGAGACCTTATTTTGAGTACACACCTCTTACATAGACAACATTAACCAAAGCCAAAATACAAAAATGATTTAAAAAATTATAATATTTAATAATAAATAAAATATGAATAAATGATCATAAACAATTATTATGATTAATACAATAGAGGTTATAATCTAAGATATAGTATAAAATTATTGGAGTCTTTAAAAAATAAATTAGGAGGATACAACACAATCAAATGGATAAAGTAAGAATACCGAGTGAGAACAAAAAAACTCAATGAAACAGTAAAAAATACCCTCATGGACTTGAACCTAGGATACCATGACACACCCCCAACCCGCACAACTCCCTTTTCCATTATCTTAGTGATTTTTATTATGATTGTATAACAATTATTCAAATAATTTTCATTAAATTTTATTATTTTTTACATCAAATACTATTATATTGAACATTAAATATTGTTATGTTTGACATTAAATATTATTATATCTAATATTAAATATTTTTCTTTTTAATAATGTTTATTTTAACCCTATTATGTTTAATACATTTATATTTGGTGTGTCTAAAAGTACGACCCTTTTCAATTCATTTTTGTTAAATAATTTTTTTAATCACAAATAAGTTATTATATTTAAAACCATGTTTCTAATTTCTGTATATGTTTTCATTAAATATTTTTATATTTAAAAGGATTTCAAGGATTTATTTTTTTCCTCATATTTGTGTAATTATTTTTCCCTATGATAATATTCCTTTCCTTCCTTTATTTTTCTATTGTACACTTTGTTAAATTTTTATTTATAAATGTTTTTTTTTCATTTTTGATATTATTTATTAATTTTATATTTTCAAATATGTTATAGTATATCTTCACCAATGTCAATTTGTGAAACAATTATAAAATTAAATATTATTTGGTTAATGTATTCACTACAAAAATTCCCTGAAATTTGTATATATTTGTTTTTGTTAATGCATTAGAGGTGTTATCCCTGGATGAACGAAAAAAATATAGCTAAATAAAATAAAAACCAAAAAACCGTTAATGAATAAACTCTGTTATAAAAAATTAATAATATATTAATTATATAAAATATATTTGTGTATCTTTAATAACTATTTAGTAAATGACGTCAATTCCTCTATAATAATACTAAATCTACCAATATTTTAGTGATGATTATATAAAAACTATTAAATGACTACCCATCAATCAAGAGACCATATTTTTATTACAAAAATGTTACATATACGAAACCATTAAATTTAAAAACAAATCAATGACTAGAAAAAATACTTCTAATTTTTAATAAGCAACAAAAAATAAATACATCATAAGAAATATTACTTAAAATTAACTTAATAGAAGGAATGACCCTAGAGATAACATAAATCTAGAGGAGTATTTAACAAAATTAAAGAGGATGCTATAACACACATGCAAATATAAAGTATGAAGGTTGAGTGCAAGGAGAAAAAATAGTAGGGTTTACAGATATACTAGAGTTCTAATGCAACCCTCTTGTGGGGAACCACTCATGGAGGAGTAGGGTTTGTCCAGAAATGAATGGGAGAGGGATTCCTGGATAAAGGGGATAGATGAGAGATCATGTGATAAAGGGGATTGAGGAAGATTATGAAATTAAGTTGATGGAGGATGGAATAATACACTTAAGAAGGTACAATATACGAGGATTGGTGAATAGCATTTAATCATAGATGAGAAACTAATCGGTATGTTTTTAGACCCTATTTCCTTGGGAAAAATACCTATGGAAGTATAAATAATATATCTGTAGGTTAATATTACCTTTGTATTAAATGAAATCCTAATCTATTATAGCCAAAAGTGACCTTTACCTAAGTCTATATGCGAAATAATATCCATGGGCCTTTTATCCCATGGACATATCCAAATATCCTGAACATGATTCAACAGGTTACCTTTCCCAAAGATATAATGAAACACATATCCATGACCATTATACGAACATCTGTATAAGTACATCTATATCTATCAATTATCCTGATTGTGGATATAATTCTATAGCTATATATAGTTTTTATAGTAATAAGTAATTAGGTAGGATTAGATGTGTTATTGCTAGTCCTTCAATATTAGTTACTACCCTTCTATAAATTTTACTATATAAAACAATTCCTTTGTATCATGGGGTATTTTATGAGTTGGGTTTTAGTTTATGGTGGATATATTATTTAACAAGTTTTGTGGGATTAATGAGAAGATAATGTTTATTATGTTTTAGTGAGTGAAGTATTGAGACATTATTTATTGGTATTTTGTTAGTGTTTCCTTAGGAAGATGGTGTGAGATTAGATAATATTCTATATTTTATGTTTAAATTAGTTGAATAATTAATTCAAATAGATTAACTGAAAAATTTACTTTGAAGTTAATAATTTATATGGTATTTATAGTAATATTTAATAGCTACATCTTGTTGATCATGGTTTGAATGGTTAGACCATGCATGATGTGGTTAATTTTTTATCTCCTATATTATTAATATTTCATATAGTAAAAAGTGATGTTGCATTTACTATTATATCATATGTTTTTTATTGATTTATTTCTTGTATGATGTTATATTTATTTTATTGTTTTTATGTGATCTTATGATATTATACATGCATTATATAATGGCTTTTAGTTATTAATAATACCTGTTTGAGCTATAATTGATTAAGGAATATTTCATCTATACATGATATGTAAGGGATCAAGGTTATTGCATATATCATTATTGTAGGATACAACACATTTTTATTGGTTATAATCAATGGTGGTTATAACATGGTCACATTTAACTTAGAGAGTGATGTATTAAAGTTATTTCATGTATTTAGCATGTGATGGATCAAAGTTATAACCCGATGGGATAAGAAGATGATGTGGTGGTTGGGATATAGTTGTGGCCATGGTGATTTGATGATGTGGTGATAATATGGTGGTTGGGGCACTATAGTGGTGGATGATATGTGATCATGGTAGAGGTGTTATGATTATTTATAATTGGTTGATGAAATAAACTATAATATTCTTGATATGATGAATTGATTATAATGGAAAAAAACTAGTGTTTTTAGACCTTACTTATTATTTTTATATTAATATATAAATCTGATATCATCCTCATTTATTTAAAGTAATGGAATAATAATATAAAATGATATGATTATTCAAATAATGATTTTTTTATTAGGGTAGTACACGTTTACTAGTAAAATCCCTTAAAAATAAAAATTTACCCTTGATTACATTTTCATATATAAATTCATTGACCAAATATGTTTAACTCAGGTGATGTAGTTGGAGAAATAACTAGGTGATTCATTAATGTTATTATTTCTTCTCATATTATTTCCTTATATAGACACTATCATTGAGTAATAATTTTATCGGTATAACTTATTTTATGCTTGTCAATCCGAACAAATTTATTTCAAATGGATATAATTTTTTTAGAAATCTGACCCCATTGAGTACTCCCAAAAGCTTACCCATCTAAAATTTTAAGATATTTTTTAGAAAAGTTTGATGAAGATTTTGGGATGTTGTTATTTGTACAACTAGATCTGAGAATATGACATCATCCTTATATTGTACTGTTTTACTGTATATACTACCATGTAGTATTAGTTTAGAAATTGAGAAGTTTTATCATTTTAATTTTTATATATGTGGGGATGATTCTCATATAGGTTATATTTTCTTATTATTTATGTGGTTAATACCTCCCATATTAGTGATGGATATTCTTAGTGGTGGTCACAAACCCATGTCCTATTGAAGGTGAGATTCAGGTGAAAAACTTATCTTTACTGTCTACCAAGTAGGGTTTAAGTGGGGGAGAATTACGATTTAAAAACATTATAATCTTTTAATTATGGGATTATCTAGGATTTAAGGAAATTAATTTGAATGTGAAATAGAATATATTACTGGAATGAGGTTAAAAGAGTGTTAAATGAATTAGATTTACTTTATTTAAGGATATATTATTATTATAATAATAAAATTGGATGTCAAAAAGAAAATAAGAGTGAGGATGACCTCCCCATGTCTTCCAAACTCCTATCTTATGCACAAATAAACTAGTGATGGACCCCTCCCTTTACTCTATTATTGTTTATTTTTATCCTTTACTTCTATGGATGCATATATTCTTTTCCTTTTGGATCAAATTAATACCATTAATTCCTTATATTATTATCATTCTACCATTTAATCATTATCATCTATCATAATTGATTATAGTTTTCCATAAGTAGGGTTTCTTAAAAATTATGGTTTTATGATCCTGTGTCATGTAGATGATGTAGGAAGTTTTGGTATTCACCTAATCAGCATTTTTATTATTTATTATTTAAAAAGTAGTTCATTTTCAAATTTTTTCTTTATATGTGATTTTTTTTTCATGTTTCCAAGATAGGGATCTAGGTACTTCAGTCATATAATGTAATTTAATTTCTTTTTTTAATGGTTTCTTTTTAGATTAATTTTTTTCCAAAGTTCTAATAGACCATAATTCAAAGGATAAAAATTATTTTTACAAGAATTAACATGTAAGTAATTTTTCAAGTGGTCAATTATAAATAACCTAACCCTAGTAGACTAGATTTTGTTATTATTTTTTTATATTGGGAATCGATTCATGTGATCACATCCTAAAGGACCAAATAGTTTAGTAGTATTTGTAAAATTGATACATAATCAAAACACAAATTATATTTAAAAACATAAAATAAAACAAAATATTTTATTTCAGAACATCATTAATCCATATAAAATATTCTTGAATATCATTTATAGTAAAAATACTGGGATCTTGAAAAAATGAAACATAATAAATGGGTGATATCTATTTCTCAGTAGGAGAATGTGTACTACAAAAGACACCATAGAATAAATAAGCTTTTAATAATATGACAGGAATAAATAATGATAAAATAATTCAATATAAATATTCACATGAGCATGAATGTTATCCATGGAAGATATAACTATTTAAATAACCACATAAACATAAATAACTGATTTCATGATAATGGCATGCTAATATGAGAAATCTAAAACTTACTATTGAGGCATAATTCCAAGAAATATTAGATAAATGGGTAATTTCATGACCAAAATTCCAAATCTATTTATCTCAAGATACCTACTAATGAATCATGGGGATATGTAATTAAGCCACACACCCATCACTTAATAGGTTCAATTCATTCATCATATAAATAAATAATATAACGTAATCCACGTTTCGTAAAAATAAAAAACTATCTATATTAGAATAAATAGAATAAAAAATTTCAGTACTTTACAAACGTAAACTGATCATAAACCATCTAGAAAAATATATTAGATGATATCATCAGATTACATCTTATGAAAATTTGATTATTAATTAATGAATGTTGACATAGTTGAAAATACTTTTAAAATATCACTCAATTTTTTTTTTGGAAAATAACATTTCCACTTAAGAAACCATTATTTAAAATATATAATTATCCCAAATTTTATAAAAAAAATATCTTTGGAAAAAACCAATGAAGATTTTAAAGTTTTTTTAAATAAAATATTATTAATGATGGTGGGAAAAATATATATGCAGTGTATATTAAAATAAATTTTATGTTCACACGTTTAGTAAAAGGTTCCTCATTTGAAAAAAGATAAAAATATTATTTTTTATTTTTGTATAAAAAGTAAAACATGGTTAAAAATGAATTTAACAAATCGTTTTGGAATAATTAAAACATTCTTGAACACATTTTATAGAAAATTAAAATAATGAAGAAAAATATTTCCAATAGACTAAAAAACGTGGTCAACTTTCCTTAAAAAGCATTTCAATCTCTTCAGTACTTAAAATTCCAAAATTAAAGGATAAATTTAATTTATAGAAATACCTACAAGATAAAAAATATATATTCGGATTAATACATTAATATTAAATAATTCTCCATGTATATAATTAAATATAAAAAGTCATAAAAAATGAGAAGATTGTGAAATAAAATTTTCCACATTGGTAAAATTCGAATAAAAAATCTTTAGATGAAATAATTTGAGTTGAAAGTTTAAATTCAATTAAAAAAAAATGAAAAAAAAATTAACATATCAAAGGGTTAATATATGAATCTCATAAAATAAATATTTTCATAACATCAAACATTTTTCAATGAAACAACATTGTTACAAAGAACCCTTACCTCAGGTCTCAATTGCTCTCTCTATAAGTTATTTTAAACTCATGTATAATAAATTTAAATTTATTATAATTTTTTTAGATAAACATATAAATACCTATAATATAATATATGATTTAATTATAATATCTCAATACCAATTTATTAATAATTTTATATTTAAAGTATCTTTTTCAGGTGTTAATTGTCTCATTTTTCGTATACTTTTTTGTTCTATAGTTTTGTCCCTTACTAATTATCATGGTTCCATAATCTAAATAATTATAATAATTTTATATATATCATATATATTCATTATTATGTATGTATTTATAATCATTCATTAATGGTAGAGATAGAAAATTGAATTACACCATTCATAGAGACTGTAGGCTATACATACACATGAACACATTTCTAACTTTTTGACGGATGAATGGAAAGAATGTTAAATATTAATTCACCATTAAATAATAATTATTATATCATATATATCATATATATATTCATTAAATAAATACTTATTACTATCTATGTCAAATGGAAATGATAAACAAATCAAATCGCTTTGTGGAGATGGTAGTCCCCATGTAAACATGAACGACATTATCATTTTCCAATGGATAGAAATGTAAGAAGGTAAATTATATAATATATTGATAGAACCATAATATTTCATAAATAACATATATAATCATTATTTACATCTTTATAACCGTCCAAGTAAAAATTTGATGAAAAACAAATTACAATGCTATGTGAAGATGGTAAGCTGTACATATACATGAGTGAGGTTTTTGTATTCTACAGGACATTGAATAGGTGGAAAATGGTTGTTCCCTAATAATAATAACACCTAGGAATATTTAGGATAATATATTTATTATTTTATTATATTATCAATATATTTAAATGAATTATAAGAAGAAAACTTGATATAGTCCGTAAATAATTACATCTTCTTCCAAATACTTCCTTTATATACCATCTTAAGGAACCATGGGATGGTCTTTTAAGAATAATAGGACCTCTAATTACTAAATTTATAATATAATTTAGTAGCATTTTGTTGATCTATATGGATTTAAGTGGGGAAAATAAAATACGGTAGGGATTCCCATTAAAAATTATGGTTAGTGGCACACTTGTAATATTTTTGTAACAAACCAATGATTTAAAAATAAATTTAATATTGAACGAAATGCCTAAAACACTGAGCCTCAGAATTTTTTTTATTTTATTTAAATGATATATTTATAACCTAGCTATTAAACATAATCTTTCTTCTTTTGTTAATTGAATTTCAAAAAACAGACATACATAGTTGTGATCAATAAGTTATTTAGTGTCAGATAGGATTAACTTAATATTTGGTGAATATTAACTTGAACCTTTAGAAAAGTAATGTTACCCTTAAGAATAGGAATACAAACCTTATAAATAGTAAATCTTCTAAATGAATAGTAACCCAACCCACAAATGTATAAATAAAAAGACATCTGATAAGTGACAATATGATCATAGTGTAAGTAAATAAATATTTTAAAAATTATTAATTAAGTGTCGGTATATTTTTAAGTTATAAATATTTAATAACATAATTTAAATTAAAATAAAATTTTAATAAAATGTAATCATATATTGTTATATTTAATGTATTATGGTTATAATATAATTTTATGAGACATTGATTAATTTTTCAAGGTGTTATAAAAATCAGTTATATTTTTAAAATTGTTATTTTTCAATTAAATTATAATTTTATTTTAAAAATAAATTTCTAATATATAGATTTTTTTTCAAAAAATGGAGTTTATTTTTGAATTCTACACATCAAAAAATAGTTAGGGCAAAATTTTGCGGATTTTCTAAAATACATGATTTTTTGGGGAATAATGAAACATGGTAATTTACAAAATAAGCTAAATACATGAATTATTGTGTCATGTATGATGTTCTACTAATATAAGTACACTTTTTTAGAGCACAAATTCCATAATTACTGTATTCAGTCACAATAACCCACACTATTTCTTTTCTTGAGAAAAATAATAAAATAATGATTTAAATAATGAGACCCCCTCTCCTCCACTGTAAATACCACCCCTCACCCCATATTCTCCTGACACCTATCAAGATTTAGGAATTTTCCAAAATCATCCCAATAACCGTACCAATACTCTTACCCATGTCTAATTCATGATGGTATCACCAAAAGGCCAAATCCAAGGGACTTAAGAAGGATCCCAAGGAGAAGAGATCAAGAGGTAAAAATTATCTTTCATTTTCTTTTATTTTCCTTTCAATTCTTTTTCTCTTTTTATACTCTATTCACCTCCCCCAATAAAAGAGGAATTAAAAATATATAATATTATATATACTATAATATTATCATGTTTATGGAAAAATAAATTATCCATATATATCTCTTATTCCTTTTATTTAAAAAATAATAACATCGTCCATGATGCGTTGATTTATAGACATCACAGATGTTGTGCTTTCAATTTCCATTAGTTTCTTCATGGATGGTCATAAAAATATATCAATTTTTGATAAATATTTTAAAGTGTATTATATATCCTCTTTTATATTCTATAATTAAAATATATACACAATATTTAATTATATAATGAAACTAGTTCATTATTATCGAAGAACCACCAAAATGATCTAAAAAATATCATTAAGGTTTTATATAACGATTCATCATAATATCATTGAAAAATAATTTATGGTAACATTTCATATTCTGGAAAAATATTATTACCATTTAATTTCACTTATTGAGTTTCTCTTCCATTAGAAAATAAAATCCATTACGAACCAACCATGGAAACCATGTAAATCATGCTCCCAAAACAATGGAAATAAAAACATATTATTAATAAATGGCTGAAATGTTGTTATAAAATGATAATATAAGGTGTTATAAATATTAATATGTTTATTTAAGAAATTAATAACACCCTTTTAACCATTATACATGAGGTTGAAACATATTTTAAGTAAAACAAACCCAAGGTAAGGGAATTCATAACCCAATTTCTATTCATTGGGTTAACCTTCTACTTCATTAATTATGCGGTACTAAGATTATTTTGGTAATTAATTATTAAAATATTATGTTTTATAATGTGGATTTACATTGTATACACATATTAATTTATTTATATTAATCATTACTTCAAATATATGATATTTATAAGGGACTTTTCTTTAGAAATCCTCTTTTAATTTCATTTTTTAAGAGGAATGATTTATATGATTTAAGTATTCTTGTTTTATGATTATGTTATGGTTCTTGGGAAATAATTATGATGAAGGCTAGTACCTATATCTCCCTTATATTCATTGGGTATATTTATATTTAGGGTCGACCGTATGGTTACTCCATGTGTAACTGTGATGGTTACACCACAAGGTAGCCATAAGGGTTACATCGTAAGGTAGTCGTGGGGGTTACAAATCATATGGTAGCCATGATGGTATAAATATTAAGTAATAAATTACCAAAATTACCTTTATGGTATTATTTATGTTTTCTAGGATTTATGTAAATCTCATTTTTTCACAATGTTACTATATGATACTTATTCGGTTGTGAAAATGATTTCATATATTTATATGTATTTAGGTACCAATGATTTCTTTACTTATTTTTATATCCCTTACTCAGATTTTATGCTCATACCATGTTTTAAATTTTTTTCTTGGCGTTTAATTATTGGTTATATAAAAGGATAAGTGAAGACGAATGTTTTGAAGTCTTATGATGAATATATTTCTTGTTTTTTTATTAAGAACATTTGTATTATGAAGAAAATTGATATTTTTTAGTTGTATCCACTTTGTATGATTATGGGTTGTTATATATGAATTATTTACTAACTTTATAAAACTATAAACCGAAAATATATTTGGGAATGTAATTAAGTGAATTCTAATAAAATTTAATATATTATGCAATGTTTAAGGCCAAGTCCTTATAATTTTAATGTTTTAAAATATTATTAAGTGAGATTCTAGTAAAAATGGATACAAATGACTAATATTAAAATGTGATAATGGTAAGTTATAAATAAAAAAACCAATTAGGGTTAAGTATGTTTTATATAATTTAAACCCTTATGTTTTGGTTTAACCCCTTCATCTTTCATCTTTAACCTTAACCACGATACCAACTTTTTCAATATTAAAGAGTTTCAATTTTACTTTTATGGTAAAAAATAGATAAAAAATGGATAAGGAATGAATTTATAAACCATTTATCATCCTAATTTTTATTTTTCAATATTTTTATTATTTTTAATTAAGTATACAAAATATCAATTTTCATGAAATATCAATAATGTATTATTGTAGATGTTAATTTAATTTGACTTTAAAGACTTAAAAATGAAATAATAATTATAATATAAAATATTTAACAATAAATTACTCATTATTAGTACCCGTAAGATTCATTTTTTATTCTATGTTATTCAAAAAAAATTACTTTTTACATTTTTAATATCATTCACTTTGATTTTTCTAATGCTTTCATAAGAACAATGCCAGCATTGTGTAAAATTTTAATGTTATTATAAAATAAATAAAAATAAAAATTTAAATTAACAATATAAAATAAATTAATCATGTTCAAAAAAAATATTTATATTCAATTATAACTTATTATTATCCTTATGTGAACATATAAAATAAATTAAAACCAATAGAGTGATATTTTTTAATTTTTTTTACATAAAATAATATAAATGTCATTATCAAGGAAAAATGGAACTGAAATGAAATATATTATAATATAGGATTTATATAGTCTAATATAACCCATAAATGAATAATTTATGGTTTTGGGTTGACATTTATACCTTATCTCATATTTTTAATGTTGTTATACTCATTTTACACTTATCAAAGTGACAAATATTTACCAACAATATTATTCATAATGAAAAAAAAAAAGAGTCATATATAAATAATTTGAAACTCATGATTCAAAATATTTCATCTATTTTTCAATATTAAGTCTCTAGAATTGTAATAAATTAAATTTAATATAAATGTGTAAAAGGAAAAAGAAAAAAGTTTTATGATTAAATAGAGTTTGAGGCATAAAAATTTACTTACATTAAAATCATAAATATTTACGATTATAATATAATATATTAATAGTTTTATAAATAAATTATTAATATTTATCTTTAATTAAAAATAAAAAACGTAATTTTATTTCTGAATTAAATTATTTAATGAAAATAAATAAGAGTATTTGAAATATCGGTATTTTCACTATTCATTAACAAATCAATCATTTCAGAAAAATACCCAAAATTGACTACAAGATAATTTTTGTAGTTATTTTAAATAAATAATTTTATTAAATAAATTTTCTAAAATTGGAAAAAATCAATTACAATTTCCACGCAATAGATGAAAGAAAACCCATTTTTGATGAAAATGCATTTTTGCAGCATAAAATGACTTCACTAAAAATTGTATTATTATTTACTAAGAATTAATCAATACATTAAAATTAATTAGAACCATTATATTTCATAATTCTGTAACTCATATTCATACCCTCCAATTCAAGGATTTTGTTGTTTAAAGCTTAGTGTTGCATGTTAAGAAAGCTATGAAGCTTATAATTCTTTTAAATGTGCTTATATAAATTCCTTAGTAGGGTATTTTTTGATATTTTAAGGGATATGATTGAGATTTAGAATCATTTATACTCTTTAATGATAATTATAAATGTTTCATGAGTTTATATAAATATTATTGGTTATTTAGATTTTTTAAAATCTATTAAATTTATATTGTATATTTAATTTGGAATATTAAAGTCAATTAATGGGCTATATAAGTTAATTTAATTATGATTTTAATTATTTAATAACATATAATCAAAGTTTCATGGACTTGTTTTTGGGATAACTGATTCAATAAACTAGGAGATCACCTAAGAAAACTAATTATAGAATTCTATAAACATTAAAAAAAAGGTAATAAAGTTAAAAATGTGGTCATTTGATTGAGTTTATAATTCGGTTTCAATTGGGTTTACCTAAACACATTTTTTGGCAGGATATTAATTGGATTTCATATTTTTGGGATATATTAGATCATTAAAACCTTTAGTTTTATTTATAATACCCAGATAGGGGTTTCGAGTATTTATTATTTTAGGTCAAGGAAATACATAGCTTTATTCTGTGGGAAAAAATGTTTATATACTTATAGTTTTTACTAAAGAAGAGTCAGTAATTTCACTCAATTTATGACTTGATTTATTAAGGTAGGATATTAAAATAGGTAATTAGGGAAATAACCTATGACGCTAGGTAGTTTTACCAATCTCATGTTGATCATTTATAAAGGGTATTAACTTAAGATTTCTTTTTTATCTTTGGATGATATTAAAAAGGATCTTACTTGTTATCCTATTTTAATTTTTAAGAGATTTATATTTTTTCTTCTTTAGTTACTTATTTATTAGAGTAAGGGTTTATTGGATCATATGGTGATTCATTCAAGGTTAAACTTATTTATTATTTGATGAATATGGTGAGGAAGAACTGATGATATATTTTATTTAGGTTTGTGAGTGATATGATAAGTTTGGAGAGATATTAGTCTATAGGGTATCTCATTGTCATTTATTATTACTTTTTTATTATATTTATTATTTATTTCATATGATGTTTTATTCTACATTTAATAAAATTATGAAAACTCATACATTCATATATTTTATACATTCTCATGATAGGATGTCTGATTCATTGGTGGAAACTCTACTATCTTTTATTCTCACTCCCTATATGTGTACAATATGTGGGAAAACTCATGTGTTTATATATACATATATATTAACCATATACAAATTCATAGATACTTAATATATGGAGTTTAGTGAGGGAATTTTTTATTTATAGGAGCAATGGAATTCATTAGGTGTAATTTTTTTTCTGTTGGGATTAACCATTTTTTATATTAGTCATTTTAGGTGTTTGATTCATATTTAATTATTTTTAGGTGTTTTATTGTATGCTTATGGTGCATTTTAGCTATAAATGTTTATTTAATTTATTTATGTTTTATTGAGGTTTATAAGATCCTAGTTATAGACCCATACTTATTTTCACTATTAGTTTATTTTTGGAATATGTAATTTATGGTTTATTAATTAGATATTTTTGACAAATAATATGGAATTAACTATAAATATGGAACTTAAATGAAAAATTTCCACCCAAAGGTGCACCTTAACTATTAATGTTTGGTATAAACCTCCAAACACTAGAAAACTATACAACAGATAAGTGAAAAACAGTAGTTATGATCCATGTTATTCTATGTCAGGGTCTAAAAATGGTATTAGAGAATGATTTTGGAGAAAGTGTGATAATAAAATGCTATAGTATAATAAAATTGATTAGTAAATTAAGGATATTTATGGAAAACATAGATACAATGTGATCATAAGTTTTATTGGGTGGTTTCAGTCTTATATAGGTGTAATTAAAATAAAAATGAGTTATAATATTGTGTTCCTCGTTATGAAATGAGTCATTTATGATTTCATAGTTAAATTTAATGTAATTTTTAAACTATGTGATTAATTATCATTCATAATTTATCGATACCATTCATACGATTACTTTTTAGTGTAAGGGAAAAAATTTAATATATCAATATAGGTAAATAAAATGTAAAATCTATTGAATTTTGATATAATTGGGACCATAGTGTATATATTTTATTTATGATAAATTTTGAACATCATGGAAACTTAAAAAATATTCATTAATTTAAGAAATTTTATCTATATTGAAAAAATAAGAGAAAGATTTCAAGTAATCTTATATTTGAGTACTTATTCTATAACCTATTTTATTTTATATAAATAGGATTTTTTAATGATTGGTTTTAGATTTGTTGATTTGTTCATGGAGGTTTATAAGGATTTTGGTTGATTTAGATAACATTTGAATAAGTTAAGAGAATATTAGAGATTTATTTTAAAGGTATATGGAATCAATGTTTTGGAAACCATGCATTGGTGTTCCGATAATGATAGAATAGTGACCCTACAGTAAAATGTGGACCATTAGAGTTACATTTTTTGTAATTAAAATTTGATGGACCAGAAAAAGGTTAACATGATTAGTTATTATTAATAAAACTTCTATTGTATTTGAGTAGAGTTTTGGTGAAAAAAACTCAAGAGCACTTGAATTATAGTAATATTATGATGTTCTAATATATGGACTTAATTATTCCACAATTGATATATTTTTCCTGACCAAATAAACATTATATACTTGTAAAATATGTATAAAATTTTATTCTTAAGATCAAATGATAAAATTTAAATAGCATTCAAAATTAGTTAATGGATATTGATTTCAAAAATAAAAATAAAATAGGTATATGTTTATCAATTTACTATTAATACAATGATAATGATATATGGGTGTAATGTAGAGAGATAATGTGAGGGATAATATAATTTATTACAATTATAAGAGATGATAATAAAAATATCTAAGTGTACCTACAGTGTTTTTCATATTTAATATTAGAAGTCTCTATGATTAATGGAGTCTTTTTAATTAAGGGGAATATATTTTTTCCACGTGTAAAAAAATATTATTCATTTCAGATGATAATGGACACATCACTACGTAAATAATCACAGAGTCTCGAGTTATGAATATTTTATTTTTAGAAGAATTATTTTTCTTGGGAATAATTTAATCATTCATTCAAATGAAAATATTATTCTTATTTGGTTACTAAGGTAATTATATATATTTTATGGATGTCCATATTTTTCTGTATCTAAAATTGTTGATGGATTTTAGTATCAACTGTCATTTTCAAAAGACAAATATAATTTATGGATGTCTAAATTCTAAACACTTAACTTGTTTAAATATAATGAAAATATTTATTTAAGAGTAATAAAAGATAAAATAATTATATTCATGAAATATTTGGACATCAATGCGTGAAATTATAAAAATTCAAGTTAAAATACTCATTTAATAATTTCTTATTTCATTTCATATGATTTCATGGACAAACCATTCGTATTTTATATTATTTTATCATATTAGTTAATGACCTGATAATGGGTGATTTTGTTCATCCCAAGGATATATTCACTTTTCATGATTATTTTTTTATAAAAACTAATTATGATAACTGTTATTAGTTTTTATTTTTATTTTTCACATATTTTAATTATATCATATTTGTTGAACAATAATGGATATGAAAACATATGAAAAAATATACAGATTAATTATTGAAGGAGATAGATTTAATAAAATAAATAAATTTTTTCTTATTGAGGTATTCACTAATTCACTACATATTAATGAATCAAAGGTTCCCCAAAAACTATAATCATATTTATTTCCCGCCCCACTAAAGATATATATCCACTTAAAGAAAATATTGTTTTTTAATTCTACCAAATTTGAAAGTTAATGGATTTATTGATTTTCTTAGATTATTTTCAACAAATATTGAGTTTTTTAATGTTCTGAACAGTAAGTATGTTCCCACATTTCATTGAAATAAGTTTCATGTTTTAAAGGGGATGATTCTAACATATTTTTTAAAACATTTTGGATATATTAAATCACGCCACATGAGGCAATATTCTATTAGATAAGGGTGTGATAATTAAAATTATTGGTCAAATAAATATATTTATTGATTAAAGGGAATTGAATTACATGTAGGTTTTACATTAAAAAAATTAATCCACTAAGGTGGAAATAAAAAATTATCTAAGAATATTTTTGATAAATTAAAAAATATTTATGAAGGTGATAAGAGTGTTAAAGAATAAATAATTCAAATTTGGTAAAAATAATTTGAATATGTGAGATTTTTTATAATGAAACTATTGAAGATTTATTCAAATTAGTGAGCATGGTTGTGAGTTATATAAAGATATTTGTATAGATTCCATAAAACTATATGGTGGTAAGGAATATCCTTATATTGTTTTTGAATATATTTTATATAAACGCATAAATTTTCAAATATTGAGACTTTTATGGATGTTCACCTGATAATTTTCATAATCTGATGATTTATTAAGAAATAATAAAATTACAAGTGTAGAAGAAGGAAGGAAAAAAATAATTAAATTATATTTAATTTTAAAAACAATGTGAAATTTTAAAAAGAAATGGAATATCTGAATTTTTATTTAATTGAATAAAATGATGACCCGAAATTTGAAAAATCTATATCTCTCTTTTCAAAGAGATTCTTTAAACTAAAAGGTGAATATCAAGGAAACATTACACTTAGTTATTTTATTTTGGAAATATTATCCTTTATTCAATAATATTTCCAATGATTAAAGAGGAGGATTATAATGAATATGATGAGTTCCCAATGGATTTCATAGTAAATAATTCTAATAATTTCAAGAAAGGGTAACATTTATCAAGAGGATTCAAAAGGAACTTTTCAAAACTAAAAGGAATAAATAAATTAATCTAAAATAAAAAAGAATATTGTGAAGGTAGTGATTGTGAAATTGATTAATCTAGTGATCATAAAGATAATACATTCATCAATAATGTGGATGATAAAGAAGAATGTGATGACGGAATATTTGATGATTCAAGTGATAATGCATGTATTGATGAGAAATAAGAAACAAAAATAGAGTTAATGTTTAATATAAAGTTGAATGATTTTATACCCAATATTTTTAAAATATATAAAGGGAATAATGTCTTGATAAATTCATCCAAATTAATTAATGATAACATATTTTTTAAGTTAATGAAGAAAATTTCTGAAAAAAATGTTAATGAGTTGAATTTATTTCTTATCAAAGAAGAAAATATTAATTAATATAGAAGAAATATTTTAAAGAGTAATTAATTAAGGATTATTTAAAACATTTTTCTATAATTTGAAATATTATGTAAATAATTTAATGTTGTAGTTTTAATTTTAATGAATACGATTGATTAGTTTTATAATAAATATGAAGATAAAGGTTATGCATCAATAAATATTTAGTATTTCTTCAACCTGAAATGAACCCACCAAATAGTAAATAAGGCACTTACTCCTTTAAATAGAAAGGTGTTTCTCAATTAAATATGATGTATGTAATTTTTTTGGCTCAAAAAGATGGAATATATAATTTTTTTTGAAAAGTTTGAATTTTTGGTGACTTTTACTATTATATTAGAAGTGGAAAATTTAGTAAAATATCTGTCATGTATATTATAATAGTAAAAATATCTAATAATTTGATTTGAAAAAAATAATATTCTATAATATTACTCAATTTTTTTGAAGCTGACAAGAAGTTTAATATATATAGGAAACATGTTCAATAAGAATATTAGTATTTTAAAACTATTATAGTCATCACAGAAGCTCCAAAAAGGGATAAAAGTTTTCTTTTTAAATGAAAGAGTGTTTCTTACCACTATAGGAAATGAAATAAAACATTTTCTTAGGATGAAAACTATTTAAACAAGGACTGTCTATCAAAAGGATGTTCCATAAAAACTGAATTTGAAGAGTCAATTTTATATATTTGAATAGGAATATTGAATATGTAATCAACTAGGTCACATTTATGAAAAATATGTTTTTATTCTTCTACATCAATTGAATCATCAAAATAGTTTACAATATTTATATAATAGTGACACAATTATAAATTTATAAAAGATGAATGATTCATATAAAAATGTTCATTAGAGAATTATATGTCATTGGATATGATACACTCCATTGTGTATGAGTTAAAAAGATAAAATTATCTCAATATGGTTACTATATCAATATGATTATTGTATTCACATCAAATAGAAGTGGATAATAAAAGATGTTTAATGAAAAAAATAAGCCAATGCTACAATTTTAGGGTCACAAGCTTGGGGTTCTAAAAATAATGAATATTTGGCCGATTATAAGAGAAGGAAGTTTATTTATAAATTTATTATAAAGAATAAGTTCCAAAAAACCCCAACTTATCATTCTAATGGATGAAGGGGTTTTTTAGTGTTTTGAATAATAATTATGATTATAAAGCATTGAATCAATCATGGATATTTATTAATAAAAAAAGTAATACTTCTATATTATATAAAATCCGATTATGAGTTCATGAAAAATGTTTTCAATATCAAATTTATAGACTATATATGCAATAAAGTAATTGATTTAAGGTATATTATATAAAATATTAGATGAAGTTTTATTTAAATAAAAATAGTACATATTGTTTAGCATTATATGTTGAAGAAAGATATATAATCTTTATCATTTAAATATCATAAAATTTAAACTCATCCCATAACCTGAACATTTTTTAGTTTTTTATCGGATAGGGATAATAAAAAAATCGAAAGTGTGATGAATGAATATAGAGAGTGTTTTATTTAATTATCCAAAGGAAAAAATATGAGTTCAACTAAACACGATTAATTTAATTTCATATCAATTGGTTTAAGAGTCAAAGTCAATTGATATGTTTTTAATTTTAGAGGGATCATTTCAAATTATTTTCATTTGGTATTTAAAAATGATATAATATAATTATCAATATCTCAAAGTGGTAAAAGTTTAATATTCTTATGTTTAGTAATTTTGAGTGAGTATCATTTTAAATATTATCAAATATAAAGATAAATTATATTTGAATGATAAATATGCTAATTTTAAGTATAAGATTACAATTTTAACTTAATGTTCTCTATAAAAAATGGTTCCCTAGATCCCCCAATGAGTGTGAATTTGTTTTAATATCTCTCAAATCATTTTTATGGTATATCGAATCATTTATTTCTAATTAGGAGAAGCACAAAAAGGATCTGTTGAAAGTATTATTCTTTTTATGGACTTTGGGAGTATCATTTTTCTTTACCAAGAACCATGTCACATAATGGATCATAAAGAAGGGAAAACTACTCGTATATCAATATTAAAATTTTCCATTTTAGAAATAATCGATCTCTATAATCATTATATTATTTTTCATATTTCACTATTTGAAGTTATGAATCCTTAGAAAGTGGTCGGCCTAGTTTTTTGTTTAGCTTTTGTTTGGTGATTTATGATTTAATGTGTGTATCTATTGTCCATGGTTTATTTCATATTCTATTCACATGTACATAATTGAATGGACGAGAATGGTTTATGGGTTCAACTAATTTAATATTGGGAACCCTAAGGGTTAAATATTAGAATCTAAATTTCAATCTCAATGACTTTAAAAACGCTTGTTCATAGGTTTTAATTAAAAATCAAGGAATAAATAAGGTCTTATTGCATGATGAAATATTATATGACATTTCTTATAAAATTGGTATCCCAATTATGATGGATAATATAGATACCCTTCTTTTTCTTACATTATTATTACATCATTTTAAAGAAAAAAATATAAATGTGTTATAAAAATGGGATCCAAATGTTTAGTGTCTCCAGAAAATTAAGGCCAAACATAACATTTAAACAATAAAACATATTTTTTTAATTACTTCTTCTCTAGCTTCATAGTAGACCTCATGTACCCATTAATAAAATTATTCACCTAAAAATATACATCAAATAAAGGGGTGAGCTAAAATCCCTATTAGAGGATAGATAAGATCATGAATCAATATAACAAGGGTGAACATAATTATAATTATTATAAAATAAGAATGGTGTAATCATCATAACATTTTTAGGAAGTATTAAATAAAATAATGTAGTATAGAAATGCATAAAAATGAAACATCATATCTTATTGGTCAAATACCACACATAGTTGTGAACAAAGATAAAATCATGTTCACACATAACATATGTGAATAATAATAACCTCATAATTATGAAAAAAATATAATATCATGTTCAACCATATTTCACCTTATATAATGAGATAAATCACATCACCCAATACATTGGAGTGCTATATAATTATGGGTGCACCTGTCACATCATAACATTTACATAATCCTATATGCTACATAGAAAATATAACAATCTCTTCCACAAAAGAACCAGTGGAAAGGAAATGGGTTTCCTGAGAATTTCATAAAGAATACATTCTTGAATAGACATTGGGATTCCCAAATGGTAAAGGGAGAAAATATTTGGTATAAAAATCATTAACTATGAGTGAAGAAGAAAAAATATTAAGAGAAGTAAAAGATTTGTTTTTAGAAAGAAGAGTTGTTTTTGAAAAATATTTATATTTTTCATAAAAAGAAGTTAGAAAGATGTATATCCTAAAAAATAATATGGATTAATATTGAAATTAAATTTAAGTAACATTAAATTAATATCCATACTAAAATTTTAGTGAAGTAGGGAAAACCCAAGAAAATGGATTTGGGTTCAAGAAATACCTTACCTTATATTTGAATGATTTATTAACTTTAATATCCAAGATAATAAAATTATATCCATTAATTAAAAAATAAAGAACCTATTATATATCAATTTTAATAATTATAATATTATTAAGTTCATTTATGTCCATTTTTATGATTTATATTGTTTGATTTCATCGTTTGAGAGTGTTCATTTTCTTGGTTTTCAAGATCGGTTCACTTGTATACATGCATGAAAGATCATTTAAAAAGGGAATAATTATCCTAAATTGAAATTATATTTTATTAGTGAACAAAAAGAAGTTTAATTGGTCTTATTTATTATTATTTTTCTAGATATGATGACGATTCATTATATAAAATGTTAATGATAATTGTTTAGATTAGTTTTGGTGGTTTTCGATCACAACAAACTTGTTTTGTTTTATTAGTTAATATTATGTATATATGTTAGTTTGAGAACCTAAAAAAGTTTATAAAATAAACTTTACAATATATACCAACCATTTTAATGGTATTAAGACCCGACTTTAGGGTGGTAAAATAAAATAAAAATGCATCTTCCATGATGTTGGTAAATCGACACATCAGGAACGATGATTTCATATTTTGTTTTAGAAAAAAATGGAGTAGATAAGAGGTTTGGTGATGAATTATTCCATTAACATAATAAAATTATAGTATAGAAAATATAATAGATTCATATCACAACTTTAATATGTGGATTTGGGGATTTAATAAGAAAGTAAATGAAATTGAAAAGAAATGAAGAGAAAAAGAAATAGGATTTTACCTCATGAATTTATCCTTATGGAGAAACTCCTTAGGAAAAAGGGTTTGGTCTTTTGATGAGACCATGGAATCCTAGAATTGGGGGAGGGTATTGGGAATAGTATTGATAAAAAATTGGAAATGATTCATGTATTGGAAGGTGTGAGGAGAAGAGGTGGTTATGGTTGATATTTAGAGGGTATGAGAGGAGCGTTTCCTCATTATTTAGTTTATTAATTTATTATTTTGGTTCAATACTATGAATAGTTTGAACCTTATAACTAAATATTTTTAAATAATAAAGGATAGTTTAAGATTTTGGGCATACATCAACCATAAAACAACAATGCCTCAAAAAAGTCATGTATTTAGTTTTTATTGTAAATTATCATCTTTTACTATTTACCAAAGATTCATGTATTTTAGAATAATCTAAAAAGTTCACCCATACCATTTTTGATAATTTATAATTGAAAAATGTATTAAATTTTATAGAAATAATTTTATAAATATGATGAAATGAATTTTTAATGAAAACATTCATTTATATGGAATATAAAGGATTTAAAATTTAAACTCATTTTATAGCATTTTGAAAAATTAATTAAGGTCTCATAAAATAATCTTATAATCATAAGACACAAAAATGATAATTTATGAATCTATTTTATGAAAATAAATTTCCTTTTAAATAATTATATTAATTATAAAATTATAAATAACCATTTATGTTTTGTAAATATACCAATAGTTAATTAATATATTTTAAAATATTTAGTTAATTATACTATTATAAAATTATTTAATATTATAATTTTTAATATTTATAAATTTCATTTATAATTTCATAGATGATGTTAATATTCTATTGGATGAATTACAATTTCTAATTTTAATGTTGTTATTCCAAGGTTCAGGTTAGTATTCTATTAAGATAGGTTCTTTAATTTCTAGAAATACCTCTTATTTCATTAATTATTCATTTATAAATTTTTTATTGTGTTCTAAAAGTTATTTTTATGAGGTTTATACTAAATAAAATAATTATAAGAATTAAATTTCCATTGATAAATTTTTTGGTCATTACATTCTTCACCCTTTATGAAATTTCTCCCACTAAATTTCATTTTACATACTATGGTGAAAACAAGTGAGGGTACTTATCCTTTATCGCTTCCACAAGTTCGCATGTTTTATCTTCGTACTTGTGGTTCCTCTATAGTACTTTGAGTAGGTGAGTAGTCTTTTTGCATAATAATTTATCTCTATGGTCCAAGATATTAATTGTATGATCCTTTTAAGAGAGATCATTTTCTAATTACAAAACATCTGGATTTAGTCATTGTAAAGGATCTGTAATGTACTTACTCAAGAGGGATACATGGAGTACATTGTTTACTTGAGACATGGTTGGTGGAAGTGCCAATGGACAGGCCATAACTACGACATGATCAAGAATCTTGAAAGGGCCGATGTACCTACGACTCAACTTTCCTTTCTTCCCAAATATCATCATCCTCTTCCATGGTGATATTCAGGGTAATACTTTGTCTCTAGCCTTAAAATCCAGGTCTCGTAAATGATTGTCAACATAGAAATTTTATCGATTTTGGGATTCCTTGATGTGCTTATGAATGGTTTTTTACCTTTTCTACCATTTATCCAATTATTTTAGGTCCTAGAATATTATGTGTAACAAATTTATCCTATCATGCGGGTGTTCTACATATTTTCCCATAAAGGGATTCATATGAAGTCATTTGGATGCTTGAGAGGAAACCATTATTGTAAGATAACTTAGCCAATGGAAGAAGTTAGCCGCATCCTCCATTAAAGTCTATAGAACTATCTTTTATCTCATATTATAGTGTTGGAATAGTCTAATCATATTGGCCATCATTTTAAGGATGATAAGCTATACTGAACTTCGGATCTGTGTTTGGAGTATGTTGGGGACTCTTTCAAAACTTTTAGGTGAATATTAGATCTTGATAACATATAATAGATAGTGGTAATCCATGCTGTCTTATCACTTATCTGATGTATATCCATAAAATATGATCATGTGATAATTCCTCTAGAATTGTAATAAAGTGATACATACTTATAGGATGATCCAAAAAACCCATATAGCATTGTTTCCTCTAGATGTCTTAGGAAGCTCTGTAACAAGGTACATGGTGATGTTTTACCATTTTAATGTCGTTATGGGTAGTGGTTTCATAATCCCATTGGATTTTTTTCATTTAGACATCACATTTTGACATACCAGGAACATTGATGTATATTCAGTGACCCCCTTATTCATATTGTCCCACCAATAGTTCTCTCAGAGATCTCGATACATCTTTATATTCACTGGGTTAATAGAGAAGGTTGAGCTATGTATGTCATTCATAATCTCATTATTTGTTGATGTATCATATGATACACATAGTTAAGACCCAAATGATACAATTAGTTCTTTATCAATTTTAAAATTTGACCCTTTCTCATAGCTTACTCCTTCTAAATTTCCACATGATTTCTTTTAGAATCCTTTATTTTCTCAATGAGGGATGGTTGACCAGTTATTTGAGAAAGTATTGGTGATGTTACTTATTTAGTGATTACTATTTCTATCCTATTCAAATCCATGTAGATTGGATCCTTCTCAATTCTCATAATTGATACTATTGTGGGATCCTTTCGACAAAGAGCATCCACAAATTTATTCACTTTTCTAGGATGGTAGTGTATTGAGCAGTCATAATACTTGATGATATCTAACCATTTTAATAGGAGAATATTAATCTATTTTTGTATGAATATATATTTTAGGCTCTTATGATCAGTATATATTTCACACCTGTCCCCATATAGATAATTCTTCCAAATTTTCAATGTGAAGATCACAACCTATAACTTCAAATCATGTGTTGGGTAGTTTTTCTCAAGAATTTTCAAATGAATTGAGGTGTAGTCTATCAATTTATCATTTTCAACACTTCAAATACTAACCCTTTCTTTGAAGCATAATTGTATACCAAAAATATTTCCCCACTAGTTGGAATTGTGAGTACTGGGGTAGTGATAATCCTCTTTTTTCACTCTCTAAAGAAGTCTTCTCATTAAATTTTCAAAAAAAAAACATTTCTCCATTCTAATTCATCTTTGTTAGTGGGGTTTAAAATCATGATAAATTCTTCACAAATCACTCGTAATGCCCAGATTGACAAAGAAAACTATATATCTCCATTATAGATGTTAGTCTGGGCCACTCTTCAATTGCCTTCGTCTTAAAGGGGGTCTATAGATATTCCTATTCTATTGATAAAATGCCCCAATAATTATACTTTTACAATATAGAACTCACATTTACTATTCTTTTTTTAATTTTTAACCCTTAAAAAAGTATTTATCACAATATTAAAATACTCATCATACCCCCTTACTATCAGAGTATATAAGAATATCATAAATAAATACTACCACATATTTGTCAGGATAATCTAATAAGACTGTATTCAATAATTTAGTGATTATTTATAGAGTATAAGTGAGTATAAAGGGTATCACTATGAACTCATAGTGTACCTAACTCATTCAAAAGGTGGTCTTTGGAATATCTTGCTTCCTCAGTTTTAATTGGTAATATCTCAACCGAAGGTCCACCTTAGAGAAATACCTAACCCCATTCAATTGATCGAACAATTAATCTATCTATGGAAGGTAATACTTGTTCTATATCATGATTTTTTATCTCATGATATAAAATGAAGAGGAACATTGATCAATCTTTCTTCTTGATGAAGAGGACTGGTGTACCAAATGGTGAAGCCCTTGGGTGTATAAAATTGTTATCCAGATCCTCTTGTAATTAAATTTTCCATTCCTCCAACTTAGTGGTGAAAATTCTATAATCTGTCTTTGATATAAATAGAGATCCAGGAATATGTTAAATTGATAATTCAACCTCATGATCAGGAGGAAGACTAGAAAATTATTTTGGGAACACATAAGTGTAGTCCCTTACAATGGGAATGTCTTCGATCACAACACTCCCCTTTTTATAAATCATTTATGCTAGATATGATTTCTGATAAGGAAATAATATCCACAATTGAGTTGATGATTCCAAAGGAGATTAATCCCACCATACACTTTTACATGATTTGAGGAGGCCTTAAGATTTTAAGAGTTATCTCCCTTTCTTTATAGTTGATGATGGTTTTTTAAAAAGATAGCCAATCCATACCCAAAATGGAATCAAACTCCACTAAAGGAAGTAAGACAATAATTTATTGGAGGTTAAATCCAAAATAATTTATTAGGGAGGAGTTATATACTTTGGATGAAATAATTTACCCATTTGTTGTTCTTATAGATAAATCTACCTCCATATTTTGAGGTGGTGTTTGAATTATTCTACAAAACAAAAAAGATATGAAATAATTCATAGAACAAAAATAAAATAATACATTCACTATTCTTGAATGAATATGTAGTGTACCTGTCACCATATCATTATCAATATACACCTCAATAGTAATGATGACATAATATTTCCCTTTTTCATTTGTGTTTGGTGGCTACTGATTCTAATTACCCTTGAAGACTCAAGATTTAGTACATTGGATTTCATAGTGCCCTTTCTTCCTATATTTAAAGCATTGAACTATAAGTGGTTCTCTCTTTTCCTCCACCACATTTTACAAATTCCACATGTATCTTTGACATTCATGAGTTTGGAGGAATTCTCTCCCAAGCATGAAGAATTTCCCCATTCATTTTAGGAAATTCCCATGATACTTATTCCCACATTTTTGACATGTGAGTGGTTGAATTTTCTTTCCATGTTTTTCATTAGATCCCTTGGATTAAAACTACATCTTTAATTTATTATCAGAATATCCATGGGACCACTCTCTAAAATATATCTCCACTTTGAGAGAACATCAAACAACTTCTTCATAACTCCCAAATTCTCAAATTTCTTGAGCCTTTAAAAGGTCTGATTTTAAACCACTAAAGAATATATATATTTTTATATCATTGTTTATAAAAAATCCTTATCCATACCTTTTAAGCCTTGGGAAATTTTCTTTGTATTCCATCATATATTCATCTTTCATTTACTTCATCTTTAATAATTATATCTCTATATTTATACGAAGAGTTCGAGGGAAATACTTATTAAGAAATATTTTCTAAAATTCCTCCCACTTTATATAATTAATTTTATGACTTTTCTTGGTTTTCATAATCAATTACCACTATTTATTAGTAACTCCATCTAAAAAATAAATATCCAGAGTTAACATCTCTATATTAGAACAGTGAACACTAAAAATATATTCTTCATTGAGTTATCCCACTATTCCATGACTACTAGATCAGAAGATTCAATAAATTTTGGTGTTAGGTGCTATATAAAATACTCAATAGAAAGATGACCCCGCTTTGGTGAAGGAAGAATTTTCAGATTATTCAAGTACTTTTTCATGGACTAAGATATTTGGGTAATAGTATCCAAGAAATTTTCTACTCCACCTCCCAAGGTATTGGGGATTTCGTTTGGACAATCATTGCATTTCCCATTCTTTGGGTTGTTGTGTTGGTTTCTCCTAGTTCCTGCCATTTTATAAAATAGAAATGTTTTGAAAAAAAAAGATATGTAATAAAGCCATAAATAAATAATTTATCCATTTGTGAAATTAATTCAAATGGTATATCTTATGTTATTTATATTCTTATCATTTTCTAAAACAAAGATTATTTGGTTCTTATATATAATTACAATAATAGTAAGGGTTTCAACTAAGGTTTTCTAATCTAAATTCCAAAATTGGCTAACTCATGTTCTCATACCAACTATAGTGATCCCAATTTTTCATATATTACTATTACATCATTTTAAAGATAAATAATATAATAGTGTTACAAAACCATGATCCAAAGGTTTACTATCTTGGGAAAATTATGAGAAATCAAAACATTTACATAATGAAACATAATTTTTTTAATTACTTCTCATATAAATTCATATTTTCACATATGTACCCCTTAGTATAATTAGTCACCTAAGGATATACATCAGAGAAAAGAGTGAGATAAAATACCTATAAGAAGATAGATGAGAACATGAATCAATATAATATGGGTGAGAATAATCATCATCCTTAAAAGATAAGCAGGTGATAATAATTATAATCATGAGAGGAAGAATTAGCTAAAGGTATGGAATTAAGAAATTCATAAAAATTAAATATCATGTCTTAGTTTTCAAATACCTCACTTAGTTGTGAAAAAAGATAACATCATTTTCATGCATAACATATGTGTATAATCATAACATCATAATTGTGAACAAATATAGCATCATGTTCATGAATATTTCCAAAAAATACATTTTATTTGGTTTTTGCAACATCCTCGTTTTGGTTTAGTGGTAAACAGTTGGATATAAAAAATAGGATACCCAATTCGAATTTATAAATTCAATAATACAAAAGGAAACAAAAATCCCTATACGATCACCATTAAAGATTACCTGCATAATCTGAGGTCCTGTCACCTATAACCATAATCATCAAACCCAATAACCACATTCCAATCCTGTCACCATCATCGAGTTCACCACCCAAATATTCAGAGCCGGTATAAAATCATCATATTCACTGTAAAACATCACCAAGTCATCATCGAATTTCCCCAGTAAACCAGAAACAATGAAAATTAGAGACCATCGAGCTACCCTAAAACATCATCACTATGTCACCAACATCCCCTATCAAAATTGAAACACAGAATGAGAACCCCACATCAAAAAGAACAAAAAAAAAGTATAAACCCAAAACATAACCATCACGATGCTGGAACCACCATTAAAGACCACCCCGTAGAATGTACAAGAAGCACCTTCTTCTAACAAACCCCGCATCCCAAAACCTCATTGTACCCATCACTCTAGAAATAGGATAAGAGTATAGAGATTAGATTTTAGTTATGGGATATTAATACCAGAGGTCTTTGAATGAGACTGAAACCAGAAACTCGAAACAAAGAAGAGCGGACTCAAGAGCACCAGAAAATCCGTGGACTGCCCAAATGAAAATCCCAAAACTACAGAGGACCATCTCTGTAGATTGGAATCAAATATGAGTGGTGTAATGTGAGGACAGAGTAGGGTTAAATTAAAAAAGGTCTTAAATTATGAACAACCTTCATCGATACCATCAGTACAACCAAGTAATTCTTGCACTAGAAAGAAAACATCTCCATAAGGGACCCCTATCCACAAATCCATGAGAAGATGAAATCATCAAAGAAGGGGGAGGGAACTAGATAAAAAACTCCACCATATATTTCTGAATATTTAAACTTGTCTCATGAGATACATAAAATTTCCCAATGAATTGAAGCTATATATAATTCTTGGTTCACCTGTCACATCATAACATTTACATAATCAGGCATGCCACATAAAATATATAAATATAATTGCCATAAAATGACCCATGAAAATGAAATGGATTTCATGAGAATTTCATGAAGTATAAATTCATTAATAAACTTTTGTATTCCCAAATGAGTGTGTGAAAAAATATTTTTTATATGAATCATCAATCTTGAGTGTAGAAGAAATAATCTCAAGAATAGTAAAAGATGCATTTTTAAAAATAAGATTTCTTTTGAAAAAATATTTATATTTTTCATAAAAACATGTTTGAAACATGTTTACCACAAATAATAAGAGGTATGAAAACTGAAATTATATTTTAGGAACCTTAAGTGAATATCCATATAGAAATTGGAGTGAAGGATGGGAATCCAAAGGAAACAAAGTTTGATTTGAGAATCCCCTTTCCTTTTGTCCAAATGATTTCGTCACATCAGTATCTTAGATAATGAACTAATATTTAATAATTAATAAATATAGAACCTATTATACATGTATTTTATTATTTATAATATTATTAATTTTATTAATGTTCATTTTTATGAGTTTTAGTGTTCAATTTCATTATTCGCTAGTGTTCATTTTTCCGGTTTTCTTGATCGGTTCACTAGAATTTATGCATGGAAGACAATATAAAATGGGAATAAATCTCTAGAATTGAAATTTTATGTTATTAGTGAATATATAAAATTATTAATTGGTCCCATATTTATTCTCTAAATATGAGAATGATTCATTAGATAAAATGTTAATGATAATCATTTAGATTAATTTTGGCGGTTTTTAAACACAATAAACTTGTTTTGTTTTATTATTTAATATTATATATATATGTTAGTTATAAAACATAAAAAAGGTTATAAAATATATTTTAAAATCTATAAATACAATTATAATGGTTTTAATACCTGAATTTGATGTTTTAAAAGAAAATGGAAATGGGTCTCCCATGATGGCGGTAAATCGATACATCATGAACAATGATTTGGTTTTTTAGAAAGAAAGGGATAGAAGAAGAGGTATGATGATGAAATATTCCACTAACATAATAGAATTACAGTATATAAAATATAAAAGAGTTATCATGACACTTTTATATGTGTAGGAGAGGAGAGGATAAGAAAATTAATTAAACTGAAAATAAATTAAAAGAAAAATAAAGAGGATGTTACCTCTTGAATTTATCCTCATTGAGAACCTCCTTAGAAAAAAGGGTTTGGTATTTTTATGATACCAAGGTATCCTAGATGTAGGGGAGGTTCTTGAGAATATTATTGGGTAGAATATAAATAATCTTCAAGAATTGGATTGTGTGAGGAGAAGAGGTGGTGAGGGTTGGTATTTATAGGGGGAGATGAGAGTTTTCTCATTATTTTATTTATTATTTTATTATTTTGGATCATATCTATGAATAATTTGAAAATTCCACTAAATATATTAAAATAATTAAGGATATTTCTAGATTTTGGGCATATATCCTATTTACATAAAAAATTACTCAACAAATTCATGTATTTATCTTTTATCATAAATTATCATATTTAACTATTCCCAAAAAATTCAAGTATTTTTGACAAATACGAAAAATTCCCCATATATATTTTTTAATTCATAGAATTAAAAAAATGAACTCCATTTTATGAAAATAATTTTATAAATATGAGAAATGTAATTTTTAATTTAAAGCATCATTTACTTGGAAATTACAGATTTTAAAATTATAACAGATTTTATAACACACTGAAAAATTAATTAGGATCTCATAAAATTATTTTATAATCATAAAAAATGTAAATTTATGAATCTATTTTGGCAAAATAAGTTTTTTTTAAAATATATTATTTATGAAATTACAGGTAAACATTTATATTTTATAAAAACACCAACTCGTAATTAATAATTTTTAAAATATTTATTTACATATAATTTGATACAATTATATCATCTTATCAATTATAAGATTCCTAAATTTTATTTACTTTTCATAGATGAGGTTTCCATTCTATTGGATGAATTACTTTTACTAATGGTCATGTTATTATTCCAAGGTTCAGATTACTATTCCACTAGGATAGGATCATTAATTTCTAGAAATAACATTTATTTCATTAATTATTAATTTATAATGTTTTTTTGTTCTAAATGTGATTTTATATGGTTTATACTATATTAAATAATTATATGAAGAGAATTTCTATTGGTAAAATTTTGGGTCGTTAGAGATACAATCATGAAAGGGTATGTTTTGGTCATTTTTCCAGGGTCCTGGTCTAAGTGGACTTAAACTATTATTTGATTGATATGGGTTTTCTCTCCACTCCTTGTGATGAGATTAATATCAAAATTGAATATAAAAAATTCATTTATTTTGCGATTCTTACCATATTATTGGACAATCAATATCCAAATATAGGGAGGATATTATTTATTTGAGAAATTTGTTGAAGGGATATTAATTGCATAATTTTTTAAGGGATAAAAGCAATGTGGGTACCCATGGAATTTTTAATTATGATAAATATCAGACTATAGTTAAGGGAGCCAGATTGACTGTTGCTTAATGCATTCCTCAAATCGTTAGATGCACAGAAATTTCAAAGCTTAGACCAATTCATTCTACACCAAATGAAATCATAGGATTCATAATAAGTTATAAGCATGGTTTTTTCCTTATCCTTTAAATGAAGCTAGTTTTATTTCTCCTATTTAGTTAAATGATAATATAATTAATTCTTAGGCTGATATAGGATAGGTAAATCAAGTACCGTTTGCTAGCATTTCTTTCAATGATGTTTCTTCTGGGGGTATAATAGAGGACCATGATGGTGAAAAATTTTATGATAGATAAGTTTATAAGGATATAACATCATAGGAAGATGTTGACTACATATTATGGATGGAAAAAATTGACAATTCTTCCAAAAACCAAAATATTAATGCCATGTATGATGCATCCACCTCAACAAAAGACAATACCAAAAGGGATCACATTTTTAGTACTCAAGATAAAGTTAAATCTGTACCGATAAAAGGTAATGAAAAATGTTTTTTACTCATAGTAAATTTAGATATCTTAATAAAAATGAATCCATTAAGGTATATTTAGAAAAAAAATTGGTCTCAAAGGATTCAATGACCTCTTCCTCTCCACCAACTAATTTTTATCCTATGAATATATGGATGTATGGACACCCATTTTTCCCAAATAGCATTGGAAGTGGATTGAAGAATTTATGGAATCATATATTTAGTTTATCAATGGATCTTTAAAATATTGAGTTGGTATTATATCCCAATCTTGGAATGGATATACCAAATGATGATATAAAATCTTATTCCTTAAGGATGAATGGTGATAAAAAGGTTGAAAATGCCTCAACCCCAATTAGTGGAATGCATGTTCCCCAGATCCTTTGTAATTTGAATGTATAGTATGGACATTATTTGGTAACAAAATATTTTATGATAAGGGATAACCAATTTGTTTTTTTTAGTTCTAAATATGCTTGTCGAAGGAGCTGTGTCAATAGCTATGACTTTTCCTAGCACACAGAAAGTAGAATTTCATTCTTGTTATATAAAAATGTTTGAATTTCAAATTTGAAGAAAATGCAGATTGATAAAGCCAAGTACGACTATTATTTTATGGGAATATAATTCTAATAGCCTAGGAAAAATAATTTGACTTCGAAATTCAGTATAGATAACTCTTTTGAGCTGATTTAATCTAGTAGTAGTGATGAGGATGGATAAAAAATGATCATGTTTCTATATAACAGGAAGTGACAGATGTTCTTGATGTTGGAATTCTATAATAAGAAGGTGGTCCATGGATTTATGTCAAAAGATGGATAAGGAGAACACATCCTAATGGATGAGGTGGATTCCCCTCTCACCATTTCATGAGAAATTATTCTTGAGATGCATGATTTCTACTATATATTTTCACTGTTATGTTTTGGAATTATATGTTTTGAATGTGACTCCTTTTTTTGGATTTTATTTAATAAAGGGACTATATATCATCATCATTTTTTTCAAAAAATAATAAACTTAAGTTAAAAATTTAAATTATTAATCAATTACACTTGGTTACTGTAATGATTAATATTATATTATCTCAAATATGATTGTTTTATGCTCCCTTTAAAATATTTGATTTAAAAAAATTTATTTAAAAATTAAATAAGTTGTGTTTTATCATTTTATATAAGAAGAAGAGAAAAATAGTTTAATGTGAATTAGATTTATGGAAGAATTTTTTCCCAAATATCAAATGGCGTGATTGTTAAAACCATACCGATATATTACTAAAATAATTATGATATTTTAGAAGGCTTTTAAACATTAAGAATATATAATAAAGGAGTACTAAATATTTTTTTATCTTCACCGAATAAGAAGAACATTATTTCATTTAATATTTACCAGAGTTCATGATATATGAATTTTTATATTTATATTTTTAATAAATTAAGAGTGGATTTAATTTTATTTCTTAGAGAAGTTGATGAATTCTTGTTAGTTTATTAATATTTTTAAATACTTTGAACATATTTAAATAATATAAGAGTATCTTGGAGATGGCCTTGAAGGTTCTCTATCACCAGGGTTCAACTAACCTTGAAACAAATTTTAAGTGTTAATATAATTGGTACACTAAAGTATTAGGTGTTATATATAAGTTTTATTATATTAAATTAGTGTTTTAATATCAAAAAATTTAGAGTGGTTTGAGTATTTATTAATTTGTGAACATCTGATAGTGTTGGATAATGATTTAGTGAAATTAGATAAAACATATAAATTCTTTTTATATTTAGATATATTAACATTTTTACATAATTATTCCACATGAACTTTATTTTTATAATGGATTAAACCTTATATTTTCATCCAAGGTGGTTAAAATTCAATTTTTATATTCAAAGGTTAAAATTTTAAGTGTAAAAAAATGTTGTTAATGAATTTTAAATATAAAATTCAAAATAAAATTTTTTTGTGTTCTATAAAGGGAATATAATTAGAATTCTTGGTATTTTTGAGATAAATAAATTAATATACACTAAGAGCGGGAATATATTTCATTATAAGTATAATATTATAGATGAAGAAGTTCTAAGTGCATCTAAAAATAACTTTTTTTTGAATAGTTGAAGTCTATAACATGAATGTATTATATGTATTCTTGAGAAGATTATATCTCTTAGTGCATGAATAAGACATTATACAATACATATTGAAAGTCACTTATAATTTTTTGAATAATAATATCTAGTATTTTGGTAGGAATGTTATATTTTAAGAGTATATATTTTTATTTTAAAAAACTTAAATCATTATTAAAGAGTAAAAATCTATTAAAATATTGTTAATTTAAATAGGAAATATATTTTTTCAATATACTTATTCATTTTTATGGTATCTTACACTATTTATGGAATGTAAAATAACCTATAACTATTGGTAGAAATATTTGATTCAATGAGATTTAATGTTTTAACACTTACCTTATTGAATTTCTAAGACAATATTACATCAAGTGATATTGGAGTTGAAACACTTATCTTCTTAATGCTGAGTGAAAACAATGAATCATATGTGATTTCTTGTTGAAAAATATTTTTCATCATTATCAAGATACTTTTTACATGATTTTAATGATAAGTCATTATTATTTTTATTCAAATTATCATAATAGTAAATCATTATAAAATTGGTGACTCGAATCATACTAAGGATGTCATCATTTTTGACGCATGTTGATCCATTTAAAAACCTACTATACTTGTGGTACATGATAATTATTTCAAATTTATCATGTAGTTTTCATTTTATGTTGTGTTGAAGATTAATTAAATTGAAATTAGATTATAGATCATAGACTTTAACCATTTTATATATATTTATGTATTGTAATTATAAAAGATTTAATTGGAATGGACTTAACAAATTCATATACTCTTAATATAGAATAATAAATTCAATAGATAAACACTCATGGTTTTATTTTTATAAATTTTTAATGAATTGAGTTATTATTCTATATTAGTGGGGGTTGGAATAAATTTTTATAAATTGTTTTTTAGGAGATGAAATTGTTTTAAACTTTTTGTGTTTTGAAAAACCCATGTGGTTATCTATATTTATCAGTGTTTTCTTGTTTATTGTTTTTTCCTTGGATTAGTTAGACATGTTGAAAATAAATTTTTATTACAATGGGTGGTTGATATCTGGTGCAGTGGAAGGAGAATCTAGTTTTGTGGTGTGCAATGATGTTCTTACTATGTGGATGGTAGTTTTTTTATCAATGATGGTTTATTTTTCTAACAATCTCCATCCTTCATATTGAAGATAATATTGTTTCTTGATGTGAGGGAGGGTTGTTCAGTATTGATAAAGGGTATATTAAGGAAATATTTTTAGATTTAATGGGTGTACATTTGATGAAATTCTCAGGTTTTGTAGGCTTTATCCAGAATGTGGTTGGTAGTGGGTTGGACTCATTAGTTTCAGTTGGAAGGAGAAGTCTACCGAGGTGGTGGTTATATCGTACACTATTGGATATTTTGGTTTTGGTCTCTTTCATGTGTTAGTTTTTCATTGTTTTCTTTTTTATGTTTTACCTATTTTTAATGGTTTTCTTATTGACTACTTGTGATATTTTTATACTCTTAGTCCCAATGCATGCTTACTTGGGATTGTAAAACAGTATTTCAGAAACATCATAAATAATTTTGGGTGTCGTTTGTCTAGAGATGAATTTTTCCATGATTGATCTACTCAATTTCCTATTGATTGGGGGTCTTTTTATTAATTTTTTTTTATATAATAATGTTTTTAATTTTTTTCCTAAAGGATGCTTAGATAATTGTGAGGTTTCCGAATAATCTTGATGATGATGATGGGGAGTTTGACTACTAACAAAATAGGAAAATAAATCCAATTATATAAAATGTAACGTTTCAAAGTGATTTTGGGAATATGTTTTTTATGGATATTATGAGTTAAAGAGTAATACAATGAGTATTTAGGTCCTAAAAAATAGAAAAATCCTTTAAAACATTTTTTAAGGATTCCATAGTAGTGAAAATTGAAGAGAATTAATCTTAAATTAAGGAGAAATATCTACCAGAACCTTTTATCCATTTCAAAGTGATACATGAAGAAACAATTTATGAGGTTGAAATTATAGGGATGAAATAATAAAATTATATTTTTTTAAAAGAATAATTTAAATATTTTGATCAAATTGAATCTTAAATCACTTTGTTAGATAATGCTGCGGAAGATCAATTAGTTGTTCAAGAAAAACCTATATAAGTGATTAATTATAAGTTAATGATTATAAATTAAGTAAATCTTATCAACAAACATAATTATTTTTTTAGGAGGGTGGAAAAAATATTGGAAATAATAAATAATAGGTTGTCACTATGAATAATAGGAAGTCAAAATATGAACTAAAATTTATAATTTCTATGAAAAATCTATTATTTAGGAATTTTAATAACTAGAAGGCTAAAAAAGATATAAATATCCACAATAAATTGTTTTTAATGAATTATGTCCTAATTCTTAAGGTAAAACTAGAATCATATATATGGGTTAATTATCGATGACTTGTACACCCAATTTAACGGTAAATGGAAATATAAATTTTTTAGGTAACTCTATAACTCAATTATCTAGAGTTATTTTAAAACCTAAGATATACATAGATTTATTAAAAAAAATTAAGTGAAATTAGTAAGATATTTCCCCAAATATAGTGCTAATTATTTTTGTCAATTTTATCACACCTTAACCTTTTTTAATAAGTAAAGGAGGTTATTACCATGTGAGGAATTCAAAATAAATGAAAATAGAATGGGAGAATATTATATAGCTCAAATAATAAGTTATTTTTACGAATATTATTCTTAATAAACTAAGTATGGGTATAAGAATTATTATTGTAGGGTTAAAAGAATGAGAAAAATAATTCAGTGGTGATTCTTGAAAAATGGAAAGGAAAATCATAAATATTATTCCATTTGGGAATATAATTTTTCTATTGGAAGAATTATATGATTATAACATTTAATTTACTAATGTGTAACACCCCAAGCATCCATGGTACGTTTCTCTTTGAATAATACAATAGCTTGTGACCTACGCAACTTCGAGTTCTAGCACTCCATGACTAATCAAACTAGCCGTTATGAATATTAATACCAAATTTTTGAAATTTTATAAATTTTATTTTTCAAAATGGACTTAATTTTTTGATTCATAATATCAAAAATATATTAGAGTGAATTTTTGGTATTTTTCTGAAAACATTCAATTTTTTATGAATAGTGAAAAACACTGCGTTATTATTTAAACCCGACTTTTTATTTAAATAATTATTTATTTTATTTAAATTTATTTTAAGTCAAAATAGATACATAAGACCTATATTAGTTCATTGTATTTCATTGGAGCCATTTTATAATATGATTAGAAGTATAAAATTTTATTGAACTTTTTAACTTCTTTTACCCACCTACTAGGCACATTTGAAAATTTGCATAAAATGTAATTTTACCACTTTTGTGAATTTAATTTAAAAAATATGAGATATAATATTGATATAAGTAAGTAAAATGTGGTTCAATAACATGAAAATAATTTTATTTTTGAATAGTAACTTTTGACTTTTATTTACAACGGTTAAAAGTAAATAGTGTAATTAAAGGTAAAATTAATATTATTAATACCCTAAAACATGTCTTAATTCTATTGGATAAGTTTAATTCGACCAAAATCAACCTTAGGAACAAAATATGATCCTTTGGTCCACTTGGATTAGATTATGACATTTATTGTTATTTTATTTAAAGAATAGTTAAAAGTGTTAAATTCAAAGTTTAATAACTAAACCATATTTAATATAGGGTTATACATAAGATAAATTAGACAATAAATATTCATTATAAATATAAAAATATTTTTTCTATAATGGTATTTTATTTATAATTTTTATACATCAAATAATTATACTTATTTATAACACAATGATGGAGCACTAATAACCTTATTAATGAAAGATTAAAATAATTGATATTATAAATTTCAACATAAATGTAAATTGAGAATTTTAATGTATTCAAAGAATTTAATAGGTTAATATGACATGTTAGGGTTGATTCAATGTTTTTTTCGAAGTAATCAGATTTTTAGGACTTTCACAAAAACTAAATACTAAATAGTGTCAAAATTGACATAAATGAGTTTTTAAAGAAAATACTATATTATTAAATGATATAATATTATTAAAGATATAAGGTTAGGAAAAAAGACTTAAATAATGATATATATGTCATTAATGAACCACATGGGGTTCTCTTGGCATTTTATAGTATGTTTATTGATCATTTATTATAAAAATACTAGAATACATTATAAAAGTTAAACTATTTAACTAAGAGTTAAATCTAAAAGACAAGGTTAATATGGTGACCTAAACCTATATAAACCCTATTGGTTGAGATATTTTCTACCCATACCCACCTTATACTTACAATAAGTTCTTTTTGAGCCATTAGAAACTGAATATGATTGTATAATAAAATAATCTTTTAATCTTTTCTTAAGGTTCCCCTCACCTCTCTTATAAAAGGGAACTTCCCCTTCTCTCAAAATCACACATCCAAAGCATTTTTTCTTGGCCAAACCCTACCCAAATATCCTCTAAACTACCCTAACGTCAACCTAGAGGACATATTATGATCATAAATCCATCCTAATGAGCCCTTTTGATCAAATCAGAAGGAAGAAACCAAAGAAGAGGTAAATAGTTAATCACATCTTTCAAGTTCTTTTCTTCTTCCAATTCATCTTTCATTTTTGTTTTCATACCAAAATAATAAATCCAGTAGCTTATACATACAGTGATTTTATTATAAATAAGGTACAACCATATTCATTATTCTATCCATCCTATTAATGACAAGTCACCATACGTGCGTACGCACGACTTACTGTCACCACATCGTGGTGTAGTTTGTTATTCAAACACTTGATTATTTAGATGGGTATAATAATGAGTATAAATGATGTAAATAATAAATATAACATGTTAATTATTCTTTATATATGATATAATATCCAATTACATATGATTTCACCATCAATAGAATGATATTGACTCTTGTGTGTAAGTACGGATTACCATCTCCACGAACGTGATGAAATTCATTCCCCATGATAACCATTCAATAATAATTTTTATTTTAGGATTAAAAATAAGGTTTAAGAACTTAATATAATTCTTTATATTAATCGAATACATCTTATCCCAAAAAACATGGCTTACGTAACCAAGCATATAAAGGAAAACGAATCAGTTAACACCTGAAATAATGATACAACTGAAATATTATTAACAAAGAAATATTATAAGATCATATATGATATCATATTTATGTATGTAGTTATTTTATAATTTAATAAAAATGATTTGACTATTATACTGGAGGTTAACATACCCTGTACCATGTAAAAGTACAAGGTAAGGGTTAATTTTACAATGTCTTTACATATTTGAGGTTGTTAACACGTAAGTATCTACTGGGACCTATTTATCATCCACATCCATGTTTCTTGAAAAAGTATTTCAATTTTTTTAATATTTCATAGAATATTGGTTAAATTCATTTATACCCGTGCTTTATTTTTTGTAAAATATTTTGAAAGGAATATTTCTGTCATTTTCCCAACAAGGTACTTTATGACCTTTTCAAAAAATTAAGGTAAGAATGTTTTTTAACTTATACGGTAGGTGTGACTATTCTCCGCCATTATAAAACCTTCAAATCTTCCCTTACAAGATTATAAAAATATTTTTAAAAGAAATTTTTTCTTTTATAATTATGTTACTTTTAACGGATTTCAAAATATAAAGAGTTATTTCTCTCATATAGTTTTGATTTCATCAATGTTAACATCCTTTGATGGATTTTACGCATGTTTGAAGTTAATTTATTATAATAAAATCTTCTATATTGTATTGAATGAGTTATGATATGTTAAAATGTGGATGTGCTATTTTTATACCCTTCATGATTTATAGTTGAAGTACTGACATTTCTTATGCTAGTTTTAATATGAATGTTTATGTTATGTTTCAAATTTTTCATATAAGGAATGGAATGGACGTAGTAAGTGATGGGTGGGGCCCACTATATCCCCTCGATGAATTGGTATCCCCCATGAGACAAATTAGGGTCTTGGAAGAAGGCACTGACAAAAATATTATTTGTATTATTGCAACGAGGCTTTGACTATGTGCTAATGATGTCAGGCGTTAGGCATTCACTCATTAGGAAATTAATTATCACATGTGATTATTCAACTAGTAGAATATCCATGTGAATAAGTAAATGGCATTATTTTGATTTATATTTTCCATATTATTCTGAAGTTTATGTTTAAAAAGGCTTTTGTTTTAGTCTTATACATTGCCTTAAATGCTTATGCTTATTTATGAATGTTTCCTCTCTATTGTTATCCTTACTGAGTATCTGAGCTCACCCCTTTCGTATGTTTCATTTTTTCCATGATGTGAAGAAGTAAATTATGATTGACCTACATGATAGGCTAAGGGATATAAGTGTGTTCATATGAGACACAATGTTTTTTATGTCCTGATGTAAAGTAAAACTTATGTATGTATCTAGTACTTCCAGGGCCACTAAACTGATCCATCTTTTAGGACATGATTCCTTGTATCATTCTAATGTTATGTAATAATTCAATGACTCTGGGCCAATAGGGTTGGGGAATTATAGTTGGTATCATTGTAAGTTTAGTACAAAACTTGGAAACTAGATTTAGAATAATTCTGATTAGAGAACATTACCCTAAGATAGACTTTGAGGATTAGTATAGAAGAACTTCCTAGAATTTTGGTAATGTATATATTTTCAATATTTTCTAAGAAATACATCCCTGTCTAAATACGAGTGGTTAGAGGCAACTCTGGAACATATGTTCCTATGAGTGAAAACTAGGACAAGGAGTTTCGGGTTTGACCTAGGGTATCCCGGTACACGACAACGGGCCTTGATGCACTCTTGGTTATGAAAATCCCGAGGGATATGCTTAGGATAATTCACATTTTCTATACAAACCATTATGAAGGATTTATGAGTATATAATTTATCAAAGAAAACATTTTTATGATTATGGATTATATCCATAAACTGTTTAATTTATGTTAACTGTTTTACAAGTTTAGAATTATGTATTGTGATTCATAAACTAATCTAGTGTATGCCATGTTTAGAAATGGCACCTAGTGGAAGGGATGGAAACCATATCAACACATGAAATCTATGTAGGGATTTCCCTCCTACTCAAGATAATTATATTGGAGCTGGAGATACAACTAGTGCTGATCATCTTATAACCATACTGGGAAAAATCAATCAGGTTATGAATAATAACCTTACCTATATAGAGAACCTTGATCCACAACGTGGAGGATAAATGTTAGACTTATTCATGAGGAAACAACCACCAATATTAAATGGGACTAAAAATCCACTTGTAGCTGAGCAGTGTATAAGTTCCTTAGATAAAATATTTCATGCTTTGGGGAGTATCGAAAATGAAAAAGTTGTCATGGCTGTTTATCTCTTCATAAGAGATGCAGATGAATGGTGGTAATTAATTCAAACCACAAAGAAGAATGAAGAGGTATAAAATATGGAATGGAGAGAGTTTAAAAAAAATTCTTAAATAAATACTTTCTTAATGACCATCGAGCGGATTTGGAAAGACAATTTCTAATTTTGAGGAAAAAGGGGGATGATAATGTCGCAAAGTATGAGGATAAATTTACAAGGTTAACAAGGCATGCAACATATTATATAAGTAAGCCAAGGTGTAAAATTGATAGATTATTTGATGGGTTAAAATCATTTCTTCATCGAGCATTAGTCTCAAAATCCTTCTAATCGTACGACGATATAGTCTCATGTGCTATCAAGAAAGAAAAATAATTCTCTAAGTCTTACGAATTTAAAGCAAAGAAGAAGAAGAAGAGATCAAATAAAAACTCTAGAAATGGAAATAAGGGGAAAAAGGGAAAAGTTAAATATCTATCCTACATTAAATGTTGCCTAAAGGGAATGAGAGTTTGTTACATGTGTGGTGAAAAGGCCACCATGATCATGATTATAAGGGAAAGAAAGAGGTTGTCAATGTTGAATGCTATAATTGTAGGGAAATGGGTCATTCTGCAAATGAATGTCCTAAACGTCAGGGAAACGTACCTCAGAAAAGGACATGGGAGAAAGGTTAAGCTTATTTGATCACTACTACTAATGTTAAATCTATGAATGACGTGGTGATAGGTAATTTAATGGTTTCCTAAAATTTAGCCAATGCTTCATTTGATTCTGGATCATTGCATTTTTTCATATCTTCCTAGTTTGCTAAGAAAATTAGATATTTCCAATTTGATTAAACAAGGGAGTTGTTAGTCAATTTTCATAAGGGAGTTATCACTGCAACAAAGTTTTGTCAATCAGTTACCATTATGGAATATAAATGTGATTTATCAGCTGATCATATTGTCATACCCATGATTGAGTTTGATATAATCCTTGGTATGGATTGGATTTCGGGCCACAATTCAAAAATTTATTATAAGAAGAAGGAGGTTAATTTTTTTGATAATGATAAGGTGTACCTTATCTTTAGAGAAGAAAATTCACCATCATATTCTTATCTAGATCCAACCCCAGTAGCTCTACTAAATTCAATTATCGGGGAGGATGAGAATGAAATAACTATGGGTGAGGAAATAATCATTAAAATAGAGGATATACCTATTGTGAAAGAATATGTTGATGTGTTTCCAGAGGATTTACCCGGACATCCTCCAGAGTGAGAAATTTTATTTTCCATTGATTTATTTCCTACTTTAAGTCCCATATCGAAGACCCCTTATAGAATGGACAATGTGGAATTATTGGAACTTAATAAACAACTAGAGGAATTATATAATAAAGGATTTATTTTCCGGAGTGTTTCTCCATGGGGAGCCCCTACTCTTTTTGTTAAAAAGAATAGTGGATCCGTGAGGTTGTGCATTGACTATAGGGAGATCAATACTATAACAATAAAGAACAAGTATCCCCTAAATAGAATTGATGATTTATTTGATCAATTCATGATGCTCAATATTTTTCAAAGATTTATCTTTGATCTGGATATCATAAGTTGTGCGGGAAGAAGGAAGATATTCCAAAGACAACATTTTGAACCAGGTACGGGCATTATGAGTTTACAGTAATGCCTTTTGGACTGACTAATGCACCCTCTATCTTCATGGATATAATGAATAGAGTTTTCAAGGAATATCGTGATGAATTTGTAGTGGTATTTTTATATTATATCTTGTTATACTCCAAAATCTATGAAGATCATGAAAATCACTTACGTAGTATTCTAAAGACTCTTAGAAGAAATGAAATATATGGGATGTTTAGCAAGTGTGAATTCTGGCTTTAGAAGATTTATTTTATTGTCCATATTTTCTCTAAGGATGAAATCCATGTTGATCCTTCAAAGACAAAGGCATTCCAAGAATGGCCATTATCGACGAGTATAACTCGGGTACATAGTTTTATTGGTTTAGTAGGTTATTATCAGTGATTCATCCAAAAATTTTCCTAATTGGCTAACCCATTTACCAAGATCACGTGTAAAGGTGTTAAATTTGTTTGTACAAAAGATTTTGAAGAATGTTTTGAAGAATTAAATAAAAGATTAGTCAATTCTCCTATATTAACTCTACCATCAAGAGAATGATGGGTTTGTTATTTATAGTGATGATTCAAAGAAAGAACTTGGTTGTGTCCTTATTCAGAATGATAGAGTTATTTCCTATGCATCATGACAGCTAAAAATTCATGAAAAAACCATCCCACTCATGATCTTGAGTTAGTAGTTGTAATCGTTTCTTTGAAGACATAGAGACACTATCGATATGGTGAAAAATGTGAGATTTATACTGATCAAAAGAGTTTTAAGTATATTTTATCACAAAAAGAACTCAACATTAGACTAATGAGATGGGTCGATCTACTCAAGGATTATGATTTCAGTATACACTACCACTCGGGGAAGGAAATTAAGGTGAAAAATTCTTAAAGTAGAAAGGATCATGGAGTTCTGAACAAGATGAGAGTTGAAAGGGATCCTATGTTTATGGATCTAGTAAAACATGATATGGGAATAACCATGGATGGTGAAACATCAATGCTTTTTCCAATGGTTTCCAATCCATATTTACTAGAAAGGATAATAAGTTATCAGACTGATGATGAGTATTTTCAAAAGAAAATTAAAGCTGTGAATGATGGAAGATTGATCAACATCACATATGAAGATGGAATTTTGAAATTAGGGAAAAGGATTTGTGTTCCCGATATACCAGATCAAAAAACATAATTGTTGGATGATCGTCATAGTTCTAATTTTTCTATACACCCTGGTAGCACTAAGATGTATAGAGATTTGAAGAACATTTTTGGTGGGACAACATGAAGAGAGATATTGCTGATTATCTATCAAGATGTATGGTTTTTCAACAATTGAAAGCTGGAAGGCAACATCCCGGAAGAGTCATGCATCCTCTTTCCATACCTGAGTAGAAATGGGATGATATTACGATGGACTTTGTCACGGTACTACCAAATACTCCTAGAAGGAATGATGCAATATGGGTAATTATTTATCATCTTACAAATTCAACACATTTTCTTTCTATAAGAGAAGATTTACCACTTCAACGTTTAACAAGACTATATATTAATGATGTTTTAATACTTAATGGTGTACCACTATTGATTATTTCTGATTGTGATCCCAATTCTGTATCCATATTCTAGAAAAGTATTCAGAAATCCCTCGATAATGAACTTCGTTTGAGCACTACCTATCACCCTCTAACTGATGGAAAATCAGAACGGACTATTAAAACCTTAAAAGACATGTTGAGATCTTGATCACTTGTCTTTCAAGGTATGTGGGATCAATATTTACCTCTGGTATAATTCTACTATAATAATAGCTTCCATTTTATTATTCAGATTGCACCATATGAAGAGATATATGGAAAGATATGTTGCACACCAACTTGTTGGGATTATGTTAGTGAAAGAAAAATCGTAGGCCTAGAACTTGTTATGGAAACAATGGAAAAGGTAAATATTATCCAAACCCACATCAAAATCAGTTCAAAGTAGGAAAAAAAAGCTATGCTGATAATCGAAGGAAGGATTTTGAATTTCAGGTTGGAGATCATGTTTTATTGAAGGTATCTATCTGGAAGGGTGTTATACGATTCGATAGGAAGTATAAATTATGTCCCAGGTACATCAGACCTTTCGAAATTCTAGAACAAATTGGAGTTGTATCTTACTATTTGGAAATGCTGCCAAGTCTCTCCAAAGTTCATGACGTGTTCCACGTTTCACTATTGAGAAAATACATTCCGGACCCAACACATATACTCACATATGAATAATTAGAACCGGAACCCGATCTGTCTTATTGTGAAGAACCCATCAGAATTCTTGATACCAGAGAACAAGTATTGAGAAACCGAATGACTCGTCTAGTAAAAGTTCTTTGGAGAAACCATAAGATGGAAGAGGCAATGTGGAAACTTGAGAATATTATGATGAAGAAACATATGATTCTTTTTATGCAGTAATATTCTAGAAATTTCGAGGATGAAATTATTTTACGGAGGGGAGAATGTAACTCCCCAATCTTACATGGTAAGTTTCTCTTTGAATAATAAAATAGCTTACGTAGTATGCAACGTCGAGTTCTAGCACTCCATGACCAATCAAACTAGCCATTATCAATAGTAATACCCACTTTTTAAAAAATTTTAAATTTTATATTTCAAAATGGACTTTATTTTTGGATTCATAATATCAAAATTATCTTAGGGTGAATTTTTGGTATTTTTCAAAAAACATTCAATCTTTGATTAAAAGTGAAAAACACTGCGTTATTATTTAAAATGGACTTTTTTATTTATATAATTATTTATTTTATTTAAATTTATTTAAGTAGAAATAGATACATAATACCTATATTATTTCAATGTAATTCATTGGATGCATTTTATAAAAAGATTAGATGTATAAAATTTTATTGAACTTTATAACGTTTTTTACCCACCTACTAGGAATATTTGAAAATTTTCATAAAACGTAATTTTACCACTTTTTTGAATTTAATTTCAAAAATCTGAGAGACATGGTTGATATCAGTAAGTAAAATTTTGTTTAAAAAGATGAAAATGATTTTTTATGAATAGTAACTTTTGACTTTTATTTACCACGGTTGAAAGAAAATATGATAATTAAAGGTAAAAAAAATATTATTATTACCCTAACACATGTCATAATTCTATTGGATAAGTTTATTTAGACCAAAATAAACCTTAGGAATAAAATATGATCCTTTTGGTCTACATGGATTAGATTAGGACATTTATTATTATTTTATTTCAAGAAGAGTTAAAAGTGATAAATTCAATGTTTAATAACTAAACCATTTTTAATATAGGGTTATACATAAGATCAATTTGACTATAAATATCCATTAGAAATATAAAAAAATTTCATATATAATGTAAATTTATTTATAAATTTTATACATTAAATAATTAAATTTATTTATGACACAATGATGATGTAGTAATTACCTTATTAATGAAAGATTAAAATAATTGATATTATAAATATTAAAATAAATTTAAAAGGAGACTTTTAATTCATTCCACCAATTTTATAGGTTAATATGACTTTTTATGGTTGATTCAATTTTTTGGTTATGAAGAAATCATATTGTTATTACTTTCACAAAAACCAAATACTAAATAGTGTCAAAATTTACATAAATGAGTTTTTAAAGCAAATACTATATTATTAAATGATATAATATTCCTAAAAAATATAAGGTTTGTCCAAAGGAAATACATAATGATATATATGTCATTAATGAACAACATGGGATTCTCTTGTCATTTTATAGTATGTTTGTTAACCATTTATTATAAAAATACAAGAAGACATTGTAAAAGTTAAAATATTTAACTAAGAGTTAAATTTAAATGATAAGTTTAATATGGTTACCTAAAACAGTATAAAACCTATTGGTTGAGAATTTGTCGACCCATACCCACCTTATAATTAAAATAAATCCTTTTTAAGCCATTAGAAACTGAATATGACTGTATAATAATATAATATTTCAATCTTTTCCTAAGGTGCCCCTCACCTCTCTTATAAAAGGGCACATCCCCTTCTCTCAAAATCACACCTCCAAAGCCTTTTGGTTCATCCAAACATACCCAAATATCCACCCAACTACCCTTACTTCAACATAGATGACTTATTTGGATCATAAAGCCAACCCAAGGAGCCCTTTTGATCAAATCAAAAGGAAGAACCCGAAGAAGAGGTAAATATTTCATCACCTCTTTCAAGTTGTTTTCTTCTTCCACTTCCACCTTCTTTGTTGTTCCCATACCAAAATAACAACTCCATTACATTATAAATACCATGATGTTATTATAAATATGTTACAACCATATTAATTATTCTATCCATCCTATGAATGACAAGTCACCAAACGTGCGTACCTATGACTTACCGTCTCCATGTCGTGGAGTAGTTTGTTATTGAAACACTTCAATATTTGGATGGGTATAATAATGATTATTACTGATGTAAATAATAAATATAACATTTTAATTATTCTTTATATATGATATAACATCCAATTACATACCATTTCACCATCAATGGAATGATATTGTCTCTCGTGCGTACGTATGGATTACCGTCTCCACGAACGTGATGAAATTAATTCTCCATCATAACCATTGAAGAATAATTTTCATTTTATGGTTAAATATAATGTTTAAGAACTTAATATAATTCTGTAAATTAATCAAATACATCATATCCATAATAAACATGGCTTATGTAACAAAGTATATAAAGGAAAATGAATCATTTAACACCCAAAATAATGATACTACTGAAATATTATTAACAAAGAAATATTAGTAGATCATATATGATATCATATTTATATATATGGTTCATTTATAATTTAATAAAAATTATTTAACTATTATGAAAGAGGTTAGCGTACCCTTGACCAAGTAAAATTACAAGGTAATGGTTAATTTTACAATCTCTTTACTTATCTGAGGTTGTTAATACGTATGTATCTACTAGGACCTCTTTATCATCCACATCCGTGTTTCTTAAAAATATATTTGAAAACATTATTAATATTTCCTAGTCTATGGGTTAAAGTCATTTATACCATTTTTTGAATTTTTATAATTTTTTTTGAAAGGAGTATTTCCTCGGTTTTCCGAACAAGGTAATTTAGGGCCTTTTTCGAAAAATTAAGGTAAGAATATATTTTTAACGTATACAGTGGGTGAGGATATTCTCCACCGTTATAACACCTTAAAAGCTTCCTTTACAAGATTATAAGAATATATTCAAAATAAATGCTTTCTTTTATAATAATGCGACTTTTAAATTTTTTCAAAATAGAAAGAGACATTTCTCTCAAATAGGGTTTATTTCATCTATGTCAACATCTTTGATGGATTTTACACTTGTTTGAGGTTTATTTATTATAATACAATCTTCTATATTATATTGACTGATTTATGATATGTTTTACTTTGGATTTGTTATTTTTATACCCTTCATGGTTTATAGTTGAAGTACTGTAATTTTTTATGCTAGTTTTAATACGAATGTTTATGTTATGTTTCAACATTTTCATATGAGGAATGCAGTGGACTTAGTAAGGGATGGGTGGGGCCCTCTATAGCCCCTTGATTCATTGGTAGGTCTCATGAGACAAATTAGTGTATTTGAATAAGTTCTTGAGAAATATTTTTTGTATTCTTCGCATGAGGCCTTGACTATGCGGTAATGATGTCTGTTGCTAGGCATTACCTCATTATGAAATTAATTATTACATGTGATTATTAAACTATTAGAATATCCATATGAATAAGTAAATAAAATAATTTTGATTTATATTTTCCATATTATTATGAAGTTTATGTTTAAAAAGGATTTTGTTTTAGTCTTATACATTACCTTAAATTTTTATTCTTATTTATAATGGTTTCTGCTATATTGTTATCCTTAATGAGCATCTGAGCTCACCCCTTTCTTATGTTTTATTTTTCCCAGGATGTGAAGAAGAAAATTATTATTGACCTAAAGGATAGGATAAGGGATATAAGTGTGTTTATAGGAGACACAATGTTTTTGTAGTTTTTTTAATGATGTAATGTAAAACTTATGTATGTATCTAGTACTTCTAAGGATACTAAACTGGTCAGTATTTTGGGATACGATGCCTTGTATCATGCCAATGTTATGTAATAATCCACCGAATCTATGTAACTAGGGTCAATGTATTACATAATGAGGGGATGATCACTTATGTATCAACTCAATCTAGAATCTCTTTAAATGAAAATATGATGAATAAGAAAATCTTGGAAGAAATTTCATATATGGAGTGTAATAGTTACAACACCTAGATACATGATAGTGATTTTTCATATCACATGAAAAGTAATTCATGTTTCAGGAAGAATATAAAAAATTTAATTGAAATTACGGAATTATTTTGATATAATAGAGCTTTTAATATCAATGAATGTGGTTAGAGAATCCTATATAGGGAGTAATTGATTAATATTTGTGTTCTATTTTTAGATATAATTTGATAGATCAAATTAAGTGTGATAAAAATTTGTGTATCATGAATTGAAGTCACATTCAATCACAGGGGATGAATAATCAAAGAAACCACTAAAAATTTATTGATGCAAGGTTGGAGGGATAATGATAATCTCTATGAGGTAAAAATTTAATAGAATTTAGGTTTTCTTATAGTTGAATAGAAAAATAGATTATGGCATTGATGGATTTTCTAGGTTCATCATCATAGAATAAAAAATATTTTAAATATCAAGGTAGTGATAAATACTCACATTCTTAATAAATACATGAAACTGATATGGGATAAATCAATGGGATTTAAAATTTTGTTAAATACCTATAATAAAAAAAGGAATTTAGCATTTTATTAGCTTAAAATGGTTATTATTGGCATATATGGATCCATGAAACATACCTGTACAAGAATTTAAAGGAATTTAATCTTGTTTTTAGTTGATAAAAGGAGGACATGATGTGTAATGATCATCTAAATGAAGAGAGAAGTCAAAGAGTACACTGAAAAGTATCTTAGTTTCATTGAAAATGAAATAATGGGAACAATAAATATTATTTGATAGGATAATTGTATATAGTGAAGCAATATTGAAATAGATATACATAGATAAAACTAGATTTAAGAATAAATTTTCATTGATAATAATTCTATAGTATAATGATGTTTTTGAAAAGTAGAACCACATGTTTAATAATTGGTTATAAACACTACTCATTCAAATTGGTATCTCAATGAACTATTGTAATGTGGTTGAAAAATTTGAATCTTACACAAAACATTAGTCTTTATTATGTTTCAATGAATATATATAACTATATGCGATGTGTCTCAAAACAAATCCATTGATGGTAAACATTATAATATTTAGTAGTAAGTGTTTCCTTGAGAATATGTAATGAACTCAAGGAAGAAATGGTGATATAATAAATTAATATGTATTTTTTAGTTATTATATAAAGGGAAATGTGAAAAATTTATTATAGAAGAGGAAAAATAAAATTATTGATAATAGTGCTATCAAATTAACTGAGGATAAGCCTAAAAACAAGTATAGAGATTCATACATGGAATAAATTTTTGATAAAGTGGAAAATCATGATACAAATATTGGATAAAAATATGGCTCAACATATAATAAATATTTAGAGGTATAATAAGAATAAGAAAATTGATATGAATCAAGTTATTCACATACTAAAAAAATAACATCTTTTCTTTAGGTGTCTCACATCATTGTCGATGACACTACTCAAATGAAAACATAGTAAATGAGAAGTATTGACCATATGATATTATTATCCTAGGTAAATCATATATCATATAAATTATTAATGAAGGATGACTCATGAGTTAAAAACATGAATAAATAGATATATTAAATTGAGAATAATAAAATTTTTGAAACAATGAAGATGAATAGAGATCATTATTCCATAGGAACAAAATGGAAATTCCATACTAAATATGAAATGAATGTGAATTTTATTCATAATAAAGTTTGTTTTACAAAGGATTTGGTAAAATTAAATGCATAGATTTCATGGATAAATTTTTACAAGTGGTAGTACTTGGATAAATCAATTTTTTAGTGTTTTCAATTCAAATAGGTTTCAAGATATACCAATTATAGGTGAAGAAATCATTTATAACTAGAGTTTACAAAGAGGAATTATATAGTTAATAACTTGTGGGATTTCAAATTATTGATAATTAAGGAATTATATATTATTTAAACAAATATGTATTTGGATTAAATTAGGCACCATGATATTGGTATGCTTGTTTTAATTCATTATTGAATACGTTTTAGTTCAATAGAGGTGGTGGAAATCACAATATGTAGTTCATGGTAGTCATATGTGATAATGATATCATTTTTATAGTATAAAAAATGAACCAATGGAATGATTTTTAATTTTAATGTTGTTTGAATTTAAAATTTCAATTATTAATATAATCAATTATTTTATAGGGAAGCAAGTTAATAAAAAAGGTGAACAATATTTTCATCCCTCACGATAAATAGGTTAGATAACTACTGGGGAAATTTTATTGTTAAGATTGGAAACTTATTACAATTCTAATCACCATTATAAATAAAAATAAGAAGCATGAAGATCGAAATATTTTTGATCCCACACAGTTTTAGAGACTGATTAGAAAATTTCTTAATTAGTGGAACCAAGGACAAATATATTTTAAATAATTTTTTTGAAATCTCAATTTCAAATAAATCAAAATTTGAAAAAAAAAATTAGTAAAATAAAAATTAGGGCATATTCAAGTTACCCTTGGTTATGGGATGAGATATGATGCATAAAAGAGAATGAGTTAATGAAATATTCATATTTAAATTGGTTTGGAGATATTGTGGAAAAAATATCCATGAGTGGAGGATCATTAATTTCTATATTTAATTGCATCTGTTGGATCAACAAGAATTAAGGGAATATTACAATTAGAAAAACTAAAGAAGAGTATTTTTTTACAACACATGTGTGAAACTATCTGATTTATATGTCCATAGTTATAAGACATTGTACAAATTTAAATATACCTATGATGATATAGTATGACACCACGAGTGAAATTGTTCCAAAAAAATCAATTGTAGAATTCACACATGAAATATATTGATACCAAATATTATCTCATTAAATAAATAAAAAAATGGTGTTTTCAATGTTGATTAGTATGGATCTAGAAAAAAGTGGAAGATATTTTCATGAATCCAATAACCACTATAGTATTTGAAATACATTAGTTTAACCATTATATTCAACCAACTCCCCAATATTTAAGAGGTTTATAATATCCCCTCTCCCAATTTAAATTTAATTTTTAACACAGTTTCGTATGTATATAGTTATTATTAAATTTTTTTGTTTTAAATTGGTTATATTTTAGTAAAATATGAAAATTATTGAGAAAGTGTTAGACAAGAGGTAGAAGAGAAAAAAAGTAGGATTATAAATTATTTAACGAGTGGTGAAAAAGAACCAACTAGTTGGAGTAATTTAGTCAATAATGAAATTATTTGATAATAATAAACAAGGGGAGAAGAAATTCTTGAGGATTATCATCAAGAAGTGATAAATGTAGGGAGAGTAAAGTTAGAAATGTGGTTTAAGATATTAAAACATCTAAGTTAGCATAAAATTATTTATAGAATTGTTATTTAATACACTAAGCATTGTTTAAAAAGGATAAAATTTATATAGGGGACCTTATATTTCTATTTTTATTTTCTAGAGGTTTCTTTCATGGAAAGAATCTTTTATTTGACATATAATTTCCAAAAAAAATAATGATCGAACCTTGGTTGTTCAAGAATAGAATTTTTTAACAAATGTGGATAATTGTGGGGTGAGTTTAAAAAATCATTGTGTTGATTATAAATATGTGATTATGTATTAAATATATTTTTGGAAATCTTTGGATGATGTTTGGATAAGTTTTGAGGGGATTCAGATTATTTTTTGTGGAAATCTAAAAAATCAAACTGCAATAATTGTGTTCATGTAATAATTAATATTATATAATTTTTTTGATAACAAAGAGATTAATTTACCATGAATAATAAATATTACTCCATGATTTGGGTAGTGAAAAAGAGAATTATGATGAAATGGTGAAACATTGTTTATTTTAGTTTGGAATTAACACCAAAATATAAAACTATAATTAGAAAGGAGTTCATTTAATTAATTTATTCACACTATAATATTTAATTGGAATGAGGGATTTGAAGATTTTGATTGTGATATATAGATTATAATGTATTACCATTCTTTGATTTTAGAACTTGTTAAATCATGTCAAACCAAGAGGTCATGATCTGTGTGGAAGATGTTTTGATGGGAATATGGGTGAAAGGGTGTTCTTTGGAATTGTAAGTTCACATCACTGCTATAGTCCACAATTTAGAATGAAACAATATATTACAACATAATTATTATCACTACACTATAATAGTTTTAATTTCTTAGATACATAGTGTTTAAGGGGTATGATCTAAGAAAGCGGAGGAATGATTATGATGTGATTTCCAATATGATACATTAATCGAGTCACATCATACTATAATAACCCAAAATAAATCATTATTTATTAGATGTATCTATATTTAGATATGGTTATTACTAATGTTTAGGAGGGTTTGAATTTTTAAATACTCATTACAAGTGAACATTCAGTCATATTCTTATTAACATATCTCAACGTATCTAGAATAGGTATAAGTAGAGGGAGTAACCCTTGGATCTGATAATGAGTTAGTCCTAAATAATGTAATAATGAAAAATGTGTTAGTGATCTTACTTGGTACATTATAATAGTTCTGATAAATGATCTTCGTACACACCCTTTATAGCTAAACCAAGTAACAATTTTTTATAATTGGATTTTTCAATATATTTGGATATTGTTTATGATGGGTTTTTGTTGAAAGGTTCAATTTTTATTGCTAACATAATGATAATATTTTCTCAATGAAAAATTTTATTACCCAAATTATCCCCCATTTAGTGTGCTTTGGGACCTTGTGGTTGAAAGATAATATAATATCAATAAATTTTATGTGGGAACTTTATTAAACCCATTATTTTTTTCATATCACAAAATACAAAATCTCACTCTAGGAAATACAATATGACTTATAAGGACTCCAATGAACATTAATATCATATTAAACCATATAATTACTTATTTAAATACATTTAATTTAATTATTAAAAAATATAGTAGACCAAAACTAATTCTTATAGAAAATATCCTACCACATGTGTATTAATTTTATTCCAATAAAAAACAGTTAAATTATTTTCTTTACAAATTCAAAAAGGGAAATAAAATATAATAAATATTGTCATTCCAATTTTCATGGGAATAAGAAACTTAATATATTTTTTCAAATAAACATATATTTTATAATTCAAAAATATTTTTGTAATGAAATCTTGAAACCAAATATTTCATATATATTAAAAAATAGACACTATATTTAAAAAAATTCTATAATAATTTCCATTATAGTGGACCATTATGTTCCCAAATGTTTTATTGAATTTTATTTTTTTTAAGAATCTGTTAATATGGATTTTTTTGTAGAAGATAGGTTATGAAGGAAGTATCCACCCAATCAAGAAACTGAAGGTGAAGCCCAAGTGTTTTGGTAATGAGGAATGAATAATTACTGCCTTATGAGAAACGCTTTAAATATGAAAATTTGTGAGATAGTTATCATGGAAAAGGAATGTTAAAAAATATTTGAATTCAAGTCATAACAAGTGCTAAAAATTTGAATTCTCATTTAATAATATTGAACTAAACTATCTCATAGAGGGAATTTACAACTTAAAAAATTATAATTTAAAATATTTTTTGAAAAGTTAGTGGATTGAAAGTCAGTAAGGTACTAAAAATTTTAAATTATTTATTCTTTTGTATGATAATATTTTTATGAAAAAAATAAAATATATACATGTTATATGAAAAATATGTTCTCAAGATATATGTGTGGTGACTACTATGAGTTGAACTATTTGAGGAATCTTAATGGAGGATATGTTATATTCAGTGTAAACAAAATGATTAATATTATTAATATAAGTATAATTTGTTTGTTAAATTCAGTATTCATTAAATATGGTTTATATGTTGATGGTTAAAATAATATTTTCCTTGGAATTCATAAATTTTATGATAGTTAATTTAAAAGTATCCATTAAAAATCATGTTTATAATTTTTTTCATTTGAAAGGATATCATTGTTTATTGGAATTTAGTTTTTGTGTTTTTTATATTATTCATTTAAAATCAATAACTATAAAACATAAAAACATTCGAGTTTATATAAGAGAATGTCAGGGTTGTTTTATAGATGCAAAAGTTATTGTTCCACAGACATATTCTATGCATAATGGTAAAAAATTAGAAAAATAATTAAAAAATTAAAATTCATAAAGTATATTATGTGAGAGCCTTTATAACTTAGAAATAAACACAAACATTTCATAAAATATAAGAAAGATGCTTCAACCTAAAATATATTATAGTTATTTCTCCTTCAAATTTTTGAATCAAATTAATTTTCTATCATTGACAGAAAATCTTACATCATTTTAATTATTAATGATTATATTATCTTTACATAGGTTTAATAATTAAAACTCAAACACGAGACTTCAAATTCTTTTATAAAATTTAATAAGAATAATGAAAATGAATAAAGGGTACAACACCATATCCATATTATATTATTAAGGGATGAGGTTGAAAATAAATAATTAGATAATTTTTTCATCAGATTCAAGTGTAAAATTAAAAAAATAAAGAAATAAAAAAGAATATAATATATACATTATAATTAATATGATACCCCCAATCACTATGTAGAAATATTTATATAAATACATTAAAAATATTATTTGAATAAAAATTATAAAATATCATTATTGAATAAAAATATAGAAAAAATAACATAAAACACTCAATTTAATAAACATATAAATTGAAGATACTATGATTATTGTTGGAAATGAGGGGGGGGGGAGCTCATGTAATAAGTGAGATCCACTTATTGTGTTTTGATATGCCCCAAAAATTTCAATTGGTAATTTCTAAATGACATTTAAACATATTTATTTTATAAATATTGGTCCCCAATTCAATTTCTTAATTTAATAATACTTTCATTAATGATTTTTTGACACCTTGTGATTTTAAAAGAATAACATTGTTTTTTATAGCACATTTGACACACAACACTAAGTAGAAAAGGGAATATAACACCTAGAGAAATTATGATATTTTATTAAAATAGGTTAAATAGATTAAATATCTTTAATTCCACATAATAATAAGTTTATCTTTCATTACAAATAACAATGAGTTTCTTCAATAGCTTGTGCTACACGCTATCCCGAGTTTTACCAAACAATAATATATTAATAAAATTTATTATTTATTATAATAGTCATAAACTATCTGTTAAATTTGAGTGTTTTAATAGTGTTAACTAAAATTTGAATATATATAGTTTTCCAACGTTTATTATTTATCTATTCATCATAAATTCAAAAAGAATCATTTCAAAGAAAAAGAAATATTTTTAGAAATAATACATTTTTCTTAAAGATGGTTGAGTCACATTTTGAACATAGAATTTATAATTAATTTTTAATAAATAAAATTTATTTTTGAAATTGGATTACTGAATTATATTTGTGTGAGTGGTTTTGTATTTTTTTTGAGAAGTTTCATTTTTTGACGAATAGTAAAAAATAATGAATTCTTATTAAAAACAATCATTTTATTTAAATAATATATAATGTAAAATTATATTTTGAATTAGTTTTAAATTAAAACCAGTTAAATTTTATATAAATTAATCTAATATATTAATATGGAATAATTTTCATATTTAATTGTTATAATAAAACATTATAAAATATTTAACATTTTCTCTTTAAAAACCATCTTTATCATCATGTCTGCATGATTAATTGAAAAATTAATTTTTCAACTTCTGTAAATTGAATTTGGAAAATTAGTTTATATATTTAGAATCGTTATGTTTTTTAATTTATAATAAGGTAAAATTAAATTTTTACCAAAATGAATGGTGAATCCAGTAAAACATTAATTACAACGGTTAAGGAAAAAATTGATTTACTGAGGGGTTAAATTAGATTGACAAGAGTATAAATGTGCCAAATTAGTTTCTAAATTATATTTAATTATTCTATTTATACTTTTTATATAAAAGTATCTTAAAAATGGAAATTAATTTCCACTTTACTTTGAATATGACCCATATAATAAGTTAAGTAAATAAAAAGACAAAAAAGATACCTTTCTTCTTTTTAATATCAATAATGCTCTGGGTAGGGACAAAAACAAAATTATTTCAATTATAAATAATATTTTGAAAGATAAATAATTTTTTATCATAATAATTTAGCATTAAATTTTATAGATGAATTATTATTTTAAAATTCTTAAAAATTACAACAAAGTAATTATTTAGTTAAAAAATAAAATAAAATAACAGAAACTAAAAATAATAAAAGTGAAGTAAATTTAATGAATTAGTATGATCCATTTTTTATATGAATATATAATTTTAAATAGTTTAAAATTGAATATATTTTAATACCATCATTTTATTGATATTTTTAAATTCAATTTAAATGAATAATGTCAAAATTGACATTGATCATATTATATTATAAATTTTATTTTTTAAAATGATCTAAAACTAGTAAAAATATTATATTCTAAAAATAGATTTTTAAATAACAATAAATAACAATTGTGGTCCATTAATGGACCAATTGATCTTTCATAATGACAATATTGACACCTAAATATTTAAAACTCTGTTATCATGATTAAGTTTAAAGTAGTGTTTTTGATCATTACATGAAATTGTATTAATGTTAATTTCTAACACACATTAGATTAATATTTTATATATTATATATCATATATTGAATTAGTTGGTAAAAATTTTCTAAAATTTTCACTTAAATTTATTCAAAATGGATAAATTAACATGGTTAGATAACTAGTTACCATAGTGAAATACCAAAATAGTAGAAATAAGGAAACATAGAAGTTAAGGGACTAAATATTTAAAACATGTGTTTTATTATTTCATCGAGGTTTGGATAAACCATAACATTATTATAACCTATTAATTATCAATCATGGATCCACTTGAGGTATGATTGACCTACTAGTTGTGAATTCTTGTGGGTATGTACAAAAGTGCCACTCCTCCTCAACTATAAAAGGGAATGCACTACCCTCACTTACTCACACCATAAAATCCATTTGGATTTTCCATTATATAAGATAATGAAATTTTATAGAGATGAATCAAAATCATTTATAGGCATTATTTTTTCCATGTTTTGACTATATATTGTTTGTTTTTTTTATCTTGGGTGAATTTGGGTGAAAAATTGTTAAAATTGGAAGGAAAATGGGAAGTACCTGATTGGCACACAGTTTTCTCAAACTGTGCTCCCCACCCCAGAAAACTATGAAACCCCTAATTGAGAAATATTTCAAGTATTAAATTGGGTTTTCAAACTGTGTACCCTCTTAGTAGAAGTCATGAACCCCATAGTAGAGGCACACAATTAGTGTGCTTGGTTTGGAAAATTGTGCACTCATAAGGCTTTGGACCTTTGTTCTTCATGATTCAATGTATCGATTAAATATCAATACCTTTCACAGTAAGTGGATCTTACCCCGTGTGGTTTCTTACTTATATATCATGTCTCCCTCATCTTTTATAGGTATTTTATTCTTCCTTTTGTTTTATCTAAATCTATTTTTGTAGGATTTAGATATATGTTTGTTAGAATTAGATCTTGGATTTTAAGATACCGATTCTTCTAATTTTGGATCCTGGTTTTGAATCTAGATCGTATTCATCATCACATTATTGATCATTCTTCTTCAATTGGGGATTTCAATTGGTAATAGTTGGTCAATGTTTTCAGGGTAGGTGGTCTATTATAAAAATCCCAAAGTCTTTATTTCAATTATGTATATGTAATTGTAGAGTTTCTATTTGTTGATTAGAAATTTAGTTTCTTAAACTATGTTAACTAATTATGTAAATTAATTAATTAATTAATTATAAAATTGGTTTTTTTGAGATTGTGAATTAGATAATACATTGTTTAATTAATTAATGGATATTGGGGTTGTGAATTGAATAATTTATTGTTGAATTAATTATGGGATATTAGGATTCTAAATTGAATAATTAATTGTTTAATTGGTTAAAATAAATTTTTGTGTTTATAAATTTGATTAAATTTGATCAATTAATTGTTTAATTAATTAATGGGTTATTTTTATTGTAGAATTGAATAAATTAATTGATGAATTAATTAATTTATTATTGTTTATATGAAATTAATTTAATTGGATTTATTAATTTTTGATTTAATTAATGGGAATTTTTTTATATATTGAATTGGTTGAATCAGATTAATTAATTTATGAAATAATTAATGGAATTTTGTGATTATTAAATGTGAAATTTTTATACATGTCATATTGTGATACATGTGATATTACAATACTTGAAATTTTGTTCTATTCATGCATGGGACATATCCCCCTACTTCCAAAGCCCATAATGATATATTGATTGAAAATGGACTATAGGACATGGTCTTATGCTTGTAAATCAGATAGTGATAAATATATTGACAAACATGTGTGGTACATGGTATCCTACATCCAAATCCATAGTGATAAATAGATTGTTAATTTTTTTTTGGACATGGTATAATGCTTCCAAAGCCCATAGTGATAAATTAATTGATAAATGTGTATGGGACATTGTCCACTACTTCCTAAGATCATAGTTACAAATTGATTGATAAACATGTGTGGGACATGGTCTGATGCTTCCAAATTCCATAGTAATAAATTGATTGATAAATGAGTGTGGTACATAGGATACTGCTTCAAAAGCACATAATTTCCTTAGAATGGAGACCTATAACCAAAGTTTTGTCATTGGAACACAGTTACAATTAGCTATACTATAAATTGAAATGAATTTGATAATGAAAGCCCAAGTGTTATGATGAATTGTGAATTTGTTTTCTGATATGGTTTAGATTCCAACACATGCTGAAATAGGTATTTTTAGTTTAGGTTTCCCTTAGCGTATGACGGGTTATGTGGAAAAATAAAGAGTAATTGATCAAATGTAAAATATTTACTTTATTTTTTTTATTTATTCTCCATAAAACTTCACACATAGTCTTGAATGGGTAATGTTTTAGACGCCTTTGGTGGTGACCTAATGAGTTGTACTCACACACTACTTGGCTGTTAGATCGGTACCGGAATAGATTTTATGGTTTTAGGATAGGTTAAGGGTAATGGACTTATGTTAGATGGTTGAGTCAGGCTAGAGCATGGATGAGCGAATGAGATATAATTTGGGACCTGCTTGAGAGTTTTTAGTGTCTTTATTTGTTTTGGGGTTTTCATATTAACACCTGAAACATACGTTGGCTTGAAGTATCTAATATTCAGTTTTTGATATATATTTTTCTATTTTGGTCAACATGTAATACATGAGTTATTCTAGTTATGTTGCTATCACATGGTCATTTTTATTTATTTTTAATATATTGTTACTCTTATAAAGAGGGTATATTCTCCTGATGATTGATATTAAACCCTCATTACTATTCAGCAGCCTCTAGAATGTTGAGTGCACTCTTGACCTCATATAGTGGTCTGTCTCGGGGAAACAATGTGTGGTACCTTGGTCGGGATGTTGAAAAGTGATATCATATCCCGAGTTTCTTTTCTTTTTTTGACTTACTATTTTGGAAATGTAGAAAAAAGTCTTGGAAGAGTTAGACCATGTTTATGAGGTCCTATATGGTCGTATCTGGCCCATTTATAGTGGATAACCTAAGTACCCAGGGTGAGACTACTATTTTTGATGTTTGTTGTTATTGTTGGATGTTGTTTCACCATGAGTGATGTACTTGTTGTGTGATGTGATTATTATTTCCAATATTTTCAAAAATACGAATCATGGCCTAGAATAACATGAGATTTGATTATCCATTTATCATTCTAGGAAGTAAGGATTATTTTGTTATATGCATCATTTTAGTCATGCATGGGAAAAAGGGTTTGGGCATGTTGTTGAACTTGAAATGTTTTTATTTTAGTGGGTGTTTTAAATAAAGAAGGTGCCTAACATGAAATTGAAAATTTATAAATTATGGAAAATGTTACTAAATTGGCGTCTAATTAGAAACTTGAAAAATGAGATGAGTTTACCCTTTGTTAACTATGTCCTAGATACAGGATGGTTATGGGTAGAGAGAGAGAGCCTCAATTTTTACCGTGTGTTGGTGTTTGGGTGAATGACTTGTTATAGTTTTATTTGAATCTCCATAATTGAATTATATTTAGGTTGTGTCTCCTAATATGTGTGTTTATAATTGTAGATATATTCCACCATGATGATTCTTTTTGAGAGGATGATAAGAGAACATGGTTAGAAATAATCCTCTAGTAGTGGAACTCGAGACACCAATAGTACCAAGTGAGTAATTCAGGGCGCAGTTCCAAGAGAATTTATCTCATTTCATGAAATTCATAGAAAGATACCTAGGGTGGGTTGTAAAAATCATGTATGATATAAAGTGGGAGTTCCAATTACATCACCCTATGACTTTTACCAGAGAGGGAGGACCTGGGGAAACAATGTTCTTGATTGATTTCATTTACCACATGGAAAATCCTGCTAATAAGAGAGTCAAATTAGCACTTTATAAGTTACGTGGTAAATCCAAGAATTAGTGTGACATCCAAACATGGGATGGATATATGGATAACATGGAGTAAAAATAATTCTTGGTAAAGTAATTTGGAGAAATATTATCTTAATGTTCTTAGGAAGGAGAGAGTAGTTGATTTCATACGGTTGGATCAAGGGAATATGTCCATGATATACAAAGATGGATGCTTTACATATTTGAAGTTCTTGGTTTCAACATTGGCCGGGGATGTGGATACTGTAGAAAAGTGGTTTTAGGATGGGATTAAATGTGAAATTATGTCCCTGGTGAGTATATTCAAGATGAATAAGTTTTAAGAAGTGTAAAATTTGGCTCTCATATATTTTGGGAACCTAAAAGAGGATTTCAGGGGAGGATAGGTGGTTCCCCCTTTAAGGTCATGAGGTATTACTTATGAGAGTTGGAAGTGTCACTATGAGAATGTTAGATAGTATGATAGTAAGATGAGTAGCCAAAGAGAATGGATAGTTACAAAGGACCTTTCTCATGTGATCTGTCACCAGTGTGGTAGGTCGGAATCTTTCATATATAGTTCCCTAACCACTAGTAGAGTACCAAGGATGCACTAGGATTTGATATCTACTAAGGTTTTGTAAGAACCCACAATAAAAGGGTAGCGATGGAGTGTCTAGATAGAGAAAGAGTCTTGGAATGGGATCTTCTACACCTTATCATTCTTGTAGTTAGATTTCTATTAGACATGGTGGTAGAGGAAGTGGACAATGATTTTATAGGAACGAGAACTTATATTAGTAGAGTGGTGAAACTTAGGGGACTCAGACTACATTATATGGAATATGGGTAGGGAAGTTACATTCCATTCAACTTACACTTGGGGATAGAAAGACTGGACCATCGACATTGACAAATAATATTCCTATATCTTATAAGCAAGCTAGTAAATTATTTGATATTGTTTCCTCGCATTCATTTATTTCTACACAAATTGGGAATGGATTGATCCAGAAAATGGAGTTCATGAGAGGGGTTGGAAATATAGACACACCTATGAGAATACAATTGAGAGACATTTGTTTGCGTAAGGGGTGTTCCCTTGAGGTTTGGGAGTATCATTTTATTTTGGATATCTAAGTTCTAGATGTTCTAGGCTTCGACCTAATTATGGGTGTGAACTAGTCAGTATCATACTAAGCCCATATGTACTGCTATTGAAGGAGAGAAACTTTTACATCTCTTATGGGTGAAAATTATAGTCATTGTGGATAATGGGATATCAAGGCAGGCCGTATAGGTCCAGTTCACCGGTAATTGCGGGATATTACCACATATGTTTCTAGTTTTTTTTCTGGTTGATGGAGGGGTAAAGCTGGATGACCTTCCACTAGTATTAGGCCAGTTTTAAGATGTAATTTCTGAAGAATTCTCGAGGATTCCACCTAAGATATATGTGGAGTTTATTATTGATATCACACCTGGAGTTGAGCGGATTTCTATTCCACCTTATATAATAACACCAATGGAGATTAAATAACTTAATAATCAACTAGAAGAGATAAAGGATAAGGGGTTTATCTGTCCGAGTATGCCTTTTTTGGGTTCTCCTATCTTGTTTTCAAATAAGACTGATGGAAGTTTATGTTTGTGTGGCAATTACTAGAAGTTGAACTAGATGATGGTGAAGAACCAAAACCCACTTCCATGCATCAATGATATATTTGACAAGTTGTGGGGATATTGTGTCTTCCCCAAGATCAACATGAGATTAGGGTATCATATGTTGAGATTTTAAACATCTAATATACCAATGGATAATTTTAAAAAAGGTATGACTTTATGAGTTTTTTGAGATGCTGTTTGGGTTGAACAATACACCAACAATGTTTATGGATTTGATGAACAAAAAATTCCATTCATACTAGAATAAATTTGTTTTTGTGTTTGTATATGAAATTTTTTTGTACTCCAAGACTCATGATGACCATTCCCAACATCTTGAAATTTTCCTGAGTTCATTGAGAGAGAATCAATTATGCACAGGGAAATATATGTTTCAATTATAGATTGACCAGGTATACTTATTGGGTAACATAATCTCAGAGGAAGGGGTGTATGTGAATCCAGATAATATACATGTGGTTTTTTTCTTAGGAGTAGTCCAAGAGTGTTTTCAATATCTATAGCTTTCTAGGGTTATTTGGATATTATCGGAGGCTCATATAGAAAATTTTCTCTTTTAGAAGCTATTATTTTATGAATGACCTAGAAGGTGGTAATGCTAGAATAGAATAAATATTGCGATCATGATTTATGGGAGATGAAAAAAATGTTTGGCTACATCGCCTATATTGATCCTATCTAAGCTAAGTTAGAATTATACTATGTTATGTGACAATTATAATATTGGATTTAGAGTGGTGTTGAAGTAGAGAGATCAATTTGTGGCATATGGGTCTTGGCAGTTGAGACCACATGACTAAAATTACCCTATATATGATATCAATTTGGAAATAGTATTTCAATATTTGAAGTGTTAGCAACATTATCTATTGTGTGAAAAAATTAATGTGTATATTCATCATAATAGATTAAAGTACAACTTTTCCCAAGGAGATTTTAATCTTCGGCAGTTGACATGGGTTGAGTATCTGCAATCATTTGATTTTAAGCTAGAATATATGCCCGGGAAGGGAAACAATGTTTCCAAAGCTTTAAGTTTGAAGATATAGACTGAGGATATCTAATATTCTAGTGGTGAGTGAATGATGATGAATTTTCTTTTGGAGATACATATTTTGGTTTTAGAGAATGATGTTCAAATGACCCTTATATAAATTTCAAGGGACTCTATACTTTTGAGATGGATAAGGGACTGGTAGTATGTGGATCCAGAGTGTTTATTCTTACGGTAAATCATTGAAGGTGGGAAGTCACTGGAATATTGGATCATAGACGGGGAAGATGTCATCTATGTTATGAATCAGTTTTTTGTACCTATGATCATGCATGAGGAAATGATTCATGAATTTCATGCCTCCATGTGGGTGGTTCATCTAGGCAAGAAAAATAATTTACCCACACCTATGGTGATAGTTTTGATCAATGAGAAGAAAAATAGAGATATTAGGATTCATGACATGATGATACACCTGTCAATAAGAGAAGTTCAAGCATCAATGACCTAGAGGGTTATTGTAGTCATTACCCATTCCGTAATGGAATTTAGATGATGTTACTACAGAATCTTTATTGGGTCTCCTAAGTATTCCATGGAAGAATGAAACTATTTGGGTGATTGTAGAATGTTTGGAAAAGGTATCACATTTATCACCAAAACAAGACACTTTATCAGTGGATCATTTGGGAGATATTTACATTTGATAGATATTTCATCTGCATGGAGTTCCATGGACTATCATTTTAGACTATGAATAACGTTTTACTTCACATCTCCAGTAGGGATTACATAAGGTGCTTGGTACATAGGTTCTAATGAGTATGTATTTACACTGAAAAATAGATGGGATGTCAGAGCATATGATACAAGTTTTATAAGATATGATTTTTGCGGGTTTCCGAGACTTTGGTGGGTCTTGAGATAAGTACCTAGATTTTTTGGAGTTCTCTTATAACAATAGTTATTAGAAAACTGTTTAGATAGAACCATACGAGGATATTTATTATAGGCCATGAAAATTACCTATATGCTGGATGGACATAGGTCAATTATAGTTGGTATTGAGTCTTGTTCAATATACATTAATGGAGGTTCTGCTGATTCAATATCATATGGCTATGATACAAAGTTGACAGAAGTCGTGTGCTGATAGATGCCAATGGCCCCTAGAGTTTTGGAGGGAGATCATGTATTCTATTGAGTTTTTCTAATATTGTGTCACTGTAGGATACATGGACAGGGTAAATAAATTCCTAGGTTTGTTGTACCATTTGAGTATGTGGAGAGAATCAGGTTGGTGGCATACCGATTGGATCTCCCATAGAGGTATAGTGTTATGCATAATGTTTTCCAAGTGTCACAACTTCGACGGTATCAACACGAACCTCCATATGTGATCTATGTGGATGATGTTGTACTTCATATCATTGTGTCCATTGAGAAGAATCATATACATGTGACAGATGAAAATGAGAAAGTCTTTTGGGTAAAGACCATACTTTTCATTCATGTGTTTTGTAAACATGGGTGTCTGTAGGAGGAAAAATGGGAGGGGGAAGTGGATTTGGAAGAATAGTGGCTTGATATTTTTTAACTTGGAGTCTTAGAGTTGTTTGGGAGTATAGTTCTAGGACAAGATGTTATATTATTGGGAGATTAAAAGATCCTAATATTTCTTAGAGATGAATCGAGTTCATTTATAAACATTATTTTTTACTTTTTTGAGTAAATTTTTTAGGGTTTTATCTTTAGTGAGTTTGGGTGAAAAATGGATAAAAATGGAAGGAATAAGGGCAGTGTATAGTTGGTGCATAGTTTTCCCAAACTGTGTTCCCTGGACCAGAAAACCATTAAACCCCTCATAGAGAGGGATTTCATGGCTAGCACATGGTTTGTCAAACCATTTATTTCGTAAGAGAAAATTTTCACCCCTAGAAGAGGTACATGGTTGAGGTTTATAGTTTGGAAAACCTCATGCCCCTACCCAAGAAATAATGAATAGGGTTTTTTAATTAACAGTAAATTTAGATTTAGAATTCCCAAAACCCCATATTAACCTTAAATTGACCCTATCTCAACCAAAATCTATTTATATCATTTTAATAGGCTCCCTGATGAATTATTGACACTCCCAAAATCTATTCTTCATGATTTAAAGTTCAAGTTAAATATTTGTACCTCTCCCATTAAGTAGTTCTTTTCCCATTTGGTTTCCTTCTTATCTTCCATATCTTCCTCATATTTTTAAGGGATGATAATCTCTATTTTTTTCAATCTAGATCTAGTTTTTTATAAACTAGATCTATTTTTTTGATCTATATTTAGGATTCTTGGATCATGATTCATTTGATTTTGGATCTAGGTTCTAGTTTTAAATCTAATTTATCTTCACATTGTTTATCATCACGTTTCAATTTAGTATTTCTATTGCAGAGTGTTGGTCAATGTTTTCATGGATGGAGGTATATTATTCAAATACCAAAGTTTTAATTTAATTAAAATTTATGTAATTGAAGAATTTATGTTGGATGATTAACAATTGAGTTTCTTAATTTGAATTAATTAATTTATTAAATTATTTAATAAGGGATTGTGAAATTCAATTTATTGATATGTTGAATTGAATAATTAATTGTTCAATTAAATATGGGATATTGATATTTTGAATTTCCAAATCAATTGTTGAAGGAATTATGGGATATTGGGATTGTGAATTGATTAATTGATTAACATAAATTATTGTGTATATGCAATTGATTAAATGATGTAAAATAATTGTTGACTTAATTAATGGTTTATTGTGATTGTGTAATTGAATCAATCAATTGTTTGTTTTTTCAAGAAATCCATTTAATTAGTTTAATTAATTGTTGAATTATTTAAGGTAAATTGTTGAGAATATTCAATTTGTTGATTTGAACTAATTAATTTTTGAATTAATTAATGGAATGTTGTGATTATGAAATGTGATATTGTGATACATGTGATATTGTGATACAAGTGAATATATGTTACTTGTGATTGTGTGATATTTATTTGTAGGACATGGTCTATAGCTTCCAAATACCATAGTGATAAATTGATTTATAAACATGTAGTGGACATGGTCTGCTACCTCCAAATCCCATAGTGATAAATTGATTAAAAAATGTGTGTGTGACATAGTCTGATACATCCAAATCATATAGTGATAAGTTGATTGATAAACATGTGTGGTACATGGTCTTCTGCATCCAAATCCCATAGTAATAAATTTATTGATAAACATGTGTGGGTCATGGTCCATTGGTTTCAAATCCCATAGGGATAAATTGATCGATAAAAAAGTGTAGGACATGGTTTTCTGTTTCCAAATCCCATAGTGATAAATTGATTGATAAAGGAGTGTGGGACACAAACTGCTACTTTGAAATCCCATATGGTTCATGGCATGGAGACTAATACAAAAAATGTTAGCAGTGGACCATGGTTCCAATTATTAGTATAATAAATTCAAATGAAATGGATAATGAAATCCCATGTGTTATAATGAATTTTTAATTGATTATGTGATATGGTTCAAACTCTAACATGGGATAAAGTAGGTATTGACAGTTCAGGTGTCTGTAGGAGTATAGTGGTTTATATGGTTATATAAAGTGTAATTTATTAAATGTAAATTATTTAATTTATTTAAAACATTTATTATTTATATAACTTCATACAATGTTTTTACTAGATATTGTTTTAGATGCCTTTGGTGGTGGCATACTGAGTTTTATTGACACCCTAATCATGCTGCCTGATCGATACTTGAATAGATTTCATTATTGTAGGATAGTTTAAGGGAAATGGCCCTATGTTAGATGGATGAGTCAGGATGAATCATGGATGAGAGAAACAAACATTGTTTGGGACCCACCTGGGAGTTTTCAAATATCATTATTTATTTTGGGGTTTTCATATTGATACTTGACGCGTACTTTGGCATGGCATATTCACCGTTCAGTTTTGATATTGTGTCTATGGTTTTGATCATCATGTGATATTAGTATTATTCAAGTTATGGTTATATCACATGGTTATTTTTATTTATTTCTATTGGAATTTTTACTTTGATAAAGAGGATATAGTCTCTTAATGATTGCTATTAGACCCACTATGCTAGTTGGTAGGCTCTAGCATATGGGGAGGCATGTTTGAGGTCATGTTACAATCCATCTCAGGGAACCAGTGTGTGGAACCTAGTCTTAGATGTTACAAAATAACTATCCAAATAACTTATAAACAACCCTACCATAATTTTAGAAGAACTATTTTGGGCATAAATTCATCTTTTTAAGGCTTTAGTTCAATCCTAATGAGGATACCCGATGTAGAGGTAATTTTCATCAATGGGTGTCTTAAATTTATTTCATTCCACATCTACTTAAATTTTATTCAAACAAATAAGATATAATAACCACAATATCATCAATATAATAAGATTTTATTATGTTAAGGGTACAACCTATAACCTCAAAAAAAATCCATAAATGGGTTAGTAAATCATTATTCATGTGTATAGCATACTACCACCTCACAAACCGATGTCATTCGTTCTTACATTACCACCTTTAACAGCTAAGTATGATGATGATTATAAATTATATATATATACTTTATAACATTATTTTACCTATAGATTGATTATATAATTTATATATTATTATCTTCAATTCTGTAGGAGATATGAAAACATCACTCGTGTGTACAACAGACTACCGCCTCGCAAAGCGATGTGATTCATCTTTCGCTAATGCTTCACATAGAAAGTGATATGATAATTATTATATGTGATATACATGAAATATTTATCATATTAATGAAATATTTATCATTCATCAAATAATATATATATATATATATATATCATTTTTTTCTTTCCTTTTCACTCATGTAAAGATGATAACATCATCCATATACATGTGGACTATGTCCTTCACAAAGTGATATGAATCTCTTTCACCACAAAACCACATGGATGATATAAATAAGTATATAATATGATATATGATATAATGATAATTATTTAAAGTTAATATATTACTTTACTTCTTTCTATAATGATATTTGAAAAATGGAAATGTTACTCATCTTTATGTACAACCTACCATCTCCATGATCATAAAATATGTCATTTTTCATAACCATAATTACTGTTTGGGTTTTAAAGTAAAATTGAAGTTAAAATATGAAAATTATGTAATATATATATATACATGATTTGGATCATTCATGAAGAAACACGCATGAGGAAACATGGAAATTAACACCGGAAATAATGAAAATAATTAAAGATTATTAATGAATGGGTAATAAGATGTTATAAAATGATCATATTTGATACTGTAAATATTAATATGGTTATTTTATAAGTTATTAACATGTTTAAAAAGAAATAAATAGGAGGTTAAATCACATCATCCAAAAAGAATCATAATGTTGGGTATTTCTTACCTTAATTTTTACTCATTGGGTTAAACTTCAACATAATTGATTTTATCATGAAAAGATTATGTGTATAATAAATTTTAATTATATTATGTTGTATTTATACTTTTTTATGTGTATTTATAGTTGATATTCACAATATATTCAATTATTAAATATTCCATCAATGTTATGATCATTTTAATGGTTTATTTCATAATCTCATATTAATCGAGATTATTTATTTTTGCATATCAATTGAAAAAAGTTACTTAATATTTACTAAAAAACCAATTTAATTTTATTATAATATGTTTATTAATGATATTTTAATGTAATGGCACCATCTTATACTCATTTTACTTAAAAAATTTTAAAAAACGTTTTCAACAAAACTCGACTTCATTTCTCTCTTCGGTCAGAAATAAGTTTTCTTCCAAAACAATGTTATCTAAAAATGTTTTCAAAAATGATAGAATTTTAAAAATAATTTATCAAAGGTGTTTTGACCCATTTTTACTCTTTATAAAATATTTTCAATGGAATCTTATGTAGTTTCAAAATAATTCATGTTTTTCTTTTACATAAAATGTGAAACGAATTTTCTTGTCATTTTCTGAATAGGAAACTTTTCTAACATTTTAAAAGTGAAAAAGAAGGGTTCATTATAACTTCTATAACATGTAGGTAATTTAAGAAATTCATGAAAAAAATTTAAGGAAGCTTGATATGGAATATTATGAGTTTGTTTTAAAAGAAAATGTTATTAAAAGTGATTTGTAAAGAAATTGATTTTCAAAATGTTTTTCCAAATGAAAAGGCTATTTTTTTCATGATTGTTTTTAAATGTCTTTTATTATATTTAGATTAATTAATGAAAATATATCATATTATTAATAAAATAGTTATATGTTAATATCATCCTTATTCTTCCTCTAGATGGATTATGATTATTTTGATGAAGGATTGTGTTGAAATTTACTTCCTTGTTTCATTTTATAATCATTAAATTACCCTTCATATGTTCACTTTCATGTGATTATTAGAAATTTAATTTCCCCCAAATATCTATATTATTTATCATGTATATTTTTATTTTCAAAAACATATACCATTTTTATATACAGTGTTTACTTTGATAGTTATTTGATAAATTGTGGAAATATTGATAAATCATTATCCTTTACTGAATATGGATATTTTATAACACACATTTTTTATGGATTAAATAGATTATTTTATATACGAGGAATGATTTTCAAAGGTATTAAATGTGTTGGGGACCATTTACAGAAATACCCTTGATGCATTATTAGCCTCATTAGACAAAATTTGTTGGCAAAAAACCCTTCGTGTTTGAAACTAATTAGCTTATAATTTTATAGAGGATAGATCTTGTTAGTAAGTGTATTTTGAAAGGTATTGACACAAATAATATGGGGTTTTACCCAACATGTTTTAAACCATATTTAGGATAGATATTAATAGTAAAGGTATCATTTTCTTAGGAATTAAGAAGTCTAATAAATAAGAATTACCCTCATTCAGAATTCAATTTTTATTATCCATGATATTTTCAATATGTTATAATCTATGGATGCATTTCATTCTCTGTTTATTGAATAAATGGAATGTGTTATTAGTTATTTACCTTTAAATATTGATTCTTCCTTATATTACCATGATAGTCAATTTATTTAAATGGCAGGTGTGTACCATTATTTATATTTCAATATTGTTTATTATTATTGAATCATGATAAGTTCTATTATACATAACCCTTACTGAGAATTTGAGATAACCCTTGTTTTATTTCCTTTCTCAGTAATCCATGATGTTTACTATGACTAATATTTAGGGTTGTTCTAGAGGTAATTATGATATTATAAAAAGAAAAATATTGTGTTATGATTTTTTTATTCAATTGTAATATAAGACTCATGTATATATCTAGTTTACCAAGACTAATAAACTGATATTTTCTTCGCATTTCAATTCTTTTTATCTTATGACAATGTAATGGTAGCAGACATCACCTCCAGGATATATGGGCAGAGTTTGTTATAGTTTGTATTATATAATGTTAAGTAGAAAACATGGAAACTATATTTAGTAAAATGGAGATTAGGGAAAATAACCATAAGATTGACATTGAAGATAAGTATAGAAGATCATCCTATTTTTTTATTAAGGATGTGATTATGTGGTTTTTTCATGGAAATAAATCTCTGTCAGGATACTACAGGTGGACATGGTTCTTGGATAGATGTCCCTAGGGGTAATAAATTTTAAAAGGGAATCTCAGGCTTGACTCAAGCATTACCTGGCACATGACAATGTGCCTTACTGCACACTTGTTTTGACACAACCATGGGATATGCTTAAGATATTTCACATTTTATTTACAAAATATTACATATTATTTTAATAGATAATTAAAACAAATGACATAAGTAAAAACACATTCCAAGGAAGGTACTATTTTGAAATAAAATAAATGAATTATTTATCTATTGGGATTCAAGTATTAAATTGAAAAATTATTATTACCAATGGTATTTTGGGAATAAGAATCATGAAACATCTAAAAATTTTGTTAAATGTTATAAGAACAAGTGTATTCATTAACTTAAGAGTTATGAACACTGTAATGGTTATGGGTTTACAGTTGATCATATGTATATAGTCTTAAAAACCCATTTTAATAAATTTTATGGTTGTGTCAAGTGATTAAGGATATTTTAGATAAAATCTATAGCAATGATACCCATTTATTTAAGAATTTTTTTTGTGGAAGAGTTATTTGAGGAATAATTCCTTTACATTTTATAGAAACAGGATTAAAGGTATTGATAAGATTTAGTGTTAATAAGATCATTAATGAATCTGTAATAATAATAAAATAATATTATTGGACATTGTGAAAAAATGGTTGTAATGAAAAACATAGTAAAAAGGTTATTTAATGATTAATTTTATTTCAAGGATGTTGATCATATTTCTTTTGTAATGTTATAGGAATTATATTAATATGATTTTATAAAAATGAAAACTCATAAATTGGGTGAAAATTTGTCACTTCTAGTAAAGAGGTGGGTCTTGAATCCATGGTCAAAGGATGATAAGGGTTTCATACATACTATAACATCCCAGGTAAATAAAGAAATATGACATTTTCATATTTATTAATAGTTGTGAATTAAATATTAATTTTAATTTAAAGGGGATGAAATGTTTGGCAGAGTATCTGACAAGAAACAACGGGTTTTTTCAAAGTCTTATATTGCACACAATGCTGAGTCATACTAAAAAATAATAATATAATATTATTTTAAAGGGTAGTTAATGAGTAACTGTTGAAAAAAATAAAATTATTCTTTATAATTGAGAAATAAAAATTTACTTTTGGTAAAATTTTGGTATTTTTTTGATGAAGTTAATTTTTTAATGAATAATTCAAAATACTTCATTTTAATTCAAAACTGGATTTTAATCTAATTTATTTATATGGTTAGATTATCTTTTTAATTGGTTTTAAAGTTAAATTATTTTATTTTTTACCATTTAATTAAATGTTGGTCATTATAAGTAATTTCACTTTGAAATTGGACATAAACAATTTTCAATCTTTTGATAGTTATTATTTCTTAAAAACATGTTTTTTGTTTTGACAATGAGAATTAATTTTAAATTAATTTGTGAAAATTATATGTTTTGAATTTGAAAAAATGGATACCATATTTTGAATCAGGAGGTCCAAAATTAGTAAATATGTAACTTTTATTTTTAGTCATTATGAATATTTACCTCAATAAATATTTTATTTACCATGGTTAAAGGGTAAATATGGTAAATAAGGGTAAAAATAATTTAATAATAATATTAAATTACCCTTACACTTGTCCTAACCCTATTGGATGACATAGTTTCGACCAAGGAAATTTTTGGGTCGATTTTGGGACCCCATGGAGCCCGTTGGGAGTGATAATGACACTTTATATTAATTAATTTAAAGTACGGACAAAAATAACATAAACATATATCTTTTAGTAAAACATTCGTATATGGGGTTATATAAGTGATATCTTAGACTATAAATATTCATTTTAAATATAAAAATAGTTCCCATATCATGGTATTTTATTTATAATTTTTATACATTAAATAAATAAATTTAATTAAGACACATTGGTGATGTAGTAATTGCATCATTAACAAAGGGTTCAAATAAATGATATTATAATTATTAAAATAAATTATTTGGAAATTTTTTATTCCATCCACCAATTTTATAGATGATTATGACTTGCTATATTTTCATTAATGAAGGTTTTTTTGAAATAATCATGTTGTTTTGGGGTTTATTAAAAAGTCATGATATGAATAGTATTTAAATTGATATAAATGAGGTTTTTAAACAAATATTATTTTATTAAATTATATAATAATCCTAAAAATATATGATTCAAACAAATGACTTATATACATCTAAAATTTCATTAATGAACCATTTTTGGTTATATTTTCATTTTATAGTGACTATATTAACCTTATAGAGTGAATACACAAGAAGACATGGTAATAGTCAAATTAGTTAACTAAGGGTTAAAGCTAAAATATAATGTTAAATTTGAAACCAAAACTTGTCTAAAACCTGTTGGCTGAGAGAAAATAGAATACTAGTCATCTTATCATTGAATTTAATAAGTTTGGGACCTTTTGAAACTGAAATTGAGTTTATAATAAAATAATATTTTCAAACTTTCCTAAAGAGCCCCTCCTCCCCCTTATAAAAGGCCATCACCTCTACCCCATTACTCACACCTCTAAATCCCCTTGTCTCAACCAACCTATACTTAAATAATCTCCTAACATCCCTCTATTCCACCTAGAATCCTTACCCTAGGCATAAGACACTTCAAGAAATCTTTTTGGTTCAAACCAAAGGGAGTTAGCCGATTTAAGGGTAACGTCTTCTCTCAAGTTCTTTTCTTTTATTTTCCTTCTCCAACCCACCTAAAATCCATTTATTCCATTCATTAATAACAAAAAAGTATATTTAATATAATAGTATGTTTTTATGAAAAGTATTAAAACTTCACAACCACACACCTCCATCTAATGGAACTATATTTATATGTGATATATATTATATTTATATTGTCTTTATGCTTCTGTATTTTTCATTTATTTCATACCTTTAGGGTTTCCATAATGGGTAAATAGGGTAATTTCTTTTGAGGAAGTGTGGACTACCGCCCCTCAAAGTGATATGACTTGTTCATTCCATATGTGGAACGTATAAAGGATAGATTTAATGAAATTATATATGATATTATACAGGAATTATAATATTCCTAGGTATCATTAAGTTTTCATTCCATTAAATATGAAATAGAAATGAAAGTAGTTTTCATGCGTACGTACGGATTACTATCTCCATGAATAATTCTTTTCATTTCTTATCTCAAATTTTTTTGCACTATTATAAATACCTATATATACTGAATATATATGATATATATGATATCTAAATCATTAATATCATTCTAGAGATAATGTACTTTTAACCACATGGAAAATTTTAATTATAAGAAGTTCATTTTTGACTCAAGTACCAAATATTAACAAAATGACCATTATTAACTTAAAAGATTATGTAATGGTAATAAGTGATATAAAATGAATAATAAACTTGAGAAAGGTTCTGAATAAAGTATAAATTAACATAAGTTTATTATTTAGGAGATTAAAGAACGAACAAGTCATGTCAGACATGAGGTAAGGGATATCGTCTCAATCTCCTTTCATTGAGGAATATTTTGATTTATGCATGACTTTGTTTTATACGGTTTATAAACCCCTTTGACTTTTCATTTCATTCAAAGGTAATCTTTTTTCTGTATATCATTTTACTAAATTACTTATGGATTTTTTTAACGTACATGGTGACAACGAACTTTCCGTCGCTGTGGGTGTTATTTTATATTTTTCTTCCTTAATAAGCCATAATATTTTTAAAAGGAAAATAAATACCATATACTCTTTTATGTATTTTGTTATTGGAAATGGTTTTGATAATGTACTCGTTATGTAAATATATTTAAATGATATATTGTGATTAAAATGTGGAACTGTTATCTTTATTTTATGTTTGTTTTATGTGTTATGAATATTATATGGTTCTTGGAAATTGTTTACGTATACAGGTGGTTCCATGATAAACCTATGGTGGGTGAGCCTGAGATAGCTCTCCAATGCATTGGGTTACATGAAAGAGGTAAACATTAATGTTTCTCCTAATAAATTTAGGGAATATATTGTGATGGGTATTCCAAACGTAACTCCCTACGTAGTTATAAAAGATACAATGTAAGTCTGATATGGATGCCACAAGGTAACTTTATGATTTATGATTTATATGTGTTAGTCATAAATCTTATGATTTCATGAGGTATGTTAAAGATCTTATGTTTTTTATATATCTATGGATTAATGTTTTCTTTCTTCATTTTATAACACTTACTATGCTTTTTATGCTCATCCCAAGTTTTTGAAATGTTTTTCACATGGTATAAAGAATTGTAAGAGAAAGAAAGAATTAAAGAATATTTATATCAATAAAATAAATATTGTTTTATTTTTAGGGTTTTTATTTTAGGAAAATAATAGATACTGAGTATGAGAGTCTACCTTGTAATTTTTTAGTTGTAATGTTATAGTTATGACCTAATTCTATAAAAGTATAAACTTGAAAAGATCCTCAATGTGAATAATTAACATAATTCAAGATTATGTCATGTTCAAGGCTATGTCCTTACACCTACCACTAGTATACATGATGTCTTGATTAATATGTAATTATTTTTAGGAAAAATATTTGAAAAATAGATATTAATGATGATCCCATGGTATTAATTTTTAGAGATTAATTTATTATATTGGAAAAAATGTACTATACGTATTGGTTTTAAAAAATAGATGTAGAGATATGGAAATACCCACCAATAATTTATAGACTTTTAGGTAAGTTATAAGTGAATTTTAGTTATTTAGGTATAAAAACTTTATTTTGGGATACACATTTTTTGGAGGTAGGGCTGAATTTGATATTTATAAAATCACAAATAAAGGATTAAATTGTTCTTATCAAATATAAATATATCAAGAAAGTATAATTACTTATATTAATAGATAGTAAAATAATTCATTAAATTTAAGAAAAATATATGGAAAGAAATTTTTTATCTTATTACCTTTATATCTGATGAATCATATGGCCTTTTAAATCATAAATTATTTATGGTTTTTAGGCACTTAACATTCCATTGATCCCTCACTTTTTTATGATCAATGACCTCAGTAACTCTCTATAATTAATTATTATTTTCCACCATGTCCATATCTTCACTTTCCACCAATTTTCTCTAACATGAAAACCTAGTTATGTTTTATTCCACATGACCTTGGTACTTCCCATTCTCTCACATTAAGAGGATATTTTATTAAACATTGTTTGTGATGTGGGTTTTTCAAAAATGGTATTTTAAAATAAAATACAATTGATTACTGGGATCATGTTTAAATTTTATTGAAGAAATTCATTTTATTTGGAGATAATGTAACACTCTGAGATTATAAAAGAAGACTTTTGTTTGATAGCATGTATGAGACACAACACCAAACATAGAAGGGAATATATCACCCCAATACATTATGATGTGTTTATTTTTAAATAGATTAAATATGTCCAATATATTTCATTATATTAGACACATATCTTAGATTTATCTTCACACAAAAATGAGTTTCTTCGATAGATTTTATTATACACAAGACCGAGTTTTACAAAACAACAATATATTATAAAAATATCATTATTTAATATAATATTCATAAAATAGCCATTTAATTAGAGGGTATTAATAGGATTAAATAAATTATGAAAATATATAGTTCGCACATTTTTACTAGATATATATGGTGAGAAAGTGTTGTTTTCAACAATATATAATGTTGTTATTTAAAGGGGGACATTGTTGAGAACAATACTCTATCTATTTATGACAATTTTTATTTTCACAAATACCCTTAATTATTTTCTAATGATATTATTTTTTAAGAATATTGCATAAATATATTATTCATTATATTTTTTATTTCTGGACAAAATATTTAGATTCTTGAACAACACTGTTTAATTGATAAAGTATTTGCATAAGCATGTTCTAGGAACAAAAATATACTTAAAGCGCATTCTGGAAACACTATTCATGCTCTACATATTCGAGATCTATTTTAGTGTGTTCTGGAAACACTGTTCATACCCTACGTGGAGAAACATAGCGTAAGGATGAAATGCAGGGTATAATTTATGAGTTATCAGAAAAGTATGGATGAATAACCCTACGTTAGGAAGGAACCCTATGTTTGGGTTATTGAAAATTATGGAAGGAGAACCATCCGTAAGTGTTAAACGATACGTTTGTTTCTCAAAAGTATGGTACATCAACCTTAATTTTTTAAATAACCATACGTTCTAAGAAAAGTATGGATCATGTTCCTTTCGTTTCAATGTTTATAAATTCATCATATGTTTCAAAGTTGAAGAGAAAAAGTATGGATGACAACCCTATGTTTGTGATCAACCATATGTTTCCAACCCTATGTTTGTGATCAACCATACGTTGACAACCTTACGTGTGAAGGATACATAATCAAAATTATGTTTATGATATATGTTACATTCAGAGGATTTATAATGTACAACCCAACCTTACGTTTGGTGTCAGAGAGTTTAATGTTCATATTATTTTGCAACAATCGACAAGATGATTATTAGGCTGATTTCAATCCAATTTTAAAGATGTTTTTAAGCGCGACATTGATTGATTCAAAGCCATTTTATCAATGGTTTAAGGATAGAATTAAAAGGATATTTTTATACCGATTCTTTAGGGAAGTTATGTTTACTCTGTAAATTCAGATATTTGAATATCGCGAATCAAAAGGCTACTTTTGTGGATTTAAATTTGTAGGACAAGTGGTCATCATTATTATGAGTTTTTCTGAACATAAAAAAGAAGAGGAGGTTTTGTAAAAAATAGATCATTCATAGAGAGGAAGAAAACAGAGACTATCATAAACATAGACATGCTGATTCAAAGAAGCGACAAAACGTTGTTTATTGAAGAAGAAGAATCACGATAGAAGATTCACTAATTCTACATCGAAGATCTACTATGAATCTGCCAATGCTGAAGTTGTGAATTATATTTCTATATTTACTGCAACATGATCAACTCAGAATGACTCTTTTGTGAGGATCATTATTTCTGAAGGTGAGGATCCATCTACTATCAATTGAACGATGTTGCAATTTTGAAAAATATATGGAAATCATTTTCAAGTACAAAAAAATTTCTTTTCTATTCTTGAGTGACTATATTCTCGTACTAAGCAGTATAGGTTCTGTAAGTGAACTAGAAGGATTTGGTTTTCATTATATTGTAAAGGTGTCAACTGCCTACAATCACTTTTTGAATGGTTTTTTGAAACAAGGACCATATAGTGAAAATCACTAAGCTCATGGAGTAGAGCGTTGGTGGAGTTGACTAAGGGCCATTTGTTCCCTGAACCACTATACATCATGTGTCTCTGCACTTAATATTTCCACTGCATTAATCTATCTGATTAATGATATAAGACAAAACATGACCTTGTGAAGATTTTTCAAAAGACACAATTCAACCCCCTCTTGTGTATATTTAGTATAATCTGATACAATAATTGGTATCAAAGGTTGAGCATTCTGATAAAGCCATAACAAGATGAATGTGATTATGCACAGACCAATATGACTGATACAAGAGAGGGAATGTCTATGGTCCGAGCACCGTACTTCAATAGAGGAAACTATGGATGATGGAAGCCGCGAATGAATATCTATCTAAAAAACCTTTGATACAGAGTATATTCTATGATTCGGACTCCATATGAAATAACAGAAAGACCTGAAACATGGAGTGCAGCTACTGAAGCAGAATATGATATGAAATCAAAGGCAATGAATGATATTATATATGGTCTAGGTCCTGATGAATTCAATAGAGTATCTCAATACCTAACAACATATGTGATGTGGGAAACTATTGCTGTTTCTTATGAAGGAACTAACAATATCTGTGAAATGAGATATGCTACTACTAAGCTTAAATTTGATACATTCAAAATGGTTGAAGGTGAAATTATTATTCAAATGAATGGAATATTGAAAGAGATTTTCAATAACATAACCTCTTTGGGAGATCCCATTAAAGAAGCTGATCAACCTTTAAAAGTACTGAGGTTACTACCTACAAGATGGAATGGAATCTCTGTTGCAATCAGACAGCCAAAAACTGTCAATGACTTAACCACGTGAGAACTGGTTGGAACACTAATGATGTATGAAGCTGAGATGAAAGATGAATATAATTACCATAAATTGTTCATGAAAAGAGATGACACTTCCTTGAAAGTGTCATCACAGAGCAAAAACAAAAAGATAAATAAAAGTGAAAAAGTGAAATCAGAAAGTTCTGATTTATCAAATTCTGATGTGGAATTGGCTCAGTTAGCCATAAAATTCACTAAATTATATATAAAGAAGAAAGGATCAGAAAATCCTTCAAAAAGGATGATAATGAAGTCAGATGTTATGAATTCATGAAAATGGGGCACATCAGACCTGATTATCCTCAGCTAAAAGAAGAGAAGAAAAATAAATTCTTCAAAAGAAATGATTATGAGAATAAGGAAAAGAGAGAAATGAAAGATACATGAAGTGTATCTGAAGACTCCAGTATCACTTCTGAATCAGAATCAGAGAAGGAAAAATTAAATCTAAAAGCCAACATGTGTTTCATGTTAGGAACAGATGAGGTACAATCTTACTACTATTCAGACTCTAGTTCTGAATCAAGTTACTCTAATGAAATACATGCATCCTACTGCAATATACTTGAAGAAAAATATGGTTCTCTATTTAATAAGAATATGTTTTTAAATAACATTCATAAGGTTGTTTCTGATGAAAGAGATACAATGCTGAAACAATATAAAGATTTAACTGAAAAGTTTTACTTAATTAACACCAACAATACAGATTATGTTTCAAAGATAAAGTCACTGAAAACTGAAGTTTAAAATTATAAAAATTCAGAACTTGTTTTTACTAAAGTATAGAATAATTTAAATTAAATGTTTGGGGAAAATGTCATTAAAATGGAAAGATTTGGAATTGGAAGTAAAGGTGAAAAACCCAAGGTGTACAAGAATTATTTTATTCCAAGTGCAAAAAGACTAAATTGTAATTACTATTGAACAAGGGGACATATTCCAAAAAATTATTTCTTAGGACAACCCCAAATAAGTGGTATTAAGAAGGATTTTGTATCAAATGATTTATTTGACTCTTGTGAAATTAAAAAACAAAGCAAGTCTGGACTCCCAGATCTCTGCTGGCTAACACCCATGGACCAAACAGAATATGGCTACCAAAGTAAGTAAGTCACAAAAACAAAAAGGACATATGGTATATGGACAGTGGCTGCTCAATACATATGAGTGGAAACTCATCGAACTTCACTACACTAACACAAAAAGATGGTGGACTAGTTACATTTGGTGACAATGCCATAGGGAAGATCATTGGTATTGTAACATTTGGAGATCCAGAAGTTGTCTCAATGAACATTGTACTTTATGTACAAGGATTGAAACACAATCAGATAAGTATCTCTTAACTATGTGATGATGGTTATACTGTTGATTTTTCTAAAAATTGTTGTTTTGTTTTAAAAAATAAACTGTTTAAATTTAGAGCACTCAGAACTGACAATGTGTATACCCATGATTTAAATTCCTTATGCAAACAACAAGAAAACCGCTTAACTGCTAAACTGAATGAATCTTGGATCTGGAATAGGAGACTTGGACATTGTAATATATATGTTTTACATAAATTACTTAACTAACAATTCATAGTCTCAGATTTGAATGTAACAGATTCTGTGATGCATGTCATCTTGTAAAGCAACACAAATCAACCTTTAAATCTGTTAATATAATTTCTACATTTAAACCTCTAGAATATATCCATATAGATTTGTTTGCACCTTCAAGAGTAGTAATCTTGGCTGGTAAATTATATGTATATGTTTTAGTTGATGACTATTCTAGATTTACATGGATTTTCTTTTTAAAATTTAAAAATGAAGCTTTTACTTTATTTGAAAGTTAAAATCAGTCTAGTTTAAAAGAACATGATACTGAAGAACCTATGAGTGTACTATCTAGACAGTATAGAACCCTAAAGAATCACCCCTTAGAATCTATAATTGGTGACTTAGACCCAAGAATAAAATCTAGAATAAATATATGGAATCTTGTATAATTCTCTTCCTTTCTATCTCAATTAGAACCCAAGTCTATAGAAGAAGATTTGGATGATGAAAGATGGATGGTAGCAATGGACGAAGAATTAAACTAGTTCAAAGAAATGAAGTTTGTGAATTAGTTGAAAGACCACAAAATTATCCAATTATAGGAACAATATGGGTCTTTAGAAATAAGATATTTTATCAAGGAATAATAACTAGAAAAAATAAAGACTTGTAGAAAAAGGATATAATCAGGAAGAAGGTATAGATTATGATGAGACCTTTGTACCTCTAGCTAGATTAGAATCCTTTAGAATACTTTTAGCCTATGCATCTCATATAAACATTATATTATTTTAGATGGATGTTATGTCTACCTTTCTAAATGGTTATTTAATGGAGGATGTTTATGTTGAGCAACATCCTGGTTTTGAAAATTCTCAAAAACTAGATTTTGTTTTTAAACTTAATAAAGCTCTTTAGGCATTAAACAAGAACCAAGAGCTTGGTATTAAATATTATGCTCTTTTCTATTGAAAAATGATTTTACTATTGGAATTTCATATCCAACACTTTTTATGAAAACCTTAAATAATAATAATTTATTGGTTCAAATTTATGTTGATGATGTAATTTTTGGATCAACTAATAAATTCATTTGTCATGATTTTTCATAGTTAATGCAAAAAGAATTTGAAATGAGCATGATGGGAGAATAAAATTTCTTTTTTGAACTTCAAATTTATCAAAATGATTTTGGAAATGTTTTGAATCAAAGAAAATACATTACTGATTTACTAAAGAAATTTGGACTAGAAAACAACAATACATATACAACTCCTATGTGCACTAATATAAAACATGATTTGGATGAAACTGTAAAATCAGTTGACAAAAATTTATATAGAGGTATGATTGGTAGTTTATTATATATTACTACTATCAAACCTGATATAATGTATTCAGTATTTCTTTGTGTAAGATTTCAATCAAATCCTAAATAATCTCATTTAACCACTGTTAAAAGAATTTTTAGATATTTAAAAGGAATTGTTTTTAAATCTCTTCTTTATCCCAAAACATCTGATTTTAATTTTATTTCATATTCAGATGTAGACCATGGGATTTTTATATTAGATAAGAACATCACTTCGGGTAATTGTCACTTTTTTGGGATATCCTCAGTGTTATGGTCAAGTAAGAAACAACATTCGGTTTCCTTGTCGATAGTTGAGGCTGAATATGTTTCTGTTGGCAGTTGTTGTGCACAAGTGTTGTTGATGAAAAACACTCTTATGGACTTTGCAATAAATTTTAATAATACTCCTATTAAATGAGATAATACTAGTTCTATAAATATTTCAAAAATCCTATTAATCATTATAGGACTAAGCATATTGATATCAGACATCATTTTCTTAGAGATCATGTTCTTAAAATAGATATATCTTTGAAATTTGTAAGTACTGAAATTCAATTAGCTGATATTTTTACTAAACCACTTCCCCCTGTAAGGTTTGATTTTATTAATGGGAGCTAGGTTTATTTAATTTTAAATAATGTTTTATTTTACTATGATGTTTCTTTATTTTAATAATGTTTAAAATAATTTAGTTATTTGTTTTTAAAACATAATAAGTTTTTTTCCAAACTTATTTTCCCTGCGTAATCAATTTTATTTATATTTAAAATATATTTAATGATTAATAAAAACACAGGAATCAAGGCTGCAAAAACCTTTCAAATTATGAACTGTTTCATTTCCACCAAAACCCTTTTGAACCCGTGAAACCACACCACTTCTTGTCAACCCTAATCTTCGAACCTTTGAAACCCTAACCTTCAAACCTTCAGAGATTTTCGCAGAAATGGAAAAAAATAAGAGAGTTGATGAGACCAAGACTAGCAATGCCAACAAACAATGCTCAGAAGGAAAGACAATCTTACATGGAAAGGTGATTGATCTTGAATGGCTATTTCAGACGAACATGTAGTTAAAAAAAGCACTGTCATTTTAGAATCTCGAACAGACCTTTAATAGTGAGAATAAAAAATATTTGTATGAGGTAGAACTTTGATATTTATTTAAAACTGTTCAATTCAGTTTGGGATATCTTGTCATGACCCGTCCTCGGGGCCTGTACCGTGACTAACCCAAGCCCGCCTTCCATAGGCCAGGGACTGGCGACCAGCACCAAAGGCGTAAATCCCCATGAAAAGGGAAGTAATTGCCTTTATAAAGTAAAAAAACACCACAGAGTAAGCAAGCTGAAGTAAAAACTATGTAAATTGGGTACGACTGTAAGTGCTGGAAAATAAATGGGTTAGAATACAAACCCAACTGAAAGTAAAGTACAACTGAAAAGAATGTCCAACAACTGAAAAGTAAAACAGAAATGTCGATCCGTCCAATGGAAATTCCACTTGAAGGGTTGGTAAAGATAGCATCCTCAGCTCCTTGGGTCCAGCCGTCTGCTCCGTGTACGTTCTGCCCAGTGGTCCACCTCTATGTACCGACTTGCTCCACAAGCCTCAACCACGATCAGCGCTATCTTTCATCTGCATCCAAAAAAATGTAGTGCTGTCATAGCCCGTGAAGGGGTTAGTATACACTACTCAGTAGGGACCCCGAGACCCCCGAAGGTCTCCTAGAATCCACAAAGGATAATCCAAAAAGGAAAGTTACAAGCATGAATTAACAACCAACTCTACTGAGGTATATGACCATACAAATACCTAAGTCATCTATTCCTGTTCAGCTCCATCATTCGAGCCCAAGTTCGATCTAGTCCACACAGGATAGCACAATCCAATCTGCACAGGATAACACAACCCAATAAACACAGGATAGCAAAACAATCATATCGAAGACAACAATTGAAAGTCAAGACTCACCTCACACAAGTATACTTCGTCGTAAGACGATAGAGATTATCAGATGTTGTTACTGATTCATCTAAGTTGCCGGACCCACGTAGAATACAAGACCAACTAAGCTATCGAACCCACAAAGGATACAAGACCAGCTACTCTACCGGACCCACGTAGGATACAAGTACAGAGTCAAATACTGCCAGACCCACGTAGGATACAAGAACACTAGTCATGTACTACCGGACCCACAAAGGATGAAATAATAGTAGTCATCATAGTTGAACCGACGGAGGATTCTAGTACAGTCGTTGTCATTGTTTAACCCACAGTATATTTCATTACAGTCGTCATGGTCGTCGCAGTCGCAGCCAACTCTAGGATTCCCGCACACAGTAAGCTCGATTCCGGGAGGGTCCGTTCCATGATCCAAGGGGTGCCAATACATCAACTGACACGTATTCTGGATTTGATGTATCCCAAAGTTCCGTATCATCAAAAGGAACTCAATGTGACAGACGGCGCGTCAATCAGACGCCCAGTCTGAGAGTTATTGGCTTTTCTTCCTAGGGGCCCGGTTGGTTTTTAAGTCAAAACCAACCAGAACGTACTCCAACTACTTCCAAACCTCGAGCAGAGTAAGCCAAAATAACCATCTCACTAAGTTGAATCCAACAAAGTCGACGACACGTCAATCGGACGTCCAGAGCTCATGTTATAAGTGTTTCCGCTCCGAGGGCCCGGTTGGTTTTGTGTTCGAACTGACCCGGTCGTACCCAAATTCCTCTGAAACCTTGAGTTTAATATACTGAAACGACCGTCTCGATCCAAGGATTGCATCACAACTTATGTTGTTTCGATCAGAGGTCTGTAGCCCATGTTATGGGACTTTGTGCGATGCTGTTCGATTTTAGGGGGTTTTGGGCCCGAACCGACCCGGCCCGAGACCCCCTGGGTCGGCCCGAAACGGGTCGACCTGACCCGGGTCCAGTTCCGGCCAACTAGGACATGGGGACCCGTCCCTGCGTGAGCGGCCCGACCCTGCCTGGGCAGCCCGGCCCAGCACGGGTGGCCCGGCCTGGTGCAGGCACCGCACGCCCCATGAGCACAGAAGGGGAGGAAACTGCCACCCCCTTCGAACCGAATGGCGGACCCATGGGGGGTCCACCATGATGCGCTGACCGGGGGTTCAAACCCCTAGTTTTTCCTGATCTTGTCGGCCTTAACAGCCGACCAGTTGTGCCGGGTGATACCGGTTGGTCCCGCCTCGTGAGCGCCGGCGGCTGGAAGTTCTGACCGCCCTCCCCTACTCCGTCATGGCCAAAGGCCGCGGCCTTGGTCCGACCGGTGCGGCACGACGACGTCACGCCTCTCTGCCCCGGCCTGCCCCAGGCGCGGCCCTCCATGGTTCTCCAGTGCGGCGCGACGGCGCCGCGCCCCTCCGTCGTGACCCTTCTCTGGCGGTAGACTCTTTTGGCCTCAATGGCGCGGAGCGACGACGCTGGGATCCTTCACCGTAGTGATATTCCTCGTTCTCGCGCGGTGCTGTTGCACCGCGCCGCCTTCGTCCCAAACCGCAACGGTGAGCATTAACAAAGGGGGAGGAGGATCGGCCGTGTTCATGCAGTCCAACCTCCTCTCATTAATTTGATAACAGGTGGACAAATATTTAACGATGAACGCAACGAATAATCACATTGTAAAAACACACCCCTACCTTGAAGTAGTTGTTTAAAGAAGATTTTCGTGGGAAACGGCGTCGCGTGGTAAAGCTCCATACGTGCTTAATGGAGAACGTTCGAGGTGGAGCGACGTCTCACACCAGCTGCAGAGAGGAGAATAAAGGCACGACGATCACTCCTTGCGGTGATGGCGTTCTTCGTCGAGGTCTTGGAATTCTTCGCATTCTTCAATGTGGAAGATGACATTCATCAAGACTAGAGCCCTCCTCTCCAAAAATCTCCAAACAACGATTCCACAATAATAAAGTAAGGGTTTTCCAGATTTTGTTACTCATGTCAACCTTTCAAAAATTCCAATTGAAATCACTAAATTAATTAACTTGAGTTTTCTAATTAATTTGGCGTTTTATTGGAATGTATTTTAATGTGGAAGGGTGGAAGAGTTACAAAATTAATTTCTAGATGGGGGGGGGGGGTTTAATGGGGTGTCAGGGAAATTGAAGGAGGTGGGGCGCGTGTGGGCCCCACCCCAACTTCCTCACATCTTCCTTTCCCAAAACTCTTAAACCATCAGTAAAAAATAAAAATAAAATTGTAAAACAATTATATTTTTATTCCTCTCATTTTTAACATCTCCTCCTGAGTAAAAACAACTCCAGAAAAAGTCTTCCTAAGCAATTACCAGCGCTGCAATTTCATCGGTGTCCTCAGATTTGGATTCCGATCATTGGTTCAAAAGTTAGAAAAACCCACTTGCTCGTTCACTGAACATAACCAAGCTAAACTTCGGAAGTTGACTCTGGGCACACCGGGCCTCAAAATCAGATGCCTTCAGAAACAGCGTACTTGTAAAATCCCAAAAAAATTAAGAGAGAGAAAAATATTCCTTGAAATTTATGGGTCTTTACATTACTCCCACCTCAGGGCTTTACGTCCCCATAAAGATACTTCACAAACTATGGGAACAAATAAGGGTATTGAGCACACATCCGAGCCTCCCGCTCCCAAGTGATCTTCTAGAGGTTTTCGTGCTGCCACCTGATGCACACTAGAGGAATCGACCACCCACATAGGACCCACTCCTGTCGATCCTTGATCTGCACCGAGACCTCCACAAAATTTTCCACGTCATCAATGTACAGATCCCCATGGTCGATGATATGCGTCAGGTCGTGCACGTATCTCCTCAGCTAAGATACGTGGAAGACATCATGCACCCGGTGCAACAGAGGTGGTAGAGCCAGGAGATAAGCCACCTCGCCTATCCTAATGAGAACCTGGAATGGTCCGATGAAGCACGGAGATAACTTGCCACCCCGGCCAAATCTCCATAATCCACGTCGAGGTGAGACCCGCAAGAAAACATGGTCACCATCCTCAAACTCTAGTGGTCTCCACCTCATATCAGCATAAGACTTCTGTCAGCTCTGAGTTGTCCTCATCCACTCCTGGATGACCTGAAACTTCTCTGTCTTGGCCTGGACCATCTCTGGTCCCAAAAGTGCTGACAACCCAGGGTCAGTCCAGCACAGAGGTGATCTGCAAGGTCGGCCATAAAATGCCTCGTATGGTTCCATCCCGATGGTGGAGTGGTAGCCATTTTTGTACGCAAACTCCAACAAGGGTAGGTAATCATTACAACTACGACCAAAGTCGAGGACACACGCACATCGCATGTCCTCGAGAGTCTGAATGGTCCTCTCAGTCTGATTATCCGTCTGAGGGTGAAAGGTCGTGCTCAGACGTAGCTTCATCCCGAATGACTCCTACAACCCCTTACAAAGCCGGGAAGTAAAGATAGAATCTCGATCAGAGACGATAGATGATGACACACCATGAAGCCATATGATCTCTTGAACATAGAGGCGTCCCTAGATCTCCACTGAGACCTTCTCTCTGATGGGTAAAAAGTGGGCCGACTTGGTGAGTCAGTCGAAAATCACCCAAATGGAGTTGTGACCTCTGGATGTATATGGAAGTCCAGTCACAAAATCCACATATATCCCATCCCACTTCCACTCCGGGACCTCCAAGGGCTGTTCCAAGCCTGCTGGTACCTGGTGCTCTGCCTTCACCTTCTGGCAGGTGAGACATCAAGAAACGAACTCTGCCATAGCCTTCTTCATACCCGGCCACCAGTGCTGTCGTCTAAGATCCAGGTACATCTTCCACACTCCTGGATGTACCACCAAAGGAGAAGTGTGAAACTCTCTCAACACCTCCTCCTGTAAAGCAGCTGGTACCACGGTACGTCCTCTAAAAAGGACGATGTGCTCTCCTCTTATAGAGAATCAATCAGGTGCATGTCCTGTGGAAATTTGTGCACGTCGCGTCTCACAGTCAACATCCCCACACTCTGCCTCTCTGACCCACTGAAGAAGTGGAGGTGTGACTATGAGCGACTGAAGGAAGGATTCCCCATCTTTATCCACAATGGATATCTTCAAAGGGGATAGCTGCTCTGTCGCCTCTCCAAGTAGCTGAATGCCCTTCCTTCTGCTGAGAGCATCAGCTACTACATTCCCCTTTCCAGGAGTATAGACTATCTCAAAGTCATAGTCCTGGAAGAACACGAGCCATTTCCACTGTCTCAGGTTTAGTTCCTTCTGTGATAAGATGTACATGAGACTCTGGTGGTCAGAATAGACTGTAAAGTGCTCGCCCATCAGATAATTACGACACATCTTCAAATCAAAGACCACTACTGCTAACTCCAAGTCATGGGTAGCGTAGTTTTGCTCATACTGCCTCAACTGTCAGGATCCATAGGCGATCACTGTGCTCTCCTGCATCAGTACACACCCGAGTCTGGTCCCTGATGCATCGCAGTAGACTACGTACCCTACTCCCTCCTCCGGTAGCCTCAAGATGGGTGCGCTGGTCAATCTCTGTCTTAGCTCCTCGAAGCACTGCTGACATCTATCTGACTACACTAAAGGTTTCCCTTTCTTCGTCTAAGCTGAATGTGGGGCTGAAACTCTGGAGATGTCTGGAAAAAATATCTGGTAGTACCCAGCCAGACCTAAGAATCTCCGCACCTCCGACACGCTCCTGAGTGGATCCCAAGCTAGCACTGCCTCGATCTTCGCAGGATCCACCGCAACTCCCACCTCAGAGATGAAGTGTCCCAATAAGTGGACCTAACATATCCAGAACTGACACTTCGAGAGCTTACCATAAAGCTGGTTCTCTCGGAGTGTGTCTAGTACAACCCGCAAATGGTAGGCGTGCTCCACCTCAGTGGTTGAGTATATCAAAATGTCGTCGATGAAGACAATGACAAATCGATTGAGGTAAGGCTGGAAGATCCTGTTCATGAGACTCATGAACACTGCTGGAGAATTGGTTATGCTGAAAGGTATAACCAAGAACTCATAGTGGCCATACCGAAATATGAAGTTCGTCTTCTTCACGTCCTTGTCCCGAACTCCGAGCTGATGATACCCTGACCTGAGGTCTATCTTTGAGAACCACCGTGCTCCCTTGAGCTGATCGAAGAGGTCTTCAATCCTCGGAAGCAGATACTTGTTCTTTATAGTCACCTGGTTCAGGCAATGATAGTCGACACAAAGTCTCAAGCTCCCGTCTGCCTTCTTGGTGAGAAAAATCGGGGAAGCCCAGGGTGAAACACTGGGTCAGATGAATCCCTTGCCCTGCAAGTCCTCCAGCTGTACCCGTATCTCTCAAAGCTCAGCGGGAGCCATCCGATATGCTGGAGTAGATATCAAGGCTGTCCTGGGGTACAAGTCAATATAAAAGTCCACCTCTCTACGAGGAGGTAGTCCTGGAATGTCATGAGGAAAAACATCCACATACAGATCCACCACTACAGGAACACTCGGAATCCGCACATCAACTGCTCCTAGGATGAGGCTAGCCAACTCATTAGTGATCGGATGTCCTCTCCTCTGTGTGAGTCCATCCTGTGCTGCAAAGGCTCCCTTCTCACCGGTGAAGGTGAACCTACTCCCATCGGTGCGAACAAACCGCACCTTGTGCCTAAAATAATTGATCTGGGCATGGACTGTAGATAACCAATCCATGACCATGATGACGTCGTAAGGCCTCGACGCCACTACAAAAAGATCCAAGTCGAATTAATCGCCTCCTAGAGTAAGCTCACACTACCGGCACCAGTGTGTAATCATCGAGTCTGCTCCCGTAGGAGTCTCTAGCCGTAAGGATCGAGCCAATGGCTCCGTCGGAATCTCCGAGCTCCGAACAAGGGCAGCAGAAATAAAAGAAGGACTCACTCATGTGTCTATAAGAACAACATAAAGGGTGGAGTAGACACAGATAGTACCTAGAATCATCTCTGGTGCGCCGTGGTCGTAGGCCTCCACTACCTGAAGCTGGGCCTGCCTCTGCCCACCAGCTCCCTGTGGTCGAGGTGGACCTCTTGGTGGTGGTGGTGGTAAAACCTCAAAGCGTCGCCCACCACCTCCTACTCGTCCAGCTCCTCTGCCTCATCCTCCTACTCCATGCGGACCGCCATAGTCGACCCTTTGCCTCTGCCTGGGTGGTCCCTCAATCGTCTGCTAATCCTCTTCACGACATGTCCGGTAGTCACGAGCCATGCGCCCCTGCCCGCCGCATGCGTAGCACTGTCTGCTCCCCGTAAGACTGGATCTATGCCGTGTGCCCCGCACCTATGAGCCAGTTTCCTCAGGTCGTCCGCCTGATTGTCTGGTCCGCCTGGACCCCTGTGACATCTGTTGACTGCCAGCTACAGAAGACTCTGCTACGTGCCGCCCTCTGGTAGGTCTCGCTGCTGGTGTAGGCTCAGCAAGAAAGCTCTCTATGATAAGGCCTTGTTCCAGTACTCCTCCTACGTTGAAATGATGAGGGAGATCAAAGATTCCCTGATCTCATGCCTCAGTCCCTGCTCGAAGGTCTTGGCCCGCAAGAATGGGTCCCGTACTCTGTCTGTCGAATAGTGCGAGAGATCGGTAAATCTCGTCGAGTAATAGGATACCTTCATGCTGCCATGCCACAGCTGTAGTAGCTTCTGAATGCACACCGCACAGAGGGTGGCTGGGACGAACTCTGAGCGGAAGAGGCTCTCCAAGTCCGTGCAAAGGAGAGATGCCTCGTTGTTCACCTGGAGCATCAGGCTCCACCATATGCATGCTTCCGCATGTAGGAGACTCGCTGCAAGGATCACCATGAGGTCAGATGGTGTCCCCACTAACCTGAAAACTCGTACAACAGCCTCCAACCAATCCTCGGCTGCTTGAGGGTCCGTCTCCCCGCGGAACCTGGGCGGTCTCTGACACTGAAAATCCTGCAGTGCACTAAGGCGACATGCACTATCAATGGATGGGGCTAGTGGCATCGGTGGCTCGGCAGGTAGAGGTACCGCTGGTGCCTCTCCTGTAATAGGGCTCTACACCGAGGCCTCATCGCTCGGTGGGCTGTCGTCTCATACATAGCTCTGAACCCTAGCTGGTTGCCATTGTGGGGCCATCCTGAAAAGAGACAGGTGCACCACGGTCAAAACAATATACCTGGTGAGCTGACACATAGCAATCAAAAAGAAATCTTTTGAAACACACATGCAATCAGTGTTTTCATGCATTGAGTTGGAAATCAGAAGTCAGGGTCCTGGTGTACGGATACGTCGGCTGCCGTACCAACACTGGACTCCTTGGACAGATATCCACACTCAACACCCTTAACACTATTTCTTCACATAGAAGAAAGATCAAAGTCCTGAGTTCTGCGGTAGAACTGAACTTCTCTGATACCAATTGTCACGACCCATCCTCGGGGCCCGTGCCGTGACTACCCCAAGCCCGCCTTCCATAGGCTAGGGGCTGGTGACTAGCACCCAAGGTGTAAATCCCGATGAAAAGGGAATGCATTGCCTTTATAAAGTAAACAAACAGCACAAAGTAAGCAAGCTGAAGTAAACACTAAGTAAACTGGGTACAACTACAAGTGCTGGAAAATAAATGGGTCAGAATACAAACCCAACTGAAAGTAAAGTACAACTGAAAAGAAAGTACAACAACTGAAAATTAAAGCAGCAACGCTGAACCGTCCACTGGAAATCCCACCTAAAGTGTGGGTACATATATCCTCCTCCGATCCTCGGGTCCAGCCATCCGCTCTGTGTACGTTCCGCCGAGTGGTCCACCTACAGGTACTGAATTTCTCCACAAGCCTCAACCATGATCAGCTCTATCCGTCGTCTACATCCAACACAATGTAGTGCGGGTGTAGCTCGTGCAGGGGTGAGTATAAGCTACTCAGTAGGGACACAGAGACCCCCGAAGGTCTCCCAAAATCCACAAAGGATAATCCACAAAGGAAAGATACAAGAATGAAGTAACAACCAACTCTACATAGGTATATGCCCATAAAAATAACTAAGTCATCAATTCCTGTTCAGATCCATCATCTGAGCCCAAGTTTGATCTAGTCCTCACAGGATAGCACAATCCAATCCACATAGTATAACACAACCTAATACACACAGGATAGAAAAACAATCATATCGAAGACAATGATTGAAAGTCAAGACTCAGCTCACACAAGTATACTTCTTCGTAAGACGATAGAGATGATTAGATGTAGTCACTGATTCATCTAAGGTGTCAGACCCACGTAGGATACAAGACCAGCTAAGCTGTCGGACCCACAAATGATACAAGAGCAGCTACTCTGTCGGACCCACGTAGGATACAAGTACAGAGTCAAATACTGCCGGACCCACGTAGGATACAAGAACAGTAGTCATGTACAGCCAGACCCACAAAGGATACAAGAACATTAGTCATCACCGTCGAACCCACAGAGGATTCTAGTATGGTATTCGCCGCTGTCGAACCCACTGAGGATTTCAGTACAATCATCATCGTCGTCGCAATCGCAGCCAACACTAGGGTTCCCGCACACAACAAGCTCGATTCTGGGAGGGTCTGCTCCACGAGCCATGGGGGGACGATACATCAACTAAAACGTAGTCCGGATTTGATGTATCCCAAAGTTCCGTCTCGTCAAAAGGAACTCAACGTGACAGACGTCGCGTCAATCAGACACCCGATCTGAGTGTTATTGGCTTTTTCTTCCCAGTGGCCCGGTTGGTTTTTAAGTCAAAACCAACCCGAAAATTCTCCAACTACATCCAAACCTTGAGCAGAGGAATCCAACAAAGTCGACGACATGTCAATCAGATGTTCGGAGCTCATGTTCTAAACGTTTCCACTCCGAGGGCCCAGTTGGTTTCGTGTTCGAACAAACCCGGACATACCGAAAGTTCTTCAAAACCTTGAGTGTAATATATTGAAACGATCGTATCGATCCAAGGATCTCATTGCAACTGACGGTGCATCGATCGGAGGTCTGCAGCCCACATTATGGGCCTTTGTACGAAGCTATCCGATTTTAGGGGGTTTTGGGCTCGGACCGACCCGGCCCGAGACGCCCTGGGTCGGCATGAACCGGGTCGACCCGACCCGGGTACGGGTCCGGCCCACTAGGGCGCGGCCCGGCCCGACACAGCTGGTCAGCCCGGCGCGGGCGCCATGCACCACGTGATCGCGGAAGGAGGGGAAACCGCCACCCCCTTCGAACCGAACGACGGAACCACGGGGGGTCTGCCCTGCTGTGATGACCGAGGATTCGAACCCCCTGTTTTTCCGGATCTGGCCAGCCATAACGGCCGACCAGTTGTGCCATGCGGGACCAGTTGGTCCCACCTCCTGAGCGCCAACGTCCGACGGTTCTGGCCGCCCTCCCCTGCTTTGCCGCTGCCAAAGGTCGTGGCCTTGGTCCGACCGGCGCGACGCAATGGCGCCGCACCCCTCTGCCGCGACCCTGATTTGACCGTGGCCCCATCTGGCCTCAACAACACGGCACAACGGTGCCACGCTCTTTCGCCGCGGTGATATTACTCATTCCCGCGCGGTGCCGTTGCACCACACCGCCTTCATCCCAAACTGCAATGGTGAACATCAACAAAGGGGGAGGAGGATCGGCCATGTTCTTGCGGTCCGAACTCCTCCTATTAATTTTATAATAGGTGGACAAATATTTAATGATGACCACAAATAATAATCACATCGTAAAAGCAGACCCCTACCTTGAAGTAGTTTTCGAAAGAAGATTGTTGCGGAAAACAGTGTCGCGTGGTAAAGCTCCGTACGTGCTTGATGGAGAACGTCCGAGGTGGAGCAGCATCTCACACCGGCTGCGGAGAGGAGAAGAAAGGCATGACAATCACTCCTTGCGGTGATGACATTCTTCGTTGAGGTCTTGATGTTCTTCGCGTTCTTAAACATGGAAGACAACGTTCTTCAAGAATAGATCCCTCCTCTCCAAAAAACTCCACACAATGATTCCACAATAAAAAAATAAGGCTTTGCATGATTTTATTACTCATGCCAATCTTTCAAAAATTCCAATTAAATTCACCAAATTAATTAACTTGCGTTTTCCAGTTAATTAGGAATTTTATTTCCATGTATTTTAATGTGCAAGGGTGTAAGAGTTACAAAATTAATTTCTAGAGGGGGGGGGGGTGTAATGGGTTGTTAGGGAAATTGAAGGAGGTGGGGCTCGTGTGGGACCCACCCCAACTTCCTCACATCTTCCTTTCCCACAAAACGTAAACCGTCAGAAATGAAATAAAAATAAAATTGTAAAAAAATTATATTTTTATTCCTCACATTTTTAACATCTCCTCCCGAGAAAACACAACTCCAGAAAAAGTCTTTCTAAGCAATTACTGGAGCTGTGATTTCATCGGTGTCCTCGGATTTCGATTCCTAGCACCGGTTAAAATTTTAGAAAAACCCGCTTTCTCCTTCACTAAACGTACAAGTGCTAAACTTCAGAAGTTGATTCCGGGAACACTGGGCCTCAGAATCAGGTTCGATCAGAAACTGCGTACTCGTAAAATCCCAAAGAAATTAATAAAGTAAAAAAAATCCTTGAATTTTATGGGTCTTTACATATCATTCTAACATCATGGTGGCTAAGATAGAGGATAAGGATTTTTCAATCTCTTAAGTTGAAATTAGTAAGATACTTAACTACCCTCATGAGGGATTGTTTCATTTTGATTTTAAAAATATACGCGATTTTGTGCATAAATCTGAAGACATTATGTCTTTTCTGTTTGGATCTACTAACATAAAGAAAATGTTAGTTAAGGATTTGGAACCAGATCAGAAGATTATTATGAAATTTTTACAAATAGGGATAGCACCAAGAATGTCATAGATGGAAAAGATATTGTATCCCGACATGTACAAAATGTATCTTCTACTTAGTGATATAAAATTAAATTTTCCTAGGTACATGGTGAGGTACCTGAGTTTTTGTTATCATAGTGAAGCCAGAATGAATTTATACCCTTTTGGTAGATTCATTTCCAAACTTTTGTTCAAAAAGGATATGGTGAGACTGGTGGATGACCAAGGAAGATTTCATCACAGTAATGTTTTCAATGCTGTAAAATTAAGAAAAATTGGCTATTTCTGGAGCACATTAAAAGGGAAACATTTTCCAGTAGGATCCGAGGAAGAAGAATATAGCACTCAAGCTCATTATGCTAAGTCCAAAGAGAGACAGGATGAATTGAGAGTAAGCACTGTTGCAAGATGAATAAGATTTGAAACTGAAGACACTCGAGAAGAAATAATTCAGGAGGGCCTTCAGAATCAAAGAAAAAGAACTGTAAATGAGGAAATTGTTTCCCCTGTACTGACATAAAGTGATTTACTCTCTTACAGTTTTGTAAGAGAAGCTGATGTTGAAAAAGTAATGGAAGCTATTATTGAGAGGTCAGAACCAGTGGAAGGACCTCAAATTCAATCTGGAATTCAAGAAGAAGCTGAAGGATAGACTCAGGAATAGGATGTGGCTATTACAGAAGATGACCCTGAAATAATTGAAGTTGAATGAACATAACCAGAAGCTAAAGATGACATTGAAAAGGAGGCAGAGCCTTGCGAAGAAGTGGCTAGCCCTCAGGAAACTCCAGAAGATATTCTTTTAGAAAATCCAATGGAAGAATAGTTTGCTGATGTTCGTGCTGAGAATGTTTCTGGAGTTCAAACTGAAGTAATTAATGAGGACTTTTCTGTTGAGGTGTCTGGAACAGACTCTGAGAAAAAATATGTGGATAAACCAGCTCAGGAGAAGGAAAAAAGAAAAGTCTGATGCAGATTCGCTACCTTTAGTACTGCTGCATCACATTGAAACAGAGAATGAGAATCAAGCACAAGGTGCCTCTTATTTAGGGAATAAAGAAGTCAAAGATCTGTACATAAAGTTGTCTAAGTTGGAATATGAAAATGACACTCTAATGAGAGCCTTAGTAACAGAGCGGTTCAAATTTTAGAGACTTAAGGGAAGTGTAGTTTCCAAGCAATAATTAGAAATTTTTAAGAAGGATATGCTAAATGTGTTTGATAAATTAAAGTCTAAAATGGTTATGAAGTCAGATTTATTAGATCTCAAATTATTTATGGAGACAAAATTTGCATATGTCATGACAAGTGAACCTAGTGGATCATGTAATTAACGTAATTTAATCAGAATGTTTCAGGATATCACAAAAGCAATGAGAAACATGAATGAAAGATTACAAGATCTTCAATGCAAAAGTTCTCCTTTATCAGTCTTTTTAGAAAATCAGAAATTTTTGGTTGATCAGTTGACATCAAGTGAACCATCTATTAGACTTGTGTTGACTCAGTTCACATAAAATCTATCCCTATTTATGGAAAAGGAAGAAAGACTACATGATTTTTTCAGATTCAACCTCATAGAAGACATTCACATGACTTAAAATAATAGGGATCTAATTTTTAGACTTGGTTAGGTAATGATGAGAAGACTCAGGGAGCATCTCACAGAAATCAAGGAAGTCGTTCGAATCTGATAGACTCTATCTAAACCCTGACCAAACCTTGATTCCTATATTTATAAATTTGTACTTTTAATGAAAACCTGTTTCATTATATTTATTTTGTTTTAGTGTCTTTTTTTAGATAAGCTAGTAATTCAGATTCAATAATTGATAAACATTTAATTATATCATTTACTTACGTTCAGTGCTACATTAATCTGTGTTATATTCCACATTTTGTAATTCTTTTTGATATCAGAAAAGGGGGAGAAATTTGGTTAAAAACAAATTTTTTTGCCTATTTCATTTTATTTTTCTATTACTGGGGGTGAAATTAAAATGGATAAATTAAAGGGAGAAATTCATTTAAATCTAATATTGTATTTATCTTTTCAAAATTCAAAACTATATGTAATTAATTTTTCTAAGTTAATTTCATTGGTTATTTTATTGGTTTTGTGATCATCAAAAAGGGGGAGATTTTTGTGTAAGTGTTGTTTTAATCAATACATAATGTTTTTATTTAAAGGGGAGATTGTTGAGAATAATACTCTATCTATTTATGATAATTTTGATTCTCATAAATACCCTTAATTATTTTCTAATGATATTATTTTTTAAGAATATTGCAGGAATTTATTATTCGTTATGTTTTTTATTTTTGAACGAAATATTTAGATTCTTGAACAACAATATTTAATTTCTAAATTATTCACATAAGCGTGTTCTGGGAACACAGATCTGCTTAAAGCACGTTCTAGAAACACTATTCATGCTCTACATATTCGGGATCTGTTTTAGCGTGTTCTGGAAACACTGTTCATACCCTACATGGAGAAACGAAGCATAAGGATGAAATGCAGTGTATAATTTATGAGTTATCAGAATAGTATAGAAGAGGAACCCTACATTAGGAAGGAACCCTATGTTTAGTTTATTGAAAAGTATGGAAGGAGAACCATACGTAAGTGTTAAACGTTACGTTTGTTTCTCCAAAGTTTGGTCCATCAACGTTACTTTTGTAAACAATGACACGTTCTTAGAAAAGTATGGATCAAGTTCCTTTTTCTTGAAAGCTTATAAAAGTATGGATATTTCATCATACGTTTGAAAGTTGAAGAGAAAAAGTATGGATGGCCAAACCTACATTTGTGATCAACCATATGTTTCCAACCCTACTTTTGTGATCAACCATACGTTGACAACCTTACGTGTGCAGGCTACGTCATCAACCTTAAATTTATGATCCATGTTATGTTCCGAGGATGCATACTGTACAACTAAACCTTACATTTGGTGTTGGAGAGTTTAATGTCGATATTATTTTTCAATGATCAGCAAGCTGATTATTAGGCTGATTTCAAGCCAGTTTTAACGATGTTTTTTTAAGCACGACTTTGATTGATTCAAAGTCGTTTTATCAATAGTTTAAGGATTGAATTAATATGAGATTTTATGCCAAGTCTTCAGGGACATTATGACTACTTTTTAAATTCAAATGTTTGAATATCGCGAATCAACATGTGACTTTTGTGGATCTAAATTTGCAGGAGAAGTGCTCATCATTATTATGAGTATTTCTGAATAGAAAAAAGAAGAGAATGTTTTGTCAAAAATATATCATTCATAAAAAGGAATAAAACAAAGACTATTAAAAACATAGACTTGATGATTCAAAGGTGCGACAAATATCTGTTTATTGAAGAAGAAGAATCACGATAGAAGATTCACTCGTTCTACATAGAAGATCTACTGTGAATCTGAAACTGCTGAAGTTGTGAATTATATTTCTATATTTACAGAAACAGGAACAACTCAGAATGACTCTTTTGTGAATATCATTATTTCTGAAGGCGACAATCCATCTACTATCAATTTCATGCTGTTGTAATTTTGAAAAACATCTTGAAAGTATTTTCAAAGTACACAAATCATTCTTTTTTATTCTTGAGTGATAGGATTCTCGTACTAAGCTATGTAGGTTCTGTAAGTGAACCAAAAGGATTTGTTTTTCCTTAGATTGTAAAGGTGTCAACTGCCTGTACTCAGTTGTTGAAAGGTCTATTGAAACGAGGACCAGATAGTGAAAATCACCAAGCTCGTGAAGTAGAGCATTGGTGGCGTGGACTTGGGGCCTTCTATTCCTCGAACCACTATACATCGTGTGTCTCTGCTCTTCATATTTCCGCTGCATTAATATATCTTATTAAAGGTAAAATACAGAACACGATCCTGTGAAGATTTTTGAAAATACACAATTAAAACCCTCTTGTGTATATTTAGTATATTACGATCCAAAAATATACTTATTAGTAATAAAATAAGAATCATTTAAAGAGAAAATGAAATATTTTCTCAAACACTTTTTTCAAAAAGGTCTAGTCGTTCTTGGAGCACATAACATACAATTAATTTTTACAATTTTTATAAATTTAATTTGATAAAATAAATGATATTTTTTAAAATTTAAAACCTAAAATATCTTATGGTGATTTTTTTTGAATTCTTCAAAAAGATTCATTTTTTGATGAATAGTGACAAATACAAAATTTTAATTGAAAAAAACATTTTAATTTAAATTATTTATAATGTTAAATTATTTTTTTAATTTGTTTTAAAGTAAAATCAGTTCAATTTTATCTCTATTAATCAAAATTATGTTGTTGGAATCATTTTTATATTGAATTTTTATATAAAAACAGTTTAATCTTTGGAACAATCTTATTTTAAAGACCTGTTTTCTCTTTTCATATGCAAGATAAATTTTGAATTAAAATTCTAAAATTATGTTAATAAAATTTATAAAAATGGATTCCATACTTTATATAAGATTAATTTATAATTTCAAATATATTCAACTTAATTTTTTTTTAAAATGAATAAATAATTTTGTAAAAAATTAATTACTACAGTTAAGGTAAAAATGGATTTACTAGGGTTTAAACTCGAATGATAGAAGTAAAAATTTCCTAAAACATTATTAAAATTTTATTTAATGAGTCTAGTTATAATTTTTCCATAAAAGTATCTAGAATACATTAAGTCCTTTCCACATGCCTTTGAATATAACACATATAATATGTTATGTAAAGAAAAAGGCAATAAGATTATTTCTTCATTTTAATATCAATAATGATTTGGGATAAGTAAAAAACAACATTTGTTGGGTTATAAATTTTATTTTGGAATATAAATTATTTTTATATCATAATAATTTATCTATTATTTTTATAGATGATCTAGTTTCATAAAATGCTTAATAAATGATAACATAGTAATTATTTACTTAAAAAAAATAAAATAACTAATACTAAAAATAATAAAAGTTAAGTAAATTGAATAAATTATTGTGATAAATGATTTTTTAGTTGAATATATCCTTTTAAAAAGATGTAAATTTAATATATTTTAATTCCACCATTATCTTGATATTATTAAATTTAATTTAAATGAATAATGTCAATATTTATATTAACGTTATTTGTGATAAATGATATTATATTAAATTATTTAAGACTAATAAAAATAAATTATTCTGAAAATTTATTTTTAAATTATAATAAATATCCACTATGTTCTACTAATGGATAAATTTAACTTTTATAATGACAATATTGATCCCTAAAAAGTAAAAACATTGTTAACACGATTATGGTTAATGTAGTGTTTTTTCACATTACATGCACGTGTGTTAAAGTTAATTTCCAATACATATAATATTTAAATTTCCTAAAATATTTATAATATTTATAACCAATTTTTAAAAATTATTTAACAATTACCACTTAAATTTTGTCATAATGGATAAATTACCATTGTTAGAAAACTGGTTACTATAGTGAAAAACTAAAATGGTAAAAATAACGAAACCTATATGTTAAGGAAAACAATGTCTAAAACATGTGTTTTATTATGTGGTGGAGGTTTTATTGGCAATATAGTCCTACAAACCCATTAATAATCATTATTGGTTCCACTTGAGGTAATATTGACCTCCCAATAGTGAAGACTTTTGGGTATTTACAAAAGTGACACTTCTCCTCAACTATAAAAGGGAACAAATTCCACTCACTTACACAGACAATAAAATATATTATTATCAAAACAATACTTCAGAAAATTAAATAATAACTTCCATAAAATCATCATATAAGTCATATTTGGTTTATAAATCCAACATTAGAAGGCTTTAGAGAAATCCAAATGAGGATACCCGAAGATGAGGTAATGTTATTCAACAAGCATCTTTAATATATTTCCTTATACACCAACTTAAATTATTTTAAAACCGTGTTGATATAATAAACTTTTTATAATATATCTATATATATATATATAGATGTTTTATTCTATGTTTATTACCTATAACAACACAAAAGTCCATCAAATGTCTTGCAAAATGATCATCCGTGTGTACCGTAGACTACCACCTCACGAACAGATGTTGTTATTTCTTCCGTTACCACCTTTCACAGTTTGGTATAATTATACATATTATGTATATATATGATATTTATAAAATTATTATACCTTTTCAGTAATTATATATTAAATTATATTTCATTCTTAATGGGATACGATAATATCCCTTTTGTGTATGGAAGACTACCAGCTTGCGACGTAATGTGATTCGTCTTTGACTAATGATTTACATGGAAGGTGATAAAGATAAAGTTAGTTATTATATTTGATATACATGAAATATGTATTATACTCGTAAAATATGTATATTTCCATAAATACAATATATATATCATTTTATTTCATTCATTTTCACTCATGTAAGGATAATAACATTGTTCGGGTACGTGTGGACTATGACCTTCATGAAGCAATGTTACTCTCTTTGATCACCACAAAAAATGGATGATATAAATCAGTAAATAATATGTTATATATGATATTATAATAAATATTTTAGGTTAAAATTTTACTTACCTCATTTCCAAAATTATCATTGAAAAATGGAAATTGTAATCCTTTGTATATACCACCTACCATCTCCATGATCGAAACAAACATAATTTTTTATAAAAATATTTAATGACTGTTTTTAAAAGTAAAATTGATGTAAAAATATTATTAATATTTCATGATTATTATTATATATATGATATAACTATATTATATACACATGATCTATATAATTCACGACAAAACACGCATAAATAACATGGAAATTAACACCTGAAATAAGGAAAATAATGAAATATCATTAACAAAAAAGTAATATGATATTATAAAAGGATAATATATGATATTATTAAAAATAATATGGTTTTTGGATAATTTAATAACATACTTAAAACCACTATATAAAATCTTAAATCATGTTCAACCAAAAGGAAGCATAAGGTAATTGATTTCTTATCTAAACATCCACTCATTGGGCGACACTTCAACATTATTGATTATATCATGCTAAGATTATATGTAAAATGAATTTTGATTACATTATCTTGTATTTAAAATTGTTTTATGAATATTTATATTTTATACACACATTAAATTTAATTATCAACTATTTTATCAATGTTATGATCATTTTAATGGTTTATTTCAAAATCTCATTCCAATCGATATTTTTTCTCCATGAACATAAAATTAAGGAAATTACTTCATAATTTATTAATAAACATATTAAATGTTCTTACACCGTGGTTATTAATTATATTTTCAATTAATAGTACCACTTTTCCACTCATTGGTTGTTAAAATGTTTTTAATGAAATCTTATTTCATTTATCTCTTTAGTCGAAAATATGTTTTCTTCCAAAACCATGTTTTCTAAAAATGTTTTCAAAAATGTTTTATATTTATTTTATATTATTTATAAAAGTTATTTTCATCCATTTTTACCCTTTATAAAATATTTTCAATGGAATCCTATGTTGTTTTCAAAACAATGTCCATTTTTATTTTACAAAAAAGGTGAAAAGAATATTATTGTCATTTTTTAAACATGACACTTTACTTATATTTTTAAAGTGAAAAAGGAATTCCCTTTTTAACTATTAAGACATGTATATAATAGCATTACCCCATTACCAAAATTTATTGATTCTTCCTTTTTAATATCACAAAGTTCTTTTTAAATAAAATGTTTTTAAAACTTATTTTCAATAAAAAGGATTTTTAAAATGTTTTTCAAAATGAAAAGGATATTTTCCTCAAGAATGTTTTTAAATATATCTTTCTGTATTCCTATTCGTCAATGAAAACAGAACTTAGGTTAATACCATAATTATTATTCTTCTGGATGGTTTATAATTATTTTCACCATGGATTTTTTTTTGAAATTCACTTCCTTGTTTCATTTTGTAGTCATTAGCTTCCCATTGAAATGTTTACATTCCATTGATCATTAGACGTTAAATTATCCCTAAAAATTCATATTATATATCATGGATATTTTTATATTCCAAACAATATAACATTTGTAAATATTGTGTTTAAATTAACCATTATTTGATAAATTGGGGAAGTATTGATAAATTATTATCCTTTACTCAATAAATATATTTCATAAGGAAGATTTTTTATTAATTAAATCAATTATTTGATATATTAGGAATGGTTTGAAATTTTTTGACATGGGTTAGGGACCATTTATAGAAATACACTCGACGAATTCCTAGTTTCACGAGAAACAATCAGTAGGACATAAACCTTTCATGTTTGTCACTAATCAGTTCTAAACTATATGGAAGATAGATTGTGATAGTACGTGTCTGGTGAAATGTATTGACAAAAATAAGTTGGATTTTTACCCAAAATATTTTGAGCATTCTTGAGGATATATCAGGATGGTAAATATATCATGTGCCTAGGAGGTATAATGTCCAATAATTAAGCATTGGGTTCTTTTAAATTTAGTTATTATTATCCATTATATTTTTTTATGTTATAATATATGGATGCATTTAATCCTCATCTTATTGATTAAATGGAATGTGTTCTCAATTATTCTCCTTTATGTATTAATTCGGAATTATCTTACCATGATATTTAACTAATTTAAATGGAATATGTGTTCATTTATTTTCTTTTCTATATTGACTATGCATATTTATTCATGATCGATTCTATTGTACTTAAGCATTACTGGGTATTTGAGATGACCCTTATTTTTTTCTTTTCTTAGGAATCTATGTATTTTACAATAACTAATATGCATGGTAATTCTATATAGAATAATAATGTTCTCAAATGAAAAAAATATGTTGTAATTTTTGTATTAAAATGTAACATAAGTCTCATGTATGCGTATAGTTTACCAATACTACTAAACTGATCTGTCCTTCAGGATGTGATTCCATGTATCTTATGCCAATGTAATATTAGTAGGCACCGACTCTAGGGTACTCAGCTCAGGTTCATTATATATTTTTATAGAATCTAATTTAATGAAATAATACCACTTCACCTTTAGGTATGGTTTTTATGGTAATTTCCAAAACCAAATTCAACAAATCTCCCTCTTGGATATTTTATTGTGAATTAGTCATGTCCATACACAAATATTCTATTTTTAATGTCTCATCGCTTACATTTCTTCTTGGTTTCATGAGGATATACACCAATATATCTTATCAAAATTAACTGATTTTTTATAATGTATTCAAGGATTTCTATAATTTTTATTTTCAACATATAAACAATTAAGTATTCCCTTACTTATCAAAAAAGTAAAATATAAATCAAATATATTTTCTTAGTAAAAAATATACTGATTTCATATAATTCACAAGGTTATTTAACTATATTATTTCAAGAATCAATTAGTAAAATTTTATAAACAATTTATTTTATTATCCTTTTTAGTGTCTGTGTACTATTATTTGTTTTTTATAAATCAGTAGTTATGTATACTTTTAAACCCCAACATAAAAATACTCTTGTAATAATAAAAACAAAATAAATAGTTTATTTTATCTTATTTGTATTTTGTATAAAATAATAATTGATGTAACCATAATAAATAACTGTGTTACATTATAACATAATGAATAAAATTAAATTAGCATTGAAATATTTCATGTCTATATTTATATATTTTTATTACTTCTATGTTGTATCCCCTATGAATTGAATGACTATTCCCACTACTTATGTAATTTATAATCTTGGACAAATCATAGATTATATTTTATTCCCCACAATTGATTCATATGATACTGTAGATATATTTTTCAATTTTTTTATTTCTATTACTCACCTTAGAGGATTACATTACATTAAAAAAATGTGTGATAGATTTTATATTACAATATATTTAATTTAAGTGTGTGAAAATCATAAAGTGATTGATTTTTTCTGTGATTATTTCCAGTTAATTTTGAATTTAAAATGTCTAATTTTTATTTTAACTTAAAAATTGATTTTTATAAATCCATATGGAGGGGTAAAGTTAAGTGGATAGAGGAGAAATTTTATGGGATGGTATAGATACCCACTAAAACCCTAGAAAAATCCACTAAAAGTATAATGTGATGGGAAATAACTAGTTCATGTAATTATAATTCCAATAGATTTCAAATTTCCATCTACCAATGTTTTAATGGACTACAAAAAAATTATTGGCCGAAAACTAGTATTTTTATATTTTAATTGAACACCCTTTTTAAATACGAAAATTTTAGGACTTTTGGTGGGAAAGTTTTATATATACTATCTTCTCCATTCTCATATTTAAAATTGAAAATGAAAAACGCTCATTCATTTCACCTCAACATTATCTCATTTTCTTCTTTGTATAGATCTTATTATACTCAAAAAATTCATAATAGTTTTGTTGAAATATTATTTAGGTATCATGACTATGTTAATGGAATCATGATTTATTATTCTTATTTTTTTTTATTGTTTGAATCCCAAAATTATGTCAATTTAGGTATTTTATTACATTTTCTGGTTTTATATAGATCCATAAATTTTTCATTTATATAAATACTCTATGAAGATCAACTTATATTTCACCTATAATATTATTTATTTTCTTCCTCATTTCATGAACATGTATGTTTTAGGGGGTTGAAAATAACACATAGGGAACCCAAATATTGAGGTATATTATCTATAATAAGATAAATATGTGTATACATCCTATTATAATTGACATAGAGTTTATTCTATGAGAAGAATTGTTATTTGTGATGGCCTATAACATTTTCAAATATTTTGTTACATAGTATAAAAAACCAAATATAACCACCCAATAATTACATAATTTATAAAAAAATATTGCATCACTTACATACCCAAGACCATTTCAGTTTAGATTCTTATAGAATTTGGGAAAACCCATTATATATCAAAACTATATAGCTTTTCCCTGAAAAATGAAATTTTCTCCACTAAACCAAAATCTTAAAATGATACACATGATTTATTCAAAGCTAACACCCCATAAACAAAACTTTTACTTTACAAATGTTCTCACCCATCCTTAGACCCTATGAAAATATTTTGAAAACACGGGATTAACATAAAAATATCATTAAGGGGAATAAAAGAAAAGGAAAACCAATTATGAAATTGAATAATTGAAATCCCATGTAAAATATATTCATTAATATTTTTTTGAATTATATAAAACTTACTTTTAAACATAAAATAAAATTCTTTTCACAATATGTACTAAAAAAATATCATAATAAAAATAAAGGAAAATATAAAGTCCATGAAATTTCCTTTAAAAACACGAGAACTCATGGAAAATAAATATCAAATTTTAAAAGATCATAAATATTCCTTCAATCGTAATGACCTATTCCAATATCATGAAATCCAAATAATTTCATTGAAATTCATAGTCAATAATTAAGAATACATAATGACTTCTTCAGGCACTCTATTTATAACCCTTTAAAGTAACCCTTTTAATGGAATGAATTTTACAAGTAATTTATAGAAACATTTCGTATAAAATATTATATCTAGATAATTCAAAAATCAATTATCCAAAGAATAAATGATTAAACAATTAATTAAAGAGATATATACTAGGACCACCCTTCTTTATGGATACGTTTCAAGAAATATAACATGAAAAAAAATAAAATCATGAATTTTGATTATTTCATGACTAAAACTCATGAAAACATATTTTTCAAAGCATAATTCCAAGTATTCAGGTTAACCTATAAAAATAAAAATAAATAAAAATAAAATATTTAACCCATTACACGTTGGAAAAAAATTAATGGGAGGAATATAATATTGAAAAATATATATAAGAATATGTGAAATAAAATTATAAGAAAACATTATAAATAGAGTTAAGAGAAACAATTCAAAAAAATATGGTAATGTTTTAAAATTAAATCCCCTCTCGTGAGTCCTAACTCACCTTGTATATCTTATAACTAAAAAAATAATAAAATTAATTTAATCATTTTCTTTATTAAATTTTCTTAATATCTATTTCATTATTATTATTATTTATCCAAATATTATTTTTTATTAGATTAATTATTATTACATAATTAATTTAGATATCTTTTGGTCTATAATTTAAAAATAGTTTCAGCATAATAGTAATAGTCATTGATTCCTATTATATGGTTCTATAAGATACAAAATTAATGGTATTCATTGGATCAATTGATAAATATACCTATATTTGTTTTAAATTGACAACCTTTATTTTCTTGACTATATAATTATTCCATAATATTGGATTAAATAAAATCAATCATTAAGTATCAATGGTAAATTGTTTCATTAGGTGGTTGAATTAACCCAAACATGAAATTACTGAAAAAGGATTGACTATAATTATTTTTATTAAATTAATAATATTTTTTTGTCATACTAATTTTAGTTCCATTAATAATAGTCTCAAGAAGATATAGGAATATGTTTATTAGGAAATAATAAAAATAAAATATGGTACTTAAATTACAATGTTGAATATTTACCTCAGGATCACCTTTGTAAAGAAATCCTAAGAAGTCATTATTCTGACCAAAATCTAAAGGGTGTGCATAAGGATTATATGATAAGGGACATGGGAATAACATAGATTGTAAGAAAAACATATATTTATAGAAAAGTGTGTAAAAAATACCCATTTTATAAAAAACCCAACTAGATTTTCATAAATAAATATTAAGTATAAAATAACCTCAAGATGATCATAAAAAACCAAACGGGATATGTTAAAAAACCAATACAATTTAACCAATTGATTTATCCGATTTTAAAATAAACAACCATTTTCAAATTTAATTTTCTCCTGTAAAATATAATTTATATCATTGTATTTTCTCACACTAACCTTCCCAATGAAGTGTTAATTATTTTAAAACCATACATCTATACCATATTACTCATAATAATACTTTTATAACAGCAATTTGTTTATTAAAATACTAGATATATCTATTCATTTACATAATTTGAATAATATAATAAAACCAAACGATATGAATTATCTTGTATGATTAAAACTATGTTTGTGTAGGATTAAATTAATGGTGATGTGTGAATAAACCATGATATATTAATCTATCAGAATTTGAACTATGAAATATATAATATTTGTAAATAACTAATCCACTGTGTGAAATGTGTTAGATTAACCTTAAATAGTAGCGTATGTATAAGGGTAATTTATATGAGTCACGATATAAGTAGAAGATTAACACTGTAAATGCATAATATACAAGAGTTACTCCCGTTATACATATGAGTCCTATTGAAGATCCCTAAGACTATAAACATGAAATATTATTAGGAGTGCTGTTATAAGTTATGGTTACAGGGCCATAAGTATGTGGATTATTGAAGAAATGGGGAGGGATTTGGAAAATTCCATGATATTACGTAAGGGTTATTTTGAATAATTCTTAATTCATAATAGTCTTATACATTAAAATAATCCAGAGATGACTAGGCTACACCATGAACTACCTGATAATGTTGTGATTACGTAAATTCACATGGAGATGATTGAGCTTCATGAAACAATAGATAAGGTTCTTGGGAAGAGTTTTAGGGAGAGAGGAATATGTTGAACAGTGAGACATGATGGCTTGAATATACTGATAAATTGATGCTAACTTGATCTGGGAAAATTTTAACATGAACATGGAGAATAATAAATGGGTGTCGTGAAATGTTATATTCTATAATGATTAAAAATATATGATGAGATACCTATCGATGTAATATAATCCCAAAACACTCTCACTTATAAATATAAATGATACGTTTTTAAATTGTAAATTTTGAATCAAGAGAAAATTATGATTTTATATTCTATGGAAAATGGATATTTCTTACATATTATGGTTTTACTATTACTTATTATAGTGAAGAGACTAAGTTGATATAAATTTAGTAAATGAAACATTCACATTATGATATATAATATTCTTGAAAAATATATAGTATATTCTGATATATAATAAATTCATTTAATTCAAACTTGAATGCGGTAAATGCATGAAATCACTGGGAATACATCATATTTATATAGAGCTATGTAGTATTTTTTCTTCATATTTGGTGACACGTAATAGAATTCCATTTAATAATTCAATATATAATATATTATTTTAATATGAATGACTATTTCCTTTTTTAGAAAATTTATTTTTAATATAATTCATATTATATAATATATTTTCTCTATATGTAAGTTTCTTCCTTTAGAATAAAAACCATATTTTAATATATTATTCATATATAATATATTCCAAATGATTCATAGAATCTATATTATAATATAATTTAATAAAAAAGTGTAAAAGATGAGAAACATTAATTATAAATAAAAAAAATATCAAGTCCATAAATAAAAAATGAATCTTAAAAAAATTAAAAAATAATTACTTTATAACACGAAATAAACATAGAGAAATTATATAATTAATGGAATAAATTCATAAAATTTATTAAAAATAAATTAATTATATATTAACTTTTTAGGGATCTCATAAAGGCCGCACCCAATTGTTACTTTTTCAAATATGTGACAACTGCCCACAATGATCATATTTTTCCTTATAAATTACAACACATTCTACTATCTCATTTCATCCTCAAAATGAACTACAAATATCAAAATAAATTCCTTTATATAATTACTTTTTTTAGTTGTAGTTTTGGTTTTTTGTAATCACCCCATAATCCAATATAAAAAAATGGTTCAAATATTGGAAAGGGATGGGTTTCAATATGTTCTATAGTAACACTGCAGCGATTACTATATTACCATCACTATTTGACCTATATAGAATTCTAAAAAATGAATCCTGGTATCAATAATTTTGGCCTTTATGATAAAAATTCTATGTTTCTAAGTAATATAATGGATCCATTAAATATGGTACGATGAGACTAGGGAGGTGACACGACATTAAAACACATAGGTATCACCAAATGGGTAACTTAGAAGTGTGATGGGTGTATTGGTACTTATTATCCAACCCTCTTCCCACTAATATATTTGATATAAAATAGATGGGTTCTATTCAATGGTTTTAAAATTGTTATAATGATCTAATGGTTATCGGTATGGGCGATGTGGTGTGTTGATTGGTGACATTACCGCCCTTGTGACTAGGTAGATGACACAATTTGAATGGATGGTGACACAACCTGAATAAAATCACGTGTCTTTGAGTTGGTGGCTCAAAAGAGCAATGAGTACATTGGAAACCATTAAATATATATATACCACTATAATGCTTTGATGTGGGATAGAGGTATGACCCTCTATGATGGGATAGAGAAATATGGTGTGATTGTGATTGTAGGAGGGGAGATGCTATATAATATTCAGGTGACTTGGAGTGACACTTTTATGCCCATCATGGCCTCCATACATCTCATTTAGTGGAATTTGGGCCTTAAGGCCATCAAGAACTTGGTCCTTTGATCCATTTATATATAATAAAAAAATTCCAATGGGTTCTTTCCCTTTTTCATTGGGAGGGATGAGGCTTGACCCACTAGGGTGCTTGAGTTTTTGTATTGTTTGTGGTTTATAACACCATATACCTTTTATGAATTATATAATTATTTCAAGCTTTATAATTATAACGGGGTACCACAATGATGTGTATTACAACCTTTCAACTCTTTTTTTATATGTTTTATTAATGCCAGATTGTACTAATAATATTCCTATGGAGTTTATCCTTCATATATATGTAATAAAATTCATTCCTTTAAGGTTATGACAATATTATAGTTCTAATTTATACAATTTATTATAATAAACATATTATTAAAGAAACTGTGATATATATTAAACTTAGGGTTCTTTTATTACCCCCAATTAAACTAATTTTTCACAATTTATTTTCTTTAAAAACAATAATGTGGACGTTGATTCTTAATCATTAATCATATAACTCCTTAAAATTTAGACTCATATTTAATTTATTATTCTATAATACTCTATTTCTACATTGTTAATAATATCCTATCAATATTTATCTAATAAAGGTTTTGATTCTAAAAAGATGGGACAAAAACAATTCATACCTTCACAGAAACCCCAATTTCTATTATTTCACATTTACTAAAGAGTGAGGGTTAATAAATTGAAACAATACCTTAAAACATTTTTAAAATAATCCAATTATTGTTTTAAAAATTCAATTAGTATGATTTATCCTAGATTAGTAAAAATACTGATATAATTTTAGGAAAGTTTCATTTTAGATATGTAGTTTTAAAGCATCTAAGTGAACATTATTATTTTTTTCATTAATCCCATATAGTCTAATTTGAAATATTCAAAATGTTGTTTTTCCAAAATAACAAGGGTATTTGAAAAATACCCCAATTTAAAAATAAATACATATTTTATTCTCAAGGATCTCTTTCACCAATATCATATTTGAAATCAATATATTATTGATAGTGTTGTGATAACATGAAAATTTTTTAAATACCTTGATGAAACTTTCTATGTTGAGTGAGTTGGGTAAGTCTAGATTTTAAATTTTGATCATAAAAAACATCATCCATGGGAATTTATAGGTTTGGAAGAGCTGTTTGATATATAATATAACCATTTCAAATAATTTGGATATTAAAATTCGTTTTGAAATCACTAGAGCATGACATTATAATAATAATTGTAATTAAGTGATATGGAATGGATATGAATGTTGTGAATGATTTCTCTTATTATATTTTAGTAAGTAATTTTTAATATATAGAAACAATTAAATGAATTATAAACTTCTAAATTAAAAGATGATTAATCACATCCTAACTTTAATAATCATAACTGGGACCCAAAATATATACATTTTTCCTAATTATGTTTAATTGGTTCTCTCTATCATCATCCATCAACCGAAATTTTATGTAGTTATGATTCCCAATAAAATCATAAGAACCAGCCTATGAAAAAGTAAATCGATATTACACTTTAATATTAACAATAACATAACTAAATCAACTATGGTTATTTTATGATTTAACTTTTAGTTACTATTAATTCAGTAAATAAAAATAACCAAACCCTATAAAATATTCCTCACTCAAATTCAAAAAATTTATTAAGATGTAAAACGTTGTTTAAACATATAAAATAAAAAAATAGCACCATCCTGTCAGGGGGATATATAATAATAAAGACCAATATCATCACCTATGATGATATGTGTACATTCATCAGGGGTATAAAACCTACTATTTTCAATGAGTGGACTTTCATCACTCATACCTTTCAATTCTAGATCAGTAGTTGTCATGTTATCTTCTCTCCTTGTGTTCCTAATATTTTAATTGAGGTCGATCAATCTTGATTAAATATAAATCCAAAAAATTAGGAAAACATTGATAACATTTTTTTCTATAAAAACCATCTTACCCTTTCTCTAAAAAGTTATTGAACCAAAAATATCCCCAAGAACATCCATGGTATTTATAAAACAAAAAGTATTGTTGAACCTTAAGAGAACACTAATTACATTATTACCAAATCATTTACCAACCCCCAAGAGTTTATATTCTGGTAAACATATATTCCAAAAACCAAAGAATCCTTTGCCCCAAATATCCATAATTATATCAATATAAAATCACATAACAACCCTGAATATTATTTATACTTGAGTCATGTATTATTTCAGAAAATAATAAATAAATCCCAAAATATCATTATTCATGTTAAAAGAAAATCAAATAAGGCCTCAAAAGGGATTCAATTAATTTTAATCAATGATCACCATTAAATTTTTAACCCATAATGGTATCTAAAACTCATAAAATATAATAAATAAATTACTTCATAACCTCTAATGTTATTTAATGTCTATTTTGATACCAATTGTAATATATAAAACATAACCATCCCATAATTAAATGATTATAGAAAATATTTAATCACATATATAAATAAGTATTTTTAGGTTTAGAGTTTTAGAGAATTAGTAATAATCCATTTAATACAATAAATGATAGTTTTTCACTATAAGAGGACATTTTTTTTACTAAATCAAACTCTTCCAATGATATACATACTTCATTTAAAAAAAATAACCCCATAACGAAAATGTTGAATCTATAACCATTTAAACTTATCATTAAGCCCTTTGAAACTTATTTTAAAATATGGGATGGGCATAAAAATCACAACAGGGGTTACAAAATAAAATTAAAGGCCATAGGACATTAAAGTACTAGAAAAAAATTAAAATTATTTTTTATATAAAAGGAACTTTAAGACTATATAAAAAATAATTCTAAATAGGAAATAAAATTTTTTTCTTTAGAAGTTTTAATCATAAAATATCATAAGAAAGAATAAAATAATATATATTGTTAATGAATTTTCATTTAAATACATTAGAATTCATGAAAATTATTTTCCTTGAAAATAAAATATTATCTTTTAAAATATCATAATATTTACTTCTCAAGAACACATCTTATAATATCATGAAATTAAAATATTTTCTATAAAACTCCTATGAAAACATAAAAGGATTCATGAAGGTTTCTTAAAAAATTATATTCTTAACCCTTTCAAGCCACTCTTTAAATTGAATACATTATACCAGCAATTTCTGATAACTAATAATTGAATAAATTATATCTAGTTAATTACAAGACAATTTATTTGGAGTATAAATAATTAACCATTGAATTGGGGGGATATATACCAGACCCAAATATGTTCATCTATAATTTACAAGAACCATAACATGATAAAACACCAAGGTTTAGGAATTTCACCATTTCATAAATGAAACTAAAAAAATTATCTTTAAACCCATAAATATGATCATTTAAGTTAAAATATAAAAAGAAAATTAATTAAAATAATAGTGTTAACTAATTACCAATTGAGATGAAAATGAAATTTAAGTGTGGAATATTGAAAAATAACAAAAATAATATGTGAAAGAAAGTTCAAAGAAAGATTTCTAAATAGGGATGGGATAATTACATAAATGTATTTAAAGTAATGATTAAAAATAAATCACCATACCTTGAGTCCGGAATCACCTCATACATCCTCCAAGTTACTATATAATAAAATTATATTAATTTTTTTACTTTCTTTGGACCCTTTTTCATGATCATTTGATTATGATTTTTCCTTTATTATTAATATATTATTATCTACTATATGTTTTTGGATTTATTCTACCTAATACTTTCACTTTTAAATTGGTTCGTTCATAATTACAAAATAGTTTTAGTATAATGATAACATTTAAATAACCATGTATTATGGTTCCATAGTGTACAAAATAATTTTTTTTCATTTGATTGGTAAATAATTATACTCTTGTTTTTTATTTAATTTCTTCATTATGATGAATATATTATTTTTCTAGAATATTGTATTGAACAAAATAATAATTACTTATCCATAGTATGTATTTCAAGAAGGTTGTTAAACAAACCCAAATATGAATTTAAAATAATAAGGAATAAATATAAAACCATTTTTACTATAATAATCTTACTAAAATATAGTATTTTATTTTAGTTCTATTAAAATTAGTCTCATGAAGAGATATATTGATATGATTAAGAAAATAAAGTAAATAATATATTATACTTGTGTTTCTATGTTAAATCTTTCAATAAAAATTCCCGTGGAAATAGAACTCGGAGAACATATTCTTGTTACTAAAATCTAGAGGATGTGAATAGTGATTATAGAAGAAGTAATATGAGAAGTAAATAGATTTAAAACTAAAATTTGGTCTACATAAATTGGTGGAGAAAATTAACTTTTACCAAAAAACCTTATGGAGTTTATATAAAAAAATATTAAGTATTAAATAACAACAAGTTGATAAAAAATAACCAGGAATGAGTTAAAAAATTTATCCACTTTTTTCACATGATTTCTTTGATTATGAAATAAACACATATTTTACATTCAAAATAGTTTTCTAAAAAAATATAATTTAAGTCTTAATATTAATTCATTCTTAAGTTATATCCTGAAACCATTATCATTTTAAAGCCCTAATACCATATCATATTAATAATTATAATAATAGTGATTTAATAATTTTATTATATAAATAATAGGTTTATCCATTTGTTTAGGTATGTTTAATGATATAATAAAAAAAATGATATATGTTATTTTGTATCATTAAAACCATTTTTTTATAGAAATAAATCCATGATCACATGCAAAAAACCCATGATAGATTAATATATAAGAATTCATCTTATAAAAGATATAATAATCACATAATATTAACACACTATGTGAACTATATCAGATTAAATTCATACAGAATGTGATTCATAAGGGTTATATGTCTGATTCATGATGCAATTACTAAAGTAATTCTATGAATAAATGAAACATAAGACTTCCTCCATGAATATGTAAGATTCCAATTGATGATCACTCAAATAAAAAATCTTACATAGTATTTAGAGTATTATGATATGTATGAATCACATTACCATATGTAATACTCTGGTTAAAGTAGTGGGGTGATATTTGGAAAATCCACTGACAACACACAATGGATTTTCAAAAAAAAAACACTCGATATATTGGAATTTTATACTTTTTGACAATATTAAGAAGACCAAGATAAGCCCTAAATTTCCTTATAATCCCATGAGTATCTGTATAGATGGGAAGGTGATAAAGATTCATGAAACAATAACCAAGGAAATAGGGTAGAGTTATAATAATAGAGGAAGATGATGACTTGTGAAACTTAATGCCAGGAAAGAGATAATAAACCAGTTCTGATGTGATCTAGTAAAATTTTTACTATGAACATGGAAAATAATAATTGGGAATGATCAATGTTCTATGCATTTATTATTATAAAATCTAGGAGTAGATACCTTTATATTTTAGATAAAACCACTTTCCTCTGACTTAACAAACATAACTAATATTTATTTCAATTGTAAAATATGATTCAAGCCAAAATGAATATTTCCACTTCTATAATAAATGGATATTTCTTACGTATTAAGGTTTTAATCTTATATATTTAGTGAAGACTCAAATGCATTTTAAATTTTGTAAGGAGATGTTTTACACTAATATATTTAACATTATTTAAGAATAATTATTATATTTTGATATATAATATTTTTTAGAATCAAACTACAATGTGAAAAGGGCATGAAGGAACTGGGAATATGTAATATTTATAGATTAATACATAATATATTTTCTTCACCTACAGTGTTATGTAATATAATTACCTCTAAATATAATTAAATAGATAATATATTATTCCTATATGTAAGATTCATTTATTTTTAAAGAAAACTAATGCATACTATACCTTTTCATGTGTAATAGTTTTTATATACATAGTGTTTTTTCCATAGAGATATAAATACCATATCATAATATATTATTTACTCATAATGTATTTCCAATTCTTCAATCAATATATAAGATACTATACTTTAATAAAATTTAGTTGACATAAAATATAAAAAATTCTATTATAAATACCAAAATAATAATTTTGTAAACAAAAAACAAATTGTGATACACTAAAAAACAACATTTTTAACATGAAATAAACATATACATGATTTATAATTTATTGAATAAATTCATAACATTATTTAATCATAAATTAATTATATATTATAACTTTTTTTCTTGTGATCCCATTACATCTATAACAAATAGTTATTTTTTCGAATATAAATTGACTACCTACAAGCATAATATTTTCATTACAAATAACTACACATTATACTCTATTATTTAATACTCAGAATGTCATCCAAATTTCCATTTTCCGTTTATTTATATAAATTTTTTTAGTTGTATCATTTTCATGGGGGATGATAATGATTCAAATTAAAACGTTTTAGTTATTTTATAATCTTTTTATTATTTTCTAATTGTACTTGTACTGTTTCTAAGGATTGTATGATTACTAAGTGTGCAATGTTTGAAAAATTATTCATTTAGTCATGGTAATTTCCATAATATTATTCTTATTTATTTAATTTATTATAAAAAACATAAAATTTATGAAATATTAATACATTCTAAACATTGGGTTTTTTCATTTTCTGCTCTCAAAAATTGAAACCTCACAATTTATATTCTTGAAAAATATGTAAAAGATCACCGATACTTATTTATCAAGTATATAAATCCTTAATATTTTAAATAAGCTCCAGTTTCTTATCCATATCATTTACTTTCTGTATAAAGAATAATATCATTTTAATCTCCATTGGATAATTGTTTCAATTCCAAAATATGTGAGAAAAGTTATTCAAACCTTCACCATATCTCCTAATTTAAATTGTTGTATAGTTTTTAAAGAGATAAGGTATATGAAGTAAAAAAATAAATTATTTTTTTTCAAAATCCTTCACTTATTTTTTCAAAATAAAACTGGGAAAATTTGGTCAAGATTACTAAAAAATGATATTATTTTGAAAAAGTATGATTTCAGACATACAATTTCAAAACATCAGAATAATTTTTTTATAAAATAATATCATAGAATAAAATTTAAAATTATCATAATATGTTTTTCCAAACCATAAAAGGTATTTCATAAGGTACTACAATTTAAAACAAAATACATACAGTCTTCTTGAATATCTCTATTTGTAACTTCCCAAACAAAATTATTGAGTCCAATCTGAAATGCCCCATGACTTTCAGACCACCACCCCGAATGCCAGAGGCTAGAAACTAGCTGTGAGGGTCTCATGTGGAACCATGGGTAGACTATATCTGTCACCACAGTGCATACTAAAATAAATAAATAATATAATATATAATAATAAACAATATCATTATAGTAAAGACAAAACATATCATCTGTATTTAATGAATGTGGAAGTAAAATAGTAAATAATTTTAATATGAGTAGAAAATTGATAGCCCATTAGGATTATCACATAAAAAAATAGTGAAAAGAAAAATTTTATGATTATATACAAATACAAGCATCATATCAGCCTTATATATTGAATCTTAGAGAGATATCCCGCTCAATGGTCAACCTGTGGCCTTTTACAAACCTATAATTTCAATAAGTGAGGGAATCATGGGTGCCCAATTTCTATGGATGGTCAAGCAGGGTGTGATTATAACTCAGTAGGACACCACTAATATAGTCTGACACCCAACCAGTAAATTTAGTGTACATGTATGTGATAAGATAAAAATAAAGTAAATAAGGAATTCCTGTATTTCACAAGTAGAAAACATAATCACCAAGTTATAATAAGAAAACAAAAACTATATACAAAGTGGCGATGCACATACCAAGATTCCACAACCCACAACCATACCTTCTTTTGTCTCTATACCATAATGTATTCATTATGGAGTTTTGGACTAGAGTTGGAAAAAAGTCACCATATTCATCACTCAACATTCATAAAGATGAGAGTCTGGGGTCATAAAACACTTGGACATAATACACTTTCTCTCTCAGTAGTTGTATAGGCCTTAGGACTTTAGTTCATACCACAATAGTATATCATTTTTGTTGTTATCTCTCGATTTAGACCACATACACCATCATGCCATACTATTCACTCTTAGTTCATACCGAATTAATCATCATTTCCCTAGTTTAGGTCATAAAAGGACATTATTCCCCATCATCTATCTCAGTTCTATCATCATGTCATATAAAACATCTTGACATGCTCCCCCTCTAGGCCCTTTATGACATGAATGGTTCACCTGTCAGCTTGGTACAATGTATAGAACAAAAAAATAGATAATAAACCAAAACATCATATGGAAACAATGTCATCATATCAATCACATACATTCATAGAAAATAGGGAATAAAACTTATAGGAAAAATTATAAAATCAAACATGAGTATTAATTTACAGAAATACACATGCATAATTCATCAACATCATCATGGGTCTCATAACTAAACACTTAGGCACATGTGATCAAGACATGAATAGTCTCATGGGTTATAAACTCACACATATCATGTTATCAAGTAAACAAACATTGTCTCAAGGGATACACACACACTCCAAATATAAGAAATCAAGGAAAGGTTACATGGGACTACACACACAGACAAACCATGTGATCAAGCATTAACATATGATCAGTCGTAAAACAAGATAGGAAATACACAACTAGTAAAGAATCTAACATCTCTGGCTAATAAACAAGAAAACAAAAAAGTTCTAACATTGAACTTATCACATAGTGAATTTATTAGTAATATTTCAATCAATTAGTTGAGATATAACATTCATTAAAAAATTAAGAATGAAACTAGGTCTCTCACTTTAATTGGGTTGGTCAATCAATTATAGTATATTCCATTTTATCTATATCACAATTATTAATTATGGATCATTCAACCAAGTCATAGAACATTACGTAGCATTATAATAAATATTATATAATACAATAGGACTGAGTACATAAAACCAACTACCTAAAATGATTCCAACTCCCAACCAAGAAAATTCAATCAGGTTTTCTTAGTTCTCAAAGTCCAATAGACCTCAAATGATATACATAATGTTTGTACCAATAGAATTTATTTTAATTAATTAATTATAAATAAATTATAATTAATTAAAATGTTCACAAATAAATCACATTCAAGGGTCCAGGAAGACCAAAAAAAGGCATATAAAATATCACTATATAGTTGGAACCATGACCAACCATGCTTGGAAGGTCCATTGTTCACTCGTGACTACATTCAAGTTAAAATCCCCATCCTAAGAAAACAATACAAATTACAATTGAAAACAATCACTTTTTTTGGAAGAAACTAACTAAACAGTATACATTATTCGAAACATCACCCAACAGATTTCAAACCACTCCTAGTGCACTACCATTTCTAGGATGTAGAAAATCCACAAATAAATTTCTTTTTTTGATAGGTAATTGAACATAAATTAACCAAAAATTAGTAAATGGATTATCAAATGACATACCATTGTCAAAATACCCATCAACGTTATGCATTCATCATCACAAGACATCATATAGTCATATTGGTCCAAATATTCTTCAATATAGAATAATTCCACCAATATTTAATGGTATTTTCCTCAAATTAATTATTTAGAGATAAGTAGATGATCAATCATGAAACAAGGTGATTTAGGAAAATAATATCCTAAGAGAATTGTGACATTGATGGTTCGAAAAGGATTAAAATTATTAAGAGGATCATATACAATAAAAGTCAACATGATCTACCACCGTAATAGGAAGAAAGAGACTAGGATTAGAGAATACCAAAGGATATATCATGGATTCATTACTAAATTCCAAATATATCTAACATAGATCAATATATACCCTTTAGAGAGGATTAAAGAAGATCACATTGAAAAATATCTCCAAAAAATGATACAAATGAATAAATCAAAGGTGGCCTTTGGTGAGTAAAATGACCAAAAGGCCCTCCATTAATAGCCACCCAACACACCCTACTAGCCAGTAGGTTGGGATCCATTAACTAGCTGGTGGCCCACTGACCACCTTTTAATATCTCAGTGACTATCTGGTGATCCCTGATGTGTAGCAAGCTCAATTCCTATTTCATCGGAAAATTGGATCAAGATTGTCAGTTAGCCTAAGAGTTCAGTTGGGTAAGAGGGGCCTCTGACCAACCCACCAACTAGCCAGTGTAGTAGTATGTGATGGAATAGTCTATCCAATTCTCTAGTATAATACTAAGAATTATTTGAGCCACTAAGTTTCCTTTTATTTTTAAAATAACCTCTCAAGCATATTCAAACTCGAAGTATCTCGGTTCAATATTGATTTCTCTAAAAGATACATCCACTAGATGAAAAAATCAAATTCCATAAAAAATTCAAGACTATCAATGATGTGATTAATCAAAATCTCAACACCATAGAACATATCATCCTAAAGAAGTTTTGGAAGCATAGAAAACAGCCTCCTGACCAACCTCGATCATCATCCCCAGAGAATTCTATGTTCTCACCCTAAGCGCCATCTCACCACCTTAAGGATGAACTTATTTAAAAAACATAAAATGTGATTCTATTTCATGAATCCAAGCGTAATGTTAGAAGATGATTCAAAATCTCACTATTTTCCAATATTTTTATCATGATCACCACATCAAACTAACTCAACACACCGCAATGTCTTCAACCGATTCCATTAGAAGAATCATGGATCTACCCACAAAATGAATCATCATATGGAATAAGAGTCCAAGAGTCTAATGAAATTACACGTGGTGTTAAATTCAATTACATTTGATCAAATGAAAAGCACATGTTAAAGTAGATACCAACACCTTTTCCTAGATTCTAAGCCAAACACATGATTCACTACCAACAAAAAGTAAATTGAACATGCTGGCCTTTCAAGAAATAAACAACCCAAATTAAACACAAAATCTATATCAAATATGGTGATCTCAAAGTGGTTCAACCCCACCATATTCATGTTCCCATGGATACACCTTTCGCTGCACCTCCAACCGACTAAATACAAAGTTGAACAACCTAAACAACTGAGGCACCTTGAATTCACCAATAATGTTGACATAGGCCTCATGGGAATGGTTAAATCAACCCGACATACATAAAAAAGTCTAATATATCTTTAAAGAGCATAAAATATATCGATTCATCAATCGATTTCACCAGACACAAGGCCATCATTCGTGTCCTAACACACCAACAATCTGACTCCCTCTCAGCTAAATTCAATTTTCATCAAATTCAAAATTCCACATCTAGAATACATATGGCACTATATCTTAATCGACATTATGAATTTTACCAACAAATAAATACTCATAGTTCTACTAAACATCAGTCTTTTGGAGTCTCTTTGATTATTCAATAGTTATTCATTCACAAACCATGACCCTTCCCAAAATAGAGGACATTCACTTACGATAGGTTGATGCTCTCAACCTTAGGAGTATCATAATTGTCACCTCACAACACTTTTATTTATCTACCCTACACATGACATGATAATGACCAAATAAAATGTCTTTGTATAGCCATCCATTCAACTTAATACCCATAAAAACACCACACTCTACAAATACATGGATTACTCAGAATGTAGGATTCCTCATTCAATAATTCATTATCGATGTGTGAAACATTCTCCACCAGCATAGGTGTAGGTTATGAAATCCATTCTGATTGATATATCCCATAAAAAAAAATACACTACTTCAAATAATGACATCTCTAAAAATGATAACTCAGGTAGACTATAAAATGGTACCCTAATCCATTGTTGATTCCATCTTCCAGTAAAGAGACAACTCTAAAGCAACTAACCATTGGCCCACCAAGCCCTGTGATCTTAATGAAAAACGTTCTAGTTTACAACACCATGGATAATCCTAAACTAAAAACAAGTTAGTGATATACCATCATAAAACCCACTAGTCTCATCCAAAGGACATGGAATTTGTCAATGATTAATACACCACCCCTCTTTCAACGAACCACATATAACCACTTCCTAAATTCTCACAGATCAAGGATTTCCAATTAAGGAACAAAAAACCACCCATTCTCCAAAATAAATTGATTATTTAACCATAAAGAATGGCCCTCAAAGATGAAATTAATATCCTTTATAGTTTTCCATACACCCAAGGTTTTATCTTCACTAAACTGAGCACTCACATCACTCCTCTTTAGAAAAGGAAAATAATTTATACTGAGTTTCACCTTGAACCAACCATCACAGGGTTGTTAACTCAAGTTGTTGTGTATCCAACATGATCTAAAAACCAACCTTGTGTTAATATTATTATCACTTAAAATATTATATACTCCTGGGCTGAAAAAATTTAAAGAACTTTATCTATGACTTAAAAAGGATACTCACATAAAAAATGATTTTTTGTTAAGGAAAAACATCCCCTTAACATTAAACCTGACTAATCCTTCACATGGAATATGCTTACTTAAGTTAATTCCAATAAGTATATAGAAAAAACATGATTGTAACTAAAGACATATTTATATGGATACAAGGTCTTTCACACCATCCAAACAAGGTTTCACAAGGGGTCACAACTGAAAAAAATTTCATCTAAGAACAGATATATATATATATGTAATGATGGATTATCTCTTAGACTAACCATGAAAAGAATCAAGGATTCATTGTTTAGATAATCAGAATGACATTGGGTGCTAGATGGATCACTCCATATAGGATACAGTTATCACTTTAATCAATAAGTCCAATCTAATGGCTTCTCACACAAGGTTCTTACTAAGGCTTTTAACACTCGACAATGACTCAATATGGTATGCTGCATTTCTTGTTCATAGTGGGTGAACATCAACATTGTTTCTATATTCAGAATTGTCACTTGGGTTCACCACACCATAGTCTCACATGGCATGCCATCAGAAGTAGAAACACATTAGAGTTCAACTAAAATAATTTCTTCAATAACTCATATATACAATATAGTACACTTTATTAACACCTATGCAGTTGAGTTCTCTATCATTAGTACAATCACACAGAAGAATTGTATATTTCTTTTCAAACCTCTGTGATGAATTTAATACATGTGGAACCTATGGTTGATTTGAACAAGATTCAAATTCATATGAAATAGCAAACCTCAAAATCCAAATGTGTCACATGAGGTGAAATAATATATAACCATAATAATGAAAACAAATATCATCAATCCTATGCTCTGATAACTTGGGATTCCCTTGGAAATGATGTTCATGACACAATATAATGTGTTTCATCGCATGATTCAACACATCCCTATATTATTTGTCTACCAAATTCTAAAAATAAGAACAAGTGACAACATTTTCTCTAATACCATTTTGTAATATCATGACCTGAATAAATAGATTTGAATTAGAATACCACATAGCCCCAGGCGAGCCCCCTTATGCCATAGGCTACTAAATAATAGCGAGGGTATCGAGTGGAAAAAGAGGATTCTATACCCGTCATTAGAATTCGTAAAAAAAAAATAATGAAACATAAAACAATAAATAATCATTGAATATTGATACCAACAACATACCATCAATAATGAATGGAATTAGAAACATTAGACTCAATAGTTATAACATGATCAGAACATTGAATTCCTATCCATCTGAACTTGTATACAAATAAATAAAAGGGTAAAAGTGAAAGAGGATTTAAAACACCAAGAATCACCTCATCCTTGTCTCCAGAATCATAGCTAGTTATCCAAATGAATGATTAAACCCATTCCTTAGGCCAACCCATACCTGATACAAGTGAGGCCCACTCAGGTACCCAAGTGTTGTGGTCACCCAATATGAGTGTGAGTACAACTAAGTAGGACACCACTAACATGGACCAATACACAACTAGTAAATGCAGTTTATGTGCATGTAACTAGATCAATGGAAAGTAAACACGAAATTCGGAAACTGTACAACCATAAAATATAATCAGGAAAAAACAACATGAAACAATAACCATGTACTGAGTGGTCCTTTTCTTACCAGGATTCTAGAACCCATGACTATAAAAAATTTAAATCAACGCTATAACATATTCATTATGGAGTTTCAAATTATATTTGGCTACAATGTCACCATATGCATCCCACAATAGTCACAAGGGTGAGAGTCTCAGGTCTAACTTCACATGGTCATCAGGCCCCATCCTCTCAATAGTTATATTTTCACTAGGCCTCAAGGTCATACTATAAGAGTCAATAATTCCTTATTTCTACCTCTAAGGTCAGATCCCATAGACCATTGTGCCCCACTATTACCTCTTATGTTAGGTTTTATAGAGTATCATGTCCCTAGGTTAGTCCACATAAGACCATCAATCCACACCCACTATCTTGGTCCTACCAAACATGTCACATGCATCCTTCGAAAATTCTTCCCCACTAGAGAAATTGATCCATGAAGGGTTCACCTATCACTTTGGTAGAATTTATAGATCTATAATAACATAGAAAATTCAAAAACATCACACAGAAACAGTGTCAACATACTTGTCACATACCTCCATACATGTAAGAGTATAAAAGCTATAGGCATAACATATCACATCAAAAATGATAATTAATATCCATAAATTTCCATTCATAAGTGATAAAAATCCACATGGGTCTCATGCCTACACACACTCACTCACATGTGATTAAGACATCAAAATGATCTCATGTTCTATACACATACACATATAATGCGATCAAGGAATAAAAAATGGCCTCAATGGATAAACACACACACACATAACATGTAGGTAATCATGTATATGTCTCATAGGGAAACACACACACACACACCCACACACTATGTGATAAAACATCTATAGAGGATCAATAGTAAAAGTAGATAGAAAACAATTAGCCAATCAAGTCTCATGCATCATCAGCTAGGAAACAAGCCAACACACAAGGCCAAACGGTGCCCCTAGAACCTTGTAAATTTATTAGGAGTATTTCAATAAATTAGTTAAGACATGGCATTGATTAACTAATTAGGTATAGAAAAAGGTCTCTCAATTGAATTGGGTTGACCAATCAATTAATGTTTAATCTATTTTACCCATACCGCAATTAAAAATTAAGGATCATTGTCCGATAGTGTTGAACCACATATCAACTACCAATAAAAAATACATATGACCATAGGGTAGAGTACAGAGGACCACCTGCCTCAAATGAAGCCAACTCCCAACTATGCAAATCCTAAAAAATATTTCAAGTAATCAATGTTTACTCAACCTCTAATTATAACAATAAATTTCGTCCTAAGATAAAGAACATCCAATTAGTTAATTATAACTAAATTATAATTAGTTAAATGATTTGAAAAGAACACACATTATATGGTGAAGAAAAACTGGCCAAAATACATACTAGATATTACCATGTAGTTGAAACCATAATGACCCATTTATGGAAGGTTTGTCTAGAACTTTCAACTTCATTCCAAAAAAAATCCATATCACGTGACAATAATACAATGTAAAATTCAAAATAATTAAATTAGAAACACTTAGAATAAACTAACCATGTGACATAAATTATCCATAACATAACCCAATGGAGTTAAAGCCACTCCTCATGCACACCCAGTTCTATGATGAGAAAAATCCCCAAATCCATACCTTGTTTCAATGGACAATTAAACTTAAATTGACAAAAGATATATAAAAAATTATAAAAGGAAATATCTTCACCAAATCACCGATCAACAATATGGGTTCACTATCACCAAATATCATCTAGATATTATGATCCATATCATCATCAATAATGAAAATTTAGATCAAGAGCCTATAGAAATTTATACCAATTATATATTTGGTGATAAGACAATTATCTATTGATAAACAAGATGATCAGGGAAAATAAAATTTAAAGATAATTGTGACATCAAGGGATAAAAAAGAATCAAAATTACTTATTAGATCATAAATAATGAATGATTACATGATCTACCATAGTAAGAGGATAAATGAGAATATGATTAAAAATTATCAATTCATCTATCCATAACTTTCAATTGGATTCCATCTATATCTAACAAGGATCAAAGGGGGCTCTTAGCGAGAAAATAAAGGAGAGAACGTCCAAAAGTGTCTCTAAAAATTGTGTTGAAGGGGTAAATATTGAGTGACCCTAAGTGATTAAAAGGACAAAATATACCTTTAATAATTGCCACATAGGGCACCCCACTAACTACCTGATCAGGGTCCAACAATAATCTTGTGGCCCACTAGTGACCTAATGATTTGTTACCCACTGGCCGATGAGACCTTCTATGTATAAGACTCAATTTCTTCCTCATTGGATGGCCAGTGAGTCATGTTAGGCAGTAGGGACCTCTGCCCACCACAACAGCTAGTTGGTGGGGGATACCAGCTATCCAGCACTATTGAAACAACCCATATAGTATGACCCATCCTCCAACATACTCCTAAACAATGTTCCACCTTCCAATAATTAGTTAAATTTTAAAACACCTATCAAAGACATTCAAACATGAGGCTTATTGATTCAACATTTGGATCTAAATATTATCCATCGACCTAATATAAACCACAAATTTACTCTAAAATTATAGACTCAAAATAGCATGATTTTTGACTCTTTTATCAAAATCTTATTTAAAATAATTTTTTGCTTAGTTGAAAAACGAAAAACTAAAAAATTTAAAAATAAATTGATAATTATTTTTGTGTAAATATACATGGGAAAGTTGAGATTCTAAAATATGATCATAAAAAATACATGATCCCCAAAAAAATTTAGATATTGAAGGGGTTTTTAATATATCATATAAAAATTTTAAAGTGACTTGGTATTTGGAAAATATTTTGAAATCATTAACGATTTTTTTGTAATAAAAATAGATTTCAAGTCATATAAAAGGGATTAAATGTTGGTGTGATATTTTATTCCTTTTATATTGGTAATTGATATTTAATAATTATAAAAAACAATATGAATCATCAAATTCAAATCACAATATGATGAATTTCCTCTAAACTTTAATAATAAAAACTGTGTACCAATATATTTAAACTTTTTCTAATTATTTTTACTTGGTTCTTCATATTATAAAACATAACCAAAATGTTTAGTAAGAATAATTACCATTAAAACCATAGGAAACAAACTATTATAAATTAATTTTAACTTATCCTTTAAAACATAAATATAATAAACAACATCACTAAACCAACATTGGATATTTTATTTTTTTATGTTCAAATTCCCCTTAATCAAATTATCACAAACATTCAAACCCTAAAAGAAAAAAATTATTCTTAAATAAATTCAAAACCAGGGAATAAAGCAAACCTTGATCACATGTTCTCTATAAAAACAATCTTTTCCTTTTTCCAAAAAAAATTATTAACCGAAATAATCACAAAAAAAACATTCCTTACTATTTTCTAAACTAAAAATATTTCCAAATAATATTATAAATTTTAACTACATTATTATTAAATCATTGATCAATCCCTAATATTTTCTATAATGCTAAACTTATATTCCAAAAATGAAATAACTATTTATCCCAAATAAAAATATTTACGACATCATTAAATTATATACCACCCTTGAATGTAATTTATACCTCAATCGTGTATTTTTACTAAAAAATAATAGAAATCGGAAAAATTATCAATAATCACCTAAAGATAAAATCACATGAGATCTGAAAATGGATTATATTCCTTTGAATCTATTATTACAATTACAAATATTAACCTATAGTGATATCTAAAACTATTAAATTATATTAACTTCTAATGTTACATAAACACTGTGTTGATACCAATTGTGATAACCCAAACATAACCACCATATAATTTAAATATTTATTGTAAATATTTTATCACATATATACCCAATATATTTTCAATTTATTGTTTTATATAACTATGAAAATAACTTTACATATAAAAACCCATATTTTTTACCTCTAATAGGATATTTTTTCTATTAATCCAGAATCATAAAATATTATACCAACTTCATTCAAAGCTAAAACAACATTATGAAAACTTTTACTTTGTGACCATTCACAATAATCCTTAATCCTTATGAAAGTAATATGAAAACATTGGTAGCGCATACAAATTTTAAAAATGGGTATTAATAAATTTAATACTCAATATTGCATTAAAATACTTGAAACCCATTGAAAATTAATTTCTTTCAAAGAATAAATTTTAACCTGTATAAAAATATTGAACATGAAATAAAATTATTTTCTTGAAACATTCCAAAAACAAATTTCCTATGAAAGAATTAATGAAAAAATTTTCATGAAAGTTCCTTGAAAAACAAGAAATCTAATGAAAAATATTTTACATGAAAAAAACATTTAATTTTTAAAAGGTCATAATCTTTTCTTCAATAATGAAATCATCTTCTAATCCTATTAAATACTAATATTTTCATTTTATATCATAGGAAATCATAAAGGATACTTTTCTTTATTTTGAAGACATTACATTAACAAATATTTCAATTCACCATTTAAATAGAAAAACTTATACCTATTTTTTATTGTAAATCATAATAAAATAAATTATATCTAGTTTATTTCGACATTATTTATCTAGAGAATAAATAATTACCCAATTGATTAGGGGTTATATCCTGGGACCACTTACCTTAAATTATTATATACAAAAACAATAATATAAATAAGAAAAATATGAGAATTAATTTAACTATTTCAAGAATAAAACTCATAAAAACATAATCTTTTAACCCATAATCATAATAATTTAAGCTAACCCATAAAAAACTATTTAAAAATAAAGGGTTAGCCTATTATTTATTTAGATGAAAATGAATCTGAATATTTTAATATTGAAAAATAATAATAATAATATACAATGGATTTTTTATAAAACATTAGAAAGAGAGATGAGAGAAAGTAATAAAAATATTTAAAGTAAAAGTTACAGAGAAAACCCCGTACCATGAGTCCCAGCTGACCAGGTACATCATATAACCTCATAAATATTAAAATTATAATAATAATTTATTTATTTTTAGAAACTTTTTCACGCCCATTTATTTTTTCTAATTCATTTTTATTCATTTATTATTATTTATTACAAGTTTATTGAATTAATTATCATTTTGGTAGTCATATAGAGATTGGTTTGTCTATAATTCCAAAAACGGTTTCAGTATAACAATAAGGGCCCAATAGAATTCTGTCAAGGTTCCATATTCCTATAAAATAAAGGTGTTCATTGTCATGGTGGATAGTTGTACTTAATTTTTTTAATATACTTCATACAATTACAATATTATCATTAAAGAATATTAGATTAAACAAAACCAATAATTAAATACCCATAGTATGTCATTAATATAGTTGGATTAAAAAAACCAATATTCTTATAAGGATCAAATTTGTAATGAAACTAAAAAAACCCCTTCTTGAAATTGAAAGCTAAATTACATGTATAATGATTACGAAATAAGGAACATGTGAAAAATATATATAGGAAACTAAAAATCACTATGTAGAAAATGGCAGAGAAAATTACATTTTATAGAAAAACCTAATGGAATTTATATAAATAAATATTAGGTATTAAATAATTATAAGTTGATTATAAAATTTTTTGTAAGGATAGGTTCACAACACTTTCTACTTCCATCACATGATTTATTAGATTAAGAAATAAATACTCATTTTATATTCAAAATAGTTTTCCCATTAAATATAATTTATTGTTTAGTCCCAACTCACATTTCCCATATCTCATACAATATTAATTATTTAAAATCCATACTTAAATATCGTATTACCCATTATAATAATTGTAAAAAACTAATTATATTACATAAATAATGGGTTTATCTATTCATTTACATAATTTAAATGATATAATAAAACTCAATAATATGAATTATTTTGTATGATAAGAAAATATGATCATATAGGAAGAAATCAACTCTCATGTGTGAATAACCCATTATAGATTATTCTATAGGTATTAAGTATATAACAGATCTAGTAATCATGTAAGATTTACATTATGTGAGAACTATTCTAGATTAACCTCATGAAGCATTTGATGCATAAAGGTTATTTTTATGAGTCACTATGTAAGTGAAAGACTCATACCATGAATGCATGATACATAAGAATTCTCCCTTGATATATAAGAGTCCTTCAGAACATCCATTAAATTATAAATTTGGCTAAGTGCATGGGGTAGTATGATATAAAAAAGTTCATAGGCCCATATGTAAGAGTCTAGATGAGTTAATGGAGAAATATTTGAAAACTCCCTAATAATATTTAATGGTTATTTGGATGAAATCTCATTATATAATGGTCTTTTCTAGTGAAGACTACACTATTCTATGACCTAACTTATGATTTTGTGAGTATCCATATGTGTGGGAAAGTGATCAATATTCATGAAATAATAACCATGGGTCTAGGGTAGAGTTTTATCAAGAGATAAAGATGATTAAAAATGAAAAATAATTCCATGAAAAAGTTAACAAACCAACACCGACATGATATGGGAAAATTTTCAGCATGAACATGAAAAATAATAGTTAAGAAAGATGCACTGTTATATAACATGCAGATTAGATAAGGTGCAGGGAGATACCTATCTATAAAAGATTATCCAAATATATTCCCACTAAGAAATATAACTTATATTTATTTCAATCACAAAATACGATTTAATCGAAAATTAGTATTTCCACTTATGTGGCATATAGGTATTTTTTACATAATAGGGTTTTACAATTACATATTATTAAAAAGAATTTACCACCCTTAAAATATAGTAAATGAAAATTTAATATTAAGATAAATAATATTATTAAAAAATACAATATAAATTTTATTTTTAATATCCACAAATTTTAAAATAATACTATGTTTGATAGCTTATAAAACACATAACATTGGGTAAAAGAGAAACACAAAATATTATTATATAAATTTAACGATTATAACCTAGTTGTTGAATTGGCCGATATGAATCAGAATAAACATATTATAAAATTTATATGAATTTTATAATAATAAAATTATTAATTAGTACTTAATAAATAATCACTCAATTTGTAGTAAAGTAACCTAATTCATCAAAAATAAATTTTCTTAAAAAATGAATTTTATTCCTTTTATGAGAAAATAATATAATTATTCTTTTAAAAAAAATTAATAATATTTATTTGATAAAAAAAATTCATTTTTAAATCAATATATAATAATTATAATAGTGTGATGTTTTAGTATTTTTCTAAAAAGTTTAATTTTTTAATGAATAGTGTAAAATACTATTTTTAATTAAAAATCATATTATTGTTTCGAGAAGTTAAAATAATCAATTTTATTTTAAAATTGATTAAAATAAAAATTACTTAAATTATATTATTAAAAAATATTATATGTTATTTTAAAAAAAATTACTTTGAATTTGGTATAATTTTTTTCTAAAATTTGAAGAAATTTTTTCAGAAAAACTGTTTTTCACTACGTCTTCAGGTATAATATTAAATTCAAATCAAACAATAATGTGGATTAAATTTGATAGAATGGATTAAATATTGCCAGTAAAAATTATTAATACTATTTAATAAGGTCAAATTAACTTTTTATCATAATGAATAGTAAAAACAGTAAACATTTGTTACTATAGTTGAAGTTAAAATATGTTTACCATGGGGTTTAATTAAAGTGATAAACCTAATAAATTCTATAATTTATATTTTATGAGAATAATTCTACTCAATTTAATTTAATATTCTTTAATTTTCCGTTTTGGTTCCATTTTTCTTGATTAAGAGATTAATATATTTTATTCTTTTGGAAAATTCCAAGTGTGTCCTCCCCCTTTCTTATAAAAGGACACCCCTATCCCCTTATATGAACAATTTATAATAATTTTTGTTTGGAAAAGAACTAAAAAATATTTTATTTTCATCCCTACTCTCTTCCAATAATCCCTAGTTTGATCATAAAACTATTATAGGAAGGCTTTAGTTATAAAACTAAAGAGGTTGTCCGAAGAAGATATATAGTTCTTAACCATGCGTTTTCATTTTATTTTTTCTCACACATCATTAAAATCTACTAAAACCATGATAGAATAAAAACAATAGTATATTACATATAACAATATTTTATTATATGAATGGTGCAACTTATATCCATATCCTCTTCTATCAAATTTTAAACAAAAGCATCATTCGTGTGTATAATAGACTATCTCCTCACCAACTGATGTAATTCATTTTCATTAACCACATCTCAAAGCTAGTTATAATGATGGATTTAATATATATATATATATGATATTAATCAAATATTAATCAATATTTAAAATTAATATACCATATATTTACATACATTTTCATCCTTTGAAAAATGGTGACATCGTTCTTGCGTACGCGTGAACTACCACCTCCACAAAGAGATTTGATTAATTTTTCATTAACACGTCACATGGATGATACATATAAGTTTATTTAAATAAATAATATTTTATTTCTGATATAATTATCATTTTTTAATGATAAAATAACCATAACCTCTTTCCATCATGATAATTGAAAATGGAAACGTTATCTATGCATACATACGACTTACCGTCTCCATGATTATAATGTCATTAATTAGTCATAAACATATTTAATGGTGGGTTTTAAAAGTATAATTTTGTATATGAATTATAATTATTTAATAATTATTATTCTATTTATGATTTGGCAATGGAATATTTTACCATAGCTAACCTTTCGATGTCATTTTGGCAACATGAATCGAATATCATCAAAACATCCGGCGTGAACTTAATTTATTAGGTAACTAAATATAACATGGTAATAAAAAAGATAAATGTAATAATAAAATTTATAAAGGACTTTATTAAATAAAATATTTATAATAAGTGAAATACTTATGAAGATAATGAATGTACTAGACATGTCAGACCCGAGGTAAGGGACTTTGTCACAATTTTGTCCATATTGAGACATTTTTGGTATTATAATCATATTTAAATTTATGTATAGTATATAAAGACCATTTAAGGAATTTAAATTAGATATATATTTATTCATTATGAATAATATCCCAATTCAATTTACTCTCTCATGTGTAATGTTTAAAATAAAAGTTGCTCATACTTATCTTTTTGATCAGGTGTATTATTCTTACATGTCTATATTTTCAAAATTATTTTAGAAAATTATTTTTATTACTAAAAATAATTATTAAACAAATTTTATGTTATCATGCACTATTTAAATGGTTTTAATGTAATATTTATATTTTTTACTCGAAAATGGCCATTTTTAACTTTTTTTATAAATATGTAAAAAAACGTTTTCCTTTTAACATATGAAGAATTAATAGGCCTTACTACCACTATAACCACTTTATTGACATTATATTGTTTTGTGTGATTTTAAGGATTTAGAATGTGTAATTAATTATAAATACATATGTTAAAATTTTCATTTATATTCCTTAAAATAATTGTTTTTACTATAAAATATACTTTTCTGATGGTCATCTCTTGTCTCTTGATTAATATTTAGAAATTACCTTTCCATTTAAACATTACATTTTTATGAAAATTGGATATTACATTTTTCTAAAATTTACATATTATTTATCATGTATATTTTTATTTATTAAATCGTATATCAATTATATATATTTTATTTTACTATGAATATTATTATTTTTTGATTATGGAAAACTTAATAAATCTATATTATTTACACAATATAGATATTTCTCGATAAGGAATATTGTTTACAAATTGAATTGATATTTTAATATAAGAGGAATGCAATAGAAATGCAGTTATTGGTGGGACCCAGTAATATATATCTCCTTGATGCATTGACATGTATCATGAGAGAAATTAGTAAGCTGTCATTAAATGGGTTTTTGGTGTATACCAACCCGTCCATTAAACTTTCTTGGAATAAGGTTTTGATAGAATAAATATCATGATTTCAGAAATCATAAAATCTATCATGAATCATTTAATTCATTTAGAAATTAGTTATTATTATCCATGATGTCATTGTATTGAAAATATCAATGGATTCACTTTGTGCTCAATTTATTGATTAAATGATGTACTTTTTTAGTTATTTACCTTATCATATTGATTATTTATTATTAAGTCATGACAGATTTTTCTTAATGTAAATATTTCTAAGATTCTCAGTGCACCCATTATTTTTTTTCATTTCCCTAGGATATGAAGATGGATATTATGAATAATATCAAGTATTCAAAAATTATTTAATTCTATGTATTTTATATTTCCAATTTAATATGGGAATGATGTATTTATCTGGTTCTTTATGACTAATAAATATATGTTCTTTGAGACTATATCCCTTGTATTCATTCTAATGTAATAAAGTTGACATTAACACTAGGTTACTGGAGTTGGGGTTGTTAGAGATTGTATTAGAGGAGGATTAGTTTATACCATAGAAAATATATTTTAAATGAATAAGACTAAAAAGATAATTATGATAACCCATTATAGTATTTTATAAGATTTATTATTTGATCTATTTACAATTTTGTGTTTCAATATTCATTATAATTGTTTGATAACTCAATGTGGGCCAATATTCATTGATGGAACCTAACAAAAAATGGAATAAACACCCTTAAAAAACATAGAGATTTACCTACTAGGAAATCAAATACAGTTAGTGTTGGAAATGATTAGATCGTGACTATATTATCATTGATTACCATGTTATGATGAAAAAACCTTTACTAAATTTTTAAACCCTTTATTTCAAATCATGATTCTTATATGTGGGTTCAATTTATATAACAAAATACTCTCTATTTAAATGGTGAAAACAATATATTGGTATATGATAAATGGTTTAATTATATTGAAAATATATTCTTCACTCTTTGATTTAATGTAAGTGTAAAATATATTTATGTAGTGTATTTTTTGAAAGCAGATACATATAAAAGGTGTTCATTCATACAAAACTCTAAATTGGATGAAGAAATTGAAATAATTGAATATAGAAATTTTAATGTAATTTTCTTTGAGAAATACATCCCTTGAGAGAAATAAGATAAAATGAAGAGTATATTCCTCACTTTAAATTATAATGAAGAAGAAAGTGTGGGAGAGTATGATGATAACTTTATATGATTAGCCTAGAATTATTCAGACTACATAGTTAATATTGGAAGTAAGATTGACTATTTCTTTGATGGGATTAAGGGATTTCCTCGAAGGGAAATAGTTTCTCAAACAATTTAAACATATAATGATATAGTATAAATAAAAATTAAAAGAGAAAATAAATTTTCTATATTGAACAGAAATCTAAAAATGGATATTTTAAATAAACACAAAGAAAAAGTGAATAGTTCAATGAAAAATAACAAGATAATGAATCAATTTCCATCTTGTGAAAATTGTGGAAATAAATATCTTGGAAAATGATTGAAGGGTATAGGAATTTGTTACCAGTGAAAAGATATGGGTCATACGGATAATTAATGTAAGGGGAATAAATTAAAAACTATTACCAAGTGAATAAACTATAAATAAATAAGGATTCATTAAGACCAGTGTCCTAAGCATCAAGGAAATCTATCATTGAATAGAACAAGGGGAGAAGGCTATGCTTATTCAATCACTAAAATTGAAGTTAATATTAATAAATATATGGTGTATAGTACTATAATCATAACCTCTAATTTATATAATAATTTATGTGATTCTTGATCTTCACACACTGTTATATCTATAGGGACACGACATTAAACATAACTTATACTAGTGTATTTGAACTAGAATTCACATTAGATGATATTTTAAGTTCAGATCATTATATATTTAGGAAAAACTCTTACAAAGTTGACCCATACAATACATGTGTACACTTACACTCAGTGTCCATTTGTTACACCAAGGGAACCCCATTAAAAAAACTTGACTTCTTTTTGAGAAAAATCTTCCATTATTTCATCATGACATTTACTTTGACCTTATCAATATAAAGAACATTGAAAAAACATTTTAAAACATGGAATGAGAATAAAAATATCAATAAAGGAAATAAATAAAGAAAACCATTAGTCTAGTAAAAACCCATAACACATTTCCTTAAAAACACACCTTTTATACCATATATAAATGATCATCATTTAAAAATATCATTATCTTTCCTTTTAGAAATCAAATGATTTCCATGAAAACTCATAAGAAAAAATATAATATATAAGTAGATAACTTGGAACATAATTATGCTAAAATAGAATAACCATAAAATTTAATTCTCTTCATGTCACTGTTACAAATTGAATATCCACACGACCGACATGAAATCCAAATGCATTGGAAGTTATAACATAACCACTCATCCTTAGTTTATCATGGAACAATCTTTCCCTAGTTTGCATGTAAACACCCATCAAATCTATAAGTAACAATAACACATATGATATTTTAAATAACAACATATAACTCATAAAATTTCATTTTCACTCATATAAAAACATTTCATGTTATTAAAATGGCCAATACATTATCAAAAACAAATTTGAAACATTTATAAATGATATTTTTGAAAAAAAAACTGTCCCATAAAAGATAGAATCATTTTAAATAAATTCAAAAATTAACATTTTAAAAAATTCTTGTCCATATAAATAAATCCATAAAAACATTTTGATATCATGGACATGAATGAGAAATACTAAGAAGAATAAATCATTAAAACACTTAAAACAATGTTTTAGTTAAAGAGTACCTTACCTTGTGTCTGACTCATCTCGTATAATCATTATATTTTGGAATGACAAATATAATTTAATTATTTACTTTCATGATAATTTTTTGAAAGTTTATTATTAATTTTATGTCACTTATTATCATTTTATAACAACTACTTTATTAGTTATTTTAATGTCATATGTTTTTTCGACATTCAATACTTGAGTCCAATGTGACTTTGGTATGATGTCAATTTCCAAAGTGTTCATTAGTCAATAAAATCAAGAATAATATTAATGAAATAATAATAAATTTTAAATATCAATTATAATTTTAAATAATACAATTTACGTATGTTTATGAAAATTGAACAATGTCATAATTTAGGAGGCGGTAGGCCGTATGTATGCATGATTAACATTTCTATTATTCAATGATCATTATAGAAATATGGTAAGTATTGTTTTAACTTTAAATAATTTACATAATATAGTTAATTTTATATTAATAATTTAAATATTCACATATATATGTATATATATCATCCATGTGATTTGGTGTTTAAAAATGAATCACATCGCTTCATGGAGGTGATAGTCTACACATAAACATTAATGACATAATCATTATTATATGAATATAAAGGTAATAAAATAAATCATATATTATTCCTTCATAATGATAAATATTTGATTAATGTCATATATAAACATTAATTCAATCATTATAATCAGTATTGATAGACGATGATGGAAAACGAATTATATCTGTTCGTGAGGCGGTAGTCTTCCGTACACATGAATGAAAAATTCATTTACCATTTGATAAAATTGGATATATATTTAGGTGAAAATTTTAACATAATAAGGTCTCAGTATATTGAGGATAATAGAGTTATTATTTCCTCATGTTTCAAGAAGATTGGAAGGTAGTAGAAGAAGAAATAAAATAGAAACCCTCAAAAAAATGACACCACTTTTTCGAGCGATTTCCATTGATTATCATATTAAAACCACTAAAAAGGGTTTTTAAGTGTGAATAAAGGAGAATAATGTGGTCCCTTTTATAAGATTGGAGAGAGAACTCTTGGAATTCATTAATTTATTAAATGAATATAAATTAATTTTATAATAAAAATGGAACCAAACATATTTATTTATAATATATTATTGTTTTGGGTCAAATATAATTAATAAAATGAAATTTAGATGTGTTTTGAATTTTTTTTAATCCTTGTCCTTTTTGTTTTAACCCTTATTAATTTTTACCGTAATATCATGTAATTTACACATTGAGGGTTAATATAATTACTATAAAATGTTAATAGTACAATAAATGATTCATTAATGAAATATTAGGAATTAAAAAAATTATTTTTATAAATAATACAGTTTTTAAAATTTTATATAATTTAATAAAATATTATTTATTTTAAAATATCATTAATTTCAATTTTGACACTATTCATGCTTTTAATTTTTAGCAATATCATAAAAACGTGATATCTTATAAAATATCCATTAAATCATCCCTAACATCTGAAATACAAACATAAAAGTTTTGTTTGGCATCAATTATGTCAAATTATTTTTATTTTAATACTTATAATATCATTTATTTGATTCTCCCATTAATAAATCAATTACTTCATCATCATTGTGTCGCCATTTAATTTAATAATATATTTACTAAAAATTATAAATAAATTACCATGATGTAGATAAAAATTTAATATTTTTAAATTCTATTTATAGTAGAACATATCACTTATATATCCCATATAAAAAATATTTTGCTTGTCAAAAACAAAAGAATTCCAAATTGACCTTCCTTTGAATATAATATTAAAAAGGTTATATTCTCATCCAAACTAACCAAAATTGACTCATAACAAATAATTTAATTAATAGTGAAAGCATTAAGTATCTTATAAAACAAGGATAAGCGTTAGGGTAGTTTTATGATATCTATAATATTATTTTTACCTTTAATTACTCGATTTACCAATAACCGTGGTAATTCAAAAAAAACTAAAGTTACTATTTATATACTCAAAAATAAAATATAAAATTTACATAATTTATATCCATTTATTAATAATATGGAATAAATTTTTCAAAATTTAAATCAGAAAAGTTTTAGTAATTAATTTTAAATTAGTCACGTTGACGGACTGAGAAAATGAGTTTCTGAAGTAAAAACGTTCACAATTTCACAATGTTTTTATATCTAATTTCAATGTGAGATTATTTTAAATTACCTAAATTTTATTAAATGACAAAAAATTATATAATTATACATTTTAACTATTCAAATATATAAATTAACCCTAGAAATAAATTTGATTAAAAAATATTTTTCAATTAAAATCTAGAATTTTTTCATTATTTATCAAAAAATGATTCTTATCAAAAAAATACAAACAATTAAACAAAATTAAATTTTGACACTATAATTCCAAATACTAAGTGTAATTTTTCAGATATATCTTGTAAAAGTTTTAAAAATTATATTTAAAATATGTGCACCATAAAAAGTTAGCAAAACTTCCTTTTTTTGAAAATACTTGTTTTATGTGTAAAATTGGATTTGTTTATATATCATGCCTATAAAACACATAAAATGATTTTTAAACATTAAATTGAATATACTACATATATATTTTCTAAATAATATTCAACAAGATTAATTTTTGTATTTATAAAGTACAAGTGTTCACATTTAAATAGTTTTTCCAAAAAAAACATTTCCTTCTATTTTAAAAAAGGGTTTAGATTAATTTATAATTAATTGTTCACTAATGAAATAGATATAAATCTGTAAAAAATATTTTCATAATTCAATTAATACTATTCATTCCCACCATTATAATGGCTATGTTACAATGATTACATTTAAATAATAATATTTAATTATTCCTTTAATCATAATGTGGAATATCATGTACACTATTGAACATAGTCATTCAATTTTAAAAGAACATGATGTTACCTTATCCCAACTGTTAATAAATTTCATCCTCAAATTTTTAACTTGGGATTTAATAACTAGGGTTTTACATTTCAAAATAACTTTATTGAGATCCCACTTCATAAAAAGGATTAATAAAACATCCACTTTAAAACAATGAATGGAATGTATAAAGGTCACCTGAGATAACACATACTAGGGTTACATGTAAAAAAACATATATATGGAAGTGATAGAAAACAAGATCAAGATAAATTTAACAATTACAATACCATAATTCTGTAATTTTTTTAAAGGCCATTGATTTTTTACTAAAAAAAATTAAACGGATAACTTTTTTTTAAAAATCCTTTTCATAGAGTTGAGGAATTATGTTACTTGCTAGGATATGAACATAAATAAATATACATACATGAAAAGTATAGTTTCATCTTTTATAAATATTCCACCTCAAAATCTTTTTTTCTCCGAACAATGACTATTTTAGATGAATTTTTGAAGCCTAAAGCAATTGAATCAACTTCTAGTGAATCAAATAATCCAAAAATATTATATATCTATTTCTATAATCTTTATACAGTAAACAAAACCAAAATGGATAGTACAATATAAGATAATTCATCGAAAATAGTAAATCCTATATGATGAAAAAACTACCTCAGTCTTTAAAATTCAGTAGCAATGCCGAAAGTTAAAAATAAACCATTTGATAAATAACTTTCCTTAAAATTCGTACACATAATCTCAAATAATATTGAAGCCCAAAATATAGAAGGATTGATCACATAATAATCCAATATAAATTGTAAAAATTACCTTTAAATAACATCAATTACTCATAATGTCTTATACCAAAATTAATTTCCTAAATAATATTCAAGATATTCTATCCATTTCTATAAATAACTAAATCACCAAAATTCCACTATAAAATCATATATTCTTCCAAAATATAATTAAACCTTTACTTATCAAATAAAATACCATAGTATTATATTTAGCTTGATCATATAGGATTACCAAAATCATGAAGTTCTTTTGAAATAACATTCATCACTTAATCCCCAGACATTTTTCTAATATGATACGAATTTTCTTCCAAAAATAAACTCGTTATTATTCCATAAGATATTTTAACTAAAAATAAATAGTCCTACTAACCCGGGACTTGATTTATAATACTGGTAGTTGACACACCCTTTTCTCCCTTCAGATTTTGGTTTTAATCTTGAGACCATGTCGAACGTGATGAGTTATCACCCATCCTTCAAGGATTCCTTTTTATAAAACCACTTAATTCTTACAACATTACCATGACATGTTAAAATCCTCAAAATAAACATAACCTTTTTTAACAACAAATGTTTTCTCATACCTTTAATTTTTAATTTCAAAATGTAATAACCCAAAATTACCTAAAAATGAATGTCTCTAAAAATAATGGTAGTCACCTTAAAATTTTATATCTTAAAGCCTCAAAAATAGTTTCTAAGACATTGAACTTATGATAAAACTTAAAATTATTCACCCAAGATGATATAAATAACTATTAAGAGAATATAATAATCTTCATTATTGTCCAAACCATTCATTTTGATTCCAACTGTAAGTACAAATCCTTAAACATAACGTATTCAATTATTTTTGAATGATAATACACTTTCCATGATATTTTTATCTTATAGATTTATATAAGTAGAAAAAGGTCTTAAAAAGTAGACCCATAAATTATATTTGGACACTTGTACTCTGTATCCATTTTTTTCTCCAAAGGAATACAATTAAAAAACATGTATACTTTTTGAGACATATATTCGATTATTTCATCATCACATATTCTATTCCTTTACTAATCTTAATACATGTTAAAAACATTTTAAAACATTTTATGAGAAAAAAAATTAGATTAAGAGACATAAATGAAGAAAAATAATAGTCTAGTGAAAACCCATAAACATTTCCTTAAAAAAAACTTTTTACCATGAATAAAGGATCATCATATCAAAATATTATTATCTTACCATTTTAAAATCAAAAAATTTCCATGAAAACTCATTTTAAAACATATATTATATATGTAGGTAACATTGGAAATAATTATAATAAAATTCAACAACCATATAGTTGACTTATGGGCATGTCACTCTTATAAATGGAATAACCATTCAGCCGACTTCCAAATCCAATGCATTAGAGGTTATAATGTAACCACCCATCCTTGCTTTATCATAGAACCACCTATCCTTGACATATCACGCAACAACCTATCAAGTGAAATAGTACAATTAATATATAAAATATTTTAATTTACAACATATTACTCATAAAATTTTATTTTTACTAATATGAAAATATATCATGTCATTGAAATGACAAATCCAATTTCAAAAGGTAATTTAAAACATTTATAAAAGATTTTTTTGAATCAAAGTGTCTCATACCACTTTGAAACTTTTTAAATAAATTCAGAAACTAAAATTTTAAAACATTCATGCCTATATAATTAAATCCATAAAAACATTTTAAAAATATGTACATGAACAAGAAATATTAAGAAGAATAAATCATTAAAAGACATAAAGCTATGTTTTTGTTGAAGAGTCACTGACATTGAGTCTGAATCATCTCTTACACTCCCTATATTTCTGATTAATTAAATTAGGTTAATTATTTACTTTCTTGATAAAAATATTAAATTTTATTATTACTTTTATATAACTTATTATCATGTTATAACAATTACTTAATTAGTTAAGTTCATGTGAGTCATTTCTTCAATATTCCGTACATGAGTCCAAAGTGACTTTGGTATGATGTTTGTTTTCAAAGTAGTCATTTGTCCATCATCTCCAAAATAATATTTATGACATAATAATAACATTTATACATCAATTATACCAATATATAAAACTATTTATATATACTTATGAAAAATGAACAAAGTTATATTGAAGAGATGGTCGGTCATATGTACGTATGTGTAACGATTCCATTTTTCAATGATCATTATGGAATTAAGGTAAGTATTATTTAATCTTTCCAAAATGATCATAATATCATTAATATCATATTAATAATTTAAATTCATAGACAGACACTGATATATATATATATATATATATTATCTATGTGATGTGGTGATGTAAAACGAATCACATCACTTCATGGAGGTAACCGTTTACACACACACACACACATAATGTTATCATTTTTATATGCTTGGAAAGGTAAGAATTTAAATGACATATTATTCTTCAATAATGATAAATATATCATGAATATCATATCTAAACATTAAATCAATAATTATAACCAGTCTTGATAGACAATGATGGAAAATGAATTATATTGGTTCATGAGGTTGTAATCCTCTATAAAAATGAACAAAAAATTCATTTCCCATTTGAATGCAGTGGAAGAAGAAATAAAATAGAAACACTTAAATAAAATTGAAACCACTTCTTTTGGAGATATCCTTTCATTTTCACCTTAACACATATAGGGAGAGTGTTATGCATATAATAAATCCTAATGAATGCATCAAGGGATTTAGAAAGGTATTGACTCATATCCTGGTTGATCCAAATTATGGTTTAAGTGTGAAGAAATGAGAATAATTAGTGCCCTTTTATAAGATAGGAGAGATGTACTCTTGGAATTCATCAAAGTGTTAAATTAATATAAATTAATTTTCTAATCCAAATGGATCAAAACTGATTAATTTATAATATATGATTATTTTGGGTCGAATCCCTTACATTCAATGAAAATTAGATATGTTTTTACTAGCTTTTAATCCATATCTCTCTATTTTAACCCTAATTATTTACTATAGTAATATCATGTAATTTACCTTTTAGGGTTAATATAATTACTATAACATGAAAAACAACCGATAAATGAATGATTTTGAAATTTTAGGACATATCCCAATTAGTTTTCCAAAGGATATAAATTTTTAAAATTTATATCATTTTATAAAATATTATTTATTTTAAAATTATATTAATGTAAATTTGGAAACTATTCATTATTTGACTTTTTTAAAATATCCTAACAAATTGATATATTTGAAAAATGTGCATTAAATTTTCCTTAAAATTTAAAAATCATCCATAAAATTCATATATGGAATCAATTTTATAAAATTATATTTATTTTTATATTTTTAATATCATTTATTTTATTATCCCATTAATAAATCAATTACTTTATCATCATTGTGTCCCCATTTAATTTAGTTATTTATTTCATAAAACTTATAAATAAAGTACCTTGATTTAGATAAACATTTTATCTTTTTAAATAATATTTATTGTCAAAAATATAACTTATATATCTCAAAAGTAAAAAAAATTTATTTTGTTAAAAAAAATAATTAAAAAATTGACTTTATATTGAATATAATATTATAAAGATTATATTCTCTTCAGAAATTCCATAAATGGTCTCATAAATGATAATTTAATTATTTGGTATGAGAAATAATAATTCATAATATCTAGAAAAGTTTGAGGGTAATTTTATAATATTTATAATATTATTTTTACCTTTAATTACCTGATTTACCCTTAACAATTGTAATTTTTTTTACTAATGATGCAGTTGATATGCCCAAAAATAAAAGAAAAATATTTAAATAATTTAGACCCAATAATTAAAAATATTAAATCAATTTTTAAAAATTTAAAATAATGTTGTTTTAAAAATTAATTTAAAATCAATCCCGTTGACCGATTGGGAAAACATGTTTTTAAAGTAAAAAAACGATCAAACGTTCACAATGTTTTTAAATCCAATTTCGATGTGAAATTGTTTATAATGACCGAAATTAGATTAAATGATAAAAAATGGACTAATTAGACCTAAAAAACATTAAAATATATAATTTAACACTATATAAAAATTTGAAAAAAAATTGTTATCAATTAAAATGTCGTATTTTTCACTATTCATTAAAAAATGAATCTTAATAGAAAAATACCAAAAATTCAAAAAATGTAAATTTTGATACTCTTATTTCAGATAAGTTGTTTATTTTTTCAAATAGAACTTATAAAAGTGTCAAATTATTTATTTAAAATAGATGCACCATCAAAAGACGGCAACACATCCTTTTTTGAGAAATTCTTGTTTTATGTGTACAATTGGATCTGTTCATATTTCATGTCTATAAAATTCATAAAATTAATTTTAGAAATTATATTGATTATTTTAAATATATATTTCATTAATATATTTAAACAAGATTGATTTTATTTTCTTTAAAACACACATGTGTATATTTAAATAGGTTTTTTAAAAACAATTCCTTTTATTTTAAAATGGGGTTTACATTGATTTATAATAAATCAGTCACCAAATAAATATATATAAATGTGTAAAAATATTTTCATAATTAAAATAATATTATTAATTATTTCCATTATAATGACTATGTTATAATGGTAACATTTAAATAATAATATTTAATTGTTCATTTAATATTGATATGGCGTATCGTGTATGCTATCGAACATAGTCATTCCTTAAAAAAAATCAGGATGTTACAATATCTACCCTATTTTCCAAGAACATTATATTTTTTCTTAATACCTTGAGAAGGGGGTTTTCAGGAAAAAAATCAATGTGTAAATATAATTACAAAAAGGATGCGTTAGATAGTTTCCATTATGATACATAAATGTTACCTATTTGCATACTTGATTATTATAGATATGGTAGATTATGACATAATTGTTACAATAGATTAGATTTCAAAATATAATAAAAAAATTTATTTCTAAGATAAGGAAATTATAATTCTTGGTGAGGATTTATAATTTCGTATCTTTAGAGGGGACAATTCATCATCCGAGTTTTGTATAGATCCACCACCCAATATCTATTCTGAATGGGATAATTGGGGAATAAGGGTAGAAAAAATATATTGATTGGAAAGAAATTTTTCTAAATTAGAATATATATATATATATTGTATAGGAAACATTGATGTATTTCATGTGGAATTACCTAGACATCCACCAGATCATATATTTATGTTCTCTATCGATTTAATCCCCAATAAAAACCAATATCAATTACTCCATATAGAATTTCCACTTTGTAATTACTGTAGTAAATTACAAAACATAAGAAATTGTGTTCTAAGGGATTTATATTCCCTATTATTTCACCTTGGGGAGTCTATATAATTTTATTTTAGAAGATAGATGGATCTATGAGGCTAGGAAATTATTATAGGTAAAAATGATATTAAGATAAATAAAAAAATAATCTTACTCACATTGATGACTTCTTGGATCAAAATCATAGATATCAATATTTTTCAAAAGTTTTAAATTCTTTTTGGGTATTATAAATGAATATTAGATAATGAAAATATTCTTAATAGAGAAATATGTACAATCTATAGAGATTATGAGTTTAAAATATTTCTATTTGGATTGAATAATATACCCTTTGATTTAATAGATATAATTAAAATTTTATTCAAAGAATATCCCAATATTTTGTTGTTATATTTATTAATGATTTTATGGTATATTATAAAATCTATGAGGAATATGAGAATCAACTGTAGATCATTACTAAGACTTTTAAAAGTAAAAATTAATATTGGAAACTTTTCAAGTGTGAATTATTGCTACAAAATTATTCTTTTATTAGATATATCAACTCAATGGATGGAATATAAATTAATCTAGAAAATGATAAGGTAGACCATGAATGGCGTAAAAAAATATCATAATATGTGTATGTAGTTTCATTAGTTTTATAGGTTACTATCAGTGATTTGTTCAAAAAAAATTCTCGATTGGATAACTCTTTAACACAACTTACTATTATAAGGGTTATGTTTATCTAGATAAAGGAATACGAAGAATGATTTTAATAATTTAATGGAAAATTGATTATTTATCAGGTTTGGACACTACCATCAAAAGATGATGTATTTGTCATATATAGTGATACATCAAGGAAGGGACTTGGTTGTGTTCTTATGAAGAATGATATAATTATGTCCCATACATCAAGGAAGTGAATGAATCATGAACAAAACTATCTAATTCATGATCTTGATCACGAAATCAAAATATTTACTTTGATGTTATGGAGAAATTATCCATATAGTAAATTTTTTTAGATATACATAGATTGTAAGAGTTTGAATTACATTATTTTATAAAAATATCTCAACATGAGACAAAAATTATGGCTCAATAAACTCACAGATTATGATTTCACAATACATTAATACCTATTAATTAAAAATAAGGTATTGGATGTATTAAGTAGGAAGAACCATGGAGTTATTGCTAAAATTATGATTTAAAGGAATCCTATGTTAATTGATTTAGTAAAGATAGACATGAGAATTATTAAGGAAGGGTAAATACAACTCTTTTTTAAAAATATTTCAAAACTATATTTACTTAAAATGTTAAAAAGTTAATTACTTGTAATGATAATTTTAAAAAGGAAATTAAAACTAGAAATTATGGAAAATTATAACACTTCATATATGAATATGGTGTTATGAAATTTGGAAATAGGTTAGTTGTACCTTCTATACATGAGCAAAAAAGAAAAGTATTCGATGACACTCAGAGAAAACATTTCTCAACACACCATGGTAGCACATAGATGTATAAGGATTTGAATTATTTTTATGATATAATATGTAGTGTAAAAATGATCATTATGTGTCAAGATGATTATTTTATAAATAGTATAAGTACTGTAGAAAACATCATAGATGATTCATGCAACCTATACCAATTCCTCTGTGTAAATGTGATAAAATTACTATTGAATTTGTCACATTATTACCAAAGAATCCAAAAATAAATGATGTAATATGCTTTATTATTTACCACCTTACAAATTAAACACATTTTGTCACTATAAGAGATGATTTAACTCTTAATAACCTCACATAACTCTATATTAATTATTTTATAATACTTCATGGTGTAAAAATTCTAATTATGTCTTATCACAATCCCCAATTTACATCAAAATTATAGAAAAGTATTTAGAAGACTCTTGATACCAAGATTAATTTGATTAACTCATATCATGTTGAAGCTAATGGGAAATATTAAAGTAATATTAAAAAAGTGGAATAAAATTTTAAGGATGATATTACTTAATATTCAAGGTATCTAAGATCCATATTTCTCTTCGGTAGAGTTTCCCTACAATAATTGTTTTCATTAAAGTATTCAAATGGCATAGTATGAAGAATTACATGGAAAAATATTACATACTCAAAATTTTTGGGATGATGATAGTTAATGGAAGATCGTAGTCCTAGAATTTTAAAGGGAAAAATAAAAAAGTAAAGACTATTTAGAGTCATATTTGAGCCTCTCAAGGAATGAAAAAGAGTTAATCCTATAACTGGAAGACCGATTTTGTATTTCATGATAGAGTTAACATTTAATTGAATGTATCTCCATGTAAAAGTATTATAAGGTTCAATATGAAGGTATAAATTAGCCCTAGGTACATCATACCTATTGAAATTATTGAATGGACTAGAGATTTATCTTACCAATTCATAATTCCACCAAGCCTCTCGAAAGTACATGATGTTTTCTATATCTCTTTGTTAAGGAAGTAGAAATTAGACCCAATACATGTTATCACCTAAAAAATAGATCTATAACATGATTTATATTAAATTGAAGATCATATCCAAATTATTGAATGTAGAGAGAAATTTTTGTGGAATCTGGGGAATCAACTTGTAAATGCACTTTAGAGAAATCATAAAATAAAGGATGAAATATGGGAACCTGATGACATTATAAAGAAGGACCACCTTCATTTTTTTAAAAAGTTATATCCATGAAAAATTCAAGGAGTAATTTTTTTAATAGGTAATAAATTAGTATCCTGGTATTTTAAAATAACATTATGATTGATAAAATATACAACAAGCAACACCAAAATTAAGCAGACCATGAAATATTATTATTTAAATAAATGTATTATAACCAAGACATTGAATTAGTGTGTATAAATATTAAGAAATACAATATGAAATATATATTTATTTTTTTCAATAAAAACTTATTTATTAATTCTTAGAAAATCAACAGTTGACTTTTAGCAAAATATTTTTATTTTTCAAAAACACGTTTTCTTTAAAAATGTTTTCTATTGCTCTTTATGAGAAAATAATATATTTTTTTCAATTTTCAATTTTTTTTCTAAAAAATTAGATTCCTTTTTCAATTCATCGTATGAAGAATATCTAAGGATAATGTTTTTGGTCTTTTCTATAAAATTTGATTTTTCAATCAATAGTGAAAAATAATGTTTTTTATAAAAAACATGTTTTTTCAAGAAGTTACAGAGCTAAATTTTTTTTAAATGGGTTCAAAATTAAACTAATTCAATTATATTATTTATAATCTGATTATTTTATTTTCAGTGAATCTTATTCTTTAATTTGTTATGAAAAAAATTTTATACTTAAAATTACATTTTTATGAAAAACCGTTTTCACCATCTTTTAAAGATTAATTTAAGTTATGTATTACCAATTATGTGATTTTAATTTGATAAAATGGATTCCATATTTGAAATAATAATTTTTAATATTATTTAATATGTTTAACTTAATTTTTATCAAAATTAATAATAAAAATATAAAAATATGTTACCATAGTTAAGGTTAAAATAGTTTTATAGGGGGTAAAAAATAAAGAGATAAGGGTTATAATTACATATAAAATTGTCTAGTTTCTATATTGGGGAAATATTTTGAACCAATAACATATAATATTTTAAAATAGTCCATTTTAGAACCATTTTCCTTGATTAATAAATTAATATATTTTAGTTTTTAGACATTCCAAGTCTGTCCCCTCCCCCACTTAAAAATGGGAACCCCATATAATCTCTTATTCACTCATTAAGAGATTTTTGTTTTAGCCAATGCCTGTTAAAATACCTTCCTTAAATACATCTACATTTTCTAGTGTCTCTGGTTTGATCAAAAAACCATCCTTGGAACAATTTAGGTATAATCCTCAAGAAGTGTCCAAAGTATTGATCTTAACCATGCATTTTCAATTTATTTTCCTTCCACATCTTTCAAATATTCATCAAACATGAAAAACTAATAGCACAATTATATTAAACATATTGATATATTATTATGTAAATTATAAAACTCATATCTCTCTCATCTTTCATCGAATGGGAAACAAAACTGTCATTCATGTATATGACACATTACATCCTCATGAACTGATGTAATTTATTTTATAGTATCACCTGTCATGTCTGGTTAGAGAGAGGGATTTCATATATATATATATATATATTATTCATGACATATTTTTTATTTTGGTAAATTAATATATCATATATTTTCTTATATTCCCATCCATTAAAAAATGATAATTCCATTAATGCGTAGTGTGGAGTACCACCTTTTTGAAGTGATGTGATATTTTTTCCATCACCACATCGCATAAATGATATATATAATTTAATTTTAAAAAAATATAGTATTTAAAAAAAATAATTAATGAAAGATAAAATAATACTTATCTTCTTTTTTATCATGATCGTTGAAAAACGGTAACGTTACTCGTGATTACATATGACTTACCATGTCCATGATGGTAACATAGTTCATCTTTCGAAACCATTTTCATGGTCAGTTTTAAAATTATAATTTATATACATAAAAATAATAATTATATCATGATTATTTTTCTAGATATAATGTAATATGTACCACATTTACCATAGTCTACCCATCAAAGTCATTTTGGGAACACGAACCAAATATCATCAAAACATTCAACGTAATCTTAACTAATTAAGTAAATTAATATAAAAATTTGATAAATAATATAAAATGTATAATAAACATGTAAATTTTTTATGAAAGTCAATAATTATCACATATATATTATTTAGGAAGATAAATAATGTATGTGACGAGTTAAAGGTGAGGTAAGGGATTTCGTCTCAATTTCAACCTCATTGAGACATATTTGGTATTATGAAAATATTTATTTTTTATGTGGTGTATATTCTTCCAATTTGAGTTATTTAATATGAACATATATTTATTCAATATGATTAATGGTTTAATTGATATTACTCTTTCAGGAGGAATGTTTAAAAGAAAATCTGATCTTATTTCTTTTTTTGGTCAGGCATATTTTTCTTCCATGTCCATATGTTGCAAAATTATTTTTAAAAAGTAATATTTATTACAAAAATAATTTATTAAATCCATTTTAATTTATTCGTAAATTTTTAAATGGTTCAAAGGGAATAATTTAAGTTATATCCACATAATTTTCATTTTCAATTATTTTTGTAAAAATATAAAAAATAATGTTTTATTTTTAACTTATACAGCATTAATAGACCTCCATGCCATAATAACTATCTTATACCCTTTATATTATTTTTTACAAGTTTAATGACCTTTAAACAGAAAATATCAATGAATAAATATTGAAGATTTACATTTTCATTATTTAAATGATTTTATTTTACAATAAATGTACTTTTTTGATGGTTGATATATCATCTCATGTTTAATTTTTGGACATTAAATTTCCCTTTAATCATTAAATTTCTTAAGATAATTGGACATAAAATTTAATTTAAATTTAAAAATTGTTTATCTTGGATATAATTTTTTCTTAAACTTCATATCATTTCTACACATAGTTTTTATTATGAATATTGTTTGTTTGAATTGTGAAAAATTGATAAATTCATATTATTTATATAATATAGATCTTTGTTGACAAGAAAAATATTTTATGAATTGAATTGATCATTAAATATACGAGGCATTCATTGGATATAAAGTGAAAGGAGAGGCTTGGTTATATATATCCCCTAAATGCATCGATAGGTATCATGAGACAAATAATTAATCCACCATTAAATGGGTTTTTGGTGTATAACTACCCATCTATTAAACTGTGTTGACATAAGTGATTTATGGTATAAATATCATGATATCTAAAATAAAAAAATCAAATATTAGGTATTTCCTTCATTGAGAATTTAGTTATCATTATCCATTGTATCGATACATTGATATTATACATTTATGTAGTTCATGCTTATGTTATTGATTAAGTGGCATGTGTTTTCGATCATTTAACATGCAATGTTGATTAATCTAAATCGATTCATGATCTCTTAAGTTATATGTAGCGCTTATTGACTATATTATCTCACCCATTATTTTTTACCTTTTATCCATGATATTAATACGGATATTATTATTAATTTTAAGGAAGTATGAATTATTTTAGGGTGTGTATTTTATGTAACAACCCCGACTCCAGTAGCCTGAAGTTAGTGGTTAATTTATTACATTGGTAATAGATACATGGTATAATATCTCTAAGGTCCCAATAGTTTAGTAGTCTGTTAAAATAGATACATACACGAATTTTATATTAAAATTGAAATCATAAAATAGAAAATATTTTTTTATTTGAGAATTCCATTTTTCAACTTAGCATATCCTCACATATCAATCATAATACAGTTTTTGGTATCATAGGGAAAATAAATCATATGAAAGGGGTGGTATTAGATGGTTAAAATGGTTATGCATACATTATAAGATATCAGGAATAAATAATAATAACGAATGTTGAATGGAAAATAAATAAAATGCATTCAATTTGGATAAAAACATGATCATAATATGGAAGGAATAAATGATGATCAAATAAATCTATATAAATAATTACATGAGATTGAAAATTATCCATGGATACTATAACTAATAAAATAATCACATGGAAATAAATATTTAATATTATAATGAGGAATTCATAATTCCATACATAAAAAACATATTTTTATAACATTTCACTAGATTATTTAAAACTATAGGTAAAAACACATTTAATTTGCCTAATTGATTTGTCTCATGAGAGAAGTTAATGCATCGATGGGATATAAAATTCTGGGAACCAACAATTACTTAATATGTATAATTTATTCCTCATATAAATGGGGTGAAACATAATTAAAATACCCATTATTATTGAAAAGGTGACATATAAAATTTTAATACTTTTTCCAAATCACTAAACATAATCCTAAACTATCCAGAGTAATATAGTGAATAGTAATAAAATTACATATCCTCAATTGAAAGGATAAAAAATGATATAAATAATTAATAAAGGTTATACCAATACAAATTACACCCAATGTAAAATAAGTAAAATAAAGTGTTTATGTTATTGATAAATAGAAATATCATAAATATGTGAGGAAAAATATTTTTCCAGAAAATAACTTTTCACTTTGAAAATATTTTTAAAGCTACGAATTAAAAAAATATTTTAAATATAGTTTTATTTGAAAATTACACTTGTAAATTATTAATGAATATTTTAAACATTTATTGTTCATGAAAACCAAAAATTCTATTCATACTGAACATGTTAACACAAGGATTCCTTTCACATTTTTAGTAAAATCTTAACGATCCTTGTTCGGAAACCAAAATGAAGATTCATTTCAATTTTTTTTTTGAAAAACGTAAAACATGGGTTAAAATAAATTTATTAAATCATTTTTAGTGCTATAAATATTTTTTTATTTTTTATTTAGAAAATACATATTTGGAAGAAAGTGTGATTTTGACCAAAATGAGAAATAATGTAATATTTTCTAAAAAATAATTTTCCCAATAATTATAAGTAACACATAGAGGGAAATGGTAAAATAACATGAAAAACTGAATAATAACTATAATGTATGAAAATATATTGGGTTTATGATTGAAATATCATATAATTATACCAAGGGGTGCTTAAAAATATACAATATTAAATAATGATGATATTATGAAAAAACCCTTACCACATTGGAAATTTTTAGAATCATAAGACTATAAAAGAAATAAAATAAAATGAAACATTAAATACACTGAATATAAAATTATTCTTGATATAAAATGTAAAATTTTCATTATAAACACAAACAAAAATGAAATATGTGGTGGATATTCCATATGTGTTACATAAGTAAAAGTGAGATGACAAACCCTTACCTCAAGTATGATTTCCTTAATAAATGTTTAAACCTCATGAATAATGAATAAATTTTTATTGTAAATCATTTAATTAACCATAATAATATATATCATACCATATATGATTTACTTATATTCTTATATCACTTGTTTATTAGAAATGTTTTATAAAAATCATAGTTTTGGGTGATAATTCTTTCATTTTTAATGTATGTTTTAGTTTAGTTATTAAAATAATTTTTCATTGATCATGGTTACATAAAATTAAAAAATTTAAAAACTATAAAAATATCATATATATTCATTATATTTTTATTTTTAGTAATCTATAAAATTTAATGATAGAAAAGGAATTACACCATTCATGGAGAAGGTAGGTCGTACGTACGCATGAATGTTGTTTCCATTTTCTTGATGGATAGAAAAAAGAATATACATATTATTTAAAAATTATAGAATCATTATTATGTTATTTATATAATTTATATTAATCATATACATCCTTATTACCATCCACGTAAATATTAATTGATAAAGATTTCACATCGCTGTATGGAGGTGGTAGTTCACTCGTAAGCACAAATGTAGTTGTTATTTTCCAACAGATTAGATGATAAGAAGTTATATGTGATATCATATTTAAAAAAGAATTTTGATGTCACAAATATCAAATATATACATTAAAAATATCCTTAATACATTCCCTGTAAAGCATAAGAAAAAAATGAATCAGATAACTTTTTGAGGAGGTAGTCCACCGTACACATGATTTCTGTTATCATATCCCCCATGGAATGGAAATTATGAAGGTATATATGATATAATAATTATATGATTATAAAAATATCCTATATATAATATTAATAAATAAATTACATCATTATATCCATCCTATAATGGTGGTGATGGAAAAATAATTACATCAGTTTAAAAGGCAGTAGTCCGCCGTTCACACAATTGAATGTTTAATTTTCCATTTGATATAAGTGGGGATGGATATAGGTTATTAAAAAAAATAAAAAAAATAATTATATTTTTTATATTTTTTTATTATAGTATCATTATTTATAAATATTTTTCAGGGGGTGTAGATATGAATAAAGTAAAAAACGTCTTTTTAGAACATTACGTGTTCTTCAAACGACCTCTTTATGTTTAAATGAAAAGAATTCTTAAGTTGAACATATGGTTAGAAAAATTATTATAGGATTGTGTTATAGTATTATGTAATTTATTTGGGTTGGTAAGGTATGATAAAAAGGTTTTTTGAAGTGTGAAGTGTATAGGAGAGTGTGTGGCTTTTTATAAGTAAGGGAGAGGACAATAATTGATGTTTTGAAAAGAATAAATTCTACCATGTTTTTCACATGATACAAGGATATATAATTGATCCATAAAAAATATTAGAGTTTATAAGGTCAAATTATGGATATAAAATTGGAATTTTAATTTTTTAGGTCATTTTATACCTTATCTTTAGAGTTTAACACCACCGATAACCTGTTTTTTACCTTAACCATGTTAATTAGTTTTTACTACTTTAACAAATAATAATATTAAAAAATTAATTTGATCTCATCAGATTATATAAATATTGAATATAGGAAATATGAAATGCATTTTTATAAAAAAAAATTCATAGAAATGACAAAATTGAATTTGAAATTAAACTTGCAGACGTGTGGAAAAACGATTTTTCCAAAAAAAGATTTTAAACGTTTAAGAAGTTTTAATATAATAATTCAATATGAAATGGAGAAATATAACCTAAATTATTAATATAATAATATCATTGAAATAATTTTACTTTTAATCGATTTTAAAATATAATTTAAATTTTTATATAATATTTAAGAAAAGATAGTTCCAATAAAAGTCAGTATTCTTCCCTATTCATTGAAAAGTGATTCTTTGTAGAAAATTTGAAAAAATTATCTGTATGATAATTTTTAAATGTAGTTTTCAAAAATGAACTTTATTTTTTCAAATAAATTTTCTATATGTGGTAAAATTCTATGTGTAGAGCCCGACTAAACTGCTTTGTTTAAAAACATAGTTTTTTCAAAAATATTTCTTTTTCTATCAAATGATTATTATTTAATTTATATTTAATATATTACCATTTAATTTAATTTATATGTTTATAAACCATAAAAATTTTATAGTATAGTTATTTATCATTATTCCCACAAACATAACAACTATGTTATAGGGGCCACATTTAAATAATAATATTTTAATAGAGTGTCCTGTTTCATTTTACCCCGACATTGTGTGCATTTCTATATATCGAAGAGATTGAATAAATATAAAACTAAACATACCATAATGTCTTAGGGTGCTATATTATCTTATAATCATGGTGCTCCATGTCATATATTCTAGAAAACATGATTTAACTCTTTTAAAATATCAGGGTGTTACATTATACCCCTTAAATAAATATCATCCTCGCAATTTAAAATTGAGATTATTAAACAAGGATTTAATATTTAAAAATATTTTTTTGGGAATCATGAGTCACAAAACAGTTTAATAATATCTCATCTTGATAAAAGAGAAATGGAAGTACAAATCTCATTTGGAAAAATGAATAACCATATTTTCAATTAAGAGAACATTGGAGGAATGTGAAGATATGTATATGGAATTAAAATATAAATAATTATAGAGAGTGATAGAAATCATTAATACTAAGAAAGTGAATTTCCAAAAAACTATAAATCTTTGATTATTTAAGAGACTATTTGATTCATCAGATATAAAGTTAATAAGAAAACATTTTTATTTAAATAACTTTTTCATAAATTTGAGGGATCATTTTACCATCTAGATTATGTACGTAAAGAAATATATTTAATTTACATGTATACATTTAACCAATAATAATTTCCATTGAAATATCATATTTTCTCTAAATGATGTGTTTTCCTGAATAATTGTTTATGCTTTATGCACTAAAACTAACATTAAATAGATCTTAAGTTAGATAAAATAATAACATGTTATTACTACTATCATTAGTAAAAAAATGATTAGGATAAGTTATCATATATCACCTAATTATTAATTTAATCCATTTCATAAATTTTTAACCATAAGACCATTCCAAAATATGTATGACCAAATAAAAAGTCTAAAAATTTAAAAAGAAGGTCGGTAAATAAAAAAAATTCACAATAAAAATTAATTTGGATCTTAATGTCACATTAAAAATATGTGAATACCTCAATAACCATAAAAACATAATGAAAACATGAATTATTCCAATAATAAAATATCACAATTTAAAATATATTTCATGAATCCAAACATGAAATAAACTACAACAAAAATAACACAATCCATGAAATCACTAAACAATCTCAATGTCAATAATACTAACCATAATCATATCTTTATCATTGTTATATCAACATAGAGAACATATTAATGGTTATCTTCCCTCAATAATTTGATTTTGAAAATGAAAAATATAACATTGAATCACTTTTCTTGGTACCATTCAACACGTGTTTTTAATTCTTCAATGGAAAACTAACCCAGTAAAATCCATAAAGGTTTCAGAATTATTATAACTAAAATACCATTATTAAAATTAATTCTATAACATAATTATTGCATCCAAATACAAAATAACTTTAATAAGTTCACTTTAGATTTATTAATAGCATTATATTTACCTTGATCCCTTAGAATCTTCTATGGTATATTCCCTTGATAATTAGCGCAGTTGTTTGCATAGTTCACTATATCCTTATAATTGAAACACTATGTATTAGAGGTTTCTTTCTTACCCATACATTCACATGCTTGATGGTAACTCTCTCCACACTTATTCCACACTCATATTCCCTTCAAGAAATTACCAATGTGTTTCTTTCCATAATTATCACATGGGGAAAAATCATTCTTTCCCTTAAACCCTTTATTCATTTTTCTATATCATTCTTTTCATATTTTTAGTACCTTTGAATCCATAATAGTTGGGAAATTATTTCCATGTCTTGATACCACATGATACTATGTCATCATCTGATGACAATATTTGGAAGGCTAGTGCCCTTTGAAAAGTGGGATTAATCCCATAATTGAAATGATAGATCTTTATCTTTTTAATAATTACATCTCCCATAGTATTCCTTGATAACCTTCTGAATTTCAATTTATACATAGAAACATTATTATCTTACTTTTCACTTAGATTCATGAATTGTCTCTCCATATTAACTCATTTCCCCTGAGAAAAATACCTTTTCAAGAGCGGTAATTTAAAATAACTTTTTTCCAGGTTTTCTACTTATTTTTCAACCTTAGTGTTTTCAAGAAATGACCACTATTGATACGCATCACCTAAGAGGTGACAAAAATCTATGAAAACATTATCCCCATCATTGCTTCCCAAAGTAAGAAATATCTTCTCTAAGGACCTTATCCATTTCCCAGCTACAAATGGATTTGTAGTCCCATTGATTGATGTAGGTTGTTAATTCATATATAGGTCTAACACTACTATACTACATGGTGGATCAAAGGGATGATCTATATGGTCAAGGTCATTGCTCATAACCTGTGTCAGTTTCACCAATATGGTTATAGTTTGATCAGTTCTAGCTGTATCTCTAGTTATAGATTCATTTTCTTTCCCAGCTAGGAAATAAATACATGTGGTATGTGAGTCGATATTATTTTCATTCCATACTCTTGGTTCCATTTCTAAAAAATTAAATACACTAGATTAGATCATAATAATATGAAACATAATATATAATCCTGAAACTAGTGAAACACTGAACGTAAATTTAAAATATTTTCACGATTAATATCATAAACATAAAAATTATTTCTTTAGGAAATAATTGAAATCATTAAAATATCTTTAAATCCTCCATAATGGTCTGTAAATATCATGAAAATTATCCTAAGAATATTCCCTAGGTGTGTCATACCAGGTGCATAGTAAGGCCCATTTTCATGTACCAGGAGAGCTCGAGTCAATCCTGATGCACCTATTTTGGGTTTATTACCCCTACTTACATCTTATATTGATCAATTTCAACTTATAGTATCCATACGGTAATGTATTGATAGGAAAAAAATATCTACTTTATAAAAAAAATTTACGATGTAATCCTATACAAAGACTTGTCATCAAATTAAATCATAGGTTTATTTTATCTAATACATGTTTTACTAATTATAGATCTGAAGGTTTCTATTAAAATTTCTATGATTCCAATTAGAATGACCCTTAACCCAGCAGTCTAGAGTAAGCAATTACTTTATAAACTGGAAATAGATACAAGGAACCATATCCAGAAGGATTCAAGAGTTTAGTATTCTTGTTAAACATGATACATACATGAATTTTATATTACAATTTAAAACATACAATACAATATAGTATTTTATTTTTGAACACCATTACCCCCTAGCACATTATATCATATCAGTGATAAAACATTCTAGGTATCTTGTGTAAAATAAAACATATAAAAGGGGTGAATTCAGATGCTTAGTAATTGTATGCATACAATAGAATATATCAAAAATAAATAATCATAATTCATATAGAATGGTAAATAACTAAAACACATTCTATTTAAACAATAATTTCATTATAATATGGAAGGAATAAGTGATGATCAAATAAATCCATATAAATAATCATTTGATCTTGAAACTTATCCATGGATATTATGACAATTCAAATAATCACATGTTCATCAATAACTAATCTCATAATAAGGTAATTCATAATTCCATACATCTGAAACATACAATTATGACCTTTCACATTATAGTTTAAAACCATGCGTAAAAACCAATTTAATTTGGCTAACTAGTTGTTTCATGAGACTTATCGATGCATCGAGGGGATTTTCAATTTCGAGTCCCACACATCAATTAAAAATTTAAATGAATTATTATTATTAAATGGGTGAAATATAATCAAAATAAACATTCATATTTACAAAATAACATATAAAATGTTAATTTTAAACCAAATCAATAAACATTATCATATACCATATAGAGTAATATGGTGAATGGTAATAAAATTAAGCATCCTCAGTTAAACTAATCATAAACCACACAGATAAAAAATAAGTATAATATCAATATATAATATCTATAGTGTATCATAATAAGAATAATGTTTTAATTTCATTGATGAATATAAATACCATAAAAATGTCGTTAAAAATATTCTTGAAAAAAAAACCACTTCACTTTTAAAAAGAAATTAAAAATAAAATTTCAAAAAATGTTTTGAAAATATTTTACATTGAAAATAACCACTGAAACATATAAATTTATATTTAAAACATTTCTTGTTTATGATGGTGTAAAATTCCATTCATTCCATGCATTTTTAAAAAATATTCCTTTCACATATTCAGTAAAATCCAAACAAACCCTTTTAGGAAAATGTCAAGAAGATTCATTTAATTTTTTTGTAAAATGTAAAACATGGCTAAATTTTTTTTAATAATTATATTTTATAATGTTAAAAACATTTTATAATTCTTTCAGAATACATGTATTTGGAAGAAAAATCATTTTTGACCAAAAAAATAAATAACGTTGTCTTATCATAAAAACACTTTCTCAATCATTTGAAGTACCATAGAGAGGAAAAAGGATATAATTACATAAAATTTTCATGAATAACTAGAGGATATGTAAATATATTAGTTTTAATAAGAAAATAAAAAATATTTTCCCCAAGGGATTCTTAAATATAAAAAATAATTAATAGTGACGAGTTTGTAAAATAAATCCATACCGCTTTGGAAATTTTTGTGAATCACGAGCCCCATAAAATAAATAACTAAAAATGAAAATTCAGATACCATATTGGAAAATATATTCATGATATAATCTATTAAATGTGTGTTATACGAAAAACTCAAAATAAATAAGTTGTGGATATGTCAAATTTCTTATAGAAGTTAATGTGTGGTGAGAAACCCTTACCTAATGTCTGATTTCCTTTGTATGTATTCAAGACTAATCTATAATTAATACAGGTTTATGATAAATCTATTAATAAACTATAATAAGATATCTTATAACATATATGATATTCTTATAGTATTTAACCTCCCTTTATTATCAATTCATTAGTAAAATCTCAGTTTTAGGTGACAATTTATTCATTTTTCATGGACGGTTTGGTTTGGTAATTTATATACTTTTACTTTAATAATGGTTACATCATATATATAAAGTTAAATATTATATAAATATAATATATATTCATTATATATGTATTTAAAGTAATCTATAAAAGTTACATACATAAAATTCAATTCATCGTTCATAGAGATGGTAGGCCACACATATGCATAAACGTTGGTTCCATTTAATCAATTGATGAAAAAAAGAAAATAATTATTAATTAAAATTTCCAAAAAAACATTATGTTATATATAAAATAAATATGACGAATATCTATCCTTATTATCAGTAGTGTAGAAATAAAATGAAAAGAATTTTATATCACAACATGGATGTCATAACCCACATATATGCACCAGTGACATTTCTATTTTCCAATGGATTGGAAGGTAGTAATTTAGATGTGATATAATATTTAATTAAGTATGGATATGTTAAAATTATAACATATATTCATTGTCTTTTTTACATTCCTCCTTCTAAGTAAAGCATAAGAAAAAAAATTAATCACATCACTTTTGGAGGTGGTAGTATGCCATACACATGAGTGATGTTATCATGTACCACATGGAATGAAAATTAAGAAGGTTCCTTTGAAACTATTGTTAAGGATGTAGTGCCACCTATCCTCCTGGAGGATAACACACTACTTTATTATTTCCCAACATCCCTTCATTTTAAAGGCGATAGACTTTCATCACTTTTATCAGTGATGTTTGGTCCTTGATTGAAATAGGATGATGGGATGTGACTTCCATATTCCATGGAATCCGACTTTGATCTCATTTTATAGTCTGGTTCACCCTTATAGATTAATTCATGTTCATGGAACTCATTCCAAATTCTATCTTGAGGTGGACTCTGGCTAATTATGTTGCTTCTATCTCAATAGGGAGGAATCCTTCACTTAATATGAGTAGTCATGTTGGGAATTTCTAGTCATGTATATAAATTTGTAATATTGGAACTTATATATTTTTCTCTTTTTGAGAGGGTTATCATATGGGTAATCTTAGAAATGGAATGTAAGGGATCCATAGTCGATCATCAAGTAATTGGGGATAGGACCTTAGGTATTATCACACTTTTTACCTTAGATATACTATGATTATTTAATGGGGTAGTCATTATCAATAAGAGAATGCGTTTAATGTATTTTGGAGATTGTAATACGGTTAATGTATTGTGAGGATAAAATGAGCATATGTCTAATGTATTGTAGGAACTGGATGAGGGAAATTTTAATGTATTTCATGGAAAAAATTGGAGAAGGCTCAGTGTCTTGTAGGGATAAAATGGAAACAGGTTTAATGTCTTTAAAAAACATGATGGATGTAGGATTAATGTCTTGAGGGGAAAATATGGGTGTAGGTTTAATGTATTGTGAAGATATAATGGGTGGAAGTTTAATGTCTTGTGGGGAAGTTATGGAAGAAGCATAATTTCTTGTGGGGATAGGATAGTATTATGTTTAATGTATTGTGGGGACTTTATGGGTATAACATTAATGTCTAGCGGGGGAATTATGGGAACATGTTTGATATCTTGTGGGTATGGGATGTGAATATCCTAATAATATAAATCAATGGGGTGTGTCCCTCGGAGGGAATATTTCACACTAAGATTTAATAGTCATTAGGATTAAAAATGTGGAGGCGTCCTATGAACTTTGTTTAGGAGAAAGGGAAAAACAATGTATTTTGATGCAGTGGTTTAAGTTCATGTGATAATATCGATCCATGAAATTTAATATCATGTGGTAAGGCTACTTGTGTCACAAAAGGGGCATCTATTAGGGATGGTGTGGGGATTAAATGTAGAATATTCTCTAGTTCCAAAAGAATATATGATGATGTTGTTGGGGCTTACACATGGAAGCCTCCCTTTGGAGAAAGATCTTCCGATAAAAGGGGTGACCATTGAGTCTCATGATAATCATACATACGACATATTATATATATCACATAGGGTAACAGGTATTGATTCATCTCATGTTATTTGTATATATGGTATCCTAGGTTTATCACATAGGCTAGGAAGTATGGGTTCATCCCATGTGAGTCAAAAACAAGGAATCATATGTTTATCAAACATGGTAAAACTATAGTATTATGTAAAATGATGAGGATGTTTTCATGTAGTTTTACATTATATGACTTGTATGTAGAGCTAATTAGTTTAAAATCTTGATACTTGAACAAGTATGGGGTCACTCCTCGATGGGCACCATGTCAAGGTGAGATGAATACTCATAAGGAATACTTGCTATGATAGGTGTATAGTTTCTCTCAAGTATTCCAAATTTAGGGATTATGTGATAACCTATTTTGCACTTATGTTCAGAACATGGCATTGGAAATTTCAAAGAGGAGTGGCTGTTAGGAGGATCAAAGTTATGGATCATATGCTTAAAAGTAATTGGAATTAAGGTAAATATTATTAGAATTCGTAGGTTGGGTGGAAACCCATAATGAACTTATATCGAAGTGGGTAGACACTATAGTGGGAGTCACCGAGCACATAGGGAATCGATGTGTAGCTGAACTGGTCCTGAATTGGTATGGGAACCATTGAAACTCGACTTTTATGAAAGGGGGAAAATTGAAAGGTGGTACCATTGAGAGGTCTAAAAGATGTGATTTTCAAAGGATGATGATTCACAGAATAGTGTCTTGTGAAGTTCATGGGCATCCCAGAGGTCAGGGGTTTTGTGAAAGAGTATGATTTGTGAAACATAGTGTACCTACCTTAGGATAAATACATCATTCTCATGGGATGGGCTTCATGTAGTATAGGTTCCTCACACAATCACAAATGCCTTGGGGATTTTCTTCATCCATGAATGGAATGTTTCCTCATGAAATTCATCTAAAGTTCACGTTAAGGTTCTCAAGAACTATTAGAAGTTGGTTTCATAACGGATAGATACCTTGGGAGATCCATCTTCTCCATCACCCACATAGCTCTGGTTTATCCCAAACATAGAGAATTTTTGAAAATTGTAAAAGTTGTGTGGCCAAAAAATCTGGACAGAACGGTATATTTATAAGACTTATGGACATGGATGTGCGTGTTTCTAAAATAGTGGATCCTTTTGTGAAGATTTATATGGTACGTGATTTGATGGTGGTCCATGAATTCTAATGGAATGTGCGAAGGATACTGTCAAACATTCACATGCTTGCAAAAAGGAGTTTCATGAATATGGGATTATGCTTCATGGAGGATATCATCAAACTTTCATACAAATAAGACATTGTGAGCCCTACGTGTTCATGATGGTGTGGAGATTTATAAATACAATACCTTAATTTTATTTTTGCGGCATTTTAGATCAGATTCTCTCAAATCATCCATGCTTTCTTCTACCTCTCTCATGACACACATACTTCTACATCAATAAATTCTACCCATATAATTTGTTCTCAATGGTAAAATTAGGGTAATATTCTTTGGTAAAACCACTTAAAATTTTAAATTTACTCTCATCCATGAATCCGATTTGTGAATCTCATTCGTGAACCTCAGTAAGCTATATACTTATAAATAGAACAAACTTCAAAGAATACAGAATCAACCCCTAAGCTTCTATAAGTAAAATTATCAGTCAAGAATCTTAGAGGTATTATACAAGCATCAATAGTGTATAGAAACACTAGTATTTAATTTAGAAAGAACAATATTATTTAAAATCTAGTAGCCATTTCCATGGTATTATTCGACACTATACTAGGGTGGACTAACTCTCAAATTATAATTCCAAGATCAACTATATAAGAAATGAAATTTCTTTAGACTTGAATGGATAACCTGAAGATATTTTCAAAGGAAATATATTGTAACCTAAACTTTTTCTAGAATCACCTACCATATCCTTATTATTGGATATGATTGGTGAAGAGGGAGAATGAAATGAAATTATAAAAATAGTAAATATCTCCATAATTTATAAATATATTGATTTATTTCTGGAGGAGTTACATGGACCTACCCTACAAATAGAGGTATAGTTATTTGTTGAACTCATACCTAGCTCCAAGATAATATCAAAGATGTTGTATGTAATAGATAATATGGAACTAGAGTAATTAAAGATAAAACATCATGATATTTTGAAGAAGGTATTTATCTTACCAATTATGTCTCCACGGAGAGAACCTATTCTATTTGTAAAGAAGAAGGATAGATCAGTGCTACTATAAATTAACTATAGTGAAATTAATGGGATCATAGTGATGAACAAGTACCATATCCCAATAATTGATGATTTATTTTACCAAATTCATGGGGATCAATTCTTCTCTAATACTGATCTTCAATTTGGTTATCATCAATTGAGGGTGATGAAATAAGATATTTCAAATACCAACATCTGATAAATATATGAGCATTATGATTTTATTGTAATACACTTTGGATTGACTGATGCTTCTACTATATTTAGGGATTTGATGAATCGTATATTTAAGGAATACCTTAATATATTTTTGGTTATTTTGTTGATGATATTATGATATCTTCCTATTTTTTCTAGGAGGATGAGGACCATCTAAGGGTTATATTGAAAACAATAAAGAAGGATATTCTATTTTGAAAAATCATAAAAGGTGAATTTTTCTTACATCAAGTTTATTTATTAGGGCACACTATAACCAATGAAGGAATCTCAATTGACCCTACCAAGACAAAGGTTGTAGAGGATTGGAATCCTCTTACAATAGTAACTAAGATTCGTAAAATCCTTGATTTAATCTGATATTATAGGATGTTTGTGAAAAACATTTCATGAATTTATAATCCAAAAACTATGTTAACTTCAAAAAAAGGAAAGTTCATGTAGACAAAAGAGTGTAAAGAAGGTTTCCAAGAACTGAAGAGGAAATTGGTTACTACACCTATGTTAAGTCTTCCCTCTCTTGGAGAAGGATTTTTTATTTTCAGTAATGCATCTCTGAAAGGTTTTGGGTGAATACACATGAAAAATAAAAATGTGATTTCTTATACATCTCAACAATTATAGCCTCATGATATGAATTATCTCATGCATGACATGGATCCAGATGCTGTTATTGTTTCTTTAAAAATATAGAGGCACTATCCTTATGTGAATAAATGTGATATATACATAGCCCATCAAGGTTTTAAATATATATTCATGTAGAATGAATTGAACATGACATAAATATATAGATATAAATTCATAAATACTATTAAAATTAAATTCATTATCACCTGGGAAGAAGAAACAAAGTCACTGATGCATTAATTAGGAAAGAATCCATTGTGTTGGTAGTGATGAGGATTAAAGGAGATCCATTGATCAAGGACCTAGTAAGGTTGGAGAAGCGAATCATGATGGAAGGTAAATCATCAATCATATTCCAAATGATTTATCAACCATAATTACTAGAGAAGATTAGGAAATCTCAAAGGGAATGTCCTTTGTTACAAAAGAATATAGAGGATGTGAAGAATGATACGCTTTCTATTTTCAATATTGATCAAGAATTTTTACTGAAATTTCGTACAAGTTTATGTGGTCTATATATTCTAGAGTTAAATAAAGAATTGATGGATGTATCTCATAGCTCTACATTTTCTATACACCCTAGAAGAACTAAAATGTATAGGAACCTTCATGATCAGTTTTGGAGGGATAATATGAAATGGGAGATTGCTGAATATACTGCATGTGAAGGTAGATCAACATCTACCTAAAGGGTTATTGCAACCGATTCGCTTACCAAAATTGAAGTGGGATAATATCACTATGGACTTTTTCACTGATCTCCCAAGTACAAACAATGGAAACAATGCAACATGGGTTACAGTGGACCGACTCACAATGACTTCCCATTTTATCACTATTCAAAATGATTTCCCACTTGACCAACATTACAATATATACATAAAATAAGTGTTGAGGATGCATGGGGAACTACTTTATATCATTTATGACCATGATCCAAGGTTCAAATCTAAATTCTAGAAAAATATTCAATGTGATATGAATACTAAATTGGATTTCTATATGGCCTATCACCCTCAAAATGATGGCCAATCTGAAAAGACTATTCTGAAACAAGAGGACATGCTGAGAACATGCTCAATGGAATTAAAAGGTGAATGGGATCAAGACCTCCCATTACCACTCAAGTATTAAAATTTCATCCTATAAAGATATATATGTGAAGAGATTTTGAAATCCTAGTTGTTGGGATGAAGTTGGTGAGAGAAAGATGCATGGGACCTATCTTTTACAAGATATGAATGAAAAGGTTCATTCAATCCAATAACACATAAAATCTGATCAGAGTCAGAAGAAGAGCTACGCTGACAAATATTGATGGGGCTCAGAATTTGATGTATGAGATAGATTTTTTACTTCAAATAACACCATAGAAGAGAGTCATGTAGTTTTAAAAGAAAGGGAAGTATATCCCTAGGTACATTGGCCCCTATGAAATCATTGACCACATATGTGAAGTGGCCTATCTGCTAGTACTTAAACTAAATCTATATCATGTTCATGATTTATTACACATATATCTCTTGAGTATGTACATAACTAGCCCCTCACATGTATTGAATCTGAATGTGGTACAACAAGAACATTACCTCTCTTATGATGAGCATCCAGTAGAGATCTTGGGCCATAGAGATAAGGTTCTATGTAACAAGACTACCCACCTTGTCAAAGTGTCTTAGAGGAACAATATTTTTGAAGTGGAGACATTGGAACTATAGGAAATAATGAATAAGAATTACTCTTACCTTTTCTCAATCAATAGAATGAGTTGAAATTTCAAGGGAAAATTTTCTAATGTGGCAAGGAATGTAAGAAAATAAGTATTTTTTAAATTTATTTTTTTCTTGATGAAATCTGTGTAATATTATATTATACATAACAAAACCATATCTATTTTATAATTATCAATAATTTAGTCACCAAAATGGAATAATATGGATTGCTTTAATCTATTATAATCATCGCCCCACCACTGTAAAAATAAAAAAATTAGTAAACCAATCAACATATTAGAGAATGGAAATATATAACCTCGATCAGAATTGTAGTGAATATTGAATGAAATAATGAAGTGGTATTTATAGAGTATAAATGAAAATGTGACCATTTGGATTCAACTGTTATAGGACCAATGGTAAAATATAACCATTGGTCAAAATAACCATTGTAAAATGTTACTGTTGATAATTATACCCAAAGGTAAATTTTATCGATATAATTTTTTGTTATAAATATTAATGAAAAGGATAATTAATTCAAAAAGGAGGAGTAATGACCTCAACCAGTAGATTCATGCCATATGAATCTCATTTTTAATAAATTGGGAGGGAGTTAGTATCACCGGGGTTTTCCCTTGACCATTCCCAAGCCAATTTTCAACAATTGATGCTTGAACGAAATCACCTATGGTAGATGTTGATGTTAGTGTAAATTATAACTCGATCGATGTTATCTAGGCTGTCTAATAAATATATCACCATCACACACCTTAACCATAGGTCATGCACTGATGTTATAAGTTCTTATATATATAGGTCTTAGTAAATTAATTTTTATTTCCTGTGTACAAATAAAATTTTAATTCCATCAATTCCTTTTTAATAATTGTTTTTCCTAAAAAATTAAAATTTTAATTGAGATGAAATTTAGTAAATTGATTTTTCATACATAGATTGTACTTTTCAAAATAAATATAATTTTTTATATTAAACTAATGTATTTTTAGTAGTATTTATTTGAATAAAATAGTATATTAAAAACACTCTAATTAAATATTAATGAGAAAATATTAATATTATTTCCTAGAAAATTTTAATGTGTCAGAAAACTAACCATGCCATACAAACCAATATTTTTTTTAATAAATAATGTTTTCTTATATTTAAAAGTTAAAATTATAATATTTATAGAATTATTCTGAAAAATAAACATCATTTTTTAAATCATCGTGTAAAATTTAGGTTAGGTTGAATTTATGAGAAATTTCTAAAATAATTTAATTTTTCTATAAAAAGTAAAAATACATTTTTGGGTTTTCGGTATGTTTAATGACTATAATTATTTCATAATGACATAATAATTAATTAAACACAATGAACAACCTAAAATATTTTATTTTATTAATATTATTTTTTTTAATGAATTTTAATTAATTTTCAAACCTATAAATGACTTTCCAAACCCTAAAATAGAAACATGGATTTTAAAAACATTACCTTATAGAAACATTATTTTTCCATGAAAAAGATGTAATAAAAATGATTCATGGTTATTTTTTGGTTAAGATAACTTAAATTTAAAACCAAATTTCCATAATCATGGGAAAAAATCATGAGTGGTCGAATGGTTTTTCTTTATCCAAAACCATGATTTCCAAGGCCTATATTTGGAAATTATTAAACAAATCATCTACTTTTATATAAATACCCATGCATTTATCAATTTCATTTAACTACCAACCCATAATTCATTAATTTATGGTATTTTTACTCATAAGGAGACCTCCAAGGTGTTCTCAATCCCCCATGGTTCCGTTCTTCAAGATTTAGGAGTAACTCTTCATGATAATGGAATTATCATTCTCTTCTCTTCAGTTCATGAACCAGTTTTTCTTTATGTATTCTAAATTTTATGGTTACTCTATAATATTAACATTTTAATCATAAAATTACTTCTAAATTATATTTTATCAATGTTATACCATTTTCCTAAATTATTTTCCCATTTTTTAAAACCACATTTTATACCTGACATGTTGTCGAATTTACTCCTCAAAATTTCTCTCTACTTAAGAAATTATCAGTTATTTTCTTTTTAGGAAAAAAACGTACTTATTTTATATGGTAATTAACGTAGTTGTAAAAATGATTTATTTTATTTGGTTATTAAAATACATCATTCCCACATTCCTTTTTTATGGGTTAAAAATGACATAATGATCATGTCTTTAAGAACTTTTAAAACACCATGATTTTGATAAGAAACCCATTCATTATTATCTATGTGCTATTTATAAAATTAATAATTTTCACCTATGTGGATCACAATAATGAATAAATATTATGGATGAGCCCTAATAAGACTTCAATGCATTAATTAAATAATTTAATCTCTAGAACTGAAATGTTTTACGATATCTCTGTGAATAACCTATGTAATTTTCATTTATAGAACATTGGTGAAAGCACTTAGTGATATTCTTATGAATATACCATTTTAATTTTTTATCCACATTTCCATGTTATGATTCATTTTATTTTTATTACGATATGCCTCATGTTCCCTTACTCATTCCATAATTATATTCCCCATGTTTCTTGTGATATTCCTTATGATCACATGTAAATTGTTTCTCTTGCTTATTCCCTTAATGGACCTCATGCTCACCCCATTCTTTTGATGTATGTACCTCAGAAATGAGATATATTAAATGTACTTAGTATTAACATATGAATAAATCTATAAAGTGGATTAGAAGGCTATTTTATGTTTTCATGTATTATTTTCCTAATTTCCAAGAAACTAAACATCAAAAGATCCTCTATTTTATATCATGTAATAAAAATATTATGTAATAAAATGGTGAGATGTAATACTTATTATTTTTGAAATTTAAATAGGATACTAGGAATATATTTTCCTTGTACACAAGCTTGTGCATAGGAGTATCTAACCCACGTATGGTGGAAAACCCGAGTACCTATAGTAGTATTGTTGTTATTAATGTGTGTTGTTTGAGTTGAATGTTATTTCACCTTAGGTGATGCACATGTGTATTATGTGATGATTGTTTCTAACATTTACTGATATTTGACTCATGGCTCAGTATGAAATGATATTTAGGTATGCATGGAACAATATATGCACTCAATATTATTATGTGACATGCATCATTTTTGGAACGCACAAGGAAAGCGTATTTTTGAGTACGTTATTTAAATGAAAAAAGAACCTAATTTGACTTGGAAGTTGTAAAATGATGGAAAATTTGAATAATTAATTTTATAATGAGAAACATAAATAATGATAATTTGTTTTACCATATATGATTTAGGACCTAGATGATATATGGTTAAGGGTCGTGATAGCGCCTCAGTTTTGAATATGTGGTGGGTTTGGGGGAAGGACTTGTTATGGATTATTTTTAATCTATATTATATAAATGTGTTAATGTTGTGTAATTTTACGTGATATGTTTTTTTGGAATTATATAAATATTCTTCTATGATGATGCTTGTTTAGTGGATGAAAAGAGGTTATGAATTGAAATGATCCTCAAATAGTGGAACATGAGGCACCAATAATGCAAGGTGAAGGAGCCAGAAAAAGGTTCCATGAGAACTTTTCTCAATTCATGTAGTTTAGAAAGAGATACCTATAGTTGTCTATGAAGAGTACGTATGACATGACATGAGAATTTATGTTATAGAACACTTAGAATTTTACCAAAGAGGTTTGACCTGAGGCCGTTGAGTCTTGGATTGAGCCTATAGAGACAATACTTGACCACTTGGAAGATCCTATCAAGAGGAGAGTAAATTTGGATGTTTATATGTTACTTGGTCAGGAGAAGAATTTGTAAAACATCCATACTTTGGATGGAAATATGGAGAATATGGAGTGGAAGTACTTTCATGATACATTCTTGGACCAATTTTACCTTGAGATGCTCAGGCAGGAGATAATGGCTGAGTTTATGAGGTTGAATCAGGGGAGTATGCCTGTTATGGAATATGTCAGTCGTTTTATAGATTTCTAGTATTGTGTTCTAGAATTTTCAGGGGATAATACTACTCTAGAAAATAGATTTTATGATGGAATTAAATGTGAAATTATGTCCTAGATGAATATCTTTTTGCTAGAATTATTTCAGAAGTGGTGAATTAGGCTCTCATTTATGAGGGGAACCTGAAGCATGATTGTGCTAAAGGATATGTGGTTTCTACTATATAGCCCGGAGGTATGAATTATAAAAATATTAAATTTCTTTATGATAATTTTGACCAGAGAAGTTGAAAGAAAAGTTGCAAGAGGGATGGTTCAATTACATAGGATCTTACTCGAGTGATATGTCACTAGTGTGGAAGGTCATGTCACTTTCATAGATAGTTCCCCCAACCACTAGTAGAGTTCTGAACCTATGATGGTATCAGACATCTACAGAGGTTCTATAAGAACCTCTGATAGATGGGTAATTATGGAGGATCTAAAAAGAATCAGAGTGTTGGAAGGGGTTCTTCAAAGCCATATCAGTCTGTTAGTTGGAGTTTTACTGGTTGTTGCGATCGAGGTAGGGTTGAGGTGATTTTGGGAAAGAGAACCCATATCAACAGTCATGTGTAGCATAGATGACTTATACTATATCATAAGAAAGAGGGGTAGGACACTTTCATACATTTCATCCCATACTTATGGATTGCAAGGTTGGGCCCTCGATAGTTAGAGGTACTATTATTGAAGCTTATATGCTTTCTAGTGCCTTATTTGACAATAGTGCCTCTCATTTTTTTATATATGAAATTTTTTTTGAATGGTTTAAGATTTTTGTTGGAGTTATTGAGTCAGGTTATGATGATCGATACTCCACTAGGAGTACGGTCGAGATACATATGCTTGTGCAAGGGGAGTTCTCTCAAGGTTGGGGAGTATCATTTTAGTTGTAATCTTTACATATGTCACATGACTAAATTTAAAATAATTATGAGTATATACTAGTCAGTAGAATACCGATCCCATGTCAATTTTTATCTAAGTAGAGTAACTTCCACATCTACTAGGGGTGAAAATTATATTCACCATGGAAATTTGGATGTCAAGGCAGGCTGTGAAGGTCCAATTCATTGGCCACTGAGGAAGAACACCACCATGGATGAATGTTTGCTACTAGATGAAGATGGTGCAAAGCATGATATATTTCAACTAGCAGTGGATTGGTTTTAGGATATGTTTCCCGGGGACTTCTCAAGGATTCCACCTAAGAGATACATTGAATTTATGATTGAGCTCATGCTGGGGGATGATCCAGTTTCTACTCCACTATACAGAATGACACCAACAGTGAATAAAGAGCCTAATATTCAATTGGAATAGTTTATTGATAATGGTTTTATCTATCGGAGTATATCACCTTCGATTTCTCTAGGTTAATTTTCAAATAAGGTCGATGGGACCTTGCACTTTTGTGTTGATTTTCATAAGTTGAACTAGATGAATATGGAAAACTAGTATCCAATTCCATGTATCGATGATATTTTTTACCACTTGGGGGAAGATTGAGTCTTCTATAAGATTTAATTGAGATTAGTGTATCATCATCTAAGATTATGACCTTTTTACATACCTTGAACAACTTTCATATACGGGTCTTCCATTTATGAGTTTATCATGATGTCATTTGGGTTAATCAACACTCATTATATGTTTATTTAATTGATGAATATAATCATACACCGATACCTAGATCAGTTTTTGGTATTGATTGGGGATAACGTCTTGGTGTACTTAAAAACTCATTAAAAACATTCTCAACATTTTTACCTCATCCTGATTACACTGAGATTGATTTGACTATATGTGAAGATATCTATGTTTCAATTCTAGATCAACATGGTACATTTCTTGGGTCACATCATCTTATAAGAAGGTTTGTTGGTAGACCTAGAGAAGGTGTTGGTAGTGGATTCTTTGGAGCATACTAATAAGTTTTTTGGTATACACAGTATTCTGGGATTAACACGTTATTATCAGAGGTTCATCCAGAACGCTTCCCATTTTTCATTACCACTTTTAGGACTAAATATGAAGGTAATAAAGTGTGAATGGTTTGTAGTATGTGATAATGCTTTATAGGATCTGAAGAAGTGTTTTACTATGACACTGATCTTAATCCTACCATAGCCAAGTGAGGAGTATATGGTGTTTTGTGATGCTTTTAGGGTAGGATTGGGAGCAGTGTTGATGAAAGGATATTGATTTGTGGTTTATGGTTCATAGTATTTGAGGCCACAAGAATGGAACTACCCTATTCACAACCTTGAGTTAGCAGCAGTGGATTATGCTTTGAAGTATTGGAGACATTATCAGTTTGGTGATAAGTTTACTGTGTATACCAATCATAATAGATTAATGTATATCTTTTCCCAACAATATTTGAATATTCTATAGAGTATATGGGTAAAGTATAGGTAGTCATTTGACATTGATCTAGAATATACACCCAGGAATGACAACAATGTTTCTGACACATTAAGAAGGAAAACTCAGAATCAGAAAGTTCAATAGTCTCGTATTGAGTGGAAAATGAGGACTTTATTGGCTGAGATTCAAGTTATGGTTTATGAGGACCAGGAATAGATGGTTCTAATATCAATGTTAGTGTATTCCACACTTTGGATATGGATCAAGTAGAGGTAATATGAGTATCTGGATTATTTTTCCTTGAGGGAAATCAATGAATGTGGCGAGTCGCCTTCAGATTTCACCATCGATGAGGGTGAGGTCATTTATACCAAGAATCATGTAGTTGTACCTACAATTATGCAGGAGGAGATGATGTATGAATTTAATGCTTAAAACTAGATTGGGTATCCAGTTTTGACCAAAATGTACTGTGACCTACATCGATAGTCATGGTGGCTAGGACTGAAAAATAGATTTCAGTGTTTGTGACAAGATGATACACCTTCCAAGAGGTGAAGGCTGAGCATCAATGACCAAGTGGTTTACTACAGCAATTGACATTTCCTTAATGGAAACGGGATGAAGTTTTTGTGTAATTTTTGGTGGGATTCCCGAGGATGCCTCATAATAATGGTTCTATTTGGGTGATTGTGGACTGACTAACGCACGTAGTGCATTTCTTGCCTTTATGGGAAACTTTTTAGTAGATCTATTGAGAGATCTGTATGTTATAGAGATACTCCATTAACATAAAATTCCAATAAGTATAGTTTCAGACCGCAACACATGATTTACATCACACTTTTGTAAGGGCATATAAAATATTCTTGGTACATTCGTTTTACTAATTATATTATTTCACCCATAGACTGATGGGTAGTCAGATTTTACTATATAGGTGCTTGAGGATATGCTAAGATAACATGTTATTGACTTTGGTGGGTATTAGTAGAATAAATTAGTGCTCATTGAGTTTACCTTTTACAATATAAATTATGTGACTATTCAAATAAAAATATATGTGGCACATTATGATAGCACATGCAGATCACCTCAATGATAGAAGGAGGAATGTGATTCATGATTGTTGGGACCAAGTCTTTTGCAGGAGCCATCGTAGAAAGTTCAATTAATTCAAAATAGTAAGGATATAACTCATATTAAAAAAAATTAATATTCTTATAGATGTTAATGAACAATTGATTTTGTAGTGGGATATTGTGTGTTCTTTAAGGTGTTTCCTAGATTGGTTCATCATAGGATTCATAGGTAAGGAAAGTAGGTGACCCCTATTTTTTTGAATGTTTAAGGTAGTGGGTAGAATCAGGTTGGTGGAATAACAATTTTCTCTTCCACCTAGATAGAGTGTTATGCATGATGTTTTTCATGTTTCATGGCTTCAGTTGTGTCACCCTCATACTTATCATGTGATAAATATAAATGATGTTGGGCTTGAGACTGATGTATCCTTTGAGGAGCATCAGGTATAGGTTGTGCATCATAGTGAGAAAGTGTTAAGGGGAAAGACCATGCTAATAGTTCATATATTATGGTAACATGGACATGTTCAGGAGAAAACTCAGGAGATAGAATCTGATATGAGAGTTCAATTGCATGATATTTTAACCAAATAATCTTATATATTCTTGGGAGAATAGCTCCAGGATGACATGTTATAAGGTGGGGAGATTGTAAGATCCTGACCTTTTCTAGTGATGTATCCAGATTATTTACAAGTAATATTTTACTGTTGTTTAGTGTATCTTTTCAGGATTTTACTTTAAGGAGTTTTGGGTTGAAATTCGAGAAATTAGGAAAGAAGAGGGGGTAGTGCATAGTTGTTGTATGGTTTTCACAAATTGTATGCCTAAGCCATAAAATCATGTGAACCCAAACAGAGGAGACTTGCATTGTTGGTGAAACTTTTCTCCCTCAAATTGGTAACCATGTGAACCCTAGGATGAGGTGCATGGTTATGCACATGGTTAAGGGAAACCATGCTCCCTATACAATAAACCATGCATGAGGAAATTTAAAATCCTGAGAAATTAATATAAAATATTAAACCCCATAATATTATTCCCTAATCACCCCTACTTGGTCTTAAATTTATTCCTACAAATTTTAGAGGCTCATGGATGAGTACCAATGCATTCCAACCTCCATTATTAAGGAATTTATAATTCATTAATGGATCTTCACATCTCTTAGTAAGATATTATCATCACATATGGTTTTCTCTCACTCTCCCATCTTTCTATCATACTTTGAAGTGGTTTTTTTCCTATTTTGGTAATGGATTTAGATCTAGGTTTTCCTAGATATAATCAATTTGATCTTGGATCTAGGATTCAGATCTAGATATTTTTCTTCATCGTGATTTTGGTTGTTCCTCTTCAATTGGGAATTTCCATTGGGGAGGTTTCATCAATGATCTTGTGGTAGGTGGTCAAAGATAAAAAATCCCACACTCTTGATTTAATTACATGTATGTAATTATAGAATTTAAATTTCCATGATTGGGAAATTACATCTAAGATTTAATTTATTTTATTTAATTTCAATGTGATATTGAATTTGGATAAAATTTGGGCAATTGTAATTTGTTTAATTTGATTAATTATTTTGTTAACAATTAAATGGAATATTGGGGTTGTATAATTGTTGGGATATTGGGATTTTACAATTGGTCAATTAATGTGATAATGAATTAATTTACAATGATAATTATGATATGTTTGATACATCTTCAGTATGTGTTTTCTCCAATACGGGATATCGTCATCTATTGGGGAGTAATTCTTACTCAGACCTGTGGGGTGACCTGCATTGGTGTATGGAAGTTCTAGACAAGTTTAATTTCCTCTTGTGGCGTGTTAGGAACCAAGAACTTGCTACTAACGAAAAAATTAAGTGCAGGGGAATTTACCTGGTGTCTAGATGTGTTTGCTGCATGGTTTCTCCAGAAGAAACATTGGTTCACCCCTTTTTTGATAGTGCATGAGATCGGTTTGTCTGGGAGGTCTTTGGCGCTCTTAATAGGTTTGTGTTCTAGGTATGTAGCAGTAGTGTCTTCCTACAATCATGGTTCCAGGGTGCTGACTCCTTCATCGAAAATAAGGCTCAGGTGTATATTCTTCTGGCCAGGTGCGGGATCATTTGGAAATCCTAGAATTGTGAAAGGTACGAGGGTATTGCTATATCTCAACCTATGCTCATCTTCAGAATGAATTCCATGACCATTGATCTCACTCATCTTCTCAATAATGGAGAAGGGGCGACCTCCCTCAGAGGCATTTTGTCGAACAGATCTCCCGTCCCTAGAGCCCCTCATGGTCATTGGGTGTGTTGGATACCACCCAGCTTCAGCTTCAAACTCTACACAGATGACTCCTATGGAATGGGGGTCATTCACGGTGGAGGTATCTTCAGGGACCACTCTGGTTATGCAATTATTGCGTTTTCAACTTTCTTTGGTAGCGGAAACTCTCTACAAGCAGAGGCTAAATCTATGCTCACTGGTCTTACTCTCTACAATGAGAAGCATATTACGCTCTCGGCCATTGAAACTGATTCCACTGTTATTTAGCATGCTCTTCAAGGATATGGTACTACACCTTGGTGCATTTAATATCCTATCTGCAAGTTTCTCAACCTTATTAACTCCTAGGTGGAGGTTCGTCATACGTGGAGGGAGGGCAACAAAGTTTCTGATTTTCTTGCCTCCATGGTCGACCCCAGTGATAGGCTCTCATGATATTCCAGTCTTGACTCCCTTCCTCGAGAGTCCATGTCTTTTTTCATTAGGCATGAAATAGGTCTCCATCATTATAGACCCCCATGATCCCTCTCTTTTATGGATTTTTTGTACTCTTTTTATTTTTTTCCTCCCTATCCTTTTCTTATGAAATAAATTAAATATCCTTGGTGGTGGTAATGAGGTGCGATATGGGGAATAATGCTCCAGATACACACAGGGTGCTCGATATGGCATTATAGGCCCAAAGTATTGGCATTGGACCATGGTTTCAAGTGTCCATTATCATTAATTGAAATGAAAGGGATAATAAAATCTCATGTGTTATAATTAAATGTGAATTTAATATGTGTTATGGTTCAGAATTTTTCATGGGCCAAGCTAATTATTGAAGGTTCGAATGTCCACAAGAACTTGAGGGTTTATATGGTTAAATAAACAATAATTGAAATATATATAAACTCTTTACTCTATTGTTTGTATTTAATTATTTAAAATATTATATAGACTATTACTGACTAGATATTTTTTCAGATTTCATTGGTAGTGGCCAACTGGGTTGTATTCACACCCTACCTGGACTGCCAGATCAATAATCGAATAGAAATCGTGTTTTCAAGAAATTATAATGGAAAGAGCCTAATGTTAGATGGATGAGTTTGAATAGAGAATGGATATGAGAATAAATCATGGTGTTAGGTCCCATTGGGGAGTGTCAATGTTTCTTTATTTTGAGTTTTCATTTGATACTTGACACACTTTTTGGAATGACATATCTACTGCTTTATTTTTGGATTTTGTATTCCTGTTTTGGCCATCATGGTTATTACATTTTTCTTGTTGTTGGATATTTTCTATATGTTATTTATTATTTATTTATGTTGTTGTTCTTATTTGATAAATAAGGTATAGTCTTCTCATGATCAAAATTAGACCCTTGCTGCTAGTAGGGGAGGTGCGCCTAAGGTCATGTGGACAACCGGTTCGAGGCACCTGTGTGTGTAACTCAAGTCAGAACATCGCATTAGGAGATTTTAAAGATACCCATATCCAATAGTAATAAATTTTATCTCAAAATATGGTCTTTTGATCCATTATAAGAATCTCATAAAATATTTTCATACGTAGAATCATGAAGTCTCATGGATTTACAAAACAGATGATGACTATAAGACATTGTAGGAATCAATTAAGATACTCCAATTTCATGTTCAATGGAATATCAATGGAATGTAACTCATAAGTTAACTTTATTGGTGTGTCAAGTACAATGACAATATTTTCAGTATAAAGGAATAATAAACACTTATATCAATAAAAATGTTGGACAACATAGAAGTGATCAAAACCATACCTCGAATAGTAGATGGTCCCTTACCACCATCTGTTTGAGCCTGATCCATTACATGAACTCTGCCTACCTTAGCTCCATGGCCTTAAACATGAGGTACATTTCATGCTTGATTCATCATCATCTGAGCCTGCTGCTAAGAACCTCAACCGGATCCCTGAGTCATAACTCACATTTTTCCCACACCTCTATGGAAACATGACATCAAAGATCTGGAGGAGAACTACTGGAGATTATCCATATTTCCGCACCATCGATACTTACTCTAAGGTCATGTGTTGAACCTGTGATAACGTATGACCTTACCATAGTCTAATCAATGTGGAACTCTTTTTGAGGGGGCTGAAATTTTTTTACTCTATTCCACCTGCTTACCACTACCCCACTGTATATCCTCAGTCTTCATCTTCCTTCTACTAGAACATATACTCACCATTGTAATAGAAGTTTAACCCACTTGAGTATTGAAGGGTGGGATAAGTCCAACTGCTCTATCCTCCTCCAGGCCCTTTTCAATATTCAAGACCTTCAGCAAAACCATTATGTAGGTCGTTAGGTCAAAACTCCTAACCTTCAATCTAATATTAGGAAAAAGATTGATCTCAAACATCCTATCCTTTTTTACTTATTTATATACAGGATAGGAGAAAATATATTTATTTTAGTGAAACTAAAAGAGTATGGTGACACTATCATGGATTCTGAATAAAGCTCAATGAGTTTGGGGGAACAATCTAGCTTTCACATGCTGGTAAATAATTCCCTAAAGAACAGGTTCCTGAAGGCCTTCAAATAAAAAACCGCACCTCTACCTATTTTTCCATGATAAGCCACCATCATGTAGTGGGTACCTAAAGTATAAAAACTTCCATCTTGACCTTTTAGTCATTTATTTTCTGAACCAAGTCAAATATTCCCTCAATGATGTCTAATTGGTCCCTATCATCCTGACATCCTGCAGTGTCCTTAAGCGATGGTGGATGCTGGAAGTAGAAGTCACATGTGTTGTTAACCATAGTCCTCTATAGGATTCCTCCATTGGTAGGTAAAATCAAAAATTATATAATTTGGAGTGTATCTAACACCTAAACCAACGGATCAAGTGTGGGATCATGCTCAGGTGCATCCCCTTGCACAACATGTGGTGGAACTATATTATCATCCATTATAGGTTCACTCAAGCATTGTTAAGGAGACATTTTCATGAAATTAAAAATGAAAATTTAAACACTATAATCCATTAAGAAAAATCCTAACCAGTCTATGTGTTCGCAATGAGGATCTCCTAGTGATCTACCCATATCCCAGGGTATATCCTTCATAGCACTAGCCATGGTTATCCGTACATGTACAATGGTCAGGATCATATATATACAAAACATAAAAGCATGATCAATTTAAACTAATAAAATCCAAATCATATATATCACATTGGTAGAGAATAAAAATATATTTCTAAATAGATAGTACATGTATATCTCGAACAAATAACACAAATCATGGAAATAAATTAAAGAACTACAATACAACACACGTCATGTATATATATATATATAATGTGATCCGACATCCTTAATAATGATAAATGAACACACCCAAATCCCATAAAATTATACCAGAAATCCCATTAATGGAAAATCAGAGGTCTATTACACATTAGTTGACCAAGAACATGGGAACTCCCCTACCCAAGTCCCAAACAACCTATATTCTTTCTTCCACATCACAAGTTAGTCAAATGATTATAAAGGAAACTAAGACTCTGATAGCATTTTTTAATGATCCAAGACAAACCAACAAGTCCAATATGAATATCTAAAAGGCTTCATGTGTGACTCCCCATATACAAGAGGTTTCAGACTAGTAGTAAGGGTCCAGAAAACATCTTTGGGGAGACTATACGCACATAAATCATAGCCATACACCATGAATATAAATAATTATAACCTTCATAATATCAAGTAGAAGACTAAGAAGAATAGTGTAATAAAAAATGGAACCCATTTCATAGAAATAAATAACTATACTCCCAATGTGGTAAGACAAAATAGATCATGTAAGGTAAGATGTAAGATCCCACGCTTTGAACCAGATGTATTTTTACAATGGAGTTGAATTTTTTCAATTGGTGGATAGTCCAAATCACAATTTGAGCATTAGAATGTAATTTCAAATGTTTTAAAACATAAAATTGTTGTTTTTAGATAAGGTTTATGGATTGAGATGTGTAGTAGGTGTTCAGTCTAGTTTTGGTAGTGTCGGGCATCAAAAGCCTGATTTTTGGAAAGCCAAAGGGAGGTGCATGGTAAGAACACAATTAATGCCAACCATGCACCTCAAACATGAAAGTCCATGATGGTACCACATAGTTTGTCAAAACATGAACTCGTGGGTGCATGGCCATCTGAGTCATTTGTAAAAAATTATAGATATTAAGCACATGTTGTGCACATGGTTTTCCAACCCATGAAAAAACCATGCAAGGGGTTTCCACCTTGTGAAAGGGTTGTCACACATTTGGCACATAGTTTAGAAAACTATGTTGCTAAACTATACACATCATCAAATTGGTTAAATTACCTTTCTAAACATGATTTATTTTAACCTTCCTTAACCCTTTCAACTCCACATTCATGAAGAAAACTTCCCATGCATGGAGATCCCCCTATCTGACTAGGATTTAGAGTTTATTCCTTATCCGAACTCGTAATTTAGCACCATCAGTCATGTTTAATCACCATCAGTTAGTCTATGATTAATCCTTCCTACTCTATCATTTTATATTTCTGCATTGAATGTTATTTCAATGCAATCTAATATGCCCTGTTTATAGGTTGTTTGTCTATTATTTCATTTTTTCTCTTTGCATCTCAAACTAAAGTATAATAATTGATGATTAATTCATACTAATCATGAGGTATATGGTCTATATATTTTCCATTAATGAATTATTTTTTTATAAATTAAGATGTTGTTTTGTTTGTTGGATTATCCATACATTGCATTTTAAATGTGAAATTAATTTTTTTAAACCTAATGCCATAGATTAAATAGTCATTGGTAATTAAATTTCACCATTAGAGGTTGTTTACCGAAACTTGAACCACACCTTAGGGTGTGTTTATTATATTCTCATGACCCATGCTTCATTAAAGAGATTAAAACACACTATTTCAGTGATGTTTTAAAGCTTATATTAAAATAATCTTCCTACTCTTTAATCACCATTGAGGTGAGTTGTTTAAACTCACATTTAAGAGCAATTTAATTTAAATTAATTAAAATTTTATGACAACCATATCCTTGTATAATAATAAAAATACCTATGGGGTGCACTATCTTATCTAATAAAAAGGGGTGATCCAATGAGGATATCTGAAGTGAAACAAGTAATTCTTGTGGGCATAGCCTTATTAATTTTTCACGATTGAATTGTGACGTGTAATTTTTATGTACATTGAATTATATTATATTTATGATTGAATTTAATTAAATGATCCAGATGAGTCGTATTTTTGGCAGGGATATATCTCAAGTCTTATGCTTAATCATTAAAAAAACAAGCCTATTTATATTATTACTAATGTTCCCTTGGCATGTCATCCCTTATTACTCATGATACTCTGGCATGAAATCCCTTGTTAATAATGATACTTGTTCATGGATTTCCTTACTACTCATGATATATGGAATGGTTTTCCTTGTTACTCATGAAACTCTCACATGATATCCCTTATTACTCCTGATACTCAGACATGTCATCCCATATTACTCATGATACTTGGTCATAACACCCCTTATTACTCATGATCCTTAGGAATGGCCAATCTTATTATCTTATGATATTAATAGGAATGAATTCCTTTATAAAAATATGATACTCTTAATATATTATTTATTTTATATGTGGATGCCTTGGTCTTACGCATTGGGTTCTTACTGGTGCACATATATCTCTACACACACACACACACACGTATATATATGTTCATATATATGATCATTTATACATAATGATATATTTAAAGACATTTTTTCTTAAGAAGAATTAGGTATGGTAATCCAGGTTTCCATGGGGAACCTGAGGTCGACTTGGTTTCATTTATTTATTTACAACTTTATTGGTTATACCGTCACACTTTTTTATTTTATATTCATGGACTGGATTACTTTAAACACCATTGGTGATGTCCTAATGAGTTTATCTCACACCTAGTTCAGTTATCATTTGGTACCCAAATAATCCTCATGGTTGTAGGTTTATGATCATCGATTATGCCTATGTTGTTACTTCTGTACATGATAGATTAGAAGTAAAACACTGATCTAGGTTTAGGATGCTCATGGAGATAGCCCTTGGACATTAGTTTTTTCATTATTCTAGTATCTTATGAATACAACCATGTATTCCTATTTTTCATTTGTTATTAACATTACATCATATTTAATATGATATTATTATGGATTTGTGTATTTGTTATTATTTGATATAACTATTTCCACTAACTTTCAATTATACTTCTTTCGTTATTGATTTACTTATTATATATCATTGTTCTACTTTGATAATGAGAGTATGGCATGCCCCTCATAATATCATTGGACCCTCACTACTAGTTAGAAATCTATTTAATATAAGTAATCATTCTTGATTCCATTTATCTAACTAGATCAGGGAACCATTTCAGTGGATCCCAGGTCAGGACATAACAAAGTGGTACTGGAGCTCATTTTTCTTTAACTTACTATTTGGTACTGGTACATAAGAGACTAGAAATTTATCAACACTTGATAAATATTGTATTTCTATGAGTTATAATCCAATACATGAGGGAAAGGTTATGTTTCCAGGGAAGATAATTTTTGTTGTTGTTCATTATTACAATTGTTAATCATTTCTCTTTGAGTGATTAATATACTTTTTTTTGCTTACTGATTTGTGGTATTTAGTTTATTTTACCCTTGTCCTGATATGAAAAGGAGGTATTATTACAGGAATCATTATAGACATAGGGATATTCATATTCCATTTATATTTCATGCCATGTAGGTTTCATTGGATTACTACATGATATATGTTGGATGTGCCTTGTGTGATTTAGCATCATGCTTATTTGTATAGCATGTTCTTGTGATTAATTATCTTGTTTACTTTTACACATAGTTGTGTGATAAATGATACATATTCTCCTATATTTACTTTTATATGATAGTATGCCTCGTTATAGTTATTGTATATGTTCAATTAATTAAGGTGTCTTCTTGAACCTAAATCGTGTTTTCACACATAGGTTGATAGTGAAATTATATTTGAATAACCAATTATGACATGTTTGAGCCATGAGACATTAGTTGCATGAGATGAAACATTGGTTTTTGTGATTAAATGAGTTCCAATTTTCAATTTATGAAGTGTATAGGCCATTTTAAATTTGGGAATGGTGACTCATATAATCAAACAGTTATATGTATAGAGTTTATATATTTTGAGCCCAAAGGTAACATTTTTGTGGCAGTTACATGAATGTAAATTTTAACATATAAAGGCAAGTACCTTTATAACATGGGAATGGTAATTCATCTAACTGAATCAGAATTTATATATATATATATATACATTAAATGGATGAATTAATGTTTAAGAAAATTGGTTTTATTAATAAATTCAAATAATTTCTTATAAATGTCAGTTTAATGGGTGTTAGTTGCAATCTTGAAGCTGGGTACCTTTATAAATTGGGAATGATGAACCATATAACTAAATACTTATATTATTTACTCAACCCTAGTAGGGAAGATTAAGAATATTATTATTATATGATAAAACCACTAAGGGTTTGATTAGTCTTTAATAAATCAACTTCTATTGGGTTACATTTAGATGGACCCAAGTTGAAATGAAGCAACCCTCATAGATCACCTTTATTTTGACATTCCTTAGTTTATAACCCTATGGGGTATATTCAAGTTATTTGGGTTGGTTATTTAAAGTGTCAATATCTACATATACGGTGTTACGTAAAAATGTATGGTGTCATCTTATTGAACCAGTTCCTTTGAATTGATAAAATTCAATTTATCTACTTTTGAGATTTATTATTATGAGGCCTTAGTTAATTAAAATGGAATCTTCATCCTAAAGGGTTTTTTAATCTATATATCATGAGTGACATTTTCTTTCAATAAGCTCGATATGAGAATCTTTATAGATAAATAAAATGGATAAAAATAATTTATAAGATAAATTTCACAAATTTTGATAGGATGACATCTAAAGACATAATTATTGAAAGGAAGTATGATATAACTTTCTTATATTTTCTTATGAAGTTACCTAAATGAATTAACTATTTCATTGTATTTAATAAGTTCTACTTGATGTTCTTAAATCGATCCATTGAATTTAAAAAAAAAATGACTTAATGTAATGGATTAAATGAAACCATAATGTGGTATTATTAGTTTAGAACCTCATTTTAGGGTAATTTAAATCTTCCACTAGTTGGTTTTTGGCAATAATATGTACATTTCCCATAGGTCCCAGTTGATATTTTCTTTTATTGTAATATTATAGGTTAGACAATAGAGCCTAATGAACTTTTATGGATTGACCTTCATTTTGGGAGATGATGTCTTTCTTTAGGGGTTAGCCTAGTTGTGGGTGTTGTACTTGGAAATAAGAGCACCATTGGATGAGAATATTAAAATATAGGAATAGAAGTACCATTATTATATTGCTTATCGTGGGAAATACTTTTAGTTTGTGGAATGATATCCAGGTTGGGAAGATGGTAGTGTGATAAATTGATCATTGTTGGGGATGGGAGCATCATGAAATGTTTGAATTCAACATGTTAGACATGACTAGGTCATGGTAGACCACCTAGAAGGCAGTATTACCCTTTTTTCTTTAGTTATAGATAACTTGGGAGGCCATCAGCCTGATAAAAATTCATATAGGATAATATGAATCGATTCTAAATCATTTATATGGGCCGTCGGATATGGTGATGTATAGGTATGATAAGATTATGGATACTATCAAATGATGTGTTGTCATGTTAATGAAATTTCAATTTAGTACATATTGATAAAATTATTACCCATAAAGTTGTTAAAAAAGGTGCAATAAACTGTATGAGTTTGGTGGAAATAATTTAATCTGTGATTTGTTGCACTACATTAATGGGTCATTTATAGAGTAGAATAACCTGGATGTATAGAGAAGTTTTATTTATCCCAGATTTGGGGATGATGTTGTAAAAGGATCAGGTTTTGTAACACTATCGATTGATTTAGTTTTGGATATATTCCCTGTACTAATGATGTGCGTGATAATGGCTCATGAGAGCATCAGACATACCTCTAGAGTAAATCATATCTACAGGGATTTTAAGTGGCTAATTTTCCTCTCTTTTTGATTTGGAACATGGTAAAATAATGTTCTCCACATTCTTAACACAGTTTATATGGTTAATGGAGCATGTTTCATGGGATGAGTTTCTCGTTCTCAGTAAATGATGACTAGGAAACTCTTAAGATGATGAATGTCACATCTATTGGGGAAAGTGTGTCCTTACAAGTATAGTAAGTGCAACTATAAAAGAATTTTCAGGAATGGTCATCACTAATCCTAAAATCCCATGAGGTTATTAGTTAGGTTTATCTAGTCCTCGAGACAATGATTGAGAAAAAAACCAGTTACAGGTTGGGAATGAGTTTGGAAACTAGATTTAGACTCAAGGTGTGTAAGTGACCTAATAAGTAAAACTTATAATGTGTTTCAGTTATCAAATGGAACCATGATTATTAAATGGATGGATTTTTACACAAGCTTTGAGGAAACCATCATTCATGGTTGGAAAATGGTGGGAGTTTTGAAAAAAATAATGTAATTCATTTGTAGTGAGGGAATTGTGGCATGTTAATTACAACACATCAACAGGTGCTTGAGATCTCTTCAATGGAAGATGACCATAGGTGGTTAAATTATTCATTTCTATGAGTATTTGGAATCAGTTTATTGGAAATCATTCCAATAATTTCATCTTCAATATGATTAGAATTTCTTGGGTCTTATTGGAAATTATTGATATCCTATTAGTGTACCCTTGTCTTTGTGATGATCAATTCCCCATATCATAAGATCATACAGGGTATACTAAGTGAGAACTAAATATATGATGAGATAAATTAAATGCATTTCTATTTTAATAAATAAACTCCTTGAGAGTTGTTATCTGGGAGAATGGAGAATTATAAGATCATGTTTACATGTACATGCATGTACTATCTTGGTTGATACCGGGATTCCCGTGTAGAAAGGACTTAGATAGTCTCTTAGACACTAGTTTATCATTTTACTTGATCACCATACAAGATACCACTATTTTTCTCAGTCAGTGTTTTTGATACATTGATGTTTTATCTATGTATTGATGTCTCACTTATAAACTCTTGAAAATGGACTAACTTGAATGTGATCCAAGGACACTAGTAGTTGATTCTGTGGTTATCCTAGACTTATGGACATGTTTGGTTGATATAATTAGCGTGTGGATATACAAGGCTGTGGGATCTGATATATATCTATGTTCATGTTATTGAATGATAAAATAAATGAACATTTTTGGTTATAGACATCACCAGAAGCTGGGTATGTGATTTTCTGAACATGATTGAAGCAATCTCGAGGTGTAACATGGATTACATTCAATAGAATCTGGTTGAATGTGGTCAGAGGGCAGCCACATCAAGCATGTTATCGAGATGGGATGAGTATAGTGAAAAGGTAGGTCATGTATTTTCAGGGAATAGATAGTGTGACTAGGCTATATGAGGTTAATTAGGAATCAAAAATTCGATCGAATTGAGAAACTTTCTTGCAGTGTTGTTAGAATGAAAAGGGCATGCTTAAGCTGGAAATTAAAATGTTGGGAAGACCATGACTTAGAATTCATTGTTCATGTTAGAATCTATGGTGGGGAGAACTATAGTTTAATTTAATGTAAATTTGATGACATGATGATTTCTTGAACTAAATGGGCTCAGGTAAGTACCGTCTTGATTTTTGTTAGTATTTACAATCATTATCTCATGTTTTCAATGAATTAAGTACCATATATTATAAGTAATTCATGTAGGTGTGTTAGGAATTTAAAACACCACATTGAAATTTTAGTATCAACTTCATCACCAATGTAGGATGGGTGATGTTTCTTTGTTCCCCAAGTCTTCTTAGGGATGAGAAATCTAGGGTAAAGAGATTTTCAAAACACATGTTTTGAACCATATTGTTTTTCCAACAGATTTAAATTTTTTTAGTTTAGTGGATGGTCTAAAAAATAATTTAATATTTATAATTATATTCTGAATTTTGGAAAACATAAAATTGTTTTTTAGAAGGGTTTTAGGGACATAAGGGTGTATTAGGTGTTTAGTTCAGTTTTGGGAGCTTCAGACATTGGAATACCAGCTTCTAAAATGAAAAGTGAGTCATGGGATTAGTGAACGATTAGTACTAACCATGAACCTAAATCATTCATGGGTAGGATTATGTCACACAGTTTTCCAAAGCATGCACCCAAGACTACATGGCCATGTGAGAAATCTGAAAAAAAATTTACACATCTGATCTACATAGTGTGTGAATGCTTTCTAAACCTTGTGAAAATCATGAATTTGGGTTACAACTTAAGGTAATGTTATCTCATGTTTAGAACATGATTTATAAAACTGTGTTTTAAATCCATGAACCTCATTAAATTGGTGAAATCACCTTTCTTACCTAGATTTATTTTAACCTTACTCTTCCCTTCCTTCTCCTCACTCATTCATAATAGTTTCCCATTCATGGAGGTCCTCCTCTCCTCCTATTATTTAGTGGTTCTTTATAATCCAAACATGGAATTGAGTGTCAATGGTCATGTTTGATCTCCCTCAGTTATTCTATGAATCCTTTCTATTTTCTAGGTTTACCATTTCATATTGAATTAAATTTCAGTGCAAGCTAATATTCCTCATTTTCAAGGAGTTTGTTGACTCTCCATTTTTTCTCCTTGATAATTTAATCTAATATCCATAATGGATGAGTGGAATGTTCTAATAATGAGGTATGTGGTTTGTAAATTTTACCTTAATGTATCATTTTTTTAAAATACACCACGGTTTCGAACCTAATTCCATTAATTGAATAGTTTTTTCACATTATATTTAATTGTTATTGGTTGTTCACCCCAATTTGAACCACCCATTTGGATATGTTGCTTATATTCTTATTTTTGGAAGTGGGGCTATTTTTAATTTGATAATTTGTATATTCATTGTATTGAATATTAATAAAACTTATTATTATATATTCTTTTTTGTTATAAATGACTCTAATGTAATAATGTCCTCAAGTATACATTTCATTGATTAGGTCATAGCAGTTCCCTGATATGATGAAATCCATGATGTTCTATAATGATATTCTAAAAAAAAATATTTAATTGGATAACATACTATTATGGGAAACATAGTACATAGCCTTTCAGGTGCGAGTAATCATAAGCATATTAGGCTTCTTCTCATGAATTTACCACTTTATAATATCCAAGATGGAAGATTATGAGAATAGACCCGCTAGTAAAAATTATGCATGTTTTGGTGTCATTTGATATTGTTTTATTTGAGTGTGTATGATGGTTCCTAGATTTTAAGATTATTATTAAGGCATGTTACAACATGAATAATTAGATGTCTTTCATAAACCATGATGATAAAATTTCATGGAGAAGTTAGATACTTTGGGTGCATCATGAGTGAAAAGTCTTTAATGAATAAGACGATGAAGGATTTGTCCCTCCCATCTTTATGGTAGATGATATCTTATCACTTTGATTGGAATATGACCGACATATTAAATTCTATAGCCCTAGTGTAACAACATGTTTGTTTTAAAAATTCCATGAAATACATATTGAGCATATTGGGTGGTTACATGGATGTGCAACCTATTTTTTTGAGATATTTTGAAAAAGGGATTATGTTACATAGTGAGAATTTTTTTTGGTTGTCTAAGTTTCATGATTAAGTTCCTTGTTTTGGGTTCTTTGACCCTTTGCTAGACAGTAATCTGGGACTTTAGGAAAACCTACCTAATTCCGATGAGAAACAATCCTAGAGGGCCACACACTATTTTTTTCCATTTATCTCAATTAAATTCTATTTAATTTTAATTAATAAAATACATTTTATTATCATGTCTGAAGAATAATTTTATTCTTATTATATTGATGACATAAATTAAATAAATATTTATTCACTGGCTTGTGGATACAATATTTATTTTATATATTGAATAATTTAACAAATATTTATTCACTAGATTGTGAATAAAATATTTATTTATGAGTAAAATATTTATTTGTTTGTTCAATAAATTCTAGAGGATTTTGAATGGACTAAGACCGATTATGATGATAAATATTAATTAACAAGACCATTACACAATATTTGTTATTGAGCATGTTGGAACACGCCACAGATAAAAATTATATTATTATTATTATACTACATGAGATTTATTAAAGTTAATAAATTTTATTTAATGGATAGAATTCAATTAAATAATCGTTTATCTTAAATCCCAACTCTATAAATAAGCGGTTATGTCTATTGTATAGAGCATAAAAAATTTATAATAGAGGATTATTATGCACAACGAATTCTCTCTCAACTCCTCATTCTCTATCCCTCTCAATAATGTGCTGTTCAAGAAAGATTTATTCAAGACCTAAGAATGAGAAATCAATAAGAAATAACACAATATATTCGACTCACCATGCTAGCACCGGGAGATCGAGTGATGTTTCTTGGAGATCATAGGACCACGTGTGGATCTTCGCTAGAGAGATTAAATCATTGGATCCTCACAATGAAATAAAGGTAATATGTAAGGGTATTTTTAGATGTTCAAATTTCACCAACGAAGAAAGTTTCCAAGTCTAGTTATTTAATTATTCCAATATTAAATAAATTAATTATAAATTTTATGTGTAAGATCCTCTCTCTTGGTTTTAGGAAACAATTAATATATCACCCACCTATTTAATCTTTTGTTGTGCATATAACCATCAAGTGGTATTATATTTTTCACATTTAAATTTATAATTATTTATTTGATTATTGATCTGTGTACAATTGTGGTTATATTTTCGTTTGAAGTTATTCATTTATTAATCCAAATTAAATTAACATGTTATCAGTATATTAATCAAGTTTGTTAAGTGTTTTAGTTTCAAAATGTTTTAAGAAAAATTTAATAATGACTAGATATGACATTGAGAAGTGCCAAATCTTTGGCTGATAAAACTGGGTTACATGACGTGTAGCTGGAGCACACATCGTATACCCATATGTATTTTATCTAGATGCACCGAGCAATTAATTAAGTGAAGTGATTTTATTTCACACTACATGTTGACCGAGCCAACCCGACACATGAAAAGCATATATAAGGTGTGTAGCTAGCATGTACACATCATGCAATTTGGATGAGTTAACACACAAAATCCCCAAGTGTGTGACTTGGATATACGACAACTGTGGTACATGGTGTGTAAATAAATGTACACATCATGTAGTTTTCCATTAATGTAAATAATTTAAATTAACTTAAATTTTAAAATTAAATCATTAAAAGCTTATATTATTGATTGGAACACTATTGTGTTTTTGAAAATTTAATAATGGTTTTAAATAATTTTAAATTATCAATTAATTTATTGTAATTAATATGTCATTATTTGTTCTATCATTTATTTTCCAGGAATTCCATTAATGATGAGTATCCCCAAATAACATCAAATGATCACTAAAGATGAAATATAATTAATTAATTAATCTAAACACATTTATCTTAAATAATAAAATAATGAAAAATGAAAAATGAAATTAATGTTATCCATTTACTTTTGAGTATTCATTGGATTTATGGCCATAAATGATCTTGACCAAGAACTATGTATTTTTTGGATTTTTTAATTTAGATTAATGTATTAGTTTGAAATTATTTAATATTAAATTAAATGATGGTCTATGTGTCATATCTACCTCCATTATTATGTTGGAACTGTGTGTCCAATGATATTTATATTACCCCCTTTAACCAATCCTTTGGTTCCATTCACCTTCATGTGAGTAATAAATATTTGTAATTAATGAAGCATCCCTAGGTTCATGGAGGTGATTCAAGAATAAACCATAATGAATCCAGCCCAGGTGACACACAGGTTTATAACTAGAATGTTATAACTCATTCCAAGACCGAGAAGAGTTATTTTCCCTAGGTCAATGGTTGATTTAATGTCCACAAATTAAATCAACCATTAGACAAAGCGCATGAATGGGTTGTTTAATTAATTATTTATTTCTATCCATGAAATAATTTACTTTTTGGATGGAAGATTATAATCACATTAAAAAATGAATTAACATGGAAATATGGAAATTAAATAAATTAATAATGTGTAAATGTTTTATCTAACATGGTTTATTTATTAAGTAACATCCACTTAGTATTAATAAGACATGTAAAAGATAAAGCAGGACAAAATTTAGGCATAATAAATTAAAACCCCTTAATTAAATATTATGTCATAATAAGACTTCCATTACATGATTGTGAATGAATCCATAGAACTATGTCTAGTACATGGAAAAAGTCTATACGCTTACTTTTATCAGGTATTGCTAACGATAGTTTTCCATTAAATTAACCTAAATTGTATTGTGTTTAACTGAAAAAGTCTATTCAATAAAAATTTGGGGCAAGTGTTGAGGAAATATAAGTCCTGATTTCAGGATAGGAGAATCCACTCAATGGATTAAGGAGATGTAAGTACATAGTCAGAAAGACTTCCTACCTAATTAATTTATTATAGTTTTTGTGGACAAAGTATGTATCATTGAGATAAGTAATGGGGATCGTTTTCCTTATGATGTTAAAGAAACTAGACATTTCGAGTTCAAAAGTGAGGGATTATGAGAATTGATAAAATAGTGGTAGATTTGACAAATAAATAAATAAATAACATTTAATTTATTATATCTCACTTATTTTATAATTAAGAAAATTACTGATAATATAGTAATTTTAATTGTAGAATAAAATGACAAGTTTATCATGAAAACTATCTTTGTGATTATTATTGGATAAATTTATCCTCCTAACTAGAAGTAACTTATATGAGTGGTTTAAACACCATCTGGTTGTGCTAATCCATGAATGAAAATCTTACATGATAGAATCTTTAATGTATGATTCACCTATTAAAGAGGTAGGTGATGAAGCTATCCATATCTATGAACAAAAATTGATCAATGTGGTCAATGTTAAATGTTTAATTATTTCATCAATGTCTAGTTAACTATTAAAGTCTACTGAAAACATGGATTCTTATTGAATGTTGGGGAACCTCCATGTTCTTCACCAATAGATATGTCGACATAAACCGTTTGATATTTCCAAGCCCACTTTTTGATCAATCTTACAGATGGTGCCTTAGTTGGGCCTCACATAGTCATTCTCAGTGGATACACTGAGAACTTAGAGGTTCTTGCGTTTAAACTCCCCTAAGAACTGGTCACTGGCTTTATTTTGGAATCACTCAATCAGATCGTCTCTATATTTGATTTAAATTTCAATATGAACAATATTGAGAATTATCTTCCATATCTTCTTAATCTTCTTCTCCAAGTAGATAAGGATACGAAGCATGAAAATCCTTTCATCCTTATATTTAATAAATGGGAATGGAAAGAAAAATGCATTAATAGAAAAGATTATTTATTCCCTTCCAAGAAGAGCATGATCAATGGGAAATAAAGGGAACAATATGATGTTTATTTTTCATGTGTTAAGAAGTTCCACTAGAAGAAAAACTTGACCCACCCAAAGAAGCAAGGAGAAGCTTCAGGTGCTTGCTAATCGATTGAAATTTATCTATGTCTACAAATTGGGAATTAGATATTTTTTTTGGTTCTCATATATGTATTAAAATAAAATAACTAATTAGATTCAGAAATATTTTCTGAGGATAGGTAGATCTTCAAACAAACAATGGAGCTTAACATGCTCTTGTAGCTATCGGGGACTACCATCTCACATTGTTGACCAGAATGATCATGGTTTTAAATGGTTATTATTATGTGACTTCAGTTACCAAAAACATTATTTACATATATAGACTTTATATGGGTGTATTTATTTTAATTTTTTTTAAATAAATGTTTCTTCTTTTATAAATATTTTATATGTTATTGAAAGGTACACATAAATAATATTTTTATGTGATGGATTACACGAACAAAATATTTGAAATCGATAACGATGTTACTTCACATGAATCACACCACACCCACCTTTGGAATCACCGACTAGGTCATGTAAATGAAATTTTTTTGGATAAATCACATTAATATTGATTTTTAGATTATTTTGTGCTAAAATTACTTGGTGTATATCACACATGTTTATAAAGAAAAAATGACCAAACCCCCATTTAGCAAGAAAGGTGAATGGGCTACTGATCTTCTTGAGTTATTTCATACTGATGTGTGTATACCATTTTCTATTAAAGAAAGGGGTGGGTACTAAAACATCATAACATTTAACGATGATTTAGTAGATATAGATTTGTCTATCTAATTTGGTACAAGTCAGAATCTTTTGATAAATTCATGTAATACAAGAACGATGTTGAAAACCATATTGGTAAAAAGATTATGAAAATTCACTGAGGCCAAGGTGGAGGATGTCTTAATCAAGACTTAATTGATTATTTAAGAGATTTTGGGATGTTATCTCAACTCAATCATCCTTATACACCTCAATAGAATAGTGTAATTCAAAGGAAAACCATAATTTATTGGACATGGTGAGATCAATGATGAGTCATGTGAGTCTTACATTATCCTTTTAGGGATACACATTATAGAAAATAACATATGTAAAAAACCAAGTGCCAAATAAAGAAACATATGATGTTCCATACTAATTATGCAATTGAAAGAAACTCTTGTTGTCTTACTTAGATGTGTGGGGTTGAAAACCATTTGTTAGGGAATATTTTGGAAAAAGGCTTACACCCCAAGGCATAATATTTATCTTTATAGGATATACCAAATAAACAATGAAACACTACCGGTACAATCCTTCAGAAAAATATTTTGTGGTTAAAAGACATCCTACATTTTTTTAGGAGGATATTATCTATAAAAGAGATAGTGGGAGTGATATATACTTTGATGGAGTCCATACTCAAGATACACAAGAGCTGTCACAAAAACAAATTAAAAAAAACCCATGTGGTAGAATAAATTATTCCAGAGACTCAACTATTGTGAAGGAGTACTAGAGAAATTAGATAACTAGAACAATATAGTTTTCTAGTCCCTGGGGATGTTGACTCATTATTAGTTGATAATAATGAACCTATAATATATAGAGAAATATTAAGTGGAAAAAATGTTCCCAAGTGAAAAGAATTCATGAATTCCAAAATGGATTCTATTAACAGAACCATGTCTAGATTTTTAGACCCTATAGTAGATGTAGACCATGATGGTTTAAAATGGTTATTGAAGAAGAAAATAGACTTGGAATGATGATTAAATGACTATAAGTTGTGACCGGTTGCAAAAGAGTTTAAACAACATCATGTAATTGACTATGATGAAACCTTTTCACCATTTGAAATACTTATATCCATTAGAATTATACATGCCATTACAACATTCCATGATTATGATATTTGAAAAATGGATTTCAAAATAGCCATCTTTAATGGGAACCTTCCATAATATTTATATTTGTGACTCCAAAGGATTCCAACAAGTTATTCAAGTTACAAATATCCATTTATAGATTAAAGAAATAATCTAGGTCATATAATATAAATTTTGATGAGGCTATAACGGAATTTGGTTTCATAAATATTAAATGTGATTCATGTATCTATAAACGGTATAATATGAGTGAAGTATTTTTATTAATAGTATATGTTGATGATATATTACTAATTGGAAATGAATTAGCAGTATTATAGTCTATTATGACATAGTTGAATATATGATTCTCTATTATGGACTTAGGAGAGGGAACATATATTATTGGGATCAAGACTCGTCGTGACATATCCAAGAGGTTTATTAGCCTAGGTCAATGTACATACATTGAAGAGACACATATGATATTCAATACAGAGCAATCCAAGAGGGTATTATTTCAAACATCACCTATTATTCATCTTTCAAGGAAAATGTGTCCTTAGACACATGTGTATAGAAATAGAATGACAAGAATTCCATACCCATCAGTGATTGGGTCGATGATGTATGTTATGCTATGTACTATGCTAGATGTCTCCTATACATAAAGTATAGTTGGAAGATATCAAGATGATTAAGGTGGATTCCATTGGATGGAAGTCAAGAATATCCTTATGTATCTGAAGCATGCTAAGTATATGTTCCCAATTTATTGAGGATATGATAAAGTATTCATCAAAGGATATGAAGATTCTAGTTTAAAAACTGATCAAGATGACATGAAGTCATAAATAGGATACATCTCCACTTTGAATGGAGGTGTTGTGAGCTACAAGTGCTAAAGGTAGCTTGTGGTTGTAGATTCTACAGTTTAGTCTGATTGTATTGTGTTTTATTAGGAAGATAAAGAGTAATTATGGATGCACAACATCATCCAAGATGTCGATGTGGTATCTAGAAATAAAAATCCTATCACACTCTATTATGATAATACTGTAGTGGTGGCTCTTGTAAAATATCCAAGGTCACATCAATGGAAAAATCATATACTTTGGAAGTATTATCTCCTAAGTAATTTTTCTAAGAGAGGTGAATTTGAAATAATTAGTATTTCCATGGAAGACAACGTGGAATGCCACTTGACTAAAGCCTTCAATCAAAAAACATAACTATCATGTAAGGTCTAGTAAACTAAAGTTCATAGGTAGTTGTCTCTAGTCCAAGTGGGATTTTTTTGGAGTTGGTCTGTTTGTATGTTAATTACATGTATATTAGATGTATTAAATATTAATAAAACATCATATTACATATTTTTTGTTGTTATTAATGCATCAAATGCAATAATTTCTTTGAGTATATGTCGCTTGGATAAGGTCGTACCAATTCCCTACTATGAATAGAACATTGATGTGTTATGAAGATATTATCAAATAATGTTATGTGGTTGGATAACATACAATGATGGTACCCATAGTACATATACTTTAAGGTGCGATTACTCATAAGAAAATGAGGATTCTTCTCATGAAGTTCTCACTCAACAATATCCAAGATGGAAGATTTTATGAATTGGCCCACCAGTAGGAATTATTCATGTTTTTATGTCATCATATATTCTTATATACGAGCGCATGTGATGGTCCTTAAACTTTAATATTATTATTAATGCATGTTACAAATCATGTACTTAGACATATGTCATAAACAATGATGAATATAGTTCATTTAAAAGTTAGATACATTGTGTGTTTCATGAGTGACATTTCATTAATGAATATGTTGAGGAAGTATTTTTCCCTTCCATCTTTATGAAATTTGATATCTTGTCCCATTGATTGGAATAGAATTATCGCATTAAATTCCATGACCATGGTTTAAAAACATGTTTATCTTAGATAGTCAATGAAATACATATCAAGAATATATGTTGGGGACAAGGATATGAATCCTTCTTGATGATTTATTGTGAAAAGGTATTATATTACACAATGAGCATTCATATGTGGTAGTCAATTTTGTGACACTAAGTTACTTCTCTTTGTTTACATAACCCATTATTAAGGTGTAATCTTGGACTTTAGGAAAGCCTTCCTAATACTAATGATAAAATAATCCCAGATAGTCTCACACTAAGTGTTTCCATCGATATCAATTAAATTCTATTTGAGTTGAATTAACAAAATAAATATTTTTCTCAAATTCGAGTAATAATTTTATTCATGTTATATTGATAACAAAAATTAAATAAATATTTATTCTCCAGCTTTTGAATAAAATATTTTTTTTATTTAATATTTTAAAAAATATGTATTCACTAGTTTGTGAATAAAATTTTTATTATGAATAAAATATATATTTATTTTCTCAAAAAATGATAGAGGAATTTGAACAGTACAAAACTGATTCTAGGGAAAAATATTAATATACAAGATCCTTATATAATCTTTTTCGTTGTGAAAGTTGGTGCATGCCAATTAATAATAATTATATAATTAGTATTATGTGGCATGAGATATATTAAAGTTAATAAATGTTTTTTAATGTCCGGTATACAATTAAATAATATTTTAACATAAATCCCAAATATAATAATAGGAGGCTATGTCCATTGTGCAGAGAATCCAAAATTGGGAATAGAGAACTGTTTTGAATAATAAATTTTATCTCCACTACTCCTTCTCACTCCCCCTCAATAATGAGAAGTGGAAGAGATACTTCTTCAAGACAAAAGATTGAGGGATCAAGAATGAACAATGAAAGACATTCGAATCACCTTGTTAGAACCAAGAGGTTGAGTAGTGCTCCTCAGAGATCAGAGGAGCATGTGTGGTTCACCACTTAAGGGATTTTATCCTTGGATCCTTATAGAGAAACAAAGGTATTACGAAAGGGGATTTTTTGATGATCAACATTCACCATCGAAGAAAGTTCCTATGCCCAGGTATTTATTTCTTTAAATATTGAATAAATTAATTATAAAATTTATGTGAAACATCCTCTCTCTTGGTTTATCTGAATGATTATTAAAAGAAATTTTAATATATCTTCTACACCTACACACTTCTACTATTCCCAAAACCATCACTCATGACCTATGATTTATCTAAGAGATTAAAACACGTTTTGGGGTGATATTTTAAATTATTAGATTAAAATACTCTAACTACTCTTTAATTATCTTTTAGGTGTGTTGGTTTTAATCACATTAAAGAGTTGTTTTATTTTAATTAACTGAAATAGTATGACAACCATGCCCTTATTTCATAATAAAACAACTTATAGGGCGCACTGCCTTATCTAATAAAAAGGGGCAATCAAATGATGATTTTTGAAGTGTAACATGTCATCATTATGGGAATGAACTTCATAATAATTCATGATTTAATTATGAAGTGGAATGTTTTTGTACATATCCTTCTCTATTATTTATGATCTAGTTTAATTGAACAACAAATATGAGTAAATTTTTTGGAATTAATATATCTTGGGTCCTATGATTAATCATTAAATACACATACCTATTTATATTATTAATCATGATCCCTGATCCCAGAGTCCCTTATTACTCATGATACTGGGGAATATAATTCTTTATTACTCATGATACTCAGGCATGGAATCTCTTATTTATCAAGACACTTAAGCATGGTGTCCCTTGTTAATCATGATACTCAGGTATGAAGTCCCTTATTACTCATGATACCCAAGAATAGAATCCATTTTTAATCATGATAATGAAGTATAGAGTCCATTATTACTCATGATTATCAGGTAATGCATCCCTTTCTATCCTATGAGATAGATGGTAATGACAAACCTTATCAAAATATGATACTCTTATTATATTATTATTATTATATGTGGATACCTTGGTTTTATGCCTCTTGTCCTTGCCGATGCGTATATATATCTATTCATAAATATTTTTACATATATACTTATATATAAATGATGAAATTTTTATAGATATTCCATCTTGGGATGAAGTTGATATGGTTAGCTAGATGTCCTAGAGTAAACAAATATTCTCTTGGTTGTATTTCTTAATTTACCACCTTTTTTGTTATACCATCACAATTTTGTATTTTATATTCACATAATGGATTACTTTAGACACTGTCAGTGGTGAATTACTGAGTTTATCTCACACATTGTTCGAGCCTCCATTTAGTTCTTGAATAGACCACATGGTTTTAGGTTTAGGATCATTGATTATTCTTATATTGTTACTCTTATACATGGGATCTTAGGAGCATATGACCGTGTCATCCTCAAGATGATCATGGAGATAGCACATGGGATTTAGTTATTTTTTTATTTCTATAATGTATGCCTTCTTTAATTATGCCTATTTTCTTTTTGGCATTAACATGAAATCATTTTTTATATGATATTGTTATGGTTTTGGATGTTTATTATAATTTGGGATGATATTTCTTCAACTTTCATTTATAATAATTTTTCTGTTGGTTTAATTATTTTATACTATTATGCTAGTATGATCATGAGAGTATAGTATCCCCACTATACCATTATCAGACCCTCACTGTTATTCGGTAGCCTATGTAATACTAAGAGGTGTGATTAAGGCCATATGAATGGTCGGCTTAGGGAACCATTTTAGTGACTCCAAGGCCTGAATGTTAAATAAGAATATAATTGAAGAAAATGTTGTGAAAATCCTTTAGAGTCTATCCTAGAACCATGATCCATAACTCAAATAACATTCATGGACCCATTTCCATTAACTAGATACTGAATCATGAAGTCTATATGTGAATTGAGATGCTTATACATGGTTTGAGTAATAAAACCCAATAAGCCACCACTTTCATATTAACATACTTGAAATTCTATAATAGGTGTATAATATGATATAATTAAATGTGGAAGTAAGAAAAAATAATTATATACAGAGCACTCATGTGCAAACCTAGCCACCAAAATCAACGATCATACCTACCTCAGGTCTATAATATATGGATAATCACACGTTTTTCAGAAGTGACCAAGAGATATCCATAATACTTGGTGGATATATCTCTTGGTAGTCCCAAGGGACCGATTCAGATCGATCCATAATGTCATCGTATACCACCTCTATCATAGGTCGGACCAAAATTCCATTATATCTTGTCAATGCCTTGGGTCAATAAATAGGGCCATAATACCCCCAATTTCACTTCCATAGTCGCGGCCTCAAGTCTTTCATGCCCCTCCCCTATGTTCAGGTCCATCATCATCATCATCATCATATGTCATTTTCTTTCCCCCTCTAAGTGAAAAACATATCCTAATGGTCCACCTATTCTGAGTACCAAGGTAATTCCTCAAAAAGCATGGTAATCACACATAATAGGGTAGGTCACATAAATGAAGAAATTTTCAAATCATCATGAGAATCGGTAATAACATAAAAACACATGTGATAAAAATCAAATGCAATCTATAGTGTTACACTAGCATACTCACAGAATCAAGCATCATAGATGGGTCTCATGGGATACATAAACCATCAAGCATGGACAAAAAATATATTAATGCAAGAATCATATCATGTCAATAATAGTGTAAAAGAGACCTAAATGGTAAGGGACTTATCACCTCATTCTCATAGATGAAGTAATCTAAAATTAATCATAGTATTAAATCCAAAATCATGTTACGCACCCATGAAAAACTAATACACACATCAGTGATGCTTATATCATATTTTGGATCATCAAAGAAGATGTCTCAAAATAAGAGCCATAGATATTCGATGCTAATAAGAGTAGTTCTAAAATCACATACCTCACCAAGTCTATAAAAAATAGTTTTGAGATAAATCGAAGAAGAGGATATCAATTCATAGGGTATAATCTCGATCAAAGAATTGGTTATGAATTCTTTATCAAATCTTTTAGAGAACCCCAAGTATTTTAAATGAACATAAATTGCCATTAATCCATTATTAAAATAGAGATATAACATGATATTCAAGAATAAGTGGTTCTCAAGATGATTGATCTTTGATAACATACTTAGAATCATCTAATATTCATGAGTGATCTAGATTCAGCCAAGGGGATGTCATTAACATGTTGAATCCACCATTATTCTAAAAACCATCCAATAATTAATCATCATGTAGCCTTAGAATCCATATATCTAGAAATGAAATTATAGATGTATGATTCTTTCCAAGGGAAAGAGAGTAGATTAAAAAGAAATATAAATAAAAGATGTATGTGTATCACATACCTTAATTATTGGTCATCAACACATGTAGATATACTATAATCGAGCTTAGATGGAGAGGAAGTCATCAAAAAAGGATATGGAGTCTCAAGGTTTGAGTTGAATTAGTATAACATGAATTAAAAGCCAAAACATATCATTAATGATTGTTAAAGAGTATTTTTGGGTCTTCAATTCACACAAAAATGATTTAGTCACAAAATTTATAAAACCATGCACCAAACAAGTGAGTCATTCTTCCTCTCCTAGTCACCCACATAGTTTGGTCACATTATTTATCAATCCATGAACCAACCATACTATTTGGAACTGTAGGGTTTCATATGGTTTTTTTGGAAAGGATCTATGGTTTGATAAACTGTGTGCCTTACTGATGCACAACCCGAGGTGCTTCATCCCTAAGTTGCACAATTTCTTAGAGGATCAATACAATTTGGAAAACTATTCTCTATTTGTGAACCCTAGAAAATCCCTCCAAAACACTCCAAAACCAACAAAAAACACCCATAATTTAGGGAAAAAACTCATAATACAAAAAAACACGATTAAAAAGTTAAATTTACTCATAAAGAACTTGAAAAATATAAGGTAATTACATTATAAATCCTAGAATATAAACTTGAAACATGTGATAGATTACAGAGAACATATAACATGTAGTGTATGGTTAATAAAAATAGTCTGTTTATTAATTAACCATTTAATTGGTATTCAGATAAAAATGTAGTGATTTAATATTTATTCTCATGTATTAAATATATATTTAGGTATTAAAGGTTGTGATTCATTTAGATAATGGATATATAAAGCACAAGACATGAATATTCCAAAAAAATATGGTAATAATAAAGAACATTATGTTAGGGAGTAAAAATGATGAGTTTTTTTATCTTATATGTAAATTGAAATTTATTATAAATGTTTTCAAAATATAAAAAAAGAAATATGGATGAGTTAAGGTGTATTAAGAATTACATAATAGTTATTAGTTCTCAAAACAAAAGTGCATAACATTTTTTCTGTCAAAATTGTTAGTAAACATAATATTTTTATGTGACCACTGTAAAATTTATAATAACCACATTGGATTATGGTTATTTGTAAAAATTGTGGTGTAAATGGTTTGAGAAGAATATTTCATGATGTGAGTGTGTTCTAATGGTTATTGGAATTCTCATAACATTTAATGTTGTACTATAAAATAAGAATCCTTAATGAATAATTTATTTGAAATACTTATATTATCAATGATTTATTGATTATTATATGATGAGATAAAGATATCTCGATTTCATATCATAGAATACATATTATCAAATCACTAAAGTAACATAGAACAATTTTCTAGTTTGGAACAAAACTTTTTCTATATGATCATTTTTTTGATATATTACAAGATAATGGATTGTATATATTTTATAATGTGTGTATAATACTTATTTAATAAATAAATATAAGATAAGGGTTTAGGACCAAATCTATTAGTAAAAAAATGAGTTTTCAATTACATGGAAAATGTAGTTCAAGATCACACAACATTTTTCTACGTGTGATGATTCTAAACAAATTATGTGAGGGAAATGATTTATAAATTCTATATGATGTATTTTTGATATTCCTCGAATATTAAAGTTGAATCTTAATGTTACAGATCAAATTTTGTTAGTAGTGAACATGGAATTGCATGAAAAAATATTTCATCCATAATTATCTACTTGTATATAATTTTTTGAATCGGACAAATAAAAACCACAGTAAATTACTGTACACAATTCTAATTATATGATGAGATATTATTGAAAATTATTATTTATTATAAAATATATTATAGAAGATTTGTATTTCTATAAATATTCAGTTCAAAATATATATATTTTTTAAAAATTGAGTTTTAAATTTTATATGCTGAAGATATGAGTTAAGAAAGAAATGGATATTGATATATATAATTTTAAAAAATATGAATAGTTTTTGTAAGGTTTTGAGGGTTTCAATGTGTTTTTCCCTTGATAGAAAATGTTAAAGTAGTAAATCATGGGACATTTTATTTAAGGTGAGTTATAATTTATGATTTGAGTTTGATATTTATGGATAAACAATTTTTGATACATGCCAATTCCATTAATCAAATTTAATTATTAGTTCTGATAATTTAATAATGGAATGATTTATTTGAATTTGAAAAAATATACAAAGTCTTTCCATATAACATTTGAATAGTTCTAAAGCTTTATCAGAGAATATTTTTTATTTGAGTTTCTTATGAGCATTTAAAGCATGAATAATTACTTTTGATGTATGGTTGATATGTTCTATATGATTTTTAATAAAATTACCCCACATAAAATTAATTGAAGTCATGATAATTTAGCTAAGTATTGAAATAGAACATATTCTATAGAATATGTTTGAAAATTACATGTGTATATTTACTGTTAGAGTATTTAACATTCAATCATATTTTGGTTTAGATTTTTGGAACATTATTTAATATTTATTTGAAGATAAATTAGAAAAATATTTGAGGATTATTTAAGAAATAAATATGTTCTACATAATGAATAAAATTTTGGAATACTCGTTGAAAATCATTTATATTTAATTTCATGATATGATATGGTATTAATCTAAATATTTAAGAAGAATTTTATTGGATGCATTATTAGGATATTATTTTACATCCTATAATTTAATTACTATAAATATTTTAAGGATTTAACAATTTAATTTAATTGAAATTATTGAGATAAATATTTTCAGTAAATCATTTTTCATATTATGAGTTAAAACAAATTTTACTTAAATAGAATTTGATGTTTAAAGTTAATGATCAAATTTTTTCAATATAGGAATAAAATACAATGTATGTTATTCGAATGATGGATGGATTTTTACACAATTGAATATATTATTTGGAGAGAGAAATTTGAGTGATATGATTCAAATTAACTAAGATAAATTGATAATATAATCTAATATAATAATATTATATAGACGTGAGAGTATCTGGAAAACATGAAAATAATTTGAAGAGGAATAAGAATATCATCAGATCTCATATTCATTGCATATAAAAAATAAGGTTGATTCTTATTAAAAGTGTAATAATCTAAATTATTCTCTGTGACATTGAAGATATATATTAAGAGTTTCAAGTGATAGGATATATATTTCATATCAAGAAATATTCCCTTATCAATTGTGTATCATGTACATTGAAGGAAGAATTTATGATTCTTATAAAATCAAAGAGTTCCCAGAAAATACTTTCTCTTAACACACATTGTAATTTTTATTAACAATTGAGTGTAATTTTTTATGTATGATATCATGTACAACAAGGATCTAGTTTCAAAAGTGGTAGTGATCCTTATAAAAATGTTGTTTATTATGATTAATTTAATTTATTATATAAGGGTGAGATTGGGATAAAATATATAGAGATAAAAATACACTCTATAAAGTGATCGAGTTTGGATTAATTTGAGAATCCATAAAAAGTATATTGGGTTTTAATAGATAAGAAAAGTTAAGGAACATTGATTTTCCATTTCCAATAATTACTATATTTGATTGGGAACCGTAAAAGGTTTTTACATTATTATGATCGGGACATATTCATTTGGTTAGACAATATAAGATATATAAATTAAATAAATTGTAATCATTCATACAAAATGATAAAGCATGAGATTTATATAGAATAAAATGGTCAGATAAGATAATAACCCATCAAAAGATCATATGCTATATTATTTTAAAGGTATTCATTTGTCAACACCTTAGTCATCTAAAACATTTGGATTTTTCTATAGGCGAGTTCCCATGGATTATATTATGTCAGTATAAATTAGTTATATTTTGAGAATAATATCAACGAGGACTTGAAGTACAGTGTAATATTTGACTATAATCTAAGGTATACACTTGTATATGTTACCTTAATATTATTAGGTGTCTATAAGAATGGTATTTAGAATATCCATAAGATTTATTAGGGAAATTGTTTTCCTTTAAAGTATCCAAGAGTTACATATGATGTATTTGTCATTTTTATCTAACTAAATAGCTATGATATGAGATAAATTATGATGTGAATTAAAAATTTATTGAAATAAAGATCTTGGACCTTGGTAAATATAATAGAAAATATGATCATTATTTTATTGGGATTATATTAAATAAAATTCATTATTGAATACTTATAAAAATGGTACTCATATAAAAAATACTTTTATTGTTGATTAAAATTATAATAGACCCAACATAAAATCTAATTTTAATAATAGTTTTGGAATGATAAAAACTAAATTATAGTGATACCTTTAACTAGTACTGAAAATTGAAAAATTATCTCATGTATGAGGAAATGTTTTTATATTAGAGAAAATTATTCTTAAAAATAAACTTGATTATAAGTCCAAGAAAGTACACAAATTTCTTTATAGTAAGTATAAAAAGGATTATCTTGACATATCTACACATATGATTATTTCCATGTATCTAATGTTTTTGAAATAAAATGAGAACATAGATGTATATGGGGTGGTAAATAATTTGAATAGACTCTATTAGAAATAAGAAAAATATGAGAGGTAGGATGTTTGAAATATATTGTTTTACTGTAAGATAATAAAGGGTACTTTATTTTCTACTCATATTCTCAATATGATTGGGTATCCAAATGACCTATAAGGACTAGGGTTTCCACACAACCTTGATTTAGCCATTTTATCTTAATGACCACAAAATCATGTTTATTATTATGGTAATTAGTTTTATGTGTTATGACAACATTTTATATTTTAAGGCTGATTGGAAATAAATTTGGCTATGTATGAAAAAGACTCACTGTTGAGGTTGATTCATCTCTAAGTATGACCCACCATTGAGATTAGTCACCACCAAGGATGACTCACCGTTGAGGTGGAAATTTGAAAAGGTATGATTTTCCACTAGAAATGTCTCACTGCCAGCATAGAAATTTGGTTAAGTGTTGAAAACACTCACCATCATATATGTATCACTAGCAGAACGTAAATCTGGTAAATTACAGAATGAATCACCACTAGAGGACGACTCATCATTCGACTAATAATTTAAAAAAGTGTTGAACAAACCTACCACCCGAGTGGAGTCAACTATATAATGGAAATTAAGTTATGTATCAGAAAGACTCGCCACTAACATATGTCACTATCAACCTGAATCACTTCATGCATGAGTTATCTCCTGACTATCTCACCATTCTAAAAACTCACGACTAAAATTTTATATTTAGTTTGAATTTAATATTTATAATAGCTATATTATTGAATTTAATGAAGAATATTATTTTAATTATTTTAACTTAAGTGTTATACAAAAGATGCATTAAATAATGTGTCATCCCTAAGTATAAGGATGAAAGATATACTAATGATCTTCTCTACATTGAAACTCATGCATGATACTATTAAACAATAAAGAAGACTTCCTTGTGTGTTTTAGTAAAAATGTTTACTAAAATAGACACAAGTACACTATGAATTTTAAAAACCTAACTTGAGACTCATTTCAAACTATACTCATGGAGTCACAAGTTTTAGAGCATAACATATAGAGAAACATGATCTTTCTACATCTTTAACTTTCTCTATTTGTTTATTTATCTTTACATTACAAATAGTGTGTGTATACTTTATATTTTTACACACACACATTATATCCTACTTTATACTATAAGATACATAGATATCTTCTCATACTCTCTTTTACTTATCCTCCAATGTATTGTGGTAGATGTTAGTGTGTGGCTTTTTTAATCTATTTTCCCACAATTACTATATAATGGGTCCTTGTGTGGCTTGTATAGTTTTGAAACAATTTTACACCTAATCCATGTTATGGATTAAAGTATATTTTATATAAAATTATTGAAATAATTTTTTCCATGTGGAGAGGACTATGTCTTTGCTTAATAATAAACTTCTTGTATTCATTTCTCCTGTGTGTTTTTTGGTTTTATTTCTAAGCTTTAAAAATGAATTGATTTTAAAAAACACTACTTTGAAAGTTAACCTTAATTAGGGTTTATATATGATTTCAATTTAGTAAATTGATTTAAAAGGTTAATGTAATGTTATATTTTGTTTTAACTGAGACCGAGTCAGTCATTGAGAATTATTTTAGAAAGTTAATTCTTATATCGACCATTATTTTTGGTTAACTGGGATATGTTTTAAAAAAATAAGGTATTTTATTTTAACCTATATTTAACAAAAATATTCATTGAGTACCTAATCCCCCCCCCACTGTTAGGATACTCACTCCGACCAAAATTTGGTATCAAAGGATTAAGATTTGGTATCGATGTTTTTCAAAAAACATTCTAATGTGATTTTAGTAGTTCTTTAAATATCTTAAATTTCTGTTAGTTCTAAATTTAATTCTTTAGATAGATAATATACAAGAACACTCTGCTACTAATAGACCTCTTTTTTTAAATGGTGTTAATTATACTCAGTTGAAGATCAAAATTAAAATGAATATTGAAATCATGGGTTTTGATATTTGGTTTTCTATTTTGGATAAGTATGAGTTACCTAAGATCTAAGAAAAGATTGGGCCGACGTTACAAAACTAGCCTATAATAGTAATTTCAAAGCTATGAATGTCCCATATTGTGCCTTAGGAGATGAGAAATTTAATATAATTTCTTTTGGTGAAGAATCATTTGAATTGGGGACACATTATATGTTTCTCATGAAGGAACAACCAGTGTTAAAAAATGAGACTGAATACATACACTATTAAGTATGATACTTTTAAGATGAATCATGAGGAATTAATCTCGAATGTGCATATTATTTTCAACAAAATAATTAATACTAGGAGATCCTTGGAAAATCTATTATCTGACAAGGATGAGATTATGAGACTACTCAGTTGCCTCCCTGAAAGATGGAGAGGGATATCCGTGTCAATTTGAGAGTCATATGATTTTATAGTATGACCAGTTAAAGAGTTAATTGATAAGTTATTGTTGTATGAAGAATAACTAAAATCCAATAGAGAAGAGGATGATGAGCCAAAATAATCATATCTTTAAATTAAACAAAATTCAAAAATTGAAAAGGAAAATAAAAATATGCAAGATGAATGTTTCAGTGAGAGTGAGTCACCACCCGATAGTGATGAGAAAATGGCATATATGGCCAGATGATTCAAAAATTTCTATATAAAGAAGAATTTTTTTATAAATCCTACTTATAAAGGGAATTATGATAGCAAAGGAAACTGGAATAAGGATTAAAGAAAGGATGATAAAACAAATGAGAAGGCCTGGTATGAATGAAAACACAAAGAACATGTAAAAATAGACTGTCCAAAATTAAAATACAAAAAGAAACATGAGGAAAAGGACACCATCTTAAAAAAATCCATAAAACAAACATGGAGTGCCTATGAATATAGCTCTAATGACTCAAAATCTACTCCTAAATAGAATTCTGACCAAGAAAACATGTGCTTCATGAATAATGTCTTTGATGTACCTATTGTATCATTTGTGCTTATTTCTGACTATTCTAAAAATGTAAAAACTTATGAGTATACGTCTTAAGAATAAATGTCGGAATACTACAAAAATATTGAGGACATATTTAATGAACATATAGAGAAATATAAAGTTCAATAAAAACATTATACTTTATTTGCTAATACTAAATTTGAACTTTAAGTAGAGAATGTGAAAAAATACAAAGCTATTAAAGGTGAATACTAAACTAAATTTTTCTAATGAAAAACTGAATAAAGATTTAGAAAATTTTTCTGATGGAAGATAAACACTTATATAGATCATAGGTGAAAATATTTCCTTAAAGTATGTTATATGTCTAGGTTATCAATATAGATATATAAGAATTGTTAAGAACACATTTGCACCTATGTCTAATTTTGAATGTTCTACTGTTAGTTATTTTTCTAATGGACCAAAAAAAGTATTTATTCCGAAAATAATACAGTCTATTTATAAGAGACCTATTAAACAAATATGGGTTCCTTAATCCCTGATTATTAATATATCTAGACCCAATAAAATATTGGTACCAAAATCGTTCCTTATATAATTTTTATTTTTTAGAATATATTCTTGAAAACCTCCTATAAAAGTATTTGGTAATTGGAAAAAATATGTTCAAGGAAAATTACGTGATACTACACTAGCTTAAAATCCTAATAAATGTTGATGGTGGTCATATAATCTTTGGAGACAATACTAAATGGGAAATCATCCTCCTAGGCCAAATTGGTAACTCTGATTTAGTTTCAATTTTTAAATTAATATTTGTTGATGGTTTTATGTATAATTTTCTTATAATCACACAATTACGTGATGATGGTTTTCATGTTAAATTTTAAAATAATGCATGAAACTTTTTATTTTAATTGTACATCAGTTATTACTACTTTAAGAAATGAAAATGTTAATGTTGTTGATCTGAATTATTTAAATTCTCAAATTTTTTCCAACATGAGTGCCTTTTATAAATAATCTTGGATTTTGAATAGGAGGCAAGGACACTATAATATTCACTCACATAGGAAGCTTACTAGGAATGGTTTATTCTAGGATCTACCTAAACTTGAGTTCCCAATTAACAAAGATTGTAACCCCTATAAAAAATGGAAATAACACAAGATATGAAGCTTACTATGAATGATTTAGTCCAGGACCTACCCAAACATGAGTTCCAAAATGTCAAAGTCTGTAACCCAATAAAAAAGGAAAACAAAAAAATATTTATTTGAAATTAAATAAATAAGTTTCAACTTCTCAACCTCTTGAGTTGGTTCATCTGGTTTTATTTAGATGATCCAAAGATTTTATTATAAATAGGAAGCCCTATGTTGATGTACTTGTAGAGGAATTTTCAAGGTATACTTGTGTATTTATTTAGATCGCCATAGTAAATCCTATTTTTGTTACCAATTATTCTAGATCTAGAGAATACTTTGGTGGACTTATGATTAAGACATTAATAAGGGACAGTTTTTGTAAGTTTGAAAGTCCAGAATTTGAATCCTTTTTCATAAAAAATATCTATATTCATAACTTTTATGCTCCCAGGACCCCTTGACATAATAGAGTTGTAGAGAGAATAAATAGAACACTTCAAGAGATATCATGGACTATGATAAATGAATATGACTTACCTGTATACTTATTGGAAGAGGATGTAAACAAAACCTCTTGTATAATCAATAGATTTTTAATTAGACATATATTAAATAATACCTCTTATGATATTTGGAATATTAGAATGGATATGTTCAATTACATTTGAGTTTTTGGTTTCAAATTATTTATTCTTAACACTAAGGATAATCTTAAAAAATTTTCTTCTAAAAGTGATGATGTAATTTTCTTGGGATATTCAACCTCCAACAAATCTTATAGAATTTTTAACAAAAGCACCAATTTTTTAGATCATGTAAAATTTGATGAAACATATCCATATGATTATAATACCCCTTTGGATAACCTTGAGGATAATTTATATTCTCTAAACATAAATTTCAATCCTTATGACTTTCCTGTAATGTAAGTTGAAAAATAATCTAATTCTGATAAACTTTATTAAAGTGAACTTGAACCTCTAGAGAACCCTAAGGTGACCAACCCATATTTTTCTAAAATTTTGAGGACCCTTAAGTACCATATTTTAGATTATATAGTTAGAGACGTAGGTATTGGTACACAAACTAGATATTCTATATAAGATCAGGTTGAACATCAAGCATTATTTTCATATCTAGAACCTAAGAACATAAATGATGAAATTAATGATGAATTATGGGTAATGGAAATACAAGAAGAACAAAATAAATTTGAGATAAGAAAAGTATGGGAACTTATGGACCAACCCAAGGACACCTTGATTGTAAGAAGAAAATTGGTGTTTAGAAACAGGGTTGATGAATCGGGCATGATAGTAAAGAATAAGGGTAGTCTACTTGCACAAGGGTATAGTCAAGAAAAATGAATAGACTATGAAGAGACCTTTTCACCAATATCCAAACATGAATCTATTATAATACTACATGTTTATGCATCACATATATATTTCAAACATTATCAAATAGATGTCAAGATTTCATTATTATATGGGTATATAGTTGAGGATGTTTTTTTGAACAACCCCTAGTTTTCAAAATCCCTATTTTCCAAATTCTGTTTTTAAATTAACAAAATATTTGTATTGAATAAAACAAGATCCTAGAGCTTGGTATAATAGGCACAAAAATTTTCTTATTTCAAAAGGTTTTTCAAAATGTATATATGATCCTAACATTTTTTTAAATTTAATTGAAAAAGATTTTTTAGTTGTTAAAATTTATGTATATGATATAATTTTTGGATCATCACAAAATTATTTATGTATTGGTGTTTAAAAAATGATGAAAAATGAATTTGAAATGAGGTTGATGTGAAAAAAAAATTCTTTCTTTGTTTTTAATATTTTCATAATAAATAAGGAATTATTTTGAAGAAAATTAAATATATTAAATATATTTTAAATTTTTTAACTTGGATAGTACTATAAGTAGTGATTCTTCTATGATTACTACCTGTAAATTGTATATTGATGAATCTGGGAAACCCAGTTTATCAAACAAGTTATATAGATATGATTATAAGTGTTCTCTTGTTAATTATTAGCCGACCTAGTATTATTTTATGTGTGTGTATGTGTGCTTGTTTTCATAAAAACCCAAAAGAGTCGAACTTGGTTAGTGTAAAAAAGAATTTTCAAATAGCTCAAATATACTACCAATTTAGGACTATTCTATCCAAAGGACTAGAATTTGGCTTAGTTAGTTATTCAGATTATAATTTTGGTGGATGTAATATATATTGAAAAATCCCCTTTGAAACATGTCACCTTTTTAAAAAGCCTCTAGTTTCTTGGTGGGGTAAGAAACAAAATTCTTTTTCAATGTCTACTACTGAAGCTGAATACATAGATGCATGTAGATTTTGTGAAAAATAGTTTGGATGAAAAAACATTACTAGACTATAGATATATATTCATACATGTCCCCATAAATTGTGGTAATACAAATTCTATTAAAATATCCAAAAATTTATTATCACACTCCAAAAAACCATATTGATTTAAGAAACCCCTTTTTAAGATATCATTTTCAAAAGGGTGATATAACTTTTGAATACATTTGAACTAAACATCATCATGATTATATTTTCACTATGCCTTTGAATTATAAGAGAATAAATTAAATCAAACAAGAGTTAGGTATTATTAATTTTGGTTAAAATTAATATTTTGGGACTCAACTTTGTGAAAATATCACTATTTTAGATATATCACCATTGTGAATGTCTCACCATTGTAGATGTATCATCATTGAAGATGTATCACTATTTTGATTTCTCACTATTGATACTTCTCACTATTTATAATTATCACCATTGATACTTCTCAACACTAATATTTCTCATTGTTGTTATATTTCTCACTGTTGGAAAATTATGTTATGCATTTGTCAATTTTTTATTATTTCTTTTTAAAACATTAGTTTTTAATTTCCTTGAGAATTAATTATTTCTTTAATTTTTTATTTGATTTAAAATTTTGAATTAACGTATCATTTCAATTTGACATTTATGAATCTCTAAATTACCCAAATGATATAAATTATACGATTGTCTAATTTCAACACACTCCTTCCTTACAGCTTTTGTCTGGAGACCTATTTCAAACCATTATCGCCCAACTATTTTCCTTCATTCTCTTCCACCTCAACCTATCAATTCATTATCCATGGATAGAATGAATTATGATTATGATTTTTATCTAGACAATTCATGTATTACGAATAATAGAAAAGGGTATCCAAGCTATTTAACTATTAATTTAGAGCCTCTAAATCTCAAGCTTTCAAATAGGGTTGTAGTACCTGAGAAATAATTCCATGTACACTATCTACATCTAAGTAAGTATTCAGTGGGTTATATTATATATAACAAAATATGTGTGGATTGGTTCTCTTAAAAGCAATAACCTTTCGATCCTAGGTCAGTATATGTGTTTTACCTGTTTTTGGAGTATTGCTTTGAGGATAATGGAGACCAACTGATAAATACAATAAATATCCAAAATTATGTTTTTTCATCGATACAGTGGTTTGAATGTCTTGGAGTACCACATGAGGGATTAGAAAATCAATACCAAAGAATAATTCCAGATAATAGTGATGATTTCATTTTTGAAGATTCCCACGCTGTGTTTACTGATGATGGAATGGTCTGAAGACTGGTTGCATCAAAGCTTGATGGGAAGTACAAGATTATTTTAATGTTCATTAACAACATGATTTTCCCATGAAAAGGGTAATTTTATACTTTACAATAAAAATATGTTTACCTATTGTTCCTTATGAAAAGAATGGTGAAGATCAATTTGTGAAGATATTTGATCCTTTATATGGTAGAAATTATTAATCCTACTTATAGATCAAATTATTTGATATATACTAACTTTATTTTATTGATGTTATAAGGTAATGGTTTTGTTAGTTATGATGAATAATCATTAGTGTATTGTAGTGGATTTTTCATCACTATGATAATTTGTAGAAGGATGGGAAGAAGTTGGAAACCATGGAATAAGCAACAGCTGGTTGATAACGAAAAATTATATGTTTACTTCAATCATATTGATGATCCATCAAATCTAAAAGACCTTGTTGATCCTAGTTTGTAACTAGAAGAAGTATTTGAGTATTCTGATGAGGAGGAAGTTGTTTTTATTGGTATAAATGTAGCGGATGAATTTATGGTGGGTGGAGGAAGTGACCCTGATTTGTCATGACAATCCCTTCCTATTACATATGGAGAACCGAATATGAAAAAAATTCTCCCTAAAAGGGACAAACTCCAAAAAAGGTAGAGATAAAGAAAAAATAAAATATATGGTGTGGATCAGTTCAAACATATATCCAAATCCTTTTAGTAAAATTGAAATAGTAAAGATGAAGAGAAAAAAGATAACGATGATGATAATGGAAATGGTAATGGTGATTCTGATGTTGATGATGATGTTGGTGGAGAAAGAAATGGAGGTGATGGTGGTGGAGGATTAGAAACTAATGGATCTAGTGGTAAAATTAGTGATGTGTATATGTAAATACCTTAGGTTATTTTCCCTTCTCCTAGAGTTTCTATTTCTAGATCAGACGAAATACCTAGTTTTGTTGAAGAAATATACCTAGCTTTCAGGGAAGAGAATTATGCTTCATTTGGGGTGGATAAATCACCAAGTCTTGAGAGTCATCATGTTGAGTATATTTTTGGTGATCTTTCTAGGTCTATATAAAATTTTTATATGGTTGATTAGTATACTGTTGTTGAACAGTAAGCGGATATGTAGATAAATTTTATTGTTGTTTTTGAGCTATTAGTATTTGAGAAGTTGGGAGTTTACATTGATATTATTGAGAAATCAATATTTGTAAAATAATTTTTTGATGCCTCTATTATTATCTAGATATGGTTGTTTATACAAATTCCATGCCTACAGTTGTTGAGATTCATGTTAAATCTTCTGAAAGATAGTTGGAACCGATGTATGATGAAGTAGACAAGTTTCATGGGTGTCCACAAAGAATGGTGGACCAAATATTCTATAATAAAAGGATACCAAGAGACATATATATAATCATATTGATGTTGTATGTATGTTAGAAATATTTTCTTCTAAGAGAGTAGCTACACCTATTATTCCATGAGTTTTAGTGGATGGTGTCACTAGAGGTGACATAGAATCCTTTAGAGAACGGATTATTTCAGAATTTTGTTTGTTATTAAGAAATTAAATGGCTCAAGTCACTAAGTTAAGTAGAAAATTATGATAGGTATTTGTTTGAGAAGTTAATACAACATATTCAACCAAAAATGATGCACCATATTTTGGAAGTAGAGATTGAAAATATGAGACTTTTTAATGAGTTGGATTCTATGAAATCTGTCATGGAAGGGATGAGAACTATATTTGTTGTTTCTATGGATAAATTTCTTGATAATATGGATAATATTACATCTATGGATTCTAGTTATAGTGATCCTATACCTGTTTTTGATGTCGAGATGCTCAGGTCAGTTGTAAGAGAAGATCTTATAGCTTCGTCTAGTTCTATTCTTGACCAGCCTTAAGAGAATTTGGAAAAAATAAGTCTTAATAGTGATAATGTTCATATTATGGTTAGGGAATACATGATAGGAATGAAATTTGATTGAGATACCATCACCAAAGAAATAATGTATTATATCTCAAGGATATACTCTAAGCATGAGATGAATGCACATTTTAAGTATTTAGTAGAGAATTTTAGAATGCCTCTAGTAAGTCAAGACCTTAAATAGAAATTTATCCTATTGAATGTTCTAACAATGGTGCTTAAGTAGTTTATGGAAGATAAGGATAATTTCTACAGTATAATGGAGAGAGGTGGTTATATTTTCATGGATTTCATAAATATCAAAAAACCATTTCAATATGTTCATGTCACTACTATTTTGGATCATGAGGGTATTTTAGTTACAAAACATTTTAACCCTCCTACTACTACTATAGAGTAATTTAGGACAAGTTGACCATAAATACTCATGCTCTTTTTCCCTCCAATTTCTAGCCCATTTCTCTCTCTCATAGATAATTAGTGTAAAACCTCCGACAAGTCATCATCATTAAAGAGCCTTGTACTCTTACAGATGTTCCTACACTTGTTCATTCTGTCACCTCAACCTCAGTTTCTACATCCTCTTCCTTAAACAAATATAAGGGTAATGTGACTTTGGTTCATTCCACTGATCCTGAGAAATGTTGATTATTGGCTTTTTTCCTTTTATGGGAATATTTTTTATGGTTTGTTTTTTCTAACTTTTTGTTTTAAACATTTTGGATATACGTTTAGTTGGATTTTAATGAAAACTCTTTATTTGATCTAATTAAGTTTTGTATATTCTCTATTTTATCATTTAGTTTTATGATAATCCCAAAAGGGGATTAGGTTTCTATAATTTATTCATTATTATTCAGTAATGTCTTCTAGATACCTTTCTCTATTTTCTATCTAATTTCATTTGATACAATTGACTGAATTGACCATCCTTTACTCTTGTTGTTTTTGATATGGGTTATAAAATGCTATGATTTTTTATCATCTAAAAGGGGTATATTATTTTCTTCCATGTTTTAATGATCACAAATATCATGTTTATTATGTTATCAATGAGTTCTATGAATTTTGGCAACAATTTATATTTTAAGAAGGATTGGAAAGATACTTTTTAGAGTATAAAAATAACTCACCATTGAGGTTGAGTCACCACCAAGGCTAACTCACCATTGATATTAGTCACCACCAAGTATGACTCACCACCAAGATAGAAATTTGACAAAGTATGAGTCAACACTAGAAATGACTCACCGCCAGTATAGAAATATGGCTAAGTCTTTGAAAAACTCACTGTAAACTAAACCGCACCATCAGAACTTAAATTTGGTAAAGTATGTAATGAATCACTACCATAGGATGACTCACCATTTTAAAATAAATTTAAAAATTTGTATAACACACCAACTGTTAATGTGAATTCATTTCTAGAATAGAAATTTGGCTAGGTATCGGAAAGACTCACCAATAGCCTCTATCACCGTCAAACTAAATCACCGCCATCCTAGGTCACCTCTAGACTATCTCATCATTCTAAAGACTCACCATTGATATTATTTTTTTTTATTTTGAATTTAATAGTTCCAGTGACTATATTATTTAATTTAATGTCAAATCTTATTTTAATGATTTTCCTTAAATGTTAGACAAAGATGAATTAAATAATGTGTCAACCATAAGTATGAGAATACAGAATCTCTAGATGTTTTTTCTCCACATGGAAACTCTTACATACTACTATTAAAAGTGGAATAATAATTCCTAGTGTGTTGTAGTGAACAAGGGATAGAGATAGACATGTGCACACTACGATATCTTCATGCACATGCAAAGTGATCTGAGAACATATTGAAGAACCTGAAGAACACCACTTAGTAAGAACATAATCATTTCTTCCTACCTTCAGAAAACTATTAAAGAGTGGATCTTGTATAATGAAGGATTTTACAACACTATATTCTACTTTGAATTTCAAAAATTTGAATCGGGCCTCATTTCAAACTATGCTCAAGGAATTAAAAGCATCAGATCATATCATACATAGCAACATGATCATTCAACATATTTTACTTACTCTGTTTCTTTTTTTATCTTTACATTATGAGCACTGTGTATATACAATATATTTCTACATACGCAGTATCTCCTACTTTAAACTAGAATATGCATAGACATCTTATCAAACACTCTTTTACCTGTCATCCCACGTGTTGTGGTTGAGGTTCGGGTGTGGCCTATTTTATATGTTTTCTTGTCACTACTATAGAAGAGGTTCCTGTATAGCCTAGATAATTTTCATACTATTGTACACTCACTCTAGGTTGTGAATAAAAGTTTATTTTATATATACTGGTTGATAGCAGGTGATTTATAATTGGAGAGGACTATGTCTCAACATTTAATTGAATCTCTTATATTCATTTCCATTGTCCAATTTTTAGTTTTATCAATAAGCTTTAAAACTGAAACTATTTTAAATAAAACCACTACTATGATAGTTAACTTAATTATTTTTTATATAAGTTTTTTATTTATTAAATTGATTTCAAAGGTTAATGTAATATTATATTTTTTTAACCGAAACTTAATCAATAAATGAAAATTGAATTAAAAGGTCATGTATTATATTGACCAGTTTTTTTGGTTAACATGGCCATATTTAAATTAATTTGGGGATTTTATTTTTACCTATCTTTATCAAAAGAAATTATTGGGTACTCAATTAACCACCTCTTAAAATACTAACTCCGACCAACCGATTTTTTCTCTCTTTAAGAGAACATATGAAGTATATTATTTGAGAATAAAAAATATTTGGTGAATTTATTAATTTATTTTTAATACACATGGTTTATTATTTAATACGATCTATGAAATATTATAAAAACCAATAAATAAATTAAATTATAAAAAAATTAAGATATTGAAATAAAAATATTTTACATATGTATTTATAATAACGTGAAAATGTTATATATTTCAATTTTTCTTTTCTAATTTTTACTCTATATAAAAATTAATTATTATGTAATGAAATCGTATGATATATGAGACTAATGTTTTTGGAAAAACACATAAATTAAAATAAGAATTATTTTATTTACTACACAACGTGTTTTTATATTGAAATGATAAATTTTGATAAAATATATTTTCAATGAGGATAGTGGGAGTTAATATAGAGACGAGTTCAGTTAAAATTTAAAAAACAAATGAATATCATAGAAATATTGATTTAAAAGATACTTGTATAATCTAATGTTTAATTATCTATTAATATCCTACGTAATTGAGAATAATTGTGGTATATGTTGGTAAAGTAAGATATTAATGTAAGAGGTTAATTGTTTCTCATTATCAATTATCTAAAATAAGGTATGTATTTCACAATATTTTTAGAATGGTTTTAAGTGTTATCCATTCTAAGAAAATAATAAAATACATAATAATTTCATGTATTATGTAGTAACGTTTTTTGGGATGAAACATTAAATTATTGAAGACGAACATTTAGAATCATAATTTTATAGTTGTATAAATATTCATTCTTTATGTGTGATATCTCATTAAAAACATTTGTGATAGGTTTGATTTGACATATATACACACTGTGATGTAGTAAGTGACTATGTTATGATGTGATAAATTTTACATAGTGATTAACATGATAATGAAAATAAATAAAAGAAAATATATAGTTATTTATAGTCTATACATAGTAAGATATGATTATAAAACTTTTTTTATATTTTTTGGTTAATATATTTTTATTGTTAATTGGTTGTGGCCAACACCCCTTTTTTATTAGGAAATAAATACATATTTTCAACTAGATTTAGAGGTAAACCTGACATGAACTTGAAGGTCCATTGGCCCATTACCCTATTACAACATGGCCTGAAGGCCCTAGAAATTTGAAGGCCTGTATATAAACTTTATGGCCCTGAGTGAGTCGTATGCCTTATTCCATGTCATAAATCAAATGGAATTCCCCCATTTCCAGTAATCAGAGAACCTTCATCCTAGTATGAAAGTTTCAGCTCTCCCTTCCATAAATTGTTGCATCATACTGACACATCTGGGTATGTGACCCCTACTTCCATGGTATGGGAGGAGGGATGGATGATAGGGGTTAGCACACCTATCTCTCTTTTATAAAGCCTACCCAGTGTGCCCATATAGACCTTAATTATATCACATTTAAGTTTCTATACATCCTTATAAAATTCCCAACCGTAAATAGTTACATGGAAGGTCAATCCTCCATCTCAAATTGGTGGTCCATTGGGATGAAAGGATTAATGATTAGTGTCAGCATGCTTATCCCTCTTGTCGAGGTATCCCACCTAGATATGAATGACTGAACTACTTTCCTAATGTGTTGAGGTATTCTCCTAGTCCCTATCATTACAAAATTCTTCCCATTGGATCTATCCCAAAGGCCATGTGTCCTAAATCCCATTTGTGGACAGAAATCCTTGTGGCCTGCAGACCCAATTCTATGGCTCAGAAGCCCAATTTAGGTGAATAGTTCCACTACTAAAATACCAGTGCAATACCCACTAAAGTACTACTATAGTAACTTAAGAATATTACTTGACTCATTTTTGAACATGGCCTCTTCGATGCAGGATAACAGGTGTTTACCACTTAGCTAAACCCCAACTGCAAAACGATTTTGGGTAATGAGGTATTGTCATGAACCACACCACAACTTTATTTGGTCTAACCCAACACATATACACCATCCTTCCAAAGATAAATTTGAGTGTGGAAGGACTAAAAATTGATCCATTTCTACTTCATAGCAGTGCCTACCTTACACAATACAACTTTAGAAACCCCAGATCGGCTTATATCCTCAAAGTGTTTGATAGTATACAGTATCATGTAAGAAAATAGAAATTGCACTTTTTCATTAATTTATGTTTGATGTATTTATAAAATGATAGTGAAATTATAAAAAACCACTTAGGGATAAATCTTCGAGTTATACCTTGTTTTTGATAGTCATGGAATGTCATTGGTTGTGGTGATAAGTTAACATTTGTATGATTAAGGTCTCATATTGTGATATAGATCTCACTTATATGACATAAGTGTCACCTATTTTCTAGATAGGCCCTATAGGTATACCACATCGAATGTCATACATAGTGTTATTGGTATTCTTGGGGTGTATAATTAATAATATTCCCCATTAAGTAAGTTTAACAAGGTATCATGCAAATAAGTATTCATAATTTATATCTTTGTTATGACACACACAGGGGGGATCTAATCACGTGGTGTTTTAGTATGTTTTTGATCATGTGGTTGATTTTTATTAACTAATATGAGATTTCACTTCTATATGAGTAACATGAAATCTGATCCATTAATGAGAAAGATTGAGGAAGTCAATATTCATAACTCATTGAGTGATAGGTGATATTGATATACAACTCTTGTTAAAATAAGGAAATCTGATTCATTCATATAGATTAATAATATATAATGTATTTAAAAATGGTATACAATATTTTCTCATATATTCAAGAATGAATATGTAGAAATATATGAAATTGACTTGTTCTATATATCATGGTTTCACTTGATGTCTTGGATATTTGGATTATATGATTATGAATGATGTATGAGAAACCTATGGTGGAAAAGTTTATGGAGATACATATGTTTTATGGAAATAACACTAGATCTATTCATCCTCTGACTAGTAGGGATGTATTTCTATAGATTTTTATTTTCTTATGTTTATGGATTATGAATTTATAATAATTTTCAATGAGAAAAAGACTTATAGGATAAGAAAAAAATAGAATATGAATGATTTTGTTTCATGAGCATGTAAAAAAATAGAGTTATTTGAGAACTTTTGCTAAAGGTTTTTATAGGATATGAAAAATATTTTTAGGTGTGGTTTTATAAGTTGTTACATATGATGTGGCATAAGATGAAATGTGTATAAAGACTAGGAGGCATTAGTGGATGTATGATATTGATGGAGCTATACCCAAAGATCATAAATCATATGTTATAAATTTATATGTTATAGGGTATGTTATACATGAATATAAAGAATAATATATGCCTTATATTAATTAATACTGTATTATGATATATAAGTCACTACAACATATATCATAAGGCATGATATAGAAAAATTCAAGAGTATGCTTTTATGATAGTGTTTATGTTATAAGATAATATATTACCTTTAGTTAATCTCCTTTTATGCTGTCAAACATAATGTTTAAACATTATTAGGTAATTTTTAATAAAGTTATATTGTACCATAATGATTATTTAAATGTTAAACATTCATATTTGGTTTAATTCGAGTAAAAATATATACATTACAAAAGTTGTAATGCATGGATAATTTTTGAAATTTCAGAGTCATTACATGATCCTTGTTGCATCTAATGGCACATATATAAAGAGTATTAAATCAAGAGATATCATGAAAAATCTATTTGATAGATTGGTTCATCTAAGATCCCATAACCCAAAATTTTATTAAATTTTTTATTTCCATTAAAATAATATATTAGGATACCATAGAGTTCAGAAAAAATCTTTTCAAACTTTTTGAAGGTTTTTGAATCAAGTGGATAGCTTCAATGGAAAGATATATTAGATTATTTTTAAGGGACCTCCCTAAAAAATATATGAGAACGAAGATTTGGGTATCAAATGGTGTGTTCTTCAATATAGATTCAAATATTTTGAGCCCCTCAAGGTAAGATATTGTATTTATATTTTCCCCTACTATATTTAGACATATTAGAATTTCACAAAACCCATCAAGTATGAAGAATTTTAAATTTCTCAATGGCCTTATCACTAATGATTGGTTCAAAAATTCGTATATAAAGAACCCTTTGTGGGTTTCTAGAAGCCTTTATGAGGGTTTTGAAGTGATTAGAGATAAATATTTTAATCCCATTATATTCTTCATTGTAGTGTATCTTTTCATTTATGTTTAATATATGTTCTTAATAATAGAGATGTGTGATAAATCCTAATGCATATGTGATAAAAATTGGCCTTTCAGTACGCCAAAATAGGAATTTTGCGGTGTTTCTTTTCATTTAGTGCCGGTTTAAACCACCGCAAAATCTTATTTCGGTAATCAATTATTGGTAGTTTTTTAAAACCATCATAGAACAATTTACCATTAGTTTTTTAGCATCAGTTTAAACTGTTGTAAAATCGTTTTTTAAATTTAGGTTTTATTTTTATAATTAATTGATTTTTTTTATTTTCTTAATTAAATATTTTTATTTATTTTCATTATTTATTTATTTATTTATTTATTTATTATTTATTTATTTATTTTCAAAATTATTTAAGTATTTTATTTATTTATTCATTATTTATTTATTATTTATTTATTATTTATTTTCTTATTTTCTTAATTAATTAATTGATTAATTAATTTATTTATTTTCAGAATTTATTTATTATTTATTATTTATTATTTATTATTACCAAGCTCGTGCCCATGTCCATGCATAGGCTCATACCCATGCCATTTATAGAAATTATGCATTGGGTGATATTTAAACCCATTACCTCTTGCTTATTCTCTTAGGACTTTACCACACCATCAGGTTCTTCATGTGGTCAATAAGTCGAATTTAATATAATTATATATATATTTTTATTAATTGGAAAAACAAATAATATATAACAAATAGATACAAATTAAATAATTATTAATCAATAATGACTAATCAATAATGATTAATCAATAATGAATAATGAATAATCCATAATCAATAATCAAGAATTAATAACTAATAATTAATTATTTATATTTAATATTTAACAATTACTAATTTCAAAATACTAATTAATACACAGAATATAAATCAACAATAATTAAAAAATATATAAAATGAAAATAAATACTAAGTAATAAATAGTAAATAATAAATAGTAAATAGTAAATAATAAATAGTGAATAATAAATAGTAAATAGTAAATAGTAAATAGTAAATTGAAAATAATAAATACCAAATTCTAAATAACAAATACCACATAATATATAATATATAATATATAATATATAATATATAATATATAATATATAATATATAATATGTAAAATGTAATATCTAATATATAATATATAATATAAAATATATAATATATAGCGTAACTTATACAAGTAATGTATAAATAATAAATTAATTAAAAAATAAATTACTATATGATAAATAAATAATAAATTAATAGAAAAATTAATAAAAAATAAAAAATAAATAATAAATAATAAATAATAATCAAATGAATATATAAATAATGAATATATAATAAATAAATAATTAGTAATAAATTAGTAATATAAAAATAAATAAATTAATTAATTAATTAATTAATATTTTATTTTGAAAAAAAATTATAAAAAAATTATAAATTAATAATAAATTATTACATAATTATTAATTATTAATTAGTAAATAATGATTATTGAATAAATAAAAAAATATAAAGAAATAAATAATAAATTAATAATAAATTATTAATAAATAAATAATTAATAAATTAAAAATAAATTAATAGATAATAAATAGTAAATAATAAATAATAAAGAATAAAGAATAAAGAATAAATACTAATAAATAAATAAATAAATAATCAATTAATTTAAAATTTAAAACTAAAAACTAATAATTAATTAATAATTAACACTAAATAATTAGTAACTAATAACTACTAATTATAATTGATAATTACTTATTAATAATTCTTAATTAGTAATTCTTAATTAATATTTAATAATTAATATCTAATATTTAATAATTTCTAATTCATAAATAATTAATAATTTATTAATAAATAAAAAAAACATAAATAAATATTAAATGAATAATAAAATAATAGTAAAAAATGATTAATAATTAATTATTTAATGAACAATTAATGTTTTCATAATAAATAAACAAATAATAAAAAAAATATTAAATAATAAGATATTAAATATTAAATTAATAAATAAATAAACAAATATATATATATATATAATTTATAATTTATAATTTATAATTTATAATTTATAATTTATAATTCATTTATTAATAAATAAATAAATAAATACATATTAAATAAATAAATCATAAAAGGTTAAGAACCTTTAGAAACCCTAAAAACACTAAAATGGCTTTAAAATCTGATTTGGGACTCATTTTTTAGTGTTGCACCTAGTAAAATCAAAGATCATGACACAAGCATTGATATGATATGTGGTACATGGAGAACAAACACCTCGATCTAAAGTTATAACCGTTTTAATTTTAAGGAATCAGGGTCGGTAACTAAAACCTCTATTTTGGAGGCCTTATAGGCCTTTTGGTGGAATATAAAGGGGTACAAAGCTTGAAAAGTTAGTACCATACCTTAATGGCATATAGCTCATTTTATGCTACGATTTGATATATGGTAGAGCCCAAAGAAACTCCCAAATTAAAATTTATGGTCGTTGGATGTTCGAGTTCGATTTTTGACCTTTTTGAAATTTTAATATATTTTTTCCTTTGATTATCATATGATATAAATCTCACTTGGTTTTAGCTCATTTCATAGGATTCAATTTTACTAGTTGTGGAGCTGAAATGGACTCCCAGATTAAAAGTTATGGTCGTTTGATGTCGGAATCTGGTTGTCATGTTTTTTAGAATTGTTTTAAGTTACACGTTATTATTAACTACTAATTATAAATATTTATTAATTACCACATTATAATAAACTAAAAACATAAATAATAAACTACATTTTATTTTAAATAATAAATAATAAATAATAATTAATGAATAATTTTTTTAATTTTTTTTCTTCAATTTTGTGGGAGTTTTGAAAAAGACGCTTCTATTTCGCAGTAGTTTTTAAAAAAAACCGATAATAAAAAAAATTTAATTATTTTTTTTAAAAATTATAAAAAAATATTTTAAAAACATTTATTAGTGGTTTTTAAAAATTCCGCTAAGAAACTGCCGCTAATTTTTTGATCGAAAAACATTTTGCGGTAGTTTTGAAAACCACCATGAAAAGACCACCGCTAAAACACTGTTTTCCTGTAGTGTTTTGTGCATTAAAATTAATAATTTTTTATGTATGACATGAATGGTTCCAAAGTAATATTATATTCCTTGTTTCTATATTATAAAAAATTTCATAGGGGTGTTTCACTTTCTATAATATAGTGATATCACAACACCACTACCTTGCTAATCATATTATAAGGTGAGACTATGTCGTAAAGTTGTGATTCATTTCCGTACGGTAATAATGGAATCCATTGAACGAAAAGGCAACCAATTGTTATGTTTAAACATTCAAATCATCTTCCACATGATCTATCATTGATTATAGTCATTCTATATGATGGAACGAGTAAAATTTTTATTGGATGAAGGTTAAAGCATGTTATATCTATAAGCTATTTTTTGATATATTATGAATGTATGAGTAAGTAAATTATCAATTAGAGAGCATCCCTAAGGAATAAATAAGAAAGATACAACCATCCTGATAGTGTGGTTTGATCATTCCCCAGAGTATTAAAATTTATCCAATTTATATCTTTTCCTCCTTGCTTTACTACACAAGATACTAGTATATCATGGAAGAAAATAGATTCCTATATAAATTTTTTTGTGATTTAAATAAATCCATGGATACACTTTGGAGAGTCAAACGCATTAGATTCTCCTTAGGGATCATCATCAACCACTGTGACTGAAGACCATTGTTGCGGTAAAAATGGATAAAGGTACACATTCATTAGTTATGTTATTCATGGTTTCATTTTTCATAACATTATTAGTCTTTCTTTGCGGATTCCAATGTATTACACTTCATTGAATAACTGTTACTAAATCATTAAAAAATGAATAGTGGTAAAAGATATTCATCCTGTAATTTAATCCATGAAATCATATTGAAAATAAATAATATTTGATATCATTTTGAAGTCATGTTTAATATCATAAAAAACATATGGAAACTGTTTTGTGGTTGGCTATATTATATAAGATGTCATAAGTTGTGGTTATCCTACATCATGTTATATGTTCTATCAAACAATTTGATTCAATGAAATATTTTTTGTTTTTAAATATCATAGAATACAATATTTTGTATCATAGAAAATGATACCACCAAATACATGTCACAAAATAAAACCTAGAATCATTGGTGTGATATTAGCTGTATCAGCAATTATGATACCTAGGAACCAAAAGGATATGATGAAACTGGTTATTATATATCTTAAAATACAATATGTGATGATAATACCTATAGAATATGATATTTTCCATATCATAAAATTTTGTATTAATAAAATTATATTTTTATAAATTTTTCATTATGAATTGAATTATATAGTTTTTAGATTGTTTATAAATTATAGTAAAAACTATTTTGGGATGTTTATTTAATTTATAAAATGCTTATAATGAAATTTATTATAAAATGTTTAAAATTAATTAATTAAAAGTTTATATAACATTTATTAAATAAATATCCATAACATTCATTGTTAATATTAAATTCCTTTTGAAATTATATGGAATGACTTATAATTTTGAGGTAAAGCATTTATATAGAAATTAATGTTGTAATTTATATAGTTTTTATACATTAAAAATTTGAAAAAATATAAATCGTTAAGAACTATTTAATTTTAATTGTTCAAATTAAAAGGGCCTTATTTGAGAAATAATTTAAACCATATTAAAATGGTTTTTGATGATTGATATGATAAAGGATTAAATAATATTAAATATGTGATATTTAGATTATATAAATTTCTTACATAATATAATTGGAATATGAAGTGTTTATATTTGATTTAATATTATATATTTCCTTTAATATCACATATTTAAAGATAATTCCATATAAACTAATAATTTAAAGGAGTTCATATTAAAAGTATGTTTAATGTGTTTATATTTATTTAAGTATAGAATGTCTATAATGAATGGATAAACTATAAAGTGTTTGTGATTTTTTTTATTTATGAATCGTTCATAAATATGTTATCTCATATCTAAATAAATGAATTGTTTATTTATTTAGTTTATTCTATGATATATTCATTTATATGATTAATTAATTTGTAAATAGATGCATACATAAGTTTAAAGTGTTACTTTTATTCTATAAATTGTCATACATTTATCAATGGAGTGACATACTAGGTATGATAAAAAATTAGTTTTTTTCTACCCAAAATCTGTATTTTACTAAGTTATAATATTTAATTAAGAAGTTAATTATAGTTTATAAATATTAGGTGGGAATAATGGTGGAATTTAGAGCTCTATTGAGTAAGGTAACCTTGGGTAGAGGGATTTTGGGTTAGACTACACACTAGACTGGAGGCTAATGCATTGTCTATAGAAGTAGGGTTTGGTTATCTATCTCTCCAAGATTACTATTGTGAAAATTATTGATTACATATCATTCTAGTCTTATACATGAAAGGGTTTCATACACCCTATGTATGAGATTTATTTGCATGTGTATAAATATATTATATTTTAATTTAAGTTAATAACAGAAGATATGAGTTGTGTAAGGAGTTTTAGAGAAAAACAGTTTAATCATACTGATTTTGTAAATTCTAAACTTTTTAAATAATTATTATAATTTAAATATTTTATTTTGTGAAATTATTTTTGAAAAAATAGACATACACAATTGCGATCAGTAAGATATTTAGTGTCTGTAGGATCAACATAATTTTTTAGTGAATAGTAACATGACCCTTTGGAATAGTAATGTTACCCTTATGAATAGTAATTTGAACAAGGTAATAATAACCTAACCTAAGGAAGTATAAATATATTTTGGACATCTTAAATGGTAATGAGATATAATTATATCATAGTATAAGTAACTAAATGTTTTAGAAATTATTAGTTATGGATTAATATTTTTATAAAACATAAATGTTTATTTACATTGATATAATTAAAATATTTATTTAAATAAAAATTAATTTTCACAAAATTTAGTTCATTTTTAAATTCTAAATTTCAAAAAATGGTTAGGGTGAGTTTTTTGGATATTTTTGAAATAGTTGAATTTTTAGTGAATAGTAAACATATTGTTTTGAGTTTTCGATGAGTTTAATAAAATCATTAGTGATGTAATAGTGATTTAATAGTTTTTGTAGAATATTTAGGATTAAAATATTATAATAGGTGTCTCAAGTTCCTAATACCATGGGCAAGCCCATGGTTTTTCAAATACCACTATTGAGGTGTCCTTAGAAATTAATTAAAACTCCCTCAAATTTCCTATTAACACCCACCCATTTCTCCATTATATTTAATTACCAATTATATATCCTTCAATATATGATATTATTACCTCCCAAGAAGTCCTAACAAGGTTCCCTCAATTTCCAAAAGTCTTGATATTCATGTTTTAGGAGTCACTATTCAAGGTAAAGGGAATTCACAACTTGTCTTTTTCCCATTAAAGTTCTATTTTTTATGTGGTATGTATTTAAAATTTACATAAAATATTATTATATACATTTTATTTGATCCTCTTACAATATTAATATTTATTTATTAATGGGATAACATTTTCCCCTCAGTTTTTAATGTATTCTAAAACCATGTTTCATACCCATTATGCTGCCGAATTTTCATATCTGTATTTCTCTCTTTTTATCAAGAAATTATTTTATTTTCTTTTGTGAATACCCAAAACTCCATAAAATATAGATGTATTCAAATTTATGTAAAAATTATCTATTTTTATTTTGGTATTAATATACATGAAACCTACAACATTTTCTATGGGTTTAAAATGAAAAAATGGTCTTGTTTTTAAGCACTTTCTCAGACACCATGACTTTGAAATGAAACCAGTTTCTTTTATTCTCCATGGGTTATTTATGAGATATTGTATTATGATATTTTTGGATCAAATTAATTAATACATATTAATGTTGTTCCCTGATATAAGTCTAATGCATTTGGTAGAGAATTTAATCTCTGGAGATGATAAGATTTATGATACCTTGGTGAATAACCTTGGTAATATCTATGACAACTTACTGAGAAACCATGGTGATATATATGCTTATAAATGAATAAATTAAATGTTTTATCCCCATTTCCATGTTATTATTCATGTGATTTTATTTATTATATTCCTCATTTTATCGTTTTCATCCCATATTTATGTTCTTTAATTTCTTAGCAATATTTCTGAAGATCATGTGTAAATTAATTCACTTTTTTCCTTACTTAGACTTCTGCTCACTCATTCCATTGATGTATATCCACAATTTATGAGATGAAATATATGTAAATAGGTTGAACTTTGAATAAAACTTTCATGTGTAGTAGAATATTGTTTTATGTTTTCATGTATTATGTACCTTTTTCCAAGACGCTAAACATTTAAAGATCCTCTGTTTGTAAAATGTTATGTAAATAAATTTAAAAAAAAGTGGAATTCCGTAGTTGATATCATAAGATGGTTTATTAATTTGTGAAAATTATGATATGGAAGCATTAGTAAGAACAATATATAAAATTTTAAATATAGGCAAAGATCATGATATTTTGGTGAAAGATTAAGTAACTTGTTTCCAGACTAATAAATCTATGTCTCGATATGAACAAGTAATTATGGATCTGGCACAGATGTATCATTGGGTAAAACCTAAAAACACCACATTGATCTAGACTCAAACGAGAATTGGTGCATGATAATGGGCCTTTCTACACTCATTGTTTGACACTCCCAAAGGATATTTTTGGTCAATCACATGCTTTTGATGAACTATTATAAATTATTTTTAGAAAATGTAATTGTTGTTAAGGAATAACTAATTTAAGAATGATGTTTTAAGACATAAATTTTATTTAGATTTATAATATTATTAAAAGAAACACATTTATCACCAAAATTTACAATATTTTAGGAAATGGTGGGAAATATGGGGAACATTGTAAATGGAGAGCACAACAGACCATGCATTGGTGACCATCTAATAGAAGCTGGAATGGAAACATTAATGAGAATGATGAATCCACTAAATCAAGTTATGGGAAATAACTTGAATCAAGATGAGAGACTGGTTTCACCATAAAGGAAAAAAAATCCTTTGAGTCATTTATTAGTCAAAAACCACCAACATTTAGGTGATATACTGACCCATTGATTGTGGAATAGTGGAGAAGCACAATATAACAGATATTCTTTTTACATCGTTGTTTAGGACCAGAGAAAGTAACTTTGGTTGTGTAGTATTTAGAGGGAGAAGCTAATCAATGGTTGAAACTGATTAAAAACATGATGTTAAGATGGGATATCGAAGCTATGTAATGGGAATATTTTAGGGAAATTGTCTTTAGTATGTATTTCCATTGTTTGATGAGAACATAAATGGAGAAGGAATTCCATGAACTGAAGTTGAAGGGAAATTAATTTGATGGAATTTATGAGATAAAAATAAAAAGGTATTCCATTTATACATGTAGTTTTGTCATGGATCCTAATCAGAAGGTTGATAGATTCTTTGGTGGATTAAAACCTCCTCTACGGAAGAATTTAGCCAACTGAGATTATGATAGTTATGAGGAAATTATACTGAGTTCTATGAAGGTCTAACTAGATTTTGTGAGATGTAGTGGTATCAAAAATTGAATAAGATTAAGAGATATCTAGTGACAAACATTGGGAGTTTCTTTGATCATGGAAGAAAATAAATAAATTGGAACTTTTCACATGCAATAAATGTGGGAAGTAGCATTCCAGGAACATATTTCTTGTGATGAGGAAGTGTTATAAGTGTGGAAGAGATGGCCATATCACTCAAAAAAATTATAGTGAAGTGAAACCGAAACATATGAACAATAAAAATAAAGGGAATATGGTGTAGGCTCGACATGGAGTTCAATGCTACATGTGTGGAAAACTTAGGCACCTTTCCAATCACTATCCAAATATAGGGTTAGTGAAGGGGAATCACCATAAAACCCAACATAGGCTAAGGGAGAAAGGTCATTCTTTTTCTATCACGATGGATGAACTTGAATCTAATAATGATGTGGTCCATGTACTCTCATTGTTCTCTGAAATATAGAAAGTACATTGTTTGATTCTGGTTCTACAAATTATTTTATTTCCTCCACGTTTTCAATGAATATAGAATAAATCCCTGAACATCTTGAAATAAAGTTGTTAGTTAAGACTTCTGGAGGGATTATTCAACTATCAACAATATTTAGAAACTTTAGTATTCACTTTTTATAGAATAATATCACTGAAAGTATAGTTTTAATTACCATTTTTGAATTCAAAATTATAATAGGGATGGAGTGGCTCTAAATGTATAATTCCAAGATCAAATGTAGAAGCAAGGAAATAAGAATAGTCTTGAGTGGAAAATATACAATTATCATCAAATGAGAGATATCTCAACATAATATTTGTCTACAATAACCACATGTATCCTTATTATTGGAGTTGTTTAGTGATGATAAAGAAGGGGATAAAAGTGTATGAATATAAAATGATCCCATTATTTAGGAATGCATTGATGTCTTTCCAAAGGAGTTTCTTGGGCCTCCCCCAGAATGAGATGTAGAGTTATCCATTGAACTCATGTCTAGTTCCAAGATGATATAACAGACCCCATATAGAATATAAAATGTGGAGCTAGAGGAATTAAAGAAACAACTCCAATATCTTTTGGAGAATGGGTTTATGTGACCAAGTGTTTCTCCTTGGGATACAACTATTCTACTAGTGAATAATAATTTTGGATCAATGCGGTTATGCATTGATTACTGAGAACTCAGTCGGATCATAGTGAATAAAAAGTACCCTCATCCAAGAATGGATGATTTATTTGACCAACTTCATGGGGATAAATTCTACTCCAAGATTTATCTTCTATTTGGTTATCATCAATTGAGGGTTCAAGAAAAAGAAATGTTAAATACCACCTCCCAATCAAGATATCGGTGCTACGATTTTGTTGTTATGCACTTTAGATTAAATAATTCAATTTCAATTTTTATGGATTTGAGGAATTGATTATTTAATGTCTACCTTGATAACATTGTGGTAGTTTGTATTGACAATATTTTGATATATTTTAAAAGTCTAGAGGAGCATGAGGATCATCAAACTGCGATAATAAAAACTATGTGGAAGGATAGGTTATTTGGAAAGTTCATCAATGGAAAGTTTGGGTTACAAAAAGTTTCTTTCCTTGGGCACATTGTAATTAGTCAAGGAATCTCGGTTGAACCTACAAAGACAAAGGTTGTGTAGGAGTGGCCTCATCCTACTATAGTAACTGATATTCATAGTTTCCTTGGTTTAGAAGGATATTATAGGTGGTTTGTGAAAAAAATTACACAACTTTCTAATTTAATAACCAAGTAAACTTGAAAAGGGTTAAAGTTCACCTGGACAGAAGAGTGTGAGGAAAGTTTCTAAGAGATGAGGAAGATAATGGTTACTAAACTTGTGTTAACTCTATTCTATATTGGAGAAGGATTCATTATTTTTAGAGGTGCATCTCTAAAAGGGATTGGGTTCATCATTATGAAAATGGACAAGGTTATTACTTATGCATCACAATAGTTAAAGGCTCATGTGAATAATTATCCTATGCATGACCTAGAGCTAGTTGTGGTGGTTTTTTATCTAAGGATATAAAGGCACTCTATTTATGGGGAAAATGTGATATTTACAAAGACCATCAAAGTTTGAATTATATTTTAATTCAAAAATATTTAAACCTGAATAAAGGAGATGGTTGGATGTTCTTAAAAACTATGATTGTTCAATTCATTATCATCCTAGAAGGGAAAACAAAGTCACTGATTCATTAGGTAGGAAATATCATATTGTGCTAGAAATGATGATGATTTAATGAGATCATTTGATCAAAGACCTAGTAAAATTGGATATGGGAATTATAAGGGAAGATAGATGATCAACCCTATCCCAAATGACATCTCAAATATCATTACACGAGAAGATCAATAAATATAAAAAATATGATCCTTTGTTATAGAATAAGTTTGAGGCTGTGATGGATGAGAAGTTTCATGAGTTCAATATTGATCAAGAAGGTGTACTGAAAATTTTTACAAGGATATTTGTTCCATCTATTCCAGAAATCAAGATGGAGCTGATGGATGAAGCTCATAGCTCTAAAATCTATATATATCATGGAAGCCCAAAAATATATAGGGACCTTCGTGATCATTATTGGTTGGACAACATGAAAAGGGAGATTGTCAGCTACACTACATGGTTCTTTGTGTGTCAACAAGTGAAAGAATATAGACAAATTTATATAGGTGTATTACAACCACTACCCATACCATCATGGAAGTGGGACAATATAAATATGGACTTTGTCACTGGTCTCTCAAAAACATCCAATTAAAATACTGTGATATGGGTTATAGGGGATTGTTTGACCAATACAACCCATTTTATCACTATTCGGGAAGACTTATCTCTTGAAAAACATTCCAATATATAAATTAAGTGGTGAGGCCGCATTGAGTACCACATTTTATCATTTTTTATCATAGTCCAAGGTTCAGATCAACATTTTGGAGAAGTATTCAGCATGCTCAAGTACCGAACATAATTTCAGTATGGATTATCATCCCCAAATGAATTTTTAATCGGAAAAGAATATTCATAAACTCGAGTAAAATCTGATAACACGATCAATAAAATTTAACGGTTGATGGGATCAACATCTCCCATTGGTTGAGTTCTCATACAATAATGAATTCCATTAGAGTATTCAAAAGGATCCCTAGGAAGCTCTATATGATAAGAGATGTTGAACACCTACTTATTAGGATGAAAATAGGAATATAAATATTCTTGAGCCTAATCTTGTGCATGAGATGATATAAAAGGTTCATTCCATCCAACAACACATTATGTCTTCTTAGAGTTGGAAAAAGAGCTATGCTGACAACTATCGAAGGGGCTTGGAATTTGATGTTAGAGACAAAGTCTTCCTTATAATTTCACCATGGAAGCAATTCGTGTGATTTGAGAAGAAATGGAATCTTATCCCTAGGTACATTTTACCCTATGAAATCCTTGATCACATAAAAGTAGTGTCCTACCATCTAGAACTTCCACAAAATCTAACTCATGTTCTTGATGTTTTCCACATATCTCACTTGAAGAATTAAATACATGGCCCTTCACATTTACTAAATCTAGAGATGAAACAAATTGAACATGATATCTCTTATGAGGAGAAGTCGATGGAGATCTTGTACCATAGGGAAAAGGATCTATGCAACATTACTACCCACCTCTTTAAAGTGTTATGAAAGAACCATTTGTATGAAGAAGCAATGCGGGAACTTGAGGAGACAGTGATGAAGAAGTACCCTCTCCTTTTCTTAACAGAGGGAATGAGTTGAAATATTAAGGATAATGTTTCTTAAGGTGGTGATAATGCAACAAACCATAATTTTTAAATGATATTTTTGCTTAAAAATGAGTGTTATATTATTACACAAAAAACTATATCCCTTTAAAAATTAAGCAAGTACAATTATAATGTGACCTTTGGGTTTGGACTGTTATATATCTATTGGTCAACTGTGACCATTCCTCAATATCACTATTAGAAACTATAATCTTAACAATATGATTATTGTCTATAAATAAAAATTATAATGGTTAATTAATACTAAAATGTTTTTTGAGGGCCTCATCTAGTGGAATTGTGACATATGAGTCCCATTTTTCGGGGCTTGTGAAGGAAGTAACATCATTAGAATTTTTTTTGGACCAAGACCAAGATGATATTCACAATGTTAATCTTGAACGAAATTTCAAATGTGATAATTTCAAGTTAGTGAGAAAAACCACTCATACTATGTTATCTGAGCGTGACCAAGAGTCTATCAACATCGCACAACTTAGCCTTAGGTCATATACGGGTGTTATTATAGGTTATGTTTCAACGACTTAGTCACTTAAATTGTAATCCATATGTTTTAATAAAAATTTTATTTCATCATTTCTGTTTTTCAAATAGTTTTTCTTAATAAAATATATGTTAAATAAAGAAAAATCTGATAAATTGAATGTATAGGAATAAATTTTACTTTTTAGAGATCTATCATACTTAGAAAATTATTTTGGAAAAATAAACAACATTTTTGAATCTCAAATGTGAAAATTAATCTAGGGTTAATTTTTATTATTTTTTTAAAAAGTTTCATATGATTGATGAATTGTAAAAAATAATATATTTTTTTCATTTAAATAATTATTATACATTAAATAATTTATTCTAGGGAGTGAATTTTTAAAAATAAACATATATGGTTGAGATCAGTAAGATATTTAGAGTCTGATAGGACCAACTTGATTTATTCGGTGAAGAGTAACTTGACCAATTAGAATAGTAATGTTACCATTAATAATAATGATTTGACCAATAGAATAGTAACCTTAAATAATGAATTATTAATTTATTTTAGATATCTTAAATGGAAATGTGATATAATTATAACATAGTATAAGTAAATAAATCTTTTAGAAATTCATAGTTAAGTATTAATATTTTTATAAAACATATATATTTATTTACAGCTATATAATTTAAATAATTATTAAAATGAAAATTAATCTTCATAAAATATAGTTTATTTCTAAATTCAAAACATTAAAAAATGGTTACAGTGATGTTTTGGGATTTTTTTGAAACAGTTGAATTTTCAGTGAATAGTAAACATACCGTTCTGAGCTTTCAGTATCTTTAATGATATCATTAAGGATTTAACAATGATGAAATAATGTTGTCCAACACTTGAGTATTTTAATATGATAATATGTGTCCCAAGTGGCCAATACCATGGTAAATCACATGGTTTTTCAAATACCACTTTTGAGGTGTCCTCGAAAATTAATTTAAAACTCCGTCATTTTTGCTATAAATACCCACCCATTAATCCCTTATATTCCATTCCCAATTCACTATCATTGAGTATATGATATTATTACCTATAAAGTAGTCATTATAAGGTTCCCTCAATCTACCGAGCCCTCGATCTTCATGTTTTAAGAGTTACTATTCAAGGTAATGGAATTCTCAACTTCGATTATTTTTGAAGTTATCTTTTTATATGGTATGCCTTTAAAAATTAGATATCATATTGTTAGGTCAATTTTCTATGTCATATTATTGTATTAATATTCATTTATTAGTTATATGCCTATTTACCTTATCTTTTTAATGTTTTCTAAAACCATGTTTTACATCCGTTATGTTGAAGGATTTCCGTCACAAAATTTCCCTCTTTTTCTCAAAAGATTATTTTATTTTCTTTTGTGAATACCCAAAACTATTTGTTCTTCAAGGGTATTAACATGTCTGTAAAAACGATATAATTTAATTTTGGTATTAACATAAATGAAACCTTCCTACCTTGTTTGTGGGTATAAAATAACGAAAGGTTCTTTTTTAAGAACATTCTCAAACACCATGATTTTGAAATAAAACTTTTTCTTTTATTCTGCATGAGTTATTTATTAGATGTTTTATTATGATATTTTTTTCTCACATTTATTAAGTCATGTGAAGGGTTTTCTCTGATAGTGCTTCAATTAATTGGGTGAATGATTAAATATCTAGAGATGAAAAGTTTTATGATACCTTGGTAAATAACGTTGGTAATTTATATGAAACCTTAGTGAGAAACCTTAGTGATATGCTTATAAATGAATCACTTAAATTTTGTAGCCACATTTCCAAGTTATTGTTCAGGTTATTTTATTTATAAAATTCCTCGTGTTCTATTTTTCATTCCATATTGATATTCTTCAAGATCTTATCAATATTTCTCAAGATCACATGTAAATTATTTCACTTGTTTTCTTTTACTGAGCCTTCTACTCACCCTTTCCATTGATGTATATCCCCATGTTATAAGATGCAATAATTTTACATAGGCTGAAATTTTAATAACCCTTTAAATTGGAATATATTAATGTTTAATGTTTTCATGTATTATGTACCTTTTCCCCAAGACAATAAACTTTAAAAGATCTTTTTTTTGTAAAATTATGTGAAAAGTTATGTAATAAAAATGAAGAATTCCATATATTTTGTGGAATTAATAATATTCAAAAAATCATAAAATCATGCATATATGTAAAAGTAATTAAATGAGACAATAATGACAGATTAAATCCACATTAAAATAATAACTACTGTATTCCGTCTAAATCAAGAACTTGTAAAGACCTGGAACATTTAATTAGGTAGTTTCATGTTAAAGTTGTGTGCCAACTAGATTATCTTATATATTGAAAGAGAAAGTATTTAAGCTACCCTAAGAGTTAGCTACCTCATTTTTGGAATTTTCTTTGCGGTACACTTAGTTCAGAAACCTTTAGGAAGGATATCAGAGGAATAATGTTGATATTATCTATATGATGGATTGAGGAAAGAGATCACCAAAAAACATAAAACTATTTGTGATAGGTTATTTTTATGGGGTCTTATTGAAAATAAATTGTTGCCAAAAATGGAATAATCAAAAATCTACCTCAGTTTTTTAAAAACTTATTTTCGGTGGGTGGGCCCTCCCATCGCAAATAAGTATTTTCGATGGGAGGGCCCACCCACCGCAAGTTTTTTAATAAAATAAAATAAAATTATAAAAATTAATAACAAATAAAAATATAATACAATAAAAAAATACTGAATAAAAAAATTAATAAAAAGTAATAAAATAATAAGTAAATAATAAGTACATATTTAAAAAATATTAAAAAATTAGTACAAATAATAAAATAATTACAAAAATATAAAATAAGATCTATATAGAACTGTAAATATATTAATTTATTAAAATATTAAAAATAATATATACATTCAAATATTTCTAAAAAACACATAAATCACTGAGGGGAATATGGTTCATCTAGATGAGTTGGTGGAGGGAAATTCATCTATAAACCATGAGTCAGACATTGCATGTACTTCATCATCTGTTGGTGGTGTTGTTCCAGTAATCAACACCTCATCTCCTCCTGCTACTGCTACTATTTTCATTAACATGTCATAGAATTCCTTCAGTAGTTTTGGCAACCAAATGAAGTAATTATACATGTATTGGTCATTTCTAATCACCTTAAGATTAAAAAAATATATGATTTACTAAAAAGCTAAAAATCAAATATTTTACAATCATCAAATGATGAAACCAATTTATGTAAACCTTGTCCAAATTTTTTATTGCACTAATTAAATCCAACTCTGACCAATCATCAACACATCTTCTTCTCCCACTACTTCTACTGCTTTCATCAACACATCACATTATATCTACCCTAGTTCTAGTGACCTAATGAAAAAATTAGACATGGATGGTACAAAGTGGTTATTTCTAATAACCTTAAGATTGAAAACTATATGATTTACAAAAAAGTTATAAATCATAAATTTTACAATCATTAGAGGATGAAACCAATTTATACCAATCATGTCCAAATTTTCCATGGCACCAATTTATGTAAACCATGCCCAATCATCAACACATATTCTCCTCCTCTTCCTTCTCCTACTACTATTTTCATTAAAATGTCACATTCTTCTCTCTACAGTATATATCGGTCACATCATGTGTCATATTGAGGTGTTTTTTATTCTTACATATCCTAAATTCTAAAAATCATCATAACTTCCAATGAAACCATGTTTCCATTGTCTTTATATACCGAACTATCAATAATAAATATTGACTTGATGTTCTTTAAAGAATGTTTTTGTCATTTTTGAATTTCATAAGATAAAAAGAAGCTCATGTACCCATTATATCATGAGAAGTCACCACAATGGGTACATAATCTTCCCCTACTCTCCTAGATCTCAACAATGAGAACAATTTTCAGCTAACAATATCAAATCAATATGTAGTGTTGTTAGTTCAACAATAAAAGACAGTCAATATGGAAAACATAGTTATATTGACAAAAGAATCATTTTATATATTTTTGGATTTTTACAAATAGTTGAAAGAAAAATATGACATCTGAAAATATTAGTGAATAAAAATAAATAAGTATTAGATGAAAATGGTAAATAAATAAACTTATAAATAATATATAAAATGATGAAAAAAATAATTAAATAAGTATTAGGAATTCACCTTCTCTTGATGGTTGTATTCATTCTTGACTCATTTCCTAGTTATCGCAAATTACCACTATTGTTTACTAATTACGTCTATTTTTTACTAATTGATGCTAATTTATACTAATTACAGTTAATTACTGCTAATTTTTATGAATTTCCACCAAGTACTGCAAATTACCGCAAATTACCAATAATTACCATTAATTACCCCTAATTACTACAAATTATTACTATTTAGAACTGACTATTACTATTTACTACTAATTTTTTTCTATATACCAGTAATTAATACTTTGCAAAGGTAATTATTACTATCTAAAACTGATTATTACAAATTATTACCATTTATTACTATTTATTACGATTCCTTACAATTTTTTACAATATATTACAAATTATTAATAATTATTAATAATTATTAATAATTATTACTAATTATGACTATTTAATACTAATTATTACTATTTAAAACTAATTATTACTATTTAATACTTATTATTACTATATAATACTTATTATTTCTATTTAATACTTTATAATACTAATTATTACTAATTACCACTAATAATTACTAATCAATGTTAATTATTAGTAATTACTTCTATTTATTACTAATTACCAATATTTAGTACTGCTTACCACTATTTATTACTAAATACAAATATTTATTACTAATTACCTCTAATTATTACAATTTACCGCTAATTATTATTATTATTTATATCTAATTATTACTATTTTTCATTAATTATTAGTATTTATCTTTATTTATTACTATTTATTACTAACTATTACATTTTATTACAAATTATTACTAATTATTAATAATTACTACTAATCATTACTAATTATTACTAATTATTACTATTTACTACAATTTATTACTAATTACTGTTATTTATTACTAATTACGCTATTTATTGCTAATTACCGCTAATTATTACTAGTTATTACTATTTATTAATAATAATTACTAATTATTACAATTTATTACTAATTATTGCGATTTATTCCTAATTATTCCTAATTATTATTATTTATTATTATTTATTACAATTTATTACTAATTATTACTAAATATTACAAATTGTTACTAATTATTCCTAATTCTTACTAATTGTTTCTAATTGTTACTATAATGGAGCAGACCTCCATGTTCTATTACTTTGTCAAAATCTAGTGTCTAGGGTGTTCTGGGAGGCAACAATAGCTCATTTCAAGAGTTTACCAATTTCTAGTTTTTCTGTCGGTGACTCAGGGCATCGATAGGTCGAGGCGTTATTAGGTCAAGGCATCGGTAGGTCGAGGTGTTGGTAGGTCGAGGGAATCATTGACTCAGGGAATCAGGGGGTCGGTAGGTTGGGGTGTCGGTAAGCTGAGGGATTAGTAGGTCGGGCATCAGTGAGTTATGTGTCGGAGAGTCGCATCTGGGGCACACTGTCCGCAAGTCGCATCGATAGCTCAGCATCCCTGGCTCACCCGTCAGTGGCTCGCATCGGTGACCCACCCATTGGCGAGTTATTTCCATTTTTTCTAGTTCGTCCCTTTGATGCTTTCATTGATGTTAAATGAGTTAAATTCCATATTTAATGAGTTTTCGGGACATTTCAAATGGTATTTATTTTCAAAAAACATTAAGATTCCGTTGACTCCCAAACTACGTGGTCTTGATTTTGATTCGACTTTTATGGACTTTTAAAAAGTTTTCACTATAGATTTAGGATCTGTCCATTCTAAAGATGAAATCATATCTTTCTTTGAACCCTTCCATTTTGTCTTGGTGCATCAAGACCCTTTCTTCCCAGGAGGAGTCACGAGTCTGTGTTGCAGATGTCAGGTGAAATTTCAATGGCAGTCATTCCTGCTACCCACGTGACCCTCTATTTTTGACCCAAGGAAGGATTTTTGTTCATCTATTTTTCCAAGTAGGGATTCTTTTGTCTCTCTTTTAATTGTGTATCATGTGGGGTGGGTGTACTCATGTACCCTTGTGAATACAGTTAAATGTGATTTAATGAAGATAATAAGAAGCAATAAAAGAGGGAATGGGAGTAAGATTCTGATGATCACTTTGTTTTATATGATATCCCCGATCGATGTTGTAAATTGTATGGGTTCTATTATTCTGAAAATTATGGTGGTTTTTGGTCTCTGTTTTCACTCTTGTACAATTTTTGAATCATTGCGGTTAGAATTGGAATTTTTTTAATCATGTATATTTGGTTAAATAATGGATTCCCAAGATCAAACTCACTCTTTGATCACCCATGTTTTGTCAAGTTGAATTGAAGAATGAGTGTTTTCTAAATCTGAATAAACATTCTCTTGATGGTAGGGTTGTGTTCTATGTGTGGTTATATTCGGCCTTGTATTTGTGTTGACAGAATGGGGTGGTGATGTGGATGGGAGTGTGGTTTTGTGTATGGTGTGTTATCAGAGGATTAATGGTATCTCAGGGTGGAAGTATTTGTTGATTGTGGAATGGATGAACTTTTTATATAGTGGGACTGCATCTAGGCAGTGGTTCGGTAGTGAGGCTACAGGATTGGGTTGTGTCAGGTCCATGTTTATGGGTGTGATGGGTTGGTGTTGTTGTGAAGTGGGGCTAACAAGAGTGGTAGTAATGAGGTGTATTTGGGGTTTTTTCATGTTGAGAGGAAGGATAGGGCAACATAACTTTGAAGAATGATGCTAGGGGTGCCCCGGGAAGGGGGTGTGTAGTTGGACTTCAAGCGGGTTGTTTCAGTTCATTTTCATGAATTGGTGTTAGAATGTGTTCCTTTAACTTGTCCCCTATTTCCTTGTTTAGATTTTGTGGTGTTTGGTGTGGTTTTCTTACCGTATATCATTATCATTGTTTGGTATTTTTCTTGGTAGGGATGGAATAAATAAATGAATGGAATGATAATGTAGAAAGAAAACTGATTAAACAAACCGGTATGGGTATGTTTTGAGTTGTGGATTATAGTGAAGTGATGCTCATTTATCATCTTATGAAAGTGAACATCATTCATTGTGGTATTCATGCATTTAGAGGTGGCGAAAAGGGTAGTTTATGTGGGATGGTAGTTTGTATTTACAACCCATAGGTTGGGATGAGTGTTTAGTACCTCCATATATGTACTTTTAGTTTCTAGCGATTTCAATACGCACCCCACCCACGTTGAGCACTGCGTTCTAACCCCCCCCATTGTTTTAGTGGTGGGTGTCTTTCCCAACATCCAAATGGGAGGATGGATGGACGGTTACTAACATTTATCTTCTCCCTCCTCTAAGAATTTATCACATAAGACTATTTCAGTAGTTTGTAATTTCTTGATGTTTATTACCAATTGTTTTGGTATTGTTTGTGTGAGAGGTGGTTTCTTTACTATGTGTCTTTGGGATGAGGCCCCGGTGTTTTTGGGAAAGACGTGTGGTGGTTGTGGATCAAGTGTCTGTGTACAGGATGTGATGTGGTTGTGGGCTAGGTGTTTTTAGGCGGGATGTGGTTGTGGCCTATGTGTTTGTGGGCGGGATGTGGTGTGTGGCTCATGTTTGTGGAAGCAATTTTTGACAGTGGGTCTTGTCGAAGAGCGTGGTAGCATCAGGATGTTCGCCATTATGGATGAACATTTAACTAGTGGGAAGTTGTGTGGGGTACCAAAATATCGATTTTCTTGTACTTTACTTTACTTTACTTGCGTTATTTGGTGAGTGTGCCTTGGTGATGTTGGGGTCAATAGTATACATTGTTATGTCCTTTTGTGTTTCTCTTGTTTTCTCATGGGGGAATTAGTATGCTTCTCTAGCTTAAGCATAAGTGACATTGGTTTTTCCCTACTAAGTATACTTGTATTCTCAGCATACGTATATAAAGATATTTTCATGTTTCCAAGGAAATTACACAGACCATACTGGGCCTTACTAGCTTAGACGTTGGGGACGGTTGTTGTGTCGCTGTATCATTTTAATTTGGTACTTAATTTGGTACTTAATTTGGTGTTTTAATTGTATTTATAACATTTTTACTTTAAAAATTCACGTGGTATGTATTTTTTTTCTTTATATATATGTCTCTTGATGTTGTTTGTGGTTGATTCATCTTATCTCCCAATCATGGTTACTATAATAAGGGCAATGCCTCCAATTATTTGTGAGATTACTATACCCTGGGTGTTGGTCGCCCCTCCAAGGCCTATTGGAGGAGGGAATTGGGGATCATTATCTATCTTTCCTCTTGAGGAAGGAAGGTCTCGACATCTGGTTATCCCTTCCCTCATCTTGAATAAGGCGAGTCATGAAAAAATGGTATTAGAGGTGATGGTTGAGATATAGATGCCCCTGGTAGTGATCCAGATGTGGGGAGCATCATGTTATTTGTCAACACATTAACTCAAAGATATGAAGGAGGCTGACGTTATGTGTGTTGATTTTGATAAGGAGTTTCGAGAAGATTTTCCCTCTTTGGCGATGATGGATGATAAGCGATAAGAGATACTCTCCCTCCAACAGGGGAGTATGACAGTATGTGAATAGGGGATCAAGTTCAAGGATCTCTTTATCTATTCTCTGGATTTATTTTCAGATGAGGAGCCTAGGGAAATATGTTTGGAGAAGGCACTCTATCCTTCCCTCTAGTACGTGGTTACCCCCCTCAGCCTACCGACATACATAGAGGTTTAAAAGAAGGATCTGGTCATGGAAATGGGGCACTCATGATTATGTTTTCTATGAGAGGGGAGCGAATTTATTTCCTAAAAGGGGAAGGTTGATAGAAATAGGTTTCCAGCGTGAGGGCCTTCCATGTTTCAGCTAGTAGAGAGTTGAACCTAACAGTTTCAGTTTCTACCCTCTATTCCTTTTCCTTTTTCCATGGGCTGGGGGCCAAGGTGTTTTACTTGTGGATGCTGCAGTCACCTTGAGAGTCAGTTCCCAATTCGAGATCAGTATGGTGGAGGTGGATAGGTTCAGTGCCCATCTCAACAGTGGTTTCCAACAAGACCTTTCTAGCAGCAGGTACAACAGGCCCCCGCTCCACTGAGGGTAGATAGAGAAGTAGGATGCTGACCTCAGGGTTCTCTTTAGGGACCTAGACCAGAAAATGTTCAAGGAGGTGGACGATAGCTAAGGGTAGGAGGAGCTGAGTGTAGTCAGTTTCACATCACAGATACAATAGCTCTAATAGGGATATAAATTATTCGAGGCACGATCAATATTTTCAACACTCTTAACTGTTCTTTGTTTGATTCAGGAGCTTCACACACCATAGTTGAACCCAGTCTGGACCATGCCTTGGTTTTATGCCTCTGGTGTTGAGTACACCAATAAGATTCTAGAATATCTTGTTTAATGTTTTCCTGGGATGTAGACTGATGTTGGGGCCACATTAGTCCAGTGGGGATCTCTTTCTGCTACAGTTGAAGCCATAAGATTCCATCCTTAGCAACAAGTAGTACTTTTCTATTATTTATATCATCGAATACATCTGAAGAAGAGTGGTGTTTTCATATGTGGAATTTCAACATGTAGAATTTTTTTGGTGAGAGGATTTTTCAGATTGGAAATCGGTGTGTGGAGCCTTTGATTTCTTTATTAGTCGGGCTGTCATTGGAATTAATGAATGTTGGGATGGTGGAAGATTAAGATGTTTTCAAGGAATTCATGGATTTTTTCCCTAACGAGGTTGTGGATCTACCCCCTTAATGTGAAACTAATTTTTGGATATAATTACAACCTAGTGCTTGTCCGATTTTTATGTCTCCTTTTTAGATGGAACCTTTTGAGCTACAGGGAATTGCAGATCTAGATTGACAATCTAATAAAGAAAGGATTTATCCGACCCATTGTGTGACTGTGGGGAGCTGCAGTATTATTTGCAATGGAGGAAGATGGTGGTCTGAGACTATATATAGAATATAAGAGGCTAAAATAGGTAATAGTCAAGAACCATTACCCTATCTTGAGGATAGACGATCTTTTCGACCAGCTGAGGGGAGAATATTTTTTTCTGAAATTGATCTGCGGTTTGGGTATCACCAGTTGAGGGTGAAGGAGGGTGACATCTCAAAGACTTATTTCAGGTGTAGGTTTGGGCACTTCGATTTTTTGGTTCCACCATTCTGTGTTACAAATGCACCATTCATGTTCATGGGGCTCATAAATATTATCTTCTGTGAGTTTCTAGACCAGTTCATTATCGTATTTATCGATGACATCCAGATCTAATATAAGTCATAAAAGGGGAAAACTGATCACCTCGAGACAGTGTTAGAGGTCCTTTATCACCACCATATCTTTGAAAAGTTGTCCAAGTGAAAGTATTGGACATGGGAGGTCTACTTCCTTGGGAATGTGGTGTCTCGGAATGGTGTAGTAGTGGATCCAACGAAGTTTGAGGTAGTGTTTTCTTGGGTAGCACCCACAAATGTGGTGGAGGTTCATAGTTTTCTCGGACTGGCACTACCAGAGATTTGTACCTGATTTTTCGCGAGTAGAAGTTCTATTAACAGATATGACTAGAAAAGTTCATGCTTTTTTGTGGAGCGAGCAATGGTAGACAATGTTCGAACATCTGAAGGGGAAGTTGGTCAGTGCCCTAATGCTTAGGTTTCCAGAGGATGGGGTGATGTTCGAGATGTTTTATGATACTTACCATCTGAGATTGGGGTGTGTGCTGATATAGCAATAGGGAGTAATACCAATGGGTCTAGGAAGTTATTTCCCCCTGAATTCAACTATTCCACCCATTATCTTGAGCTAGAAATAGTCATGTTTGCAATAAATTCGTGGTGACATAGCCTCATTGGGGAGAACATTGTGGTCTTCACAGATCATAAGATATTGAGGTACATCTTTTCCCAGTGATATTTGAACTTGAGGTAGTGGAGGTAGATGAATTTTATCTAGGATTACAATTCTTTATATCTCATACACCTCAAGAAATGGGAATTTTTCGGCTGATTCTTTGAGATGAAATTTATAGAATGGAGTGTTTCAAGAACCTAAGGACACTTGAAAGGTGATGGTGGAGTTGGATTCATCACATTTAGATATAGGAATGGATTATGGGAGAGGCAATCTATTTAAAATGAAAGTGCATATATCTCTAAGGAAGTGGGTGGAGGAGTCTTAGTGGGTATACTCAGAGGGGGAGGTAATGCATGATCGATGTGATTAGGGTAATACTTTGATGTGATGGTCGGAGGATGGTAAGAATTTGATTTTGTTCCTTGGGAAGCTGTTCGGCCCAGTGGTGATGTGTGATGGAGTTATTTGTGAGTTCTATAGTTCACCCTTATTGGTACACCAATGGATTTATAAGATGTACTAGGGATTGAGGAAATGATTTTGGTGGCTTGGGATGAAGTGAGCAGTGGTAGAGTTTGTGGAAAAGTTCTTGGTGTGCTAGTAAGTGAACGTTGAGCACCATGTTCTTGGTGGATATTTCGCCCCTTTTATATCCTTGAGTGGTAGTGCGATGATATCTCAATGGATTTATTTATATAATTTCCCAGGGCATAGGGAGGATGAGGTGAAATATGGGTAGTGGTAGATCACCTGATGAAATCAGCTCACTTCTTAGCGATCAAGGAGTTAAGTGTAGTGGATGACCTACTGTAGAGGTATGTGGATGAAGTGGTGTGGCTACATGGAGTTATGAGATTCAACATATAAATCATGATACACATTTCAAGTCGCAAGTCTAGAGGGGAATCTATAATTACCTTGGAACTCAGTTACCCTTCAACACTTCTTTACCCCCTCAAACATATGAGAAAATAGAGAGGACCATCCAAAAATTGAAGGAAAAGTTACAGGCATGTGTTCTAGAATTTAGTTGGTCTTGGGTGTGACATTTACCCAAGTTAGAGTTTTCATACAATAACATCTTTCAATCTTGCATTGGTATGACTCCATACAAAGATTTATACAGAAGGTCGTGTCGTTCACCCTTGTGCTAGACAGAAGTTGGGGACTTTTCTGTGAGAGGATAAATGCAGCAAAAGACCATCAGAAGTCATATGACAATTGTAGGAGGACGCCCTTGGAGTTATAGGTTAAGGACTATGTGTTATTGAAGGTTTTCCCCCTATGTGGGTAGTGGAGGTTTGTCAGTTGGATTAATCTTTCTCCCATGTTCATCAAAACCTTAGAGGTGTTGGGAAATGTCGGTGAGGTGGAATACTAGTTGGAATTTCCACCATGGTTGAGAAGGATCCACAAATTCTTCCATATATCCCAGCTTCTCTGGTATCTTCCTGATGACTCCCAAGTCTTTTACTACGGAGAGTTGGATATTGATGAGGACACAATGTTTTTGGAGAGGCCATTAGAGATCCAGGATCATCTTCATAATGTGTTTAATGGATAGACTATTCCTTTAGTTCATGTGTTGTTGTGGCATGGTGCACTCAAGGAGAGTACTTGGGAGTGAGAGATGAAAATGTGTGCCTAGTACCTAGAGTTTTTTTTGAGTTTTTCCTATGTGTTTTGATATGTGATGTAGTGCTTGATGGTTGTCTTTTATAAGATGCACTTCTTCCTTGTTATGTAGTGTATGACAAACTCCTAACATGTGAAAATGGGGAGACCCGATTTTTAATTGAGACACATTAATTGAGATGTGATTAAACTCATGTGGGTGAGTCACTGTTGCCTATAGCAGATAATATATTCACATTGAGAAAGGAATTACTTAATTCATGTGATTGGATAGTTGGTGATTGTGTGGGTTATATTGTAGATGTTTGTGTCAGTAGATGTGGGAGGAGGTGTTCTTAAATGCTGAGGTTTCACTCTAGATTTTGAGCAACATTGGGTGGTTTATCCTTGAGAGGTATCTTATAAGGTGGTTGTGTGGACCCGTCTTTCTTATAAGATAGATTCTATATTCTTGATGGAAATAATAGTTTGAGAGGTATTTGATGTAATTTCATGGACCTCCATGGTCAATTAATTTTTTAAAATCTAGTGTTTATGGGGTTCTGTGAGGAAACAGTTTTTCATTCAAAGAGTTTTCCAATTTATAGATTCTTTGTCAGCAACTTAGGGCTTCAGTAGGTCAATGCATCAGTAGGTCTAGGGCATCAGTGACTTAGGGCATCATTAGGTTGAAGGAATCGGTGACTCAGGGCGTCAGTATGTTGAGTCATCGGTAGGTCGAGGGTATCAGTGACTTAGGGTGTTGGTAGGTCGAGGCGTTGGTAGGTCAGTCGTCGGTGAGTCAGGTGTCAGTGAGTTGCATCAGGGCTTGCTTTCAGTGAGTCGTGTCAGTGTCTCTGCATCAGTGGCTCATCCTTCAGTTTCTCAACATCGTTGTCTCACCCATTAGTAGCTCATTTCGGTGACACACCCATTGGTGAGTCATTTCCAATTCATCTAGTTCCACCCATTGGTTCTTTATTTGACATTAAATGATTCAAATGTCCTATTAAATGAGTTTTTTGCAACATTTCAAGTGGTATTTAACTTCTAAAACCCTAAATATTCCTTTGAATCCCAAACCACATGGTCTTGATCATGATCTAAATTTAGTGGTATTAAATAGTTTTCCCCATAGATTTAGGATATGTACTTCTTAAAGCTGAAATCATCTCTTCCTTTGAAACCTTATATTTTCTCTCAGTGCGTCGAGACCCTTTCTTCCCCGGAGGAGTTGTGAGTTTGTGTTGTAGACATCGGGTGAGTTTTTTCTTGGATTCCTTCCTTCTACTAACGTGACCCCCTGTTTTTGACACAAGGAAGGATTGTTTATCCTCTATTGTACCAAGTAGGGACTCCATCATCTCCCTTTTAATTGTGTATCATTCGGGGTGGGTGTACTCATGTACCCTTGTGAATACAATTGAAACCGATTTAAAAAATACAATAAGGAGTAATTAAAAAGTGGTTGGTAGTAAGATGGTGATGATCACTTTGTTTTATATGGTATTCTTGGTCCATGTGGTAAATTTGGTGGGTTCTATTCTTCTAAAAATCATGTCAATTAGTGGAATCTATTTGAGCACCTGTATGATTTGTTAATCATTGTTGTAAGAATTGAAATATTGTTAATCACATATATTAATATAAATAAATGGATTACCATGATCAAATTAATTCTATGATCTCCCCTATTTTATCAAGTGGAATTAAATAATGATTATTTTCTAAATATAAATAAACTTTTCCTTGTTGGTGTGGTTGTGTGTTATTATCTTCAACCTTGTATTTTTGTTAAAAGAATGAAGTGGTTTTGTGGTAAGAAGTTTTGTTATGTGTATGGGGTGGTATGGGTGATTTAATTGTATATTAGGATGAGATATTGGTTTATTATGGAATGGATAAACTTTGTATACAGTGTGACTACATCTGGAAAGTGGTTGGGCAGTGGGGCTAGAAGACTGGTTTGTGTTATATTTATGTTTATGGGTGTGTTGGGCATGGTGTTTTTGTGCAGTGGGGCTTCCGAGAGTGGCATTAATGTGGTTTGATTGGGTTTTTTTCTTATTGAGAGGAAGGACGGGGTGGAATTACATTGAAGAATGATGGTAGGGGTGCCCAAGAAAGGGGGTGTTCAGTGGGAGTCCAATCTAGATGTTTTATATTCATTTTCATGAATGGGTGTTGGAATGGATTCTTTTCCCTTTTCCCCTCTTTAATTATTGGGATTTTGCAGTGGTTGGTGTGGTTTCTTTGCCTTATAACGTTAGTAGTGTCTATTAGTATCCCATGTAGGGATGGAATAAATAAATGAATGGAATGATAATGAGGAAAGACAAATACATAAATGAACTTGATGGGGGTATGTTTTGTGTTATGTGTTATAGTAAAGTGACGTTCAGTTATCGATTTATGAATGTGATCAATGTTCCAGGTGGTATAAGTGCATTTCGTGGTGGCAGAAAGGTTTGTTTTTGTGGGTGGTAGTTATTTTTTGATAACCCATAGGTTTGGCTGAGTTTTTGGAACCTATATATATATATATATATACTTTCAGTTCCTTGTGATTTCTATACTCCCCCACCTATGATGAGCACTATGTTCTGAACACCCCATTATTATGGGGGAGGGTGTCCATTCCCAACATCCCAGTGGGAGGGTGGATGGATGGATACTGAATTTTCCATACTCACTCATATAGTCATTTATCAAGCAAGATTATTTGGGTAGGCAATAATGGATTATGGTTTATTAATAATTTTTTATGGTATTGATTGTGTGAGAGGTATTTTTTTTCCCATGTGTCTTCTTGATGGGGCCCAGGTGTTTTCAGGTGATATGTGTGGTGACTGGGACCTAGTTGTCTGCGAGGAGGATGTGATGTGGTTGTGCCCCATGTGTTTGCAGAGAGTATGTGGCTGTTTCCCAGGTGTTTTCAGGTAGGACGTGGTGTGTGGCTTAGGTTTGTGCGGGTAGGTTGTGATAGTGGGTCTTTTGGAAGTGTGTGTTACTATCAGGATGTTCTCCATTAGGTATAAGCATTTAACCAGTGGGAAATGGTGCGGTGTAACCAAATATTGACGTGTTTATACATTAATTTACTTGACTTGCATTGTTTAGTGAGCATGCCATGGTGAGGTTAGGGTGGGTAATATACCTTCATAAGTACTTTTGAGTTTCTTATGTTTTCTCAGGGGGGGAATTATTATGATTCTCCCACTTGTGGAAAAGTTCCATTGTTTTTTATCCACTGAGTATACTTGTATGATCACCCTATGTATATAAAATTGTTTTCAAGTTTTCAGGGATATTATACAGACTGTGATGGACCTTACTAGTTCGGACCTTGGGGACGGTTGTTGTGTCACTGCTTAGTTTTATTTTGGTATTTTAGAGTTTTCTTTTTTATTTCTAGTCGTTTTACTTTAAACATTCATGTGGGACATATTTTGGTTTCTTTATATATATGTGTCTTAGATGTGTTTGTGGTTTATACATCGTACCTCTCTATCTTGGTTACTATAAAAAGGGTAATGGATTCTATTTTTTATGATATTTTTATATGCTTAGTGTTGGTTTCCACCATAGGTCCTATTGGAGGTGGGACTCGGGGGGTCATTATATTTCCTTTATCTTGAGGAATGAAAGTCTCGTCATCTTGATATCACTTCCCTCATCTTGATGAAGTCGGGTTGTCCCAATTACTATTTGTTACTAATTATTACTATTTAATGCTATTCATTACTATTTGGAACTATCTATTTCTAATTATTTCTAATTATTACTGAAATGCATGGCCAATTGTCACCTATCGACCAATCAAGGTTTCGGTGCTCTGCTAATGTGTATAGCAGCACTCGGGTCGAATCCTCGGAGATGATACTTTGAAATAGTCATTTGTTTTTAGTTGATTGTATTTTGATTAGAGGGGTTTGTTTTCAGAGCTTAATTGAAATAATTGATTGACTATAATTGATTTAAAAAATTGATAAATATTGGGGTGAGTTCATTATTAGGGAGTTAAGCTTGTGATATCCTTGAGCTTTGCTTTATATTACAGTTAATTTAACACCCACTTCACAAGATAATGTTGATTGAAATTATCAAGTGTTAAGTCTTTAATCCAAGCCTTAACTTAACTTAGTGTTCTAATCTCAATCAGACCATGTTGATGGTAGTGTATTTATGGTTCCAATAATCAATGTAAACCACATGTTAAACAAAACAAGTCATTAATCCATGACATGTTAAGCCCAACACACACAATGTCAAATTAAAGAATATTCATCGAGAAAATACTCTCAATCACTTAACATCACTAAATTTTGACTCACCCCAATAATATTTTTACTCATCCATTTATATTAATATTAATCTAGTTTATATATTTATTATGATGAATTAATAATAGAAGAAAAATAAAGGGATTATAAAAGAGTGGTACATCGAACACACACACACACGAACAATGATGATAATTAAAAACGGATTTTCGATTGAATGAGGAAGAAAAAAAGGGTAGGAGATTCAACTGAATTTAAAATATTTTAAGAACATTAATATTAAACTACAGAAGGTGGAAGAGAATAATAGATATTGAAGAAGAAAATTGTATTAAAATAGAATTACAAAAGAAAGGACTTACAAAATTACAACAATGAAGAAAATAAAAGTAAATGAAAACAAAGAGAGGAGGAACAGTATCTCAAGTGAAAAAATCTGTATTAAAGGTCCTCCCAAACCATTGGAAAGGCTTTGGTCATGCCAATATGATATCCTCTCTTCTGAAATTCCAACCCCTTTGATGTAGAGGAGGGGGATGCATTTATAGCCTAAGGAAGTGGACAATTTTCATTCCCAATATTTCCTTCCACTTTCATTGCCATGTTGGCTATTCAGACAGCCAAATCTCGAGGAATATCCTTCTTCAATTTTTAATATAATAATGTTTTCCGACCTCTCTAATATTTTGGAGTCATTTGGACCTATTTAGCCAAAGTTATATCCAGAGTATTAAACAATTTTAATCTGTCCATTTCAATCCAGTCTTTTTAAAGTCCAATATGTGAAAGAGTTTTTGAATAGGAAGATGCTTTGAAAACTGAATGATGTAATCAACAAAGTCGGCCATCTATATCTCTTCTTTCTCACTGAAAAATCTCAGCTCAAAATGATATCTATAGAAGGATCCATGTCGTCAACACTGTACTGATTTTAATTCCCGGCCAAAAATGTGGGCTGAGTTTCAAAGCATTAGTTGGGCCCATTTTCTTTAGAGTTGGGCCTGGAAATTTTTATCTAATACTACTTGAATTATCCCCCGAACTTGGGAGGAGAAGAAAATAATATGGACTTCTTTATTAATCCCAACAATTAAATATTCATGGATGGTCCAGTTTCTTCATAGATTCGGTAGGCCTCCTTGTGTGGTCCATATGGGCCTTAAAATAGAGAAATTATCCCATGATCCCTTCTAATGAAATGTTGTATATTGAGTTAGGAATCCTAAAAAGAAATAACCACACAATGTTAATCAGTAGGGTGAGAGTGATAAATAAAATAGTAAACTGACTCAATTGGACTAATTTTAAAAATGATCAAAAATTATACATAGAATAAAAACATTACTATTTCACATAAATTATCCACATTTCATATAAAATCAGTGAAGGGAATATTTAATAGGTCATGAAAATATTAATTATATCAACTCTCCCACACTTATTCTTGTGAATGTACTCATGTGCAACAAATATAAAAACATAGCAAAATCATTTTCACTCACCAACAAATAGTAAAATTTTGTTTTCTCCAATTAGGGGAGGTTTAGACTATTTCACTCATCCATTTTGAATTCCACCACAAGTTTTTACATAAAAAAATTTCAAAAACTAATTCATTTTTTTCTTGCTCAAATTGAGAAATGAAAAATGTGGACACTCAAAGCTCATACCTCTCAAGACGATAAAATTAATTTGTGGAGGTTCATTATTTCACCAACCAAAAGTGAAAATCTTAGAGTTTGAAAGAGATACCAGATTCCAATACCTGTCTAAAGTGCACAAGAATCAATAGGTCTTTTTAAGGGGTTTTTCTGTGGTTATGGGATGGTAAGAATATAATGTCCAAGATAGAGAAGAAAAGGGTTAAAACACCAACATAGAAAAAGCAATGCACATTTTATTGAAATAAAACATGGAAGGAAATGAAAACACAAATTTACAAGGGAATGTTTGTGTGAAGAAAGACACAATAGAGGAAGAAAATTTGAAGGGGATGAGAAGATGAAATATTTAAAAACCACAAAACTTCTCCCAATGACATAATAATATAATGAAAGTGTTCTTTTTTTCCTTTTTTTCCCTTTTTTTCGAAAGTTGAACTTGGAAAAGATCATACACTCATATCCCAACCCATGATTGATCTACTCACGACACTAATTGTAATAGTTATAACAAGATCAAAAGTTGAGGAAGATGTATTTTTGACCTACCCAAGAAACAACCCCATTTTTTTCTTTTTTTTTATATTTTTGATTTTTTGAACACTTGTCAAAAACATTTAAAAAATTACATAAATGAAAGTACATTACATTCCCCAAAACACACTGAATGGAAACCTCTCCCCCACACTGAAATCGATGCTTGCCCTCAAGCATATAATAACATGGTGAAATAAAAAAAGGGTACCCATAATGAAATATGTTCCCCCCACACTTAAATTTCTAAAAAATTATTCAATTAAAATCCATGTTGATATTTGGTGGGAAAAGGTATTGGTCTTGTAATGTGTCTATCAAAGAAAAGGTTTAAATAGGCTCGAATGGGATTTCAAAAGGAGGATTAATGTAAGGGAAATGTGAGGCAATTTGGCTATTGTGATTCCCATGTTGTTCAAAAAATGACTCTATCATATTAATGCAGACTAAGGTAAAAAATTCAGCTCGAATATCCACAAACTCAAGACTCACAAATGGGGGTGAAAACACACATTTTGAAAAGATGGCCATAAGTGTCCTTGGCATGAAAGAAAATTTTGTTCCTCACGGTTTAGGAAAATCATTTTCCAAATAAAAAATTGAGAATTCAAAATTTGTTAATTTTGACACAAAATTCTTTATCCAATGTCATGATGAAATGAAAAAAATATATGATATGAAAACATGTCTCTTAACTCCCCAAAATGGTTGGAAAAAATTTCAAAACTCAATTGTGAGTAAGAATAACTCTTTATTTTTTTTATTTTTTTAAGTGATTTTTTTTAGGTATTTAATTTTATTTTTTTAGATACACCCACACAAAAGAGAAAGTGAAAAAGAATGGTTTTGAAAAAGAATGTGGTAAAAAAATGAAAGAGAGAGGAAGAATAAGAATGAGGTAGAGATAGGAAGAGATAAAGAGAGAGTTAAAGGGAAAGTGGTGCCCCTAGGTTTGGATTTGATGGGTCTCCATCTCAATCTAGTGGTGGGTCAACTGCATAAGTTGGGGATCCAGTGGAAGTCGATGATGATCCAGGATTATGTGTCCTATCATGGTGATGCTTTAACCCATGTCCATTAACTGTGAATGTCCTTTTGGAAGAGGGTTCTTGGACTTACACTCCACCAAATGTGAAAACATTAGTAATGACAAAAGGACCTTCCCAATGAGAATTAAGCATACCTGGGTGAAGCGAAAATCAATAATTAATAAGCATTACCTTATCACCTTCATGGAATACCTTTCTCAGGATGTGTTTATCATGGAGTGCCTATGATTTTTTTTGTAGAGATTAGAATTCTCATAAGAATCAAGTCGAAGCTCCTCCAGTTCAGCCAATTGCAACAATATTTCTTCACCAGATTTTTCAAGATCAAAATTACAAGTTTTCAATACCCAAAAAGACTTATTCTAGATTTCAACTGGTGGATGACATGCTTTACCAAAAACTATCCTAAAAGGAGTTATCCCAATGGGTGTTTTATAGGCAGTTCAATAAGCCCAAAGTACGTCACCAAGTCTTTCAGGACAGTGTTTTTTGGTGGGTTTTAAAATTCTCTCAAGAACTCTTTTCACTTCTCTGTTAGAAAGTTCATCCATGCCATTTTTTTGGGGGTGATATGCATTTGATGTTTTATATACAACCCCATTCTTTTTCAAAAGATATTCCATGGTTCTATTATAGAAATGGGTTCCTAAGTCCTTGATCAAGGCACGAGGTGTGCCAAATCTATGGAAGATGTGTGTCTTTAAGAACTCACTAACAGTATGTGAATCATCGTTTCTAGTTGGTTTGGCCTCAACCCACCTAAAAACATAATCAACTGCAAGAAGGATTTATGAGAATCCATTGGAAGTGGGTAATGGTCCCATGAAATCGATACACCAAACATTGAATATCTCATAAAAAGGTAAAGGATTTTGGGGAATTTCATTTCTCTTTGAAATTGTGCAAAATTTTTGGCAAGTGGGACATGATTGACAGAACTCATGTGAGTCCTTGAAGAGTGAAGGCCAGAATAATCTAGAGTTTAGGACTTTTTGGGAGGTCCTTTTTGGTCCAAAGCGGCCTCCACCAGGCATTGAGTGACAAAATTATAATATGGAAGAATATTCATTTTCATCGACACATATCCTTATTATCATGTCAGCCCCAGTTTTCCAAAGTTTATTTTTTCCCAAAAATAGTATTTTGAATCAATTTTCAACTTCATTTTTTGTTCTTTTGAAACAATTTCAGGAAAAATACCAGAAACCAAGTAATTTACAATTGTGGCATACCATGGTAACTTTGGAGTGATATATGAAAGGTGCTCAGTGGGGAATTCATGATCAATGATTTCTGAATGACAAGAATTAGAAATTCTATTCAAGTGATCCGCCATAGGGTTTTCTTTACCTAGTCTATCTTTGATTTCAAGGTCAAACTCTTGGAGCATTAGGATCCATCTTATTAGCCACAGTTTGGAATCACTTTTATTGAGTAAGAACATTATAGAAGAATTTTCTATGAAGATGATTATTTTGGCACCTAAGAGACAAGGACAAAATTTATCTAAGGCAAAAACCACTGCTCAAAGTTCCTTTTTAGTGATAGTGTAGTGATATTGAGTTTCATCCAATGTTTTTGAGGCATAATAGATGACATGAAAAATATTTTCTCTTCTTTGACCAAGAACATCCCCAACGGCTCTATCAAAAGCATCACACATCTACTGAAAGGGTAAGGACCAATCTGGGGGTTGGATTATTGGTGCAGATGTAAGAGCAGTTTTGAGTTCAATGAATACCCTCTTTAAAACCTCATCTAAATGGAAAGTGACAACATTTTTGAGCAACCGAGTTAGTGGGAGTTAAATTTTACTGAAGTTATGGATGAATCTCATATAGAAACCGGCATGACTGAGCAATTAACGGATGTCTCAAACAGAAGTAGTTTGAGGAATTGATTGGATCACTTCAATTTTGGTATGATTGAATTCAATATCATCTTTTGAAACTATGTACCCTATTACAATCCCATTTTCAACCATGAAGTGACATTTTTCAAAATTTAACACAAGGTTGCACTTGACACACTTTTGGAGGACTAGAGAGAGTGAATTCAAACAAGATTCAAATGACTCACCATAAATGGTGAAGTATTCCATGAAGACATCCATGAAGTGTTCAATAAATTTGGAAACGATACTCATCATACACCTCTTGAATATTGCAGGAGCATTGCAAAGTCCAAAAGGCATTCTTCTATATGCATATGTTCCAAAGGTTCATGTGAAAGTAGTAATTTCTTGGTCCTGAGGTGCGATTAGGATTTGGAAGTAGCCAGTATATCCATAAAGAAAGCAATAGTGTGACTTTCCGGTTAATCTTTCTAGAATTTGATCAAGTAATAGAAGAGGTTAGTGATCTTTTCTTGTTTCGACATTCAATTTCCTATAGTCAATGCACACACACCATTTGTTCTTCACTCGAGTTTTGACTACCTCTCTTTGTTAATTTGTGACAACAGTTATCCCACCCTTCTTAGGTGCAACTTGAATTGGAGTAACCCATTCACCATCATAAATTGGGTAGATAATACCAGCTTGAAGAAGCTCGATGATCTCTTCTCTAACTACCTCAAGTATGAGTCGATTCAGTCTTCTTTGTGGTTGTCTAATTGGTTTGGATGACTCCTCAAGGTGGATGTGATGCATGCAAAGGGCAGGGTTGATTCCTGGTATATCATATAGGGTCCACCCTAAGGCCTTTTTGTTTTCCTCTAACATCTAAACAAGTTTTTAATCCTCAGTTTTGGTAAGTGAAGAAGAGATAATGACAGGAAAAGAGTGATCATGGAAAAGTAATGCATATTTCATGTGTTCAAGAAAGAGGTTTTAGATCAGTCTCATCTTTTATTTTTGGGTTAGACAACTCAGGAATGGAAGAATGGACATCAGTTGCTTCAGATTCATTCTCCTTAATACTGTCCAAGGTGGAGCAGTAGAGATCAGAGTTGATGTGGGATTCAAGAGAGTTTTCAAGTTCCTCTAGATTGATGGAGTCTATGAATGAGAGGTCCACATCAACTTCACCATTTATGACCTGGTTAATCATGGTGAATATTTTACAAGATCCTTTTTAATTAGAACATGAAGAACATGGTTGATTGGGGTTCGATTGACTCTTTGAAGTATCCTTGGAAGCATGGACTGAGAATGCATAGTGATCCTCAGATAGGTATCGCATGGCTTGGAAAATGTTGAACATGACCAGTTGGTCACTGAATTCCATGGATAAGATGCCTGAATAGACATGAATCTTGGTTCTCGCAGTCACGAGGAATGGTCTTCCAAGAATTAGGGGAGATTGAGAAGAGTTCGTCACACCTTCCATTTCAAGGACATAGAAATCAGCAGGGAAGATAAGATCATTGACTCCAACAAGGACATCCTCAATTATTCCCTTAGGAATGGTTTTTATTCGATTGGCCAATTGAATGACAACACACATTGGATGTAAGGGACATAGTCCAGGGATGGAGAATATGGATTTGGGCATGAAATTAATTGAGGTTCCTAGGTCTATGAGTGCATCATCAAAGTTGGAACTTCTAATTTTTCATGGAACTATAAAGGTCCCTAGATCTTTGAACTTTATGGGAATAGTTTGCTGGGTGGAAACATTTTCAAAGGTCCTAAGTTGCCTCTTGTGGGTACACAACTCCTTGAAAATCATGTCATACTTAGGAATTCATTTTATGGCATCTAAGAGGCGAATATTGACATCAACACGTCTAAACATGTCAAGCATTTCAGGATTGGGTTCAAAGGACTTATTTGTCTTAGAGAAAGATTGTGGAAAAGGAATTGGATTCCTAACTGTAATGAAAGGAGTTGAGGGAATGGATTTAGCATTCTTTTCATGTTTCTTTTTCTTTCCATTTTCTAGGTCAATATTCAAAGGAGGGTTGGAGGACTTATCTTTAGGCATAGTAATTTGCATTCCTGATTCAAGTGCAATTGCACTTACATTACCCTTGGGGTTGGGTAATGGTTGAGCTGGGAGTTGGGAAGAATTGGATGGTTGCTGCTGACTAAGGTGGGATGAAAGTTGACCAATTTGGGTTTCAATGTTCTTGAGGCTTGAACCGGTGAAAGATTCAAGATCTTCTACTTTACTTTCCCATGGTTTCTTAGAATAAGAGGCTTATCCCGTATTTGGATTACGTAGATTTTGGTTCTTGGGAAAGCTATTGTATTGGTTTTGGAATTGGGAAGGCTCACTAGGATAATGGAATCCATGAGGAGGATTGTTCCTTTGAGGTTGAGGAAGAAAAGGACAAGGTTGTTGGACGTTACCAACACCTTGACCATATTGAAACTGGTTTGGGTATTAAGGAGGGAATTGAGGAGGATGAGATATGGGATTACCATACCTATGGTCTTGGTTATAGGAAGAAGAGAAGGGCACATAGTGAGGTTGGTTGATGTTTCTGACAAACTGTCCTGATAGTTGAGGGTTGGTGTTCTGCTGAGCATATGCTGCATTGAGCTCCATTGGTCCAGATGAATCAGATTGATCTTCTTGAAGATGTGGACATGTGTCAGTTGGATGAGATAGAGAGTTGTAGATTCCATGGTTTTTGACATGTACAGGAAACATTGATTTTGGAGATGATGAGGTTGGGGATTTGGATGCCACAACTAGTTGTCGCAAAAGACTTCTAAGTTCACTCATCCACTCTATCATCTTGTTCGGATCAATTGATTGATTGTCTTGGGATTTTTGACTTTAGCATGCGCTCTAGTATGGAATTTTTGTGTGTTTTCAGCCATATTACTTATGAGATCTCTTTTAGCTGCAAGAGTTTTATAAACAATAGCACCACCACTTGAGGCATCAATGAGAGTTCTCTCCATAGACAATAACCCATCATAGAAGTATTGGATCAAGAGTTGGTCAGGGATTTGGTGGTGTGGGAAGGTTGCAATAAGATTTTTGAACCTCTCCCATTATTCATGGAGTGATTCACTTGGGAATTGGCATAAACCACTTATTTCCTTTCGGATGGAAGCAGTACGAGAAGCAGGAAAGAATTTCTCTAAGAAGAGTCTCTTCATGTCATTCCATGTGGTTATGGAACCTGGAGGTAGGTAGTCAAGCAATGAATTAATTGTGTCATCTAGGGAGAAATTAAATGCTCGAAGTTTTATTTATTATTCATAAACCCCTTGAGGCTTCATGGTAGAGCACACAACTTGGAACTCTTTAAGGTGGACATGCGGATCCTCACCGGCTAGCCCGTGGAAATGAGGGAGAAATGAATCAAACCTGATTTGAGTTCGAAGTCAGCCTCTATGTTTGGATACTGAATACCAATAGTTTGGTAATTCATATCAAGGGAAGCAATTTCTTTTAGTGCTTTTTCCATGGGATTGGCCATATCTAATTCAATTGGTTGGCCAAGGACTAGTTCTTGAATGAGTTTGTTATCTCTTATGTTCCTCCTAAGTTGGAAAAGTGTTCACTCAATTTTAGTGTCAAACAAATCTAAGGTATTGTTTGGGAGGCTACGGGGAATTTAAAGAGATGTTGAAAGGAAAAGGAATATGGGTTTTTTGTTGTATTTTGTTTCAGTTTATGATTTTTATGAGAAGACGGGTTTTTCTTTGTGTTTTTTTAATCAATTTTCTTAAAATTTTGTTTTTTTTTGTTTTTTTATAACTAGAAACTAATGACTAAGTAAAGCACCATCCCTGAAAAATACACCATTTGAAACACACTTCCTATTGTCACCTATCGACTGATCAAGGTTTCGGTGATCTGCTAATGTGTATAGCAGCACTCGGGTCGAATCCTCGGCGATGATACTTTGAAATAGTCGTTTTTTTAGTTGACTGTATTTTTATTAGAGGGGTTTTTTTAGAGATTAATTTAAATGATTTATTGAATATAATTGATTAAAAAAATTGATGAATATTGGGGTGAGTTCATTATTAGAAAGTTAATCTTGTGATATCTATGAGCTTTATTTTATATTGCAGTTAATTTAACACCCCCTTCGCAAGATAATGTTGATTGGAATTAGTAAGTGTTAAGGATTTAATACAAGCCTTAACTTAACTTAGTGTTCTAATCTCAATCATATCTTGTTTATGGTAGTGTATTTATGGTTCCAATAATCCATGGAAACCACACGTTAAACAAAACACTCATTAATCCATGACATGTTAAGCCCAACAAACACAATGTTAAATTAAAGAATATTCATCGAGAAAATACTCTCAATCACTTAACCTCCATAAATTTTGACTCACCCTAATAATATATTTACTCAGCCATTTATATTAATACTAATCTGGTTTATATATTTCTGATGATGAATTAACAAGAGAAGAAAAAGAAATGGATTAGAAAAGAGTGGTACGTCGAACACTGACACACGAAGAATGATGATAATTAAAATAGATTTTCAATTGAATGGGGAAGAAAAATAAGGGAAGGGGATTCAACTGAATTTAAACTATTTTGAGAATATTAATATTTAAATATATATGGTGGATGAGAATATGAGATATTGAAGTATAAATTTGCATTAAAACATAATTACAAAAGAAAGGACATACAAAATTACAAGAATGAAGAACATAAAAGTAAATGAAACAAAATAGAGAAGGAAAGGTCTCTCAAGTGAAAACATGAGTATGGAAGGTCCTTCCAAGCCTTTTTCAAGGCATTGGTCGTGCCAATATGATCTCATCTCTTCTGAAATGCCAACCCCTTTGAGGGAGAGGAGGAGGGAGCATTTATTGCCCAAGGAAGTGGACCGTTTTCATTCCCAATCTATCCCTCCACTTGCATCACCATGTTGTCTATTCAGACAGACAAATCTCGAGTGATATCCTTCTTAAACGTTGTAGATAATAACGTTGGAAGACCTCTCTCAAAATTTGGAGTCATTGGGACCAATGTAGCCAACGTTATAGCCAACATATTAAACACTTTTAATATGTCTATTTCAATACAGCATTTTTAAATTCCAATATGTGAAAGAGTTTTTTAATATTAATATGCCTTCAAAACCGAATTATGTCTTCAACAAAGTCGTACCCACATATATCCTCTTTCACAATGAAAGGTATCAGCTCAAAATGATGTCTAGATCGGGATCTATGTCATTAACACTATACTGATTTTAATTCCCAGACAAAAATGTGGGCTGATTTTTAAAGCATTAGTTGGGCCCCTTTTCTTTAGATTTGGGCCTTGAAATATTTATCCAATACTACTTTAATTATCCCCCGAATGTGGGAGGAGAATAAATGAATTTGGAATTTCTGATTGAGACCAGTAATTAAATATTCATGGCTGGTCTAGTTTCTTCACAGATTTTGTAGGCCTCCTAGTGTGGTCCATATGGGCCTTAAAATTGAAGAATTAGCCCATGATCCCTTCTAATGAAATTTTGTATACTGAATTAGGAATCCTATGAAACCTAAACCAAGAATGTTGAATCAGTATGGTGAGAGTTATAAAGAAAATAGTAAACTGAATCAATTGGACTATTTCTAAAAATGCTCAAAAATTATACTTAGTATTAAAACATTAATATTTCACATAAATTATGAAAATTTAATATAAAATAGGTTAAGTGAGTATTTAATAAGTCATGAAAATATTAATAACATCAAAACCCTCACACTTAGTCTTGTGCATGTCCTCATGTGCAACAAATATAAAAGCATAACAAAATCATTTTCACTCCACAACAAATAGTAGAATTTTGCTTTCTCCAATCAGGGGAGGTTTAAACTATTTCACTCATCCATTTTTAATTCCACCACAAGTTTTTACATAAATCATGTTAAAAAACTAATTCATGTTTTTCATGCTCAAATTTAGAAACGTAAAATGTGGACACTCAAAGCTCACACCTCTCAAGATGAAAAAATTCATTTTCGGAGGTTCATTCATTCACTAACCAAAAGTGAAAATCTTAGAGTTCGAAAGATATCTCAGCTTCCAATCCCTATCCAAAATGCACAAGAATAAAGAGGTCTTTTTAAGGGGGTTTTCTGTGGATATGGGATGGTAGGAATATAATGTACAAGATAGAGAAGAAAAGGGTTAAAACACCAACATAGAAAAAGCAATGCACATTTTTTTTGTAATAAAACATGGAAGGAAATGAAAACACATATTTACAAGGGAATTATTGTGTGAAGAAAGACACAATAGAGGAAGAAAATTTGAAGGGGATGAGAAGATGAAATATTTACAAACCACAAAACTTCTTCCAATGACATAAGAATATAATTCAAGTTTTCTTTTTTTCCTTTTTTCGAAAGTTGAACTTGGAAGAGATCTCACACTCATATCCCAACCCATGATTGATCTACTCATGACACTAATTATAATAGTTATAATAAGATCAAAGTTTGAGGAAGAGTGGTTTTTGTCCTACCAAAGAAACAACCCAATTTTTTTTAGCACTTGTCAAAAACATTTACAAAATTACATAAATGAAAGTACATTACATTCCCCAAAACACATTGAATGAAAACCTCTCCCCCACCCTGAAATGGATACTTGCCCTCAAGCATATAATAAAACGGTGAAATCAAAAAAGGGTACCCATAATGAAATATGTTCCCCCCACAATTAAATTTCAAAAAAATTATGCAATTAAAATCCATATTGATTTTGGGTGGGAAAAGTTATTGGGCTTGTAATGTGTCTATCAAAGAAAAGGTTTTCATAGGCTCGAATGGAATTTCAAAAGGAGGATTAAGGTAATGTAAATGGGAGGCTATTTGGATATTGTGATTCCCATATGGTTCAGAAAATGACTCTATCATATTAATTCACACTAATGTAAAAAAATTCAGCTCGAAAGTCCACAAACTCAAGACTCAAAAATAGGGTTGAAAACACACATTTTGAAAAGATGGCCATAAGTGGCCTTGGCATGAAAGAAAATGTTGTTCATCATGGTTCGGAAAAATCATTTTCTGAATCAAAAATTGAGCATTCAACATTTGTTAATTTTGAAACAAAATTCATTGTCCAAAGTCATGATGAAAAGAAAAAAAATTGAGATGAAAACATGTCTGTTAACTCCAATAAATGGTTGGACAAAATGTCAAAACTCAATGGTAAGAATAACTCTTTATTTTATTCTATTTTTTTAAGTGATTGTTTTCTTTTTGTTTTTTATGTTTTTTTTTATAAATACACACCCACACAAAAGAGAAAGTGAAAAATAAAGGTTCTAAAAAAGAAAGTGGTAAAAAATGAAAGAGATAGGAAGAATAAGAAAGAGGTAGATAGAGGAAGAGATAGAGATAGAGTTAAAGGGAAAAAGGTTCCCCTAGGTTTGGATTTGGCAGGTCGCCGTATCCATCTAGTGGTGGATCGGCTGTATAAGTTGGGGATCTAGTGGAAGTCGATGATGATCAAGGATTGTGTGTCCTCTTATGGTGATGCTTTAACCTATGTCCATTAACCGTGAATGTCCTTTTGGAAGAGGGGTCTTGGACTTGCACTGCACCAAATGGGTAAACATTAGTAATAACAAAAGGACCTTCCCAACGAGAATTAAGCTTACCTGGGTGAAGACGAAATAGATAATTAAATAGCATTACCTTATCACATTCATGGAATACCTTTCTCAGGATGTGTTTATGATGGAGTACCTTGGATTTTTCTTTGTAGAGGTTAGAATTTGCAAAGGAATCAAGTCGAAGCTCCTCTAGTTCAGCCAATTGCAACAATTTTTCTTCTCCAGATTTTTCAAGATCAAAATTACATGTTTTCACCGCCCAAAATGACTTATGTTGGATTTCAACTGGTGGATGAAATGCTTTACCAAAAACTGTCCTAAAAAGAGACATCCCAATGGGTCTTTTATAGGAAGTTCGATAAGCCCAAAGTGCTTTACCAAGTCTTTCAGGCCAGTCTTTTATGGTGGCTTTTAAAATTCTCTCAAGCACTCTTTTCACTTCTCTGTTAGAAATTTCAGCCACACCATTTGTTTGGGGGTGATATGCATTTGAGGTTTTATGTACAACCACATTATTTTTCAAAAGAGATTCCATGGTTCTATTATAGAAATAGTTTCCTAAGTCACTGATCAAGGCATGAGGCGTGCCAAATCTAAGGAAGATGAGTGTCTTTAGGAACTCACTAACAGTATGTGAATCATCATTTCTAGTGGTTTTGTCCTTGACCCACCTAGAAATATAATCAACCGCAAGAAAGATGTATGAGAATCCATTGTAAGGGTGGAATGGTCCCATGAAATAGATACCCCAAAACATTGAATATCTCACAGAAAATTAAAGACTTTTGGGGAATTTCATTTCTCTTTGAAATTGTGCCAAACTTGGCAAGTGGGACATGATTGACCGAACTCATGTGTGTCCTTGAAGAGTGAAGGATAGAAGAATCCAGAGTCTAGGACTTTTTGGGAGGTCCATTGTGGTCCAGATTGTCCACCATCAGGCATTGAGTGACAAAATTCTAAGATGGAAGAATTTTCATTTTCATCGACACATCTCCTTATTACCATGTCATCCCCAGTTTTCCAAAGTTTATTTGTTTCCAAAAAATAGTATTTTGAATCACTTTTCAACTTCATATTTTGTTATTTTGAAACATTTTCTCAGAAAACACCAGAAACCAAGTAATTTACAACTGGGTCATACAATGGTAGCTTTGGAGTGAGATATGAAAGGTTCTTAGTGCGGAATTCAGGATCAATGATTTCAGATTGAGAAAAATTAGAAATTATACTAAAGTGATCAGTCATAGGGTTTTCTTTACCTATTCTATCTTTGTTTTCAAGGTAAAACTCTTGGAGCATTAGTATCCATCTTATTAGCCTCGGTTTGGAATCACTTTTCTTGAGTAAGAACTTTATAGCAGAATGCTCTGTGAAGATGATTATTTTGGAACCTAAGAGATAGGGCCAGAATTTATCTAAGGAAAAAAACCACTGCTCAAAGTTCCTTTTCAGTGATAGAGTAGTGATATTGAGTTTCATCCAATGTTTTTGAGGCATAATAGATGACATAAGGTATCTTTTCGCTTCTCTACCAAGAACATCCCCAACGACTCTATCAAAAGAATCACGCGTCAAATCAAAGGGAAAAGACCAATCTGGGGGGTTGGATTATCGGGGAAGATGTAAAAGAAGTTTTGAGTTAAATGAAGTATCTCTTGAAAACCTCATCGAAATGGAATGTGACATCATTTTGGAGCAACCAAGTTAGTGGGAGGGAAATTTTACTGATGTTATAGATGAATCTATGATAGAAACCTGCATGACTGAGAAATGAATGGATGAATTGGATAGAAGTGGGTTGAGGAATTGATTGTATCACTTCAATTTTGGAAGGATAAACTTCAATTACATCTTTTGAAACTATGTTCCCTAGATCAATTCCATTTGCAACCATGAAGTGACATTTTTCAAAATTTAACACAAGGTTGAAATTGACACACTTTTGGAGAACTAGAGAGAGTGAATTCAAAAAAGATTCAAATGACTCACCATAAATGCTGAAGTCATCCATGAAGACTTCCATGCAGTGTTCAATGAATTCAGAAAAGATAATCATCATACACCTCTGGAATTTTGCAGGAGCATTGCAAAGTCCAAAAGGCATTCTTCTATATGCATATTTTCCAAATGGGCTTGTGAAAGTAGTCTTTTCTTGGTCCTAAGGTGAGATTGGGATTTGGAAGTAGCCAGTGTATCCATCAAGAAAGGAATAGTGTGACTTTATGGCTAATATTTATAGCATTTGATCAAGGAATAAAAGATGGTAGTGATCTTTTCTTGTTTTGATATTAAATTTCCTATAGTCAATGCACACACGACATTTTTTCTTCACTCGATTTGTGACTACCTCTCCATGTTAATTTGTGATATAAGTTATACAACCCTTCTTAGGTACAACTTTAATTGGACTAACCTATTCACTATCAGATATTGGGTAGATAATACCAGCTTGAAGAATCTTGGTGATCTCTTCTCTAACAACCCGAAGTATTAGTGGATTGATTCTTCTTTGTGGTTGTCTAATTGGTTTGGATGACTCCTCAAGATGGATGTGATGCATGAAAATGGCAGGGTTGTTTCCTGGTATATCATATAGGGTCCACACTAAGGCCTTTTTGTTTTCCTTTAACACCTTAACAAGTTTGGACTCCTCAGTTTTGGTAAGTGAAGAATAGATAATGACAGGAAAAGAGTGATCGTGGAAAAGGAATGCATATTTCAGGTGTTCAGGAAGAGGTTTTTGATCATTCTAATCTTTTATTTTTGGGTTAGACAACTCAGGAATGGAATAATGGACTTCAGTTGCTTCAGATTCATTCTCCTTAATACTGTCCAAGGTGGAGTAGTAGAGATTAGAGTTGATGTGGGAGTCAAGAGTGTTTTCAAGTTCCTCTAATTTATGGAGTTTATGATTGAGAGGTCCATATCAAATTCACCATTTATGACTTGGTTAATCATGGTGCAGATTTTACAAGATCCTTTTTCATTAGAACATGAAGAACACGGTGGATTGGGTTTTGATTGACTCTTAGAAGTATCATTGGAAGCATGGATTGGGAATGCAGAGTGATCCTCATATGGGTATCGCATGGCATGAAAAATGTTGAACTTGACCAGTTGGTCACCAAATTCCATGGATAAGATTCCTGAATGGACATCAATCTTGGTTCTCGCAGTCAAAAGGAACGGTCTTCCAAGAATTAGGGGAGATCGAGAAGAGTTCGTCTAAACTTCCATGTCAAGGACATAGAAATCAGCAGGGATGATAAGATCATTGACTCGGAAAATGACATCCTAAATTATTCCCTCAGAACTGGCTACGCTTCAATTGGCCAATAAAATGACAACACCCGTTGATTGTAAGGGAACTAGACCAAGGTTGGAGAATATGGATTTGGTCATGACATTAATTGAGGCTCCTAGGTCTATGAGTGCAACATCAAAGTTGGAACTTCCAATTTGGCATGGAACCATAATGGTCCCTGGATCTTTGCACTTTATGGGTATAGACTATTGGGTGGAAACAGTTTCAAAGGTCCTAAGTTGCCTATGGTGGGTACACAACTCCTTAAGAAACTTGGCATACTTTGGAATTTGTTTTATGGTATCTAAGAGGGGAATTTTGACTTCAACACGTCTAAACATGTCAAGAATTTCAGGATCGGGTTCGAATGGCTTCTTTGGCTTAGAGACAACTTGTAGAAAAGTAATTGGATTCCTAAGTGGAATGGATGGAGGTGAGGGAATGGATTCAGATTCCTTTTCAAGTTTCTTTTTTATTTTCATTTTCTAGGTCAACATTCAAAGGAGGGTGGAGGACTTATCTTTAGGCATAGCAATTTTCTATCCCAATCTATGTGCAATTCCACTTACATTACCCTTGGGGTTAGGTAATGGTTGGGCTGGGAGTTGGGAATAATTAGATGGTTGTTGCTGACTAAGGTGGGATGTAAGTTGACCAATTTTGGTTTCAATGTTGTTGAGGCTTGAACCGGTGAAGGAGGAAAGATCTTCTAATGCACTTTCCTATGGCTTCTTGAAAGAAGAGGCTTGTCCCGTATTGGGATTACCTAGATTTTGGTTCTTGGGAAAGTGATTGTATTGGTTTTGGAATTGGGAAGGCTCACTAGGATAATGGAATCCAGGAGTAGGATTGTTCCTTTGAGGTTGAGGAAGAAAATGTTAAGGTTGTTGGAAGTTACCAACACCTTGACCATATTGAAACTAGTTTGGGTTTTGAGGAGGGACTTGAGGAGGATGAGATATGGTATTACCATACCTATGGAATTGGTTTTTGGAAGAAGAGAAGGGATCAGAGTGAGGTTGGTTGAAGTTTCTAACAAACTAACCTGACAGTTGAGGGTTGGTGTTTTGCTGAGCATATGCTTCATTGAGCTCCATTGGTCCAGATGAATCAGATTGATCCTCTTGAAGTTGTGGACATGTGTCAATTGGAGGAGATGGAGAGTTTCATATTCCACAGTTTTTGATAGGTCCTGGTAACATTTATTGTGAAGACGACGAGGTTGGATATTTGGATGCCACAGCTAGTTGTCGCACAAGACCTGTAAGTTCACTAATCCACTCGGTCATCTTGTTTAGCTCAATTGATTGATTATCTTGGGCTTTTTTGACTTGATCATGTGCTCGAGTATGGAATTGTTGTGTGTTTGAAGCCATGTTACTTATGATATCTCTTCTAGCTGTATGAGCTTTATCAACAAGAGCACCACCACTTGCAGCATCAATGGGAGTTCTGTCCATAGCCAATAACCCCTCATAGAAGTATTGGATCAATATTTGGTCAGGGATTTGGTGGTGTGGGCAGGTTGAAACAAGATTGTTGAACCTCTACCAGCATTAATGGAGTGATTTAGTTGGGAACTGACAGATAACACTTATTTCCTTTTGAATAGAAGAGGTACGAGAAGCAGGAAAGAATTTCTCTAAGAAGAGTCACTTCTTGTCATTCCATGTGGTTATGGAACTCGGAGGTACGTAGTAAATCCATGACTTAGTTGTGTCGGCTAGGGATAAAGGGAATGATCTAAGTTTTATTTGTTCTTCAGAAACCCTTGAGGCTTCATGGTAGAGCACATAACTTGGAACTCTTTAAGGTGGAGATGCGGATCCTCACTGGCTAGCCCGTGGAAATGAGGGAGAAGATGAATCAAACCTGATTTGAGTTTGAAGTCAGCCTATATGTTTGGATATTGAATACCAAGAGGTTGGTAATTTATATCAGGGGCAGAAAGTTCTTTTAATTTTTGTTCCCTGGGATTGGCCATATCTAATTCAATTGGTTGGCCAAGGGCTGGTTCTTGAATGAGTTGATTATCTCTTATGTTCCTACAAATTTGGTGAAATGTTCGCACAATTTTAGGGTCAAACAAATCTGAGGGATTGTTTGGGAGGCTACGAGGCATTCAGATAGATGTTGGAAGGAAATGGAAGAGGGGTTTTTCTTTTTATTTTTTCAGATTCTGATTTTTATGAGAAGATAGGTTTTTCTTTGTGTTTTTTTAATCAATTTTTTTAAATTTTTTTGTTTTTTTACAATAACCAGAAACTACTGACTATTTAAAGCACCATCCTTGGAAACAGAGCCATTTGAAATGCATGGCTGATTGTCACCTATCGACTGGTCAAGGTTCTGGTGCTCTGCTAATGTGTATAGCAGCACTCGGGTCGAATCCTCGACGATGATACTTTGAAATAGTCATTTGTTTTTAGTTGATTGTATTTTGATTAGAGATGCTTATTTGCAGAGCTTAATTGAAAAGATTGATTGATTATAATTGATTTAAAAAATTGTTAAATATTTGGGTGTGTTCATTATTATGGAGTTAAGCTTGTGATATCCTTGATCTTTTCTTTATATCACAGTTAATTTAACACCCACTTCGCAAGATAATGTTTATTGGAATTACTAAGTGTTAAGGCTTTAATCCAAGTCTTATCTTAACTTAGTGTTCTAATATCAATCAGATATTGTTTACAGTAGTGTATTTATGGTTCTACTAATCCATGTAAACCACATGTTAAACAAAACAATTCATTAATCCATGAAATGTTAAGCCCAATATACACAATGTTAAATTAAAGAATATCCATCGAGAAAATACTCACAATCACTTAACATCCCTAAATTTTGACTCACCCAAATAATATATTTACTCTTACATTTATATTAGTATTAATCGTTTTAATTTATTTCTGATGATTAATTAACAATAGAAGAAAAATAAAGGGATTAAAAAATAGTGGTACGTCGAACACACACACACGAACAATGATGATAATTAAAAACAGATTTTCGATTGAATGAGGAAGAAAAAGTAGGGAAGGGGATTATACTAAATTTAAAATATTTTAAGAACATTAATATTAAACTACATACAGTGGCTGATAATAAGATATATTTAAGAAGAAACATGCATTAAAACATAATTACAAAAGAAAGGACTTACAAAATTACAACAATGAAGAACATAAAAGTAATTGAAAACAAATAAAAGAGGAAAGGTCTCTCAAGTTAAAACATGAGTATGGAAGGTCCTTCCAAGTCTTTTTAAAGGCTTTGGTCATGACAATATGATCTACTCCCTTCTAAAATTCCAAACTCTTTGAAGGAGAGGAGGGGGATGCATTTATATCCCAAGGGAGTGGACTGTTTTCATTCCCAATCTGTCCCTCCACTTTCATCGCCATGTTGTCTATTCAGACCACCGAATATCAAGAGATATCCTTCTTCAAAGTTGTATATAATAACTTTTTCCTACTTATCTCAATATTTGGAGTCATTTGGACCTATGTATCCAATTTTATGGTCAGCTTATTAAACAATTTTAATTTTTCCATTTCAATCTAGTCTTTTTAACGTCCAATATGTGAAAGCGTTTTTTAATATGACGATGCCTTCAAAACCAAATTATGTCTTCAACAAAGTCATACACCTATTACTCCTATTTCACACTAAAAAATATCAGCTCAAAATTATGTCTATATCAGGATACATGTCATAAACACTGTACTAATTGTAATTCCCAGCCAAAAATGTGGGCTGAGTGTCAATGAATTAGTTGGGTGTATTTTATTTAGAGTTGGGCCTTGAAATGTTTATCCCATTCTCCTATAATTATCCCCCAAACATGGGAGGAGAATAAAAGAATTTGGTATTTCTTATTTAGCCCAACAATTAAATCTTCATGGCTGGTTCAGTTTCTTCACAGATTCTGTAGGCCTCCTTGTGTGGTCCATATGGGCCTTAAAATTGAAGAATTAGCCCATGATCCCTTCTAATTAAATGTTGTATATTGAATTATGAATCATACAAAATAGTAACTACACAAGTTGAATCCATAGGGTGAGAGTTACGAATAAAATAGTAAACTGACTCAATTGGACTACTTCTAAAAATGCTCAAAAATTATACTTAGTATTAAAACATTAATATTTCACATAAATTGTGCACATTTCATATAAAATCTGTGATGAGAGTATTTAATAAGTCATTAAAATATTAATAACATCAATTACTTATTATCAATAATTATTGCTAATTATTACTAATTTTTATTCATTATTATTAATTTTTAATAATTTTGACTAATTATTATGAATCATTAGTAATTATTATTAATTATTACTAATTATTATTAGTTATTAGTAATTACTATTAATTATTGTGAATTAACATTAATTTTTTCTAATTACGACTAATATTTACTAATTTTTACTTCTTATTACTAATTCTTACTAATTATTATTAATTATCTTTAATTAACATTAATATTAATTAATGTATAACAATTTATTTCTAATTTATATAATATATTACCAATTATTACTTATTGAGACCAATTATGACTAAATACCACCAATTATTACTAATTATCACTAATTATTAAAAAAACATTACTAATTACAACTAATTATTAATAATTACGACTAATTATTACCAATTAAAGAAAATTAAAATAAATAAATGAAAATTAAAACTAAGTATTTATAAAAAATATTAATGCAAAAAAATGAATTAATTTTAATTAAATCTAATTACTTCTGATCAATAATAATTATTACTAATATTAAATAAACTAATTTAAATAAAAAATAAAAAATAAAACAATATCTTGAAATTAATTCATTTAGTGGATATAATACTTGAAAGTTGATCCCATGTTACATTTGAAAATCTAAAAAATTAAACTACAAAATATCAAATCAAAGAGGGTGGTAAAATGGAGAGAAGTTCCAAATGAAAAGCATTTAGAGTGGGTATATATAGGTTAGATCTTTTGCGATGGGTATATTTTCGACTAGAGTGCCATTGAAAATACTATTAATTTCTGAAGGGTGTTGTCACAAATAGTTAGACATTTATTAATTGTGGTGGCTGTAAAAAATAGTATTTGTGATGGGTTTCGTCACAAATATGCACCTCCCAACACATTGTTTGTGATGAGGAGTCAGCTCCATCACAAATACCCTTCCCTCATTTTTGCATGTAGTGCGCGCCAAAGGTATTTATGAAGGAACATCATTAATACATATTTTTTAATGGATTATTTTCAATGGGGAAAAATTCTCATTGCAAATAGTATAATTCGATGGATTTTTTTGCGACATGACCTATTCCCGTCACAAATACCCCGTCATAAAAAGATGAAATTTCCATAGTGTTGTTTCACCAAAATATCCAAGAATCATATATGATGTGACTGGAATTATTCCCTACCTAAACAACTAAAAGGTGACACGAACACAAAATTAGACTCATTTCTTAGTAAAATATTGATCTTCTCCCACTAATGGATTTGATGTAAAATTTTAAAAAGGAATCATCATTTTAGTGGGAGAACATGTAATAATGTCCTTATCAAATGTATATTTAACATGATACTCATATGATAAAATATTTTATTATAGTTACAATGGAATTATCATTGTATCTAAGGATAAATTTTAGATGAATAAATAAAAAATTCATGGAATTAATTTCCTAGTATGGCATTGAAACTTATGAATTAATCTTTAATGGGATTGAAAAATTCTATGTGTTAGGGAATACCATTACCCAAGTAACAAACTATTTAAATTGTTCAACACTTGAATCTATATTCTTATGATAAGTATAAAATGATTCAATTGACGTTTTAAAGAGAATAAATACAGTATGACCAAAGGAGATTTAGTTCCCACTCACATACACAATGTGATCGAGTGTACCAATGACTTGGTGAGACTAAAAATATTCTTTATTCCACGATCTAGATATTGAATTCATTATGGAATTATATTTTGAAATATTCTAACAATGTGAATAAGTTCACGATATATTTACCTTAATACTCAATGTTTTGAGGATAAATGAGTTTGAAATGTGATGTTTTGGATTAGGTGTTGTGGTAACAGTATCAAAGGGTAATGGTTTAAGCTCGAAAAAATTTATTGGTTTATCCAGTAGTTATCCTTAGTCATTGAAACCTAATAGGGGTTTTAAGTATAAGGTCATGGCCTTAAAACATTACATAATCTTGAATTAAATGAATAATTCACATTGAGGATGTTTTCAGATTTAGAGTTTTAGAGAGTTAGGTCATAAAATTTACATAAAAACAAGAATATTACATGTACACAATTCTACTCAGTATCCAATTTCATTATAAAATAAAAACTCTTGAAAAAAAGAGTCATGTCTAGTTCCACATTTTAGACAGCATGAATTTTCCATGATCACATCCTTGAACCTATTCATCATTAATTCTTGTGAAAAACATTTCAAAAACTTGGGATGAGCATAAAAAATCTCAGTAATGGATACAAAAAGAAGGAAAACTGTTAGTTTTTTAAAACAACAAGTAAACCATTAATACTTTATCAAAAGTAATTCATTTCACCTTTATGAATTAGTAAATACTCTTTACTGAATAAAAAATCATTTCTTACCCTTTTGTAACCAAAGTATTACCATAAGACCCATATAAAGAACACGTAACATATAAAGGTAACTTGGGACATAAACATTATGAAGTGGAATAAACATAATATCTACTTCCAGACACATCACTAAATGGAATCGTCATACGACCGACTTCGATATCCAATGCATTGGAGTTTATAATGTAACCACCCATCCTAGTTTATCACGGCACCACCCGTCATTTGGTTTATCACGTAACCACCCATCAAATGTCTAAGTAACATCATAACACATAAAATATTTCAAATATAAACATTTCACTAATAACATTTTGGTTGAAATCATACGAAATAATTTCAAGATATTCAAATAATCAATCCATTTACAAAAACCATTTAAAAAGAGATTTTTGCATCAAGTGTCCAATAACTATTTAAATATTTTAACAGAATTATAATTTTAAAACATTAATGTCCATATTAATAAATCCTAATCCCATTTTGAAAACATATACATTAATTATAAAAATTTAGAATAATAATTCTTTAAAACATTTAAAAAAATATTTTAGTTAAAGAGTTTTTAACAAAATGAGTGATGCTTGAATACAAATAATTGAGGAATAACATTTAATCAAAACTTTATAATATCATGAGAATAAATTTATTCATGATATAATATGACAAAGGACAGTATATACACCATATAAGAGTGAATTGGTTCATAACAACAATGAAGTCTCAATGGAATATAAATTGAGACGAAGTCCCTTATAAAGACTATATCCTTTGATTAAGGATAAATAAATTACATAATTATGTGTGAGAATTAATAATATAACCAATATCAGTGTATATTATGTGTAAAACAATTATAGTTCATTCACACATATTCATAGGATGACATATTCAAGAAGTACAAGTTTAACCCAAAGAATTGAAATTGGGTTAAGAAGTTCCCTTGCCCAAATTCGACAGCCTAACGACATCACATTAAAATTCATAAAATGAGTTAATGAGATAAAAAAGGGTATCTCATACCTTGGAAATAACATTTACATCAATAAGGATATATAATAACTTATCCCAACATAATAATATGTAAATTAAAAGACATAACAAAAAGAAGTCTTTTTAAAAAGAGGAGGGTGAAAGGTTCCCTTACCGATTTGGTAACTTATGAAACATACACCCAATAAAAGAAATATCATAAAATGAAGATGTAAATACCCATAATTTAAATTAAATTATATAAATAATACAATCATGGGGATTACATACACCACAAAAAAGGAGATAGTGGAAAATATATCATGAATCTCACGGGAAGAAGAAGTGAGATGAAACCATTTACCACGTTGTAATCAATTGAGTCGTATGACCAAAAGTTAATAACCACCAATTGAACCACAAAATACCTTGAATATAATGAGAATAATGAGAATATATATCAAATGGCAGTACACATTACACTACATGCAATGAATAAATGGCAAACAATGGAAATCTCACTGAATTAAATGTGAGATAAGAAATCTCCTTACCTCGTGTCCAACATGAATCGTTTGTTTCTTGTTCTTCTTGAATAATAAACTAAAGTTAATTTATACTTGATTAAGAAAAATTTTCAAGTTTATTATTACTTTTATATAACTTATTACCATATTATAAACATTATGTAATAATTTAAGTTAATAACATTTGTTTTGTTGATATTTGGTACTTCAGTCAAAAATGGACTTCTTATAATTACATGTTGTTCACATAGTAAAAAGTTAATTATATACAGAATTATATTAATGATTTAGATATCATATATATCATATATATCCATTATATAAATTTATTAATAATAGTACATAACATTTGGAAGAAATAAATGAAATGCACTGTTCATGGAGATAATAAGTCGTACGTACGCATGAACGCTACTTTCATTTTTATTATGTATTTTAATTGAATGAAAACTTAATGATACATAGTTATATTATAATTAAAGTATAATATAATATATAATTTCAATAAATACGTCCTTTATTTGTCCCATTTATGGTATGAACTAGTCATATCACTTTGAGGGGGCGGTAGTCCGCACTTCCTCAGATGAATTTATCGCGTTTACTCATAATGGAAACCATAAAGGTATGATATAAATTATAAATACATAAGCATAAAGAAAACATAAACATAATATACATCATATATAAATACAGTCTCATCATAATCTCCCCCATATGAGGTGGTAGAGGATAATTGAACAATCATTATTTCGTGAGGTGTTAGTTTTCCATCCATAGAAACAATATGTTATTCAACCATTAGATGAAGGTGTGTGTAAGTGTAGTTTGAATCCTTATCATAACAACATACAAGTATATTTAGGATAATGGTGGTGTTATAAAATAAATTAATAAAAAGAGTTTAGGGGTTGTAGGAGTAAAATAAAAGAAAATAAGTTAATAGAAACTATTACCTTTAATTAGGGTAACTCCCTTTGGTTTAAACCAAAAGGACTTATTTAAGTGACTTATACCTAAGGTAAGGCTTCTACGTGGAAGCGAGAGATTTTTAGAGATTATTTGGTCTCGGGTTGGACAATCCAATGGGCTTGAGAGGTGTTATGAATGAGTTAGAAGTGATGGATTTTTATAAGGGGGAGGAGGGGCTCTTTAGGAATGTGTGAAAATATTAATTTATTATATAATGAGTTTCGCTTTATAAAGGTCAAAAACTCATTAAGTTCAAATATAATATGACTCATAGTCGAAATAAAATCATACAATAAGAATTGGACAGGTTTTTTTATGATATTTTAATATTTATAATCTTATTTATTTAAATCATTTATTAATGAGGTAAATAGTGCATCATTTTTATGTCATAAATAATTTTATTTATTTGATGTCTAAAAATTATAAACAAAATACCATGATGTTGGAAATTTTTTTATATTTCCAATTAATATTTATAGTCAAAAAGATAAATTATATAACCTTATGTAAAAATTAATTTACTAAAATACATTTGTTTGTTTCATTTTTACCTTTACATTAAGTTATTTAAAATAATGTGTCATTATCACCCCTAAGTGGCTCCATGGGGTCCCCAAATGGACCCAAGGATGCCCCTGGTCGTCTATGACTCATCCAATAAGGTTAGGACAAGTGTTAAGGTAATTTAATATTATAATAATATTCTTTTTACCTTGAATTACCCTATTTACCTTTAACCACGTTAAATAAAAGTCAAAAGTTACTATTCACCAAAAATTATTTTCATCTTATTGAACCACATTTTACTTACTAATAACAACCATGTATGTCAGATTTTTTAAATTCAATCCATTGATGTGGTATAATTTCATTTAAATGAAAATGTTAGTTTTTAACTACTACTTAGTGGTTTCACTATTCATCAAAAATTGAAGTTTTCACAGAAAACTACCAAAAATTCAGACTAAGCTATATTTGATATTCCAAATTAAAAAATTATGACTCTTTTACCAAATTAAAAACATATAGGTTGTGTTAATTAATTTAAAATTAAATCTCATTATCAAAAAAAGATCATGTTTTTAAGAAACAATTCTATAAAAAGATTGACACTTGTTTATGCCCAATTTCAAAGTGAAATTAATTCCAATGAACAAAATTGGATCAAGTGGTAAAAATATAATCTAATTACAATTTAAAACCAATTAAAAAGATAATATAACCATATATATGAATTATATTTATTGGCACATTTCAATTAAAATACATTATTTTTCACCATTCATAAAAAATTCAATTTTATCAGAAAAATACAAAAAAATTACCCAAATTAAATTTTGATACCCCGATTCTAAAGAAGAATTATATTTTTTAAATTGAAACATATAAAAGTGAACATAACTATATTTAAAGAGGTTTCTCCATTAAAAGGCGGTAAATCAATCTTTAAAGTAAATTATGTTTAAAATTAGATTCATTTACATTTAAGACTCTAAATTTTATTGGATAAATGTAAAAAATTTAACAAACATATATAATCATTATGTAGTTAGTTTTGTTCATTCCCATAAATACAACAGCTAGGTGTTAACTACTATTTAAAATAATAAAATTATATTATTAGTGTGCAACGTAAGATTTTAAAGAAACTCATTGTTGCATATCGGGTACGCCATTGAACATAGTGTCCCCTTTAAAGTAGAAATAATATTTAATTCAAAAATATTAGTAAATATGAAAAATGTCTTGTTCTTTATTTACTTGGGATGTTACATCAGGAAGGTAACGAAATACTCCACATGTGATGGGATTATTTGAGATCACCCCAGAGGTTTTAGAAACTCCATGGAAAGTACTTTGTAGGTAATAATTTTATAAAAATTAATTCTTAAATTTTGCAGGGTATTGGATACTAAACGTATATTTAATAAATGTTTTAAATATAACAAAGTTCAAAATTAAGAAAATATTTGATCTAGTTTTTATTTTACAATTTTTTGGTTCTAATGGAAATCTCATGGGGGTGAATTAATCTCTTAATATAAATTTCTATGTAAAAACAATTTAAGATAAAAAAACCCAAATTTAGTACATAGACTAGTTAACTAAAATAGTAGAAAAATATAATTTGATATTTTGAAAAGGTTTCTCAAAGGTTCGATCAAAAACTAGTAAAAATAATTTTACAATAACTCAAACTTTTGAAAACAAATATAGACACCTAAAGCACAATATATATACCACTTATTAAATACAATTATAAAAATAATCTTTTTTCTTGTTATTTTAAAAGATAAACTAATTTATAATGATATTATTTATAACAATTATGCAAAAAATAAATAAAAAACATTGGAAATAAATAAAATAGTTTCAGTATCAAGATGATAATTAATCCTCTCTACTTGATAGTCACCCACTACCAAAAATGTTTATTAAACAATAAATAGATCTTCATAGTGGATTGGGTTTTATAAATAGGACTACACATAAGGAAATCCAGGCTAAACCGATCCTATTCTACAGTTATTCATGGGTTAAAATATGTAAAAGAATCTTGAATCCGGTTTATGAGTACTCTCCAATATAGTACACAAAACTGTGTTAAAATTTTAAATAAATACTTCTTACAGAACTGAATAATAAATAAGATAAATAACAACGTAGAAAAAGTATAAAAGATTTTACAAAGTTATCTTTCTTCGATCATCTTGAGCTAATAATCAATGATCTTCTACTTATTTTGGAATTTATTTAAATATGTATTTGATGTTACTTCAAAATTTCTTCGAAAAGTTTCTATTTTTTCAAGAAAAAGTGTCATATATAGAATAGATAATCCACACACTTTCTATAAGATCACTTTAGTTGGTATGTTCACTTATCACAACTACCACTAATAATCCAGTAAGAGAATCAGCTAGATCCTGTGCATAAGAGGATCCTTAGATTTATAGAATTCAAAAACATCAATTTTCATTATTGGATAACAATAAAATAAATCATAAAAACTAAATAATAAATATCAAAAGCATTACATTGTCTTCAATGCTATTATGTATAAATTTTAACAATAATCATTATTAAATCCTCATACTACCCAACCTTCCAACTTGTATTATATTCCATAAACTAAACATTAAAATTTTAATTTAAATTTTAGTTTCATCTAGGAACATATGATAAAACCAAAAATAAGTATATAACAATGAAAGTGGATACCTCTTCATGATAAAAAAATAAAGACTTACTATTGTATAGATTAGTTGATCATAGTATATTTCAACTGATGGTAATGGGGTTTCTCTGGTGATAGTGTAATTAGCATAGAAATAGTGGATTATTCTGGTGGTAGCAGACTTGGGTTGGAAGTATTTGTCCATTAAGTAGTAGTGAGTCTATTCTAGTGGTGGTAGAAGTCCACTGGTGGTAGAAAGTATCTTCTAGTGAACTTAATCTTAAACTTATGGTATAGAAAATTCCTCTGATAGAAGAATGATATTTTCTAACGGTAGAAGAATTATTCTAGTAATAGTAAGTGTAGACTAACGGTAGAATCTTGTACAGAGGTAAATTCATTGGAATTATAGAGTTATAAAGTTTTATCATTTAACATATAAATAGTTAGTAATAAATTAAGCATGATTTATGATCATTAGAATAACTAATTATTAGACTAAGACAAAAAAATTCAAGTAATGAATAAATGGGATTTTGAATAAAAATGATGTAATGATTTGATAAATCATAGATTTGAATGTAAAGAAATTGGAAAATATCAAATAGATCTAAATAAAAAATGTGTATTTTTATCTTATTTATATTATATGATAATATAATTTTTTTAACAGATAATTTTTATGAACAATGTTAGATGATGGTTCTAATACACATGGTTTTTGATTCATCATATTCTATAACAAGTTTGGGTAGAAGAAATTACAAAAGAAGATTTATCTGGGATAAAATTTTATCCATATTTTTTTTAAATATCAGGGATGTGATCCAACCACTCATTAATGAGATATTTTAAAAAATAAAGCCTATATTTTAGATAAATCTTCTAAAAAAATAATATGTTATATAAGATATGGGAGTTAATATTTTATTTATTAAAATTTTATTAATAAACAAAATAAGTGTTTTTTTCTAACATTGCTGGAGTTTTATGTATCATGTCATGATAATTTGATGAGAATATAGTGTTTAAGAGGCTAGTGGGAGTATGATTATCCTTATTGAAGTTTAATATTCAATAAATAAAAGATTATCCCAGTAAATATTACAAAGTGAATTTCACATAATATCCTAAATAGTTTAGGTAATGTTTGTAAAAGATTATTGTAAATAGTTACGTCAGTTACAAAAATATTTCAATAAAAATGTTTTATAGGATAGGTTCCTATAATACTAATGATGATGAACTTAGAAATAATTCTATGTAGACAAAATATTCTATTAAAATCACCACATTAGATGTTGTGAAGTAATGTAGTTTAAATACCATTTTCAAAGAATTGGATACCAGGAATGTGGTTCCTATGTCACACCATTATAAAAAACCGGATTGATTCATATATGTTACTCACTAAAAGTATTTTTGGGAGAGTTTTATCAGATGGAAACATAGTGATGTCTTAGTAATTTTATAGATATGTAATTGTTTTAATAAAACATGAAAAGTAAAGGAAACATAAAGATGGTAGGGTTCGGTATCATATGGGAAATGATTACATGGTTTCTTATATATAGGTTTGTTATGTATTATTAAAAGAGTTTAAGAATATTAAATATATCTTGTTATACAAACTGCAGTCTCCACCGTATCATTCTTTCACATTGGTAACATATATTACATGTAGTGTAATCATAAGTTACCTCTCAAGTATGACATTATGTTGTTCCTAAAAATGTTATTCATTAATTATTATAGGTTGTGATATAATATTAATGTTAGAATGTGTAGGATTTCATATAGAGACATGAAATATGATCATGAGGAATAAAAAAAGGTTTTGTATGATGGATGATCCACCAAGTATACCAATTTGAATATTATACACTATATATTTGGTATGATCAGGGTGGATGTTTAATATTTTAATCCCCATACTTGAGTATAAAGATATTCTTAACATGAGAAACTTTATACTTTGACACCTTAATTAAACAAGTTGAAGATCCAAATTGGGTTATACTGAAGATATTCATTGGTTATATTTGTTTTTAATATATCAATGAGAATTAAGGTCAATATATGTTATGTATTGGGTGATATAAAATAGCTCTATAAATAGTGATGCTTACTATACACAAATGGAAAAACGAATTTCTTCTCCTTCTTGGAATGATTGGATGATTAGATTCAATGGAGTATCCATTCAAATATAATGATTGAAGAGATGATATTAAATGTGAACATTTTCTAGTGCTATAGGTGAATAATTATTCCTGAAGCATAGAATTTTAAAATTTCCAAACATATATAAAGGAGATATTATTGGAAAATAAAAAATATATTTGTTTGTGTTCACTGAGCATAGAAAGTGACTTCATCCCTCAAGCTAGGCCTCCCAATAAGCTAACCATCATAGGGAAAACAACTAAACTTAAAGGTAGGACAAAAAGGGTAGATGTTGAGAATATGACTAGCACGAGACGACAGAGGAATAACCAGTGTGTGTACTTACTGTAGAGAGATGCTATGTAAAATGGGAGAGTGTTCATTTCACGGGGTAGTTCCATAGGATTTTATTGATCAATTATGGAGCATGTGGGTAAATAAAGTAGTGGAATTCCCATAGCCAAGGTTGATGTGGGATTTTTTGCATGTAGGCACTATTCAAGATTAATGTGCACAGGTATAACCTGTAAGATATGATGTCTTATGGCCTCCCTTACACATGTATGTACCAAGAATGAAACAATTAAGGGGAGTTCCCAACACTCACTCATTTCATATTGTGTATGAAATAACCCAGTGTTTTTTATCAAGAAACCCCATGAATAATATGAGTCACACAAGCTAAGTAAATTATAATAAATAAAATTTGATAAAAGAAGGATTTTCTCAATCTTTATTTTAAAATAGTAGTATATAAAGATAGTGTATAACAGTATCTATGTGAGGTTAGTATGAGAACATTCTATTTTTGAATGAGTGGTATGTGAAGAATACCATGCGAACATACATGCAGTTAATGATGAGAAAATTATGAAGTACACACCACATAAAGGATGTATAGACATGTAGTATACAACCATGTATTATACACAAATGAGTTTTTTTCATGAAAAGGAAATTTTTTTCACACTAGTCAGTTTATTTTAACACATTAACAAGTTTTTTCATTTGAAAAGGTTAATAATTGTGTTTTTTGGAGTCGTAAAGGGGATACAAATGATTATTGTTGCCTATAAATGCACCTTGAATCACTGTTAAAATGTAGAATGATTTGGAGATTAGATTAAAAAAGAGTTAAATCATATTCTGTGGTATCAAATAAGGACTACAACAATTTTAGTTTGTGAAGCATCAATTTATATATCAATGGTTTTCGAATCCTCCCTCATATATAGTATTTTTCTATATGAAGAATAATATGAAAATATATTGAACGTATAAAAAACCTATTTGAATGAATGAAGAAGTTTAGTTTTACATCCTTTACTTGTGTGAGGTAGTATTGAGATACCCAGAAATTATAACACTATAATTTAAGTAATAATTATATAAAACAACTATAAATTTCGGAAGTTAGGTTACCTGAAAAAGATGAGAATAGTCTAAATTTTCATTATGTGATTACATAGTGAGTTGAATCAAGAGTTATATCTCTTGATAAGTAAGTCAGAATTTCTAGAAAATATAATTTTCTAAAACTGAAGGTATGTAAGGCTAGATATTTTGATTATGAAGAGGATTCAATTGATTGGATAGGAAGAAGAACTATTCCAATGTAATTATTAAACCATAAGATAGGATTGGTTAAATACTGTTTTGTGGGTTAGTTAAAAAAATAATTTAATGAACTGGTGGGATTTAGAATAAATAAACAGGGGAATTTAAAGAGACAACTAAACTAGTGGGATTCCAGTATAATTATCTCATTGGGAGATGAATTAGGCCTTTTAGGTGATATCCCACCACTTTATTCATGTGTGATCAGGAACATCTAGATATTTTCATGAGATAACATGTAATTATACTCACTTGTGTTTACTAGTGGAAATTTATGTATCAGACTTTGACTCAAACATGATAAGGAGTATTCTATCACATTTAGACCAAGACTTGTAAATATACGTGTAATTTTTATGATTCTATATATGTTAATATGGGAAAGGGTGAGACAAAAAATAATAAGAGGAATGAGATCTTAATTGATCATAAGGGCTGGTTTAAGAGAAGAAATTATAAAATAAAGATATAAATAATTATCCCCTCCCCTATCAGTGATGTAACAAGACCTAGGAACTTCATGTGATATCATAGTTAACCAGGTTTACTACAAAATATTTCACATTTATTGATGTTGAAGATGGATAGATTGAATTCTTTTAATATTATTGGAATTCCTACATTTTATGGTTATAATTTTTATGGATAGAAGAAAAATACGATCCCCTATATTCTCTCTATTGGACACAAAGCTATTGATGTAACCAATATGATATTTTCATTAAGGTATAGATATTCTAAAATGATATCCATGGATAATAGGAACTTAGAAGTGTATTTAAATGATAGAAATTATATCCTTGTATTATTTATTGATAATGTATACAAAAAGTGATGGGACTCCAATATGATAAAGAAATTTGGGATAAATGTTAGAATATTTTTTAGGGAAATGTGAATTCTATAGAAGAAAAGCTCTAAATTTATAGAATAAAGTTAAAAGATGCATTAGTGGGTGAAACAGAAACCACTAATTATTACTTTAACAAAGTAAATGAGATCATTAGTAAAATCTATGGTTTTGGAGTGACCTTAGAAGATACTATTATTATGAAGAAATTAATGAGGAATTTCTTAGAAAAATTTGATGGAAAATGTTTCACACTATAAGATAAATATGACTTACCTAAGGATGAACTATCCAATATAATTATTTCCTATGTGATGAGGAATGATCTTGTTTTCAATAATACAATCAATAAGGCGATGAAATGTAAATCCATGAAAGGTATCATGTTGAAAGAGTAGAAAGATAATATATTATTATATTTTGTATAAGATAATTAAAGTGATAGAGAAATAATTAGAGAGAATAATAAGTTCATTTCTTAAATCTCTAAGAGCATCCAATTAAGAAGAGGAAAATAGAAATTTATGTATTCTTTAAAATTATTTAATTATGGTGGTATTGGCCATTTTTCAATTTACAACCTGAAGAAAAAATACAATGAAACTCAGAGTGATGTTAAAGAAGAAGACCTATCTAAAAGATGATATAAGAAAACCAAAAATCTATCTATATAAATAATATTATGCCCTTAATAAATTATATAATAAATGAGAAGATTCGGGAATATGATGATGACTCAACATCATGGAGTGAGTCTTAAGATGGAGGTACCTATCAGCATAACAAAACCTTTATAGATCAAGTTGAAAAGCCTGATGAAATATTAAGTAGTAATGATAAGGATGAATAAATACACACCAAGTACGTAATGATATCAAACTTGTTAAAACCTAAGATTTTATGAAATATTTTTTCAATTAAATTAAATTTCTCTAACAGCTTCTGTTACCCGCAACACCGAGCCTAATCAAACGATGAAATATTATTATTTAAATATGAAAATTATAACCCAATCAATAAATTGGAATGTATGAATGTGATTAACTAATTTATGATATATATATATATATATATAAATATAAATTTAACACCCAATAATATTTTAATTATAATTTTTTTGTAAATAATCACTCATTTTTTAGTAAAGTAATTTTCTTCTTTAGAAATAAGTTTTCTTCAAAAAAATTATTTTCTTTGTTAGAAAATAATTTGATTAAGTTATGGAACTTTTAAAAATTTATTTAATAAAATTAACATAATTTTTTACATTATCATAATAAAATTATCTTAGGTTGATTGTTTGATAATGTTTTGAAAAAAATACTTTTCTAGTGAATGATTAAAAATATTAATTTTTATTGAAAACTTAACTTTTGTTTTAGGCATGTAAAAGGTTACATTTTTTAAATGGATTAAAAGTAAAATTAGTTCTCTTATATATTAAATAATACAATTAAGTTCAAAAAAATCAATTTTACGTTTGAATTTAGTATAAAAAATATTTTTATATGTAAAAAGGAATCTTCCTAGAACACCATTTTTATGTGAGAAATGTGTTTTTATCTTAATAAATTTAATTGATCACTATTGGTGAATTATTTTAATGATATTTATATATTATATATTCAAAAAAATGTTTTAACATTCATGTAATATTTTTCTAGGCATGAGATAAGAATAAATCATGTTTTACGCTTAAAACCTAAATTTTTCTGAAAAATGGTGTTCATCATGCTTTGTGAACTTATTTTAAAATTATTTTCTACTAATTAAAGGTATTTAATTTATGGATTCCATATTTATAATTTTTAGGTTCAAATTTAGTAAATAATACTCCTTTAATTTTGGTTAATATGAATAGTAATCATGTTAAAAATTATACATAGGTAAAGGTTACATATATTTAATCTAGGTTAAAATATCTCAGAATGACATAATTTCTCATAATAATTCTTATTAGATAAAGTTAATTTGGACCTTTTCACCATAGGATTAAAATATATATTTTAAGGGACAATTTTCTATGGAAATTACCTAAATAATATTTAAATAAAATAAAGTTACAAAATGACCCACTCTTAGTTTTAAATATCTACTTTGTGTCCAAATTGGGATAAAATAATTACTTGAATGAATATAAATACATATTTTTACTATAATTATATTATTTTCATAATGTAAATTTATTTATAATTTTAAGTAATTATATAATTACCTTAAATTCTTACGTAATGCCAAAACAATATTTTTTTATTCAATAAAAAATATATTAAATGATTTTAAAAATAATAAAATTAGTATAATTTGAATGAGTTATAGTGTACTGTGAAATTTGAAGATTAATATTACATATTATAATTTTCTTAAAGGATTATAGTCGAATTATAACCTTTTATTTATTACATGTAAGTCAAATTAAATGAATAGTGTCAAAATTAAAATTAATGATATTTTATCAAAAAAAATATTTAAAAATCCTAAAAATAGTTTCATATGAAAATTAGTTTTATATATGGTCTATAATTTCATCCCTTGTCTGTTTATGATCCAATTTTCGTCTTATATGTAAAATTATAACCCTTTAACAGTGGAGAAGATGTAACCATGACTACTTTGAAAATGTGTAATGTAAGGGGTTAAACCAAAAGATAAGGTTTAAACCACCACTAAAACCAATAAATAGTTTAATAGATTATGATATTTTAAACCCATAATATATTAAATTTTAATCTGGATCCTTTTGGAGGAATTTGGGTTAAAAAAAATTATTATATTTTTATCTTTTACGAAATTCCAAGAGCACCCCTCGCCTCAATTGTAAAAGGGAACCCCTCTTTTATCTTCATAACACCACTTTGACACTTATATCTTGACCCAACATTTACATGTTATCTTTTCCACTTAAATATACACTTATAGAAGTTATTTTATTGTCAAAATACCAAACCTGGAGTTTTTAAGTTGAGATATAAATGAGTTGTTTGGTAATTGCCTTAACCAATCACTTTATTTTTAATTCATCTTTTACCTCCTCAAAATATGGATTGACATTATCCTAGTGATATGATTCAATATAATCTTCCTATTAACTTCTTTGTATTTTTATGTGATTTTCTCGGGGTGATGGATGCCTCTTTTCGTTACACCTCGACACTTATCCCCCCTAATTTGCTTGTGTTCATCTTATTCCCACATGTATTTCCATATGTGTTTCTTCCAGGGATGGTCCACCCTCATCCTTCGAACATGGCATTTCATCCCATTATTGGTCATCGCTCGATATCACCTCTTATATTTCTTCCAGTATTAACTCATCAGTTTTGGTCTACCGAGTTTGTGCTCATGGTGTTTTGAGAGGGTGATAGTGGTATTTTATGGGTGCCTCTTTCTTCTATTTGGTTACTTCTAGATGGATCTCAAGTCTCTTCGAAATGGTTTTTTTTCAAATCTTCTCTTCTACCCTTATTTCCATACCCACCAAACAATACCCCATTTTTGGTCAACAATGATGGAGTTTTAGTGTTTGTTGGTCTGGTGATGGTGGTAAGGATGAAAGAGATTCCTCTCCGATTTACAACATTGTATCATTTTTTCCCTTCTATGTTTTATGGTTCCTTTTTCATGGTTGAAATATATATTTTTGTGTTCCATTTTCATTAAATGGTTATTGGTTTTGGATCATCAGAATTTTAGGTTTCTATTTGAGTGTCCAACATTCTATGGTGGTGATGATTATGGTTTTGGAAGGTGATGGTGGTGTCCTAGCGGTGGATGGATTCAGTTTGACTCAAGATAATGTTTTTAGATATGGTGTTTGATTTTTTATTTTCATTCTATTTTGAATTGAAAAGTTTTATGGGATTTTTGGTGATTATTAAATTATTATTATGAGGAATTTCTTGCATTCTAGTTTTGTATGGTTCTTTCATTAATGATGGTGGTGGTGGTTCAGTTGTTGTTCGATTGGAGGTGGTTCTTAAGGTTGGGTTTGGTGGTCATGGTGACAGTCGTAACTCACTATCAAGGACTTATTCAACTTCATAATCTTTTGTTTATTAAATATTTATCTTCACTTCTCACATTTAGCATTGTGTGGTGTTTTGGGATGTGATTTATGAGCGGTCGGTGATGTTCTAGGAGGTGTCTCTCATGTTGGATCATCTTTGTATTTATGTCCATCTTGGGATTGTTCTTCATGATGGTTGCGGAGATTTTTTGATTGGTGGTATTTTTGGATCTAATTTTATATTATGTTTTGTTGTGGTGTATCTATGGATATGATGACAGATTCTCGTGGGTAGTTTTCATCAAAAAACTAATGTTGACGATGGGTACAATTTGTGTCAGGGTTCATGGAGCAAGGAAAAACATCACTTGAGGTTGTGATGATGGTTTTAGGTTGATTTTTTAAAATTAAAATTTAAAAATTTAAAAATTTAAAAATTAGTTTTTGTGGAGGTATGTGTGACTCAATATGATGTTGAGATGTTTTTGTATGGTTCCCACTTAACCAAAAGTGGATTTTTAATAAATATAAAACATCTAATGGAGGCCTATTTTACTTCCACTAAATATGTTATATTACTAATTAAATAATAAATTCAGTATCATTAATGTACTTAAATGTTATTATGATTATATAAATACCATTATTCCCCCTATTTAAATTAAATTTTAAGTGAAAGCAGCACTTGTGTGTGTGTATAACTTACCGTCTCCATGTAGCGATGCAATTCATTTTCCATCAACATATTTTATGGAAGGTTATTGTGCTGGTTTTAATATTTATATATGATATTTATAACATAATTATGTTTCTTAATGATAATATAAAATCTATATTATTACCTTACAAACCTTTCTAAAATGATAATGTCATTCATGCGTATGTGTGAAATACCACCTCCATGAAGTGATGTGATTTGTTTTTCATTTTCATTTTACATAAATTTAAATAGGAATGTATTTAATGAAAAAATATGATATATATATATATATATTGTATTATAATTATTATTTACCCTAATTTAATTCCATTTGTCAAAAAATTGAAACAACATTCATGCGTAAGTAGGACCTACCATCTCCATAAACAGTGTAATTTATTTTTCCATCTATATATTTTATGGATGACTATAAATATTTTTATAATAACTATATATGATATTTAAAATAAGTATTAATATTCTATATATTATTCACCGTGGTAAAAGTATAATGACCAAAACTACCAAACTAAAAATTATACAAAAAACGAAGTCGTTATCACCGAAAATAGTGATTTTAATACAGAATTATTAATGAATATGTGATAAAGGCTATAATAGAATCATATATGGTTTGATATATATGATTACAGTTTTATAATAGATTTATAATAAATCCAAATTTATTAAACATGAGGTTCTAACATGTATAATGGAAATAAATCTCGATATAAGGGATTTATGTTTCTATCGTATCATAATCAGGATTCATTATAGTTGATGTTATATTAGAGAAAATTATATGATTCTTACCTAATTAATCCCTTTAATATTTATTCTAGTCCATATATTTTAAATAATAATTTTTTTTCATTTCATTTCCCTCTGATTAAATACTTACTTGTCTACATTAACATTTTTAAGGAAAACAGACTATGTTTTACTACTCGATTGGAAAAAATTTCATTCATTATCCATGTTTCTGTAAAATGCTTTCAAGAATGTTTTGAATATTTTTCTATGACTGTCTAATGGAATATTTCTCCATGATAAATTTTTTAAATAATTTTTTTAAAGTAATATTTTTTTTATTTTATGAATACAATACATTTTCACTTTTTACCAAAAATGTGAAAAAAATGTTTTATTTTAACTTCTATGGCATGAAGAGAATTTCTTATCGACATGAACACTCAATGTTATGATGCTTCTATTACATGATTTTGAGGTTTTGTTTAAATAGTTTTTTTCCTATAATATTTTTGAAAATTTTTATTTTAAAATTATTTTCCCTAGTGGTAGGATTATTTTCTAAAAGAATTATTTAAGTGATATTTTAATGAAATTTTTATATATGATTACAAATATTTATTTTTTTTATGATTTTCTGGGGATTAGTGTTGATGTTGGTTCCCTAGAACCAACATATATGTAATTTAATATAAAATATTTTCATATTTTTGAATATTAATAAAATTTTTATCACATCATGATTGTTTTTCTGCATAACATAGTATGTGATAATGTTCTAAGAGTAGCTATCACATTAAATAGTCATAACAGTTACCCACTATGATGAGAACCTAGAAGTTCTATGACAATATTCATAAATATATGTTTTATATATGGATGATATCATTTGAGGGACACAAATGATATTGGATATCATGGATGGAGACTCATAGGACTTTGAGGAACCTTCTCACAGTGTACACCCATAGTAATATCTAGTGTTAGATATTATAAAAACTAGTACCCCTCCCGTGCATATGCATGACATTATAAATGAACTATTATTTTCAAAATTTAATTATATATTGAAAACATAAGAATGTATATAAATTAATGTTATCTTAAAATGAGAATGTACAAACAAAGAATATTGAAATATTTGAAGTTTTTGATACAGTAGTAGTAAAATAACACAATTTAAATTATAGAAAATAAGAATGAAATATGATACATGAAAATTGGAATGTTAAATGAAAATAAATGAGAAATAAATAATACGAGGTAGAGACATAATAATTTCAGTGGAAAAACAAATAGTGTGAAATGTAATAGCAGTAGAAAATATATTTTAGTCTACGGTGTGTGGATACAATATAAAATTTTATGGAACCTCATGTTACTAAATTCGTGCCAAATCTGTGAGTTTTTTCTTGAGTTGATATCCACACCTAAATTTTTCCTTCGGATTATAGTCCACCAATGTAGCAGGAAAAAAATTGAAAAATAAAAAAATTGGAAATCAATTTTATTGGAAACAAAAATTTAAAAATCAGAAAATTGAAATTTTGTTTTATAGGTTATTTGTACACTTTAATATGAGTAGAGACAAAATTGAATACAAAATTTCTAAAAGGAAATTTCAAACTATGAGGTTTCATCAAATTATGAAGAATGTTACTGTAGGAATGGTAAACTGTCAAGCACAAGAACTCTATAAAGGCCAGAACTAGTCCAAACATCATCGAAACTGAATGTCCACCAATGCATAAAAATCGTCCAGTGATGGATAATGTTAAAATATGTTATGGATAATATTGATAAAAGGTTATAATAATCCATGTGAGGGTAATACATCTATTATTAAATTAATATAATTAAAGATGACACGTTGAATTGAGTTATGACACTTACGTGAACCAAAATAAGAGATGTTGCAGGGCATATTTGGGAATTTGTCTAGAAAAACCCGAACACAACCCATTAAATATGTCTCAAATGGGGTTAAAATTATAAATAAGGATAATAAAATTAAAATTGACAAATATGATTTGAAAATATTAAATATATGCATTAAAATTAGGGAATAAATAATTGATACATATGGTGAAAAAAATCAAAGTGTTAATGGTATTATATTTATTTAAGTATGTACTGTATATTTTACACACATAATCATTATTCTTAAGACACTTTTTTGATAAGTGGGAACTATACAAAAACCTCTACATATCACCCATAACAATTTTTACTTTTAAGTGAATAAACATCATCATGAGTATAAAAGGTTAAAAAAATGTTGATAAATTTACATCCCAAAGAGAAATCGAAATAAAACTACAACCGTAAAAAAAAGGGAGAACAACCTGAACAACCAACACCGAAACACAAGGGTGACCAATTACACCGGGTTCATGTTTGATTTCCCATTATGCCATAATGTAGTTTCCAGTAAACAACTACGTCCTATGAGAGTACATGGTGGATCTCTTCCCTTCATTGAAAGCACATCAACAAACATAAAACCACTAAATGTATTTGTGGCATTAAATCACACCAAAATCATGAAGAAGACTGATGAATACATTGTAGAAAAAACTTACTCAACGGATCCACTGCAGTTAGAGTCATCAATCAATAGGATTGGCTATTCAAAAACAAAATTTTTTGAATCATACCTATGCTCCCAATAAATATGCCTGTCATTTGGGTCCTCTTAAAGAGTTTTTAGTGGTACTGAAACTGATACATTATGTATTGGAAAGATGATGATTCCTCATACCTAGTTCTCAGGTAAATTTCATTCCTGGACATCAAAGGCCAATAATTGATTATAAGTGCTACAGTCATCTCATCTGCAGTCTTCATTGCCATCTTTAGAAGGCCGAAATGATTTTCAACTTGGCCAAAAGGAAACATCCTATTAAGAACTTTCAGTCCTAAAATATATTCATTGGTATACAGTAACTTGATGATGTTGGTGGTGGAGCAGCAGCCGGCCTAGTTAGGCTGGAAATTGGCTACACATCCTCAATGATGACCTCTCACTTTGCTTTAAGAGACTACAGAGGCTAACTGGTCTTTTGGGATTTCCTTATTTTTCATCCCACTCCATTTCAGAGGAACAGTGGTAGATGAAGATGGGCAGTCTTTATTCATTATAGATGAGTCATTATTATCACTTAATCCAAATAAACCAGAACAACTTCCAATGCCACTAACATAAAATTTTAGAAAATATGAAATAAATTCCTAAATTGAAGAAATGTAATAAAAAAACTAAAAATGATAATTTTTAAAATAAATTTAATTGAGAATGTGTAATTGAAATAACACAGACCAAATTCAAAGAAAAAAACATGTAAATTAGTTCAAACTAAAAAAAATAAACATAATGACGTATTTAGTTGAAAAAATCAATAATATACAAATTTTTCCTTCATAACTTTCATCTACTGTAACCTTGCATATCTAGAGTGTGACAAAGAAGACATGTTTGTAATTTTTTAATTTATATTTAATTTTCTAGGTGCACAATGAAATCAAATTAAGCACAGTGGAATGTAAAGTGGATGTAATGTACATTGAAAAGGAAAACACTAAATTGGATAAATTTCTAATTCCACAAGAGTATATGGTTGATGCAAAGTGAAATTATATGATTGAATCGGTTTATGAATGGTCATCTACTAAACTGTGATGCCTAATACATAAATATGGCTCCATTTTCAAAAATCTGTGAAACCAATTCATCTGTTTGGAAAGTTTGCAAGCAGTGAACTGGTAAATACAATTTTTATAGAAATCATAAACACTAGAACACTAACAATGGGATATGGGAGAACACAACTTTTTTCGATCTCTGGATCTATAGGGTTATTGAGGACAGAAAGTTGTATAGTAATGGTGGTAGATATAAAGAATTGAATCTATAATTTTTGATTCCCGAATGCAGATGTATTATATAATAGTAGTGAAATTATGTATGAGTAGACCTAAATAAATAAAATAGAGCAAGGAAAAGAGTTAGTCCACTATGCATATAGTCTAATACATTTTAAAAAAACATCAATGAACTGAATAGGGAATCATCATGAATGAAACGAGAAAAATTTATATTGAATGATATAATTTATGCATTATTAAATATTAGGATGCTTTGAAATGTCATAATTAATCAATATCATCCATGTAAAAATAATTGATAATGTAAGAAAGGCCATGTAGAAGAAGCATATTCCGTAAATGTTGAACTGGAATAGGTGTTATATAAAAATATTGTCTGAAAATATACTATTAAACTAAAATTAATAAATCTTGGAAAGAAGGAAAAAAGTATCTAGAAATTGATAAGAACACAAATTTTTCTTAGCATTGGGTCTGTAGGTTCTCAGAAGACATAAATTCGTATAAAAATGGTGGAAGACCGAATGTTCCAGATCCCTATTTACTGATCTGTGAATGCAAGTGTTTCAAATTTCAGCATTAAAATTTGGTACGAACAGAGAGAAATGTGGAACATTTAAATGGAGGAAAATGTTAGAGATTTTATAAAAGAAATATTACCGTGTTAGGGATCTATTTGTAACATGTTGAATCTCCAGTTCGGTAAAATGTTGACCTGTCGGTTAGATCTGCGATGAAAACTAAAGATTTATTATTTCCATGATATCAAGAGAACATACCTGTTTCCTAGATCTGGATCTATAGTCTCTGTAGATAAGGTATCGTTGATGGTAATAGGGTTCACGAAGAGGTTTATGGGTGTCCACTAGGATGGTTAACAGTGAAATTGAAACACGTCGACAACAATGGAAACCTGGTAACCAACCAAGAAGGACTTGAAAAGAACACTATTGTAATATATAAAAAATTATGTAATATATGTACATTTAGGCCCCCAATAACAATTCAATATTTGAGTCATAAGATGTATCTAAAAAATAGATGTAATTATAGCAGTTAAAAAATTAATAAGCAGTTTTAATGGAAAATGTATAGTGAATATAGTATCCATGAACCTTTGGTTCAAGTTGGAGAGGGAGTGTTTAAAAAACAAATTTTTTTGAATATTTCACTTGGAGATGTAGTATATCCATGTTCGTGAATGTGGTACATACAAAATATAAATGTAAATATGATGATATAATATTTTAGACAGTGGAGTAAACATAAAATGAATATAATGTATATGTGTAGGTGTTTTTCACAATCTGAATCGACACCATTTATCTTGAATATGAAAATTATTTATCATTATTATGTTGTATATATTTTTTAATAACCCTTGTAAAAAATGGTTATTTTATATTTATGTTTTATATAAAATTTCAATGAAACAAAGAAAAATGAATATCAATACCACAACTTCACTTGAAATTTCATTACCTCGTATTATCCCCATGACATGATCACTGTAAAATCAATGTGAGAAAAAAACCAAGAAAAATGGAATAAAAAACCCTCAAATGAATATGGTCAAATCAACTCTGAAATAGAAGACATATCTATCATGGAGATGTGGAAGAATTATAAACAAATAATTCCAAATGATTTTATTGGAATGGATTTCAATTTTTGCAACCAAATGAAAACCGAATAAGTTACAACGCATAACCGAAAGAAAAATATAGAATAATTTTTATTTTCATACAAGAAAACATTTATGATATATAAAAACTAAAGATTTATGTTATAACAGCACTTACTGAACATGCAATCTTCTAATCTGCAATCAGCAAACAATCTGCAATATGCATTCGGAAAATACTTATGTGTAAGAAATCTGAAAATAGTTATGTATAAGAAAACTCATATGTGTAAGAAATTTGGAAACAATTAAGTATATGAAATATGAAATCTATAATGTAAAAACAATTACGTATAATCATCCTGAAAAATTCTATGTATGGAATCAGTTGCGACCCATCACCTGGAACCGTTGATGTTGAAGACTGCACCGACTTCGCCATCACATTCAACTAAAAAACACCAACTGCACTGAAGAGGTCATTGCGACACTTTTTTCATGTCCATTAGACTTCAAACCAGAGAATCTCGATCTTCTCAACCTAACACACCATTTGCATAAGCCCAAACCAATAGTATTCCATTGATGTCCAAGATGACCACCAGAACCCACCCCCTGTGTAAGCCATCCTCCACTAAGACCGGCGAGGCAATCAAGAAACTAAACAATTAACCTTACACTGACGACCAAAATACAACGTGAACAACCAACAGCAAGAAATACATCAAACTAAACAAATCCCAAAAAAATTATATATGCAAAAGGAACCAGTAATTAAACCCTAGAGAAAACAGGAAAAAACCCCTAGAAGATGAAGGAAATGCTTGGATATCCATGGCTGCGAGATGCAAAGCCCAAAAACTCACTGAAGTTGACGCTCCTAGTAAGACCTGGAAAGGAGAAGATGATCGTGATTTCAGAGCACATAATAGGTAGCTGGGGAAGAACCAATATGCCATCATTGAAGCTGTAAAGATAACAGGGTAGGGAGAAAGACCCGAGAGAAGACCCGAGTGGACCAACCGTGAGAGATAAACATGAAATTAAACCCTAGAAGAACCATGCCGAAGGAAGAATATAAAATAGGTTACTTGTTGTGCACTCGAGGGTAGGAGAACCCTAGGTGTACCGGAGGACCCAGACATGGAAGAGCCGAAGGGGGAGTTTCTGATTACGGAGGAGCCCAAGGAGAAGGATCCTGAGGCAAAGTAGTCAGAGGCGGAGCACATGGAGATGGAGAGTCGGGAATAGGAGTGGGAAAGGAGTGTCAGGGAGAGGAGGGGTGCGAGAACCCTAGCAGAAGCAGGAGGAAATCCCGATCGGGTTGGGGCAGGATACCATGATTTTTATTTGTTTGGAGGTAGAATCAGATGGTTTTTAGTGGCATGGATCGATGGGGAGGGGACATGTAAGCAGGAAAGAAGCCTATTTTAGTATAGATAATTAATGACACCTGCTAGTAAAAAATCTACATTTAAATGTGTCATTGGATGTTTCTATCCATAGACATTTGTATTGATCCTTATACTTTAATATTTTTATTAATCAGTTGTATAAGTTTTGTACACTGATGTATTGATGAAAACCACGGTGACATATGTTCATGATAAGGTAGGATATATTGGGTGCATCACGAGTAATATTGAATTAATGAATAATATGAGAAAGGATTTTTCCTTTATGTTCTTTAACATAAGATTATATCTCGTGCCCTTTGATTGAAATGATATAGTCTAAATAATTCCATATCCATGGTGTTCTATAGTCAAGTTCAATTTCCAAGAATTCAAAGAATGAAACCTCAAACACATGGGTTGATGGCACCAGAATGTGGCCTGCTTGGTTATAGATATAATGATAAAGGGATTTTATTACACAGTAATTTTATGTATGATGTATTATGTCATTTTTAAATTAAATTCCTTCTCTATGGGTTCCTTTCTATATTTTTAGATGCTAAACCTGGACTTTAGGCTGGTTTTCCTAATTCCACTGAGAAAGAGGCCTAGAGGGTCACACACTAAGTGTATCTAGAATATCAGTTAAATTATATATATTATTATTTATTATTTAAATTATTAAACAAATATTATTAACTCACATGGTTTAATAATTATTCATATTTTATTGATTTCAAAAATTCCATTACCAGTTATTCAAGAGAATGCAATATGAGAAGAATATTTAATAAATATTTATTTTTTATATAGTAAATATATTATTTATTTATTTTTTATAAAAAAATATAGTTATATTTAATTAATAAATAAATAGTAATTATTCAAGACCTAGTAAATATTATGGAGTAATGGAAGACCATGTTTAATGGTCCAGTGAGAAAAAAATATTAAATATTATTTGAATAAATAATATTTCATTTTTTTCATGTTAAGAACATATAGGGAATTATTATTATTATTATTATATAGATTGGGTTCCTCAAGGGATTAAATAAATAATAAGGGGCACATGTGAAATTATTTATTTCTAACCCTAATAATATGTAAGCTTAATTATATTATTTTTTCAGAGATCAAATTCATTTGTGTGGTAGTGCACAATGGATTTGGAGAATTATCTAAAGCCATGGATAGCTCCATTCTCCAAGAATGATCCCACAAATGTAGAGATATCATCCTCCATATCCTACTCTCCAGTATGGATAGATCATGGGAAATTATTTGGAATCGGTTCTCATATAGATCAAGGGAGGAAGACTCAAGTGATAATATCTATCATGATAGCACCCAGAGATCCCTATGGTGATGTTTAGGGATTTGTGGAAAACGTGTCAATCCCAACTAGAGGGAATGTTCTATTTATTCTTATAACAACCCTTATATTTTTATTACACACTTAAACATGATTTATTACATCAACATTCACTTAATACAACTCTAACAATTGGTATTTATAGTGTCTTGGGAAATTAGGAACATTACATAACAACTTAGAACATAAAACACGTCATCTTTATTGAAAAATTCTTTTACATGACCCCAACATTCCTTTGAACTTAGCATTTCATTGGATTACCTACGGGCATGCATAAGAAAAGGGTGAGATATAAAGCCCACCAAGGGAGTAAACAAGGCATAACATGAAGAATACAATACATGTTAGGAAATAGGCATATCAATGAAACATAAGAGAAACATGAACATAACATTCATGATATACCATGATTATCGTAACATGGAAATGTGGCAACAACATTTAACATGATATTAGCATGAGTTAACCACATTTTCATGACACGTTAAATTGATTATGATTTTAAGATTGAACTATACTCTAGAAAATACCCTAAGTCATCTCTCAAGGAGCATTGATAGTTTTTGAGAGTTTATTTTTAATAAAAATTTACTAAAAGAGAGGGTTGTTTTGAAAAAGAAATTAAAAATAAAATGAAATAATTAAAGAGGTTAATAGTTGATAAATAAAAGTGGTTTCTTAGAATTATGAGATAATGATATAATTTCAAGTTCACTAAATATATTTTTGAGTTCACCATTCTGGAAAATACTCATGGTTTAATGGAATCCTTTGGCTGAGGGTTGTCAAGATCTCAACTTTTCTATTACCTCATAAAATGATACTCAAAGAACCACCCCTTGACAGAAAAATCATGTTGTCAAGGTTTGGGTACCAATAATAGAAAATAAAGGCTAATAAATCATATTGATATCTTATGTATGTGTGAGATAAATAGTACTTTTGTCTTGTCCAATCAAGAACAATATAAGATTCCCACTTGAAATCTCAACCCAATCGGTGTTGAGATAAAATGTGTTCCACTTAATTATAAAAAAATAAATGTATTCAAAGTATAATAACATAAAATTTAAACATAGGTGAAATATTATTCACACAAATTACTAATAATTGGTTGAATTTCAAGTGTCGTAACTCCCTCACAAGTTTGTGTAGCTCCCTCTAAATGATCGCCCACCATTTAGCTCACCATCAAGAGGAGAAGGAGGCTCGGGTGGATCTCCATCATCATCCTTGATCCCCCTATGAGGATAGGGGACTCCAGAACATCTAGGATGATGAGGAGACTCCTATAGGACTCCAAATGGTATATCTTGTATCTTATTTTGAACTACCCAAATGAGGTACCCACGGTGCTCTTTTATAGAAAAAATGGGAAGTGGTTTTGGGCACACAGATTGTGTAAAACCACATGTCTCGTTGTTTCCGGCCTCCATAAAATCATCAATAGATTTTAAAAAAACTATAAATTTGATTCCCCACGTCTTGGATATCTCCATAAAAATTTGGGATTCATTTGGACACCTAAATAATTAGATTTTGACTGTACACAACACACACATTTTGACTCAATGTAAATTCAGTGGCCTGGATAGATCACTTCAGTTGGGCCCCTTAAAAGAAGAATGTGTCTTGGTTGTCTTCATAAGAGTTGTATAAAATTGAATTTTGGAGAAGTAAACAAAATATAATCCCATTTTGAATCATGTATTTTTCATACAATACCCAACAGTGGATATGTGTTCATGGAACCCATGCAGTTTTGGCCCATTTTCCTTCTGGATCATCTCCGGGGCCTCCAAATCACATCCTCCTACAATGAAATCACCAAAAAAAGTAAAATTTAACTTTTAAATAGTGATAAAAACAAAATAAATGATTCAATCATGGAATTAAATTTGTTATTATTTTTATAATTTTTAATATAAAACATGTTTACCATAGTGGTGTAAGGGTGAAAATGAAACAGTAAATCACGGTGTGATCATGAGTCAATGATCATTACACATGGAGCATGAGTAAATACTCATTGAAATTGATGTATCATGAGTATACCCTCATTTCACTTGATAGATCATGATACTAATATTTACTCAATGCATTGGAGTGCTATTAGGGAGCACCCTTCTTAATCATTTCACTTCATGCATAAGTGCGCTACATGGATCCTATAACATTGATTCATTAAACATCATAATTTAATTCATGATAAAGGAATTTGGAATTCATACATGAAAATATATAATAAATAAGTAAATGTTCATAAAGGTGAATATCCTTGATAGAGAAATGGGCATGGTATTCTCTACACAATGACTTTGTCATGGAAAATCGATGTGCAATTTCGAGAACATAACGGTGTGACATCAGAATTCAAACAAAATGTGTTATGATAGAGAAATGGGTATCTAATCATATTGAAATTAAATTTATATTAAGTTGGTAATATATATACATGTACCAATATATGTATTGTAATTTAGAATCATAATATAAAATATTTTCTTGAAGGTAAATGAGCATAGAGAAATTCTTTATGGAATTTCGGTATGGTAACAGGTATACATAGGAGGAATTAATGAGATAAAAAGAGCTATCTCATCGTTAAAAAAATAAATAGGGAATTATGGGGGATGTTCGAAATCAAACCTCAACATTTTTAATTAATAAAAGGGTATAATAACATAATAAAATTTAGAAAACAATGAGAAAGGAAGAAATCCCTTACTTGGAAGTGTGATCCCAATGGCTTGAGAGAGGCTTGAGAAAATATTCTTGGGTTCTTGGGTAACCTTAATAGAATTATATAGAGAGTAGTTCAGAGGATGGTGGAGCTAAAAATGGTTTTATTAACGAGGAATGGGTGATTGAGTGGGTTTATATAGGAAAAGAGAGGGAATTCTTTATTATTTAGGTTTTGGACACCACCCATTAATCTAATCAAAAACACAAACCAAATCATGTTTTTCCCATGTTTTTTGTCAAAGGGTTGTGGAAAACATTATTTTATAAGTCCAATGTCTGAACTTATTAAAATATTAGGCTTGATTGTGTGGAGTTGAGTCACACTCTCAATAAAATCATTTTAAAATGTTTAAATATGTATTAAGTCTTAGAGGGTCCACTAAGGATTTTTAAAATTAATAAAACAAAATATAAAATCAAATTTTCTAAAGTTAAAACATATTTTGGACGAAAAACTCTTTTATGGTATTTTATTACATCACTATTGGGTCATTATTATGTCAAAAAACACATTATATATTTAAACGGTATTTAATTTTTAACTAAAAATTCGACTGTCTCAAAAAATTATAAAAAATTCATAGTTGGATAATTTCAACATCCTAATTCCAAAAATAATATTCATTTTATCTAAATAATTTTCTAAATATTATAATTTCTTACTTTTAAAATAAAAATCGATATTTATCGAAAATTCATGGGTTTTGACAAAAACAACAATTAAACCTTAATAAAAATTTAAATTGTATTCCTAAAAACTATATGATCATTTATATTTAGTAAAATTTAATTTGGTAATTATATTTTATTAAACTATTATTTAGTTAAAATATCCATTAATTCATCAAAATATATTTCATAATTGAATATTTACTAAAAATATTATCTGTGCTTTTAAAACTATTTACAATGTAACAATAATACAATGAATGTATATTGTTTATTCTATACAAAAATAATCCATATTATCATAGTGTCAGGGTCTTGTTACATAACCCCTTATAAAACCCGCATATAACCTAATGATAAGGTTTGTGATGGTGATAGACTCTTGGGGTGTCTTGGATAACATCGCTCGAGTGGTAATCTCTATTAACTTCCACTTCTCACGTAGGAAGTTCCGTTCACGCTTAACATGTTGAAGAAAAACTTGGGATTGGCCAAGAGCAAAGCCCAATGAGGCTACCTCCTTTCATATCTCCAAAAAATGTGATTTGTAGGGAAACTTTCTACTGTATGAGGCCATAACTTCTTTTTTTAGAGTAAATTGGAATTGTTAAATCCATATATTTATACTAATGATGTGTTCATTGTTCAATGGACATATTTTGCAATAGTAAAAATTACTAAAGGTATTTTAAAATCCAAAAACATAAAACCATGGAAGTTCATATGTTATATAACCATTTTACATAATAATAAATTTTATTAGATCATGCACAATTTTCATTAATAAATGTTTGGGTTGTTAAATCTTCCCCCCATTAAGAAATTTTTCCCTCAAAATTTATGTTCTCCACACTAGAATAGATGAAGGTAACTTTTCTTCATCACTTCCTATGATTCACACATTTCCTCTTCAAAAATGTGGTTTCTCCACAACACCTTGACTTGGGGCATTATCTTATTTTGTAGAACTTTTTTTCTATGATCTAAGATATTTACTGGATTCTCTTCATAAAAGAGGTCATTATTCAATGGTACCACCTATAGATTGAGTACATGCGATGGGTCAGGTATGTACTTCCTTAAGAGTGATACATATAATACATCATGTACTTGGGATAGGTTCGTTGGGAGTGCTAGTTGATAGGATGCTTCTCCAATGCAATCAATAATATAAAAAGGGACAATGTACCTTAGACTAAGATTTACCTTCTTCACAAATATCATAACTCTCGTCCATGGTGATATGTGGAGGAATACCAAGTCTCTAAAATCAAAATTTAGTCATCGTTGATGATTATCAACATAGCTCTTTTGTCGACTCTGAGAATATTTAATATGCTGCTAGATGGTATTAACCTTCTCCACAATTTCTTCTTACATTTATAGACCTAAGAGTTTTTTCTCCCCAACATCATCCAAACATGACAGTGTTCTTCACCTCTTCTCATAAAGGGATTCATAAGGAGCCATTTGGATGCTTGAGTGGAAAATGTTATTTTAATAGAACTATAGTAGAGGAAGATGTTGATACCGTCTTCCATTGAAGTCTATTGAGCATGCTATCAACATGTCCTCATGTTTTTGGATAGTCCACTCAGATTGTCATTCAATTTGAGGATGATAAGTCATACTGATGTTCATCTAAATATTGAAATCAAGTTAAAGACTCTTTAGAACTTAGAGGTGAATCATGGATATCTATCAGATACAATAGATAGTGGTACTTCATGAATCCTTACCAATTCTCTGATATAAATCTGTAATCGATTAATCTAATGAGAAATCATCTCAAATTTCAATGCAGCGTGTAGTCTTTGTAAGATTATCCACAATAACCCATACATCATTGTTTCCTTTGTATTTCTTCGGTAGTCCAGTGACAAAGTGCATAGTGATGATCTCCCATTTCCATACTGGTATGGGTAAAGGTTACATCATCCCCTTAGACTTCTACCTCTTAGTCATCACTTGCTGACATACCATGAACATTTATGTATACTCAGCGATCTCCTTCATCATGTTATCCAACCAATAAAGCTCTCAAAGATCTAAATACATATTTTTGTTTCCTGGGTGAATGGAGAAATTTGAACTGTGTGCATCATCCAAAAGTTCATTATTTAACTATGGATTTGATAGAACCCATAGTCTTGTCCCAAATCTCGCAATTTCCTCTTCATTAACATTGAACTCCAAGGATTTTCCTATTTTGATAGTTTCCACTTTCTTTTGAATTACCACATCATCCTTTTGAGCATCCTTTAACCTTTCCAAAAAGAGACGGTTGGGGAATTATTTGTGAAAGGATTAATTATGTTCCCTTATTTATGATTCCCATCTATATCTTCATCAAATATAAGAATATTGGATCATTTTAAATTATCATAAATGATAAAATCACTAAGTCCTTTCTACTTAGAGAGTATGCATTCTTGTTCACTTTCCCATGGTGGTAATGGATTGAGTAGTCACAGTCTTTGATCAGATCTATCCGTCTATGTTGTCGCATATTCATCTCTTTCTCTGGGAATATATACATGAGGCATTTTTATCCATGTAAATTTAAGACTTCTCCCCAAATAGGTAATGTCGCCATTTTTTAAAAACAAATATTAATGCAGCCAACTCCAGATCATGTGTTAGATATTTTTTCTCATGAAATGTCAATTTCTATGAAGCATAGGAAATGAATTTTTCATTTTTCATCAACACACATCCCAAGCACTTCTTTGAAGCATCACTAAATAGCAAAAAAAGTTAACCACTTGTGAGTAGTTTGATCACGGGTGCAGTGATAAGCCTCTTTTTTAACTCTTTGAATATATCTTCACATTCATTACTCCAGGAAAAACATATCTCCCTTATGAGTTATCTTAGTAAGAGGGTTTGAAAATCATGAGAAACTTCTCACAAATTGGAGATAATATCCAACTAACCCTGGGAATCTACGAATATATTTCACCAATGTTGGCCTCGACCATCCCTCAATTGCAGCTGCCTTGGAGATATCCACTAATATCCCATTTCTTGTGATTATATGACCCATGAATGAGACTTCCTTTAACTAGAAATCACACTTGTTGTATATTGTATAGAGCTTCTCCTTCCACAAGGTCTCTAGTACAGTGTTTAGATGCTCCTCATTCTCCTCCTTGGTTTTGGAGTATATTAGAATATCATCTATAAAGACTACCAAAATTTTGACAACGTAATATCTACAGACACTATTAATCATGTCCATGAAGATTATTGGAGCATTAGTGAGTCCGAAAGGCACTACTATGAATTCATAGTGCATGTACCTAGTACAAAAAATAGTCTTAGAGATATCCTCCTTCTTCAGCCTTAATTGATAATATCCTGACCATAGATCCACCTTGGAGATGTATTTTTCTCCACGTAGCTGATAAAAAAGTAATCAATTCGTGGAAGTGGATACTTTTTCTTTATCCGGATTTTGTTTATCTCACAATAATCAATGAAATGGCACATTTACCCATCATTCTTCATGATGAAGAGGACTGGTGCACCCCATGGTGAAGCATTTCGGCATATATACCCTTTATCTAAATTCTCCTATAGTTGTTTCTTCATCTCCTCAAGATCCACAACAACCATTATATATGGAGTCTTGGATATTGAAAACTCCCGAAGTATAATATCAATCCATAATTCCACATTTCTTCAAGGAGGAAGACGAATCAATTCCTCCCGAAACACTTCAGTGAATTCCCCCATAATAGGCATGTATCCAAGGATGGTTGCTTCCTTAGAATCAATGATTTTTACAAGATACACATGATCATAGGGAATTAATATACGTGCTTGAGATGATGGTGCTAAATAAGATTCATCCTCATCCTTACACTTGTACAAAATCTGGGGTTGGTTCGCCAAATGGAGAGTGATTTACGTCTTACGGTAATTTATTTTGGCTCTATATAGGGAATGTCAATCCATTATAAGAATTTCATCAAATTATATTAGAGGGATTATCAAGAGGTTCTTTGGGAAGTTCAATCCACAAACTATGATAGGGGATGAGTTATATTCATGAGATTAAACGATTACCTCATTTTCCGTTTTCACCGACATATTTACTTATAAGATTTTTAGTGGTGTTGGGATTGGTCTACTAATCTTTTGGGATATAAAAGACTGTGTAGAACTGGAATGAAAAAGTTTGTTCAATATTATTGAATGAATTACTAGCATACATTTCACCACATCATTTTTGGGGTTCAATTCAGATGTAGTGATGGAAAAATCTCACCCTAGCTGACTTGGAGATTTTTTTTGCATCTGAAAACTCTTAGATTAGGGAACTAGTTTGAAAAGTGTCCTGGTTCTTTGTAGTTGAACCAATAAAAAATTTTTTGAGGGTCAAATGAATCATTCCTCTCCTTTTTTGCAGCCGCGGGTTTTTCTTGTTAGAATTTAATGGCCAGGTTCTCTTCTCTTCAACACCTAAAACATTTCCTCGTCCCCTTTAGGCAATTTTTGGGGTGCTTATTTTTTTACCTTTGGCAAGTGGGGTGCTGGATTTTATTAGCATCATTGGATTTATCCATCAGACCACTAGAATTAAATTCCACCTTACACTTTTTATCCTCGTGATACCCCTAAGATTATCTGATCTCTATTTTGACTTTGAGGTCACATTAGACAATTTCCTCATAGCTCTCAAATTCAGATATCACTACGTATTTTTGTAGGCTAGGTTTTAACCCACGAAATAATTTTTCAACCTTGTATTTGGGGGTAATGACAAAGCTGGAGGTGTATCACGTAATCCTTGTGTGGTTTTCCTCATACGCTATGATGGATTAGTTATCTTTTTTCTTTAGGGAAAGGAATCCCCTTTCCATCTTATGTTGGAGGGTGTAAGGAAAATATTCATCAAAAAACATTTTCTAGAAAACCTTCCATTCCAACAACTTGATCTTCTCCTCAGGCTTCGTGTTTTTGATCAATGTCCACCATTGATCAGCTTCACCATCCATTCGATAAGAAACCAGAAATACCTTCTGATGTTTAAAACATTGAAGGATGGGGATGATCTTCTCAATGGATTTGAACCATTTTTTGAAGATTGAGGGATCAAAAGATCCATTAAAAGTAGGATTACTTTCCTCATGAAGCTCTCGATTATGGTTTTATTTTATTTCTGGTGTGGGGTGGGGTTGAACATTTCTCTCGACCCATGTTTCTATTCAAAACATGAGTTAAATGATCGAGTATCATGAAGAAATTTGCGATTTCTTCTTCCATTGGATTGGTATCTCATTAAAATAGTCATCACATTGATCTTTGCCTCAGTTTTTAGCTCGAGTCCTCATATCACTGGACATTGGCTGAAATAAAAGGAATTTTAGGGGTAACACAAAAAGGGAAATCCAATGAAAAAAGGGATAATCTATAAATTACATTTATTTCCTTAACTTATCTATGTTATCTATGATCTACTTCCTAACATATATTCTTAGGGTCGTTTTTTTAATTCCCTTAATAATGGTTCATACTAAGCTTATTAATTTACCAAATCATATCTCTCGGGAGTGTCATAACCAAGATTGCATCAAGGATGATTGTCGTGCACCAGTTCTTGTTTGAGTCTAACTCAAAGTGGTGTTTTTAGGTTTTACCCCTAGGTACATCTGCTCCCGAGCTTCCTCTACATGCTCGTATACATACAAGGATGTATTTTATTGATAAAAAACTTACTCAATACTCACAAAAATTTAGGGATGTTTTCATTATAATTATTATTATCCCTAAGGCTTTCACTAGGGTTTTCTAATCCTAATCCCAAAAATAAATGAACCTATCCTATGATACCAACTATAACAACCGTGATCTTTTTATTACACACTTAAACATGATTTATTACATAAAATTTAACTTAATACAACTCTAAAGATCAAGAGGTCTAGTGTCTTGGGAAATTAGGAACATTACATAACAACTTCGAAAATAAAAAACTATATCTTTATTGAAAAATTCTTTTACATGACCACAACATTCCTTCGTAATTAGCATTGCATGGGATAACCTGGGGACATGAATAAGAAAAGGGTGAGCTATAAAGCCCGGTAAGGGAGTAAATAAGGAATAACATGAATAATACAGTACATGTTAGGCAATAGGAATATCAATGGATCATAAGAGAACCCTGAACATAAAGGAATGATATGGTATTATTATCATAACATGGAAATGTGGAAACAACATTTAACAAGTTATCAGCATGAGTCAAGGATAATTTCACATGGAGCATGAGTAAAACCTCATTGAAATTGAATTATAATGAGTAAACCCTCATTTAACTTGACATATCATGATACTAATATTTACCCAATGCATTGGAGTGCTATTAGGGTGCACAATTCTTAATCATTTCATTTCATTCATAAGTGTGCCACATGGATCATATAACATGGATTCATTAAATAACATCATTTATTCCACAATAAAGGAATGTGTAATTATTATATGAAACTATATAATAAATATTTAAATGTTCATAATGGTGAATACCCTTTATAGAGAAATGGACATGCTATTTAATATACAATGGCTTTGGCTTGGAAAATCGCAGTGAAATTTCGGCACCATAACTGCGTGACATAATAATTCATAAAAAAATGGGTGATAAAAGAGAAATGGGTATCTCATCATATATACATGAAATGGACAGTAATGGGGTAATATATATATATATGTCCCAACATATATAATGGAATTTAGATTCATAATATTAAAGAATTTCTTGAATGTAAATGAGAAGAGAGAAATTCCTTATGTAAGTTAGGCATGATAATGGGTGTACATGGGAGGCATTAATAAGATAGAAATAGGTCTATAATTATTCAAAAATAAGGAGGTCAGTATGGAGGAGGTGAAAAATCATACCCAAAAAATTTTTAATTGAAAAAAATGGTAAAACAACATAATGAGATTTGGACAAAAATCAGAAATCAAGAAATCCCTTACATGGAAGTGTGATCCCAAAGGCATGGAAGAGGCTTGAGAGAAGCTTATTGGGAGATTGTGGCACATTTGGAGGATTCTAGAGAGAGGAGGGAAGATTTTTGTTGAGCTCTAAATGTTTTTAGTTAAGAATAATGGGAGATTGAGTGGGTTTATATAGGAAAGGAGAGGGAATTATTTATTATTTAGGTTTTGGACACCACACATTAAACTAATAAAAAACACAAACAATCCTATGGGTTTTTCCATGGTTTTTTCCAAAGGAGAGTGGAAAACAATTTTTTATAAGGCCAGTGTCCGAACTTCTTAAAATATTAGGCTTGACTATGTGGAGGTAAGTCACTCTATCAAGGAAATAATTTTAAAATGTTTTATATGTCTTGGAGGCTCTACTATGGATTTGTAAAATAAATAAAACAAATATAAAATCAAAATATTATATGATAAAACATATATTACCTGAAAATAAATATTATAGTATTTTATTACATCACTATTGGGTCGTCATGATGTCATAAAACACATTTTATATTTAAACGGTATTTAATTTTTAACCAGAAAGTCGATTTTCTTGAAAAATAATGAAATATTCCATGTTGGATAATTTTGACATACTATTTCAAAAAAATAATATTCATATAATCTAAATAATTTTCTAAATATGTGAATTTTTACTTTTAAAATAAGAAATTTCATTTATCGAAAATTTATGGGTTTTGAAAAAAATTATACGGTCATTTATATTTTATAAAATATAATTTAGTAATTATATTTTATTTAAATATTATTTAATTCAAAATCCATTAATTCATCAAAATAGATTTCTTAATTTTATATCAAATAAAAATACTATTTGTGCTTTCAAAACTATTTACAAAGTAACAATAATAAAATGAATGTATATTCTTAATTCTATACAAAATAATACACATAATCATAATGTCAGGGTCTTGTTACAAAACCCCTTACAACAACCACATATGACCTAGGGGTAAGGTATGCGATGGTGACAGACACATGGGGGGTCTTGGATAACATCTATCGAGTGGTAATATCTATTAACATCTATTTACCATGTAGGCAATTTAGTTCCTGATTAATGTGTTGAACCTCAACTAAGGCTTGGTCAAGAGTGAATCCCATTGACGCTACCTCCTTTCCGAGCTCTAAAAAATGGACTTCGTGTGGATCAATTCTACTGGATGAGGCCATAGCTTCCTTTTTTTATGTAAATTGGATTTGTTAAAGAAATATATTTAAACTAATCATGTGGTCACTGTTCAACGACTATATTAGAAATGGTAAAAATTCTTAATGGTATTTTAAAATCCAAAAACACAAAACCAAGGAATTTTATATGCTATATTTCGATTTTACTTAATAAGGCATTTAATTAGATTAAGAGGAATTTTCATTAATACTAGTTTGGGTCGTTATAATTTCTACAATGCAACAACGATAAAACATAGATCTATAGACATATCCATAAATAATGAAACAATTCCAACAAGGTAGTTATTTTATTAATTAAATTTACTATAAATAAATTATGATGATCCTCTCTTTGGTTTTGGAATTTTATCCCATGTCTATATTATTTTATTTAATTTAGTTGATCATGACACTCAATTTTGTGTAAAATTTTAGATTAATCATTGATCATGAGAAAAAGAAATTTGGGCCATGAAAGATCGCATGTTTACAATGCTCCCGGAACCTACCAGTGGTATCAATGGGCTCACATAATTATTTATAATTATTTAAATATCTTTGATTAATTTTAAAAAAAAATATTTTAGTTTTTAATTCAATTTTAATCGTTATTTTAATTCGAATTGTGAGATATTCTTATTCATCCTTCATTACCTATAGATCTAATAAAATGATTAATTTTATGATTTAAATAAAATAACAGAACTCAACGGGAGGTGCAGATGATTCTAGAAAAATAGAATAGGATTCCACACCATGTAACCGGAGTTACATGTCAGGAACTTGTGTTTAATTAATCAAGAATTAATTCAAACTGTGTGCATTTATGACCCATGCTGTATTTATTTCTTACACCTCATGTTGACTGGGACATCTTGGTGTATAGTTAGCTGAACCACACACTGTGTAGCCCATGTACACGATGTGTAGTCCCTTTGAGTCATAGATGGGATGTGTATTACCATACATGACCTACCTGACTGGTGACTATGTAACTTGGATACCACACATCGTTTAGTCACTTGTACATGATGTATACTCAAATTTTTTGAGTCATGGATTAAATGTTGATTCCATAGGCCTGATCCTATGATAGATAGGTGAGAGATTTATATGTTGTCTATATCATCTATATACATTTTCCACTTATACCAAGTTAGACAATTTTAAATTTTATTTATTTTATTGTATAAACCTTATCAACATGTGCTTGTGCATGGCCTTTAAGTTGATAGGACATTCCATGTGATGGGTCTTAATATTTATATATGAGTGTTTAATTAATATCTATATAATGTTTAGATCTGTATATTTTTTCTGAGTCATATTACAGTTGTCACTCTACCGGAATTGAAACATAACACGTGACTGAAAAGCCATGTAATTCCTGTAATCATTAATTTGATAGTACACATCATGAAAATATGTGATAAGTCATGCATTCCATATTTCACAATATTAAATAGTATATGTGTATAATACATGTGTTTATGCTTCATTCCATCACAGAGTCTATGGAATGAAAAAGGGGAGTACCTCAAGTAAAGAAAAAAAAGAAGAAGAGAGAGGGAAGAAGCATCAAATGTTGCAAAAGGCATTAAGGTGCGCAAGTCACCTGCATGCCAGCCTTGGGCACGCATGTTACTTGCGGGCTAGATGTGAGGCACGCAGGTCACTTGCATGCCCACATTGATATTTCTCCTTAATCTCAGAAGTCCTATAAATACCCCTGTGGGCCCCCCATTTGGAGGAGGAATTTTCCAAAACTCAGATTCAAGATCTAATCTCCCAAGTCTTTTTTTGACGTGTTCCGAACACTTCTAAGGTAATTATTTACCTATAATGGAATCTCTAAAGAGTAAGAATAAGGCCTAAGTGTTAGAACTCATCAACACTTGTGCGCCTAAATGTCCATCTCTTAAGGTAAATGAAGACACTTGCGCACCACCTTTCCCTTTCAAGGGAACATGCGCACCACACTTATGGAAGACTCTAGGGATGATACTAAGGGATTGAGTTCAATGACGCCAAAGTATTTCCATATAGATTCTTCATCACCCAAGTTGACTCATGTCACGCAAGTAGACTTGCACGACCAGGACTTGCGCGCCAAAATGATACTTGCACGCCTCCTTCCTTGTCACCTCCTTTCCTCAAATCCACCTCTCCTCGTGAAGACATAGAATTCAAAACCCCCTTCAAAGCCATTTATGGCATGGTTTCTTTATTGTATTCCTTATATGAAAGGAATTATATGAGGACATCTCCCAAAACCTTGTGACTTACAAGCATTATGTTACCAGGGTTAGGGATTTCCTATATAACCTCATCCTTTGAGATGAGAAGATCTTTTGATTTGGACCCCCTTCTCAAGAGTAATCCCCAATCATAAGTTTCTTTTAACCTCGGAATTCTTCTCAAGAGTAAGCCCCAATCATAAGTTCCTTTTAACCTCGACCACCTTCTCTTGAGTATTCCCCAGTCAAAAGTTACTTTTAACCTGGGCCTCCTTCTCAGAAGTATGCCCCAGTCATAAGTTCCTTTTAACCCGGGACTCTTTCTCAGGAGTAAGCCCCAGTCAGAAGATCCTTTTAACTTGGCCTCCTTCTCAGAAGTAAGACCCAGACATAAGTTTATTTTAAAATGGGCCTCCTTCATAAGAGTAAGCCCCATTCATAATTTCCTTTTAACATGGGCCTCCTTCTCAAGAGTAAGCCCCAGTCATAAGTTTCCCTAACATGGGCCTCCTTCTTAGGAGTAATTTCCAATCATAAGTTTCCTTAACCTGGGCCTCCTTCTTAGGAGTAAGTCCTAGTCATAGGTCCCCTTAACCAAGGCCTCCTTCTTAGGAGTAATCCCCGGTCATACGTTTCCTTAACTTGGGCCTCCTTCTTAGGAGTAATCCTCAGTCATAAGTCCCCTTAACCTAGGCCTCTTTCTCAGGAGTAAGCCCCGGTCATTGTTTCCGTAAACATTGGGCATCTTCCTCAAGAGTAAGCCCCAATCATAATTTCTTCTAATTTGAGCTTCCTTCTTAGTAATAAAACCTAGTCATAATCCCCTCTTAATTTGGGATTACTTTTCAAAAGTATGTCCCAGGTGAAAATTTCAAATCTCCATAAAGTACAAATAACTTTATGGACCCTTCTCCCAGGCTTCATTCTTGAAGTATGTCATGGTCTTCATTTACTTGGGCATTAATACATATGTAAGACCCACATAATTTCTTGTTACTGCCTCTCTAATGGCACAATCGTCAGGTTTACTGATACCTCTTGTTTCTCACACCGTGAAAGACTCACGTGAGCATAGAGTGTAAAGGTAATCACAACATCTTTTTTAGGCTACAACCATGCATAAGTCCCATATTTTCTTACCCAAACTACATGGACTTTTATATCTTCCTTAAATTTAGAGTATGTAGGATGCCTTTAAAAGGTTCAATCCCATCATTAATTAATTATTTTCTGTCCCATATGATGTTAAACTATATCCTTCTAATTAAACTATGTGGCTTCTGATTCATTTTTTTCAACGAGGATACGTAGGTAGCCCATTTGCGGGTATGATCACAACTCTGAAATAATCCTTTTCTTTCTGAATGACAATAAACATAAAGTGCCCCACAGAGTGGATTTAAAATCAGTATGGTCATCATAATGACCAAGATATTTCTATATAATATATTGAAGGATACCATTGAATAAGGATCTCTAATACATACAGATGATTCTCTATCGATGAAGTACCGCATATACATATAAAAGATTCTCTAAATCCCATAACATATCAATCATTGTTTTCTAAATCTAAAGGAAAACCCATTTTCATGCTTGATGAATTAATAAGGATTCATGAACATAACATAAATCTATAAGAGAGTCCCAGAGTAGGTAATAATTCCCCCCAAATAGGTGTGATGAGACTGACCTCACATCCTATCGACCAATGTAAATTCTTAATCCTTATTTTCCATAAATAATGACCACCTACCTTTGGAATGTAGGTCCAAATGGATATAAAATCATTGGATGTTTCCAATTCTAGGAATAAACCCTTTTGAAACTGATTGGAATGTTTTAACCTTAAATAAACAAGGTCATCCCCATTTACAGAAGAAACAAAAAATGGTGAACCTAACGTGAATCTTTAACCAAGTTAAAATGATGTTTTACTTACTTTTAAGCCCCTATTAAACTCAATATGAGGGACAACAAAGAAATAAATAACATATTAACTCATTCGAAAGATGTGGTCTAGATAGACTTATCTTGATTATTTCTACTATATCAAACAAGCACTCTTTTCCAAGATCTCTCCACAACACAAAATTGCTTCTTTAAAGATCACACTTGTGAATGCCTCGGCTGCTACTCCTACTAGATCCTCATCCACTCTGAGGACTACATCACCTAATCAGAGTCTTCAACGATGGGTCTCAAATGTGTTGGTGAGGGAAAACCGTCAACATGGTACCAACCCGACTCTGGAGGCTGCTCGACAAGCCCTCCAAATTAACAACTCACCCTGGTTGTCCGGACAGCGATGACTAGTGGTGAAGAAGTAGGTGGTTCCAACCACCATCTTCAACCGTTTCAAGTCATTATCCTTATAACGCAATAACCAGTCCATCCCATATTATAGGGAGGTGAATGAAGAGGTCGCTCAAGGCCTCAGTTCAAGAAGACAGGAGTTCTTACTGAGGACTCCCATAAACAATCGCCACTAGACTCATGCGGTAGTGCACCCTCAACATGATGAGGGTATTGGCTCTAGGTGTTCGTCTCATGTTCATCAGAGCCGATCACGCAAGATGAACTATCAGAGGAGAAATTCGGTGAATAGGGATAAGGTTCTTACCTCTGCCCCCTCCGGAGAAGTCCATCAACCTAACTTGATGGAAAGCAACAAGGAGGCACTCACACCCATCCGTTATAATCTCGTTGTCTAGAAGACTCATCTGGAAGCAACCTTCCTTTCCTGCTCAGCAATTCTGGAAGAGTACAATAGGCAGGCACATACATTTGTTTATAATTCATCAGCCAGTCAGCAGGCTCGTCTGACTACATCCAAAGAAGCTCGCCAACCAAATGTGGTGACCACCTGTAAACAGGCACATAAACCTGCTTATACTCATCAATTCTGTCTGTAGTCTTATCTTACAGTATTGATGTAACACCCCAAGCTTCCATGGTACGCTCTTCTTTGAATAATAGAGCATCGTGTGTTGTACGCAACCTCGAGTTCTAACAAACCGCGACTAATCAAAGTATCCATTATGAATAGTAATACCCACCTTTTAAAATTATAGAAATTTTATATTTCAAAATGGAATTCATTTTTGTATTCCTAATATTGAAATTAGCCTATGTTGAATTTTTTTTATTTTTTTGAGAACTTCAAAATTTTTATGAATAGTGAAAAATACTTAAAACAACTTTTTTAATCAAAATAATTTATAGTGATAAGTTATAATATTGAGTGGTTTTAAAGTATAATTAGAATATATTTTTACCATTTTATCCAATGGTGTTCATTAAAACCAATTTCACTTCGAAATTGGACATAAACAAATGTCAATCTTTTGATATAAATTATTTCTTAGAAACACGCTATTTGTTGTGACAGCGGGAATTAATTATAAAATTAATTAATGCAAATTATATGTTTGGAATTTTGTAAAATAGACATAATTTTTGAAATCGTAATATCAAATATATCTTAGGGTGAAATTTTGGCATTGTTCTGAAAAACTTCAATTTTTGATGAATAGTGAAACCACTAAGTGGTAGTTAAATAACTGATTTTTTGTTTAAATGAAATATTACCACTTTTGTGAGTTGATTTTCAAAAATCCGACATACATGGTTATCATTAGGAAGTAAAATGTGGTTCAATGGGATAAAAATAATATTTGGTGAATAGTAACTTTTAAGTTTAATTAATTGCGATTAAAGGTAATTAGTGAAATTTAAGGTAAAAATGATATTATAAAAATATGAAAATACCATTACACTTTTCCTACACCTATTGGATGAGTAATGGAAGACCAATAAAATCCATGGGTCAACTTGGGGACCCCATGGAGCCACTTTGGTGGGAACATGACATTAAACACATTTTATTTAATGTTAAAATAAAAATGTCACAAACATGAATTGTTTTACTAAAACAATTATTAAATGGGTTTATATAAGTTACATGTTTTACCATAAATATTCATTGGAAATCTAAAAGGATTTCCTACATTATGGTTATTTTTTTAGAATTTTTAGACATTAAATAATTTAAATATTTAATGACACAATGATGATGCAGTGATTACCTCATTAATTAACGATTTAAATAAAATGAAAAGATAATGTAATATCCAAGCCTTACACTTGTCCAAAGCCTATTGGATGGGTATATTGCGAAACCTTATCACCTTATCCTAGAATTATAGAGGTTTGGGACCTTTGGAATCCGAAAAGCATTGTATAATAAAGTAATATTTCATGACATTCCAAGAGTGCCCCTCCTCTCCTTATATAAAAGGCCCCCACCACTACCACCTTACTCACACTTTCAAAGCCTTTGGACTCGGCCAACCTCTGTCCAAATACTCTCCCAACTTCCCTATATTACTCCTTGAATCCTCAATTTGGGAAGAACGCTTCCCAAGGAAGCCTTTGGCTCAAATCAAAAAGAGTTACCCGATTTTAAGGTAATGTCTTCTCTAATGTTGTTTTGTTTTATTTTTCTTCTCCAACCCCTTAAACTCTTTTTATTCCTTTATATTGTAACAAAAACAGTATCCTCAATATACTAGGATGTTTGTATAATAATTATTTGAGCTACACTCACACAAACCTACATCTAATGGTTAAAGAACATACTGTTTCTGTGGATGGCGAATTTATGTCTCACGAAACGATGGTTGTTCAACACTCATATAACACCTTCAAAGGTGGCCATTAAGATGTCACTATATTTATATATGATATATAATATGTTTATGTTTCACTTAAGCTTCTGTATTTTTAATTTATGGCATACCATTATGATTTCCATTATGGGTAAACGCGATATTTTCATTTTAGGAAGTGCGGACTACCACCCCCTCAAAGTGATTTGAATCGTTAATACCATATGTGGGATGTATAAAGGATGGATTAAATTGTATTATATGATATATTATACTGGAATTATATTATACATTTATATCATTATTATTTCATTCCATTAAGTACGAAATAGAAATGAAAGTAGCGTTCATGCGTACGTACGGCTTACCGTCTCCATGAACGGTGCATTTCATTTCTTACCTCTAAATGTTACGTAATATTATAAATGAATGTATATACTGGATATATATGATATATATGATAACTAAATCATGAATATAATTCTAGATATAATGGATATTTCACCACATGAACAACTTGTAATTATAAGAAGTTTATTGTTGACTCAAGTACCAAAGATCGACAAAACGACCGTTATTAAATTAAATAATTACATAATGTTCATAACATGGTAATAAGTGATATAAAAAAGATAATGAAATTGAAAATGGTTCTTAAGAAGGTAGATATTAACTCTAGTTTATTATTCAGGAGGTTAAAGAACGGTTGAGTCAAGTCGGACACGAGGTAAGGGAACTTCTTAACCCAATTTCCATTCTTTGGGTTAATCTTCTACTTTCAAATTATTTCATGATATTATTATGTACTATCTTGTATTTGTACTTTCTTTATGTGTAATTATAGTGAATAAACATAATAGATCTATTTTATTTAAAAAAAATGATCTTTGTGAGGGACTTCATCCCAATCCCCTTTCATTGAGGCATATTTGGTTTTATACACAACCTTCTTTTATACGGTGTATAAACCCCTTTGACTTTTACGTTTATTCAAAAGGAATATTTTTTATACGAAGCATTTACCAAACAACAAAATGGAATGTTTTTGTCGTACATATGCGGAGACAACGACTTCTCCGCCGCCGTGACCATTATTTGAGTTTCAGCTTCCTCTACAAGCCATAGCTTTTTTTAAAAGAAAAATAAATACCATGTTTTACTTTTCTTTTATTTTGGTATTGAAAATGGTTTTAAAAGTCTTTTTATTATATCAATGTGTTGTATTTATATCTTGTGATTGAAATGTGTAAATGTTATGTTTCCTTTATGCATATTTTATGTGATATGATTATGTTATGGTTTATGATATGTTTAAACCTATTTATATGAGGAATGCATTGGAATTAATAAGTGACGGGTGGAGCCCGCTATAGCTCCTCGATGCATCGGTAGGTCTCATGAGACAACTAGACGTGGAATTGGCTGAGGCCCTTTCCCAATTTGATTTTTGATTTTGGCCGAGGCCTTAATCATTTTAGACGTCTTGGCCGAGGCCTTGAAAAAATGTTTCAGAATGTCTGGCATTATGCATTCCATCATTATGAAAGTGGTTATTGATATTTCATTTGATTATTTGACCAGTAGAATATCCATGTGAATAATTAATGGAATTATCTCATTTTACTTTTTCCATATTATGTTAAAGATAACGTTTTAAAGACTTTTGTTTTAGTTATACATTGCCTTAAATGTTGATGTTTATTTATGAAAGCTTCCGCAATATTGTTATCCTTACTGAGCATCTGAGCTCACCCCTTTCAATGTTTTAATTTTTTTCCAGGATGTGAAGAAGTATTTTATGAATGACCTACAGGGATAGTCAGAAGAGGATATGAGTGTGGACTATGGGGACTTTGTTATTGTAGTTTTTCACTTTATGATGTAATGTAGCGTTTACGAAAGTATCTAGTGTTTCCAAGACTACTAAACTAATCAGTCTTTCGAGACTTGATCTTTTCTGATCATGCCAATGTTACGAAGTAACGCATCGGCTCCGGGTAGCTGGGGTCGGGGCGTTACAGTTGGTATCAGAGGAAGTTTAGTACAAACCTTGGAAGCTAGATTTAGACAAACTCTGATTAGAGCACGTAGACCTAAGATGAACTTTGAAGATTAGTATAGAAGAACTTCCTAAAATTTTGGTATTGTAGAGATTTTTTGAGTTTTCCGAGCAATACATCTCTGTCTGGATACGAGCAGGTAGAGGCGGCTCTGGCATAGATGTACCTAGGGGTAAGACCCGAAAACACCGCTTTGAGCTAGACTCGAACATGAACTTGTGCACGACAACGGGCCTTGCTGCACTCTTGGTTACGACACTCCCGGGGGATATGCTTTGGATAATTCTCATTTTCAATACAAAACACTATGAAGGGTTATGAGTATATACTTCCTCAAAGAAATTTTTTTTATGATTATGGATTACATCCATAAATAGTTCAATTTATGATAAGTGTTTTACAAGTATGGAATTATGTATTTTGATTAATAAACTAATCTAGTTTATGCTATTGTTTAGAAATGGCGCCTAGTGGAAGGAATGAGAACCGTATCAATGCACGAACTCCGTGTAGGGATTTCCCTCCAGCTCAAGATAATTATTGTGGATCTGGATATACAACTGGTACTGATCAACTTATTACCATACTGGGACAACTCACTCAGGTTATGAATAATAACCTTACTCGTATGGAGCACCCTGATCCGCAACGTGGAGGATCAATGTGAGACCGCTTCATGAGGCAACAACCACCAACATTTAATGGGGGTACAAATCCATTAGTAGCTAAGAAATGGATAAATTCATTAGAGAAAATATTCCACGCCTTGGGGAGTAGCGGAAGGGAGAAGGTTATCATGGCAGTTTACCGCCTCACTGGAGATGCCGATCAATGGTGGTTATTGATTCAAAACACAAAGGAAGATGATGAAGTATCAAGTATGGAATGGAGAGAGTTCAAAGATCTGTTCTTAGAAAAATACTTTCCACATGACCATTGAGCAGATATGGAAAGACAATTTCTGAGTTTGAGGCAGAAGGAGGATGAGAATGTCGCAAAGTATGAGGCTAACTTTACAAGGTTAGTGAGGCATGCTGCAGATTATATACGTAACCCAAGTAGTAAGATTGATCGTTTCATTGATGGGTTAAAACCATTTCTCCGTCGAGCATTAGTCTCACAATCCTTCTCGTCATTGGAAGATATTGTCTCTTGTGATATCAAGACAGAAAAGGAATTCTCTAAGTCTTATGACAACAAAGTAAAGCAAGAGAAGAAGAGAATGGTGGAACAGGAGACGGATAAAGGGAAAAAGGGAAAGAAGGATTTTCCATTATGTGATAATTGTGGGAAGAATCACCCCGGTGCTTGCCTAAAAGGAATGGGAGTTTGTTATAAATGTGGAGAAAAAGGTCACCAGGCTCGTGATTACAAGAGAAAGAAAGAGGCTACCAATGTTGAATGCTACAATTGTAGGGAAATGGGGCATTATGCAAATGAATGTCCTAAGCGTCAGGGAAAATTACCTCAGAAAAGGCCAAGTGATCAAGGACAATCTTATGTTGTTACTACAATTGAAGTAGAATAATTAATGTATTGGTGCTTTTGGACTCATGGATTATATTCTGGTTATTAGAATAATGTGATATATATATATAAGGATTGTACTGTAGTACTTGTTAGTTATCATTAAGGTTTTAATATGATGAAGGAAATCATATTTTTAGTATATGACAATAAGATAAACTTTACTTTGTTTAGGGAATCTAATGTTACAATTGATTTTGGAATTTAAGGACCCTTTAGAGAAAGCCTGGACGGAGGTATTTTTGATAACTATAAAGGTTGGAATGGATTAAGTTGAACTTTGGATAGTATTGTTTAAGGTTAAAACATTTCTGAAGTTTATTTTTGGAATATTATAATACTATAGTTTTAGGAAAAAGACAACCTGCAGGGTGAGACATAAACCGTCGTGTCGAACAAAGCTGCAGGAATCGAACCCATAACCATAGTGCGACAGGCCTTTATTCCCTACCACTAGCCTACAGGAAGTCCCTGGTTATTACAATATAATTTTACTAATCTAAATGGTATGTGTTAACATTTGGAACCTCATACAATTTGGATAAGTATAATATTTTTGAGTTATATTATCTTTTTGAGTGAAAGATGAGTTGAAGGTTGAAACTCTAATTGTCAAGCATAAATATATATATACTTATCTCTTATTCAATGAATAAATTAAATCTTAAACTTTAGTAAAGGGATATTAAAACAAAAAAATGTGTTATCCTAATACCTTATGTCTTGTTGAACTGATGATATTTTAAATCAACATAGATTGAAGGCTTTGAGGCCCTCAATTTGACAGTTGATTGTGATTGATGACCTCAATCACTCACTACAAATATTTACATTTTCCTCCAATTATATGTCTCTAATTGCCACCAATGTTCTCCTTATCGAGATCATAATTTGGTGGTGACTTTCTTATTTCCATTTCCCTCTTATTAAGGCTAAATTTTATTAACCTTATTTCCGATGTGGGTTTTTCACAATGGTATTTTCTATTTTCAACCTTTCATTTTCAAAGAAAAATTTCAAATTGCGAGGACGCAATTTATTGAAGTAGGGGAGAATGTAACACCCCAAGCTTCCATGGTACGTTGTTCTTTGAATAATAGAGCAGCGTGTGTTGTACGCAACCTCGAGTTCTAACACACCACGACTAATCAAAGTAGCCATTATGAATAGTAATACCCACTTTTTAAAATTATAAAAATTTTATATTTCAATATGGAATTCATTTTTTTATTCCTAATATTGAAATTATCCTATGTTGAATTTTTTGTAATTTTTTGAGAACTTCAAAATTTTTATGAATAGTGAAAAAATAATTAAAACAACTTTTTTAATAAAAATAATTTATAGTGATAATTTATAATATTGAGTGGTTTTAAAGTATAATTAGAATATATATTTACCATTTTATCCAATGGTGTTCATTAAAATTAATTTCACTTTGAAATTGGACATAAAAAATGTCAATCATTTGATATAAATTATTTCTTAGAAACACGCTATTTGTTGTGACAGCGGGAATTAATTATAAAATTAATTAATGAAACTTATATATTTGGAATTTTGTAAAATATACATCATTTTTGAAATCGGAATATCAAATATAGCTTAGGGTGAAATTTTGACATTTTTCTGAAAAACTTCAATTTTTGATGAATAGTGAAACCACTAAGTGGTAGTTAAATAACTGATTTTTCGTTTAAATGAAATATTACCACTTTTGTGAGTTGATTTTCAAAAATCCGGCATACATGGTTATCATTAGAATGTAAAATGAGGTTTAATGGGATAAAAATAATTTTTGGTGAATAGTAACTTTAAGTTTAATTAATCGCGATTAAAGGTAATTAGTGAAATTTAAGGTAAAAAGGATATTATAAAAATATGAAAATACTCTTACACTTGTCCTACCCCTATTGGATGAGTAATGGACGACCAAGACAATACATGGGTCAACCTGGGGACCCCATTGAGCAACTTTGGTGGGAACATGGCATTAAAAACATTTTATTTAATGTTAAAATAAAAATGTCACAAACATGAGTTGTTTTACTAAAACAATTATTAAATGGGGTTATATAAGGTAACGTTTTGACCATAAATATTAATTGGAAAGATAAAAAGATTTCCTACATTATGGTTATTTTCTTATAATTTTTAGACATTAAATAATTTAAATATTTAATGACACAAGGATGATGCAGTGATTACCTCATTAATTAACGATTTAAATAAAATGAAAAGATAATGTAATATCCAAGGCATACACTTTTCCAAAGCCTATTGGATGGGTAGATTGAGAACCCTTATCACCTTTTCCTCGAATTATAGAGGTGTGGGACCTTTGGAATCCGAAAAGCATTGTATAATAAAGTAATATTTCATGACATTCCAAGAGTGCCCCTCCTCTTCTCTTATAAAAGGCCCCCACGACTACCACCTTACTCACACTTTCAAAGCCTTTGGGCTCGTCCAACCTCTTCCAAAATACTCTCCCAACTTCCCTATATTACTCCTAGAATCCTCAATTTGGGCAAAACTCTTCCCAAGTAAGCCTTTGGCTCAAATCAAAAAGAGTTACCCGATTTTAATGTAATGTCTTCTCTAATGTTGTTTTGTTTTATTTTGCTTCTCCAACCCCTTAAACTATTTTTATTCCATTATTTTGTAACAAAAACAGTATCATCAATATACTAGGATGTTTTTATAAGAAGTATTCAATCTACACTTACACACACCTACATCTAATGGTTAAAGAACATACTGTTTCTGTGGATGGCGAATTTCTGCCTCACGAAACGATGATTGTTCAACACTCATATAACACCTTCAAAGGTGGCCATTAAGATGTAACTATATTTATATATGATATATAATATGTTTATTTTTTACTTAAGCTTATGTATTTTTAATTTATGACATACCTTTATGATTTCCATTATGGGTAAACGCGATATTTTCATTTTAGGAAGTGCGGACTACCGCCCCCTCAAAGTGATTTGAATCGTTAATACCATATGTGGGATGTATAAAGGATGGATTAAATGGTATTATATGCTATATTATACTGGAATTATATTATACATTTATATCATTATTATTTCATTCCATTAAGTACGAAATAGAAATGAAAGGAGCGTTCATGCGTACGTACGGATTACTGTCTCCATGAACGGTGCATTTCATTTCTTACCTCTAAATGTTACGTAATATTATGAATGAATGTATATACTGGATATATATGATATATATGATAACTACATCATGAATATAATTCTTGATATAATGGATATTTTACCACATGAACAACTTGTAATTATAAGAAGTTTATTGTTGACTCAAGTACCAAAGATCGACAAAACAACCGTTATTAACTTAAATAATTACATAATGTTAATAACATGGTAATAAGTGATATAAAAAGGATAATGAAATTGAAAATGGTTCTTAATAAGGTAGATATTAACTCTAGTTTATTATTCAGGAGGTTAAATAATGGTTGAGTCAAGTCGGACACGAGGTAAGGGAACTTCTTAACCCAATTTCCATTCTTTGAGTTAATCTTCTACTTTCAAATTATTTCATGATATTATTATGTCCTATCTTGTATTTGTACTCTCTTTATGTGTACTTATAGTGAATAAACATAATAGATCTATTTTATTTAAAAAAATGATCTTTGTGAGGGACTTCATCTCAATCCCCTTTCATTGAGGCATATTTGGTTTTATACACAACCCTCTTTTATATGGTGTATAAACCCCTTTGACTTTTACGTTTATTCAAAAGAAATATTTTTTATACGAAGAATTTACTAAATGACAAAAGGGAATGTTTTTGTCGTACATATGCGGCGACAACGACTTCTCCGCCGCTGTGACCATTATTTGAGTTTCGGCTTCCTCTACAAGCCATACCTTTTTTTTAAAGAAAAATAAATACCATATTTTACCTTTCTTTTATTTTGGTATTGAAAATGGTTTTAAAAGTCTTTTTATTATATCAATGTGTTTTATTTATATCTTGTGATTGAAATGTGGAAATGTTATGTTTCCTTTATGCATATTTTATGTGATATGATTATGTTATGGTTTATGATATGTTTAAACCTATTCATATGAGGAATGCATTGGACTTAATAAGTGACGGGTGGAGCCCGCTATAGCTCCTCGATGCATCGGTAGGTCTCATGAGACAACTAGACGTGGAATTGGCCGAGGCCCTTTCCCAATTTGATTTGTGATTTTGGCCGAGGCCTTAATCATTTTAGATGTCTTGGCCGAGGCCTTGACAAAATGTTTCAGAATGTCTGGCATTATGCATTCCATCATTATGAAAGTGGTTATTGATATTGCATGTGATTATTCGACCAGTAGAATATCCATGTGAATAAGTAAATGGAATTATCTCATTTTACTTTTTCCATATTATGTTTAAGCTCACATTTAAAAGGATTTTGTTTTAGTTATACATTGACTTAAATGTTGCTGTTTATTTATGAAAGCTTCCGCAATATTGTTATCCTTACTGAGCATCTGAGCTCACCCCTTTCAATGTTTTAATTTTTTTCCAGGATGTGAAGAAGTATTTTATGAATGACCTACAGGGATAGTCAGAAGAGGATATGAGTGTGGACTATGGAAACTTTGTTATTGTAGTTTTTCACTTTATGATGTAATGTAACGTTTACGAATGTATCTAGTGTTTCCAAGGCTACTAAACTAATCGGTCTTTCGAGACTTGATATTTTGTGATCATGCCAATGTTACGAAGTAACAAACCGGCTCCAGGTAGCTGGGGTCGGGGCATTATAGTTGAAGGAAGTTCATCAATCATGTTTGGTGGAGAAACATTAGCAGGAACATACACCGGTAATTCATCAAGACTGCCAACAGTCTCGTTTGGTATCACCCGTAGAAGTCAGTCGGAAAGCTCCAACGACAAATTTGGAGCAGACTCAACTCTCTTCCCCTATGAATAAATTCTGGCAATATCTGTTGGCAGGAAAAAGAGGATAGGAGAAGGAACATACACCAACTCAAAAGACGTATATTCTTGTTTCGGTAGCTGATGTCACCAAGTACATTTTGATAATGGTGAAAGAGCAGATGAAAATCCCTTCCCATATTCTGGTTATCTATCATAATATTATAACAACTTCAGTGACATCATAGATAAAGGAACACAAATCTATCCCTATCAGTGGAGTGACTCATCAACATGTCACCCCGGAGTAGATACATTCCTCTGTTCCAGTCCAAGAGGGTCGTGGGGCATACTCCCCCATGTCGTATGGACAATCAAGTCAGGCACATACACCCGATTTAAATGGAGATAGTCAGCCTAGACTAACCATTTCTCTTGAGTGGGAACATACATCTGCCCATAATAAAAACTTTCGTCAACAAGTGGTTTCCAAAGTGAGTAAGAAAGAATCCATGAAAAAGACCTATCAAGTATAGTTAAAAAATCAATAGAAAATATGTAATAATGATTTCTGAATGCTGGAGTTCTTGAAGCCCTCAGATAATATCTATTGCAACTCAAGATTATACTCTCTCATTTCAAAATTCTGGAAGTAACAACATTAATTCAGAAGGTCTTCATCATAAACTTGCTCATGAAGGCTTGCTTCATGAAAATTTGGTCAATCTCGAAGTATCATCTTCAAATGAGAGCAACGAGAACCCTTTACATGGCCAAAAGAACAAGGAGAAAAAGGTTTCATCTTTTGTTGTAACCCACCATGGTGGTCCTCCACGTGATGATGAATTTAGCTATGAAAGTCCTCTCCACAGTAGTAATTCACATTGCCTGGAAAATTCTTCAATGGAAAATGTAGTAACGAGAAAGCCCTCTTATCTTGAGGCACTTGAAAATGTGAATCCAGTCAGGTCTCGTGATTTACTGCTAGGAGGTAAAATAATTTCTCAATCAGAAGATAGCTCGGGGTTTAGGTCATTCTCCGAACCACCCCTAGGTCATTCATCTTTTAATTTAATAAATTAATTCTCTACCATTCTTGTTGAATCTGATGAAGCAACAAAGAAGCACCCGCTTTGGTCCAATCGGGTAGAAGAATCTTCATCAAATGACAAAGAGGAAGTGGTGAATATGAGAAAACAACTGGTAAAAGGTGAAATACCAGTCATGTTTAGGCCTTTGGATGACTCTCAGTATGATATTCCCGAAATGTTGACAGAAGATTATATTCACGATATTCATCTCAACATGTGGAAATCTCTATGTCACTTAAAAGAGAAAATTTTACCTTATGATGAATATAAAAATCATGTTAAGGTCATACATGGGTTGAAACGCCAAATTGACTAGGAATCTCTCTCAGTTTTCCGAAATCAAATGGTTGAAAAGCAGCAGAGAACCCTTTAGCATGCATGCCTATGAGCATTAAAAAGGTTGTTCCAGCTAATTACCAATTCCCCATCTGGTATTCATATCAGGGGATGGGGTGTTCATGGATAATTTCATTTCACTGTGCTCTCCAGTCAATAAAGCCGGCCAAAAGTGGTTTTATGCAATGTTATTGCCCATGGCTGGCCACATCTATCTAGTTTTGTGTGTAATCAAAGCCTTACTCAAGAACATGCCTCAACTAGTTCTTCCCAAAATCAGGAATATAAAGAACAAGTTGTCAAATTACTCTTGCATCAAGAAAATGAGAATATCGAAAAGGCTTCTAATTTAGAGCATGTACATCATCAAGTGACAGAGGTGTCAGAAATAATCCAACGGTCATCTGAGCCAGCTGATTTGAGTGGATGTCAGATGATGTATTCGGCCAATTTCCAGACTAAAATCTAAAAATCAGGATAGATTTTAAGAAAGTTTCTTATGTAGTAGCTCAAGAGATACCTCAGCTTTCCAGGTCAGGGACTCTTTTAATCCAACCCTCGGGATCAAAAGACAGGATTTGAGGAGTTGAGGAGGAAAAATAGGAACAACCCCAGTCCACCGGACTGGGGACTTTTTCAAATTTCCAATGTCTTCCTCTGCAAAAGTCAGTCTTCTCTATATTAGGGAAGAAGCCACATGAGGAATGCAGAGAAGAATTATTAGGAAATTCTCTTCAAATTACGGTTCTTCAAGAAGTTACTGAATGATCAACCAAACAAAAGGCAATGTCACATAAAGAACATGGAAGAAGACAATATCGTAGAAACGCTGATAGAAGGACTAAAATGCATTATAAATAGATAAATGTCATCAATTCCATTACCACTGATCTCCCAAACATAAGGCTCACTCAGAGGAATTGGATGAAGAAGTTCTTATTCAAGAGGATGTATACAAAGAAACAAATGAAGAAGGTGTGCATACCTGAAATCAAAGGCTTTCCCTGAATATAGGTATTCCTTCAAATAACCAACTCCCCCCTCTACGAAAGGCATCGAACAAGGGGAAAGAAAAAAAGTCTGGTTAAATTCCACCCTACCTCTGGAGAAGTCCAATCACTCTCATTAGAGGAATGGTTCACATAGCAAGAAGATGAAATGAAGGAGTTATGGAGGTTAAATGAAGAACTACTTCAAGGTAGTCTTCCTCTTATGCATGTTGGAGTTAATCAATCAAGGGAATTTGTCGTAGCTATAGGGACAGATCAAGAATATCCCCCTTTACAATTACACCCTCATAGGTCCAATCCTAGGGGAAATACATGACATCAAGCTACAATACTACCATCAGTGGCAGTACCGGTCACCACACCCGTCCAAACTCCTGTTCTTGCACCTTATTAAGTCCAAGCTCAACTAGATTTTTCTCAAAAACTAAGGACTAACATTGAGTCATTAATAGCTCGGTTGGAATCTATGGAAGGAAAGAATGCACTAGTTCAACCAGAGAAGAGATCCTACCCTGAATGGGTGGATACAATTCCTCCACCATCAAATTTTGCGAGTACCACATTCCCAATTTTTAATGGTTCGGGAGATCCAGAACAACACTTAACACTTTTTTTTCTCATTGTGATCCTATGATGGGAACTCCTCAACAAAAAGAAGCAATTAAGCTCAGGTGTTTTGTAAAGTCATTAGAGGGACCTTCTTTTATTTGGTATACAAGTTTCCAATATCAATCAATTACTGGGTGGGAAGATCTTCATTGAAAATTCCTTCTTCAATTTTTCTCAACATTTCCAATGAAAAAAGTTTTTGATCTTACCAATTATAAGCAAGGGAAAAATGAAAGAGTTTCAGATTTAATTTATCGCTGGAAGAGATTAACATATTCCATACGTTTAGAACTCCCTCAAGAAGAATTGTTTCCAATCTGTATGGAAAATCTGTGTGATGAATTACACACACCGTTGATCCCTGTGAAATACACAGGAGGGTTTCGAGACCTTACTTCAATCACTCAGCAGATAGAAGATTCTCTTAAAAATACTAAGGCTAAAACTCGTGTAATTCCATCAGTTCTATGAAGGAGAATAGGGAATGAAGAGACTGCTACAGTTACACTTATACAAGCATATGTAGCTGCTTCCACTTCAAAACCTTCATCATATTGAAGGGCTCCACCTCCTGAGCGTCAAAAACAACAGTCACCTCATCAAGATGATCAAAGAGATCAAAGGTGGAAACAGTTTGAATATTTGAAGAAGAAATTTTATTCTTTCTGGAATGAACAAGTTCATGGCTACTTCATATCGGCTCTGGAAAAAAATTTGGTTCAGTTTCCAAGGCCCAAAAGGCCGAACAAAGAAGGATATCAAGGCCTACCCAAATATTTCTTATTTCATCAGATTTTGGGGAATCCCATTCAAGAGTGTTTTGTCTTCAAATACCTCCTACAAAAGATGGTGGACTCTGGATAAGTAAAATTGAATGGTTCGTCAGCCCAGGTAGCATGTGTTACTGCTACTGATTCGGACAAAGAAGGCGAGTGGCACAAAGTCAAAAGTAAAAATGCATAGAAGTTTGATGATTGGATGTCCATGAAAATGCTCAACCAAACTCATTACATTTTACAAACACAATTGAATCAACCAATTGTGTCTTCTACTATGTCTTCCACAACAAAACCCCATTCATCAGAAGGAAAATCCTCAAAGAAGCGGCATAATTTGAAGAAGGAAGAGCAGTCAGAAGAAGACGAGCTAGTGTCAAAGCCTAAGTTGTATTTGACTCGGGAATATTTTATACCATCTGATTCAAAAGCACGGGCACCGACCCACCAAACAGCATAGCCGGAATTGGTTAATCAGGCAGAATCTTCATCAGATGAAGAATTGATCTTTAGTTCTGTTAACATGATTCATTTACCAGATCCTTATGCCAATGATAGTTTCAATTATGAGGAGCCTAAGTTCCCTGTATCTAATAGAGGAAATAAGATATAGAGTTCTTGGATATGGGGGAAGATGTGGATTTTCTAGAAGCCACTATTTCAATCCAACCCCTGTTAGAAATGTATATGTGGAAGAAACTCGTGGCAAAACCCTTCATCGAGCTCAACAGAAACAAGAAAGTTCTTCCACACATGGTAGATTTGGTCCTAATGTAGTTATTTTAGATGACCGGTTAGAGGTCACACAATGTTCCTCTCAGCAAATAGATAGACTTAGTCAGTCTAATCTACCTAAGTGAGGAGTATTTCTAACTCCTACCCCGATATAGGATGCATCTACTTCCAAAGCATCAACTTCCAAGGAAACTGAAAAACCACATTTTCATGATGGGAAACACAGACCTTTGGACCAAAAGTATGATGTCTTGAAACATTTGGCCCAAGTACCGGCCATGTTATCAATTTTGGATGCCTTGAATTTTTCCAAATATCTTCAGGATGAGCTTATTGAGGCTTTGTCGAGTCCTCAAGAATTTAAAATTGAAATTGTTTTGGCTGAGGTCTACCATATAGAGAATGATCCTACAGAATTCCATGCAGTGATATCTTTTACAGATGAAGATGAAGATGATGTTGTATATGGACATATTAGACCTTTGTATCTATCTGGCAATGTCAATGATATAGACATCTGAAGAGCTTTCATTGATAATGGCTCAAGAGTCAATCCCATTCCTATTTATACACTTCGTCGATTGGGCCTCACTGAATATTATTTATCTCCCACTACTTTGATGTTGCAAGGATACGATAAGAATGAACAAGAACCTCTTAGTGAAATTACACTCAGAATTCAGTTTGGAGACCTTGTATCTAATTCAAATTTCATGTTAGTTCGTCAGGATACAGCCTTCAACATTTTTCTTTGAAGATCATGGCTACATCAACATGCAGCCTTACCTTCGTTATACCATCAATGTATCAAATATTGTTTCAATGAAAAAATTGAGACATTGTATGGTCACAAGGCCCCATTCAAAATGTGTAAATATCAGTACATTGAGGTAGAATTTTATCACATGGAGGGAAAGGAAAAATCCACGGCAAAGAAGGTCACCAAAATTAATGCTCCAAATAGTTTGGAAAAGATTCCAGTAAACCCATTCATACATATGAGAACAGATTATGTATTTCTTATCAGTCAAATTGATAGGATGGACCTAAATCCATACACTCTTATGGAAACTTCCATAATTTCAATTATGGCTACCAAGCCAGACAACATTTGAGAAATTGTCGAATCGCCAAGTAGTGATAAAAGCTTAAATGAAGATTTCTTCATTTCATCCACTGAAATATAGTAATTCTATACTTCATCAACTAGGCCAGAAGAAGGTATAACAATACCAGAGGAAAAAAATGATGTCAATTCTCCATCCATCATCTCCTCTCTATCACCCCAGAAATACCCTATATCATCAATTGGGTCATAAATGGTAGCCTCTTCTCCAAGATGTTCAAATTTTAACTTCTCCCCTAACCATGGAAATTCTTCTTCATCATCTACTATTCAAGTAGAAACAGAAGAAGTAACACATATTGAAGAAGAAGAGGAAGATCTCAGGGATTCTCCTCCAGCATTTGAAGAGGGTATCTCTACCATTGTGGATGAACTCAGAGAGATAAATATGTGTAAAAAAGAATATCCATGCCCCACTTTAATTAGTGCAACCATGACTCTTGAAGAGGAAGAAATGTATACTTCATTTCTAAAGAAAAATCGAGATGTATTTTCTTGGAATTATACAGAAATTCTAGGTGTTGATCTTGATGATTCCACTAAATCATTTGGGTTATCCAGAAGAACATCGAGGATTCAAGCAAGTAGAAAGAAGAACACACCCAACTTATGCCTCCAAAATTAAAGTTGAAGTTGATATGCTTATCAAGGATAACTTCATCAGTGAAGTTCAATATCCCAAATGGATGGCTAATATTGTCCTTGTGAAAAATAAGAATGGACAAATTAGAGTTTGCATTGAATTCAGATATCTTAATCGGTATTGTCCAAAGGATGATTTTCTAGTTCCGATCACATAACTCTTAATTGATGTAACAGCTAGATACAAAGATCTTTCCTTCATGGATGTTTATTCAGGGTATAATTAAATATTAATGGCCCTAGAAGAAGAAGAGTCTACAGCCTTCAGTGCTCCTAAAGATGTGTTTTTCTATCGGGTAATGCCCTTTGTCCTGAAGAATGCAGGTGCAATGTATCAACGTGTCATGCACCATATCTTCAAACCCTTTTTAGGGAAATTTGTTGAATGTTATGTGGATGATTTTGTGGTTAAATATAGACAACATTCTGATCACTTGACTGATCTAGAAATTATATTCAACAAACTTTGACAACACAATTTGAAGATGAACCCCTTTAAATGTGCTTTCGGGGTAACCTCAAGAAAATTTAATGGCTTTCTTGTATGCCATCATGGATTCGAGGTTGATACTGAGAAGGAAAAATCAATCCTTGGCATGTCACCTGCTAGAAATTTGAAGGAATTTAGAGGACTTCAATGACATTTGTCCTATATTCGGTGATTCATTACCAATTTAGCAGGCAAGTGTTTTCCCTTCACCAAATTAATGAAGAAGGGAGTCACCTACCAGTGGACTGAAGAATGTCACGAAGCATTCGATATCCTCATGAAATATATCTTGAGTCCAATGGTATTAATGCAACCTGTTGAAAGAAGACCACTTATTCTCTATGTGACAGCTTTAGAATGATCATTGGGTGCCTTCATTTCCCAAAATAATGATGCTGGGAACAAACAGAACCTTTACTATCTCAGTCGAACTATGGTTGAGGCATAAAATCAATTTGCAAGTATTGAAAAGTGCTGCCTAGAGTTATTCTTTGCAGTTTAGAAATTGAGACACTACCTACACCATCATGAGGTCCAATTGGTATCTCCCAATAACCCGCTGAAATTTATACTTAGTCATCAATTCTTACAGGATTTCTGGCAAGGTGGGTGGTTATGTGGTAGTAGTTTGATATCTAGTATGTGTCTTATAAGGAAAAAAATGGACAATATTTGGCTGATTTCCTTGTTGAACACCCATCTATTGAAGATACATATTTAAATATTGAACTTCCGGATGAGGAAGTCTTCTCTATTCATGATAATATTCAAACATGGGAAATGTACTTTGATGGCGCCTCCAGAAGTCCAACAGGGAAGAAAATGGAAGATCCTAAATTCAATAAAGTTGGGTTAGGAATTGTGATTATTTACCCTGAAAAGGTAGTGCTAACCTATTCCTTCTTATTATTGGGAGGTGGTACAAACAATGAAGCAGAATATCAAGCTCTCATCATATGCTTGGAATTAGAGATTCAAGCACAGGTGAATCACTTGAAGGTAAAAGGTGATTTAGATTTGGTAATCAAACAAATCAATGGGGATTATTCCATTAGAAAGGAAGAGTTAATCCCTTTGTGTTTTTACGTTAGAGAGTTAATGGAGGAATTTCCTTCAGAACCAACATTTTCTGATGTCCTGAATTCACAAAATTCCTAAGATAATGCACTGGCTAATGCAGCCACAACCCTGGAAGATCCAAACCGGGACCAAAAAATCATTATTATTGCCCACCATCATGTAATTTTAATTTTTTTTCAAATTAGAATAGAGGAAATCAATGAAATCAGTCCCATTTCTGAACCATATGGTCATACTACATGATGGATGACACCTATCAGGGAATACCTTCAAAATGGAACCCTCCCACCTGTTAGAGTCATGAAAGAATAAGTTGGGTGACATGTCTTCAATTTTACTCTTTATGATATCCTAGATCACCAAAAAATTCTCTACAAACAAGGTTTTTATAGAATTATCTTCAGATGTATTGATGGTGAAGAGACAATGGCTACCATGAGTGAAGTTCATGAAGGAGTTTGTAGTGCTCACCAGTCTATACAATGAATTTCTGGTCAAATTCGAAGTCTTGGATACTTCTGGCCTTCAATGATGAAATATTATGTTTATTTCACTAAGAAGTGTCATTCTTTCCAAGTATGTTCCAACTCCATTCATCAACCCCCATATTTGCTTCATATAGCTAAATACCCATGGTCATTTGCCACATGGGGAATGGATGTAGTAGGACCTTATCCTCCGGCTACATCCATGTAGTTTAAGTATATTTTTACTACTACTGACTTCTTTTCCAAAGGGGAAGAGGCAATACCTCTCAAAAAAGTTAGTTATAAAGGCATTGTTAGATTCTTCAATTCTAACATCATTACCAGATTTGGTGTCCGTCATACCATATTGACGGACAAAGGCACCAACTTCTGTTCATATGAGGTGAGAAAGTTTTATCATGAATACAAAATCAAATCCAACCATTCATCTTGGTATCATGAAGCGGCCAATGGCCAAATAGAGACCTTCAATAAGACAATTTTAAAACATACTGCAAAAGATGGTGGATAAAGGCAAGAAATCATGGTATGATATACTTTTTCATGATATATGGGATTATCGGACTACCACCCGCACTGATACACGATCAACTACATATTCAATGGTATATGGAATGGAAGTAGTCTTGCCCATTGAGGTTCAATTACCTTCGCTCAGAGTAGCAATTTGTGATCAGTCATCCACAGACGAACAATCTCAGAAGCGATTTGATTAATTGGAATGATTAAATGAAAAAAGATTGTTCACCCTGCACCACATGGAAGTCTATCAGAACCGAATACACGAGATTTCAATAAAAAAGGCCATCTTCATTCATTCATTAAAAGATAATTGGTATTGGTCCTCAGAACTCCAATGGTTCTGTGAAAGAAGCCTCCAAAGCTTTAGCCAAAGCATGAAGGACCTTACTCAATACATAAGGTCTACTTGAATGGAGATTATTCTTTAATCTCAATGGATGGAGAACTCATTACAACTCCAACCAATGCAAGATTTTTGAAGAAGTATTTTCTGTAACACAAATACACCCATTTTCCTTGCTGCGGGACATTAAAATGGATAGCACTGGTCCATGCATATGACCTTAAACTATTTTTTGTCCTTTCTATAGGACATTAAACTATATATCCCCTCACTCGTCCAACATGACGTTAAACTGTGTCCCCTTTTCATCCAACATGTCATTTAACTGTGAATCGTCTTTCATGACGTTAAACTATAAACAGTGTCTTATACGTTCAACATGACATTAAACTGTACATGTTCATCCTACATGACATTTAAACTATGAAAAAGTCCCATAATACATCACACATGAAATTAAACTATGCACATGTCCTACAAGACATTAAACTTTACAATAATACATCCTTGCTACATGACACTAAACTGTACAACACCCTTTGTCCCATATGATGTTAAGCTGTGCATCGTTAGGGTTGTTGCTACCACTTTTTTCTCACAGTGAGCATGACTCAAGTGATCTTAGATTAAACTTCAACCATAACACCCTCTCTGGGCCGCTAACCACACGTAAGTCCCATCACCATCTTCGGGTTTTTGTCCCCAAGTATAACTCAATCACCAGTTCATTCTCAATTGAACTATGCGGACTTTGATCTTTTCCTTCTAGGCTGGGTACGTAGGCAACCTCCTGAGGTTCATGCCCAAAACCAATATCTTTACACCGGTTCACCTCCATCTCATACAATGTTGATCCGTAAACCCCCCTGAAAACAATATCTTCACATTGGATCACCATCGTCCTACATGATATTAAACTATGGACGTCCCTTTTGTCCCTGCTACATGACACTAAATTGTGTAACACCATCTTCCTTGATATATGATATTAAACTATACAGTCCCCCATTGTCCTCTCTGCAAGACATTAAACTGCATAACAATATGTCCTAGCTACGTGATGCTAAATTGTGCAGCATTGGTTCATGCATATGACCTTAAACTATTCACACTTTTGTCCTATATGAAAATAAACTACAACAGTCCATGAAACCCTCATCTAAGAGGGAATCATTCTTGACATTGATATCCAATTATGACATATTCCAAGGACTACGTGCATACATGACAATGCTCAAACCTTTAATCTTGGATCCAACCATCATTTCACTAAATTGCACTTTCACCCTTCACATGTACGAACCAAATTTGTACATAAGATATTTCAAGAACAACGTATGGCTTGATTCTCATCCCTATGGGATACATAGGAATGTTCGAGCATCCCTCGAATCTAGCCCCAAGTATTTGGGCCTAACCCTAAACTCCACTTACTGTCCCTTGGCAGAAAAGTCCCCCTGCGAGCACATGAATGTGGTATGAAAACCCTAGTATTTATTCACATCGGGTTTATAAAAAACACACAATGTGTCTCCTTAATTATGGTCTAAGATCTATGACCCTAAACAAAGATCTCCAATGCTCTCATCCCACATGTTTTTAAACAGTATTTCAAGAACTACGTATGGCTTGATTCTCATCCTAATGAGATATGTAGTGAAGTCCAACATCTCAATTCAGGACCCAACCACAACATGATTATTGTCATCATTGGTCTATGTATCTCCTTCATGCATTAGAAAATACCCATTTTCATATGTCATACTCCTAACCTTAAATACTTCCAGATCTCCATAACCATTTTCTTGACTTCTGGTCACAAAATGTCTGATACCTGGGAATTCTTTTTCCTGACCATGCAGTATGTACCCTTAGGCGGCCTTCCATAAATAGTCTACATAACTATTCTGTCAGCCAAAAGATGTTATTATTTGTCTATACATCCAATTCCCTTAGGTTTCCCTACATAATTCAACCCCCTAACAGGTTTATCAAATAGTGGTCACTTCATTATTGAGGGGAAAACCTATTTTTTCCTTATTGATGTTAACAACAATATGTAGGGATCTAAAAAAATAGCCATCCTTAACATATATGTCCCATACTATTTTTCATGATCTAAAATTATTCAAGTCTATGGCATATATTTTCCTTCGCTATGTTTGGTTCAGACCTTCAGATGAGTGACATTCATCCAATTCTTTGACAATTGTGATTGTGAATATCCTCTCCATATTCAAGTACCTCTCTCCATACAGTATAATCTATGCTTTGGGAAATTTTAATCTCCATAAACAATCACTGGCTTTTAGCAATAGAAAAGTAAAATTTCTAAGAGTTCTTTTGCTTGACTATGCATCACATGCCCTTAGGTGGCCTTGCATAAGTAATCTACATAATGGACCTGTCAGCCAAAAGATTCTATTATTTGACTATGCGGCCAATGCCCTTAAGTGGCCCTGCATAATTCAACCCCAAAATGGGTTTGTCAAATAGTGGTAACTTCACTCTTAGGAAATACTTCCTCTAATTCCTTTTAGCCCTTTTTCATATCATCCCTCAGATTCAAAATTTCTTAAGTCATAGTTTACAAGTTTTCCCCCATACTTGAATGTGGTAATATTTTTTGAAACAAGGTATCAAGAATTTAGACAATTTTAATCCATTCGGTCAAAGATATTCGACCTTAAACATTAACCTTTTTATGTTCGACATTCATGACGTTAAACGGGCAATAACAAAAGACATGGTTCTCCGGCTCTACTTCAGTGCCGGATCCTCTTTCGTTTTCAGATCCAACTCTGAGGGGGGGACTTTTGTTGATTCTCCTTTCCATCACAGTGTCCAATGAATGGAAAAGGGGGATAAATTAAGCAGAATAAGGGCCACCCTTTGAAGAACATAAAAAATTGACAAAGGCATGGACTAGGAACCCAATTTGAGGGCGTCGTGCAAGTTTCTTGCACACCGCGCAAGTCACTTGCGTGCCACCTATGGGTCTCACAAGTCACTTGTGTGACCTATTCTTTTTTTCTCCCAAGGTACCCGATGGAATATAAATACCCCCTGTGGGCCCCCCATTTCGAGGAGGAATTTTTCAAAACATAGATTCAAGCTCTAGTCTCCCAAGTCTTTTTTGACGTCTTTCGGACACTATTAAGGTAATTATTTACCTAGAATAGAAGCTATAAAAGGAAGAATAAAGCCTAAGTGTTATAACTCACCAACACTTGCGCACTTAAGTTTCCAGATCTTAAGGGAAATGAAGACACTTGCGCGCCGACTTTCCCTCTCAAGGGATCTTGCACACCACCCTTTTGGAAGCCTCTAGGGATGATACTAAGGGCTTGAGTTCAAATTTTCCCAAGTATTACCCTATATATTCTTCGTCACCCATGGTGACTCGTGTCATGCAAGTCTACTTGCGCGACCAGGACTTGCGTGCCAGAACGATACTTGCGCGCCTCTTTCCAAGTCACCTCCTTTCCTCAAATCCACCTCTCCTCTTCAAGACATAGCCTTCAAAACCCTCTTTAATTCCATTTATGTCATGGTTATTTTGTTGGCTTCCTTATCTTAAAATAATTCTGTGATAACCTCTCCCAAAACCTCGTGACTTACTAGATTTATGTCACCACGGTTAGGGGTTTCCAATATAACATCATCCTTTGAGATGAGAAGATATTTTGATTTGGGCCTCCTTATCAGGAGTAAGCCCCATTTTACAAGTCCCCTTAACATGGGTCTCCTTCTCAAGAGTAATCCTCAGTCATAATTTCATTAAACATTGGGCATCCTCCTCAGGAGTAAGCCCCAATCTAAATTTCTTTTGATTTGGGATTCCTTCTCAGGAATAAGCTCCAATCAAAAGCCCCTCTTAATTTGGGATTCCTTTTCAAGTTCAAGCCCCAGGTTAAAACTCAAAATGTCCATAATGTATAAATACCTTTATGGACCCTGTAACACCCCACGATTTCAAGGTACGTTATTTCTTCAATGTAATGCAATAACTTGCACTACACGCAACACTGAGTTCAAGCGCATCACGACCTACCACACTAGCCGTTCAAAAGCGGTTATGAATAGTATTAACTGAATTTTGAACATTATATAATCCTTATAATTTTAGAATCTTCATTATGAGTTTCTTAGACATGATGTATGAACAAATTCATTTTTTTAGATAAAAGAAATATTTTTAAAAAATTGAAAATTTACCCCCTTTTAATGGTGAACCTTTTTTTAAAAAAAAAATTTGAAACTCTTATATATTCAATTTGAAAAAATAAAGTTCTCTTTTAGAATCGGGACATAAGAATTTAGTTTCAATAAATTTCTGGTGTTTTTCTGTTTACTTTCATTTTTGGGTGAATAGTAAAAAATACTATATTTTAACTGAAAACAAATTTTTTAATCAAAATAATTTATAGTGTTTAATTATAAATTTTAATTTTTTGGAAGTATAATTAGATTATAATTTTCCCCTTTAATCCAATGTTGGTAATTGGAATTAATTTCATGTTGAAATTATACATAAACCACTATCAATCTTTTGAAAATTATTGTTTCTTAAAAACACGCTATTTGTTATGAAAATGAGAATTCATTTCAAATTAATAAATGCAACTTCTATGTTTTGAATTTGGTAAATTAGAATTAATTTTTGGATTCAGAATATTGAAATTATACTATGGTGAATTTTTGGTATTTTTCTAAAAACGTTCAATTTTTAATGAATAGTGAAAAAACACTGAGCTATCGTTTAACACCGAATTTTTATTTAAATAAATATTTATGTTATTTAAATTTATTTTAGGTCAAAATAGATACATAATATATATATAATTTAATTTTAATTCATTGGAGTCAATTTATAATAATTTTAGATATATAAAAAATTTTCTTGAACTTTTCACCGTCTTTTACCCACCTCCTAGGAGAATTTGTGAATTCACATAAAACATAATTTTACCACTTCTGTGAGTGGAATTTCAAAAATACAAGAGACATGGTTGATATCAGTAAGTAAAATTTGTTTCAATAAGATAAAAATAATTTTTGGTCAATACTAACTCTTTACTTTTATTTACCACGGTTAAAAGTAAATAGGGTAATTAAGGGTAAAAATGATATTATTATTACCCTAGCACATGTTCTAATTTTATTGGATAAGTTTAATTTGACCAAAAAAAACCTTAGTGTAAAATATGACCCTTTAGGTCCACATGTATTAGATTAAGAAATTTATTATTATTTAATTTAAATAAGAGATAAAAGAGTTAAAATCAATGTTTAATAATTAACCATTTTTAAAATAGGGTTATACATAAGATAAATTCGACTATAAATATTAATTAGAAATATTAAAATATTTCATACATAATGGTATTTTATTTATAATTTTTATATATTACATAATTAAATTTATTAATGACACAATGATGTTGTAGTAATTACCTTATTAATGAAAGAATCAAATAAATGGTATTTTAAATATTAAAATAAATATAATTTCAATGTTTTTATGACATCCACAAATTTTATTGGTGAATATGACATGTTAGGATTGATTAAATGTATTTTTTTATGTAATCAAGCTGTTATTCTTTTTACAAAAAACAAATACAAAATAGTGTCAAAATTGACATAAAATAGTTTTGAAAAGAAATATTATATTATTAATTGATATAATGGTCCTAAAAATCTAAGGTTCGACAAAAAGACTTATATAATAATATATATGACATTAAGGAACCAATTGGGGTTAGATTGATAGTATATAGTATGTCTATTAACCATATAGTGTAAGAATACAAGAAGACATAGTAAAAGTTAAATTATTTAACTTAGAGTTAAATCTAAATGATAAGGTTTAAATGGTAACCTACACTTGTCTAAAACATATTGGTTGAGAGGCTTTGGATGAATCCCCACCCTAACCTAAAAATAAGTATCTTTGGAGCCATTATAAATAGAACATGAATTTATTATAAAATAATCTTTTTAGTTTTTCCAAAGGTGCCCCTCACCCCTCTTATAAAAGGGCACTTACCCTTCTCTCAAATTTACACCTCCAAATCCCTTTGGATTGGATAAACCCTGCCCAAATATCCTCCCAACTATCCTAAATTCATTCTAGAGTCCTTCCTTTGGTCATAATGCCAAATTAAGGACTTCTTTTCATTAAATCAAAAGGAAGAACCCGAAGAAGAGGTAATGATTTCACCACCCTCTTTCAAGTTCTCTTATTCTCCCACTTACTCTTTCTTTGTTGTTTAAATTCTAAAATAATAAATCCAGTATATTATATATACTATGATGTTATTATAAATATTGAACAGCCATATTCATTATTCTATCCATCTTATGAATGATAATGTCACCATGCGTGCGTGCGTACGGCTTACCGTCTCCACGTCGTGGTGGAATCTTTTATTCAACACTATGCTATTTTTATGGATATAATGATGAGTAATATGTATATAAATAATAAAAATAACATTATAATGTCTCTTTAAAATTAATATACTATCCAATTCAACACCTTTTAGGAAATGATATTGTCGCTCGTGCGTACGTACGGATTACCGTCTCCACGACGCGATGAGATTCATTTCAACGATCACCATTAATCGATGATTATAAAAATATATATTACTAATAAGTATGTAATATATGACATAATAATGATACTGGAGATATATATATATATTTAATTACATATAACTTATTCACTTATTTCCCTTCAATATGATATGAAAACGAAAACAATGTTTATGCGTACATACGGTCTACCATCTCCATAAACGGTGTCTTTTATTTAATATATATGTCTATTATACATATTTATATTCTAAATATATATGATATATAAATCATGATTTATATTCTGTATGTATTTAAATCTTGATCTAAGTGATAAAATCAACAGTAACAAGTTAAAACACGTACGATAAAGAAAGCGATTATTACCTGAAATGTTAATTTAACATGGAAATTATTATTAAATGGGTAGTATAAAGTCATAAATAAATCATGTATGATATCATAAATATTAATATGGTTCTGGAATAATTTAATAACATACTAAGATCTTCATACAGGAGGTTAAACATACCCTCGACTAAATGAATGTTCAAGGTAAGGGTTAATTCCTCAATCTCATTATTATCTGAGATTGTTTATGTGTAGGTATTTATTGGGAAATTTTTATCATCCATGTCCATTTTTCAAAAAAATGATTTCTTAATGAATATTTTAAGGATTTTTGAAAGGTAATCTTTATCAAGATCATAATTTTTAATGTTTTAAATATTTATCTTTCTAAATATTTTTAATTAATGTCCATGTTTTCAAAATGATTTTAGGGATTTATTTATATGGACATGACTGTTTGGAAATGATAATTATTTTCGAAAGTTTCAAAGCTGTATGGGAAAATTTGATTCATAAATATCGTTTAAATTACTTATTTTATAAATTTTTACTTTTAAATGATTTTACAAAAAGGATATTTCTCTCAAAAAGTTTTACTCATCATTTTCAACTATGTCAGCATCCTTTACTGGATATTACTTTTGATTGAGGTTGATTTATAATAATAAAATCTTCCATATTGTATTGAATGAGTTATGATATGTTTGAATGTGGTTGTTCTATTTTTATACCATTCATGATTTATGGTTAATGTATTGACATTTTGTATGCTATTTTTAATATGAATGTTTATGTTATGTTCCAACAGTTCATATAGGGAATGTAGTGGGATTAGTAAGTGACGGGTGGAGCTTCGTATAGCTTCTCGATGCATCGGTAGGTCTCATGAGACAAACTACTGTCTTGGTACAAGGCATTGAAAAAAAATTTATTTTTAGTCTTGGAACGATGCCTTGACTATGTGGTAATGATATCCGGCGTTAGGCATTCCCTCCTTATGAAATTAGTTATTACATGTGATTATTCGACTAGTAGAATATTCATGTGCATGTTTATATGGTAATGATTGATTTATTTTTTCCATATTATGTTAAATTTTATTTTTTAAAAGGATATTGTTTTTATCACAAATCTTTCCTTAAAAGTTTATAGCTCCCGCTAAATTATTTACCCTTACTGAGCATCTGAGATCACCCCTTTCTTATGTTTTATTTTCCCAAGATTCCAAGAAGTTTATTATGATTGATAAGCAGGGTTAAGTTTGGGGATTAATGGTGTTATCAAAGGATCATTTTTTTAGTTTTTTATTTCCTAATGTGTAATGTAACGTTCATGTATGTAATCTATTTTCCAAGACTACTAAACTGATCGGTCCTTCGGGACTTGATTCCTTGTAATCTTACCAATGTATTAAAATAATGCACCGACTATGGGTAATTGGGGTCAGGGCGTTACAGTTTGTATCAGAGAATGTATAGAAATAACCTTGAAAGATAGATTTAGATAAACTCTGATTTGAGAACATAGACCAAAGATAGATTTTGAGGATTAGTATAGAACGAATTCCTAGAATTTTGGTAATGTAGAGATTTTGTGAGTTTTCCAAGAAAATACATCCCTGTATTGATACGACCAGGTAGAGGTGGATCTGGCACAGATGTATCTAGGGGTAAAACCTGAAAACGCTGCTTTGATCTATACTTGAATGGGAAGGGGTGCACGGACAATGGGTCTTGCTGAACTCTTGGTTATGACACTCCCGGGGGATAGGCTAACGATAATTCTCGTTTTCTTTACAAACCACTATGAAGGGTCTATGAGTATATACCACCTCAAAGAAAATATTTTTGTGATAATGGATTATATCCATAAACTGTTCAATTTACATTAGGTATTTTACATGTTTGGAATTCTGAATTTTGATTCATAAACTGACCTAGTTTATGCCATTGTTTAGAAATGGCGCCCAGTAGAAGGAATGAGAACTCTCGCAATACGTATGATCCAAAGAGTAAGAAGGGTCGTATCATTCATGGTATTAATCCAGCATTTAGAATGAAAATAGTCTCCCACATATTATCATCATATGAATAAATAGTATCACGTGTTAATAAGATCAGAAAATAATTCTCTGAATCCTATGGCTTTGAAGGGAAGCCAGAGAAGAAAAGGATGGTAGAAAGAAAGATGGATAAAGGGAACAAGGGAAAGAAGGATTTTCCAATATGTGATAAATGTATAATGTATCACCTTGATAAATTCATGATGGAAATGGGTGTTTGTTATAAGTCTGGAGAAAAGGGACACCAAGTACTTGACTTCAAGGGTAAGAGAATGTTTTCAAATGTAAAATGCTTCATCTGCATGGCTTTGAGTGACTATGCGAATCAATGTCCCATTCATAAGAGTATACCACAAATGATGTTATTGGATAATAATCATGTTATGATACTCCCTCAGATGAAGAAGAGTGCACAGTGTTCTTATGTTGTTATTATAGAATTATTTCATTTGAGTGTTGTATAAATAGTATACTAGTTACATGAATTATGGAGATAAATAAGGATTATACTGCAGTACTATTTTATTGAGGATTTAAAATTATATGGTTCTAAGAAAAGTGACTTAATAGTAGGCTACACTTTTTATAAAATAAAAGGTTGAAGGAAAAGTAATCCTTAATATGGTCCTGATAATGAGGTAGTGATTTTGGAATAAGAGATGGTTGATTTTGTTAATTCAGGACGTTGCGGTGTTGTAAAAAAATACATGATAAAGGTGTTCACATGTTATTACCTGAAAAAAGGATCCTCATTATTTTTAACTTCCTTATAAACTTTGGACTGAGAGTTTGGATATAAGTATGTTGGATAATTCTAAAGGTTCTAGTGGATTAAGTTTGAAATTGGATACTATTTTTAAGGTTATTTTGGGATTTCAATAAAAAGGACAACCTAGAGGTTGGGCGGAAACCCGTCACGTCCGACAAGGCCATGAGACTTGAACCCGCAACCGAAGGGAGGCAAGGGTGTATCACCTATCACTGATCCACGTGTTGTCTTAGATTGAATAATGTTGTTTTTAAAGGGTCTAATATGTGAATTATAAATTCATTATTTCTGTATCCCTATACAATTAGGATAAATAGAATATATATATATATATATATATATATATATATATTTGATATCTTGTAGAGTGAAAGATGATTTTGTGGTAAGAATTAGTTGAAGGATGAAAATCTACTTGTCAAGTATATATATACATATATATACATACATATATACATATATATATTTCCCTGTTATTTTATGGATAAATTAATTATTAAACATTATGGAAGGGATCTTAAAACCAAACATGTGTTATCCTAATACCTTATGTTTTGTTGAACCGATGGTATTTTAAATCATCATAGATTCGTGGCTTTGAGGTCCACAATTCTACAATTGTTTGTGATTGATGACCCCAATCACTCCTTATAAATATCTACGTTTTTCCTCCAATTATGTGTCTCTAATTGACACCAATGTTCTCCTAATCGAGATCATAATTTGGTGGTGAATTTTTGATTCCCCTTTTCCTCTTATAAAGATGAAATTTTATTAACCCAATTTTCGATGTGGGTTTTCCCACAAAGGTATTTTCTATTTTAAACCTTTTATTTTCGAAGAACAATTTCAAATTGTGAGGACATAATTTATTGAAGGGGGGAAGATTTTAACACCCCAAGATTTCATAGTATGTTATTTATTCAATGTAGTGCAATGACTTTCACTATACGCAACACTGAGTTCAAGCACATCACTACTTACCAAACTAGCCGTTCAAAAGCGGTTATGAATACTATTAACTGAATTTTGAACATTATATAATCCTTATATTTTTAGAATCTATATTATGCATTTCTTAGACGTAATGTAAGAATGACTTCATTTTTTTCAGATAAAATAATTATTTTTCAAAAAATGAAATTTTACCGCCTTTTAATGGAAAACTTTTTTTAAATCCATTATTTGAAACTGTTATATATTTATTTTGAAAAAATAAACTTCTTCGTTAGAATCGAGACATCAGAATTTAGTTTCAATAAATTTTTGTTGTTTTTCTTATAACTTTCATATTTGGGTGAATAGTGAAAAACACTATATTTTAACTGAAAACAACTTTTTTAATAAAAATAATTTATAGTGCTGAATTGTACATTTTAATGTTTTGAAAGTATAATTATATTATATTTTTACCCTTTAATCCAATGTTGGTCATTGAAATTAATTTCACATTGAAATTATACATAAACAAGTGTCAATCTTTTGATAGTTATTGTTTCTTAAAAACACGCTATTTGTTTTGACAACGAAAATTTATTTTAAATAAATAAATGAAACATCTATGTTTTTAATTTGGTAAATTAAACTTGATTTTTGGGTTTGGAATATCAAAATTAGCTTAAGGTGAATTTTTTGTATTTTTCTGAAAACGTTCAATTTTTGATGAATTGTGAAAAAACACCCAGTTATCATTTAAAACCAAATTTTTATTTAAATAAATATTTATTTTATTTAAATTTATTTTAGGTAAAAATAAATACATAATATATATATATATGTTCTATTTAATTCAATTGGAGTCAATTTATAATAATTTTAGATATATGAAAAGTTGTATAGAACTTTTCACCGTCTTTTACCCACCTCCTAAGAAAATTTGTGAATTCACATAAAACTAAATTTTACCTCTTCTGTGAGTGGAATTTAAAAAATCCGAGAGACACGATTGATATCATTTAATAAAATTTGGTTCAATAAGATAATTTTTTTTGGTGAATAGTAACTTTTTACTTTTATTTACCATGGTTAAATGTAAATAGGGTAATTAAGGGTACAAATGATATTATTATTACCCTAACACATGTCCTAATTCTATTGGATAAGTGAAATTCGACCAAAAACAACCTAGTAATAAAATACGACCCTTTAGGTCCACTTGGATTACATTGAGATATTTATTATTATTTTATTTATAGAAAAGTTAAAAGAGATAAAATCAATGTTTAATAATTAACCATTTTTAATATAGGGTTATACATAAGATAAATTCGACTAAAAATATTCATTATAAAGATTAATATATTTCCTACATAATGGTATTTTATTTATAATTTTTAGAGATTAGATAATTAAATTTATTAATGACACAATGATGATGTAGTAATTACCTTATTAATGAAAGAATCGAATAAATGGAATTATAAATATTAAAAAAAATATAATTTCAAGGTTTTTATGACATCCAAGAATTTTATAGGTAAATAAGACATGTTATTATTGATTCAATGTATATTTTTTGAAGTAATCATGCTGGTATTATTTTAACAAAAAATAAATACCAAATAGTGTCTAAATTGACATAAAATAGTTTTTAAAAACAAATATTATATTATTAATTGATATAATGGTCCTAAAAATCTAAGATTTGGCCAAAGGACTTATATATGAATATATATGACATTAAGGAACCAATTGGGGTTTGATTTGTAGTATATAGTAAGTTTATTAACCATATAGTGTAAGAATACAAGAAGACACAGTAAAAGTTAAATTATTTAACTTAGAGGTAAATCTAAGCGATATGGTTAAAATGGTAACATAAAATTTTACAAAACCTATTGGTTGAGAGGATTTTAACCCATCCCAAATATATCCTAGAAATAAGTCAATTTGGTTCCATTATAAACCGAATATTAATTTATTATAAAATAATATTTTAAGTTTTTTCAAAGGTGCCCCTCACCCCTCTTATAAAAGGGAACTTCCCCTTATCTCATATTAACACCTCCAAAGACATTTGGTTCGGCCAAACCCTGCCCAAATATCCTCCCAACTATTCTAAATTCATTATAAAGTCCTTTATTTGGTCAAAAATACAAACTAAGGACCCTTATTGATCAAATCAAAATGAAGAACCTGAAAAAGAGGTAATTATTTCTCCACCCCCTTTCAAGTTCTCTTATTCTCCCACTTACTATTTCTTTGTTTTTTCCATTTTAAAATAATAAATCCAGTATATTATATATACTGTTATGTTATTATTAATATGTAACAACTATATTCATTATTCTGTCCATCTTAGGAATGATAATGTCACCATGTGTGCGTACGTACGGCTTACCGTCTCCACGTCGTGGGGGAATTTGTTATTCAACACTACGTTATTGGGATGGATATAATGAGGAGTAATATGTATATAAATAATGAAAATAACATGATAATGTCTCTGTAAAATTAATATACCATCCAATTCCACACCTTTAAGGAAATTATATTGTAGAGACCCGAATCCTGACGTACATGGACATTACATTACTTTTGCGGAATACTTAGTACATAACAAAAACACACACACAAGGATCGTAATAGTTTAGTGTCTTTGGAAACTCGGAATATAATCTTCTAATCGTGGTGAAAGATTTTCAACATATCCCATAATGATCTTCCCTTTTTTTACCTAAAACCTTTCTTTATATCCTGGGGAAAAGAAAACATAAAATGGTGAGATCAAATGCTCAGTAAGGGTAAACAAAATAAATATCAATCACATCATATTCATAATAACATAACATTTTGGAAATCTTAACCTGCAAAAGAGAGTATAATTTCATAAAATGGGATAAATAATAGTAGTGAAATGAAATCCCAATAATCATAACATAAAACATGAAACTTTGTGGCAAACACACATAATCATAGAGAATAATTTCTTGTTAGTCAAGACTCTTTGCCAAGACTATCTTAGTGGACAAAGTCCCTTTCTGAACCGAGTCACCCTCGTTTCAGTCCTGTTTCACTGAACCGGTATAACCTACCGTTCCAGCCATGTCTATATCATGAGATATAAAATCTTTACCCAATGCATTGGAGGGAGATATAGGTCCCACCCATCTCATAATGATACCATTCTTATGTGTGCCACAAAATCATAAACCATACATCATTGCATAACCCATGTAATAAAAATGGGAATCTTAAACATCATGACATCATAAAACAATTCATATACGATAAAGGAATTCGTAAAAATAATTCCATCACAACATAATCAAATCAATGTAATAATAGGGATAAAAACTGAACCCTTTATTATCTTATATGGAAAATAATTTTGATAAAACACTTGAACTTCATTCTTGAGGAAAATATCCTTTCTACTTCAAAAACACTTTTCATTTCTTGACATGTCATACAATTTTAAACTAAAATAAGTTGATTAAAAATAAACTTGAAAACTTGTAAAGGATGCTTCTTGGAAATAATGTTTTAAAAATCCATTCATTTCTTATAAGTTAAAAAAACATTCTTTTCGTACTTTTGTCGGAAAAGTCAAAAAGTACCTCGTATGAAAAACGACAAAAGATTCCTTTCATATCTTTTACTAAAAACTCACCGAAGGTTAAAATTGATTTTAAAAAATTTTAGGTGGATGTAAATAATATTAAATATTGAGGAAACATGGATGTGGATGATAAAATACACCCCAGTAAATACCAAAGTATAAACAATCTCGGATAAAAATGAGATTGTGATATTTCCCTTACCTTAGGTCTGATTTGCTTCGTAAGTGTCCGAACCTCCTATATAATGATTTAAATAATGTCATTGACTTATTACAGAATCATATTCATTGTTATGATATCATATTCGGTTCACTTATGACTTTATATTACCCGTTCTTTTGTAAATTCCATGTTAAAGAGAGTTTTGGGTAAAATTGTTTCATTTGTCGTCCGTGTTTTGACTTGTAATTCTTCAAATGATTACTTAGATCATGATTAATTAATTCCAGAATATAAAACATGATATATATATATATATATATTCAGAATATACATATATATAATAAATCAGAAAATGGAATGAAATACACCGTTCATGGAGACGGTAGGCCGTACGTACGCATGAATGCTGTTTTCGTTTCCTTATTGAGTTGAACGGAATTAAGTAGATGACATACATATATATAAAAATAAATCCAGTATCATTATTATGTCATATATTTCATGATTACTTATTATATATACTTTATAATCATTCATGAATAGTTAAAGTGGAGAATGAATCTCATCGCGTCGTGGAGACGGTAGTCCGTACGTACGCACGAGCGATGATATCGTTCTCATGATCATGGGACTGTATTGGAGTGTATGCATACTATTTCAGAATCAATATCACTTTAAAATAATAATATATAGTTATTATTTACACCATTATACCCATCCAAGAAAGGTGGTGGTGGAAAATAGATTTCACCACGGCGTGGAGACGGTATTCCGTAGGTACGCACGCGCGGTGATTTCGTTTTCCGTAGGATGGATAGATGGTGAAATAGGATTGTTTCATACTTATAATAAAATATCAGTATATGAGTGATACTGATGTTATTACTTCATAATGAAACAACCTAAGAAGAATAAGTGGAAGAAGAAATAAAGGTGAATGAATCGGTAACGGAAATTACCTCTTCTTTGAAGCGCCTCTTTGAGACCTCCTCTTAGGGCACTAAAATTGGTCTTTGAGGAAGATCAGAATTTCTAGGATGTTTCTAGGGAAGTGGAGAAGAGAAATTTTCAGGGGTTGGCCGAGCTTTAAGGCTCAAAGTTGTTTGAGGAAGAGAGGGAGGAGGTTCCCTTTTATAAGGGAGGAGAGGGGCACCTTTGGAATAACTAAAACTATTATTTTATTATAAAGTCAAGTTCGGTTTTAAATAGCACCAAATTGATTTATTTCGAGGATAATGTGGATATGGGTCGAAATACTATCATCCAATAGAATTTAGACAAGTTTAGGTTCCTATTTTAACCTTATCATTTAGATTTAACATTAAGTTAAATAATTTTACTTTTACCGTGTCTTCTTCTGTTCTTATACTATAAGGTTAATAAACTTACTATATCAAGCCAAACGAACCCCAAGTTGTTTATTATTAATATATATAACCTTATCTAAGTCATTTGGACGAACCATAGATTTTTAGGAATAAAATAACAATTAATAATATAATATTTGTTTTAAAAACTATTTTATGTCAATTTTGACACTATTTGGTAATTGATTTTTGTGAAAATCATAACAGAATTATTAGTTCTAAAAAAGTTAATTAAATCAATACTAACATGTCATATTAACCTTTAAAATTTGTTTAATTCATAAAAAGTCTCAAATTACACTTATTTGGGTATTTATAATATAAATTATTCTAATTTTTCACTATTATGGTAATTACTCCATCATCATTGTGTCATAAATAAATTAAATTATTTAATGTCTAAAAATTATAAATAAAATATCATTATGTAGGAAATCGTATTAGCTTTCTAATTAATATTTAAAATCGTATTTATCTTATGTATAACCCTATATTAAAAATGTTTTAGTAAATAAACTTTGATTTTAACTCTTTTAACTCTTATTTGAATTAAATAATAATAAATGTCATAATCTAATCCAAGTGGGCCTAAATGGTCATATTTTATTCCTAAGGTTTTTTTTGGTCGAATTACACTTATCCAATAGAATTAGGACATGTGTTAGGGTAGTAATAATATCATTTTTTCCTTAATTACCCTATTTACTTTTAACCGTGGTAAAAAAAAGTAAAAAGTTACTATTCACCAAAAATTATTTTCATCTCATTGAACCACATTTTACTTACTGACATCAACCGTGTCTCTCAGATTTTTGAAATTCCATTCACAGAAGTGGTAAAATTAAGTTTTATGAAAAATTTATTTTTTTTAACTACCACTTAGTGGTTTCACTATTCATCAAAAAATGAAAGTTTCTAGAAAAATACCAAAAATTAGGCCTAAGCTATATTTGATATTATGAAAGAAAAAATGATTTCAATTTTAACAAATTAAAAACATATTAGTTGCATTAATTAATTTAAAAATTAATTCCCGTCGTTAAAACAAATAACGTGTTCTTAAGAGATAATAACTATCAAAAGATTGACACTTGTTTATGTCTGGTTTAAATGTGAAATTATATCCAATGACCGACATTGTATTAAATTGTAAAAATATATTCTAAATATACTTTAAAACCACTCAAATTAACAATTTATCACTATTAATTATTTCTATTGAAAAAGTTGTTTTTAAATAAAATTTAGTAATTTTCACTATTCATCAAAATATGAAAGTTATCTGAAAATCACCAAAATTTCACCCTAAGCTAATTTCGATATTCTGAATCCAAAAATGAAGTCCATTTTGAAAAATAAAATTTACAAAATTTCAAAAGGTGGTTATTACTATTCATAACGGCTAGTTTTAATAATATTTTAATAGCATATCGTTGTTTAGCGAAACTTGGTGTTGCGTACAACACACGCTATCGTGGAAGGTCGCGATTGCGTGTAATTCAAGCCAGGTCAGAGATGTGTGTTGTGAAAGCTCCTTTTGGTGTAGCGTATAACACAATACATTAATGAAATTAAAAAGAATATTTTTCATAAAATCTCGGGGTGTTACATTCTACCCCCTTAAAATGAATTTCGCCCTCGAAATTCGTCAGGGTTATAAATGGTTTACTATTCGAAAGTTTCTTTGATAGAAACCCACATCGTAAAAAGGAGTACCAAAACTAATCTTTAAAAAAAAGTATGAAACTTAACGGTTACCCAAATAAACTAATCACTAGGTTTCCACATAGGTGAAAATATGGATATGGGAGAGAAATCTAACCATCATGTTCTGATGAAGAGTGGTAGAGAACATGGCTATGAAAAAGCCACCAATCGCAAAGCCATAAATTTGTGATGATATAGGGTACCATCTGATTTATCAGATATAAGAGCACTAGGACAACATTTTTGGTTTTTAAGATCATTTCCCTAAAGTTGATGAAATTGGAATTAGAAGAAATACTTTCGTGATTTTGGTATAGTCTCACCGTTTGTCATTCTTTGGAAAATTTCCACTTCATCTCTTAAAGAAATGAGGTTGAATTTGTCATTTGTGATGTGTTAGCAGATCATGTGATAGAATGATGGGTCATTCCATCTGTCTCAAACAAAAGGTTAGAAATGTTATCAAAAAATACATAAGTCCATCTGTAGTGAGATTATTCATATATAGTTCATAAAATGGACTTATACTTCATATATCATACTGCATAATATAATAAAACTATTTTCTACTAAACAGGGACTTCCTGTAGGCCAGTGGTAGGCGATAAAGGCCAGTTGCACTTCGGTTGTGGGTTCGATTCCTACGACCTTGTCCGACGCGATGGGCTGTCGCCCGTCCTGCAGGTTGTCCTTTTTCTAAAACTATATTACTATAACATCCCATCAATAATATCGAAAAAAACTTCTATCCTTAAACAATACTAACTTATGTCCAACATAATCCATTCTAATCTTTAGGCTTATCCATAATACTGCAGTCCACTCTCAGAGATTTAATACCATCGTTGATCCCCATATATCATAAGATATATTTTGTTGGTCACATTCCAAACATTCAAAGGGCTTAATCATGTACTCTCTTGAATACCCATTGAACCTTATTTAAAACATGAGTGCTATTAAAAGTTAACTCTTTCCACATACCAAAATCCTCAAAATTATATATACTCAAACCATGATATCACTTAGTCCTTATATCAATCATGAGCTCATGAATACAATCAAACATCTCATTATCTTCTTATTCCTTCATTATGCGCATATTTTATACTTTACAAAAATATCTGAATAACCTTCCATGGTTACTGGTACCATTCAACATATAATTTCAAATACTTTTAGAAAAAACAATAGTGTAACAATCTTTAGATGATTATTTATTCCATAGTACCATTAACTATACAACATTACTCTCTATAAACATACAATCATTCTACTACCTTCTAAAACAACCGACTGAGCTTAAAAACTTATTTCATCTCACATATCATTTGTAGTTTCTTCAACATCATCAACATAAATACTACCCATACGACCATACTAATTCTCTTCATGAGACTTTCCCTTAGGTCATTGGTTTGCATAATGCTCGTACATTCCACATTTAAAACATTTAACCATTGTTGATGTTGTAGAAATACCATTATCCTCATCCCTGGTGTTAACTGAACCTTTTCCTTTGCACTTACTGGATTTGTGTCCTTCTTTTCCACACCCAAATCATCTTCCAGTTCCTTTGAAACATTCTCCTTGATGCCTCTTCCCACATGATTTACATAGGGGAAATTGAACTTTCTTTCCTCTATGATCATCATGAAACTCCATCTTTCTCTTATTTGCCGAGTTAGGAAACTTACCAAATTTTACTTTATTGATCATATTATGAGATTGCTGATTCGACATAATAGTGATGTTTGGACGTCCAAATCCCATTTCATTTGGTTGCTCATGACGAATATCATTCCATTGTCCATCATATCCTCCATTGTTGTGAATCACCTTGTTTCCAGCGATTTTCTAAAACCCAAAAAGAATAGTGTGAGAGGAAAAAATCATAATAAAGGGGGAGTAACTTAAATATCTAACATCTTTGATTTAATCTAATATCATTACCATAGTTCTCAGACTATATCCTATACGTATACTTATCCTTAGGGGCATCCCTAGACATACCATAGAAATATCTATAGGGATCTCACTAACGTTTTTGCATCCTAGTTTCCAAAGGTTGACTAAACCGTTCCTCTGATACCAACTGTAGAGACCCGAAGCCTGATGTACATGGACATTACATTACTTTTTCGGAAGACTTAGTACATAAAAAAAACACACACACAAGGATTGTAATAGTTTAGTGTCTTTGTAAACTCGGAATATAATCTTCTAATCGTAGTGAAAGATCGTCAAAATCTCCCATAAAGATCTTCCCTTTTTTTATACCTAAAACCTTTCTTTATATCCTGGGGAAAAGAAAACATAAAAGGGTGATCTCAAATGCTCAGTAAGGGTAAACAAAATAAATATCAATCACATCATATTCATAAGAACATAACATTTTGGAAATCTTAACCTGCAAAAGAGAGCATAATTTCATAACATGGGATAAATCATAGTAGTGAAAAGAAATCCCAATAATCATAACATAAAAAATGAAACTTTGTGGCATACACACATAATCATAGATAATCATTTCTTGTTAGTCAAGACTCTTTTCCAAGACTATCTTAGTGGACAAAGTCCCTTTCTGAACCGAGTCACCCTCGTTTCAGTCCTGTTTCACCGAACCGGTATAACCTACCGTTCCAGCCATGCCTATCTCATGAGATATAAAATATTTACAAAATGAATTGGAGGGAGATATAGGTCCCACCCATCTCATAATGATACCATTCTTATGTGTTCCACAAAATCATAAACCATACATCATTGCATAACCAATGTAATAAAAATGGGAATCTTAAACATCATGACATCATAAAACAATTAATATACGATAAAGGAATTCCTAAAAATAATTCCATCACAACATAATCAAATCAATGTAATAATAGGGATAAAAACAGAACCCTTTATTATCTTAGATGGAAAATAATTTTGATAAAACACTTGAACTTCATTCTTGAGGAAAATATCCTTTCTACTTCAAAAACACTTTTCCTTTCTTAACATTTCATACAATTTTAAACTAAAAGAAGTTGATTAAAAATAAACTTGAAAACTTGTAAAGGATGATTCTTGGAAATAATGTTTTAAAAATCCATTCATGTCATATAAGTTAAAAAAAACATTATTTTCGTACTTTTTTCAGAAAAGTCTAAAAGTACCTCGTATGAAAAACGACAAAACATTCCTTTCATATCTTTTACTAAAAACTCACCGAAGGGTAAAATTGGTTTTAAAAAATTGTAGGTGGCTGTAAATAATATTACATATTGAGGAAACATGGATGTGGATGATAAAATACACCCCAGTAAATACCAAAGTATAAACAATCTGGGATAAAAATGAGATTGTGATATTTCCCTTACCTTAGGTCCGATTTGCTTCGTAAGTGTCCGAAACTCCTGTATAATGATTTAAATAATGTCATTGACTTATTACAGAATCATATTCATTGTTATGATATCATATGTGGTTCACTTATGACTTTATATTACCCGTTCCTTTGTAAATTCCATGTTAAAGAGCGTTTTGGGTAAAATTGTTTCATTTGTCGCCCGTGTTTTGACTTGTAATTATTCATATGATTACTTAGATCATGATTACTTAATTCCAGAATATAAAACATGATTTATATATATATATTCAGAATATACATATATATAATAAATCAGTAAATGGAAATAAATACACCGTTCATGGAGACGGTAGGCCGTACGTACGCATGAACGCTGTTTTCATTTCCTTATTGAGTTGAACGGAATTAAGTAGATGACATACGTATATATATATAAATAAATCCAGTATCATTATTATGTCATATGTTTCATTATTACTTATTATATATACTTTATAAACATTCATGAATGGTTAAAGTGGAGTACGAATCTCATCGCGTCGTGGAGACGGTAGTCCGTACATACGCACGAGCGATGATATCGTTCTCATGATCGTGGGACTATATTAGAGTGTATGTATACTCTTTCAGAATCAATATCACTTTAAAATAATAATATATAGTTATTATTTACACCATTATACCCATCCAAGTAAGGTGGTGGTGGAAAATAGATTTCACCACGGCGTGGAGATGGTATTCCGTACGTACGCACGCGCGGTGATTTCGTTTTCCGTAGGATGGATAGATGGTGAAATAGGATTGTTTCATACTTATAATAACATATCAGTATATGAGTGATACTGATGTTATTACTTCATAATGAAACAACCTAATAAGAAGAAGTGGAAGAAGAAATAAAGGTGAAAGAATCGGTAACGGAAATTACCTCTTCTTTGAAGCGCCTCTTTGAGACCTCCTCTTAGGGCACTAAAATTGGTCTTTGAGGAAGACCAAAACCTATAGAATGTTTCTAGGTAAGTGGAGAATAGAATTTGGCAGGGTTTGGCCGAGCATGAAGGCTCAAAGTTGTGTGAGGAAGAGAGGGAGGAGGTGCCCTTTTATAAGGTAGGAGAGGGGCACCTTTGGAATAACTAAACATATTATTTTATTATAAAGTCAAGTTCGGTTATAAATAGCTCCAAATTGATTTATTTCGAGGCTAAGGTGAGGATGGGTCGAAATACGCTCATCCAATAGAAATTAAAAAAGTTTAGGTTCCTATTTTAACCTTATCATTTAGATTTAACATTAAGTTAAATAATTTTACTTTTACCGTGTCTTCTTGTGTTATTATACTATAAGGTTAATAAACTTACTATATCAAGACAAAAGAACCCCAAGTTGATTATTATTAATATATATAACCTTATCTAAGTCATTTGGCCGAACCTAAGATTTTTAGGAATAAAATAACAATTAATAATATAATATTTGTTTTAAAAACTATTTTATGTCAATTTTGAAACTATTTGGTAATTGATTTTTGTGAAAATCATAACAGAATTATTAGTTCTAAAAAAGTTAATTAAATCAATATTAACATGTCATATTAACCTATAAAATTAGTTTAATTCATAAAAAGTCTCAAATTACACTTATTTGGGTATTTATAATATCAATTATTCTAATTTTTCTCTATTATGGTAATTACTGCATCATCATTGTGTCATAAATAAATTAAATTATTTAATGTCTAAAAATTATAAATAAAATATCATTATTTAGGAAATATTATTATATTTCTAATGAATATTTAAAATCGTATTTATCTTATATATAACCTTATATTAAAAATGTTTTAGTAAATAAACATTGATTTTAACTCTTTTAACTCTTCTTTGAATTAAATAATAATAAATGTCCTAATCTAATCCAAGTGGGCCTAAATGGTCATATTTTATTCCTAAGGTTGTTTTTGGTCGAATTACACTTATCCAATAGAATTAGAACATGTGTTAGGGTAATAATAATATCATTTTACCCTTAATTACCCTATTTACTTTTAAACGTGGTTAAAAAAAAGTAAAAAGTTACTATTCACCAAAAATTATTTTCATCTCATTGAACCACATTTTACTTACTGACATCAACCGTGTCTCTCGGATTTTCGAAATTCCATTCACAGAAGCGGTAAAATTAGGATTTATGAAAAAAATATTTTTTTAACTACCACTTAGTGGTTTCACTATTTATCAAAAAATTAAAGTTTCCAGAAAAATACCAAAAATTAGGCCTAAGCTATATTTGATATTATGAAATAAAAAATGATGTTGATTTTACCAAATTCAAAACATATCAGTTGCATTAATTAATTTAAAAATTAATTCCCATCGTCGAAACAAATAGCGTGTTCTTAAGAGATAATAACTATCAAAAGATTGACACTTGTTTATGTCTGGTATAAATGTGAAATTATATCCAATGACCAAAATTGTATTAAATTGTAAAAATATATTCTAAATATACTTTAAAAGAACTCAAATTAACAATTTATCACTATTAATTATTTCTATTGAAAAAGTTGTTTTTAATTAAAATTTAGTAATTTTCACTATTCATCAAAATATGAAAGTTATCCGAAAATCACCAAAATTTTACCCTAAGCTAATTTCGATATTCCGAATCCAAAAATGATGTCCATTTTGAAAAATAAAATTTACAAAATTTCAAAAAGTGGTTATTACTATTCATAACGACTAGTTTTAATAATATTTTAATAGCATATCGTTGTTTAGCGAAACTTGGTGTTGCGTACAACACACGCTATCGTGGAAGGTCGCGATTGCGTGTAATTCAAGACAGGTCAGAGATGTGTGTTGTGAAAGCTCCTTTTAGTGTAGCGTATAACATAAGACATTTATGAAATTAAAAAGAATATTTTTCATAAAATCTCGGTGTGTTACAGATATTGTCGCTCGTGCGTACGTACAGATTAATGTCTCCATGATGCGATGAGATTTATTTCCACGTTCTCCATTCATTGACGATTATAAAAATATATATTACTAATAAGTATGTAATATATGACATAATAATTATACTGTATATATATATATATATGTACTTACATATAACTTATTCCCTTTTTTCCATTCAATACGATATGAAAACGGAAACAATGTTTATGTGTACGTACGGACTACCGTCGCCATAAACGGTGTTTTTCATTTCATATATATGTCTATTATACATATTTATATTCTAAATATAAATGATATATAAATCATATTTTTATATTCTAGAAGTATTTAAATCTTGATCTAAGTGATACAATCAAGAGTAACAAGTTAAAAAACGTACGATCAAGAAAGCAATTATTACCTGAAATGTTAATTTAACATTGAAATTATTATTAAATGGGTATTATAAAGTCCTAAATGAATCATGTATGATATCATAAATATTAATATGGTTCTGTTATAATTTAATAACATACTATGATCTTCATATAGAAGGTTAAATGTACCCTCTACTAAAATAATGTTCAAGGTAAGGGTTAATTCCCCAATCTCATTATTATCTGAGATTGTTTATGTGTAAGTATTTACTGGGAAATTTTTATCATCCATGTCCATTTTTCATAAAAAAGATTTCAAAATTAATATTTTACGTAATTTTTAAAGATACTCATTATAAAGATTAGAATGTTAAATGTTTTAAAGATTTATCTTTTTAAATTTTTTTAATTAATTTCCATGTTTTCAAAATGATTTTAAGGATTTATTTATATGGACATGAATGTTTTTAAATGATAATTATTTTCAAAAGTTTGAAAGTGGTATGGGAAAATTTGATTCAAAAATCTATTTTAAATTACTTCTTTTATAAATGTGTGACTTTTAAATGATTTTACAAAAAGGATATTTCTCTCAAAAAGTTTTACTCATCATTTTCAACTATATCAGAATCCTTTACTGGATATTATTTTTTATTGAGGTTGATTTATTATAATACAATATTACATATTTTATTGAATGAGTTATGTTATGCTTGACTGTGGATGTTCTATTTTTATATCATTCATGATTTATGGTTAATGTATTGATATTTCGTATGCTTGTTTTAATACGAATGCTTATGTTATGTTTTAACTATTCATACGAGGAATGCAATGGACTTAGTAAGTGATAGGTGGAGCCCGCTATAGTTCCTTGATGCATCGGTAGGTCTCATGAGAAAAAATTGTGACTTGGCACAAGGCCTTGACAAAAATTTTATTTGTAGTCTTGGCATGATGCCTTGACTATGTGGTAATGATGTATGGAGTTAAGCATTCAATAATTATGAAATTAAATATTACATGTGATTATTCGACTAGTAGAATATCCATTTTCATGTTTATATGGTAATTTTTGATTTATTTTTTCCATATTATGTTCCTGTTTATGTTTAAAAATGCGGTTTTTTATCACACATCATGCCTTAAAAGTTTATAGCTTCCACTAATTTATTTACCCTTACTGAGCATCTGATCTCGCCCCTTTCTTATGTTTTATTTTCCCAGGATTCCGAGAAGTTTATTATGATTGATAAGAAGGGCTATTCTTGGGGATTAATGGCATTATAAAAGGATCATTTTTGTTGTTTTTTATTTTCTATTATGTAATGTAACATTCATGTATATAACCTATTTTCCAAAACTGCTAAATTGATCGGTCCTTTGGGACTCAATTCCTTGTAATCATGCCAATGTATTAAAATAATGCACCGACTCTCGGTAACTGGGGTTGGGGTGTTATAGTCCCTGTTATGGGCTTCTTTCCTAAGTCCTGGTCTTCATATACTTGGGCAGTCATACATACGTAATCCGCACATCATTTCTCATGACTGCATCTTTCATGGAACCATCCTTAAGTTTACTGATACCTCTTTTTTTTCACACCGATCATGACTCACATGAGCTTAGAGTGTGAAATTAATAACAAAATCTCTTTTTAGTACATTAACCATGAATAAATTCCATAGTTTTTTATCTGAACTACGTAGAATTTGATATCTGCCATAAAATTTGAGTATATAGGAAGCCTTTATAGAGTTCAATCCAATATTTCATTAATTATTTTCTGTCCCATATGTTGTTAACCTATATACTTATTATTATACTACATGGGTTTTGATTCCTTTTTAACAAGGATACGTAGGTAGCCCATCTGCGGGTATGATCCCAAATCTGAAATCATACCTGTCTTTATAAATGAAAATAATCATCAAGTGCCCCACTGAGTGGATATAAATACAGTATGGTCATCATAATGACCACGATATTTCTATATAATGTATTAAAGTATTGCATTGACTAAGGATCTCTAATACATATGAATGATTCTCCATCGATGAAGAACCTCAAATACATATAAATGATTCTCTAAATACCATAACATATCAATCATTGATTTGGTGAATTAATAAGGATTTGGGAACATAACTTAAATATATAAGAGAGTCCCGGAGTAGGTAATAATTCCTCCCAAAAAGGTGTGATGAGCCTGACCTCCCATCTTCTCGACCAATTCAAATTTTTGAGCCTTATTAGTCGACAACTAATGATCACCTACCTTTGGAAAGTAGGTCTAAATGGATATAGAATCATTGAATGTTTTCGGATCCATGAATAAACCCATTAAAAATGATTGGAAATTTTGAACCTTAAATAAACAAGAGATCTATTCCATAGACTCATGGTGAGTTTTATCATTGAGGAAATTTAGTCTCCATTATTTTATAGAGAAACAAGTTTCATTTTCTTATACTTTATCTCTGATAGTAGGAGCTGGGAAGAAGTTTACGTCCCAAATTGTACGACCCTCCTCACGGCCTTCTGGTGCACATTCTGAATATTCACGCCGGGTTCACCATTTTTTGTTTCTTTTGGAAATGGGGATGACCTTCTTTGTTTAAGGTTCAAACTTTCAATCAGTTTCTAACGGGTTTATTCATAGAACCGAAAACATCCAATGATTCAATATGCATTTGGACCTACTTTCTAAAATTAGGTGCTCATTAGTTGTGGACCAATAAGGCTCATGAATTTGCATTGGTCTAGAGGATGGGAGGTCAGGCTCATCACAACTTTTTTGGGGGAATTATTACCTACTTCTAGACTCTCTTATAGATTTAAGTTATGTTCACAAATCCTTATTAATTCACCAATCATGAAAATGAGTTTTCTTTTTGATTTAGCAATCAATTATTGATATGTTATGGGATTTAGAGAATATTTTATATGTATTTGAGGTTCTTCATCGATGGAGAATCATCCATATGTTTTAGAGATCCTTAGTCAATGGTATCCTTTAATACATTATATAGAAATATCTTGTTCATTATGATGACCATATTTGTTTTAAATCCACTCAGTGGGGCACTTAAAGTTTATTGTCATTCAAAAAGACAGGGATTATTTCAGAGTTGGGATCGTACCCGCAGATGGGCTACCTATGTATCCTTGTTAAAAAGGAATCAGAACCTGTGTAGTTCGATAAGAAGGATATAGTTTAACATTATATGGGATGGAAAATAATTAATGAAATATTCGCTTGACCCTTATGAAGGCTTCCTATGTACTCAACTTTTAATGAAAAGATCAAATCCCACATAGTTCAGATAAAGAAATATGGGGTTTATGCATGGTTAATGGCCCAAAAAGTGATGTCCTGATTACTTTCACACTCTAAGCTCAAGTGATTCATGATCGGTGTGAAAACAAGAGTTATCAGTAAACCTGACGATGGTGCCATGAAAGATGCAGTCATGAGAAATGATGTGGGGCTTACATATGTATGACTACCCAAGTAGATTAAGACCAGGACTTAGGAAATAAGCCCAAGAGCAGAGTCCATAAAGGTATTTTTATTTATGGGGATTTGAAGTTTTAACCCTGGGATTACACCTGAAAAGGAATCCCAAATTAAGAGGGGATTATGATTGGGTCTTATTCCTAGGAAGGAAGTCCAAATGAAAAGAAATTAAGATTGGGGCTTACTCCTGAGGAGGATGCCCATTGCTGAAGGAAACTATGACTGGGGCTTAATCCTGAGAAGGAGGCCCAGGTTAAGTGGACTTGTAACATGGGGCTTAATCCTGTGAAGGATGCCCAAATCAATATATCTTCTCTTATCAAAGGATGAGTTTATATAGGTAACCACTAACTTTGGTGACATAATGCTTGTAATTCATGAGGTTTTGGAAGTGGTTCTCACATAATTACTTTCAGATAAAGAATCCAACAAATTAATCATGCCATAAATGGAATTGAAGAGGGTTTTGAAGGCTATGTCTTGAAGAGGAGAGGTGGATTTTAGGAAAAGAGGTGACTAGAAATGAGGCGTGCAAGTATCATTATAGTGTGCAAGTAGACTTGTGTGACATGAGTCACCTTGAGAAACGAAGAATCTATAAGGTAATACTTGGGTGACTTTGAACTCAAGCCCTTAGTATCATCCATAGAGGCTTCCATAAGGGTGGCGTTCAAGTTCCCTTGAGAGGGCAAGGCAGCACGCAAGTGTCTTCATTTCCCTTAAAAGCTGGTCACTTAGGCATGCAAGTGTTGATTAGTTCTAATACTTAGGCCTTATTCTTCATCTTTAGAGCATCCATTACAGGTAAATAATTACATTAGAAGTGTTCAGAAGACATCAGACAAAGACTTGGGTGACCAGAGCTTGAATATGAGGTTTGGAAAATTCTCCTCAAAATGTGGGGCCACAAAGGGTATTTATAGGCCTCCGAGCACCTTGGGTGAGAAAATGAATAGCGTGCACAAGTGACTTGCATGATCCATAGGTGGCACACAAGTTACTTGAGTGGCGCACATGAAATGTTCACGATGCCCTCAAAATGGGTTCCTAGTCCATGCCTTTGTAAATTTTTTATGTTCTTAAAAGGGTGACCCTCATTGTTCATAAGGTATTCCCCTTTTCCATTCGTTGGACTCTGTGATGGAAAGGAGTGTCAACAACATTCTAGGTAGATTCAAACAGATATTCACCATGTTTCCTCCAAGGTACATTTATGTACATATTTAATTTTAAATAAATAAATTTATTTTATTTAAAATTATTATTGATGATAATCGCAAGGAAATTTGGATGAGAAATAAGATAAAGGAATTGATTAATTAATGAAGATAATTAATTGATCTGATCTTGACTTATCTTATGTAAGAAAAATTTAGAATTGAATGCTAGTTTTATTAAATTCATAATATGTTGAATGAATTTGGATGATCATAAGAATAGAACAAACCTTGGAATGTGATTGGTTAAATTTTATTTATTATTAAATTAAATTATTGTCATGCATGCCTTCTATCCTCTTATTATGTATGGGCCTGCATGCCCCTGATTTCTATAATGTAAACCCTTTTACCCTCACCTGTGTGTGAGTTAAATGATATGTAATGGATGGAGATCCCAAGCTAGTGGAGGTGGTTCAACTTTGGAACCGAGAAAAAAACCAATCCAAGAGAGATACATTGGTTGAAAGATGGAAATATGTAACATGAACCTTAATTGGTTCAAGTTGTTTTTACCCTTGGTAAATGATTTTTTATCAACCTCTACATAAAATAATCCTTAGTAAATGCTCATGATTGGACTAGTTAATTATTTAATTTCTATCAAGTTTTATGGTTATTGCATTATGGATTCTTTGTCATCGTCACATGAATTAATGAAGTTAATGAGCCTACTAGATAGAACTAAAATAAATTATATTATGAATAAATATTATATAAAGACATGGCCAATCACTTATATAAATCCACATAATATTAAAAGGCATGTGATAAAGATAATGATTGGAAATTTTTTTATAAAAGGATGAAATCCCCTAATAATATATATTATGTCTGTATAAAATTCAACTACTCTAGTTGTAATCGAACAATAGTTCAAAGTTCTTGACCAACCAATGTTGGGGTTCATTCAATTACCACAGAATTCTAACCTAAATATTTGGGTCGACTAAACTTCGTTACACCAATTGTTGAATACCAAATCATGAAATAATGTAACTGAGAGTCAATGGTAGAGGAAATCTAACTTAATGATTTTTAGGATTGGGAAGTACACTCAACATATCAAGGAACTATCATTTAATGCATTTGGAATTTATAATGCGTTCATAAAACCATTATAGTTTATTGACCAACCAATTTTGGGGTAATGAGAAGGGTAATATGGTTCCATTTCACTAGAATTTCCAATCAACATGATATTCTAAATCAAACGGTGAGGGCTATTGGGTTTTGATAAATTAATGGGAGATTAATAAATATGATATTAATTTATTTTTCTATATTTTATCAAATAAAGTGATAAAATTATACTTATATTATTTTTAGAAATAATATTAAAATGATTTCAAAAATATCATTATGATCCATACAAGGAAAGGATATCCTTTTCATCAGCATAAATTTACAATAACAGAAATTTCACCTACGTGTTATCCTTCTCCATTAAATAAAATTATATTTGATAGAAGAACCCATTCCTAAAGCACATAGTAAAGACTCTAGTGATGAATAGTTATCTCTCTATAAGAAATGTATGTATGATGCTACAAATTTTTAGTTTTTCATTCTATAATCCATGACAAATGAGATTTTGAATAAACATGGGGACATGGATACATACAACATGATGTCTTACCTTTAAGAACTTTATAAAGAAAAGGAAAGTCAAGATATGTACAAGATCTCCAATTCTTTGTTTACAACTATGATTGGAGAGTATGCACTAGCTTGTCCTTATGTAGTCAAGACTATTGGATATGTTGAACTCTTAGACATCTAATGTTTTAAATTCTCAGAAGATTTTCATATAGATCAAATACATTTATCACTACCCAAGATGTTCTCAAGTTTTATTATTAATTACAATATGATAAATAATGAGAATATTTTTTCAAACTTCTTACATTGATTCTACAGGTGGATAAGGACATGGGGAGTGATAAACCTACAGTCCATATGGTGAGAAAGAAAAGGAAGAACAAGGAAAAGGGGAATAAGACCCATAACACAGCTAATGCTCCCAAGTACCATCATTTCAAGAAGAGGAATATCCAGAGTCAGAGCAAGGAAAAAGAGGAATTATGGTTTTCATATGGAAAATCATGCCACTATAAGACGAACTACACCCAGTTTCAAGGGGAATATAAAGGTGTGTTCATTATCGAGGTTAATATTTCAATATCTACACATTGGCTATTAGATATAGCTTGTGGTACTCATATCTATATCCAAATATAGGAACCAAATATATTTCAAATTATTTTTAGAGGATAGGTGGATCTAAGAGCTGCTAATGGTGCAAGGATGGATGTCCTAGCCATTGGTGACTACCACCTTTCATTGTCAACATGGATGATTTGGGATTCAAAAGATTTTTATTATGTACTATTGATTACCAGGAACATAATTTATGTATCATGCCTAGATGAATTTGGTTTTATTTTCATGTTTGTAAATAAAAGTTGTTTCATTTATAAGGAAGACATATGTTATTCCATGGAAAATTTAAATACCAATCTTAATGTATTATGTTAATAATACTAAGTGTTGGAAGTTGATAATGAATCATGATTACATGACTCATATAACACCTATATATGAAATCACCATCATGTTCATATAAATGAGAAGTAGTTGAAAAGTCTCTATGAAGATGGTTATATAGACTTTTATGAGCTAAAACCACTTGAAATATGTCATGATTGTTTATAAAGAAAAATGAACAAACCTCCATTCAGTGGACAAGGTGAAAGGGGAACAAAAATTCTAGGATTCGTACACACTAATGTGTGTAGACCATTTCTAATATTATTTATATGTTGATATTATTACTTCATATGATTAACTAATTACTTAAGTAGATATGGATATATCTAGTAAATGAGGAATAAGTCTGAGTCTTTTATTAAATTCATTTAATTCATGAATGAAGTAGAGAATCTTAATGGAAATAACATAATGATTCTTTGATCTGATTGAGGAGGTGAATATCTTAACTAAGAGTTTATCAACTTTCTATCAAATTTTCAGATTCTATCTTAACTCACTCTATCTTACACACATTAGTGTAATTGTGTTATTGGATGGAGGAACTGTAATCGTTTGACATGGTAAGGTAGATGATGAATTAGGAATATCTTCCATCATTGTTTTTGAGATATGCATTAAAAACAATGGAAGACACATTAACCTAAGTAACAACTAATGTATAAAATTGAATTCTCTTCAATTTTTAGATTGGAAAGATACCATTTTTTTGCACGCACATGTATGGGGTTGTGATGAGTTTTTTATGGCCTTGTATGGTAACAAACTAGATTTGTGAGGAAGAAAGTGTATCTTTATTGGGTATCCTAAGGAAAAAAAGAGATACTACCTATACAACCCCTTAAACAAGAAAGTGACTATCGTTGGAATATCCATCCTTCTTGATAGGAAGAACGCCCTCAAAAAGTATAGTGAGAGAAATATTAACATCGATGAAGTTGATGCTCAAAATACACAAGAGTTGGTACAAGAATCGATTCTACAAGTTTCCATAGAAGAAGCAGTTTCTAAAACACAAGTACTAAGTAGGATCATAAGAGAGGCAAGATAACTAGAGAGATATGGTTTTCTAGTCACTAATGATTGTAACTCATTATTTATTGACAATGGAGAACCTATATCCCAAAGAGAGGTAGTAGAGAGATCATAATCTGCAAGATTAAATGAATCCATGAATTTCAAAATGGATTCCATGTATAAGAACCATGTATGGGTTTTTGTAGATGGATCAAAACTATATTCCTTAATATGAACCTTCAGGAATATGTCTATATAACACAACCAGAAGGTATATGGCCTGCTAGTAGAAAATCCGCATTTATATGTGTCATTGAATGTTTCTATATGAGGATGTGTGTATTTTTTCTTATAATTTAATATTATTATTAATAATTAGTGATATGAGTCATGTAAATTATTTTATTGATGAAAATTGTGATGAAATATATTCACAGTGAGGTACGATATGTTGGGGGCATCACAAGTAATATTTCATTAATGAATAATGTGAGAAGGGATTGTCCCTTATTTGATTTAACAAAATTTGATGTCTCAATCCCTTTGATGGAAATTATATATCCTAAATAAATCCAGGATCGTGGTGTTCTATAGGAAAGTTTAATTTCATGGAATTCAAATAAAGAGACACTAAGCACATATGTTTATGAATCCCATTTAGTTTTCATGGGTTATGCTTTGATTAATTGATGGATTGTTTATGAAAGACATTTTATTTTCCTAGTTTATGAAGTGATGATATGTTGAATTTTTTATGATCTTCTGGTACACATATTTATGGATTTCATTTTATGATGGGTGGTACATTATTAAAATAGGAAAATGGTGACATTATAAACAAGGGTAGTGGTTATGCTCTTACTAAGGGTGATGGTCACATTATAACTGAGGATGGGTAAGCCCATAATATATATATCCCTCTAATGAATTGGGTAATTTTTTATATGAAATGAGATAAATTAGACATGAATGTGGAGTGAGTCCATTTTAGTAAGGGAATTTGTGTACTATTATAGTCTTGGGAGCGAGCCTTGACAAATATGATGAAATGGGGATGGACCCCATCCACTACGGTAGTCTTGGAAATGATCTGTGACTACTAATGGAATGATTATCTACACTTATATGTATTCCACAATTCCATGTCTTATGCTAACTTTATGCTCTCATGGTTCATGCTGTTTTATTCCTTTTTGATTCAGATGTTATGAATTTCTATGTTTTATTCCATAACTCAAGATTATGATCTATTATATGTAGAGTATGAATTTAAAATGTTAATATCAGGTTCTCATGCCCTTATTCTCGTGTTATTCTTATTTTATCATTGATATATTCTGTGTTTACCCTTACTAAGCATCTGACCACACCCTTTCTTATGGTTACTTTCCCTATGTTATGAGTTAAGGTTTTTGGAATGATATATCTAGGAAGGTTGATAATTATGAAGAACTTAGTCGGAGATTGTATAATAGATTTATGAACCCATTTTTTATGTATTTAGGTTTCCAAAGGAACTATACCTATACAATTATGGCACATATATTTATATTATGCAATAGATATTATTCTAAAAACATGTTATATCTTTGTATGCAATTAATTGGTAACTATAGTTGGTATCATAACAAATTTTAATTAGCCATTGAAAATCGGGATTATAAAATATTAGTTAGAACCCTATGTAGAAGTCTAAGAAAGGTATGTCATCCTAATGTTTTGGTAATGGTCATAGATAACCTAGGATTCACCTAAGGTGTCATAGATTAAAAATGAGGTGTCATTATTTATACATCCTATAAATGATTTTTAATGATTCCTCACTTTGACTATTGTCTCTTGATCTATGATTTTTGGTTTTAATCAATGTATATAACTAGGATGATTCTTATTAATGCTGATGAATAATGGAATGATTATCCTCATGAGAAATCAAATGAAATAAGAGTTGTAATGAAAAACCTTGTTATTATGCCTAATCATTTATCATGATATATGATTTATATATTTCAACATAACCAACTCTCATACTCACCAAATAAGAGAAGGGTAGAGTTATACATGAGATTGAGTGGAAGATAATATGATGGAATGAGGATTCATCTTCCTATTTGTATAGAATACAAGAATTAGCACTCAAGTGAATGTATTATAGGAAAAATAATATGTTTTCTATATAGAAATGAATGAAATAAAGCATGTAATTTCCTTGAAAATGAAGCTTTTGATGAAGGTAAATGAAGATAATCCTAAGATACAATATATAGTTCAATGTATTATGTGTGGAGAATATGGGAATTATCCGAGCCAATTCCCATATCCAAGGTTAAACTCAAAGACCATGGAAATACCTATAATGTGAAAGAATTTAATATTTTTTGAATTATGATTCGATAATTATGTTTTGGAAGTATTAAATCAATGATATTTTGGATATGGGTATCATTAAACATCTAAGGATTTCTTAATAGTATAATTTGAAAACATAGGTTTAGTTGGGGTTGTAGGGTCCTAAAAACTTCACAAAGGGAAGTAAATACTCCCTTAAAAGCATTTTAGAATGCGGTAAACATTCCGAGAGGTCTAACAAGGAAAATGAAAGTAAATTTAATTTAAAATTTGAGAAGAAACTTGAAAAACAAAAAGTTTCAACAGTTTTAAGTTAACCATGTATCATCCCCGGGAAGGGATGGTAGGGAACATGAATCACGAACCATCGGTATGTGGAAGGACTCACGAGGCGCATGCCCTCAGGGAGATGGAAAGCTAACCTAGGACATCACGAACCACGTTATTTAAGAAATAGAGAATGGAAATTTCATTTGCATACCATCCAAAGAACTCACCAGTTCATGGGAGAAGAAAGGTAGAAGAATTCTGCAAACCACAAACCACAAACCAAAACCTCCACAAACCTCAATTGACCGAGTCTTCATTGGGTTAAGATATATATTTTGGGGATTCCGCAAATGGTGTTGCATTACCACATATATTATTTTACCAATGCTATATAAAAGGAAAACATGAGTAAGTGAAAGGGGACAGACAAAGAAAGCATGGAGGAGGACCTAGAGATTGGAAGAAATAATTCAGAGGGGATTCCAACTTCTGTTTCGAATCATCAATGATGTTTAAATCTCGAATCACATTTCCGTAGGTATAACCAGCCGTGAACCATAAAAAGGAAATAAATAATAATTGGTAAACCTTGAACCTAATTTAAATAATTGTGAACCATAAATTCCTTGTGGATGAAATCCCCACAAACCATAGGTTCTGTGACCCTTCTTCAATACGGCATTCTACAAAGTCAATCTCTATGTGGATTGAACCATGCACGATGTACTACATCAGTACATAGGTGGAACCCAAAGAGGAATTCCAAACCATGTACAAAACCAAGTACCACTTTTGTATGTAGTGGTCTACATCTAAGTTAGCGTACTCCTTTAGTATGTGGATGACCCCTCTACCCACATAGCACTATGGTATGTGGGGCTCCCCTATCCCTCATGACAAAACATTATGTGAAATGAGGTGTCTTAGGGTGTCCTTCCCCCCAATTCAAATATTTCCCATACACTATCATCTAGTCCTTTATAACTCCTCTGTGAACCAGTACACTGTTATCAGGACAAATCCTCCTCTATATCCATAAGACCCACATGATCAGATCACTGAGAAAATCAGCGTCCCTCTCTATGTATATAAACCCATTGTAAGTGGATTCACGAAGGCTGTCCCCAAAATGGTTCAGACCCTCGGAATGTCTCTAAGTCTACATTCCCATGGTAACCCGGAGTTCATCCTTGGGATATAGATGTGAACCTACCCATTATAGGGATCAAGGACAATCACTTGATTTTCCATTCAATGAGGATTGGTGATCAGTCGAAATAATCATGCATGATTTTTCGTTCAATGTGAAGTGACATTTATCCCCTTTACCAAAACCCATTTTGAATAACTCCCACTGAGTTAAGTCCCTAACCACATAAGTGATGAGCCACATTACCTCCAATGTCATCCCAAATTTAAGGGTTCATTACTCCATGCCCTCTCCCATCATCGCATTGGATTCTTCTGTCGTAGTCCCAACCTCTACCATCTGCAAGATAGATGGAGTGTGGTTGGTTGAATATCTCACATCCTCTTGTTTCTCACACTAATTATGACTCACATGGGTTTAGGGATTTGTGATTATAACAACATAAAAACAATCAAATGAACATATTAAAATATGATAACATGGATTGTAATTCAAACAAGGATACACAGGACACCTAATTGAAGGCTCGAGCTCAAAAGGGTTCCCTTTCAAAAGGGTCCAACCAATCATGTCCCCCAAATGGGAAGCTTTCATGTGTAAGCCCCACCCAAAATAAATTATGTGAACTCTGATCCCTATTCAAATTAGGATTGGTTGAATTTTTTCATGAAGGCCCGAGCTCAAAGGGGTTCCCTTACAAAAGGGTCCACCCAATTATTCCCCAATAAAATGTGCCTCCTCCTAGGTCCAAGCCCCAAACTAACTGAACTAAGTGGTATCAAATTCCTCTCATGAGGATACATAGGAATCCCATCATATGGGTCCGACCCCTACATCAAACCACCTTCTATATATCCTGGATGATGATAAACTCTAGAGTGCCTTATTAAATGGATTAAGTCAACATTACCTCCATAGCATAAAATCTATCTATATCCATGATGATCCTAAAACCCATGGGTAGCCTATGGATACACTCTTAGGGAATGAAACAAGGATTCAAAAACATATGAACACGACTTAAATCTATAAGATAGTCCTGAAATAAGAAATAATTTACCACAGAAGGGTGGGATGAGCTTGAACTCCCATACACGGGACCAATGGAGTCCTTAAGTGTCGTTGGCCAAATCATCATCCAACAAGTGTCTACCTTTGGAATGTAGGTCCATGAATCATGGATACTAGGGTTGTTACATGTTTCTGAATCTATGAATAAACATATTGGAGACCATCTGAGGAAGTCATATCCTAAGAGGACCGATTTCAAAAATACTTAACCCCATGGAATCTCCCGCTGGGACCATTTAACTATGGTACCTCATTGATAATGTGAAACGAATAAACTGTGAATTCCCCATGAGGTTATCCCAATTCCCCCTAATTAATGATGATGCAGATCAGGATGAAATAAAGATAGTGACGTGAAACTATATACCATAACTGATGAGTGATGATTCTTTTCATACCATTTCACCCACCCATACATGAATCACCTTGAGTGAGAAAAAAAATAGTGAAACCGACATGAATCCTCAACCAATGTGCTGGTTTTACCCCACTTGAGCCTCTTCTCCTAACAAAAAAAGTATGGGGGATAAGACAACTCATTAAATATTCATATGATCAAAAAATGATACTTTAAAGGGGATTTTGTTGTCTGTACATTTCATATATATATATATATATATATATATATACTGTAGGGTTTCATAGAGAAACCGTAGATCCAAATGACATTATGACAACCAATGCAGACACGAACCTCAGTGATCCTACAGGTAGCCGGGACCCCAAAGAATAGTAGGTCCCCCTCGCCCACCCAGAGTCTTTAATGCTAGGTATCCAAGACACTGATAAATGTGTACCAACAAAATGGAACTCTCATTATAGTGGATGCCACAAGATAATCCCTCCAATCTGTAAAATCCCACCAGTCGCCTCCTCACCCATGACCGGAACCCCAACACAAGGTGGACCAATTGGTCATGTTGAACAATTTTGAGAGCCTCTCCTTTGAGCATGAAAACAAATACCTCCCTTATTTCAGGGATTCAGATGAAGTCTATTCTGATAGTTTCATCCCAGCTACACAAGGGTTCTACTCAAGATCCCCTGCTGGAGAGCATTGCCGCCATCACTGTGCAACTAAGTATCCTCATTATAATGAGGATCTTATACTAAGGGCACCATATGAACTCCAAATAACACGAGGCCCTTAGCCCATTCACCGATGGAAGAAAACATATAATCAGGAGGAGTCTATCACCTTGATTCATGAGGAGGAACACTACCGAAAAAACTTGGAGGCATTCAATGGGTAAACATAAAACTCTACCCCCTCCACTCAAGACCATCACAAAAATAGGGTGGAAAAATATGATCATGTTCTCATTATTGATAGAGCTCACTGGTCCTTCCGTGTAGACAGAGTGGAAAATTATAGGAAGATGCGAATATCTACTGAAGAAAAAGGATCTCATCATCCAAATAAGATGGTACAATCTACGAGAATGCATAAATACCTGCTAATGTGTATCAATCCCACTATACAAATAATGATACAAAAAAATATGGGAACATTAAAATTCCTTTGGATATATACCAAGACCATGAGACAAATACATCGGTAAGTGAATAGATTAATATTCCCGCACATAAATGTAAGTTCCACCTGTGAAATATGGTGTCAAATAGAGAATAAAACCAGTGGAAGACTTGTTCCCCTATCTCAGAACATGAGATCTTTTATTATCTACTGACAACCTATAGAAGACTGGAGAAAGCACAAAATCATTCTCCACCATCAGAATGGGCCTTCATACTCGATTCATCCAAATATGTATCACATCACATCCTAGAAATGATGGAAGTTCAAATGTTGATTCTAGACCATATCCCCTAGACATGTCAAGATATCATTGTATCGGCGGAAAAGGTGAGGAACTAGGCCCATGATCTGGTTTCCTCAAATGGGTCGACTTACCTACAAAATGGTCTAGTCACTACAGAGTAGTTATGAATCCCTAATCTAGTCTAGGAGGGTTGACACAAATATCCCATGATACACAGACAACTAGATCAGGAAGAAATATTTGTTCCAACTGGGTGACGCTGGTCCAATATGGTGGCCACTCTAGGGCAGGCATATATCCCTGCCATAAGTGAAGATTTCTGTTGTCATATCCCGACAGCATCATGAGAACCAACAAAAGATGGACCTATATATAAAAGACATTACCAACAGTAGATGGCCCCAGTTACATGTATGAGAGAACCAAAAAATGAAATTTTTCAAAGGAAACAGGAAAATGAAGATCACATACATGATCCATCTCTTCTAGAAGCTATAGTTCATGATGCCCTTGAGAATATATAAATAAAGCCTCAATACCCTGTCAGTTTATTACAAAATTATTGAAGTGGCAGTAGTATTTGTGAAACCCTCCCCAAAATATTGATATAATAATCTATAAAGTTCCTCCCTAGATCACCCACGTTGTTTACTCTGTGGACCATGAATGATCAATCATTAGAGTCTATCTCTTTATGTGTGTTAGGGAATCCCACCCCTTGACCAGGAGATCATAATGAAATAAGTTCCTACCCTTTCTATTGTCCACACTGATGGTTCTCCCCATTGTATACACTATAGATTTGCTTCTACTTGCAGTCGGATGTGAAATTATAATGGTAGTCCTCACCATGATAACAACCATTGTGAAGAACCTCCCCATAATGGTAGTTGTTGTGAAGGAATTCCCCATAGAAACATCAATAAATAAGAAGGTCCTTACTTTATTTCAATACATACTAAAGGCCCTCCCCAGGATCTACATTGCATGAATTCTCCCTACAGCCAGATATCAATATGTGATAGTAGTCCTCATCATCCTACCAGTCATCAAGAAGGACCTCCCCTCAGTGACATCAAGAAGAAAGAGGGTCATCCACTCGCTCTATCCAACCCAAAAATTCCTACCCTTAGTATACGTCGTAGGGACACCCCCACAGTTGGGCATCATGTTTCAATGGTCTCCCTTTCCATTGTGGCACCAATTCCAAATGTCCTCCCCACAATCAAATTTCATGCAGGCTTGAAGGTACTCCCCTTACTAGGACAAATGTGAGAAATCCCTCCTAGGACGGGGCACTCAGAAAGTTGTGGTTAGACATGTCAAACACTCTTTCTATGATGATTAATATCCTTTCCCAACTAGAGTACCACCCGAGGCCATGCTCATCTTCTGAGCCACCCTCACGCCACTCACCTATCAATGAGGCTTCTACCAGTTCCGCTACTTGGAAAATGATCATTAAGAATCATTCAAGGTGGGAATATGAAGTAGAGGAGTCCCCAGAAGATAAACAACATGACATGTTTCTTGTGAGAAGAAAACTAGATATTGATAATCTACTAGTGATGTATTATCCCATGACTGCTTCTTACTTCAACATACTAAAGGAGTTATCTGAGGAAGGTATGCATAAGATTTGCCTCCAAATTTGGATGAATCTTTTCTAGCTAAAAGAGAATTTATTTCCCTATAAAGGGTATGAATACCCTGTCAACATATTAGGATATATCTACTATCTAATCGACATGGAATATTTCCCATCTTCATGGCGGCCAAAATCAGAAAGGAAAAAAAGAAAAACCTTGAACTGACTGGCCACCACACACTACACAAGTTATGTTTCTTCATCGGTGATGCTCCATCAAGAGTTCATATTCCAGGATGGGGATAAAATGGATCTCTACACATCACCCCACATACCATCAATAAAACCTCATTAAAAATTAAATCTTACAATGTCATTCACCAAAGGAAACAATCAAATAAAATCTTTACTCATGAAAAGTGGAACGCTCAACATGAACCGACATTGAGTAAGGCTCAAAGGTTCTAGACCCAAAGAGATCAAGCCATTTAGAAGCTCCTGAGCCTGGAAACCAAGAAATTCTAATAGGCTTCCCGCCCACATCAAGCCAACCAGTAAACAGTTATCATGTATTTAAAAGCAAATAAATATCGTGCAAACCCAACTCTATATAGACTCACACCCATAAAAAAGTGCATGACATCAAAAAGGTGGAAATAGTAGAAGCTACTGCTTAAATATAGGAACAAACCCAATCTGTAGGGATGGGGGAATTTTTATATCAAAATGACCTCCATAAGACCAACAAACCTATTCCATAGCGCATCAATAAGAGATTGGGAGAAACCCCATCCCATATGGCTGGGGGCATTTTTACCTCAAATTCCCGCATAGAGGAAATTTCTCTTCTCTTTTACGAAATGAATGATGATCATAGAGGTCACCCATTCAACCCCATCTTGTGGTTCATACCCTTCGAGATCAGGGCATATTGTGAGATCAGATCTGGGCTCCCTTTTGGTCAATCTTCACCAAGAAACCCAAATAATACCATTGAATGGAAGGATAATGTCCAAAAAAGGACGCAGAAAACTCCCCTACCATTTGGCATAGGGTACACCACCCCCAATGAAGTATGAATTAGTGAATATGGTAAACACTAATCCCATAGATATCACATAAAATGATACGAATGGAGAGGACGCAAAAGAATATGGTTCCCTCTCAGTGGTGTCCTACACCGAGACAAATGGTGTGAATACCCCGAACCAGAGATCTTCCCTAAATATGGGTGCACCCCTAGAAAACCAAGTACTACCTCCATCGTGAATCCATAAGAAGGAGAAGAATAAATCTCAGGTGTTCTATGACCCACCTCTTCGTCCCCTAGAGAATGTGTCCCTCACACATGATGAAAGATTCACTAAGTATGATAAAGAAATGAAAGATCCCAGGAAAATCAATGATGATATTCATCAAGGGGGCTATCTTTTTGGATATGTTCATCAAGAGGAATTTCCATATGAAGTCCTAGAAGAGGTTCCCCTACCACATTAAATCATCTTGGTAAATGAAATTGGGCTCGTATTCCCATCCAATACAGCACTAGGACAGTCAACCTACTTGAATTCGGCCCCGGAAGGAAATCAAGACTTCCCTCTACTGGTACGTCATCCAATGTATATTCAAGAGAACCCAAAAAGGATTCCCCCAACTAGGTATCCACTCAAAATTATAGCAGTGCTGGCATGTCCAGCTTTTCCCCTTGTTTCACCCGCCCAAGCTCAAGTACGACAGGATATGTATCAAGGGATCTTGAATAATACCGAGCAACTAATAGCTCAACTAGAATCCATTGATGGTTGGCACACTCTGATACAAATATAATTTAAACCATACCCATTTGGTAGAGAAACTTTTCTCCACCACCAAACTTTGGAAACCCGATATTTTTGATGTCCAATGGTTCAGAAGGCCCAAAACAGTACCTAATGCACTATGCATCTTACTGCGATACCATGATGGGAACCCCGAAGGTGGAAGATGTAGTAAAACATGGATAATTTATGTAAACTCTACACAGTTCAGCCTTCATGAGGTATACTAGCTTTCCATATAACTCAATCACAAGCTAGGAGTACCTTCACTCATAGTTTCTATTCCAATTCAGTTCGACATTACCTAATACAACAGTTAGTGATCTCATGAACTGAAAGAAGTGGGAGAATGAAAGAGTTTCAGACTTCATTTCTAGGTGGACGGGTCTGACTTACTCTCTGAACCATCCACTCCCCCGGATGAAATGATTTTTATGTGCATCGATAATATCCATGAATAATTGTGAACACTGGTCATCCCTTTTAAGTACCCAAGTGGTTTTTGATATTTCTCCACCATTTCCCAAAGTATATAAGACTCCTTGCAGCAGACCAATATCAAGTCTCAGGTGGCCCCATCAGCCCTAGGAAAAAGAATTGGAAATGCTAAATCGACTTCTGTCAGGCTTATGAAACCCTCATCATCAACTCCAGTTTCCAGGCCTCCACCAAACCGTGTAGGACTCCCTGGATGCCAACGGTCACCCCCACCTTAGCAAGATGAGTGAAGGAGTGCGAAAATAAATCAGTTTGAGGAAGAAAGAAATAATCTCTACTTATTTCGAGATTACCAAGTCCACAGATACATCATAGCCTCCATTAATTGCAACTTTCTTTAGTTACCAGAGCAAAAGTGAGCTGATGAAGTGGGTCTCGACGATCATCCAAATTATTTTCCCTATAACTGGACATTGAGCCACACCATCTAGGATTCCATCATCTTTAAAGACCTACTAAAAAAGATAGTGTATTTTGAACAAGTCAAGTTAGGTCTTCCACCAGCACAAATAGCATTTGTCTCCACCTTAGACCTATGATAGCAAGAGGAACGGAAAGCAGTTACCAGTAAAAAGGAGAAAATTTTTTATAGTTAGATGACTCATAAAATAGTCAACCGGGACCATGGAATCCTCTAGGAATAGATGAAGCAAACAATCATTCCCCCAATAGATCCTGATGTAACACAACCATCATCCTCATCCCCACAATCCTCTTAGGGACAGATGATCAGAATGTAGGAGAAAAAAAGATGAGCCTATACAAAATCGAAAACCAGTTTTGACACTTTCAAAGTTCATTCCAAAAATATTGACACAATGGGAACCACCCTGCCAAATAGAATAATGGGAACCGCACTGCCAAATGGCACAAAGGGAACTGCCCTTCCAAATGACACAATGAGAACCACCCCACCAAAAAATACCATCAGAAGAAGACTGACATATAGAATATTTGTTGGATCAATAACTAATCTTCAGCTCCATTAATGTTATTCACATACTGGACCCCTTATCTAATGGAAACTATGGCCATGAACTGGAATTCCTCGTGTTCAACCAGGGAGTCAGATGAAGATGCTGTAGAGGTTGGGGGTTTTTAGGAAGGCATGAGAGTAATAGGAGTCAGATCTGTGACCACACGTTAACTCAAACTATTTACATTGCAGAAAGTTGCTGAATGACCCTATGACAGACACAATTGGAACCAGAATTTTCCTCTCCCCCTACTAGAAGAAATCAAATCCCAATCATCTTGGACTATCTATCGAAGGAATAGCAGATGTCAAATCTCCCATTTCATACATGTAGACTAGTTCAGTTGAACTTAGAAAGCACAACAACACTATCATCTCCTATCACAAAGGCCGAACCATCTATATCCAAAGCTCAAGCCACTAATGCACCCATGAAAGAGAATACCCAGTTCTAGAAGTTCCAAACTTTAGAGAAAAAAATATGTTATTATAAAATAGTTATCCTTAATACTGTAAAAGCTATTAATTTTGAATTATTTGAGTCCATCAGAAGACCTTATGGAATAATCAATCAAAGCGTTACTAATTCCCCAAAAATTTGAGGCTGAAGTAGCTTCTGCCAAATTCTATCAGATAGATACCAATCTCAAAGAATTCCATGTTGTCATATCCTTTAAAAACCAAGATAAAACACCATGAATAAAGGACACATAAAACCATTATATGTGTCTGGAAAGATAAATGGAATTGATGTTCAGAGAATTTTCATCAATAAGGGCCTTAATGTCAACCTCCTCTCACTATGAAAAATTTATTGGTTAGGCTTTGATGAGGAAAATCTAACACCCTCCACCACATCTCTTCTGAAATACGAAAAAATAGATCAAAATCTATTTAGAATAATGAAGATTAAAACTTGGTTTGGTGACGTCGTGTCTGATACCGAGTTTCTATTAGTGCATAAATTATAGAATTGAATGTCATGTTGGGGAGGCCCTAGCTACATCAGCACACATTGATTCCCTCATCATAACATCAGTGAATAAAATATTGTTTTAATGGAAAAAATGGGACATTTCACATCAATAAATCCCCATTTTAATCCTGTGAGTTTCATTATATCAATGCAGGGTTCTGTGAACTGAAAGAGAATCAGTTTTGGCCAACGACGTTGACTGGGTCACCACCCCAAATGTATTGTAAATGGATCTCGATGATCCCCTAAAATATCTTGGAGAAGAGTATGTAGTACCCATCAAATAGGTTTAGTGTATATGTTCATGATCAAACATAGAATCAGTCATCTTCAAGATTTCTATTATGGAAGCTAAGTCCAAAGACACTGAAAATCATGTTGGCCCCTATGATGACAGGGAAGGCCCAAAAAAAGATGCTCCCAACCCATCCTCAGGACCCCATGCAATTCCCGGCTTACTCACTAAGGTAGAAGATGATGTCCTATAACTAAAAGAAAGAAATGAAATTCCATCATCTTCATAGAATTCTCCACAGTCAATTGAGGAAGAAGGAGTTGTTCCAGTATCCATAAATCAGAGTTTTTATTCCTCTCCTCATGATGGAGAGTTAATTTTGAGAATCATATCTCTATAAGAAGATGAAGAAGATGATGAAGAGAGTGAAGAAGAAGAAGAAGAAGAAGAAGACCTCAATGATTCCCCTCTCACATTCAAAGAGGGTGTATCCACTATAATTGATGAACGTAGAGAGCTTAACCTGGGAACCGAAGATGACCAATGGTCCACTCTAATTAGTGTGGATATTCCCCTCGATGAGCAAGAAGCATATACCACCATTATAAAGGTGAATTGAAATATTTTCACTAGAATTACACAAAAATGTCAGGCCTCAATCTTGAGGTTGAAACTCATCACCTATGTCCCCCAAGAGACCATTGTGGCTATAAGTAGGCTACCAAAAGTACCCACCAGACACATGCTACCAAAATAGAGGCTGAAGATGAGAAAATAATCAAAGATAAATTCCTCAGGGAATTTTAATATCCGATCAGACTATAAAACATAGTCCCTTTTAAAAATAATAATGTATAGATTATAGTCTTCATTGACATCAGGGACCTCAATCGGAACTGCATGAATGATGACTTCCCAATCCCAATCATAGAATTGATAACTGATTCTACCACTAGATATGAGGACCTCTCTTTCATGGATGGATATTCTAGATACAACTAGATCCGAATGGCCTGAGAATATGAAGAAGACACTACTTTTAGGGCCCCCATGGGGAATTCTACTATAAGGTGATACCCTTTGGAATGAAAAGTTCCAGCGCTATGTATTAGGGTACCATGAATCCCATTTTCAAGCCCTTATTGGGAAAATTATTCTAGTACTAAATTTAAGACCTGGTGGTTAAATCATGATGGCACTCAAACCATCTAACAGATCATGCGACTTTCCTCAATAAACTGTGACAATATAGATTAAAGATGAAACCCCTAAAGTGTTCCTTTTGCATCACCTACGGAAAATTCCTCATCATTATTGTACACCATCATGACATCGTAGTCAACCCTAAGAAGACAAAAGTTATCCTTGTCATTCCTCCACCTCGCAACCTCACTGAGTTGAGGGGTCTCCAGGGGAACCTGGATTATATTTGGCGCTTCACAGCTAAAATTGCCAGTAAATGTTTTCCTTTTACCATGTTGATGAAGAAAGGGGTCACATATGAGTGGGATAATGATTATAAATAAGAATTGGAAAACTCAAACGGTAAGTTTTAATCCCACTAATTCTTATGCTACTAGTTGAGGGATGATCACTCATTTTGAGCATAACCACTTTGGAATGGTCATTAGGTGCCTTCCTTGTGCTGAAGAATAATGATAGAAGGAAGAATAGTCTCTATTACCTCAGTTGAACAATGATCGTTGTTGAGACTCAATATTCATGAATCTAAAGGAACTACCTAGACCTAATATTTGTAGTTCAGAAATTCAGGAATTACCTGCAGCACCATGAGGTCCATCTGGTCTCCCACTACAACCCTCTCAAGTATATCCTCAAATGTCCAATGCTAACTGGATTCCTATTATGGTGGGAAGTAATCCTACAATAGTTTAAAATATGATACGTACCCTAGAAATACATCAAAGGATTTTAATTAGAATATTTTTTTGGTATAGCACACCTCATAAGAAAAGACCCAATTGGATACTAAACATCCTAATATAGAGGCATTCTCTTCAAAAGAAGGCCCCCAGACATGGGAAATGTACTTCGATGGTGCCTCTAGAATACTGACTACAAAAAGGATGTAGGATACCATTCTCAAATTTTTTTTCTAGGTGACATACTCATATCCATAGAAAAGGTCTTCTTGCCTTACTCCTTCTTACTTTCATAGGGGTGCATATATAATGAAGCAGAATAACAGGTCCTCATTACAGGCCTAGAGTTGGCACTCCATGTACGAGCCCAATACCTTAAGATAAAAGGTGATTTAGAGCTGGTCATCAAGAAGGTCAGTGGTGACTATGCCATTAAGAAATAAGTATTGGAACCTTTGATGAACCATGTCCGAGATATGATGAAAGAGCTACCATCAAAACCAACACTTAATTATTTTCCCCAATCACAAAATACCGAAGCTGATATATTCACAAATGAAGCCAAAACCCTAGCTGATCCAGAATAGGATGAAACAATCACCCGCATTACCCACTATCAGATGGTCTTGTCATTCATTCAGAAAAATACTGAGGAAATTGACAAGATTAGCCCCATTTCTAAGCCTTATGGTCACACCACTAGCTGGGTGACTCCCATTACAAAATTACCTATTGGGGGACTCCCACCAGATAGGGAAAAAAGATAAAATATTTAGAGGAGAGTGATTAATTTTTTTTTGTACAATGGCACAAACCAAAGAGACGTTCTCTAAAAACGAGTCACTGAAGGAGTCATTCTCAGGTGCATCGATGGAGAAGAGACTGCTACCGTCCTGAAATAAGTGCACATCAGAGCTTGTGGAGCACTCCACTCAATGACCAATCTCTTCCATAAAATTCAATGCCTTGGATTCTATTATCCCACTAGGATACATGATTGCACTACATTCACCAAGAAGATTTGTTCCTACAATTTTCATGTTAATTTTATTCACCAACCCCTGGAGCTACTACACACAGATAAGTACTCTTACCCATTTTTTGTATGGGGGATGGATGTTGGGGAACCCGATCCTCCTACCACAACCAAAATATTCATGTTCATTATCATAGAAACTAACTTCTTCTCTAAATGGGAAGAAGTTATACCACTTAATGAGGTCGGGGAAAAAATCATTGTTAGCTTTTTGAATGGAAATATCATTAATATATTTGGGGATCGTCATACAATACTGATGAAAAATGGCACCAACTTCTACTCTGCTAAGTTGGAAAAGTTATACCAGGAGTATGGAATCAAATCCAACCCTTCATCCCGCTATCATGTAGTAGCCAATGGGAAGATAGAGGCTTTAAACAAGACTATATCAAATATACTCCAAAATATGGTGGAAAAGGATAAGAAATCATGTCCAAAAAAGCTCCTTCATGCTTTATGGTCTTACCATACCACTACCCACACTGCCACCAAAGCAACCCGTACTCATTAGTGCATGGGATAGAGTCAGTTATGCCCATCGAAGTTCAAGTGTAATCACTCCACATTTCCAGTTGTGATCAACTATATGTAGATGAGAAATCCCAGAAATAGCTTGATGAGTTGGAGTGAATGGATAAGAAATGATTGCACACTTTTCACCATTTGGAAGTATACTGAAATCAGATCGCACATGCATTCAACAAAAAGGTTCGCCTTCAGTATTTTCTTTAATGGGAGATGGTGTTGGTTCTCAAAAACCCAATGATACTCAAGAATAAACACCCTGAACATGAACCAAAATGGGAGAGACCATATGTCATACATAAGGTCTACTCTAATAAAGCATACTCTTGGATATCAATGGATGGAAAACTCATCACATATCCCACCAATGCAAGGTTTCTGAATAAATAATTCGCATAATAGAAACAAACATGTCATAGCTGCAAGACATTAAATTGCATAGCATAAATCGTCTTAATCGTACGATGATAAACTATAGGGTCAAAATTGTCCAAACCACATGAAATTAAACTATATGGAATATGTCTTTACCGCAAGATGTTAAAATGAATAGTTTCCAAATAACTACATACAGATTGATTCCCATTTATCAGTGGGATATGTAGTAATGCCTCAACCCTCGATCATGGCCCAACCATCACATGAAACCAAACTTCTCTATTATATCATCTATCACCCCACACTATGATGAAAATTTTCTTTAATCATTTTTTCTCACATTGAGTATGACTCACATGATCTTAGGATTGACATTAAGGATTTTATTATGTAAACAAACCATAGAAGAATATAATAGACACAACACTTGTAGTGGATCAAACCAAAATTCCCCTACTCCTATGCCCAAGTCGGATGGGTACAAGGAACATTTAGAACTACAAATGACTTGATTCCTTACCTTGTAGTATATATAGTGATGCTCGAATTTAACATCTAGGCCTAGCCAAAAATTAAAGAAAAATTCCATCTCATTTACCTACATGTGGGCCAGACCTCTATAGGGAACATTTAAAACTATGCATCTCTTGATTCTTAACTGCATGACATCAAACTGCAAGGTTACTCAAGAGTCATGTGTGACCCATTTCTCATAATTATGAGATCCCGAACATGACCCCAATTTCCAACAAATAAAATTTAAAGAGATGTTGTAAATTTCAATTCTGAATTATGACACTCAGAAGGAGTCAAGAGATCACGCTTCTCCCTATATATGAGTTAGGTATATGTTGATGCTTTAGTAGATCATAGTTAATCACAGTCTGGATATTTCTTACATTATGAGACACATCTTTCTTGTTTTTAAAACTCTATACTCCAAAAAATATTGGGTCCCAATAAACATTCATGACTATCAGGGATGTAAATCCAGAGTCCTACAGACACCTTTGTCTGACTAGGCATATCATGCCCCAGTGTCTATGCACATGTTTCCAACAAAATGGTCATCAATCAAAGAAAAATTATTCCCCATGAGAGTCCTTTCCAATTTCCATACGCTCACTATCTTTCAAGACCCATGCCATTCCTACCGATTCAAGGACCCCCCCCCCCCTGGGACTATGGTCTACATGTTCTATCATCATTAATTTCTAAGGAAATCTAGAATATCTCGACCATGATAAACTCAAATCTTTTTATGGTCTTTGTGAAAAGTTGTCTCTACAACATGACGGTAAACTATGTTGCTGATGTCCGTATCACATGATGTTAAACTGCAAGTCCATAAGGGTCGCAACTTTATGACATTAAATGACACCGCTCAATAAAAAGTATTATATTATTATCTTTTCTCTTATGCCTCAAACAAATTCCCTCCCTTCCCGCTTATGATCAAGACCTCTATAGGGAATATTCATTGGGAATCTTGCGTAACATTATTTCCTGCTAGGAAGATGTGTGTTGGACCTGAATTCATGAATCTAGAGTTATCCACATAAGGTATTGAAATTTCCCCTTTTTGTCGCATGAATTAAATCAATGAAGAGAATACCCAGCCAAGTCTTATCTATGGGGCTACTTAAGGGTAATCTTACCTACCTTCTTTCACATTGAGATTACCCTATGTCCATCCTACATGATGATAAATTGTGTGGAATTTCATCCTCGATTCATGATGTTAAACTACATAGCATTGGTCTAAGCATAAAATATTCCCTTTCATTGATTATGTTATTCTTATGTGTTGACCCAGAATCCACATAATACTTTGTTTCTCATACCTTTCAAAGCTCACATGAGCTTAGAGACCTCAATAGGAGATCCACCATGGCATCATATCAAATTAGTCTTGGAGTATGTTCCTATCATCACAACCTTAAAAGGCATGTTATTATTCCCATACCCATAAGGAACCATAGGATCTAGCCATATGACATTAAACTATAGGGTACTTCAAATATGGGACAGATTCCTTAACTTACGTATAAGTTAGATCTATGTAGGGGATTACTTGATCCCATGGGTTAATCACAACCCATACATTTCTAATGTATCCAAATACACTACTTCCAAGTAAAAAAATCTATTATTTGAGTAATCATGGATCCCACAAACTTCTATGGCCATTGAATATAGATGGCCAATGTTCTGAGAACACTTTTTTTGACTATTCACATCATGCCCCGATAGTTCTGCATACATTTCCTACAAAAAAATCATTAATCAATGGAAAATTTGTCCTCAAGAGAGTCATCTCCTACCTTGGTATGCCTAATGGCTCCCAAACCCCATGACATCCCTCCAGATTCAAGAACCTTCAAAGTCATTGATTCCAATCTCTTTCTTATCCATGCCCATGATATATTAGAATATCCTATCCTGATTCACCTATAGTCTCTCTTAAGGCTTCTATAAAATAAATATTCCTCATCTCTATGTGCGAAGGTGATATGCACACACACACAAAACAATAAAATTCCCCCAGTTATTTCTTGTTTTCCGAGTAATTTCCCACCCAAGAAATGACCCTTTCATTTTTAAGTGCACCCCCTTCCATAATCTATACACCATGTCTAGAAAATTCCCAATATCTATAATCATTCATGGACATTGGAGATAGAAGGACAATTTCTTGCAGACAACTTTATTTGACTATGCATATCATGCCCTAATGGAACTTCATATGTTTCCCACAAAATGGTCACCAACCAATGGATAATTAATCTTCAGGAGAGTCCTTTCTAGTTCATGTATATTCCCATGGAATTTATGTCCCATCTCACTCCCTAGATTAGGAATTCCCCTGGGTTACAGCTTAGTTATCTTTCCCTTTTCAAATGAACAAAGATGAAAAAAATTTCTAATTGAACCGAGGAATCATTTACTCTCCCTTAGTTAGAGTAAAATGATCTCCCTTAATAGGTTTCAAGTGTCCTAGTTGTATAACATTAAACTATATCATTCACCATCTCTCACTTACACATGATAAATGCATGTGGGAGTGGTTTCCCATTCAAAGAAGAATCAAATTCCCTTAATACTTTCGGACATCATCCCTCATATAGGCCACCCACTTTGGTCCCCAACCCCAAAAAAAATCCAATGTGTTATAAATTCCCCCCAGTACATCAGAAATCTGTGGACAATGTCCTGCAAACACCTTTGTTTGACTATGAACATCATGACCTGATGGCTCTGCTTATGTCTCTTACAAAAAATTCATCAATAAAAGGAATGGTTTTCCACAAGAGAGTCATATCCTACCTCTATACAACTAAAATGTCTCCCAAGACCCATCTACATCAAAATCTCATGAAGACGGGGTTAAGAAAAATCACTCATTCATGTCTGAGAGATAGTAAGAAATTTCCCACTGATGATTCCAAAATTGGGGCCCCTTCCCCATCTTGTTTGGTCAAAGATGTTCAACCAAAAATGTCAGTAATAAGTCTGATTTCAATGAATAAAAATAGTCTACAAAAAAAGATGCAATACTCTCAAAAGTGAAAACCTGCAAAGGGAACCCATGGATAAATGTCGAGGACCAACTCATTGAACCTATAATATGTATGGTTTACAAAAAAAAAAGTTTATTTGTAAAATATTAAAATGATATATAAAGCTTGTTAGGTCAAAAACCTACAAAGGGAATCCTAAAAAAAATTAAGGTATACCCGCTAATCCCATACCAAACAAGATTAAAGAAAAATTTAAGAAATAATGAAAGAGGCACAAAAGTTCGTGAAGTCTTCCATAAGACCTTAGTAAGAGTCGAACTACGCTCACTGAGTTCTGTAGACAAGGAAACAATTAGAGCCTGATTTGATGATTTCAGTTTACTAGATTTAAAACACGGTTTAAAATTAATACCTGATATAAATTCTTATTCTATGGCCAATTGGGATTGATTAACATTGCAAGAAAAACAATAATGATAATAAGAAGCATTAGAGGGAGAAATAGATCCATTTTATTTCATAATGATATGGAGGGGGTCCATATCCTAGAGCCTCCCCTTATGATTGGGAAATGATAATCACAAGAGATTTTTAACAGAATCAAAAAGTTGCATCAGTAATTTATGCAACTCCTCAATGTCCTGCCAAAGTTTTAATATGTTCACAGTCTCAGCCTCCGCACCTGCCCGTAAAACTTATGCAACCCTCATAGTTATGAGGCCAGTCTGTTCTTCTTCTACCATCTATAATTTCCCTTCCTCAATGGAGACCATGGCACGGGTGCACTCCTACATAAGTCAATCCAACATCTGTCTCTGCTACTCCACTTCCTAATCAAGTTGTTCAACTAAATTTTTTTTTTTGTGATCTCATTTTTCATCCTCGCAGCATATTTATCTTGATTAGAGGCTTCATCAATTAGGATATTCCTCGCAAAAAAATGATCCATTGAATATACAGTAGAAAGATGATATTCAATAGCCCTAGTTTCTTCCCTAGAAACAACCACTTATCTCACTATATCATAGATTCCATGATAGTCGAATCTGATGAATCCTAGGACCATAAACCGGTGGTGTAGTTTCAACAACTTCACGGGAATCTCAGCCAATGGATTCTAAGAGAATAATATAAAAACATTCATCCATGCTTTTTAATGGATGTGATGAAAGTCAATCATGACTTCTCAGTTAGTCTCAGAGTCACTCCCTGATGATGAAATATAGCTCGGGATGAACATCACGAGAGAGGGACTTGATTCACCAGCTACAACATGACTCGCCCCTTCAGAATACTCTCCTATGATGATTGTAATGAAAAATAGAGTGGGAACACCAGACATAATTTATAATGCTTGTGGATGAAATTCAGAAAATTTAGGAGAGACGACATCAATACCTACCACCTCCCAAGTAATATCACTAACTGGAAAAAGTGGAACCACATCTTTAATCAGTAGTTTCACCCTACGGTCGCTTGGGGGAACTGATGGACCAACAAGAATATCAATCCCAAAGGGAGTGCTCATAAGGTTTCTTACTGATATCTGACCTGTAAAGATAATCAGTCCAAAAAAGGGTATTGGCCATGAGATTCTAGGGGTTGAAAATACAACTTCTCTCAAAATTATAGAAAAAGGTAATATAGCCCACTACCAATTTTCAAGGGTGGGGACAATAGTCTCCTTATTGGTTGTGAATTAAACAGAGGTGGAGTCAACATGTTCAAGTAGAGTATCAATCTATGAAGGGCATCCCTTCATAGGGTTAAAGACCATTTTATTAGGAATGATTGGTTCCTCAAGATTTAAAGTCCCTCCAAAATCCTATGGGTCCCAAGGCTCGTCATTGGATTTATCTCCTACCATAAAGGTTGTCTTATCCCTCTACATGGGGACAGGCTCAACATGTTCAAACAGAGGCCTCAAATTATAGATGTTCTTCTACTATTGAGGTATAGATTATTTGAGTAGGATCATACACACCTAAATGGTCAAAAATACCCCAACCTCCTCAGATATCCTTGTTCCACTACTTAGATCAATTAAAATTACTGGTGACACATCCTCTTCCATAAAGGGAATTGGAGTCATATATTATTTAGCAATTTTCATTGGGTTACCGATGGGCTCTGCATAAAAATAAATGTATAACAGCGTGTCAACCATATAATGGAATGCAATTGGATCACTAGGTGAATAGAACAATACTTGTGATTCCCCTCTTAATGTGTCTTGAAAATTGGGATGCCTACATTAATTTCTACAATTGTCACGGAGATGGTTCATTAATAAGATTACCCAAGGGTATGAAGGGACACATTCCCTAGAAGGGTTTGTGATGAATGATTTCATGTGTTCTTGAGATCCATGTTATCCTTCTGTATCACTACTCACAACTGGTAGGGAACACTCTATTGCAACAGTGCCCCTGGGGGAATAAATTGGGGAAAGATCTGTTTCCCGAGACCCTACAAGCTACTACAAAATAAAAAAAGGGTGGAACCTTTAGAGTCTCCACGATAATTAAATTTAATGACAGGGTTTCGAGATAGAACAACCTCTACCTAGATGGTCATCGACTGTAGGAGTACTACCATCAGTGTGACTCAGTTAGACCCATAATGCCTGTCTTTAGGAGTATGAAGACACTTTTACATCTCATTCAAATAAGTATCCACCTAATTAGGATCTTCTTCAGCATAAATAAATGTAGGGGAAATGGCTCCTTCAAAACCTAGAATGTCAAAATGTCCTCCCTAAAGTAGTCTCCAAATATCTTCATCAAAAGAGTTCACCCTCAGTTCATCCCAGACCCTCCAAGATTCTATAAATGGAGTTGTGAGTGGGATGGCTAGTGCTGTAGGATTTGGATGGGGGAGTAGAGTGGGTTTCGTCCGCCAAAAATTCTTCCTAGGTATTCTGGAAGACTCGGGACCCCCAGGAGATGAATGCTTTTGGGACATTAGGCAGGTAATAATCTTCCCCCACTATTGCCGCAATAGAGGAGCCAGTGACATCATTATCCCTGTCATCAGTTTCTGTTCGCAGCATCGAAAGTCCCAAATACAACTATTTGTGGAGACTATTTCAGGAATGGATTCGGGTCGTGATTTCCTCAAGGTAATGACCCACCTTCTTAGGATCCTCATTAAAATAGACTCTAGTGGGTGTTGACACATTACCAATATTGGTAAGAGCAAATTACCTTGTATAAAGGATCTTCCATAATGCACAAGGGTACAGGTCGCGAGTGGATTGGAAACTGTTCAAAATATCACATTGCCTCCATGACACTAATAAATTATCCTCATGAGAGATGGATAGTGAGCTACCAATAGTAGCTTCGGCAGCTCGTTCGTCTGCCTGTGAAGTCACGGCCACGTCTTTCACAACATTACATTAGGGAGAACTGAGAGGCTTTTGATGGACTTTTCCTGACCGAGAGTTCATGGAAACTCCCTTTTTCTTCCACTTCCCCTTGTCCCTTGATGCCTTTGATGTTATTATGATAGGAACCTGATCAGCTAATTGGTTATTTGGGTATGATTTCACCTAGTCCTCAGCATAGATTCTAGTGAGGAAGGGTACAAAATCACTAGGATTCAGAAGTCTGACATGGAACTGGGTGTCCTCCCAAGTAAACATCAGCAACAACTGATGTTCTATCATTAGATGTTTCTTTTTATGCAAAATGTTGAGAGTTGGAGGAAACAACTTCTGGAAACAATTAAATTGATGATTGAATCAGAAAGGTTCATATCCCTAGCTAATAAGATCCCCTCTGATGTGGGAAACCAATATTTCTTCTCTCAAAGAAAAAAAATTAGCCTCTATTGAAAAAGTCTTAATATACACTATTAATAAAAGTACATGTAGGGGAATCATAAGGATGATAAGAAAAATGGTCATGGATGTTGAGATGAGCCATTAAGTCTTTCTCATTCTTTCTAGTCTGCACTATTGCTTATCCTGTGAGTCCTAAACCATTGGAATAACCCCACATGTACTATGAAGATATGGTCAAATGATACAATTTAGAATTGGTAAGGAATTAATAAAGGTATAACCTCATCTGTGATCTTCTATCCAGCCTCAAAGTATTTAGAAGGGGCCGATCATCCGGTAAGGTTGACACACTTCTCTAATCCAGCCTACTAAGTGATAAATCATGGAGAGCACTAGAGTAGAATGATTACGCATCTACTAGTGTATAAATGAGTGGTCATTATAAAATTTGAGTCTCTCACACCCACAAATTACTTTATTGGTAAGACCCACCCACTCAAAAACATGGACAAGAAGGAAACTAGTCAAAATAATCAGTCAACATCACGGATGAGCCCCCATCCCCATTCATGAAATTTCCCCCTCTTCTAAGGTGGTCCAATAGGTACCCACTCATCTCAGGGTTTTCTTGTTAGGGTAGGACCTAGGTCTACATAGATGGGTCTTTATACCAATTTTCTTAAAAAAGGCACCAAACCACTTAACAAATGGAATTTTGTACTTTGTACAAGGATCAATTTATTTCAAAAGTGCATTTTCCTAAATAATGATTTTCTTGGCAAAGGAGGGGTCCTTTTCTCATTATCCCATGCAGATGTAGGAGGTAGTAATTCAAAATACATATCCCTGACAATAGGGATTCCTGAAATTAGCCGATGGTCCCAAAGACTAATTCTAACTTCCCCATGGGTTAAATGAAAGGTATTGGTGTCAGGGATCCACTCGATCAGGAGTCGTGAAATAAGGGTGTTGGGTTGGTGAGTGAATGTTTGAGATACCGAGGAAGCCTCCTATAGTCCAATGGCCTGTAGCTTGGCCCGAAAGTCTTCACAACTCTGGTGAACACAAAAAGACCACCCCTAGTCTAAGACAAAAGAACCTCTAGAGAGAAGATCCATCCTAGAAGACTAGATATGTTGTCTGTTCTCCAGGGCCTACCGCACAATGCTTTGATAGAAATGGGTTGTCTTGTATGGATTTCATTTCACTTACCATAATGTTTGAGGGGCATAGATCAGTAGGGAACTATCAGAGATAATTCTCTAGAATTATCATTCCCTAGAAGAAATCAAGTCCTTTGGGTTATATGTGTTAGTTATCCATGAAACTTGCTGATTAGATTGATTTTGTGTTAAAATCGATGTATTAGACAGCAGACCAAAACCATAAGTTGGAATCCTGTCTGAAGTCGACTACTCTCTTTGACTCACCGTAAGTAGTTTTTCCAATGATTGATGTAATGGAGAAACTAGAATTTTTTATCAGATAAATCCTCTATGTTATTCAATCTTCCATCTAATGTAGAAAGAGGGGTAGTGGTCATAGCCTTAGTTGGAACAATGGCATCAGTAGCGGGATTTGGAAGAGCCATTTTAGTCTACACAAAAAGAACCAAAAGTCCACACAATGTTAGTCCAATAATGAGTTTATTGGTTAAGGGCCCCAAAAATGGACAAGCGACTCAAAAAGAAGGTCCAAATGGGGCACTGCATATTGCTCTCAAAGACGGTACGTGGAAGCTAATTCCCACATATTGAAAATATGCAGTAGCCATTACCTGTATACTATATCGGTATACAGAAGCCATATCCCACATACAACCTCAGTATGCAGAAGGCCCATGAGGCGCTGGCCCACAAATCACTGGCCAGCAAACTGAGAGGATTGCAGAAGCAAGAAACCATAAAATGAGGCCTCACAATGCTGATATTCAATGTATATTGATTAATATTTTATGTTTTGTTTAATAAGGTTTAAAGTTCAGTTTTTTGGTTTAAGTTCGATGTGAGGAACATGTAAATTGTGTAGCATTCTTATATGAATAAGTATAAACAAAAGTTTTAAATTCCATGGTGCAGTTCACAAAACTGAAAAATGTAGTTCACGGGTAGAAGAAATTGTGAAGAGTTCGGTTCACAGAATGTACAAAGTGGTTTGCAAATATGGATTTCGCAAAAGATTCGGTAAGAAAATGTAGAGGAAGTCGAGGGAAGGAATAGAGCACTTTTTTCCATGAGAAATGGTAAATGAAAAATGATATGGGCCCCTATAAATAGGTATAGTCCCCTCTTACTAGACCTATATTTTCTAACGCAAACCACCTTAGTTCAATACTACTTCTACATCAGAATATATTTATCCTCACTCTGAACGGACCCCATTCCAATGAGGGAATGTATAGGCATTAAAAACATACAAAAGGGAAGTAGATACTCCCCCAAACACTTTGCAGAAGGTGGTAAACATTACCACTAGTCCATCAAGGAAATTGGATGAAAATTGAATTTAAAATTTAAGAATAAACTAGAAAAATAAAAAATATCAAGAGTTTTAAATGAACTACGAACCATCACCTGGAAAGGTTCGCATGGTGAATGAACCGTGAACCACTGGTACTAGGAAGGACCTAAAAGGTGATGGGCCATGGGGAAATGGATATATAACATGGGATGTTGTAAACCATTTCGTTGATGAAATCAAGCGTAGGAATGACATCCACATACCGTCCTACCAACATAGTAGTTTGTGGATGAAGCAAGCTGGAAGGATTCCATGAACCACCACCTCTACAAACCCTGTTTGACTGAGTCTTCCACTAGTTGAGATATATATTTATGGGCTTCAACAAATGGTTTCACTTTCCCACCGAGAGGATTTAACCAATGATTTATTAAAGGAGCATGAGAGGAAGGGAAAGGGGACAAATTAAGAAATCATAGAGGAGGCCCTAGAGGATGGACAAAAGAATTCAGAGGGGATTCTGAATTCAGTTTCAAATATTCAAGGAAGTGTAAACTGAAAATCAGGTTTCCATAAGTATAAACTTCCATGAACCCTAAAATGAAGGAATTTAATGAAAGTTGGGGAACCAAAAACATAATTGGCGTTGTCGCGAACCATAAATTCATTGCAGATGAACTCCTCATAAACCACATGGTACAAGACCCTACTTCAATATGGTGTTCCACATAGTGCATTGCTATGAAGATGGAACCCTATGTCACTTACTACATCAATACACGGGTGGAACCCAAAGAGGCATAAAAAAACATGTTTAGGACCACATACTACTTTGGTACATAGTGGTCCACATCTAAGTCTGCATACTGATTTAGTACATAGAAAAACCCTCTAACTATATAGAACGATGGTATCTGAGGCTCCCCCTATCTTGCATAAGAAAACAATATGAGTAATTGGGTGTCTTTGGGTGTCCTTCCCTATAACTATAATATTTCCCCTCTATTACCGTCTAGTCCTCCATATCTCCTCCACGAACCAATCCAGCATCATCAGGTCAAAGTTTCCTCCAAAGCCACTGAACCCATATGATCAAGTCACTAGGTGCATCAGTGTGACTCAATAATTCTACGTACCCAAGGTAAGAAGAGTCGTGAAGGTAGTCCCCAAAACTGTTCGGACCCCCGTAATGTACCTATGTCAACATTTCCATGGTCACCTGGAGTCCAACCTTTGGATACTAACATGAACCACCCCGTTCAAGGGATCAAGGACACTCTCTTTCTTTTCTCTATTCAATGAGGAACGATTATCTGTCAAAGGAATCATGCTCTCTTTTCTTTTTGATAAGAAGCGACATTTCTCCCCTTTCCTAGATCACATTATAAGGCACTCGCATTGAGGTTAGTCCCTAAATGTCCAAGATATGAGCCACATAAGCTCCAATGGCATCCCATATTTAGGGGTTAATTTCTATACGCCCTCGCCCACCTTCACCTCATCCTCTTCCATCATAGGCTTCGCCTCTTCCATCAGTGGGAGAGAAGGTGTGTGGTTGGTTGAATCTATCACATACTCTTATTTCTCACACCAAGTATGAAGCATGTGGGCTTAGTTATTTTTGATGATAACAACATCCATACAATCAACTGAACATCTTGAATTATGAGAACTCAGATTCTTGTTCAAAACAGGATATGTAGGATGCCTACTTGAAGGCCCGAGCTCGAAGGGGTGTACTTTTAAAAGGGTCCACCCAATTATGTCCCCCCAAATGGGAAACTTCCATACATAAGGTCAACCAAAAATGAACTATGAGAACTCTGATCCCTGTTTAAATCAAGATACATAGGATGCCTTCAAGAAGGTTGGAGATCAAAGGGGTTCCCTTCCAAAAGGGTCCACCCGATTATGCCCCCAACAAACAGGCCTCCTCCCAAGTCCAAGCCCCAATCTAACTATACTACATGGGCTCTAATTCCTCTCACAAGGATATGTAGGAAGCCCATATTTTGGGTCTTACCCTAACAGTAAACAACATTCCATCTCTCTTCAATGATAATATACACTAGAGCGCCTTATTGTATGGCTTAAGTCAATATTTCCTCCGTACCATCAAATCTATGTATATCCATGATGATCCTGCAACCCAGGGGTACCCTGTGGACAAAATCTTCAGGAATGAACGGAGGATTCATAAACATATGAAAATGAGTTAAATCTATAAGAGAGTCCCAGAATATGCAATAATTCCCCCCAAAAGGGTGTGATGAGCCCAGCCTCCCATCCATTCAACCAATAAAGTCATTAAGTGTCATTGGCCAAATAGTCATCCAATAAGCACTTGCCTTTGGAAAGTAGGTCCATGAATCATGGATTCCTGGGTCGTTGGGTGTTTCTAGATCCACAAATAAAAAAATTGGAGACCATCTGAGGAAGTCATATCCTAACAGGACCGATTTCACAAATACTTAACCACATGAAATCTGCCAATGGGACCATTTGACTGTGGAACGTCCTTTATAATGCGAAAGGGATAAATTGCCCAGTACTCACAGGGTCAATCGGATTCCCCCTATAGGATAACTATGTATATCAGGATGAAATAAAGATAGCAATGTGAATATCTCTACCATAACAGATGAGTGATGATTCTTGTCAGACTATTTCGTCCGCCCATACACGCATCACCTTGGGTCAAAATAGAGATAGAGATTATTGTCATTTTTAGGATAGTATCGGTGAACATGAAAGAGTTTAGTTAATGAAAATGTGATTTTGGACATATTTGATGATTTTTGTTGCATTTTTATATTTATAGAATATATTTAATAGTTTTTAAAATTATTTAAGGAATAGGGTTATGTAAAATTTTGGAAGAATATATGTTTTCATGTGTGGTTAACCTAAAATTTATGGATTCTATCATGGGTTTTTATGTTTAAGGTTGATCATAAGTTCAAAGAAATAAAACCCCATTTTTAAATTTTTTAAATGATGGTAATTTGAATTAATTTTAAACTTTAACAGTGTGTTAGGATGAATACACTATTGAGGTATAAATAACCCTTTGAGGTTGGTTTATCATTTTATGTTAAGTTAATTATGGTCTTATAGATTTTGGTATATAGATAGTATTGATAGTTGAAAATTTATTCATTCAAAATGTAAAATTTCCATATATATTTATAGACAAGATAAGGATTACCTTTCAAGTTCATATCTGAATTTGATTCATGATATTTTGGTGAACTTTTCTACATTAAAAGTTTATATAGTTATTTATCATAGTGTTTAATGATATTTGGGAGATATTTTATAGAGTCGAGGTAAATATAACACTTAGGGTTAATAAGTGATTTAACCTGAAATATTATTTGGGATAAACGTAACTAAAATTTTAAATATGTAATATGAAGGGTATGATATATCCTTTTATATTAAAAAATTAATTAATGTAAAGTATATTGAGGTAATTAATCTATTGAAGATTAATGTTGTATTTATTCATATAATTGTATATTCAATTTGAGAATTATATTATGATAACTATTTTGGGTTTTTCTTAATGGTTAATGATAGGATTAATGTATTTATATAAATTTATGATCTATTAGAATTTGATTTTAGTGATTCGGGCATGAATAATTTATCTTGAATACTCATAGTTTGGAGAAATATATTAGATATTGGTTGAAATTGATAAACTACAGAAATTATACTCTTCAAGTAAGTATATTTTAAACTTTTATTTTTCTATATGGTAAAATAATGCCTTATCTTTAGAAAATTTATCTTAAGGCAAGAAACAGGTCTTATAAACTTCATTTCTAATGAATTTATGGCCTTTTAACCCTTTTTTGATTCATGGTTTTATAGTTGTTAACTGTATACTAACCATGTTCTATATAACACTATATTATTCATTGGGTGTTAGTCTTCTCTTATAAATTAATATCTTCATATCCCAAGGATGTTATCCAATTTTGAAGCCTATTATTGTAGTGACCTTCATGCTTCTCTTTCCATCACTTTGATAGAATTTTTATTTACCATGTTTACAATATATGTTTTCAATAAAAGAATTTACAAATATCAAACACTTGATTACTGAGTAAAAGTACACATTTTGATGGAAAATTATATTAGGGTAGGGGGAAGTAATACCTTAATATTTTATGAAATCGTTTTTCAATTTAATTCAATTTTTTCAATATCTTGTGTTACACGAAACACATATCTCAAATAAACCCTAAAATATTATTATTTAAATATGAAAATTATAACGTACCCATTAAATTGTTGTGTATAAATAGGATTAAATAATTTATGAAATATTTATAAATTTTCTACTCAATATAAATTAACTCTTGAATTATTAGTAAATATTCATTAATCATTTAGTAAAGTAATTTTATTCTTCAAAAATACTTTCTCTTCAAAACGGTTCTTTATTTATTTTTGTGAGAAAATATTATGATTAATTAATGGAACATTTAGAAATTTTGTTTGATAAAATAAGAATCATTTTTTAAATAACTATATTAAAATTTTCAGAGGATTTATTTTTGATTATTTTCCAAAAATATTGATTGTATATTGAATAGTGAAAATACTAGTTTTTATTGAATACAATATATTTGTTTTAGTAATGTTCAAAGTTATTTTAAAAAAATATATTTTAAATGTTTATTTTGTTATATTACATTTTTTAAAATCCAATTAAGTTCATTGGAATCAATTTTATATTTGAATTTTGTATAAAAAAAAGTTTATACATAAAAAATGTATTTTCCTAAAAAACTGTTTTCATGTGCTTAATGTGTTTTTATCTTAATAAATTAAATTGATAATTAATTTTGAATTATTTTAACTAAATTTTTATATTATATACACTATCAAATTTTTTAACATTTATCTAATATTATTTTAGGAATGGGATAAGAATAAATTCAGTTTTATGCTTAAAATTGTATTTGTTTAAAAAACAGTTTTCATCGTGTTTTGTACACTTATTTTAAAATTAATTTCTACCCAATATATGTATTAAATTTATGGATTCATTATTTATAATCAAGATGTTAAAATTTTGAAAATATGTACCTTTTTTTGTTCAATATGAATAGTAATTGTGGTAAAATATATCAACTTAGTAAAAGGTAAATTAGGTAAATTAGGGTTAAAAAGTTATAAGGCCACAATTTTTCAACTTAACTATTATCGGATGAATTAAATTTTACCCTTGTCACATTATGAGTAAATAGATTCATTTAACTGACGCTATTCCATGAAAATGGACTATATAATATTTAATATACAAAAAGTTACAAAGTGTCACTCTCTTAGTTTTAAGTATATATTATGTTTCCACATAGAGAAAAAAATAATGTTATTACTGAATATAAATGTTTGTTTTTAGGATAATTAAATTATTATCATGTTAAAAATTTATTCATAATTATTAGTAATTATATAATTACCTTAAATTCTTATGCAATGTCGAAAAATTATTTCTTTATTTAATAAAAAATATAATAATTTATTCTAAAAATATTAAAAGTAATACCTTTTGAATGATTTATAGTGTTAAATGAATTATGTAGATTACTATTACATATTTGTGTTATGGTAAAAGATTTTAATTTAATTAAAACTTATTATTTATGTATTTTAAGTCAAATTAAATGAATAGTGTCAAAATTGAAATTAATGATATTTTATCAAAATTACCATTTAAAAATCATAAAAATGTTATAAGAAAAAAATGAGGATATTATATAGTCTAAAATTTCAAACCATAACCATTTATGAGACAAATTTTACCTTATATGTAAAATTATAACCCTTTAATAGTGAAATATTTGTTACTGTGGTAAATGTTAAAATGGTTTAACTAAGGGGTTAAACAAGAATATAAGGTTTCAAACACCTCTTTAACCTATAAAAATTTTATTTGATGATTTTATTTCAACGAAATACTATATTATCTTAAAATATCTTTCATTTTTTATGAATTTTTTTTATATAATGACTTTATTATATTTAAATATTTTAAGAAATTCCAAGAGGTCCCTCCACTCAATTATACAAGTGAACCCCTTTTTTGTCTTCTTCACACAAAATTGAGACTTATATATTGACCAAAATCTAAAAATTTAACTTATAAACTTCCATATACACATTATATGGATGATTATCTTCCCAAAATATTAACCATAGATCCCGTAAGTGGATATTTAAAATAAGTTGTTTGGAAGAAGAGGTAATCGTATTAACCTATCAATTACTTTTTAATTATTATTTAAACCCCTATATTTTTTTATATTATTAATAAAATAATAAATCAATAATAATAAATATATCTAAATGTTATTATGATTATGAAAACACATTTATTCACCCTCTTTACATCAAATGGGAAGTGAAGGTATCACCAACTCATGTGTACAACTTACCGTCTCCACATAGTGATAAAATTAATTTTTCATCCCCATCATTCAAAGATGGTTTTTTGATGGGTTTAATTTTTGTGTATTATAATTATGACCTAATAATTATTCTTAAGTTATAATATAATATCTACATTCTTACCTTACAAACCTTTGGAAAATGAAAACTTCCTTCGTGCGTATATGTGGACTACCAGCTCCATGAAGCAATGTGATTTGTTTTTCATTTCTATTTAAATTTTATGGTAATACAAGTTGGATTTAATGGATATATATGTTATATATGATATTATAATATTTATTTTATAGTGATTTGTTATTTTCATATTTTTATTTCCATTTTTAAAAAATTTAAACAACGTTCATGTGTACATACCGCCTACAATCTCCATAAACGGTGCAATTATTTTTTCTACCTCTAAATTTTATGGTTACCTCTATATAATGATATAATAAGTGTATATTATATGTTTTTAATGATTAAAATTCTTTATATTATGTAACCTTTATAAAATTACAAGGACCAAAACTACCAAACCAAAACATACATGAAAAATGAAGCAATTATCACCCAAAATAGTAATTTTCATACAACATTATTAATGAACAGGTAAAAAAGGGTATAAGTAAATAATATATGGTATGAAATATATTATTATAGTTATTAAATGTATGTTTAATAAATATATAATTGTTATATAGGAGTTTCAAACACATATGAAGGAATTTAGACATGAGGTTAGAGATTTATGTTTCAATCCTATTATAATTGGAATTATTTATGGTTTAATTTACATTAAAGGAGGTTATATGATCCTTATAGGATTGATACATTTAGTTTTATATATACTCAAGTTATTTCCAAATAATAATTTTTCTGAATTCATTTCCTTATCTTCAAATACTAAAGAGATCAAATAAATATTTTTAAAGAAAACCAAGAATGTTTTACTACTAAATATGAAACCTTTTTCTTCCATATCTACGCTTCTATAAATAAATTACAAGATTTTTTTTAATATTATATTATGATTGTATTAAATTAATATTCTTTTTATTTTCTAAATGATGTGCTTTTTAACTTTTTACAAAATATTTGAAAGGAATGTTTTCTTTTAACTTGTACGACATGAATGTAATTTCCTAACATTATAGACACTAGTTTTTTTGAATCTTACTTTATAAGCTTCAAATTTTATCTTAAAAGAATTTTTTTCCGTAATATTTTGTAAATATTTGTATTATAAAATTTATTTTTAGTGTAAAGGTTACTTTTCTAAATAAAAAATTCAGTGATATTTTAATGAAATTTTTATAAATAATAAAATCCATTGATGTTAATTATGATTTATTGGGGATATGATCCAATGGTACCATTATTACTATTTCTTTGTATGATTAATGTTTTTATGGAATTTTTATGAAACCCATTTATTTTCCATGGGTTATTCTACAATAAATTTATAAACTATTTATGAAACCCCTTTTCGTTTCATAGATCATGATGTCATGACAAGATGAATGTTTTATGATATTTTGGTACACATATGTACTGTTTTCATTATGTAATGGTTTGTTACGTTAAAAACCATGGATGGTGGTTAGGTTATAACCCAGGGGATGGTTATGTTATAACAAGGGATATTTTTTAGGTTATAACTGAGGAAAATTGGGCCCAAAACTATATATTCATTTAATGCATTGTGTAATGATTGATATCAAATATGGTAAAAATGACTGGAATAGGAAGTGATCCCAATTTAGTAAGGAACTTTGTCCACTATGATAGTCCTAAGAGTGAACCTTGACATGTATAATGGAATGGGTAGTGAACCCAATCCACTATGATAGTCTTTGAAATGAGCCTTTAATAATAAGGGAATTATTTTATATTCTTATGTCTATGTAATAATTATATGTCTTATGCTAATGTTATAATCTCATGGATTATATTCTTTAATTACTTTATGATTCATGTATTATGAACTACCAAGATTTATTCCACGACTCGATATTATGATCCATGATATATAGGGTATGGATTTCAAATGAAAAGATCATGTTCACATACCCTTATTCTTATGCTATACTTATCTGATCATAGATAAACCCCTTATTTTCTCTTACTGATCATATAAGCTCACCCTTTACTATGATTCCTTTTCTAATGTTATGAAGAATGGTTTTAGGAAAGATATGTCAAAGAAGGGTGAAAATTATAAAGAACTTAGTGGGAAATTGTGTAGTTAATTTAAGACCCAATTGTTTTTATATCTAGTTTTCAAAAGCCACAAGATCTATAAGCTTTTTCATGTATAATTATGTTAAATAATGAATATTATTTTGAAATTATGGAATTTCTATATCAGATAAGTATGGGTAACTATAAAATTGGGTGATTTTCCTTAGTAGAATACCAATATCATGAAAGGTGTCAATTTTCTTGAGAATTAAAGAATAAAATTAGAAAATAATAAGAATCTAATCCTTAAAGATATTAAGAATGTCAAGATGAATATTGTAGAACAATAATAGATGTTAAAATATTCTAAAAATATATTATAGAAAACTAAGATATATTTGTTAATGAATAATCTAGGTTTCCTAAAACTATTAACAAATTGAAGATAATTAGAAATATTTTGATGTTCGAGATGAGTCATCCAAAGCTACTGAGAATATCACCACTAAAAAAGGTCTAAGTTACATATTTATTTTTCTAGTGATATTGAATATGTTTCATTTACTTGTGTAGATTAAAAAGTTAAAACTAAAAATATATGGGTTAAATATAAATATAAAAAGAATAATCCTATATGAAGGAGAGATTGAGATGTGTTTAGAATAGAAATTATTTCAAGAATAATGAAAAATAAGGATGGAGGGAATCTATAGAGCAATAAGTTTTCACAAGAAAACCAATAAACATTATGAAATAGAATCTTTCAAGGGATATTGTTAGTGTTGTGGAAAATTTGGATAAAATCTTACATATGATGGTTAAATATTAATTTTCCTTGTAATTTTCAGGAAGAGATGTGGGATAAAGTCTAAAAATAAAAGAAATAGGTTTATGAAGAAGAGAAACTGCTTCACAAAGAAGAATATGTTTTCAAAAAAATCAATAAGCCAGCCCCCCCCCCCCCCCAAATTCAATATGAATGAAACCTGTGGAAGATGTGATTTACTAGGTAATTTTTATATAAATTTAATGACCACACTTCCTAGATAGACCCCATATATTTTCAATGTTAATTATGAAAGAATAGAGAAGTGATTTGTTTTTTCTAGTTCAAACAGTTCTTGGAAAAAAGGATAATTGAGGAAAGAGCAGTAAATTTATCACATTAAAGGAAGATATGGATATTTAAAAGGAAAAATTAAAATAAATTGTAGTCTTAAAAAAGATAAAGTTCTAAATAATTTTTGTGGGATGTATATAAATCTATAAAATAACTCAGAATATTGTTTAGTAATGATGTCATCATAAGTTGAGTGGTTAATAAATAAAATAAATCACATGGAGATGCATGTTATTTAATCTATCAAGTTATAAATATGTTCCAAAACATGGAAATAATTTAATAAATAAGGTCTACCATTATACTTATGAATAAATTTTATAGGAAATTCAGGATATAAATCATGATGAGTTATCCTAATATTGAAGCTAGAATGAATCATGGATCATGGTCAAGAGGTAGCTCTCATCATTTATTCTCCCATTGAGAAGTAAGAAAATATATCTTTATTAAATTATTTATTTTTTTATACTAATATATAGGGAATTGAAGGATATTAATTAATATGGATATAGATGGGTTTTCTAGCTTTTGTAGAACAAGAAGTGGTGTCCATCATGGAATAATTTTATTTTCATGATAATGAGATAATAATGTATACCCCTTGATCATTAGTTGAGTATAGAAGCTACCAAAATATCTATATTGAATGAATCTATAATTTCTATATAGTTCATAATTATTAGGTATCATAAATTTTTTTTATCATACCTATTTTTGTTTATATGATTTTTTTATAAAAAGGTAGAAATCTATTAATTTATGTAGGGAGAGAAACATTCTTAAACATGAATATTTTCTATGTGTTTTTTAAGATGATATATGTTATAAATATCTTTCAAATCTATTGAATATACCTTATAAAGGGATAAATTGGGATTGTTATCATATGTTTTTTAGTTATAAAAAACATTGATGTTAGAATTAATCAATCTTGTTTTCTACATTGTGCATGGTTCGTGTAGACATAGAGTTGATTAATTTTATATTATTTCTAAGAAATGTGTGATTTCATACTCTTATCAAGATTTTCAATCTTTAAATTTATTAAAATAAAATAAGGTTTTATTTTATATAATTATGATGAGATTAGAATATCATCCATTAAATTCACCATTGCATTTATTGTTTACAAGGGGAGATATTGACTTTGAATTAAAGTGGGTATTAAAAAATACAAAGGGGGAGGTGGAAGATCCATATTAGGTAAAAATGAAGATATTAATTGGTTTTATTTGGTGTTAATATATAAATGACAATTTAAGTCAATATATATTGATAATTGGGAGTTGTGGAAGTCCTCAGTAAAATAATATACCACCTATACACAAATGGTAATGTTATTTATAATTTAAAAATATGAGACCTAGATTAGTTTATAGGTGTAATTTAATCCAATAATGGAATATTATGAAAATAGGTGAGGTAGTTTTCACTCTCATAAGGTGATGTAGATCTTCAAAGAGTTTTCATATCACAACAACATGATGAACCTAGGTTTTTTCTAGGGTTATATCCATGTAGTGTACTAATGAGCACTCTAATTTTATTTGGATTCACTTTAATTGATGAATTTATAACATTAAATAGATTTCTAGATACTCATAAGAGAGTGTCACACACATGGCTCAAGATGTGTTGGACTTCTCTCTATTAAAAATTCAACTGAAAACAAGTGATAAAAGTCATGGTCACTTCTTATTCTCCAAACTCAAGTCTGAGTATACCTATTTTTTAAAGTGGTACATGATTCATATAGAACACACATTCAAGGAAGTGAATGGGATTCTAAACATGATAAACTAAGATGATTGAAATATGATTTAATAAAATGGAGAAATGATCATCCGATTGAACACTAGTCCTTAAAGACTCTTAAGTCGGAGATTAATCAGATGAATACATATCTATAGTTAGGATTAGATAATTATATTTTTCTCTACATATGAGTAAAATAATTATCTCATGGAATAGATTCTCTAGTCAAGATATAGGTTTATAGAGATCCAAGGAGCTCTAGTATAGGCAGGGGACAAAACACTATTTCTTTGGGCATGTATTAAGGTGAAGCAATATATTGGGAATTTAAGCATGAAAATCAAATATAGATCATTCACTATAGACATAAAGGTAGTGTTTACCTAGTATATGTTCTATTTTAAGGAAATTATGGATGATTCCAGGTAAGAAAAACAAATTTTATATCATAGAGAAGAATGTGTGGAACATTTTTTAAATAATATCCCAAGCAATTTGGATGGAAGTGATAACAAACTCATGTAATGAGTTCCAAGGTAAGAAAAGGTTAAGAAGAAAGTGCAATACCTAAATCCAAATATAATTCCTAGACCTGATGGATTCTGTACATCCTCCAATACTAATTTTTGGGATATTTTTATAGAGAAACCAATAAAAATAAATGAATGAATAATTTTTAAGTGGATATATTTTAAGAGTTTCTTATGCATCTACCATGTGACTCATTATTACCTTAAAAAACATGAGTTTTCTAAACCAGTACATACACATATATTTGTGAAAATATTATTATTTGGTATTTCTATGAATAATTAACACAAGGATTTCAAATTTGATACCCAAGTTAATATCAGAGGAGAAACATAGTTTTATCATAGGTATAAGTATATAAGGGGTTTTTGGGTTTTCTCAATAAATGATTAGAGATCTCAATAGAAATATTATTAGTTTGAATAACATGATAAAAATGGATATGTATAAATCTTATGAATATTTGTCATGGAATTATATTTTAAAGGAAATAAAATGAATAAACATCACTGATTGGTCTTGTGATTTTACATTTTGATATTAATTATTATTATGGTTTTATATTTATCTCAAACATAGGTGGTTTGATTATTTTCAAATTTATTTTCAGTATTTACTAAGTAAATATGTTATATCCTTATATATTTATAATAACATAGAATTACAATAGTTTAAATAGCAATGAAGACATTACTAAGGGATTGATACCTCCTTATAAAAGTAAGTATGATTTCACAGGAGTGTCACATCTCTATTTTATTTATGAAATGCATTTCTTTATAAATGTTGAGTTATGATTCATATATGTATTCAACTATGTCATTAATGATTATAAGAATTATATTTGGAAGAATTTCAACCACGCTAATAGTGGTTTTTATATTATTAAAAATTACATAACTAGGGAAGCTAAAAATATAGAAAGGAATCTAATTTTGGATAAAATTTGTTTTCTAATGGAATAATTATAGGCTCCCCTTTTCTTAATAAGAGTTTGTATTCTACATTTTATGGGTATGGTAAACTATTTTAATACATAGATTAACAATTATAAGATTATATTTCTTTCCTCTAATGGTAGGATAATGTTGTAAAACAACATCATATCCTATATTCCCATGAATGCTCTTTAGATGTTGTATGCCCCTAAGGTGGTGGTAAAAAATATTGAGAATATCATGATTTTTTTTATATGTGATATAAATCAGTAAGGAAGGTATAAATGGTAATGATTAACTCATTTGGAATAACCCATTAACGAGGGGGTATCAACCTGAGGAAGTAGATTAAAGCATGTACTATTTTTCAGCCAAATTTTATTTTGAAATTATTAAAGGATGGATCCTTTGAAAAATATTCCTGAAAAAAATATGGGTATAGGTACCCTAACTAGATTTTGGAGAGAGGAAGAGAAACAAGAATCATGTATTACATGAAGTGTGATCTACAGAGCTTGAGTGAACAATCTCATTGGATTATCATATGTTGAAAAATAAATTTTTAGAAGGAAACTTGGTCTATTAAATTTATTTATTTCACTTATTTCCTAGTTCACAAGATTAATTTTCAAGAATCTTCATTCTATACAAGGTGAGTGAAATCAGTTTTCAATGACCAATAATGAAGTTTTAATGATTAAATCTACATTTTAGATGATGATAAATGATTTATTTTTACAACATCTAGATCGATCCATTTCAATGTGTCTAATTTATTGAAATTATTTCATGATAATCATTGGAATGATGAGTGGTTTAAATGGATCTATTATGAGGATATTAAACTAAAATATTTATTTCTTTTTGGGTTCATTCATAACCATGCCAACTCCATTAATATGAATGTGTAATGTAAATTAATTAATCTTATGTCTATATGTTCTTTCTACAGGGAATCTAAAGTGGAAGTAGTTACTCACATATTATTCAAATGAGATTGGGTGGGTACCATATAGAATAAACTTGGGTGATTCATGCAGTTTGAGTTCATTATTGATCACATGAAAGTGTTCTTTCATAGCAAGTTTCAAGGTTGTGATACTTTGGAAGAATAGGTTGAAGTCATATCAGGGGTATAGAAGAAATATGTTAGGTTATTTGGAAATCTTAAAATTAGGAGTGGAATAATGGTAGGGATTTATCACTTATTTATATTTAGGTTAAGGATATATACACTATATCAGATTTTGGTACATAGATAAAAAAATTGAGTAATTTTCCCTATGCTCAAAAGACTGATCCCTCATCTTTCAGAGGGTGATAATGTTATGGAAAGACCATATCAGGGTCACTAGATGAGATGGAGAGCTCATAAGATTATTTTGAAACATAACATGGATGGATCATGTGTGAATGGAGTCATAAGATGATGTGGAATTATTCAGTATTTCTAGATCTCATTTATCTTAGATTTTAGTTTATTTTATGGACTCAATAATTACTAGTTTGATCAAGAATTCATAATATCAGTTTGGTTCAGGTGGATATAGATTCTTCAATATTCCATAATTTTCTTTTTTATCTTTCACCTATTAATTGGTATATATCATATTAAAAAAATCTTTAAGAGATTCCATTGACTAATATACAAAGATCATCATACTTGGAATGAAATGAATTTGGCTTCTGATAGTCCAGATTAAAAGGTAAGTAGGATGAATCCCTCATTATTTAGATCTGTATTGGGTATTTACCCCTTAAATATTCAATTATTATAAGAGAGGACACTCATGGTCTCCATTATTTTAGACCTACCTAATATTTGATGTGACAGTTTCCCACCTTTAATTAAAGTTTTACTTTTGAATGGAAAATGGGTTATGGAATTTTCATTTCTTCTTGGAAAACCCGGATGATTACATTCAATAGATAATCCATTTAAATTAGATAATTATATATCAAATATTAAATGTGAATAATAACTAGTAATAAAGGTGAATATTTATTATTTAATACTTTTATAGTTTCAAAACATATACATAAGAATTTATTATTGGAAATATATATGTGTGCGTGTGTGTGTTATAAGTATAAAAACTAATGCAAGACCTTAGGATAGATGACCTAAGAATTCATCCATCATAGGGAAAATAATTAATCTCAAAGGAAGGCTAGTGATGGTGGTTATGGATAAAAGATTCAGTGTAGGGTGGTACTACCGTAACGAGTGTGTTCTACAAGCATGGGGTGGTGATAAGTAAAATAAGTGAGTGTTCATGGCATGGGGTAGTTCCATAAGATTTTAACTCACAACTATTGAATCTGAATGGTAATGAAGTAGTTCCATGATCATATACAAGTATTATTTATGTTTAAGTGCAAGAAGGAACTATTCAATATTAAATTACAAAAATGGGACTTGGAATATATGAAATTTCATGGGTCCTATTCTTCATATACAATGATTTACAAGAAATAAGTACACATAAAACCTGCCAGAAATAAGGAGAGTTTTTCATACTCACTCTGTTCAAGTTGCACATGAAATAACTAAGTGTCTATTATCAAGAGACATTGTGAATTATATAGGTCATGCAATTCAGGTGCAGAATAACAATGAAAATATGATAGATGAAGGATTTTAATTTACTTTGTTTTTAACATTTTTATGTGAATACATTACATGGACGTCTCTATATGAGGTCAATATACTATCATTTTCATTGAAAATGAGTAGTATATAGAGAATAACATTCAAATATGTATAAATTATGTGATATTCAAAGGATATTTGAGCACGAAGTATGTGTAAAGGTGGTTTTATCAAGAAAATAAAGAATGTAATGTACTAATTAGGCTCTGTGAATTTATGTGAAGATCCCAATTCATGTATGAGTTATATTTTTTTTCAATAGTTGTCAATGAAATAAAAATATTTCATTCATGTTAATATGTTCAAGAAGTTATAAATCATAAAAGGTTGGATGGTTCAGTTTAAGTGTCCAAGCCTATTAATAAAGCTGATGTAGCTTGGATGAATGAATAAAGAGGAAAGATGAAAGGAAGTGCTAAAGTAATATTATCTAAAGAAATATATAAATGGTGTTATTTACTTTATTAGATATGGATATTATTTATTACTTGAATGGTGAATGTTATTTGAAGAGTTTGAGTGTACTTAATTTGGTTGACGAGTTGTTCTTAATGACTTAAACATAAACTATGATTTTTGGAGAATCACATTTTCAATCAACATTATCATGTTTCCTTAATGAGTTTCTTTAAGATGATTTCGAACAAATTTTTACCATATAAAGAAGTTATATCTTAATGGATAAATAAGTATTTGTTGAAGGAAAGAATAAATATGATACCAGAGGTACTAAAAGAGGAGAAAAAGATAACAACATATTAATATGAAGGCGATCAAACAAATTTGATCAGTTAAAGTTAATCTGATTGAGGTAATTTGATGAGGGTTTCCAAGTAACAATCCTAGATGGGGGTTTCTAAATTTTTCCATCAGAATAAGTATAAAATAGATAATATTTTATAAAAACTTCATTGAAAAGTCCACCAGTCAAAGGAGTGTTTGGGATATCACCAAAGGAACATTAACAATGATAGAAGAATGTTGTTAATTCACCGAGTCAATCGAACAATGAGTGGAAATAAATATTTTACTAATTAAATTCATAATTACATTTTATAGATAAAAATCATAAAAACCATATATATTGATTCTTTGATATGTGTTCCTTATTTTTTAAACATAAAAATGTCTAATGATTATGATTCAAGGCTAAATTTTGGAAGAATATAAAAGTATTTTTAAAATAGATCTTATTCAAGTGATGCATTTCCAATTCAGAATGTATCAAAAATCATGAATATATTTTTGATTCTAGATTGAATTTCGTGAAGTAAAAATTAGAGGAACCCGATGGTTCCGAAATAATGTAATGTATTGTATGATAGTGTATCAAGAGGTATATGAATTACATTATACAAACTTGTAAAAAGGTTGATATGTGAAGTGAAGAAGTTTAAAATAATGAATACATTGTTTATAAGGTTGTAGTTGAAGAAAGGAAATATGAATTATATAATAATAACATAGGGAGTCATTGGTTAGACTCCATCAAATAGGGACTTTTGAATGATAGAATTGGAGATTCTTAGAAAAGTCGTCACATAGAGGAAATAATTGAAGATCTTCAAATGGAGAAGTCTTTGAATAAAGTCGTTAGATAGGGTTCTCTGAGTAATATCTATCATAGTAATCTTTCCATGAAATATTATCAGATAAAGTTTGTTGAGTTTTCCAAACAGTTGCATCAAATATAATTCTCTGAGTGATGTCATTAGACAATGTTTTAAAAAGACATTTGGGCTATGTATTAAAAAGAAATATGACATAGTTAAATGAAATCATTGGACATATTAAGTAGAGTATATCTCCAAGGGTTTATCAGAAAAAGTAAATCTAATGAACATATGAGAACTCATTAGAGAGAGGAATATCCTTATGAAATTATTTTGGAATGTAATTTAAAGGAATATTTAAGATAGTCATTATAAAAATAACTTATTGTATGAAATAAAGGTCCTAAGGAATACTTATGAGATATTCTGATGAAGTTGGGAATGAAACATAGTCGAAATTTATTAAACAAAAGAGGTTCTATAAAGATAATTGGTTAGAAGTTTAGTTAGGAAGTTTTACTGGATGGAATATTTGAATAAATTTATAATGCTTTCATAAGATAATTTAATTATGGGAATGTTGCGATGAATGTTAAACATATCATTAATCAGGGAGGAAAATCATGATTCTAGATGTGATTTTAGGAAGGTTGAGGAAGAATTTTGATGATGAAATATAAAGAAGATTTCTTTGACTAGTAGTTAAATTCAATAATTTAGGATGTTTTAATGTGGTCAAATGATGGAAGAGACAAGCGAGAGATTCGAATTTTGAAGCCGGAAGTTCAAATTTTAGTGAATTTTTTTTCTATATTTTTAGAGAGACTATGCCAATATAAAGAGGATTTGGGTAAAGATGAAGTATTTTTTTATTAAGCGTTCTTTATCTAGTTTTGTTGTTCATTTTATTGGTTATGAGAGTGATGTTTTGGAGATGTGTAATGATGAAGAATTAGAGCATTATGAGGAAGTGTATGAAAATAATCTTGAGAGTAATTTTCATCTGGGTCAATCAATTAGAATAAGTGGTATCATATAGATCTGGGGGTACCATATAGAGTGGAATAACCAGATGGAGAAATCCATCCATAGTTAATTAAGGGATGAAGTTACAAAGTGGTACCAGATAGAGCTTTCCCACTAGGTGGTATTAGATGAACATGTATCAAATGGACTATAACTGTATCAAATGGAGTGTGAGAACTAAAAAAATTGGCGCCAAATGAAGATAATATTAAGAGATCTGATGGACTATCACCAGATGAACATGCATTGGACAAACAAGACTATTCAAAAGGATCACATTAATATGTTCTAGATAAAGGAAAAAGTGAAGAATGTGTATCTTTTGGTTTACTGCTTTGAATAATAAGGAGGTTTACTTTCTCATTTCTATACATGTAACATTTATATATTAATAATAAAACAGAGATGATATTATATTAAAAAGAAGCATAAATAGGTGGAATAATTTCTTGGTGTTACAAAAATAACAAAAGAATTTGGATACTCTCAACATGGGTAGTATAAAGAACCAACAAGAAGCTGCAAGATGGGCATGGGATTCACCAGTGCAAGGATTTAAGATTTTTTCTTATCCCCCGTCATAAAGAGTATCAAACCACACTTAGGATAAGTATTATTCTATATCTAAACCATTTTAACAAGTATCTCAGTATAGAAAAGAATTTGTTTAGTAGTTATCACCATACATAGAAAGTACTAGATACTTATATTTGTTAGTGAACCTTATGAAAATATTTTGTCCCGTATTTTACTTGTTTTTATATAATTTGATATGATAATAATAAGATAATGGAAGAATTAATATCCTAATTGGACAAATAGGTAATGGGGTAAAAAGGTAGGATTCTTTGAGTTACCAAAACTGATTCAACCCATCTCAATGTTGAGTATATCTCGAAGTGGTCCTCTAAATAAATATCGAAGGGTTGTTTCACCTAAATTGGATTATCTATAATAAAGTCATTCACTTTGGAAGAATTTATTTTCCTTCCTATATTAAAAATTAAGCATGGTTTTGGTTATTATTTATTTATCTCTGAGCAGAATTCCATTTCTGCAAAGACCATGTTGAACAAAAAATATAAACAATAATGAAATCAAAATATGATATCCCTCTTATCTAAAGAATATTAATTATTAGATTCTCCATGTATTTATAACAATGAAAATATATCTTTCATGCAACATACCGAATAGGTGGGTCGAATTACATCTAAGTAGAATGAAATCTTTAATACCTCAAGTCAATCAGGAATGTTAAATAACCATGAGGTATGTTAAAATTATTCTTTAAACTATATTAAAGAAGAAGATACTATAATAATTAGTGATGATGATATATATATAACTTCTCATGATATAATATTTAGTAGAATAAATGATATTATACATTTCATACCCAAAGAATAATTTTTTCTAATTTTTGGAGTCTTTCCAAATATATATCAAGATATAACCCTAATAAAAGGAGATGCACAAAATATGGATAATTATCTACAAGAAACGTTTCTAGAATATATAAATCTCTCCAAAATGGTTAGATCATTTATATAAATAAATATAGATCTTGAAATAAGTTCCTCATAGTTTTAATTTTAATGGATCAAATAATTTAAAGAGAAACATGGAACCTAGAAGAATCTAGAAGGAAAGAACTATTCACTTAAAGAAAACATTAAAGATAACATTGAGGTCAAGTAGTGGAAATTAGATGTAAACTCCTAGAATACCAAGGAACATAACTCCTGGTTACAAAAAAAGGTTAAGTTTCATGAATTTAATGTTAAATGAAATAAGAAGGAATTTTCATAGAAGCTGATTATGATTGAAGATGAGAAAAAAAAACCTCATTTTCAATGACTATAATTGTAAGTCATGTTTTTTAATCTTAAAATGATGTGTATAGTGTCTTTAAAAAATAAGGAGAAAGTTTTTGTATCTATAAAATGCTCATTGGAATATTCTAATTTTAAAATAACTCCAACATGTGATTGAAATATCTTTACGTTGCTCAATAATATATATCAAGAAACTACGAATCAAGAGGTTCCATCCATACCATCTTCTAATAATGACTCTAAATATAATTTCATGAATAATGCTAGTTTTAATACTGAATCTATAACATTATGGACGATGAATAGTTATAATAATCCTACCATAATGACTAGGGTAGATAAGAAAAAATAATTTCGAAGATAGTTCCTCATGAAGAGTCTAACAAGTTATAAAGAAGACCAAAAAAATTATATAGTTGATATAAAAAGACAAAAACCTTTGTGTCAATGTTGCTGAAAAAAATATTTGAGGATTATGAATTGTAATTTTGGTAAAATCTACTCAAGCATAAATTGAAATAATAGTATATTTCTAGGGGAAATCTAGAGATGAATAAGAAACATTGAAAAATTAAGAAAAAATTGATCTCTCTAAACATATTTGGAAATATTTAAAATACTCGTGACATTAGAAAATATGGTGGTTACAATAATGGTTCATAATCATCTCTAAATGTATCTAAAAAGTTTTATAAAATAAGACCAATTTTTTTTAAGAAAAAAGAAGTTTCCATGGGATGTATAAAGAAGAGGATTTTTAAAAAATTCTCCCTGGAATATTTCATGTAGGAAAGGTGAAAAGTCCTTGGATTAAAAATCTAATAAGTTGAATAAAATGACATCATCCAAAAGAACTAATAAAAATATGCCAGTTGAAAGAATACATGTAGAAAACCCAAACTTTCTACTAATGTTCCTAATGATAAATTAATTATCTACATAGGTTATTTAAAGAGAATGAGAAAAAATAAATATAAATAAGAAAATTATAGTGAAATATAAAAAGAAAAGAGTCCATATCATGAAGACAAAGTACATTATAGTTTTTCAAAAAAATACAACTTTTATGTTAAAGATGTTTTTCATGAGAGTTGTAAGAAAGTTTGACATAGTGAATTTTTTTAATCGATATACCAGAAAAAGAAGAATTAATTAAAAGGATTATTAATGCATCATCCATGAAGGATTTTAAGGATATAATCTCTCCACATAAAGTAGAATAAGTTAAAAGATTCATTTTTCCCCAAGATAAATCATAAATTAAGTTCAAATTTCCAAGATTGATGTCTGGAGTAGATAAAGAAAACATAGTTGAGAAAACTCTATCAATATCAATGATTATATTAATGAATCAATAAATATCCACCTTATTCACATAATATTTGTGTAATTTATTTTCACTTTCATAATAGGGAATTTAAGCTGGGAATAATCTCAGGGGGAGAAACTAATATAAAGAAATGGTCTCCAACCTTTGAAAACATTTTTTACGATTGATTTCATCCTATAATGTTTCCTATGTTTTTTATGGAAAAAATTATATTAGAATTATCCTTGATTAAATTAAAGTGGGTTTTGTCAATACTACCCATCTTTATTTTATTTTACATTTCAAATTACAAATAAATATATTAAAAAATAGTATCCTCCATGAAGATGTGAAAGTTTTCAAAAAACATATTAACACCTAAGAAAGATCCATTTTGGTATATTCTCAACATAAATTTTCTAATGAATGTATATTGAATACATTTATCTTTATGAATATCATAAGAAAGGTCCCCTTGAAAAATAGATTGGTGAAGTATGATGATTTTTCTACTAGAATCATTACTTTATATAAATATTATTATTCTAGAATGTTCCTTGAGGAATTTTATCGAAAGGGAAAATCTATCATAAATCTATCATATTTAATTACTTAAAATTATAATCTTAAAACAAAGGGGAATAAATTTTATGAAAAATTGATATAATACCAGTATAATTATGAATTTTCTCCAAGGACACTTATACTCTTTATTTCACTTGAATTGTTTTAATTTGTTTCTTGAATTGAGTGTAGGAGTTTTATTTTCATATATATTATAAATGTATCATATCTCAATTAGTATATTCAACCTATAATAAAAGTAAACAACAATTTAATACAATTTTATGAGTTTTTAGTCCATGAGGTATCATGATCAGTTTTTAAATTACATTTTTGTCGTCTAAATCAAATCCTCTATTTTTCTACACTGAGTATGGATCACATTGATTTAGAGATAAATAATGGGTTTAAAATTAGATAAAAATGTACTGATACCATTTTCCCATGGACTTTTTATTTCTTTTCAATATAAAGGAGAAAGTGAGTTGAAATTTTAGTATCATGGAAAAGAAAAGGGGAGAGAAATAAGGAAAATAGAGGGAGATAAATAAGATAAATATTCACATATTGAAATATACATTTAAAATGAGATTTTATGGAATTTAAATAATATAAAAAGGGGGATATTGAAGATAACACTCAATGTATGTGTTTTATTTATTATTAATAGGTTTTATTAGTTTCTAATGGTTGTAAATGAAATAGAATGATATCATTAATATTAATATATTGAAGATGTTATAATGCAAAAAACAGTTGGAAGGATTCATTAAAGTATGCATGCCTAGTAATAAGGACAATATAGATTAGGTGAATTGATTATTAAGAAATAAGGATGTTCTCAAGTATTATTATCCCATAAAGCATATAAATGGTGTTCTATCATTTATTACAGGTAGATATTATTCATTACCTGAAAGGTGAAAGTTTTTTTTTATGATTTTTGGTATACCTAAGACAATTGATGATCTTTTCTTAATGTGTACAACATGTGTTATGATTTTTAGAGAAATTAATTTCTCAACAAAGCTTTGAAGTTTTATCAAGGGTTTTTCTTAGGAAGTTTCTGAATAATTATTACTAGATAAAGAACGAAGAGTCAAATGGATGGATAAGTATGTTGATAATGAAAGAATAAATATGACAACAAAGTCACTTATGTTGGATAATAATTTACTTAAGTGATTAGAAGGATTTTATCAAAAAAAATGATCAGATGAAGTCGATTGGACTGAGGTAATATGATGAGAATCTCTATATATTACCATCAGACAAAGTTTTCAAAATTATTCCATTGGAAGGAGTATCCAATGGAAACAATTTTATAAAGTATTCATTAAAAATTTCATCACTCAGAAAATTTTGGGAGACCAATAATGGAATATTCACAATGATTTAAGACTAATGTGAATAGGCTATGTCAATCAAATAAAAGGTGGAAATAAATATTTGACTGCTTACATTCATAATTACATTAGGAAAAAATGATTAGACATACTATAAAATTTGGTGATTATGGATTTTTTCCTTATTGTTTAAACACCACAATTCCATATGTATATGATTCAAAGATAAAGTTTGGATGAAGAAAAAATAATTTGTAAAATAGAGCTTATTTAGGAGAGGCATTGCTTATCCTTAATTTATTAAACATTTTTAATAGCTTAATGATTCTTTCTTGAATTTGGTGGAGTAAATGTTTGTTTAAATTGATGGTTCTTAAAAAAATTAAAGTATTGTACGAAGAATTATGAAGAGTTTTATGAATTACATTTGATAGAATTGTACAAAGTTCATGATGCGAATGAAATAAAATGAAATAAATGAATATACAAAGTGTTGAAGAGTTTATAACTAATGAAAAGATGTATAGAGTCTATCATATTAACATGGTTAGTAATAATATATAATTTTTTGTATATAATATTTTAAATGATAGAGTGGAGGTTTCCTTGGAATTCCATAACATATATGAAACATATGAAGATATTCCAATGAATAAGCCTTTGTATAAAGTTATTAGACAATGGTTTCCTACTAAAATTCATTGGATTGAATTCTCATTGAAATATTATTAGATATAAGTTAATATGTTTTCCTAATTGTTTCATTAAATGGAAGTATCTGAGCGATATCATCATATAAAGTGTTAAAAATAAATATGATTGATTATTATAAAGTCATCTAATAGAGTTATATGAATTCATTGGATATATGGAGTAGAGAAGATCTCGAAGGGTTTTTCATACAAAAAAAAATAATGAACAATTGGTAACTCCTTGGATAGAGGAATTTCCATGTGAAAATATATTAGAAATAATTTTTATAGATATAAAAAAGATAATTAAGAAAAATAAGTTATTCGAAGAAAGAAAACTATTTTGAAAGACTTATGTGATGTTCTTAATATGTTCGGTGGGAAGAATGGTCAGAGTTCAATGGATGAGAGGGGTGTTGTCACGATCAGTGGTTTGAAGTGGATTTATAAAGTTTCACCAGGCATAAGGTTCTATGAAATTTAGGAAGTTTTTGTAAATTCGTTCAATTATGTTGATGTTGGGATGAATGTTAAACATTTCAATAATTACAGAGGAAAAAAATGATTCCTTCCAAGATTTTAGGTAGGTTGAGGATGAACATTGACACCTAGATCTAAGAAATTTTCTTACAAATATTTGTTGAATATTATCATTTAAGAAGTTTAAAGGTGATCGAATGAAGAAATGGATGAGTAGGAGACTTAAATATGGGATCCATAAGTCAATATTTGATTACTCACCATCCCTAATTTTGAAAATTAGTTATGCATATATAAAGGGTTTCTCGTGAAATGAGAAGTAGTTGTTGCTTGGAAGCAGTTTCTAGATTGTTTTTTCTCATTCTATGGATTATGAGAGAGATTATATAATTATATATGATGATGAATAATTAGACAGTTTGGAGGAAATTCTTTCTATGAATCTTGAGATTAATTCACATTTAGGTCAATGAATTAGAAGATGAGGTACCAAATGGAGTGGAGGTACCAGACATAGAGAAGACACCATATCGAGCAACTGATAACTAATCAAAGAAGGGTAGATGTGATGAAGTGATACAAAACAATTCTTTTCCATTAGCTGGTATTAGAAAAAAACTACCATATGGAGCAGAAGGGATGAGATGGGGCATGAGCACTGGAAAAACAAGAACTCAATAAACATAAGAATAAGGGATTCAATGGACTATCATTGAAAAAATGTGCATCAAATGTAAATTATCAAATATACATGTTCTTGATGAAGTAATAAATGAATAAACAGAATCATTCAGTTTTTTTTGTGAAGAATAAGGAAATTTTATTTCTTGTTAATTTTTATGTAACATTGATAGATGAGGAAGAAAAAAACATCGTGAAATCCAACAGAAGTCTCAATAGGAGGAAGAATTTCCTATTGTTATAAAGTAACTTAAGAAGATGGATATTATCTACATAGTTTTTATAGTGAAATATCAAGGAGTTTCAAGTTTAAAAAGTTCATAAACAGTCCACGGATTCATGGTTTTTTACCCCCTTCTAGAGTGTATGGAACCACACATATGATAAGGATTATTTTTTATCTAAACCACAGTAATATATATCTCATTATATTGAAAAATATATATTCTGGTCATCAAAATACATGGAAAGGACTAGATACTCTTATTTAGTAGTGTAACTTGTAAAAATATCATGCGTTATCTTTCAATTTTTTTCAAATACGTGATGGGATAAGGAAAAAAGAATAAGAGAATCGAGATCTTAACATATCTGAGAGGTAAAGGGATAAAAAGTTATAATTGGATAAAACTTTCTCGACACTGATTCACCCTTCCTCTCAGTGTTGATTATATCCTCAAGTGGTCCTCTCAATTAGTATCAAATGGTTGGTTCATATTGAATGTATACTATATGATGAACTTATTCACTATTAAATATTTTAGATTATTTCTTATATTAACAATGGAGCAAAGTTTTTTTGAAGATTCAATTATCTCTGAGAAGAATTCTATTTTAACAATTACCATGATGAATAGGAACAAAGAAAGAGAAAAATAAGATAAATAAGATATCTCTATTATCAAACTAATATGATTTATAATATTATCCATTCCTTTCTAACAATGAAGATATGTCTAGATTAGAAAGTAAAGAACAAGTGGTCCAACTTACCACCAAGTACAAGGAATACATTCCTACCATAAGTGAATCAAGAATGCTACTTGATCATGAGGTATGTCAATATTATTGTAAAAACTATCCGCAAGAAGAATATCCTAGAATAAGTGGTAATGATGATCTATCTAAAACGTGTTAAGAAATATAAGTTAGCACAATGATATATATTATATATTTTTTCCTAAATATATTGGATCTATTGTATTTTGAGTCTTTTAAAATATACTGGAATATATCACACATTTAGAATAAGAAGAAAATGATATAGAGGACAGTTTAAAAGAAATATTTCTAAAATGTACAAGTATATCTAAATAATTTAGGGCATTTGAAGTAATAAAAGTGATTCTTGATATAATTTTTTCAAAGTTTGAATAGAAATTGCTTAGAAAAGTTGAAGAGAAATATCGATTCAAGAATAATCTGGAATAAATGATCCATGCACTTGAAGAGAAGATGAAAAATAACATTATGGTCAAGGAGTACCAATTTGAAAAAAAACCTATGAAGATCAAGGTACATGAATCTTTATTACAAAAAAAAGTTGTGTTTCAGGAAGAGGAAGTTGAAATAATGAAGAATCATAACACCATGACGATGGTGGATAGGAAAAAGAGGGAAGAATTCGGTTCCCTATGAAGATTCCAACAAATTATAAAGAAAAACCCAAAACAACATACAACTGATATAAAAAGTTAAAGGTATCAGGGTAAATTTTGGCACTACAACAGATTCAGGCATTGTTCACTTGATTTTTAGTAGAATAATATAAATGTAAAAGTGAAAAGTAATACCATTTCAATGGGGAGAATGTTAGAGATCAAGAATCAGCATTCACATAGTAATAAAAATTTGAATACTTTGAATGGACTTGGAATGATTTAAAATACCTATTATTTTGGAAAAGATGGTGGTCACAAGAATGGTTCATACCCATATTGACATGTATCTCAAGATGTTAAAAAAATAAGGCCACATATGTTGGTTAATAAATAAGAATTAACCTTGGTAAGTAAGTAAAATAATATTTTAAACAAAAAAATCTCCCAATAATATTTCACCAAGGAAAAGTGAGAAGTCGTAGGATTCCAAATTTTAGAAGTTCAAGAAAATTGAATCATCCAAAAGAAATATTAAAAAGGATGGAACTCATAAGGGCTTTGTGTATAACACAAAGTTTTTTCCAATGTTCGTAATGATATGTTAGTTATATGGCCAAGATATTTATAGATAATGAGGGAAATGGAAATAGAGAAACAAAATGCTAGTGTAAAATGAAAAGAAAATATTTCACATGATGAAGAAAAATTACATGATAGGTTGTTTTGAAAATACAACACTTGTGTTAGAGAATTACTATGTGAAATATGTATAAAATCTAGACATAGTGAAAACGTTTTTTAACCATTATACTAGAAATGGAAACAATCCTTAAAATGATTAATAATGAATCATCTATGGAGGATATTAAGAATAAAATATATGTACACAAAGTAGAATAAGTGAAATGATTCATATCAACAAAATATAAATTATAAATGAAATTCAAGTGTGCAAGATTTAATTATAGAAGAGATGGAGAGACTTAGTTAAGAAAACTATCTATATATTTTTTATTATAGTAATTAAGAAAGAAAGAGACACTATATTCCCATAATTTGTGGTATAGTATTTGTAATTTAATAAAATATAATTGAAGGCGAGGCATAATCCTTGAGGATAACCAAAGATAATAAAATGTATAGTAACCTTAGGTATTTTTTTTTTGAAAATTTTCATCCTAGAATGTTTCCTAAGTTAGTTAATGGAATAAATGTAAGTGGATAATCCTTGATAAAATTAATGTTGTTATTGTCAATACATCCCATCTTTATTTGACCTCACATTTCAAATTATATATGAATATATTAAAATAGATATTCCTCAGTAAAGATGTAAAAATATCAATGTTTTCAAAGACATTTAAGAAATATTTTTTTTGCGTATTCTAAACATAAATATTATAAATAATATCTATTGAAGATATTTATATTTATAGATATTATGAGGAAAGTATCCTTGAGGGGGAGAAAAGTGAAGTATGACTAAGTTATTTCTCGAATAATTATTTAATATAAATATGATTATTCTATAATGTTACAGAAAATATTTCGTTGAGAAATACATGTCTCACTTAAATTTTTCATCCTTGTTCACTTAAAATAATAATATTAACACATAGGGGGTAAATTTAAATAATTAATGACATATGAAAATTGGAAGCATAAATATTCTCTAATCTCAGTTGTCCTAATTATTACACTTGAATGTTTTTATTTTTTCTATTAAATTGAGTGAAATATTTTATGGTTGATCTATCTTACAAGTGTTCTATATGTCAATTACAATTTTCATCATAGAATAAAAGAGGGAAAATTTTAAATATAAGATTAAGATATCTCATTCCATGTGGTATCACGATTAGTTGGTAAATGAATGTTTTTTTGTTTAAATCTAATCCTATTTTTTCTACACTAATAATGACTCATGTAATATTAGAGTGAAATGACGGATTTAACATTACATAAGAATGAAATTATCATGACTTGACCCAGTGGGGCATTATTCACAACTACCCCAAGCCTGCCTCCAATAGGCCAGGGATTAGATACCAGTGTTGAGTTATCATATCCTTCACATAGGAGGCCTTAGACTATAGTACATGTATGCGTACACACATATCCATCTCCATGAAATAATAAAAAGATAATTAACCAGAGATACAAAGTACATAAATACATATATCCCACAATTAGAGTAAAATAAAAGTACTAAAAATGAAAATGGAAAATTAAAATCCCACAAAAAAACTAGAAAAGAATTCAATATGATCCGAAGGAGGATACTTCTGTCAAATTTAACCACTAGTACACACCTTAGTCAAGAATTGGTAAACACCTCTACGTGCTTATCTCACTATGCTCTCCCTACTCCGAGTCATCCTTGGACACCTTCGAAACACCAATAGTTTGAACAAGAAACAACATGTGTTGGAAGATCCCATGTAAGGGTGAGTAAAAATACTCCATAGGTATCCAAAAAACCCAAAATATAAGTTTAAAACATAAAATAAATAGTCCACTCAACCCAAGCCATAGGGAACCCAAGTGAGATAGAACAAAAAAATCCATCTCGACCACTCCTTGGCTAAACATGACTAGTTTTCTCAACTCCACATGGTGTTTAATTTAATATCTGTAAAATCACAAAAAGTATTCCTAGAATGTCACATATATACCATCTAAGACTATAGGTTTCATGAGGTCCCAACCTCACTTCCATCCACAACATTCTACTCGAGTCTCAAATCCAATGTTCATTTAGGAGATCTCACTCCATTAGATCCTCAATCCTATATGACACTCATAGAGATATATAACTCATTAGGAACACCACTACAATCCCTAATGGCACACATCTAAGAGATCTCACCCATCAGGTACAACTCTTCCATCCCTGTTGGCATACATCTGAGAGAGCATGCACCATCGGGTATCAATAGGGTATGGGAACATCCCCGTAGTCATTAACGGTGTACACTCAAGAGAACACTCTCTTCATGTATTTACATGATGAAAGTAATAATGTCACTCAGTGGATCTCGATACTTAGATAACGGACTTCACCCAACCCTGATGGGGGACTCCTAAAACCCAACATAAAAAACAGAAATTTACATCTCACTGACAGAGGATCACACCCATGACTACTGGGGGAAATAATAAACCCAATTTGAGAACAAAAAAGATCTCATTATATAGATAATGGATCACACTAAGGACCTCTAGGGGACACCACGAACCAAATTTGGAACATCAAAGATCATAACTCTCATATAGGGGATCAAACCCAGGACTACTGGGGGATGCCACAAACCCTATCACATCTCAATGTCATGATATATAGATATGGGATCTTCCCTAATACCATTAGGATATATTGAAAACCCAAATCTGTATCCAATAACCATGTAGGGTATCATACTCATGAATATACCTCAAACCCTACTAAAACCACCTACTAGGTAGGGTATCATATATCCAACAATGCAAAACACCCTACCAGAATATCCTGTAAGATAGGGGATCACTTCATATGTATACATGTCACAATGATACAATGAACCATATCTAAGGACTTATATACAATAGAGTATCCTACCCTAGACTTCTGGTGGGATACACCCACTCTCTCCGATCTCATCCGGCCGAGGGGATCACAATCTTGTGTTCAAGATAATTCCACATCATATCCTCACATTGATAGACTAAGTAAAAAATCAATCGATAATGGTCTATAAATCACTATAAATTGAAACTCTAATCTCACCTCATGTCGTATCTCACAATCCAAAACCCTGACCACCTTCACATCCAATGTGGAAAACTATTTAGGATAGGAGAATCACGAGCCTCCATCCAATTATTGAAGATGGAGATGCATGAGGGATAAGTGTCCAAAGGGAGTACATAGCATGTACCCATAATACATGACATTTCTTTAGAAAACCAGCACCTGGATGTGTCCCCTCTTGGAACTTAGCATGTAAAGGGATTACATGGTGCGTACCACATGTCACAGAGTGTGTGGCTTTTTTCAATCTCATGGGCGTGTCCTTGCCCATACATGACTATATGGACATGTGTTCCCCACACGGTGTATGTGCTTGGTACATGGGATTCCTTGGATACCCAACTATTTAGCCCTTTCCTAATCTTGTGCATGTGTATGTGGAATTGTACTTTCACACAGCCACATCCCTTGGCACGACATGTCTAGCCAGGTCCCTCAGCCACATGACCTGGGCTCACTACACGGCGTGTACCCCCATTACATAGCGTGTATTCCTAAAAAGTAATATTACATGAATAGGAATAATACAAAACATTATCTCTATTTCACTACCTTCCATTTGATTGGAAATTTCAAATGGTAATTCCCTGAGAGCTTCCCAAAACTCCCTAGTTTCCAACGAAACCCACATATCTACCCCTAGGTGATCCATAGTAGTTTTAATAGGGATATAAAAAATTAAAACAATATATCGAAGGTTATTGTGATAAAAAAATCATAAATAAACCCACCTCATGGATAAATGTTGAATCTTTGGGTGTAGATCCATTCTTCCAATCCGCTGCACCACAATCCGAGAGTGATCGCCATTAAGATTGAAGATCAGTGGTGCCTCTACTCTTTAGTTCCACCTTACTTCATCGATAACAAAAGGGGATTAATCTCTTTTTCCATTTTTGAGAACTTTAAAGAGGTGAGGTTTAATTAATTTAATTTTATTAAATCAATAAACCACTGGTTAACACCCTACCAACGATAACCTCCAAATGGGAACCTAACGCTGACAAACATTATGTCGCGCTTAGTGTAAACACCATGTTAAAGAATTAAACACAGTAACATATTTATGATATTATAATTCAATAATTATTTATTCTAATTTTACAAAAAACCATCATTCACGTGATAAATTATATTTAAATATTTTAATATCACAGCATCAAGGCTCTCCGAGCCTCAGAATCCTGCACTGACTCAGTTCTTGGATCTAGAAATATTCCTAATAATATTCCACAGTCTTACATAGGAAAACTATAATCATTAAAATCTTCCCAACATTAGGATTTTAATCTCAAAAATTAAAATCCTTAGCAAAAGGGAGATAACAGATATCTCAACTGAAACACCCATGTCACTGAGTTCACCAGAGGGATCCTAGGCTATCAATAAGCATGGACCGAGGGGAACCAAAAAATCCAAAAAACTCCCAAAGTACAACTCTTAACAGGTTGAAAATGTGAAATGAAACATGAATGTATATCCTCATCTGTAATAGGTAGAAAACACCAGGAACCCAGTCCAACTGTGGACACAAAGTCAAGTGGTACACCACCACCCTAACCCGATATAGATGTTGACCTACCCAACAGTTCTCATTTTCCCCTGGATGAACTTCTCCCTCAACATCAATTACTAGTACCAACTCTAGGACCACAAATGATGTCTCCTACAAAATTAAACAATTATTGTAGTGGCCTACAATGCCTCCTAAACATGGACTCAAATAGTGTTATGCCAATGGTGGGGCGACAACTACACCATGTCAATATGAAAACCTCAAGCATGTATTCCAGAACAAAAATGGTTAACTACACTTGGAACAAACACCCCTCTCATGGGTACACAATTAAGGAAAACTAACCTCCTTAGCACCTTGTATCGCAATGTGACTATTGTATTCATTAATCATCACATGGCCGATATACCCCCCACATTCGAAAAAGACACCATGAACATGTACAGTGGATATTTAGTCACATGAGACCTCAAAAACAAGATATCATATATATGCCTCCCTAATTTTCTAAAAAAGAAGAAGGGATACCACCAAAAACTAGGGAAATGTTGTGTCCTCCTCAATTGTCTCATGTGAAGCTCTGATACCTTGTAAACGAGGGTACCAATGAACAACACAGAACTGCCCAAATGAACACATTGGGTTTTACTAGGCCCTCCACATGAAAACCTCAAACTACATCTCATCTCAAAAATTTACATGGGAGTTAGCCGATATAATGGAGAAAATATTAGTGATATAAAAAAGGAAAATCATAGTGGGGATGTAAACACAACACGTCCCTAGTTTGGTTCCCTAAACAACACCACTACAATAAGAAATCAGAAGCTTATAGAAATCCTCATAAAAATGTCATACTAGCAACTTGATAAAAGTTTGATATATCTTCCTAAACAATATATCATTATGCTTAGCTTGGGATCCCTCCTCAAAGGAAGAAAAACCCATCCCACAAGCCAAAAACACCGCCACACCCATAATTTTCATCCCTTAAAGCATGGTTAGTAGACAACCAATCCACTCTAAGGCAAACATCATACTGTCTATCTGGCACTATATAATGATTCTATGTGATTTACTCTCCTCCTAGAGTTAGGTCACACTATTAATAGAAGTTTGTATTCAATGAACTTCTTTGTAGAAGCCTCCATAATCTGGGTCAAGAAAAAAGTATCCCCTAGTATCGCTAGGTCCTTCTCCGACACTCTCGCATGCAACCCTGCATAGAACACACAAGTCAAAGGAACCTGTCTTCCTCACCTAGACACTATCTTCTTTGAGAGGAACTAAATCAATCAAAATATTTTGTATCATGTAACAAGAATGTGTCTCAGTGGGAGAATTTTCCTTCTTCCTCATGAGTCTGAAGATATATCAAACATCACCATCATAGGGCTCTACCAACACCCTACATTACCCAAGATAAGCATTGAGAAAGATGTGGAAATTATACAGTACCTCAGAAAAGAATAAAATACTACTAATATAAATGTATAAAGAACAAAAGTAATATATTTTATCATCCTCGTGGTCCAAGGCCTCTACATACCATAGTTTTCCTTTCCCCCATCCTCCAACTCCCTAAGCCTAGCCAAGACCACCTGGGAGTGGTGGTAGAAACATATCAAACTATCCTCCACCTCTAGCTTCTCTCCCCACTCCTCTATTACATCCACCTTCATGAAGAACTCTATGCTCCAATTCGTGTCTTTTATAGGGTGTTCCCTCAACCTTCTCCCTCATAGAATCTAGAAGGGTCAGAAAAGCTCATGTGAGATGTCCCCATCTATCACAAGTGAAACCCTACCTCTCTTCTGGATGATTGGAACTATCCCAGGATCCTTGACCCATAGTGCCTACATCCTAGGATCATCTTTCAAAGCATATCATGCCCTCGTATCCCCTATCCTACTATCAGCTACCATCCACCGACGTCTTATCTCTTGTGTGACAAACATTAATTGTTAGTCTGATCATTCAGAAATATCTCCACTACGAATTTCTGTTCAAGAACTCTTATATAATTTGGAACACACATTGATATCATTGAAGCCCATATATCCTAGGGTAATCCTTGGTTGAAGGCCCATTCCTGAAAAAATATATCTTCAACCATATCCATAGAGTATTTTTAATGGTATGTGAACCTCACCGAATACACTACGACATTCTTGATATCCTACTGAAAACATATATTCTCTTGGACATGAACCAATATTAACATGGATGGAAATAAATATTCCCGGAAGATTCTCTAAAACTCTATCTATGTGAACGTCATCTCATTGGGGGTCTGTGTCACCATACTCTACCATAATTCGATTAAACCCTATAGAAGACTCATTGCTAAGACCACCATTTAATCAGAAGGTGTCCTTGTAAGATAGAAAACACGTGATACACAAGTAGAAAATCTATCTACAGACATAGTCCAAAAAAATAACTATAATCTATACCCAAGATTCCATCTAGTTTTGACTTGTATTGGTGTAGATATAGCCAAAAGTTATATCCATGATTTTAGTGGGATATTACCACAGTTTCCATCATGGAAACACACCCAATATCCATGGTTTTGTAAACTGTGGCTCCATCCCTCATGGTTTTACACAATTTCAATAGGGATATAGACATGGTTTTAACCTTGGTTATAGAATATATTTCTAGGGTAGAGAACCATGGTTACATCCCCAAAAGACATGGTTATAAGGTAAAAATAAATAGTGACCATTGGGATTTGTTCTCAGTACATCTTCTTTATTGGGACAGCCGCATTACCACTACCCTACAAAGAAATTATGGCATTAATATTTATATTTTGTTAAATAAATATTCATAAAATTTTGTTATATCCAATAAACCATGTAAATAGGTCTTTCCTTCATATTACCTCATGGATTTTTCCCAGTATTTATGTGGGAAAACTATGGACATAGTTTAGAGAAAACGTGGCTATAACATCTATAAAAACTAATTCATAGCAATTATTTAGATAAATAATGGATATAACCTACTGAAAAAATACTCTATATCCATGGTTTTATAGAAACCATGTTTATATCCATCAAAATAATATTCAATATCCCTGGTATTTTATAAAATGTGGCTATAACCATCAAAATAAGACTATATAGCCATATTTTTACACAAATTTTGGCTATATCCCTTGGAAAAAAGACTGTATAGCTATGGATTTACAAAAAATGTAACTATTTCTATATAAAAAACACTCTATAGCCATAGTTTTAGAGAAACTATTCCTATAAGTACATGTTATAGCCACTCTTTCATTGAACCATGACTATAGCCCTAAAAATATACCATATAGGCACGATTTTATATAAAACCATATCTATAGTATTTTTATAAAAACCCATATCCATGGTTTTAGAAAAATATGGCCACAGATCTGTGACTATAGCTCAGTTCTCAATAGTGAGACATCCTCAATCCAGTCATCAGCCACATGAGATTTATCCCACCATGATACATCAGAGGTCACTACCTCTAGAACTCATGTAGTGTAGTCATCCCGCATGCATCCTTGGTCGAGACTTCTAGCTCAACCTAGTGCTCAAAAAGTGGTGGCTCAACTTGTTAACATCCTGAAGGTACCACATCTTGTACAATGCTCTGAATTTATGGCTCATCACTTGACAGATCATCACCACAATATTTTTTGCATAATTCTATTTAGATTTCATCATGAAGGCATCCTGAATTATAATCAAGATTCACCATGGTCAAAGAGTATATATGGGTAGCTGACTCAAGAAGAACATGGAAGAAAAAAGCTAGTACTATATGATGCATGTACCAAAATTCCATATCTAATGACTAAATGTACCTAGTCAACAAGTAGGTTATCAGAGTCCTAGTGAATGGATACATTGACTTCTACACCAACACTAGATTCCCATGCCTAAAAGATAAACTCAAGACAATTTAACACTATCATCATAAATCCAAAACCAATCTCACAAACTCTCATCCTAAGGAATGTCCTCCTCTTATACCACTATTTCCCAACCCGATCCACCAGGGTTGGAGCTTTATGTACCCTAAGCTCACCTCAAATATTCCATGGGCTTGCTACCAGTACTGAGTAGGCATATGACACAAATGTGAGGCCTTATCTTATTTCACCTGTACACACTGACAAACATCATCACTATGAAACATTGTAGAGATAATAAAACTACTGATACAAACTTCATGGATCCATATATCCCACAATTAGAGTACCATAAAAGTAATAAAAACATAAAAGAAGAAAATATAATCCCAACACAAACAATAAAAGTTTCCAACATAATTAGAAGGAGGGGATTGTTTTAAAATGCCACCACCGATACACAACATAGTGAAGCACTAGTAAACACCTCGTTCTGTCTAGATCACTATGCTCTTCCAGCTTCAAGTCCTCCTAGGACCCTATGAAATGGCCCGTTATTTGCAAAAGACACAACATGTATGGGAAGATTCTATGAAGGGGTGAATTTAAAAATACCCAGTAGAATCCCCAAAAATACCAAAAAAGGTGAAACTGAAAAGAAATAGTCCACTCAACCCAAGCTAGAGGGAACCCAAGTGAGAGAGAACAATGAAGTCCATCTCAACCACTCCTCACCTAAACACCACTAGTTATCTCAACTCTGCATGGTTTTTCAACTGAGATATGTGACATCACATTATGGGATCTTTGAATAACCTAGATATAATAATCTTAGACTCCATGTCTCATGAGATCATGACCTCACTACCAGCCATATGATAATACTCGAGGCTCAATGGCAATGCTCATCCATGAAGTCTCACAAACCAAGACCTGCCATACTAGATGGAACTCATCTTTTAGATACTACCATTATGGATTACTTATACCATCCCTGATGGCCCACATCTATGATATCTCACTCATTAGGAACAACACTACCATTCCAAATGGTGTACAATCTGGAGAACATTCTTCTTCAGGTACCACTAAAATGATGACACATCCACTCCATCTCTGATATCATATAACCATGAGAACACACTTATTGGGTCTATCCATTATGAAGTTCACACATTCACTCATCAGATCTTGATAATCAAATAGGGGATCCCACCCATCCTCGATGGGGGACTCCCCAAACCCTACTGAAAACATTAAATATGTCATCTCAGAGATAAGGGATCACACTCAAGACTACTAGTGGACACCACAAACCTAATATAAGAACCCATAAGATCTCATTACAAATATATGAGTTCACAAACAAGTCTATTGGGGTATACCAAAAACCCAATATGGAACTTCAAATATCATAACACTTAGATTGGGGATCATAAGAGGACCACTAGGGGATGCCACAAACCCTATTGAATCTCAAATCCATTATACATAGATAGGGGATCAGGACAAGGACCACGGGGAGATATTGGAAACCCAAATCTTGATCCAATCACTTTGTAGTGGATCATGCTCATAATGATACCACAAACCCTACTAAAACCAAACAATAATTAGGGGATCATATATCTGATGATTCCACAAACCCTACTAGTCTAGCCTTTTAGATAGTGGATCACCACATTTGTATGAAGGTCATGAAGAAACCTTGAACCTCGTATAATTAATTCCGTACAATAAAATATCCTACCCTTGCCTCTTATAGGGATCCACCAACTCTATCTAATCTCATCATGTCGAGGGGATCACAATCTTGTTATAAGGAAATAATTCCACAATGTACTTTCATAGGGATAGAACAAGGGAAACCACACAACTGATACTGATAAATATTTCACTATCAAGTGACCCACTAAACTCACCTCACATTGCATTTCACACTACAGAACAATTAATACATACATGTGCATTGTAGAAAACTACTCAAGATAGGATACTTTTAGGCCACTATCTAAGTCCAAAAGATAGAGATGCAGGAAGGATAAGTTTCCAAGGGGAGTACATAACCTATACCCATAGTTAATGGTGTGTCTCTAAGAAAACAACCCTTGGATGGGTCTCCTCTCAGTACTCAACATTTAAAGTATTACAAGTCGCCTACTACCTATCACATAGTGTGTGACCTCATTTGACCTCCTCCATGTGTCCTCGCCTCTACATGGATGGCTGGCTATGTCACCCCACATGGTGTGTACCCTTGGTACATAATGTGTCTTGGATACCTACCTACTTGGTCATTCCCTCATCCCATGCCCATGTCCAGCACCTTGTACCCATGTACCTAACTATGTACTTTCACATGGCCATGTCCCTTGATACATAATGTCTGGCCATGTCCCCCAATCAGACTACCTTGGATCACCATATAGAATTTACCCCTATTATAGGGTGTGTAATCTAAAAAATTCATCATCATTGATTGGGAAGAACACAAGACATGTTCCTCTCTGTACTCCATGTCATGGGATTAAGAATTCTGAATCAGAATTACCTGTTAGCCGCCCAAAACTCCCCAGTTTCCATAAAAAACACATATCCCCCACATGATATCATTAGTAGTCATAAAAGGACTCTAAAACCATAAAACAACATGTAAAATTGGATTAGAATTTAAAATTCATAAATCATCCTTCCCCATAGTGAAATTATAATGCTTTGGGTGTAGATCGATGCTCTTAATCCATCGCAATACAATCTGGGAGTGATTTATATCAATATGTAAGATTTATGGCACCTACTCTCCTTGGTTCTACCGATATTCATTCATTACATAATAATAATCCTCTATTTTTTTCATGTGTGAGAACCCAAAGGTGGGATGGTTTATTAATTTAATTTTATTAAATTAATAAACCTTCATTTAACACAACACCAGTGGTCGCCTCTAACTAGGTGCCTAACATTTATGAACATTATGTCACGTCTAGGGTTAACACCACATTCCAGACTGAACTGTGTTCTCAGATTTTTGATCCAATAATCCAATCCAGATTTATTCCACTTTTACGAAAAAACTATGCATTCGTGATAAAATATATTTAATATATTTAATATAATTTCACTGGGGCTCTTCAAGACCAATAATTCTGCACTAACTCACCACATTACATCAGAAATATTCTTAAGAATATTCCAAAATCTTACACAGAAAAACTGGAGTCACTACAGAATTAATACCATTTTCACATGGAATTTTTTTCTTATAAATAAGGGACAAAGTGAGATGAATTTTTAGAGGCTTGGAAGAGAAAATGTGATAAAAACAAGGAAAATAAATGGAGATAAAGAAGATAAATATCAACACACTGATACATTCAATCAAAAATAAATTTTAAGGTATTTCTAACAAATAAAAAGGGGGATGTTAAAGATCCCACTTCATGTATGAATTTTATTTGTTTTTAATTGTTTTTATTGTTTATTAATGGTTTTAAATGAATTATAAATAATAAAATATTTGAAGGTTTTGTTTAAGTATCCAATATTGATAAAAATTTTGATGTAAATTTTATGAATGGATGAAAAAGAAAGAATAAAGGAAGTTATCAAGTATTATTAGCTCAAGAAACATATAAATGGTGTTATATCCATTAGTAAACATGATTATTATTGATTATTTATTTGAAAAAAATTCTTTGAATACTCTCATTATACCTATGATGATTGGTGAGCTATTCTTAATGACTATAACATGTGATGTGATTCATAGAGAAGAACATTTATTGTCAACATTACGATGTCTCCTTAAGAAGTTTCTAAATATATTGCTACCAGATAGAGAAGGTGAAACTGAACAAAAATAGTTTTATGTTATGAATAAAATGAGAAATTAAAGACTAGAAACACTGAAGATGGAGAACAACATACTGAGGTGATTGAATGGTGAAGACCAAATAAAGTTGATTAGGTAGAGATAATATGAAAAGGGTTTGAAAGTACTTCCATCGAATGGAGGTTTCAAAATTGTGTCATTAGATGGAGTATCCAATAGATAAACTTTTATAATGTATTGATCTCAAATTCCATCTGTTAGAAGAAATTTTTGGATATCACCCAAGAATTGTTTGCAATAATAGTGGATTGATGTGAATGGATTAAGTCAACCAGATGATTGGTGGAAATAAACGTTTGACCAATTAAATTCATAATTAAATTAGACATATAATGATTAGGAAAACTAAATCAGTTAATTATTTGTTATTTATTCATTATTTTATAAACATCACCATTCTTTTTTTTACTGTGATTCATGCTCATGTTTGGAAGAATAGAAAATTTAATATAAAAGATATCTTATTTAGGTGCTGAGTTGTTGATCCTAAATGTATCAAACACCATGAATACCTTCATGAATCTATCATTAATTTTTTGAATAAAAATATGGAGGAACTTGATGGTTCCCAAAGATAGTGAAGTGTTGTATGAAGGTGTATGAACAGTATTATGAATTCCATTGAAAACATTTTACAAAGGAAAATATGTGAAGTTAATAAGTTTCAATAAATGATTGATTCAACAATTAATAAAGTTGTAATTGATGAAAATACATATTAATTTTGTAATATGAAATTAGTAAGTCATCATAAAGTATCTATTGTTCAAAATTTATTGAATAATCTAGTATAGTTTTCCTATAAAAATCATCACATAGAAGAAACATGTAAAGATCATCGTATGAATAATTATTTTTATGAAGTTATCAGATATTGTTTTATGAGTGATGATTACTTAACTAATGTTTACCTAAAATATCATTAGACAGAGTTTGAAGAGGTTTCCAAATAGTTTCATCTGACAGAATCCTCTGAGAAATTTCATCATATAAAGTTTTATAGAATCATCAAGCTAAGTTTTGCATAGTCATGTGATAGAGTTATATGAAGTCATTGGATAGAGGGAGCAGAGTAGGTCTCTAAGGGTTTATCCGATGAAGGAAAACTAATGAAAATATGAGAACTCATCTGATGAGGATGATCCATGTGAATGTATAATATAAATAATTTCAATAGGATATTGATAGATTCATGAAGAAAAGAATTTATTCATCAAAATAAATTTCATAAAAAAAATTGAGATAAATTCATACGATGTTAGGTAGGAACAAATATCAGAGTGTACTAGATGAAAGAGTTTATATAAAGACCTCATGTTGGAAGTGGTGTAATTATTTTGTACTAGATGGAAGGTTCAAATAACATCATGATTTTATGGTAAATTCATGTAATAGTAGTAATGGTGGGCTGGATATTCAATGTGTCAATAATCATAGAGTAAAAATAATCATTCTATCCAATATTTTAGGAAGGTTGAGGAGGAACATTGGCATCACGATATAACGAAGTTTCTTATGAATATTGGTTTAATTCTATATTTTAGGAAGTTTTAAGGAAGTAAATTGAATAAATAGATGAGTGAGAGATTCAAATTTGGAAGTGGAAAGTTCAAATTTTAGGTTACACATTTCTTTATGTTTTCAAAGAAAGTATACCTATATAAATAGGATATAGATGAAAAATAAGTATTTATTTATTGACATTTATTACTTAAGTGTTACTTATTATACTATTATTTACAAGGGTGATGATTCAAATGTGTGAAATTAGAAATAATTAGAGTTTCATGAGTATGTTCCATCCAAGAAGATTGAAGCTAATTCTCATTTGAGTTTAAAAATTGGAAGAAGAGGTATCAGATATAGCATGGGGAACTATGTGAATAAAAATAAATGGATAGGGAAATCAACATATGGTAAATGAATGAAATATGTACTTAAGTGATACATAATTTATCATTCCCATTGGGTGGTATCCAATGAATTGATACCGGATATAATAGATTGGATTAGACTGAGTGTGAGCACTTGAAAAATAAGTACCAAAAAAAGATAAGAAGATGTGATTAGATATAATTTCACTGAATGAATGTGTATCAAATAGATAGGATAAAAAAGGATAAGTTCCATATAAAGAATAACGATAATAATAATAAACTTTTAGTTTGATTCTATGAATAATAATGAGTTTTTTTTCTCTCTACTATGTAATTAACATTGATAAAGGTATAAGATCAAATCAAAACTATGAAATAAAATAGAAGATTCAATTTGTGGAGGAAATTCTCAATGTTACAAATTAATTAAAGAAGTTTGAGACTCTTTACATGGGTATTATAAAGTACTATAAAGGATATACAAGTTAGACAAGGTTATCAATTGTATAGGGATTTAAGATTTTTTTTTCTTATCCCCCTCCTAAAGTATAGAGAACCATATTCATGATAAGGATTGTTTTCTATCCAAAATATTGTAATAGGTATCTCATTATAATGTATAATTCATGTAATATTAATCACTATTTGAAACAAATACTAGCTACTCTTATTTAGAAGTGAACCTTGTAAAAAATATTGTGTTCTATTTTTACTTATTTTTATACACTTTCATATGTTATAGAAAACAACATATGATAATCAAGATCCAAACATGTCTAATGGGTAAAGGGACAATAAGTTATAATTTGATAAAATGTTCCCAATACTAATTCTCCTTTGACTATATCCATAAGTGGTCCACTAAACATGATCTTATAATATCATTTATCAAATTTAAGTTTTGTGTTTTTCAAAATCGTAAAGGGGATAAGTGAAATTATTTTAGCCTACAGATACCCATTTACCTCATTTTTAAATTGTAAAATGATTTGGAGAGGATATTAATGGAATATAAATCATATTATCTGATCTCAAATAATGAATACATGAATTTTAGTGCATGAAGAATTAATTTTAAAGAAACAGTTTACAAAGCATCACTTACACAAATTATTTTACTATAAAAAGATTTATACACAATGAAAATGCAAGAAGAAATATCTTATGTGAATAAATGAATAAGTTTAGTTCTTCATACATTAGTTGTGTGATGCAGTGGTGAGATATCTAGACAATAATACTCCAATATTTAAGTAATATTGCAAAACACTAAATATCTAGTCAGTAATTTAGGTTATCTATAAATGTTACCAACAATAAGAAGTTGCATAAACTGATTATATAGTGTGTTGAATCAGAAGGTACATATTCTAAAAATTTTGTGAGAGTTTTCATATAATATAATTTCTAGAAACTGGAAGTGAGAAAGGCCAGAAATTATAATTCTAAAAAAGATTCACTGTGTGGGATTGAAGAATAATTAGGTCAACATGATCACTACAACAGAAGGTGGGAGTAGTTGAAGACCTATTCATAGAATCATTAAAATGATCCTATGAATAACTAGTGGGATCCAATATAAAAATATGGATCTTTTCATGATATATCTCAATTTTTTTGATTCTAGTATAAAGATCCCATCTAGATATGGATTAGTCTTCTCATGTACCCCATTACATTCACTTGTGATGAGAAATTTGTATAGATTTATTGTTGTGATTTTTTGGATATACCTTGTAATTTTCCTCACTTGTGTTCACTAGTGGAAATTTATATAACACCTTATAACTTAAAAACCCATAAATTCATTATTGATAAAAATTGTTAATATTTATTAAATTTATTGGATCTTTTTGGTTTATAGTTTTAGGGAATTAGGAAAAAAATATTACATAACAAAGTGGAAACTTCCACTCAATGTCTATTTTTCCCTCAAAAATAGGATTCCTAAGTTCATAGTCAGGTTTCATTCATGACACACTTTCTTTGCTCAAGGTCAATTTTATTTATTCAGATCACGACATCATAATAGTTCTCACTCATACTTATTACCTATGAAAATAATGTTAAAACAAGTTATTAAGAAAAAAATATCAATAAGGGATATAAAAAGAAATAAAACATGTTAGTAAATTTAAAAATTTATGAAAACCCATAAGAAATTTGGTATTTTTCATATTAATCTTCGAACTAAAATAATCATTTAATTACCCAAGAAACCAACTTCATTGTTAAAATATTTCAAAAAAAATATCATAAAAACCCATAAAGTAAAAATCATAATCATGTGGGTTTCTTATAAAACCTGACCACTTATGAAAACAATTTCTTGAAAAATATATTTTCACCCATAAAAGGTGATTAAAAATTCCATTAAACATAATATCATCATATTATATTATAAAATGAAAATATTTAATTTAAACTATATTGGAAGAATATCATGTTGGTACCTTGAGAAATTATACTTACATTTATACTTACATGAACCCCTAAAATGGAATCACATAATTGGATCATTCTCATCTCATTTAGTAGTAACTTATCACAAATAAACTCTATCACTTTACCCATTGTAATGGAGGGATATATTGGGATCATCTACCACCAGAGTTATATCAGGTTCACCTTACATTCATATAAAATTTATAAGAACCATATAATTAACAAAACACATATATCTTTTAATTTAATCATAAAACCCATTTTAATTTTCAATCAATATCATTAGTAAAAACACTTACAATGATCTCATAAATATGATAAATATTTATGTTTCCATAGAAAAAAAGTTTAAAACTAAACATTTCAAAAAAAAGTTAGAGAGATATTTTATTTAAAAATAAACATGGAAACTTGTAATGTAATATTTATAATGAGTAACATATATGATGGTGGAAAAAATCAATTAGTCTATATAAACAAAAAATCATTCCTTTTTCACTTTGTTAAATAAAAAAATCAAAATGACCCATATGTTAAATGTTTAAAAGATTCATTTTTAATCGTTTAATAATAAATTAAAATTTGTTTGATAACTAATTTAAACAATATTTTTATATAAATAATAAAATTCATGGAAAACTTTTAAGAAAATCTATAAGTAATAGATAGATTTGAAAGGAATTTATTAAAATAGGGTTTTAATGAAAAATATCTCATAACTTACATAACATACAAAACATACGGATATTTAAGAAGTAAAATTGAATTATATATTTTTTAAAATATTTAAATTAAATTAATGATACAATAGATCCATAAATAAATTAATACAATACATAAAATAAAACATGTGGTGAAAATGTTATAAACCTCAGTGAAAGGAAATTGGGACAAGAAATCATTTACCGTAACTCTCAAATAGATTCACACATTCTCTATATCATGAATAATTAAATTGTATTATATTTATACTTTCTTAATAAAAAGTTTCATATTCATTTTATTTTTTTATTATTATTCTTTTTATATCATTTATTACAATCTATTATATAGTAAATAAATTAATTGAGATCATGCCATTTTTTAAGGGCGTTTGGTTCATAATTCCAAAATAACTTTGGTAGGTTAACCAAGGTCAAATGGTTCACTATTCAATCATATAATTAGTGTTATTAATAACCTAATTATCATTTTTATACAATAAATAGAAATTTATAATATTCTATTAAATACATATATGAAAAATGAAACACATCGCTTCATAGAGGTTGCAGCCCACACGTATAGAAAAATGATGTTATAAATTTCCAGTAGATAGATGGGTAAGAAATTAAGTAATATATTATCTTTTAAAAATATTTATTATTCCATTAATATCATATATATTCATTAAATCTTTCATAATAACTATCCTTTTTTGTGGTGATGAAAAATGAAATGCATTGCTTCATGGCGGTGGTAATCCACATGTACACACGAGTGTTGCTTTAATTTCCCATAAGATAGAAAAAGTGATTAAAAGGGATTGTAACATAATCATATTATAATTTAAGTATATTAAATATACTTATTTTATTATTTAATAATGGTTTAAAATTTTTTAAACAGGTAGAAGAAGAAATAAACTTGTAATAGGTCAGTTATGACTTATACCTTATCTCCCTTTGGATTACACCTTAGGACCCTTAAAATTGATATTTTGATAATATAAATACCTATAAAACGTTTTTCTATTTTTTGGGAATATATTTGGGTGGTTATTTTAAAAAATATAGTTCTCAAAATGTCTATGGAATATAGTATAGGTAGTGACCATTTATAAGTGAGGGGAGTGACACAATTGTATATATTATAAACTTTAAAATATAATAAATATCATAATCATGTCAAGTGGCACCAAATGGATATAATTTAGACGGTATGGAATGATAAGGTCTAAATAAATTCAAAAAAAATATACATTTTTAATATGAATTTAAAGCCATATATTTTGGTTTACCCCCAGTTAATCCTTTTTTACCTTAATTATGATAACACATTTTTCACTCTATAAGGGTTATAAGTTTAATTATAAGGTGTAAATTAGATCACAAAAGGTCCATGGATCAAATTTTATATCATTTAACATCCCATGTGTCCTATTTAAATATTTTTACTTATTTTTAAATTTTTCAATAAAATATTGTTTATCATAAAATTTTATTAAATACATTTTTTTGGAGATTCCATTTAATTTGACTTCAAAGACATCAATAAAACAATTTAATTCTAATATAAATAAATTTTAAATTAATTATAATATATAATTAAATATTAAATTAATTTCATACCACAATTCCTAAAAAAAGTAATTTCATTATTTTTTAATTGATTTACCTTGTTTTTCTACTAGTTGAACAAGTACTGCTTAGGAATTGCATAATAATTAAAGGTAATTATATCTCCCCTAACATTTAAAAATAAATTAATCTAAAATGAATAATTTATTAATATTTAAAATAAAACTTATAATCATTTAAATATTTTATTTATTACTATTAAAACATATTTTATATATTAAAAGAGAGAAAAAGACATTTTGTAATTTTTTCCGATGTAAAATATTATAAAGATCATAATCAAAGGAAAATGTCACATAAACAATTGAAATTATAAAATATGGTAATATGGTTATAAATAATCTTATCCAGTAATAATTAAGATAATATTTTATGACCTTATCAATTATTTTTTACATTAATTAAATCGTTTTACCCTTTACCATGGTGACACATTTTTTTACCATGGCTACAATTCATATTGATCATAAATAAAACTGTAATAATTAATAAATTATAATGTTATGATTAAAAAAAATTCAATAACCTTTTCAACATTATAACTTGAATAAATTAATTTTTATATAATTTCTCAAAATGGATTGAAAAATTAGTTTTTTGAAAATTTTGATTTTAAGAATAAAAACAAACTTATACCATATTAAAATATGTTATTGATTATAATAGATTATTTATATTATATTTAATAAATTTTATCTTATTTTAATTTAGAAACATGTCTAAACATTAATGATACTTTTAAAATAATTTTTTCTAAGAAAATAAATGTCAGTTTTTCAAAAAACAACATTTTTCACTATTCAATAAAAAATCAATTTTTAATAAAAATACAAAAAATTCAATATAAAAATATTATGACATAAAAATTTAAATAATTATATCTATTTTATCAAATAAATTTCTTTGTGTTATAAATTAATTATAATATCCCCACATAAAATTTAATAAAAATAGTTTTTGAAGAAAATGTATTTTGAATGTATAAATTGATTTTATTATCATTCCTTTACTAATAATCATAATTAAAATAATGTTAATTAATTTTATAGAAAATATTATATACTAATTTTAATGGGATAATTTATCAATAGTGATTAGTTTAATCTATTATGATAAAAACTCATTGCATATATAAAAATAGTTTTATAAAAAAAATACATCTTTTCATTCAAAAGATGCTATATTCATTTACAACAAATTTATAATCAAATTAAGATATATTTTTAATTTTATTTTGGATTTAAATCTTACATATATTTCATAAAATAATCATTCTTATTGAAACCTAAAAACCCAACATTTAGTTCATAATGGTCATATTTAAATAATAGTATATCCTAGTTCATTTATGTTTGACGTTGTGTATGTCACAAGCTATCAAATATACTATTTAGAGAAAAAAATACAAAATATTGGGTATTTCCATTAAATCCCCTTAAATAAATTTCATCATAATAATTTTATCTCATGTTCGATAAAAAAATGGTTTAAAACATTTTTTTGGAACAAATCCCATGAGTGGAAGATAAAACAAGGAATCATGAAAGTAAAAACATTTTTAATATTTTAAAATATCATTATTAAAAATAAAAATCATAAAAAGGTATAACAAAACATCATTTTAAAAATATGATAATTGAAATATAAAGGTCACCTAGAATAACGTATAATAAGGTTCCAACAGAAGGAGAATAGTGGTGGGACGTAAAATTATGGACATGGAGGAGAAAAATAACATCCAAGGATTAATATAGAGTGATGGAGACTATGATCATGAGAAATTTAATAACAAAAAAACCATAAATCATTATGAAATAAATAATACCATCAATTCATCAAAAATAAAGGTAAAATGATAAATTTTTTATTTCAAGATCTTTTTTATATATTTGAGGTATTATTTTACTATCAAGATAGAGAACACAAAATTTTTTGCTTACTTGATTTCATTACATTTCATTAGAAGAATTTAATCCTTCGGTTGTTATTTGATTAATATCCACTTCTATATCAACTCTTTCTCATAGAAATGAATATTCAAGATATGTTTTTTCATTTAAAAACACTAAAATTAGTTTTTAATGGATTACAATATCCAAAAAATGATAATAAGTTATTTAAAATATATTTATACATTAATAAAAAACAAAAATAGTTATAAAAAGACAAGATAATTTCCAATATGAATAAACCATCATACAATGAAATAAAATATTAATATATGGGCCCTCAACATTAACACCTATTGTTCTACATAAATCATTCCATAAATAACTAAATATAAAAATCTTCAAAATATGCCAGACCAAAGTCAAAACCCAAAAATAATAAGAAATATTTGAGCTTACATTATATAAATATCAATGTATCATTTATTTCCAAATAACATTAATCACTCATAATGTAACATACTAAAAATATACTCCCTAATCATATATTCTCTAAAATATGATAATATTTTCTATAAATAACTTAAATTACTATAAAACCATAATAAAATAATATATGATTCCAAAATATAATTTAAAATTATTTTCCTCAAATAATATCTCATCTTATCCCATGTTATTTATATTTATCTTAATCATAAAAAGTTCCCAAAATAGTGAACTTATTCTATAATTACATTAATCATATAGTTGCAAAATCACTTTTCAATACCATGATTATTTCTATGATAAATCATATGTTCCCAAAATTAATAAAACTTGTATCCTAATTAATCACAATTACATCATAATATAAGATCATATAAACTTTAAATTTTATCAATAACATTAATCTTATGTCCACAAAGTATAAAAGCTTTCTTCCTCAAATAATTATTTTACTACAACACAATTTAAACATAAGGATTATATATTCCTCAATCATTTATGAAAACATAATAAATGTCACATAATGTACCCCCATCATATAAAAACTCAAAAGGAAATCTATGTCTTTAAAATTATTATCAAATATATACATATTATCTCCTGATAGAAACTAAAACTTATAAAATATCCCCATATGAATCACCCCAACCTATAAAATTATATATGTCTATGAAACCCTATAATTTAAACAACCCATAACTACATGAATTATAATAAGGGTTTAACTTTTTTACATTTCAAGGATCTATTTGGTTTATAGTTTTAGATAATTTTTAAAAAATTATACAGAAAAGTGGATACATTCACTCAATGTCTATTTGTTCCACAAAAACATGTTTTTTAAGTTCACAGTCTTGTTTCATTCATTACACATTTTCTTCATTCAAGGATAACTTTCTTTATTCGGAGATAGGCCTTGTAATAATTCCTACTCATCCTTAGTCCCTCTAAAAACATTTTCAAACTTTATATGATCCGAAAAAGAATAGTAATGTATATAAAAGAAATAAAACCTATTATTCCATTTAAAATTTTACGAAAACCCATAAATTTTTTTGTTTATCATAATAAACTTTAAAATAAAATAATCATTTATTTGCACAAGAAATAAACATCATTATTCAATGATTTCAGAAAACATCTTATAATAAATCATAAAGGAATAAATCCTAATAACTTGGGTTTCTCATAAAACATGAGCACTTTAAAAAATATATTCATTAAAAACATATTTTTCACCCTTAAAGAGGGAATAAACATTATTTTAAACATAAATCCATTATCTTACCATTTGAAATAAAACGTTTTCCTTTAACAAACAATACAATAATATCATTTATGTAAATTTGAAAATTTTCCATACCTTCAACCTTAGAAGAACCCTAAATAAGTAATCACCTAACCAGATAATTCCCATATCTCTTAGAAAGTACCTATCACTAGTAAACTCTGCAACATTACCTAATGAATTTGAGAGCTATATCAGACTCATTAGTTATCATATCTATATTGATCTTTTCCAAAATTCATGTAATTTTAATTATCAACATCATTTTCAAGAATGATTTTAATTTATTTACCAACTCTTGTTTGGGTATTGTCTTAGGATGTTTTGGGTGAATTTTTTTGAGTTTTTAGAGTTTATAGGGACTATGGATGGTTAGGTGCACAATTAAGGAAAATTGTGTAGATCCATCTATGAAGTCATGAAACATGATTTTGAGTTCCATATGAGGTTGAATAGTAGCCACATTATAAGGCCAAATCATGTGGACTTATCCTAAAAACATATAGTATAAGAAAAATTCATTTTACATAGTTAGTGTATAGTTTGTCAAATAATGTGACAAAACAATGTGGCACCTCCAATAGACTAAAAGGGGGTGCACTATTAGTTTATGTTTTACTAAACCATGCACCAAAACCACATGGAATTAATAAATTAGTCTGAATTTTATGTTTAAGACATGAAACACATTTGTTTTTCTTCACTCTTCATCTAGTTAATTAGGCTCTTAAATTAGGAGACTTTCATTATATATTTTTGTGACCTCTTTCCTCCCATAGTATAAATTTATTGGATATAAGAGTTTCATATCTAAGAAATTGATGTAATGATTCTTTTATTTATAATTACACTCTTTTCTTCTAGATTAATTATCTTTATTTTGAGATAAATTTTAGATCATAAGTCTATTATTCATATCAAAGTATTTTTTTTATGATCTAATAATGTTTCAATTATATTATCCATTGGATAATGTGGAATTAATTATATATGGATTGATAATTGTATGAATATTTGAGATCATAAGGGTATGTGGTCTATCATTCTTATATGTTGACCTTGAGATCATTAAATCTGATTTTTATGTTATGGGGTTTATGGATTACGATCTTTTATTGGTTTTTAGAGCCCTCTCCTCATTTGGTATGTGGGTCCCAAGGAATTATTGGAATATAAAGTTGTCGAGGTGGGTGGTTTAATCTAAAGTATTTATCTTATGAATTACACATGATCTTTCATTTTTAAATGTGATTTATAAATTTTTAATGGAATTATATTAGATTTATTAAAATGGGAATATGGCGGTGTTTGATAAAAATGGTTTTCCATTTTTATTTGATAAAAAAGGTTAATTTAAAATTACAATTTTTTTATAATGTGGATTTAAAAGCATAGTTTTGGTGTGGAAAGGTTTTTTTGTTTTATTTTTGAATTTTGATACACCCTTTAAAATTATTTGAAATGTTTTTTCACATTGGATCCTGGGATATATGGATGGGGTCCATGAAGGGAGTTGTTACTATGACTCATTGGTAGTTACAATCATCAATATTTTCCTCCAATCCTTAATTAAACATTCTAAGGATATGTTTACATGGCATCTTAGGGGATTTCACACATTTAGGTCTTCCTATTATACTTAGGTTTCCACACTGGGGACTTGTTTAGTGCGCACTAGTCATTATTGATCACATGGGGTGAGGATTATAACTAGTATTCACCTATGTAATCCTAGGGTTACATTCCACTATGATTTTATTTGATTTGATTTTCTATTTCAAGATTTGAAACTGATAAAATTGTTCGAAAATTATTTGAATTTTTTATATGAAATTATTTATAAACAATTTAAAAAGGGTAGATTTCAATGTTTTGAAACAAATTTTGTAAAACTATATATCATGCCTTGTTTTCTTTCTAAATTATAATATTGTATTGTTTAAAAAAAATACTATTTATGGAAAAATTGGTGTGATCCTACAGGTATTATTTTTCTCACAACCTATACATACCCTCAAACGTTTGTACACCTTGTTTTATATAATATTGTAAAGGGAAAGGTGCTATAATGAGGCAGTGGGTTTCATGGTTGGTTGGTATTGAGTATTTGGTGGTGATATGGTGGGATGTTTCCGTCATAACACATGGTGATGGATATCAATGGTGTTGAGTGCTTTGTGTTTTTCCCTAGTTTATGTACTTGAAATTTGGCATGTTTTTCCTTTGATGCATTATTACCACTATTTGAACCTATTTGTGGAATATTTTTAGGTTACGTATTTATTTATATATTCCATTATTTTTTGTTTCATCTGGTTAAAAAAATAATTTCTTGGGTTATTCTTGTTTTCTTAGTGCTTGTCATCCCCCCATGGGGATTAAGAAAACCCTTCAAGTATTATTGCAGATTAGTTTGGAACTTTGATTAATGGGTCTTATGGGTTAGTTCATGAAAAAATGGTATCAAAGTGATGTTTTACTTGGGTTATCATGACTAGGAATGTCTTAGTAGGTATAATATTATAATTTTGGAACTCAAGAGATATTTTTTGAGAAAACATCTATTCATCTCTCATCATTATGATCCTTAAGATACCCCGGGATATTTGGAAATGTGTTTTCTATTTTTTATTTTGATCTAATATTAATTTTTACCTAAATTATCTTCATTAAAACTAACATTTACTCCTTTAAAAATGGTCACCTTTCATTCCTTTATATAGTACCATTACACCCAAAATACTTCCTTGTCTTCCCCATAAATATACGATAGATAATTCTCCGTGTGGGAAACCTTCGATTGATCAAAACATTATAAAGGTTGTAGTATGGGAAGTTCATGCAGTGGAAGAAATGTACCTCTTTATCAATATCAAGATAGGTATTCCCAAGTAGAAGATAGTGGAGACAATAATTAAGGTCATAAATTCTTCCTCAACAATCCTCTATCATTTCAAGGGATAAGTGACCCTTAGAAATCATAGATCATGTTAGAAAATATTTATTAGATCTTTGACATATTAGAGACATTAAAATCTATTAAGGTTATGTATAATACATTAAAAATATAGGTGCCTAGTAATAGGTGGAGGGACATGTAGGTTCAATGAAATAAACATGATTTCTTGGAGTGGAAGGATATCAATATCAATTTGGTTTAGCAGTTCTACCTATAATCCATGACTATAAATAATTATATGGTGTTTCTCCCCTTTCATTTGGGTGACTGTATAGTGAAAGAGTATGATGATCATTTTTATGAATTGGTATTTTTTTCACTTGAGGTTGTTTCAAATGAAAATCTAAAGCCTCAAATATTTTATATGAGTTTGTGAATAGACATTAGTTCCCTAGTCTTCGTGTAGAATACAATCACCTATGAAATGATATTGGATAAATCACTAATCGTAGAAATATATCTAGAATGAAAATCATGTTTGGTTATACTTCCTTATCTACTTGGTGGAAACTTTAGTGTGTCACATGAAAATAAGAGGAAGTATCATGAGACTCACAGAGGTGGGAGTAGAAGCTCTCAGTGGTGGGCTCCCTCTACACCATTGGTGGTAGTTGGGTGTTTTTATTTGAGTTTCTTCCAATGTGGAAAGATAGGTAAAACTATGAATTATTATATATCATATACCTCAATATTTCTAAAGTTATTATTCTTTCCTAGGTTATTGTTAGAGGTTATTTCCAGATCTAACTACACCTCATTATGATTATGGTTTATTAGATTCAATGAGTAATACAACACCATCGAAAGATTATAACATTATAGGTCTCTATCCATATGCCTTTGGACTGAAGCAGATTCATGAAGTAGATGAGTTTTCCATGGAAGATAACACAAGATAAATGACAGTGTACGATATGATATTTATTGAATCATTTGTAGAAACCACTCTATTTGATACTTCTGTATCTCATTCCCTTATATAAACTCATTTTTTCATATTTTAAAACTTTTAATGGAACATGAATCATTTATTATGGATTTGGTGACACCGATTGGACGAAAAAATAGTAGGTTCTTTGATGACCTATTTTTTCTCAATCTCTAATATTGATTAAGTCTTGTATTTTTTTTATTTTGAGTTTTTTTTGACATTATCATTGGGATGGATTGGTTAGTTTCTTACCATGAAAAGGTTTATTGTTATCATTTGTGGCTATTATTTTCTACCTCTGATGGAAACTCTATGTTGTTTTGGGAGAAATGGATACGGGGTCTTTTCAAACAAGACATCCACATTCTGAATTAGGGAGTGTGATATCCAATTTTTCAGTTGAGATTGAGAATGACTTTTCTAGTTGTGATATTCCTTTGGTGGTATGATATTTTTTTGATGTATTCCATGAATAATTCATTGGTTTACTTCCAAAATTATAGGTGGGGTTATACATATATTGGGTGACAAAGACTTATCCAATCATTAGATCTTCCTATCATATGTAACTAGTTGAGTTGAAAGAGTTAAAGGTTCAATTGGACTATTTAAAAAACGAGGGTTTTATTTATTCTAGTGTATCACCTTGGGATGATGTGGTGCCATTTTCATATAAGTCCAATGAAACAATTCACCCTTGTGTCAATTATCAGAAGAATAATCAAGTGATGATTAAGAATAAATATCCTTTGACCTAAATTGATGATTAGTTTGATCAGTTAAAGGGTGAAGATTTTTCAGGAAGATTAAACCCCTACCTCATTATCATCGTCTTATATTAAAAGGTTTGGATATCCTAAAGAACAATTTCAGGAGCTGGTAAATACACTTTGAATATCTTATGATGTCATTTGGCCTCAATAATTCTCCTACGTTTTTTATGAATATCATGAATTGGATTCCCACTACTATCTTGATACAATTGTTGTGGTATTTGTATACGACATATTATTTTATTAATAATCTGATGAGGATCATTATAATCATCTAAAATTATATTTTGGAACCATGATGAGTCACTATATGTAAATTTATCAAAATGTTACTTCAAGATTTAGGAAGTGAAGTTAATAGGACATTGGGTTTCAGAGCATGGTGTCTCAATTGATCTCTATAAGGTGAAGGATATCTAGTCATGTTATGATCCATAAAATGTATTTTAGATACATATATTCTTGGGTTTATCTAGTTATTATTAGTGGTTCATAAAAAAAATCCCAAATTTTGAATCACCATTGATAAATCTTACTAAAAAAGGGGTGAAATTCATGTGGGATTTAAAATATAAGACATACATTGATGAATTGAAAGGATGTTTGACCTTGGATCCTATATTGATTTTACCATAAATTGATCTTGGATTTGTGATGTACTATGGTGATTTAAGTTTAGGTCTAGGATATGTTCTTATGTAGGGTGACCATATAGTGGCATACCACTCTCATTATCTTTGGACACATGAAAATAATTTTATCATTCATGATATCAAACTATCTTATGTTATGCATTCTTTTATGTGTTGGTGGAACTACCATTTTATAGAGAGGAGAACTATCTATTGTGATCATAAGATTACAAGATATATCTTCTTGTATAAATACATGAACCTCGGGTAGAGGTTTTGGGTAGATTTCTTTTATACATTTGAAATTAACATTACCTACTCCCTTAGAAATAATAATGATATTGTTGACATCCTTGGTAGGAAATTAGCCTCTCAGAATGTCTTGGAATGTAAGGAGGAATAAAATATCATGGGACTATTTTATCAAATTCACCTAGATTTGAGGGAGGATGATACAGTTATGATTTTGGGCATTGATCTAATGATGTCATCTCTCCTCAAGTAGATTCTTTAGGAACAACACTGGGATAATAAGTTCAAAGAAATTATGCAATCACCTTATAGTAGGGATACATCTGTTATCTAGTCTATCTCTTTAAAATCACTTCCCTTATTAAGGAATCATTTCATCATCCCAGTATCTATTAGGAAGATCATAATTTTTTATTTTCAAAGTAACTCACAGGCTACTCACCCCAAAACTAAAAATATGCATTATGACAAGAAGAATCAGTTATGGTGGCCAAAAATAAAGCATAACATAGCTAATTATTTTTTTATATTTTTATACCTTTTAGTAGATTAATTTCAATCACCAAAATCCTTCTAGTATACATCATCATATTTCTATGCCTACATGGAAATGGGTTGACATATCCATAGATTTCATTATCATATTTCAATATACTCTCCAAGGAATGGATTCTATCTAGATGGTGATTGATCAAATTGCTAAATCAGACCACTTCACTCTGATTCAGGGAACCAATAATGTTGAGGATTTGAGAAATCTATAAATACAAAAGATTATAATGTTTCATGGGGTTTCATATTTTTTTGTCTCAGATAAGCATCAGATGTTTACTTCTTCGTTCTGGAAGGGTCTCTAGGAGGGGATGGTGACTCAGGTTAGTTTGAGAACGAATTACCGTTATCTAAAAGATGTACAAATAGAGAACGATATTCAAATCCTTGAAGATATTACCCATTCTTGCATTATAGATTTTAAAGGATATTGGGATATCCATCTAATACTAGTTTATTATTATTATTACAATAGTTACTAGTCATCTATTAGAATGGATCCTTTTAAAGAAACGTATGGTTTCCCTTATAGATCACCTATTTTTTCAAATGGTAGTCGTTATTCTCCTGTAGTAATTATCATTTCCTAGGATACATCAATAATGATTTATGTTTTACATCAATTATTAGTGACGATATAGAGTTAACATAAGCCTTATGTAGACTGTCAACATCATACTTTGGAGTTATCAGTTGGTGGACATGTTTTCATGAAAGTATCAACTCAGTTGAGTCATTGTTGATTTGGGAAGTGGGGTCAATTGGCTATAAAATGTGTTGGGCCATTGAGATCATTGATCAGATTTGGATGGTGGCCTATCAGTTTGAATTACAATCTTTATTGACTATTATTAATGATTTATTCCATGTATCTCAACTTAATAAATATCATCATGATCCTTATATGGTATTGAATTGGGATTATATTTCTCTTGAACAAATGTTTTTGTGGTTGAGGAATGAGTGATTTTTTTTAGAAATCCATGCATAAAAATATATTTCATTTTTTTATTTTTTATGGAGGCACAAAATATATTCTCATGAGACATGGGAGTGGGAATCATTGATGAGGAAAAAATTTACTCATCTTAGTTTGGTCAACCTTTTGTGACTTTAATTTTTTGGGGGAAGAAAATAATATAGTGGGAGGAATTTGCACATCCCAACATCACATTTATGTATGAAAATCCTTCTTACCATAACTTGTTTCAGTCTTCTCTTGGGTCATTTTAGAGGAAATTTTATACTTCTAGAGTTTTTTGGTCCTATGCATGATTTGGAACATAATTAGAGGAATTTATGAAGCTCATCATATGAAATAGTGTGACATGTTTTAGAGTCCTAGAAGAGGTCACACAGTTAGAACAAACCATGGAAACTTCTCCTCAAACAACTTGGTCTGGGACATGGGTGTTTTTCATGTTCAATGATTTTTTTAACCATGTGGATCATCTAGTATCATAGAATGGGGAACACATTTGGCACATATTTTTCTAAAATATGTGGCCAAACTATGAGACACAAATTATTTAATCAGAATTTTATTTTTATGACCAAGAACACATCTGTTTTGTCTCATTATTCTTCTAGTGAATTAATCTCTCAACTAGGAAGACTCAGTTTTTATATTTTAGAGATATCTTAGCTCTTAGAGTGAGAATAATTAGATTTAAGAGCATCGAATCTAAGAAGTTAAAGGTGCGTCTTCATTATTCTACATTATTATCCTTGATTTTAGATAAATATTAGATCATAGGTGTATTCATTAAAAATATGTTCTTTTCTATGATCTAATTATGTTTCAATTAGACCAGTTATCAGAATATGTGGCATTCATTAGATCTAGGTTGACAATTTTTTGAATTTTTGAGATCTTCATGGTATGTGGTATCACTCTCTTTTCTATTGACCTTAATGTCATCAAATATGATTTTTATTTTTTGAGATTAATGGTTTAGGATATTATCTTGTTTACTAGACCCTTCTTCTACTTTTGTGTGTGTGTCCCATGTAATTTTTAGAATATCATGTTTTTAAGGTGGGTGGTTTCATTGAAATTATTGAATTATGAACTACACGTGCTCACTCATTTCTAATCTTGATTTATAAACTGTAGATGGATTGATATTCAATTTTCTGAAACGTGTATATGGTTTTTTGATATAAAAACATTTCCCAATGTATTTGATAATGAAATGTAAATTTACATAAAATTTTGGTTTTTTTAATAAAATGTAATTAAAATAATGGTTTTGGTGTGGAATAGATTTTTTTGATTGTTTAAATGGGTTATTTCCTTTAAAAATGATTTGAAATGTTCATCACATGTGAGACAAGGGTAATTAGGTGGGGGTCCATGTAGGGACTTTTTACCATGAATCATAGGTATTTTAACACATTGATGTGTTCATATGATTATTAGGTTTTCGTACTATGGAAAAGTTCACATGGCATAATAGGGTGGGGTTCACTCATCAGGGTGTTCCTATGCTTCTTAGGTCATCATAATGGGATCTTTTTTAGTGTGAAATAGTCATTATTGATCACATGGGATGAGGATCCTAGAAATCCTGAACTGTTTTTATCATAGTGGTACATTCCATTGTGCTTTTCTTGGATGTGGTTTAATAGTGGATGCATTGAAAGTGATAAAATAATTGTTCTAAGATTCTTTGAAAACTCTTTTATAAGATTTTTTTTGTAAACTATATAAAAAAAGTTGGATTTCTATGTTATGAAATGAATTGTGTGAAGCTATATATCATGAATTGTTTTATTTTTGAATGAGAATATTTGGATTTTTTATTATATCCTACATATGTAACACTTGGTGGGATCCCACTAGACTTGTTTTTCTTATCTGATACTGGAAAGGGGAATGTGTCACAATGAGGTAGCAGGTTTCATGGTTAGTTGTCTATGAGTATTTAGTGCTAATATAGTGGGATATTTCCCACATGACATAATGAGGTAGCTATCTTTGTCTTTGAGTACTTCAAGTTTTGTTCCTAGTTTATGTACTTGTATTTTAGATTATTTTTCCTTTTATGTATCACTACTATTGTTTGACCTTTTTTATGGAATTTTCTTATGTTCCCTATAAATTTATATACTCCAGTATTTGTTTTTTATTTGGTTAGGATAAATCATTTCCAAGGTATTACTTTTTTCTCAGATGCTTGTCACTAGACAATAGGGATCAAGAACTCCAATTGAATCTTGTTGCAGAGCAGTTTGGAACCAATATTAATAGGTCCTCCATGTAAATTCATGAAAAATGGGTATTAAAGGGAGGTTTTTCACAAGTTCTCATGTCTTGTGATGTCTTAGTAGACTGGAGATAAGAATTTTTTAACTTAAAGTGTATGTTTATAGTGAATTATTTGCCAATTCTCATTGTTAAGAGACTTAAATTATAACAGGATGTTGGGAAATGAGATGTTTATGTTGGATTTTAATCTAATATCATTTCATGAATAAATTATCTTGATTCAAACTGAGATTTATTCCTTATCTAATGGACCCTTTTCATTCCTTGATATAATATTATGCCACCCATAAGACTTCCTCATCTTCTCCATGAGGGAAATATAGATAATGATTCATGACGGAACCCTACAATTGATCAAGATCTCATCAAAGCTATAATGCTAGTTGTTCACATAGTGGAAGAAAATATACAACTTACTCAAACTCAGGATATTGAGATGAAAAAACGAGTCAAAGGATGGAAATATTATGCTAAATAATTCCTCTACCAGAAGCCTCCATACATTTAAGAGACAAGTAGCCCTTATTAAGTAGAGGATTGGATAGATATGATTGATTAGATATTTGAATTTTTAGAGACATAAAATTAAATTGATGTGAAGTATTATACATTCAATATTGGTTAGCCTAAAAAGAGTTTAGAAAAATGTTCCAAATAAAGAAACATGAGGTTTTGGAGTGTAAATACTTCAAGACCACCTTCATTCAGCAGTTCTACCCATATCCATCACTATGGAAAAATATATGGATTTTATATCCATTCAATAAGGTGAACACATAGAAACAATATATGTTAATAATTTTTTTGAACTAGTATGTTATAGTCTCAAGGTATTTAAAAATGAAAGGATTAAGGTTCATAGATTATATATGGGTTTTTGAGAGATAATTAATTCTCTAGTCTTTATACATAATCTTATAACCTATATAAAGGTAGTCGATAGAACACTGATGGTAGAAAGGATCTAGTGGTAAATTTGGGTTTGGGTTAACTTCTTTCTCAATCTAATTGGAATCATCAAAGGATCGCATGGAAAGAATAGAAATTATAATGATACTTATATAGGTAGAAATGGTAACTCTAAATATTAGGATTTAACCACATCAAAAGTGGTAGTTGGCAGTGTTCCTTTGACTTTCAACCAGTGTGGATAGAAAGGGAAAATTATTCGATATTCCCACACACCTCTAAATATCTACAATTATTATGGACACTAATGTTATTTGTGTAGGTTCTCTTAGGATCTTTCTATAGCTCATTATAGATTTGGTTCATTATCTCCAAATGTAAATATAATTTAGTTATAAGATTCTAAACCTATATGGTTCCAGCCATATTCCTATGGACTGAAGTAGTTTCACACAGTAAAAGAATTTATTGTGGAATATGGTGTTGGCCAAGCAGTAGTGAGAGGTATGATAATTATTGAATCATCTATAGAAGTCACTATTTTGATATAGGTTCCTATCATTCATTTATATTAACAAATTTTATGGGTCTTTTAAAACTTCTGATATAACTCATGTTGTTCATTATGGAGATGGAGATCCCTCTTGGGAACAAAAGGTAGAAAGGTATTTTATTCCCTTCTTATTTTTTATCAATTTTTAAGTTTATTTTGTCTGGTTTTTTATATTTCTTAACCTATATCTATTTTACATTATCATTAGTATGGATTGGTTTATTTTCCATCGAACTATGTTTGATTGCTACTATCAATGGGTTTTCTTCACTACCTATAATGGGATCTCCCAGATGTTTTAGGGTGAATGGGATCCAAGGTCTAGCTAATTAGAAACTTCCCATACAGAATTAGGTAGTTTAATATCTTATTTTTTAGTTGAATTTTATAATGATTCCTCTAGTTTGGATCTTCCTTTCGTGTTCATGTATTTTCATAATGTATTACCCCAATGACTTCTCTAGTCTTCCACTAGAAAGTGAGGTAGAGTTTTCTATTGATCCATTACATGGAACTCATTTAGTCTCTATACCTTCTGATTATATAGAGATAGATGAGTTAAAATATTTGATGTTTCAATTGCAAAATCTAAAATAAATGGGTTTTATTAGCCCAAATATATCACCTTGGGTAGCTCATGTGCCTTTTTTTGAGAAGCAAGATGAAACTCTTCATCTTTGTATCAATTATTGGAAGCATAATCGCGTAAAAATTAATAATAAATAACCTTTCCTAATATTTATGGCCTTTTTAATAGATAAAGGGTGAAAAGTGGTTCTCAAAGATCGAACAACAGTTAGGTTATAGGCAACTCATAATTAAAGAGTATGATATCCCAAAGACCGCTTTTAGGATCAGGTATAACCACATTGAATATCTTGTGATATAGTTCATCCAAGATAACAAACTATCAGTTTTTATGGATTTGATGAACCTTATATTCCACCAGTATCATGACACATTTATTACAGTATTTTTGGATGATGCCCATTTTATTAAAAATCTAAGGAGGGGCATAAGAATCATATAATTTTTTTAAATATTGGGGGATCGTCATATTTATGTTAAGTTAGAAACTTTTACTTCTAGATTTTGTAAGTGAAGTTATTAGGACATTTGGTTTTAGAACATGTTGTCTCAATTGATAACAAGAAGGTGATAACTGTCTTATCATGAGAGGATCCACCTAATGTATTTGAGAAACAAATATTCATAGGTTTTTTGGTTATTATCAGTGTTTCTTAAAAGACTTCTTTAAAATTTCATCATCATTGAAAACTTTTAATAAGAAATTGGTGAAAATCACATGAGTTGAAAAATGTCATACTTCCATTAAAACATTAAAATAATGTCTGAACTCATCTCTTATCATAATTTTAATTGAATCTAGTCATGGGTATGTGGTGTATTTAGATTCTTTGGGTTTAGGTCTAGGTCGTGTGCTTATTTAGGGAGACCATGTTGTGGAATACAACTCTCATCAACTTCATCCTTGTGAAAATAACTACCCTACTCATGATCTAAACATTTCATAGTTATTCATTCTTTTAAGTGTTAGTGATGATAACTTTTGGGGAGAGGTACACTCTATAATCTAATCATACAAGCTGGGGCTATATCTTCTTGTAAAAATAAATGAACCTTATATAGAGGTAATGAGTGGAGTACATTATTTGACTTTGACATCACCCACAACTATAGAAAGGGGGATGTTTTTATTGACACCCTTAGTAGAAAATAACCCTCTCATGATATCTTGGAATCTAAGGAGGGTTGGAATATCGTAGGAATATTTGATTAAATAAACATAGAGGTGAGGGAGGATGAGACTGGTATGATTCTAACCACTTCTCAGTTGATTTAATCTCCCCTCAAGTCGATTCTTCAACAAATTTCAGGATGAAGATATCATGGAAATCGGGGGATCCTTATACTATAGGGGGACCATTTATAGATAGTCTATCCATTTTGAAGGTATTTTTTACTTTATCATTTATTTATCCATCTTAGTATATTTTTTTAAGTCTATTATATAGATTTTTTGTAGTTCCATGTCATCTTTTCACTCTATAACTATGAAGATTTATTAAGACATCCAACATTGGTTTTGGTGGCCAAGAATGAAACATGACATAACTAACTTGGTGTCTTATTGTTATAATTTATATAAGATTATGGATGATAACATAAATTAATTCATTCTAATTCAACCTATTTCTATTCCAATTAGGAAATGAGATGAGGTATCCCTAGATTTTGTTATCATATTTCCATAGACTTCTTGAGAAAATAATTCTATCTAGGTAGTGATTTATTAGTTGACTAAATTAACACACTTCATTATGATTTGGCACAACAATAATGTGGCTTTTTTTTGAAAAGTTTTATGTGTAAGAGACTGTGAGGATTCATGGGGTGTCATATACTATTATCTCATATGGGTGATCATAGTTTCACTTCTCATTTTTTGGAAGGACCTCTATAATGTGATGGGGACTCAATTCAATTTGACTATGGCCTACTATCCTTGAATATATGTATAGACAGAGCATGCTATTCAAATTTTAGAGGATATAATCTATTATTGCATTCAATATTTTAGAGGATCTTGGTATATCCATATGTTATTGTTTGAGTTTTCCAATAATATTACTTAATATTTTTCTACTAGAATGGATCATTTCAAAACTCTATATGGTCACCCTTATAGATCACCTCTTTTTTCTTCAAAAGTGGGAGAGAATTATCTTTTGTGACCTAGGATTTCCATGGGAAAGTTATGATGATTCATGTTATACTTTTATGATTGGTAATGTATCTAAGATGATATAAGTCTTATGTAGACCATCGACATTGTCCTTTAGAGTTCTTAGTTGGTAACTAAATTTTATTGAAATAATCACCTCGGTTTTGTCACTATTGTCTCATGAAACATTATAAGTTGGATTTGAGATATATTAAACCATTTTAGATCATTGAGAAGATTAGAAATGTGGCCTACTAGTTAGTGTTACCCTCTCTATTGTCTGTTATTATTGATGTATTCCAAAATTCTCAGCTTAAGAAATATCATCCTCATCCTTATCATGTCGTGAATTGAGAGGATATTCCTCTAGAACTAGATGTGTATGTGGTTGAGGAAATAGTTTAGATTGTTGATTTTTAATAGAAAAACAGGCATAAAAAATCTAACTATAGGAAAAAATTAAATTTGTGGTGGGATTTTAGTATTGGGTTTTAAAACTACTGCTATATAATTTGGGAAATTTTTTTAGAAGTTCATTTGTAAAATCCATCCGTAAATTTTATTTTTTTTTAAATTATTTTTAGTGGAGGTTTTTCAAAAACTAACGTTAAACCTGATTTTTTAATTTATTTTTAGAAGGTTTTATAAAAACTACTACAAATTAGTAGATGTTTTTAAGGAACCACTATTAAATTAATAGGGGGGAATTAACTATTAGATCATTGATTATTATTTAATATTTATATTTATTACTGATTAATTATAATAATATATTATTTATTTTTTTGAATCGTAAATAATTATTATGTTTTAATTATTTATTATTTACAATTATTATTTATTAGTTATTTGAAACATAAATTAATTTTAGGATAAGTTAAAAGTCATACATCAACATCAAATAACCATGAATTTTAATTTGGATTTTTATTTTAGTTTCACAACTAGTCAAATTGAATCTTATGAAATGAAATATAAATAAAATTAGATAATTTTTTTTAATAATTAATTGAATAATACTTATAGCAATTTTAAGAGAACTCGATAAGAAATTAAGGTATTTTTGAGGGAAAAATCATGATGGGACCCTGTCACAAATAGTCAATCACAATTGGATACCATAGCAATTTCCCTATGGAAAAAAATGGATCCAAAAAACATTATTTTATAGAACAATTCCCCATCACAAATAGTTTATTTCCCCACAATTAGGAAAAATTATCATTTACAACTAAATTGTATTTTTATCACAAGAGGTTATTAGAAATGGAAATTTGTATCCATTGTTAATAAACTATTGTGATGGAAATTCAATTCCATCACAAAAAATAGAGAAAAATTAAAATAAATTTTAAAATATATATATATATATATATATATAACGTTAGATATATAAAATAATTACCATATTACACATAATATCTCCATCCAAAACTTATTATAATATGTATATCAAAAACATTTACCATTGATCACTGTGGAGCTGGTGGATCATATGAAGGACTGGGTGGAGGGAAAACCATCCCTATACCCTGTTCAAATAATCAAATTTACTCCATCATCCTCTCATGTTGCTTCTTCTTCCATCAATGCTACGGTGCCTCCTGTTACTGCTGGTGTAAATGAAGCTCCTCCTTCTTAGAATACATACTCTCTATAATCTCATTATGATCTCTTAACTTATCCAAATACTCTTTTCGTGGTGATGATGAATTTTCATGATCTCTCATAATGATGGAATATAAGTTCATAGTAGTTCCATAATAATTAAATACCATTAATCATGAAATTATATTAATCACTCAACCTTACTCAATACCATACTAAGTTTACTAAATCCAAGCTACATCATCAAATCATAATTTACAGGTGTCGTGATCCTCAGTCTTATCCCGACTCTCATCATGAGAATGAGAAGTCCTAACCTCATTTGTCACTTTCAAATGCAATTTGAAATTAAAATAATTAAAATATTAATTTTAGTTAATTCTAAAAATAAAAAAAATTCCAACAATAATCTAATGTTGTTGGTCATTGGTAATCTCTCTAGTGGTAGTATTAGTGTACATATTCTAAAAAAATTGAATTTCATAAAATAGGGATTCATAATTATCTATTTGAATATAAAATAAACATTTTACATTTAAAAATTATATAAATTATTAAATAAAATTAATTACCATTTGTCATAGATGAATACTAAAGGTTTGACTACCAGCTCTACGTGTGAATTCATGTCTACCCTAATTCTATTAGCCTAATAATGGTCTCCTCTAAAAACTATCTCATATCCAGTAGGAGCACAATTCTTCGAAAAAATGGGATGAGATGTAGTCCATTTAATGAATACATCAATAATGATAAAAAATCATCACACTAACTCTATTTATGGCTCTCGTTCACATATTATGAAAAAACTATTAATAATGATCACACATATAGATCTTCCTTGACTCCTAGATGGTGGATTCCATGATATTGTTGATGGGATACCATAAACCCTAAAAATAATTAATAATATCAAATTAATAATAAAATAAATTTAAAATAAATTATATTTATTTACGTATTATCTAATGACCAAACATGTGATAATGAACACCAATGGGAATATAATCCCATATCACCCATGGTTTGAAACAATTATTATATAGGAGCACACCCCTTTTCCAACATCAATATGTGACAAAATATGAGAAAATAAATAATAAAATAATTAGTAAATAAATAAATTAATGCAAATTAATGAAAATTAACTAAAATACACAATTGAACATATATGTGGATCGAAATCAAGAGGATTTTATCACTTATGAATAGGGTTAGGAATCATAAATATGGCTAGACCACATACCATCTGAGCTGACTATGTAGTGGAAGTAACCTATGCTTCCGATGATGAATCATTAAGATGATCACTAAGAAGCACATAATATACGAGGTTATATAACATATCATCAATATCATCTCAATCCATATGGAACATGTAAATGAAGGGTCCTATAAATAATTGACAATAAGTACTATATATTAATGAGGACTATATCTAGTATTTAGGTAATAAATTCTTCATCTTCATACTCATCTTCGTATTTGACATTGTCAATATATTCTTTTTCCTCCTCAACATCATCTATTTCTATAGAATCTTCAAATTTATCAACCATATATTTTTCAAATTTATTGGTTACATAATAATAATTATCAACACCATCAGCCCGTAATCATGGGGTTTCATCATTTATATTTAAATATCTTCATTTAAAAGATTAATTTGGTGTTTTATATTGAAAAAATTCAATTTTTTCACTTAAATATAATAACTCTCTCTTTGTACCAACCTATTATCATGATAATTCATTTTTATTATACACCACTAGACAATTAAATATCTTGAAGTAGCACAATAATTTTCATAATAATATTTTTGTGCATGATGAGCCAACATAAATGGATTTTTTACTAAAAGAATCATTTTATATTTAATATCCATGATTTCATGTCTTAGATAAAAAATTAAACCCTCTATTAGTAACAAATAAGAGACTTTTAAACATTGTTACATAATTATTTCCCAAATAAAATAAATCTATTATTTCATCCAGCATACCATTAATGTTGGATTTACTTTATTTATGATGATATCCATTCACATGAACAACCATATTAAATTATTTTTTGATTATCCATATGCACATGTATAAACATAAAATCCATTAACCACAAATACTTTATAAGATTTAACATATTTTGATGGTGGGTTCTTCAATACACATAATTGATTATCAATTTTATCTTCATGTTGTGAAATCTAAAAAATTAAAAAAAAATAATAATATAAAAAATAATAATTGGATTTCATATATTGCACCCTAAATAATTTACTTTACTAGTCTTTGAAACCTGTAGAAAAAATAAAGTCGTTGGCATTCTTCAAGTGTAGCTAGTGTAATTCGGGAGAACTACTTATTGATATGATTATAAAATAATATAAAAATGAAATAATATTAATTTAATTTTAAAAAAATATAAAGAATAGGTGAAAGTTGAACTCATTGTATAAATTATGTCATTTTTCACAATTGAGAAGAATATATGTATGATCTTTGTGTAACTTATCATCTCGAATATATCATTCAATAAACACCAAAAAAATCCAAGTTAATGCTGATTAAAAATTGATAATTAATGGTTCATCTCATCATCACCATTCCCCTCATTACGAACCATTAAATTATGTTTTTTTAGTATTTTCAGGTTGAAAATCATGAGAAACAAATGAAATTTTCTATTATAAATATGATACTGTAAATGACCCTTCAACCAATTATTTGTTACGTAACTTTTTCATTAATTTTTACATGAATCTATCATATAGTTACATCCATCAAAATTATACCATCCCTATACATTTTCCTTCAAGTGGAAATGGTAATATTAAATGTTACATTTAATTAATGAAAGTCAATATTTTTTTTCCAATTTATATAAGATTAAAAGAACAACTTATTAAGGCCTACTCATCACATTATAGTCAGTTTTCATTACATAAATGTCTCAGAAAAATGTAATATTTCAATCAGAACATCCCAAATCAAATAATTTAACAAACAAAAAAGTCAAATTGATAGTATTATTTCCATTATAATATAATAATCATGTATTTTAATCATTTAATATGACCACTTTTGTCTTGTCATGCTAAATTAGAGACATAACCATCTGATAAACTATTATCTATAATCCACTGAAAAATAATAAATCATTTTCTTTAGAAAATATATAAGCCACTTTTGGCTTCATAGAATTATTTGACCTATCTTTTTTAAATAACTCATGTTCTTAATGCCTATAAATTTTTGAATTATCTAATTGTTATTTTGCATTATCTTTATTCCTAATAAGAATGTATAAAAATGTATAACATATGTTTTTAGAATAGTTCTTAATATTTGTGACATATAAAATGTGACAGACCAGAAAATCATCCCAATACAGTAGATACTAAAAAACATATTTTTTTATCCAATTATGATCTTTCCCAAATCCATATATCTTTAATTGGTTTATAGTCAGTCTAAAGATAATTGGAGGTACTGAAGAGAAAATATATTTTAAATCAATATCTGAGATCATTGTTGGATTTCCATCTCTTCCAATTATAAATTTTTTGAAATTATTATTGTTTCTTTAGAAAGGACAGCCTGTAGGAAGAAATATGTGATGAAAGACAAAAAGAAAGGTTTTCTTCCATTGACAAGCATAAATCATTTTCTCTCACTCATACAATACAAACATGATTTTGTACCTTGTTTACTCCATCTTGATCATATTCTAAACACTAAGAAGTCACTAATTATCCACATTAATGAAGATTTTAATATGATATTTTTTTCAACTATATCATACATACCAACATTATTACTCCACAATAAATTAAACACATTAATCAATATCTTCAAATAAAAAATAATATTTTTTTATATGTCTTGGAATAAATAATATTAAAAAATATATGGTTCATGAATTAATATACAATGAGGTAAGTTTGAAAAATTTATAAGGATATAAAAACAAGAATACTAACTACTGTATAAACCAAATGGATAGAAACCATCAGTAGAAGGACCCGACTGCACATTATGAGCATCTAAATCAAAAGAAAAATGCATATGATCAAAAAACTTCCATGAATCATATTCAAAAAGATTATCTATGATTTTACTGGTATAAATACTATATTTTTTCCATCTCATTAATGATGTTGTGTCATCCGAGATATATAAAAGATATAATCTATCTATAAAGGGGAAAGACCTCAACATTTTAATGCATTTTTTTCATTTTCCTTCTTGTGCCTCTTTATACGTCAATTGTCTACATATAAAACAATGATCTAATGAATCAAATTCACTGTAATATAAGATGAAATCATTTGAACATACATAGATTTTTTGATAACTAAGACACGATTTATGGAACAACATCTTTCTTTCATATAAATTTATAAGCAACACATTTTCCTTAAGTAATAGTGATTTAACCATAGACAATATTTGATCAAAACAGCTATTTTAAATTCAATTATCTTATTTAAAATCCATAAATTTATAACAGCTTCACATTATTTTTATCTTGAAACTAGGATATAAGGCATCCTAAGAAGATTTTAGAAACTCGTAAAATTGATATAGTTCTAACATGATAGTTGAATTATCATTCAGATTTTATGTTTGATGAAAAATTGATCAACAACATTGTATACTAAATTTTGACACCGTGACAGATATGGAACCTAATTATTTATAACTTCTCTTGAATTTTGTTCATTTTTTATAACAAAAAACAAAATATTTCTAAAAACCAAAATGCAATTTATGAACCTCAATATTGTAAATTGTTTCAAATCTCCACAAATCATATTTCTCACAAGGATACTTAATTGCCTCTTATGAAACATATTTTTTTTATGGAAATGAAAATGATTTTTGACACCCTCAATATACACATGATTTATACTAAAACAATTTGGATTTTTATTATGATTTATCCAATTTTAATAGCATACTATTTTTTTCTAATTTTTTATTACATTGTTTTTTAAAAATAGAAAATTTAAATATTTATTATGATTGATTCTATATATGGAATGTATGATCCAAGAAAAAAAATATAAAATCAAAAAAATAGTAAAAACTTGTAATTATTACAAATTATTTATATTTTTTGGTCATTAAAACTAAATATAGGAAATTACTATTAACAAACAAATAATAGTGAATAGAAATATTTTTTTTCCAATTTTTTAAATTTTTTAAAAATTAATACAAATTATTATAATTTTTTACTAATCATATGTAATTATTATTATTATTACTAATTATTATCAATTATTACTAATATTTGGTAACTATTACTAATTATTACTAATAATGTATAATTATTTACTATTTATTAGTAATTATTACCAATTATTATGAATTATTTCTAACTGTTACTATTTATGAATAATTATTACTCATTATTACTCATTATCAGTAATTATGACTATTTTTACTAATTATTTACTATTTATTAGTAATTAATTAATATTTATCAGTAATTACTACTATTTCTAATAACTTAATACTATTTATTAAAAAATATTACCAATTATGACTAATTATTACAAATTAAAACTAATTATTACTGATCAATACTAATTATCAATAATTGTCAATATTTATCAGTGGTCTTTACTAATTATTACAAATTATTACTATTATTTACTACTTATTGATAATTATTAATATTTATTACTTCTTATTACTAATTATCACTAATTATTTGTAATTATTACTAATTATAGGTAATTTTTACTAATTGTTGTTAATTATTACAAATTAATATTAATTAATTACAATTAATAATAATTATTGATAATAATTGTAAATTATTAGTAATTACTGATAATATTTTACTATTTATCGGTAATTATTCACTATTTATTGGTAATTATTTACTATTTGTCAGTAATTATAACCGATTACTACTAATTACTATTAATTATTATTATTATTACTAATTATAAATAATTATTTACATTTTATCAGTAATTATTACTAACAATTTCTATTTATCACCAATTATTACTAATTATAACTAATTATCACTAATTATTGGTGATTATTTACTATTTATCGACAAATATTACGACTGATTAATAATTATTACTATAATTTACTATATATTTGTAATTATTACTTTTTTATTACTAATTATTTAATTTCGTTACTAATTATTACAAATTATTTGTAATTATTACTGATTATCATTGTTTTTTCAAATTTGTAACGCCCCGACCCCAGCTACCCAGAGTCGGTGCATTACTTCGTAACATTGGCATGATCACAAAAGATCAAGTCTCGAAAGACCGATTAGTTTAGTAGCCTTGGAAACACTAGATACATTCGTAAACGTTACATTACATCATAAAGAGAAAAACTACAATAACAAAGTCTCCATAGTCCACACTCATATCCTCTTCTGACAATCCCTGCAGGTCATTCATAAAATACTTCTTCACATCCTGGAAAATATTAAAACATTGAAAGGGGTGAGCTCAGATGCTCAGTAAGGATAACAATATTGTGGAATCTTTCATAAATAAACATAAAAATTTAAGTCAATGTATAACTAAAACAAAATCCTTTTAAACTTGAACATCAACATAATATGGCAAAAGTAAAATGAGATAATGCCATTCACTTATTCACATGGATATTCTACTGGTCGAATAATCACATGCAATATCAATAACCACTTTCATAATGAGGGAATGTATAATGCCAGACATTCTGAAACATTTTTTTCATGGCCTCGGCCAAGACGTCTAAAATGATTAAGGCCTCGGCCAAAACCATAATTCAAATTGGGAAAGGGACTCGGCCAATTCCACGTCTAGTTGTCTCATGAGACCTACCGATGCAATTTTTTTTAGAAGATACTTATGTTTAAAATTTCTCAAATATAATCCAGTGTTTTTCTGAAAACATTATGCAAGATTTTTAAAACAAAATAACTAATTCTAAGACTGCTCGACTAATTACAGGCCATGATGGGTCCACTCCCAATCCCTTCCTGACAACCACACTCGAGAGTCAGGTTTTCTGAAAACATTTTTAAGCTTGCGTTAAATACATATACATTTGCACTGGATTTTCATATATTGGAGAGAAATATATCTTTTTTGAAATCATTTAAAAATCACATAATTATAAAAGAATACCTTTTGAATAAACGTAAAAGTCAAAGGGGTTTATAAACTGTATAAAAGGAAAGTTATGTATAAAGCCAAATATGCCTCAATGAAAGGAGATTGAGACGAAGACCCTTACAAAGATCATTTTTTTAAATAAAGTAGATCTATTATGTGTATTCACTATAAGTACACATAAATAAAGTACAAATAAAATATAGTACATAATAATATCATGACATAATTTGAATGTAGGAGATTAACCCAAAGAATAGAAATTGGGTTAAGAAGTTCCCTTACCTCGTGTCTGACTTGACTCAACCGTTCTTTAACCTCCTGAATAATAAACTAGAGTTAATATATACCTTATTAATAACCATTTTAAATTTAATTATCCTTTTTATATCACTTATTACAATGATATGAACAATATGTAATTATTTAAGTTAATAACGGTCGTTTTGTCGATCTTTGGTACTTTAGTCGACAATAAACTTCTTATAATTACAAGTTGTTTATGTGGTAGAATATCCATTATATCCAGAATTATATTCATGATTTAGATGTCATATATATCATATATATCCAGTATATACATTCATATATAATATTACATAACATTTAGAGGTAAGAAATGAAATGCACCGTTCATGGAGACGGTAAGCCGTACGTACGCATTAACGCTACTTTCATTTCTATTTCGTATTTAATGGAATGAAATCATAATGATATAAATTGATAATATAATTCCAGTATAATATAGTGTATAATACCATTTACTCCATCCTTTATACATCCCACATATGGCATTAACGATTCAAATCACTTTGAGGGGGCGGTAGTGCGCACTTCCTAAAATGAAATTATCGCGTTTACCCATAATGGAAATCATAAAGTATGCCATAAATGAGAAATACAGAAGCATAAGTAAAACATAAACATATTATATATCATATATAAATATAGTGACATCTTAATGGCCACCTTTGAAGGTGTTATATGAGTTTTGAACAATCATCGTTTCGTGAGGCAGAAATTCGCCATCCATAGAAACCGTATGTTCATTAACCATTAGATGTAGGTGTGTGTAAGTGTAGATCGAATCCTTCTTATAACAACATCCTAGTACATTTAGGATAATGGTGTTGTTACAAAATAAATTAATAAAAAGAGTTTAGGGGGTTGGAGAAGAAAAATAAAACAAAACAACAATAGAGAAGACATTACCTCAAAATCGGGTAACTCTTTTTGATTTGAGCCAAAGGATTCCTTGGGAAGAGTTATGCCCAAAGTGATGCTTCTAAGAGTAAGAGGGGGAAGTTGGGAGAGTATTTGGGCAGAGTTTGGCCGAGCCAAATGGCTTGAAAGTGTGAATGAGGTGGTAGTGGTGGGGGCCTTTTATAAGTGGAGAGGAGGAGAACTTTTAGAAAGTAATGAAATGTTATTATATTATACAATGCTTTTCGGATTATAAAGGTCCCACACTTTTATAATTATGGGATAAGGTGATAAGGGTTCGAAATCTCCTCATCCAATAGGTTTTGGACTGGTGTAGGTCTTAGATATTACATTATCTTTCCATTTTATTTAAATCGTTAAATAATGAGGTCATCGCTGCATCATCATGATGTCATAAATATTTTAATTTATTTAATGTCTAAAAATTATAAAAAAACTACTATGATATATTAAATATTTTTATCTTTCTAATGAATATTTATAGTCAAACATTGGACTTGTGTAACCCCACTTAAAAACTGTTTTAGTAGAACAACTCATGTTTGTGTCAATTTAATTTTAACATTAAATAAATATATATTAATGTCATTTTCCAAACAAAGTGGCTCCATGGGGTCCCCAAGTTTACCCATGGGTTTTCTTGGTCGGCCATGACTCATAAAATAGGAGTAGGAAAAGTTTCAAGCTCATCTCATATTATTAAAACATTATTTTTACCTTAAACTACACTAATTACTTCTAATCGCGATTAAGAACTTAAAAGTTACTGTTCACCAAAAAAATTATTTTAATCTCATTGAACCACATTTTACTTGTTAATGACAACCATATATGTCGGATTTTTGAAAATCAAATCACAGAAGTGGTAATATTTCATTTAAACGAAAAATCAGTTATTTAACTACCACTTAGTGGTTTCACTATTCATCAAAAATTGAAGTTTTTCAGAACAATGCCAAAATTTCACCCTAAGCTATAATTGATATTCAGAATTAAAAAATGATGTCTATTTTACAAAATTCCAAACATATAAGTTTCATTAATTAATTTTATAATTAATTCCCGCTGTCACAACAATAGACTGTTTTTAAGAAACAATTTATATCAAAAGATTGGCAATTGTTTATGTCCAATTTCAATGTTAAATTAATTCTAATGCCCACCATTGGATAAAATGGTAAAAATATATTCTAATTATACTTTAAAACCACTAAATAGTATAATTTATCACTATAAATTATTTTTATTAAAAAAAGTTGTTTTTAAGTATTTTTCACTATTCATAAAAAATTAGAAGTTCTCAGAAAAATATCAAAAATTCAACATAGGGTAATTTCGATATTCCGAATCCAAAAATGAAGTCCATTTTGAAATATAAAATTTCTATAATTTTAAAAAGTCGTTATTACTATTCATAACGGCTACTTTGATTAGTCGCGGTGTTTTAGAACTCGAAGTTGCGTACAATGCAAGCTATTGCATTACTGAATGAGAAGCGTATTGTGGAAGCTCGGGGTGTTACATTCTCCCATCCTTCAATAAATTGCGTCCTCGCAATTTGAAATTTTTCTTTGAAAATAAAAGGTTGGAAAGAGAAAATACCTTTGTGGAAAACCCACATCGGAAATAAGATTAATAAATTTAGCCTTACTAAGAGTGAAAGGGAAATGAAATAGTCACCACCCAATTATGATATTGATTAGGAGAACATTGGTGGAAATTAGAGACATATAATTGGAGGAAAAATGTAAATATTTGTAGGGAGTGATTGAGGTCATCAATCACAATCAACTGTCAAATTGAGGGCCTCAAAGCCTTCAATCTATGTTGATTTAAAATATCATCAGTTCAACAAGACATAAGGTATTAGGATAACACATTTTTTTGTTTTAATATCCCTTTACTAAAGTTTAAGAATTAATTCATTCATTGAATAAGAGATAGGTATATATATATTTATGTTTGACAATTAGAGTTTCAACCTTCAACTCATCTTTCAATCAGAAAGATAATAGAACTCAAAAATATTATACTTATCATAATTGTATAAGGTTAAAAATGTTAACACATACCATTTAGATTAGTAAAATTATTTTGTAATAACCAGGGACTTCCTATAGGCTAGTGGTAGGAAATAAAGGCCTGTCGCACTATGATTGTGGGTTCGATTCCTGCAGCTTTGTCCGACGCGACGGGTTATGCCCCACCCTGCAGGTTGTCCTTTTCCTAAAACTATAGTATTATAATATTCCAAAAATAATATTCATAAAATTTTTAACCTTAAACAATACTATCCAAAGATCAACTTAATCCACTCCAACCTTTATAGTTATCCAAAATACCTCTGTCCAGACTTTCTCTAAAAGGTCTCTTAATTCCAAAATCAATTTATCAGATTCCCCAAACAAAGTAAAGTTTCTCTTATTGTCACATAATAAAAATATAATTACCTTCATCATATTAAAACCTTACTGAAATCAACAAGTACTGCAGTACAATCCTTATATATATATCACATTATTCTAATAACCAGAATATAATCCATGAGTCCAAAAGCACCAATAAATTAGTTATTCTGCTTCAACTGTAGTAACAGCATATGATTTTCCTTGATACCTTGGCCTTTTCTGAGGTAAGTTTCCCTGACTCTTAGGACATTCATTTGCATAATGACCCATTTCTCTACAATTGTAGCATTCAACTTTGATATCCTCTTTCTTTCCCTTGCAGTCATGAGCCTGGTAACCCTTTTCTCCACATTTATAACAAACTCTCATTCCTTTTAGGCAAGTACCAGGGTGATTCTTCCCACAATTATCACATAATGAAAAATCCCTCTTTCCCTTTTTCCCTTTATCTGTTTCTTGTTCCACCGTTCTCTTCTTCTCTTGCTTTACTTTGTTTTCACAAGACTTAGAGAATTCCTTTTCTGTCTTGATAGCACACGAGACAATATCTTCGTATGATGAGAAGGATTGTGATACTAAAGCTCGACGGAGAAATGGTTTTAACCCATCAAAGAAACGATCAATATTACTCCTTGGGTTATGTATATAATCGGTAGCATGCCTCTCTAACCTTGTAAAGTTAGCCTCATACTTTGTGACATTCTCATCCTCCTTCTGCCTTAGACTCAGAAATTGCCTTTCCATATCTGCTCGATGGTCATGAGGAAAGTATTTTTCTAAGAAAAGCTCTTTGAACTCCCTCCATTCCATATTTGATACGTCATCATCTTCCTTTGTGTTTTGAATCAGCGACCACCACTGATCGGCATCTCCAGTGAGGCGGTAAACTTCCATGACAACCTTCTCCCTATCGATACTCCCCAAGGGATGGAATATTTTCTCTAAGGAGTTTATCCATTGCTCAGCTACTAACGGATTTGTACCCCCATAAAATTTTGGTGGTTGTTGCCTCATGAAGAGGTCTAACATTGATCCTCCACGTTGTGGATCAGGGTGATCCATATGAGTAAGGTTATTATTCATAACTTGAGTGAGTTGTCCCAGTATGGTAATAAGTTGATCAGCACCAATTGTATCTCCATATCCACAATAATTATCTTGAGCAGGAGAGAAATCCCTACACGGAGTGCGTGCATTGATACAGTTTCCATTCCTTCCACTAGGAACCATTTCTAAAAATGGTATAAACTAGATTAGTTTATGAATCAAAATACATAATTCCATACTTGTAAAATACTTAACATAAATTGAATTATTTATGGATATAATCCATAATCATAAAAAGGTTTTATTTGAGGAAGTACATACTCATAACCGTTCATAGTGGTTTGTAAAGAAAATGGGAATTATCCTAAGCATATCCCCCGGGAGTGTCGTAACCAAGAGTGCAGCAAGGCCTGTTGTCGTGCACCAGTTCCCGTTTGAGTCTAGCTCAAAGCGGTGTTTTCAGCTTTTACCCCTAGATACATATCTGCCAGAGCCGCCTCTACCTGCTCGTATCCAGACAGGGATGTATTGCTCGGAAAACTCACAAAATCTCTACAATAACAAAATTCTAGGAAGTTCTTCTATACTAATCCTCAAAGTCTATCTTTGGGCTATGTGCTCTAATTAGAGTTTATCTAAATCTAGGCTCCAAGGTTAGTACTAAACTGCCTCTGACACCAACTGTAACGCCCTGACCCCAGCTACCCAGAGTCGGTGCATTACTTCGTAACATTGGCATGATCACAAAAGATCAAGTCTCAAAAGACCGATTAGTTTAGTAGCCTTGGAAACACTAGATACATTCGTAAACATTACATTACATCATAAAGTGAAAAACTAAAATAACAAAGTCTCCATAGTCCACACTCATATCCTCTTCTGACAATCCCTGCAGGTCATTCATAAAATACTTCTTCACATCCTGGAAAATATTAAAACATTGAACGGGGTGAGCTCAGATGCTCAGTAAGGATAACAATATTGCGGAAGCTTTCATAAATAAACATAAAAATTTAAGGCAATGTATAACTAAAACAAAAGCCTTTTAAACTTGAACATCAACATAATATGGCAAAAGTAAAATGAGATAATGCCATTCACTTATTCACATGGATATTCTACTGGTCGAATAATCACATGCAATATCAATAACCACTTTCATAATGAGGGAATGTATAATTCCAGACATTCTGAAACATTTTTTTTCAAGGCCTCGGACAAGACGTCTAAAATGATTAAGGCCTCATCCAAAACCATAAATCAAATTGGGAAAGGGCCTCAGCCAATTCCATGTCTAGTTGTCTCATGAGACCTACCATTGCAATTTTTTAAGAAGATACTTATGTTTAAAATTGCTCAAATATACTCCAGTGTTTTTCTGAAAACATTATGCAAGCTTTCTAAAACAAAATAACTAATTCTGAGACTGGTCGACTAATTACAGGCCATGATGGGTCCACTCCCAATCCCTTCTTGACTACCACACTCGAGAGTCAGGTTTTCTGATAACATTATTAAGCCTGCATTAAATACGTATACATTTGCACTGGATTTTCATATATTGGAGAGAAATATATCTTTTTTGAAATCATTTAAAAATCACATAATTATAAAAGAAAACATTTTTAATAAACGTAAAAGTCAAAGGGGTTTATACACCGTATAAAAGGAAAGTTGTGTATAAAGCCAAATATGCCTCAATGAAAGGAGATTGAGATGAAGACCCTTACAAAGATCATTTTTTTTAAATAAAGTAGATCTATTATTTGTATTCACTATAAGTACACATAAATAAAGTAAAAATAAAATATAGGACATAATAACATCATGACATAATTTGAAAGTAGGAGATTTACCCAAAGAATAGAAACTGGGTTAAGAAGTTCCCTTACCTCGTGTCTGACTTGACTCAACCGTTCTTTAACCTCCTGAATAATAAACTAGAGTTAATATATACCTTATTAAGAACCATTTTAAATTTCATTATCCTTTTTATATCACTTATTAAAATGATATGAACATTATGAAATTATTTATGTTAATAACGGTCGTTTTGTCGATCTTTGGTACTTGAGTCAACAATAAACTTCTTATAATTACAAGTTGTTTATGTGGTAGAATATCCATTATCTCCAGAATTATATTCATGATTTAGATGACATATATATAATATATATCCAGTATATACATTCATTTATAATATTACGTAACATTTAGAGGTAAGAAATGAAATGCACCGTTCATGGAGACGGTAAGCCGTACGTACGCATGAACGCTACTTTCATTTCTATTTCTTATTTAATGGAATGAAATCACAATGATATAAATATATAATATAATTCAAGTATAATATAGTGTATAATACCATTTACTCCATCCTTTATACATCCCACATATGGCATTAACGATTCAAATCACTTTGAGGGGGCGGTAGTCCGCACTTCCTAAATTGAAATTATCGCGTTTGCCCATAATGGAAATCCTAAAGTATTCCATAAATGAGAAATACAGAAGCATAAGTAAAAAATAAACATATTATATATCATATATAAATATAGTGACATCTTAATGGACACCTTTGAAGGTGTTATATGAGTGTTGAACAATCATCGTTTCCTGAGGCAGAAATTCTCCATCCACAGAAACCGTATGTTCATTAACCATTAGATGTACGTGTGTGTAAGTGTAGCTCGAATATTTATTATAACAACATCCTAGTATATTGAGGATACTGGTGTTGTTACAAAAGAAATGAATAAAAAGATTTTAGGGGGTTGGAAAATAAAAATAAAACAAAACAACATTAGAGAAGACATTACCTCAAAATCGGGTAACTCTTTTTGATTTGAGCCAAAGGCTTTCTTGGGAAGAGTTCTGCCCAAAGTGAGGCTTATAAGAGTAAGAGGGGGAAGTTGGGAGAGTATTTTGATAGAGGTTGGCCGAGCCAAATGCCTTGAAAGTGTGAATGAGGTGGTAGTGGTGGGGGCCTTTTATAAGTGGAGAGGAGGGGCACTTTTGGAAAGTAATGAAATGTTATTCTATTATACAATGCTTTTCGGATTATAAAGGTCCCACACTTGTATAATTCGAGGCTAAGGTGATAAGGGTTCGAAATATCCTCATCCAATAGGTTTTGGACATGTGTAGGTCTTAGATATTACATTATCTTTCCATTTTATTTAAATCGTTAAATAATGAGGTCATCGCTGCATCATCATGATGTCATAAATAATTTAATTTATTTAATGTCTAAAAATTATAAAAAAATACTATGATATAGGAAATCTGTTTATATTTCTAATGAATATTTATAGTCAAAATTTGGACTTGTGTAACCCCACATAAAAACTGTTTTAGTATAACAACTCATGTTTGTGTCAATTTAATTTTAACATTAAATAAATATATATTAATGTCATTTTCCAACCAAAGTGGCTCCATGGGGTCCCCAAGTTGACCCATGGGTTGTCTTGGTTGGCCATGACTCATCCAATAGGAGTAGGACAAGTTTCAAGCTCATCTCATATTATTAAAACATTATTTTTACCTTAAACTACACTAATTACCTCTAATCGCGATTAAGAACTTAAAAGTTACTATTCACCAAAAAATTATTTTAATCTCATTGAACCACATTTTAATTCTTAATGAAAACCATGTATGTCGGATTTTTGAAAATCAAATCACAGAATTGGTAATATTTCATTTAAACGAAAAATCAGTTATTTAACTACCACTTAGTGGTTTCACTATTCATCAAAAATTGATGTTTTTCAGAACAATGCCAAAATTTCACCCTAAGCTATAATTGATATTCCGAATTCAAAAATGATGTCTATTTTACAAAATTCCAAACATATAAGTTGAATTAATTAATATTATAATTAATTCCCGCTGTCACAATAATAGCGTGTTTTTAAGAAACAATTTATATCAAAAGATTGGCAATTGTTTATGTCCAATTTCAATGTTAAATTAATTCTAATGACCACCATTGGATAAAATGGTAAAAATATATTCTAATTATACTTTAAAACCACTAAATAGTATAATTTATCACTATAAATTATTTTGATTAAAAAAAGTTGTTTTTAAGTATTTTCACTATTCATAAACAATTAGAAGTTCTCAGAAAAATATCAAAAATTCAACATAGGGTAATTTCGATATTCCGAATCCAAAAATGAAGTCCATTTTGAAATATAAAATTTCTATAATTTTAAAAAGTGGTTATTACTATTCATAACGGCTACTTTGATTAGTCGCGGTGTTTTAGAACTCAAAGTTGCGTACAATGCAAGCTATTGCATTATTGAATGAGAAGCGTATTGTGGAAGCTCGGGGTGTTACATTCTCCCCTCCTTCAATAAATTGCGTTCTCGCAATTTGAAATTTTTCTTTGAAAATAAAAGGTTGAAAAGAGAAATTACCTTTGTGGAAAACCCACATCAGAAATAAGATTAATAAAATTTAGCCTTAATAAGAGGGAAAGGGAAATGAAAAAGTCACCACCCAATTATGATCTCGATTAGGATAACATTGGTTGAAATTAGAGACATATAATTGGAGGAAAAACGTAAATATTTGTAGGGAGTGATTGAGGTCATCAATCACAATCAACTGTCAAATTGAGGGCCTTAAAGCCTTCAATCTATGTTGATTTAAAATATCATCAGTTCAACAAGACATAAGGTATTAGGATAACACATATTTTTGTTTTAATATCCCTTTACTAAAGTTTAAGAATTAATTCATTCATTGAATAAGAGATAGGTATATATATATTTATGCTTGACAATTAGAGTTTCAACCTTCAACTCATCTTTCACTCAGAAGGATAATAGAACTCAAAAATATTATACTTATCCTAATTGTATAAGGTTAAAAATGTTAACACATACCATTTAGATTAGTAAAATTATTTTGTAATAACCAGGGACTTCCTGTAGGCTAGTGGTAGGAAATAAAGGCCTGTCGCACTATGATTGTGGGTTCGATTCCTGCAGCTTTGTCCGACGCGACGGGTTATGCCCCACCCTGCAGGTTGTCCTTTTCCTAAAACTATAGTATTATAATATTCCAAAAATAATCTTCATAAATTTTTTAACCTTAAACAATACTATCCAAAGATCAACTTAATCCACTCCAACCTTTATAGTTATCCAAAATACCTCTGTCCAGACTTTCTCTAAAAGGTCTCTTAATTCCAAAATCAATTTATCAGATTCCCCAAACAAAGTAAAGTTTCTCTTATTGTCACATACTAAAAATATAATTACCTTCATCATATTAAAACCTTACTGAAATCAACAAGTACTGTAGTACAATCCTTATATATATATCACATTATTCTAATAACCAGAATATAATCCATGAGTCCAAAAGCACCAATACATTAGATATTCTGCTTCAACTGTAGTAACAACATAAGATTGTCCTTGATCCGTTGGCCTTTTCTGAGGTAAGTTTCCCTGACGCTTAGGACATTCATCTGCATAATGACCCATTTATCTACAATTATAGCATTCAACTTTGATAGCCTCTTTCTTTCCCTTGCAATCACGAGCCTGGTGACCCTTTTCTCCACATTTATAACAAACTCCCATTCCTTTTAGGCAAGTACCAGGGTGATTCTTCCCACAATTATCACATAATAGAAAATCCTTCTTTCCCTTTTTCTCTTTATCTGTCTCTTGTTCCGCCATTCTCTTCTTCTCTTGCTTTACTTTGTTGTCATAAGTCTTAGAGAATTCCTTTTCTGTCTTGATAGCACACGAGACAATATCTTCGTATGATGAGAAGGATTGTGATACTAAATCTCGACGGAGAAATGGTTTTAACCCATCAAAGAAATGATCAATCTTACTCCTTGTGTTACCTATATAATCGGCATCATGCCTCGCTAACCTTGTAAAGTTAGCCTCATACTTTGTGACATTCTCATCCTCCTTCTGCCATAGACTCAGAAATTGCCTTTCCATATCTTCTCGATGGTCACGAGGAAAGTATTTTTCTAAGAAAAGCTCTTTGAAATCCCTCCATTCCATATTCAATACGTCATCATATTCCTTTGTGTTTTGAATCAGCGACCACCACTGATCGGCATCTCAAGTGAGGTGGTAAACTGCCATGACAACCTTCTCCCTTTCGCTACTCCCCAAGGCATGGAATATTTTCTCTAAGGAGTTTATCCATTGCTCAGCTACTAACGGATTTGTACCCCCATTAAATGTTGGTGGTTATTGCCTCATGAAGCGGTCTAACATTGATCCTCCACATTGTGGATCAGGGTGATCCATATCAGTAAGGTTATTATTCATAACTTGAGTGAGTTGTCCTAGTATGGTAATAAGTTGATCAGCACCAGTTGTATCTCCAGATCCACAATAATTATCTTGAGCAGGAGGGCAATCCCTACACGGAGTGCGTGCATTGATACGGTTTCCATTCCTTCCACTAGGCGCCATTTCTAAACAATGGCATAAACTAGATTAGTTTATGAATCAAAATACATAATTCCATACTTGTAAAATACATAACATAAATTGAAATATTTATGGATATAATCCATAATCATAAAAAGGTTTTATTTGAGGAAGTATATACTCATAACCGTTCATAGTGGTTTGTAATGAAAATGGGAATTATCCTAAGCATATCCCCCGGGAGTGTCGTAACCAAGAGTGCAGCAAGGCCCGTTGTCGTGCACCATTTCTCGTTCGAGTCTATCTCAAAGCGGTGTTTTCAGGTTTTACCCCTAGGTATATTTGTGCCAGAGCCGCCTCTACCTGCTCGTATCCAGACAGGGATGTATTGCTCGGAAAACTCACAAAATCTATACAATAACAAAATTTTAGGAAGTTATTCTATACTAATCCTCAAAGTCTATCTTTGGGCTATGTGCTCTAATCAGAGTTTATGTAAATCTAGCTTCCAAGGTTAGTACTAAACTGCCTCTGATACCAACTGTAACGCCCCGACCCCATCTACCCAGAGTCGGTGCATTACTTCGTAACATTGGCATGATCACAAAAGATCAAGTCTCGAAAGACCGATTAGTTTAGTAGCCTTGGAAACACTAGATACATTCGTAAACGTTACATTACATCATAAAGCAAAAAACTACAATAACAAAGTCTCCATAGTCCACACTCATATCCTCTTCTGACAATCCCTACAGGTCATTCATAAAATACTTCTTCAAATCCTGGAAAATATTAAAACATTGAAAGGGGTGAGCACAGATGCTCAGTAAGGATAACAATATTGCGGAAGCTTTCATAAATAAACATAAAAATTTAAGGCAATGTATAACTAAAACAAAAGCCTTTTAAACTTGAACATCAACATAATATGGAAAAAGTAAAATGATATAATTCCATTCACTTATTCACATGGATATTCTACTGGTCGAATGATCACATGCAATATCAATAACCACTTTCATAATGAGGGAATGTATAATTCCAGACATTCTGAATAATTTTTTTCAAGGCCTCGGCCAAGACGTCTAAAATGATTAAGGCCTCGGCCAAAACCATAAATCAAATTGGGAAAGGGCCTCGGCCAATTCCACGTCTAGTTGTCTCATGAGACCTACCGAAGCAATTTTTTTAGAAGATACTTATGTTTAAAATTCCTCAAATATACTCCAGTGTTTTTCTGAAAACATTATGCAATCTTATTAAAACAAAATAACTAATTCTGAGACTGATCGACTAATTACAGGCCATGATGGGTCCACGCCCAATCCCTTCCTGACTACCACACTCGAGAGTCAGGTTTTCTGAAAACATTTTTAAGCTTGTGTTAAATACGTATACATTTGCACTGGATTTTCATATACTGGAGAGAAATATCTCTTTTTTGAAATCATTTAAAAATCACATAATTATAAATGAAAACCTTTTGAATAAACGTAAAAGTCAAAGGGGTTTATACACCGTATAAAAGGAAAGTTGTGTATAAAGCCAAATATGCCTCAATAAAAGGAGATTGAGACGAAGACCCTTACAAAGATCATTTTTTTTAAATAAAATAGATCTATTATGTGTATTCACTATAAGTACACATAAATAAAGTACAAATACAATATAGGACATAATAATATCTTGACATAATTTGAAAGTAGGTGATTAACCCAAAGAATAGAAATTGGGTTAAGAAGTTCCCTTACCTCGTGTCTGACTTGACTCAACCGTTCTTTAACCTCCTGAATAATAAACTAGAGTTAATATATACCTTATTAATAACCAGTTTAAATTTCATTATCCTTTTTATATCACTTATTACAATGATATGAACATTATTTAATTATTTAAGTTAATAACGGTCGTTTTGTCGATCTTTGGTACTTGAGTCAACAATAAACTTCTTATAATTACAAGTTGTTTATGTGGTAGAATATCCATTATCTCCAGAACTATATTCATGATTTAGAAGTCATATATATCATATATATCCAGTATATACATTCATTTATAATATTATGTAACATTTAGAGGTAAGAAATGAAATGCACCGTTAATGGAGACGGTAAGTCGTACGTACGCATGAACGCTACTTTCATTTCTATTTCGTATTTAATGGAATGAAATCATAATGATATAAATGTATAATATAATTCCAGTATAATATAGTGTATAATACCATTTACTCCATCCTTTATACATCCCACATATGGAATTAACGATTCAAATCACTTTGAGGGGGCGGTAGTACGCACTTCCTAAAATTAAATTATCGCGTTTACCCATAATGGAAATCATAATGTATTCCATAAATGAGAAATACAGAAGCATAAGTAAAACATAAACATATTATATATCATATATAAATATAGTGACATCTTAATGGCCACCTTTGAAGGTGTTATATGAGTGTTGAACAATCATCTTTTTGTGAGGCAGAAATTCGCCATCCACAGAAACCGTATGTTCATTAACCATTAGATGTAGGTGTGTGTAAGTGTAGCTCGAATCCTTATTGTAACAACATCCTAGTATATTGAGTATACTGGTGTTGTTACAAAAGAAATGAATAAAAAGAGGTTAGGGGGTTGGAGAAGAAAAATAATACAAAACAACATGAGAGAAGACATTACCTCAAAATCGGGTAACTCTTTTTGATTTGAGCCAAAGGCTTCCTTGGGAAGAGTTCTGCCCAAAGTGAGGATTCTAAGAGTAAGAGGAGGAGGTTGTGAGAGTATTTGGGCAGAGGTTGGCCGATCCAAATGGCTTCAAAGTGTGAATGAGGTGGTAGTGGTGGGGGCCTTTTATAAGTGGAGAGGAGGGGCACTTTTGGAAAGTAATGAAATGTTATTCTATTATACAATGATTTTCGGATTCTAAAGGTCCCACACTTGTATAATTCGAGTCTAAGGTGATAAGGGTTCTAAATATCCTCATACAATAGGTTTTGGACATGTGTAGGGCTTATATATTACATTATCTTTCCATTTTATTTAAATCGTTAAATAATGAGGTCATCGCTGCACCATCATGATGTCATAAATAATTTAATTTATTTAATGTCTAAAAATTATAAAAAAATACTATGATGTAGGAAATATTTTTAGATTTCTAATTAATAGTTATAGTCAAAATTTGGACTTGTTTAACCCCACTTAAAAACTGTTTTAGTAGAACAACTCATGTTTGTATCAATTTAATTTTAACATTAAATAAATATATATTAATGTCATTTTCCAACCAAAGTGGCTCCATGGGGTCCCCAAGTTGACCCATGGGTTTTCTTGGTCGGCCATGACTCATCCAATAGCAGTAGGACAAATGTCAATCTCATCTCGTATTATTAAAACATTATTTTTACCTTAAACTACACTAATTACCTCTAATCGCGATTAAGAACTTAAAAGTTACTATTCACCAAAAAATTATTTTAATCTCATTGAACCACAATTTACATCTTAATGAAAACCATGTATGTCGTATTTTTGAAAATCAAATCACAGAAGTGGTAATATTTCATTTAAACGAAAAATGAGTTATTTAACTACCACTTAGTGGTTTCACTATTCATCAAAAATTGAAGTTTTTCAGAACAATGCCAAAATATCACCCTAAGCTATAATTGATATTCAGAATTCAAAAATGATGTCTATTTTAAAAAATTCCAAACATATAAGTTGCATTAATTAATTTTATAATTAATTCCCGCTGTCACAACAATAGCGTGTTTTTAAGAAACAATTTATATCAAAAGATTGGTAATTGTTTATGTCCAATTTCAATGTTAAATTTATTTTAATGACCACCATTGGATAAAATAGTGAAAATATATTCTAATTATACTTTAAAACCACTAAATAGTATAATTTATCACTATAAATTATTTTGATTAAAAAAAGTTGTTTTTAAGTATTTTTCACTATTCATAAAAAATTAGAAGTTCTCAGAAAAATATAAAAAATTCAACATAGGGTAATTTCGATATTCCGAATCCAAAAATGAAGTCCATTTTAAAATATAAAATTTCTATAATTTTAAAAAGTGGTTATTACTATTCATAACGGATACTTTGATTAGTCGCGGTGTTTTAGAACTTGAAGTTGCGTACAATGCAAGCTATTGCATTATTGAATGAGAAGCGTATTGTGGAAGCTCGGGGTGTTACAAAATTATTATTAATTATCAGTAACTATTTCTAATTAATACAAATTACTGGTAATTATTCATAATTATGGATAATTATCACCAATCATTACTATTTATAGGAAATTATTACAATTTATTACTAATAATAAAAAATTATTGCTAATTACCAGTAATTATTTCTAATTATTACTAATTACTGCTAATTATTGATAATTATTGGTAATTATTACTATTTATTACTAATTTCTTGTAATTATCAATAATTATTGATAATTATTACCAATTTTTACTAATTGATACTAATTATCTATAATTAATATTAGTTACTACTAATTACTATGAATTATAACAAATTATTGGTAATTACTACTAATTACTGCTAATTACTTTTAATTAAAAATAATAATTTCTAAATATTTCTAATTATTTATAATTACCATATATTAAAAATAATTACTCATTATTATTATTAATTATTAATATTTACTCATAATATAAAATAAATTAAATAGATTAAAAAATAAAAAAGTTAAAAATAAATAACATAAAAACGATGCTTTTCCGGAATAAAAATAGTGATGTGATCCTGAAAACATTTCTATAAAAATTAAATTTATACAGAGAAAAATAAATATGAAATCCAAAGAGGAGCTCAAAAATTATAATGGAAAAATGTTGTCGGGGGACCATATATAGGTTAGATTAGTTGTGATGGAATATTTAGGATAGAAATTATGTTGCAAATACTATTATTTGTGATAGATTCTATTGCAAATAGTTCCCACCATAAATATTTATAGTTGCGAACAAAAAATAATTTGTTAGGGATGACCAAATCCATTGCAAATGCTACCCACCACAAATCCACTAAAAGTGTATTTGCAATGGAAATCCTTATTTTGTTGCAAATGGTATCATTTGTGATGGAAATGTATTTTTTTATTTACAATTATTTGTAATAAAAATACAAATTCTATAAAAAAATAGTCCTTTCATGAGATATGCTGTGTGTTTCCCCCAAAAGTATTTGTTACAGAACTCATATCCCATCACATATACCACAAAATATATGGTTATTTGTGATGAGTATCTCATTCTGTCACAAATAACTCGATATTATTAACTATTTCTGACGAGTTCGTATTCTGTTGCAAATAACCAGTCACAAAAAACTCTTTTACGCGAGATGCCTATTCGATGCCTCAAAAGTGATATACATCATTTTGATTGGGTAATCTCAGATCATTGTTTTCTCAGGGCCAAAAGGCCTCCAAAACTGATTTTTTTTAAGATACCATGATTTTTTAGCATTCGAAGTGATTCTAGCTTCATTTATGAGCGTCTTTATATGTCCGTTGGGTTGTCTATGATTTTATTTCATGGATATACATTCCAATTGATTTGATGGTGTTGCGATTGTTTTTTTTTCTCTTTTGGTTATTTATTATCTTATATATATATATATTTGTTTGTTTTTTAATATATTTATGTATATTTACTTATAGTTTTATATATTTATCAATATTAATTTAAAATTATATATAATTGTATCTCTTGATAGATATTTATATGTATATATGTATATTTGTCTATGTTTATATAAATTTAATGATATTTATATTTTTCTATGTTTATATATTTTATATATTATGTAGATGTGTATATTTTAATATTAATATGAAATTATATATTGTGTAATATATTATGTGGATGTAAATATATTTATGTAATATAAATGTGTGTTTATATATATTTAGGTAAATTTCATTATATGTGTGTCTATATATATATATTTATAGGAATATTTAGGTATATTTTTATACATTAATGTATATTTCTATATACAATGTTGGTATATTTATTTATATGTATTCTGTTGGTTATTTTGTGTGTGTGTGTCTCTCTGTGTTTGTATGTATATACATTTATACAAATTTATTTATATTTATATATTTTTATAAGATATATATAACTTTGTTTACATAAATTATATATAATTACATATATATTTATAATTTATAATTTATAATTTATTATTTATTATATATTCATTTATTATTAATTTATTACTTATTTATTTTATATTAATTTATTATTTATTATTTATTTATATAATATTTGTTATATATTGTTACATTTTATATATTATATATTATATATTATTAATTTATTATTTCTAATTAATTTTTTATTAACATATTATTTACTTTTAATTATTTAATATTAAATATTTTTAATTTATTATTTATTTACAACTTATTTTGTTTTATATTGACTTATTATTCATTATTTATTTATTATTCATTATATTTATTTTCTTGTTTATATATTTATTACTAATTTATTATTAACATATTATTCATTATTTATTTATTTATTTATTACTTATTTATTATATATTGATTAATTAATTTCAATTTATTATTTATTATTAATTAATTATCAATTCATTAATTTATTATTTATTTATAATATATTTATTTATTATTTATTATTCAAATTTTATTAACTTAATATTTAATATTAATTAATCATTTGTTTTTATTTTTAATTATTAATTATTTATTTCGAAATTATTTTTTATGTATTTTTTTATAATTAATTATTATTATCCTTCTATAATATTATTATTTATATATACATACTTATATGTATTTATCTGTGTCTATATATATATATAAGTTTATTAAATTCCATTTAATCACCATATGAAGATGTTGCTGGAGTGAAAATCCATTGTAGAATAACCATTGGGTAAGAGGGTCAGATCTCACCCAAAACATATATATGGTGAATTTCTTCAGGGCATGAATGAAATATTCATGCTTGGTAGGGATAATAAATAATAATTAATTAATTAATTAATTAATTAATTAATCAATTAGGTAATTTTTTTTCTCTAAATGGCCTTTTTGGCATAGTGTTGATTTCGTTGGTTTGTGTGTTATAGTGGCACATAGAATATTCTCATGTGATGTGGGAGCGAGAATCGTAGATGGGGGAGCATTTGTAACACCCCAAGATTTCATAGTACGTTACCTCATTAAAGTAATTCAATAGCTTGCGCTACACGCAACATCGAGTTCGACCACACCACAACTTATTAAACTAACCGTTCAAAAAGCGGTTATGAATAATATTAACGGCATTTTGAATCTTATATACTCTATATAATTCTGACATTCATATTATGTGTTTCTTAGACATAATATAAGAACAAATTAATTTTTTTCAAATAAAAGAAGTATTATTTAAAAAATGCAATTTTACAACATTTTAATGGCGAACCCTTCCTAAAACCAATATTTGACACTTCTATATATTCAATTTAATGAAATTAAATTTTTCTTTATAAGAAGGGAATAAAAATTTGGTTTAGATAAATTTTGGGTACTTTTCTGATAAATTTCATATTTTGATGAATAATGAAAAATACTATATTTTAATTGAATTTTTTTTAATCCAAATGATTTATATTGTTAAGTTATTCATTTGAATGGGTTTTAAGTGTAATTATATTATATTTTTATCCTTTAATACAATGTAGGTTGTTATAAGTAATTACATATTTAAATTTTACATAAACACATGTCAATCTTTTGATAGTTATTACTTTTTTTAAAAACCGCTTTTTGGTTTTGACAATAGGAATTAATTTTATATTAATAAATGAAACTTATATATTTTGAATTTAGTAAAAGAGACTTCATTTTTGAATTCAGAATATCAAAAATTTCTTGGAATGAAGTTTTGGATTTTTTTTGAAAACTTTCAATTTTTGATGAATAGTGAAAACACTGCGTCATTGTTTAAAACTGACTTTTTATTTAAATAATTATTTATTTTATTTAAATTTATTTTAGGTCAAAATAGATACATAATACCTATATAAGTTCAATGTAATTCATTGGAGTCAGTTTATAATAATTTTAAATATATAAAATTTTTATCAATCTTTTTACCGTCTTTTACCCACCTCTTAGGAGCATTTGCAAATTTGAAAAAAAAAACTTAATTTTACCACTTTTATAAATTGAATTTTAAAAATCCGAGAGACATGGTTGATATCAGTAAGTAAAATGTGGTTCAATAAGATGAAAATAATTTTTTCCAAATAGTGACCTTTTACTTTTATTTACCACAGTTAAAACTAAATAGGGTAATTAAGGGTAAAAATTATATTATTATTACCCTTACACATGTCATAATTCTATTGGATAAGTATAATTATACCAAAAACAACCTTAGTAATAAAATATGCACCTCTTTGGTCTACTTGGATTAGATTAGGACATTTATTATTATTTTATTTAAAGAAGAGTTAAAAGAGTTAAATTCAAAGTTTAACAACAAAACCATTTTTAATATAGGGTCACACACAATATAAATTAGACTATAAATAATTATTAGAAATATAAGAAAATTTACTACATAATTTTATTTTATTTATAATTTTTAGACATTAAATAATAAAATTTATTTATGGCACAATGATGATGCAGTAATTACCATATTAATGAAATATTAAAATAATTGATATTGTAAATATCAACATAAATTGAATTTGAGACTTTTAATGATTTTCACTAATTTTTTAGGTTAATATGACATGTTAGGGTTGATTAAATATATTTATTGTGAAATAATAAAGTGGTTAAGACTTTAACAAAAATAAATTATTAAATAATGTCAAAATTGACATAAATGAGTTTTTAAAAACAAATACAATATTATTGGTTGATATAATAATCCTTAAAATATGAGGTTCTAACAAAATACTTATATAATGATAGTTGTATCCTTAATTAGCCACTTGGGGGTTCTCTTGGATGTTTATAGTATGTTTACGAACCATATAATATAAAAATACAAAGAGACATGGTAAATGTCAAACTATTTAACTACGAGTTAAATCTAAAGGATAAGGTTAATATAATGACCCAAAACTATCTAGAACCTATTGGTTGAGAAATTTTAGACCCATACCTTCCTTATCCTTTAGATAATTCATTTTTTAGCCGTTAATAACTGAAAATGTTTTTATTATAAAGTAATATTTCTAGTTTTTCCTAAGGTGCCCCTCACCCCTCTTATAAAAGGGCACTTCTCATTCTCACTAATTCACACTTTCAAATCAATTTGGCTCGGCCAACCCCTACCCAAATTCCTTGTAAACTATCCTCCATTCATACTAGAGGTTTTCCTTTAGTAAGAAAGCCCACATAAGGAGCCCTTTTGATCAAATCAAAAGGACGAACCCGAAGAATAGGTAAATATCTCACCACCTCTTTCATGTTTTTTTCTTCATCCACTTCTTCTTTCCTTATTGATTCCATTCTAAAATAATATCTCCATTATCTTCTATATACTGTTATGCTATTATAAATATGGTACAACCATATTCATTATTCTATCCATCTTTTGAATGACATGTCACCATACGTGCGTACGTACGGCTTACCGTCTCGACGTCGTGGTGTAGTTGTTATTCAATACATTATTATTTGGATGGGTATAATAATGATGTATCAATGATGTAAATAATTAATATAACATGATAATGATTCTGTATATATGATATACCATCCAATTATATATGATTTAAATATCAAAAGAATGATATTTTCACTCTTGCGTATGTATTGATTACAGTCTCCACAAACACGATGAGATTAATTCCCCATCATATCCATTCAAGACTAATTTTCATTAGATGATTAAAAATAATGTTTAATGACTTAATATCATTATTAATATAAATAATATACATCCTATCCATAACAAACATTACATACATAACAAATTATATAAAGTAAAACGAATCATTTATCACCAGAAATGATGATAATACTATAATATTATTAATAAAGAAATATTAAAAGATCATATATTATATCATATTAATGTATATGATTCTTGTATAATTTAATAACAATTATTTCACCATTATATAGGAGGTTAACCTACCCCCGACCAATAAAAAGTAAAATTTAACGGTTAATTTCAAAATCTCACTATTATTTGATGTTTTTTTTACATAAGTATCTACCGGGACATATTTATTATCCATGTCCATGTTTCATAAAAGAGTTTTCAAAGGGATTGTTTTTAAGGGACTTTTTTACTAAAACATCATTTTAAATGTTTTAAAAATTTATTCGTCTAAATCATTATCATTAATTTCCATGTTTTCAAAATGGTTTTTAAGTATTTATTTATATAGACATGATTGTTTTTAAAATGTTAATTCCTTTAAAAAGATTAAAAGTGTTGTGGGACACTTTGATTCAAAAATGTCTTTAAATGTATTCCTTTCTAATTTTTTTATGAAAAAGGGATATTTCTCTCAAGTATTTTTACAAATAATTTTCATCTATATTAACAACCCTTGATAGATTTTAAACTTGTTTGAAGTTTATTTATTATGATACAAATCTTCCATATGGTATTGAAGGTTTTGTGATATGTTTGACAGTGGATGTGTTATTTTTAAACCATTCATGGTTTATGGATAAAGAATTTACATTTTTTATGCTAGTTTTAATTTGAATATCTATGTTATGTTTAAAATATTTCATATGAGGAATGAATTGGACTTAGTAAGTGACGGTTGGAGCCCGATATAGCTCCTCAATGCATCGGTATATCACATGAGAAAAACTAGTGTCTTGGCACAAGTCCTCAACAAAATATTATTTGTAGTCTTGGAATAAGGCCTTTACTATGTGGTTATGAAGTCTGGAATTATGCATTCCATCATTATGAATGTGGTTGTTGATATTTCATGTGATTATTTTACTAGTAGAATATCCATGCGAGTAAGTAAATGACATTATTTTAATTTATATTTTCCATATTATGATAATTTTTATGTTGAAAAGGCTTTTGTTTTAGTTTTATACATTGCCTTAAATGTATATTCTTATTTATGAATGTTTATACTATATTGTTATCCTTACTGAGCATCTGAGCTTACCCCTTTCTTATGTTTTATTTTCCCAGGAACCCATGAAGTGTTTTATGTTTGAGATGCAGGGTTAAGCTGAGAGATTAATAACGTTCTCAAAGGATTTTTTTATGTTATAAAGTGTAATGTAACATTCATGAATGTAAAATATTTTCCAAGACTACTAAATCAATCGGTCTTTCAAGACTTGATCTTTTGTGATCATACCAATGTTATTAATAATGCACCGACTCTGGGCTTATGGGGTCGGGGCATTACATTTGGTATTAGAGGTAGTTTAACAACAACCATGGGAATATATTTAGATAAACTCTGATTAAATAACACTACCCTAAGATATAATTTGAGGATTAGTATAGAAGAACTTCCTAGAATTTTTGTAAGGTACATATTTTGTGAATTTTCCATACAATACATCCCTGTCTGGATATGAGCAGGTAGAGGCGCCTCTAGCACAGATGTACCTAGGTGTAAATCCTAAAAACACAGCTTTGATCTAGACTTGAACAATAATTGGTGCACAACAACGAGCCTTTCTTCACTCTTGGTTATGACACTCCGGGGGAATATCCATAGGATAATTCACATTTTCATTACAAGCCATTATGAATAATTGAAGAGTAAATACAACCTCAAAGAATTTTTTATTATTATTATGAATTATATCCAAAAATTGTTCAATTTATGTAAGGTATTTTACAAGTTTGGAATTATTCATTTCGATTCATAAATTGACCTAGTGTATTCCATTGTTTAGAAATGATGCCCATTAGAAGGAATGAGAACTCCAACAATTCGTATGATCCAAAGAGTAAGAAGAATCATATCTTTCATTATATTAACCCAACGTTTAGAAGGGAAATAGTCTCCCGTGTATTCTAAACATATGAAGAAATAAAATGATGTGTTAATAAGATAAGAAAATAATTATCTAAGTCCTATGGATTTGAAGGGAAGCAAAAGAATAAAATTATGGTAGAGAGAAAGATGTATAAAGAGAAGAGGGGAAAGAATGATTTTCCCTTATGTGATAAATGTGGAAAGAAACACCTTGGTAAATTCTTGAAGGGAATGGGTGTTTTTTATAAGTGTGGAGAAAAAGGCCACCATGTACATGATTCCAAGGGTAATAAAAAGTTTTAAAATGTAAAATACTTCATCTACAAGGCGTTGTGACACTATGAGAATCAATGTCTCAGTAATCAGAGAATACCACAAATGATGCTATTGGAAAACAATCAAGTTATGATACTACCTTAGATGAAGAGGAATGACTAGTTTTCTTATGGTGTTATTATATAACTATTTCATTTGAGTGTTTTATCAATAATATAATGGTTATATGAATTATGAAGATAAATAAGGATTATACAGCAGTACTATTTTATTGAGGATTTAAGATTATATGGTTCTAATAAAAGTTACTTAATAGTAAGCTATACTTTTTAGAAAATACATGTTTGACAGAAAGGTAATCCTTAATATGATCCTGATAATGAGGTAGTGATTTTGGAATAAGATATGGTTTATTTGTATAAAATATATTGGATATTCTTGACTTTATTAGAACTAATTAATAGTGTGTTTATTTCATCATTGTTGGAATATTAAAAAAATTTGGATATAAGGAATATATCCAGTATTATATAATTGATAAGGGAGCATTAATGTAATCAATAAGGTTTTATGGTAATTCAGGGTGTTACCATGTTTTAAAATATTACACGATGAAGGTGTTCACATGTTATTACATGGAAAAAAAGAACTTCATTGTGTTTAACTTTCTTATAAATTTTGGACTGTGAGTTTGGATAGAAGTATTTTGGATATGTCTAATGGTTTGAATATATTATGTTTGAAATTGGATACTATTGTTAAGGTTATTTTTGTATTGTTATAAAAAGGAAAACACACAAACTGTTTGACAATCCTTCGTGTCAGACAAAGCTGCGGGAATCAAACCCACAACCATAGTGCGATTGGGATTTATCGCCTACCACTGGACTACATGAAGTCCTTGGATTATAAAATCTAGTATTTTTTAAAGGTTATGATAGGTGAATTATAAATTCATTATATTTAGAACCCTATACAATAAGGATAAATAGAATATTGTTTTAAAATCTTTTAGAGTGAAAGATGAGTTTGTGGTAGGAATTAGTTGGAGGATGAAACTCTACTTTTCAAGTATATATATATATATATAAATTTTTCTACTCTTATTCTATGGGTAAATTAATTCCTAAACATTAGGGAAGGGATCTTAAAACCAAAAATGTGTTTTCCTAATACCTTGTATTTTTTTGAACCGATGGTATTTTAAATCATTAAAGATAGATGGATTTGATGCCCTCAATTCTACACTAGTTTGTGATTGATGACATCAATAAATCCCTATAAATAATTACATTTTTCCTTCACTTATGTATCTCTAATTTACACAAATGTTTTTCTAATCGAGATCATAATTTGGTGGTGACCCTTTCATTTCCCTTTTCCTCTTATTAAGACTAAATTTTATTAACCCAATTTCTGATGTGGGTTTTCCCACAAAGGTATTATTTATTTTCAACCTTTTATTTTTGAAAAAAAATTTCAAATTGTGAGGATGAAATTTATTAAAGGAGGGTATAATGTAACACCCTAACAGTTCATACTACGTTACCTCATTAAAGTAATTCAATAGCTTGTGTTATACACAATACCGAGTTCGAGCGCACCACAACTTACTAAACTAACTGTTCAAAAAGAGATTTTGAATAGTATTAACTGAATTTTGAATCTTATATACTCTATATATTATTTACATTCATATTATGTGTTTCTTAGACATAATATAAGAAAAAATTAATTTTTTTCAGATAAAAGAAATATTTTTCAAAATATGCAATTTTACAACCTTTTAATTGAGAACCCTTTTTAAAACCAATATTTGACACTAATATATGTTTAATTAAATGAAATTAAATTTTTCTTTAGAATCGGGACATAAAAACTTAGTTTAGATAAATTTTTGTTACTTTTCTTATAACTTTCATATTTTGATGAATATTGAAAAATACTATATTTTAATTGAAAACAAATTTTTTAATCAAAATGATTTATATTGTGATATTAGGAATTTGAATGGTTTTGAAGTATAATTAGATTAAATTTTTATCATTTAATACAATTTAGGTTATTATAAGTAATTTAACATTTAAATTTGACATAAACATATGTCAATCTTTTGAAAGTTATTACCTTTTTAAAAACTCTCTTTTTTGTTTTTGACTGCGGGAATTAATTTTAAATTAATAAATGCAACGTATATATTTTAAATTTATTAAAATAGACTTAATTTTTTAATTTGGATTATCAAAATTATCTTAGGGTGAATTTTTGGAATTTTTTTGAAAACATTCAATTTTTGATGAATAGTGAAAAACACTGAGTTATTGTTTAAAACCGACTTTTTATTTAAATAATTATTTATTTTGTTTAAATTTATTTTATGTAAAAATAGATACATAATAATAAAATAAGTTCAATTTAATTCATTGTAGTCAGTTTATAATAATTTTAGATATATAAAAAATTTATCGAACTTTTTACCGTCTTTTACCCACCTCCTAAGAGCATTTGCAAATTTGAAAAAATCATAATTTTACCTCTTATGTGAATTCAATTTTAAACATCTGAGAGACACAATTGATATCAGTAAGTAAAATTTGGTTCAATAAGATGAAAATTATATTTGGTGAATAGTAACTTTTTTACTTTTATTTTCCATGGTTAAAAGAAAATAGGGTAATTAAGGGTAAAAATGATATTATTATTACCCTAACACTTGTTGCATAAGTATAATTATAAAAAAAACTTAGTAATAAAATATGAACCTCTTTGGTCCACTTGGTTTAGATTATTACATTTATTATTATTTTATTTAAAGAAGAGTTAATAGAGTTAAATTCAACGTTTAATAACTAAACCATTTTAATATAGGGTTACGCATAATATAAATTCGACTATAAATATTCATTAGAAATATAAAAATATTTCCTACATAATGGTATTTAATTTATAATTTTTAGATGTTAAATAATTAAATTTAGTTATGACACAATGATGATGCAGTAATTACCATATTAATGAATTATTAAAATAATTGATGTTATAAATATTCTAATAAATCTACTTTGAGACTTTTAGTAAATTCCACTAATTTTATACTTTAATATGACATGTTAGGGTTTATTAAATGTATTTATTTAGAAGTAATAAAGTTTTTATGACTTTAACAAAATTCAATTATTAAATAATGTCAAAATTGACATAAATGAGTTTTTTAAACAAATACAATATTATTGGTTGATATAATAATCATAAAAATATAAGGTTCATCCAAAAGAATAATATAAGTATAGGTGTATCCTTAATAAACCACTTGGGGATCTCTTTTAATTTTATAGTAAGTTTATTAACCATATGATAGAAAAATACAAAGAGACGTGATAAATGTCAAACTATTTAACTAAGAGTTAAATATAAAAGATAAGGTTAATATAGTGCCCCAAACCTATCTAAAACCTATTGGTTGAGAGGTGTTAGACCCATCCCCACCATATAATTTAAATAATTCATTTTGGAGACATTATAAAGTAAAAATTATTTTATTATAAAAAATAATATTTTGAAGTTTTCCTAAGGTGCCCCTCAACCCTCTTATAAAAGGGAACTTCCCATTATCTCTAATTCACACCTTCAAAGACATTTGGAAAGGCCAAACCCTACCAAAATTCCCTCTCAACTTTCCCCCATTTATCCTAGAGGCCTTACATTAGTCATAAATCCTACCTAAGGAGCCCTTTTGATCAAATCAAAAGGAAGAACCCGAAGAAGAGGTAAATATATCTCACCACCTCTTTCTTGTTTTTTTCATATTCCACTTATTCTTTCCGGTTTGTTTCCATTATAAGATAATAACTTTAGTATAATCTATATACTATGATGTTATTATAAATATGGTACAACCATATTCAATATTAAATCCATCCTTTGAATGAAATGTCAACATATGTGCATACGTACGGCTTACCGTCTCCACGTCATGGTGTAATTGTTATTTAATACATTATTTTTTGGATGGGTATAATAACGATGTACAAATGATTTAAATAAAAAATATAACATGATAATGATTTTGTATATACAATATACCATCCAATTATATACGATTTTAAAATCAAAAGAATTATATTGTCGCTCGTGCGTACGTATGGATTACCATCTCCACGAACACGATGAGATTCATTCCCCATCGTATCCATTCAAGAATAATTTTAACTAGATGATTAAAAATAATGTTTAAATAATTAATATAATTTTGTATATAAATAAGATACATCATATCCATAACAAACATTACTTACGTAACTAATCATATAAAGGAAAAGGAATCAGTCAACACCCGAAATGACGGTAATACTAAAATATTATTAATAAAGCAATATTAAAATATTATATAAGATATCATATTAATGTATATGATTATTTTATAATTTAATAAAAATTATTTCACCATTATACAGGAGGTTAACCTACCCTCATCCAAGGAAAAGTACCAGGTAAGGGTTGATTTCACAATCTCATTATTACTTGAGGTTTTTTTCGTAAGTATCTACTGGGACATATTTATTATCTATGTCCATGTTTCATAAAAGTTTTTTCAAATTGATTATTTTTAAGGGAATGTTTTACTAAAACAATATTTTAAATGTTTTAAATATTTATTCTTCTAAATCATTCTCATTAATGTCCACATTTTCAAAATGGGTTTTAAGGATTTATTTATATGAACATGAATGTTTTTAAAATGTTAATTCCTTTCAAAAGTTTCAAAGTGGTATTGGACACTTTGATTCAAAAATGTATTTAAATGTCTTCCTTTATAAATAGTTTTTTATGAAAAATGGATATTTCCCTCAAAGATTTTTACAAATCATTTTCATCTATATCAACATTCCATGATGTATTTTAAACATGTGTGAAGTAGATTTATTATGATACAAATATTCCATATGGCATTGAAGGCTTTGTGATATGTTTGACTATAGATGTGATATTTTTGTACCATTCATGGTTTATGGATAAATTATTTACATTTTTTATGCTAGTTTTAATGTGAATGTTTATGTTATGATTAAACCTTTCATATGAGGAATGCATTTGACTTTGTAAGTGACTAGTGGAGCCCAATATAGCTCCTCGATGAATCGGTAGGTCTCATTAGACAAACTAGTGTCTGGGCACAAGGCCTTGACAAAATATTATTTGTAGTCATGGAACAAGGACTTGACTATATGGTTATAATGTCTGGCATTATGCATTCTATCATTATAAAATTGGGTGTTGATATTTCTTGTGATTTTTCGACTAGTATAATATCCATGTGAGTAAGTAAATAGAATTATTTTGATTTATATTTTCTATATTATGAGGAAGTTTATATTGAAAATATTTCTGCTTTAGTTTTATAAATTACCTTAAATGTTTATTCTTATTTGTGAAATTTTATGCAATATTTTTATCCTTTCTAAGCATCAAAGCTCACCCCTTTCTTATGTTTTATTTTCCCAGGATCCCAAGAAGTGTTTTATGTTTGAGATGCATGGTTAAGCTAAGGGAGCACTAGAATTATCAAAAGAATATTTTTTTATATGTTATAATGTGTAATGTAATGTTCATGAATGTAATCTATTTTCCAAGACTGCTAAAATGATTGGTCATTCGGGACTTGATCTTTTGCGATCATGCCAATGATACATAATAATGCACCAACTTTGGGCTTCTGGGGTCGGGGCGTTACAACATTGAACTCATCTCATTTTTTATCAACCTTCTATGACTTGAAATATTAGGTGGAAACAAAGTGATATCGTGTGGAGAATTGTCACATCCACACACCAATTTCAGGTGAAAATATCCTTTGGTTTTGACCATCCCTTGTTTTGGATTTTTCTTTGGTCGTTTCAGGTATAATTCTTGAGTTTTTAGGGATTTTTGGGTCCTTTCATGGTTTGACAATGGTTAGGAAAAACTATATGGATTAGTCCATGAAATCGTGCAACATGTTCTGGAATCCCATAAGAGGGTGTACAGTTGGCACATGGTTTGGCCATATGACGTGGCCCTCGACATAAACTCTGTCATATAGGACATGGGTGTTTCACATTATTGGCACCAAGTTTTTCAAACTGTGTGACAATAACTATGTATTATGTCTTGTTTTCTTTTAAAATGATAATATTTGGATTATTTAACAAAGAATTATTATATAAAACTTAACAGGATCTGTTGGGATTGTTTTTCTTCATACCATGGGATGTTTGTATAATTTGTTTTATTGAGGTAGGAAAGGGAAAGTCACCATAATGTAGTAGTAGATTTCATGGTAAACTATGCATGATTATCTAGTGTTGATAGGTGGGATGTTTCCCACTTGACACATGGAGTTAGATATCATTGGTTTTTCATACATTGGATTTTGTTCTTGGTTTATATACTTTTATTTAGGACTGTTTTTCATTTATTGTATCCCTATTGTTATTTGACACAGTTTATCTTATATTTTAATGTTCTGTATTTCTTTATTCATGCAATGCTTATTTTTGTATCTGGTTGGAAGAAAACATTCCCTAGGTTATTATTGTTTCCGGGGTACTTGTCTCAAACCCATCAGTATTAGGAAGGCACTTTGTCTCTTATTGAAAATCTATTTTCAAGCTAGATTACTGGGTCATATGATCTGTTTCATTTAAAATTGGTATCAAAGAGAGGTTTTTATCAAGTTCTCATGTCTTGGATATGTCTTGGTAGATAAGAGATAAAAATGATGGATCTTACGGGGCCTGTTTTGAGTGAGTTCATGGATATCTCTCAATGTGAGAAGCCTTATATAACCGTGGTATGTTGGGAATGTGTTTTCTTTATTGTGTTTTGATCAAATCTTAGTTATTGCATAAATTATCTTGATTCAAACAGAGTCTATTCCTTGTATGATGGCCTCTTTTCATTCCTTTATATACTACCATACCAACTAGAATAATTCCTTGTGTACCGTAGGAGGGCATTATGGATGATGATCTCTTAGGGAACCCTCCAATTGATTAGAAAATTTTTGAGACTATTGCGTGGCCAGTTCATATAGTAGAAAAACTGTACCTATTTATCAAACTAAAACTAGGGAGGTGTAACTAGGAGCTGGAGGATATGAGGATAGAGATCATGAGGTCCTCTTACAGAAGCCTCTGTGCTTTCAAGGGACAATCGACCCTTAAAAATTAGAGTACTAGTTTGATAAGTTTAATTATATTATTTAATTATTATATTCTCCTAAATCTGCTAAGTTAAATTGTGTTACCTTTAAGCTTGTGATACCTAGTAAGAAGTGGTGGGATGTAGTGGTCTAAAAAAACAAATATGATGGCTTATAGTGGAAAGAATTTAATACCACCATCTTTCAAAAAAATTTCTTGGAATCCATTACCATAGAAAAGTCTACAGGATTTATATCAATTCCATAGGGTTAAAAATCAGTGACAAAGTATGCTTATCCTTTTGTGAAATTGGTATGTTTTTCCCAAGTAGTAGTGACAAATGAAATGTTTAAGGCTTAGATATTTTATATGTGGTTTTGACTGGACATTTGTTCTTTAGTATTCATGCAGAATATTTTCACCTGTGTAAATGTAGTAGAAAGAGAGTTGATGATAGAAATGAATCTAGTGGAAAATTTGTGTTTGGGTGGACATCTGTCTCGAAAAAATGGAAACCTTAGTGTATCATATGGAAAAAAGATGAAGTGTCACGAGACATATAAAGGTAGAGGTGGTAGCTCTCAACGTAGATCCTCATCCACACCATAAATAGAGATGGAAGTGTTCCTCTGACTTTCTACCAATGTGGTAAGTCAGGGAATGCTAATAATTATCATCTTTCACCTTGGAAGATATACATTTCATGTGACTTCTAATGACATTTGAAGAGGCTATTTTTGGCTCTCTATACACCTAATTATGGATTTGGTTAATCAAATCCAATGGGGACTATAGGGTTGTCATATTATTTTAAGCCTATAGTATATCACCTCGAGATTTTATGATATATATTATTATTAATTTCTTTTATGTCTTATATTATACACTACACCAAGATTAGCATGTACTATACACAACACCATATTATCTTGCAGTATACGCAACACTATTCTTGGCTCGTGTTACACACAATTTCAAGTTCGTTTTGTGGAAATTATTCTACGCAAAATTAAGTATAGATTTTGTTTAATGTATAAATGAAATAAGTTTTGATTATGTTATATGAAAAACCAAACAGAGCTTTCACTACACACGGCTCTGACTTGGCTTGCATTAAACGCAATCAAGACCTTCCTCGATAGCGTGTGTAGTATGCAATACCGAGTTTCACTAAATGAGATATTATAATAATATTATTGTGAACTAGCCGTTATGAATAGTAATACCCAATTTCTGAAATTTTATAAATTTTATCATTCAAAATGGACTTCATTTTTAGATTCGGAATATCGAAATTAGCCTAGGTTGAATTTTTGGTATTTTTCTGAAAACTTTTAATTTTTGATGAATAGTGAAAACACTGGGTTACTATTTAAAAACCGACTTTTTATTTAAATAATTATTTATTTTATTTAAATTTATTTTAGGTCAAAATTGATACATAATACCTATATAAGTTCAATGTAATTCATTTTATTCATTTTATAATAATCTTAGATATATAAAAAGTTTATTGAACATTTCACCGTCTTTTACCCACCTCCTATAAGAATTTCATAATTTACATAAAACATAATTTTACCACTTCTGTGAGTGGAATTTATAAAATCCAAGAGACATGGTTAATATCAAGGAGTAAAATGTGGTTCAATAAGATAAAAATAGTTTTTGGTGAATAGCAACTGTTTACTTTTTTTGACCACGGTTAAAAGTAAATAGGGTAATTAAGGGTAAAAATGATATTATTATTAACCTAACACATGTCCTAATTATATTGTATAAGTGCAATTTGACCGAAAATAACCTTAGGAATAAAATATTACCCTTTAGGTCCACTTTGATTAGATTAAGACACTTATTATTATTTTATTTAATGAAGAGTTAAAATAGTTAAAATCAAAGTTTAATAACTAAAAAAAATTTATTATAGAGTAATACATAAGATAAATTCGACTAAAAATATTCATTATAAAGATAAAAATATTTCCTACATAATGGTATTTTATTAATAATTTTTAGACATTAAATAATTTAATTTATTTATGACACAATGATGATGTAGTAATTACCTTATTAATGAAATATTAACATAATTAATGTTATAAATACCCAAATAAATGTAATTTGAGAATTTTTATGAATTAAAATAATTTTCTAGGTCAATATGACATGTTAGTATTTATTCAATTAAATTTATTTGAACTAATAATGTTTTTATGATTTTCACAATAATAAATTACCAAATAGTGTCAAAATTGACAAAAAATAGTTTTTAAAACAAATATTATATTATTAATGTTTATTATATTCATAAAAATAAAAGGTTAAGAAAAATGACTTATATAAGGTTATATATATTAATAATGAACCACTTGGGGTTCTTTTGTCTTGTTATAGTAAGTTTATTAACTTTATAGTTTAAGAAAACAAGAAGACACGGTAAAAGTAAAATTATTTAACTTAGAGTTAAATCTAAATGATAAGGTTAAAATAGTAACCTAAACTTGTATAAAACCTATTGGTTCAGAGTATATCGAACCATCACCACTTTATATTCGAAATAAATCAATTTGGAGCTATTATAAACAAAATATGACTTTATTATAAAATAATATTTTAAGTTTTTCCAAAGGTGCCCCTCTCCTCCTTTATAAAAAGGGCACCGCTTCCCTCTTCTCTTTACACCCTTTTGAGCCTTGAAGCTCGACCAACCCCTGCCAATTCCTCTTCTCAAACTCTCTTGTTATATCATAGAGGTTATGGTATTCTCAAAATTCCTACTCTAGTGCCCTAAGAAGAAGTTTAAAGGATGCGCGTCGAGGAAGAGGTAATCTCTTCTACCGACTCTTCCAAGTTTCTTTCTTCTTCTACATCATATTTTTTAGTTGTTTCATTATAAATTAATAACATCAGTATTAATTATATACTTATAAGTTATTATAAATAAGAAACAACCCTATTTAACCTTCTATCCATCCTACGGAAAATGAAATCAGTGCGCGCATGTACGTACGGAATACTGTCTCTACGCCGTGGTGTAATCTGATTTTCCACCACCACCTTACTTGGATAGGAATAATGGTGCAAAGAATAACTATATATAGTTATTATAAAATCATACTAATTCTAAGATATTATATCAGCCACTCCAATTCAATTAAATAATTATGGGAACGATATCATCGCTCGTGCTTACGTACGGATTACCATCTCGACGATGCGATGAGATTCATTCTCCATGTTAACCACTCAAGAATGATTATAAAGTACATATAATGAATAATAATGAAATATATGAAATTATAAATCTAATAGATTTATGTATATATGTATGTCATCTACTTACTTCCATTCAATTCAATAAGGAAAATAAAACAACGTTCATGCATACGTACGGCCTACCGTCTCCATGAACAGTGTATTTCATTTCATTTATTATCTATTATATATATATATTTAATATATGTGATATATAAATCATGATTTACATTTTGGAATTAATTAAATAATTATATAAGTAATAATAATATCAAGAACAACAAGTCCAAACACGTATGATAAATAAAACGATTTTACCCAAAACACAGCTTTAACATGGAATTTACAAAAAAACAGGAAATATAAAGTCATAAGTGAACCATATATGATATCATAACAATTAATATGATTATGTAATAATTAAATGACATTATTTAAATCATTATACAGGAGGTTCGGATACGTACGAAGCATATCGGACCTAAGGTCAGGGATAACTTTTCCAATCTCCTTTTTATTCGAGATTGTTTATTCGTAAGTATTTACTGGGGTTATATTTATCATCCATGTCCTTGTTTTCTAAAAATGGGTTCATGTTTTTTTCATGTCCTTTTTACCCATTTTTGACTTTTACTACATGGTATGTAAGGAATCTTTCTTTTGTTTACCATACGAGGTACTTTTTGACTTTTCCGGAAAAATTATGAGAAGAATGTTTTTTTAACTTATACGGCATTAAAGGATTTTTACGGTTTTATAACTCCTTATTTTCATGAAGAATTATATACAAGATTTCATGACTATTTTCAAAAAAATCCTCTTCTTTTAAAATTGCATCGAACTTTTTGAAAAGAAAATGATTTTAAATAAGAAAGGATATTTTTCTCAAGAATTTATTATCAAAACCATTTTCCATCAAAGATGACATTATTTCATATTTGTATGTTTCAAGTATAATGTCTCAATTATTTACATTGTTTCAATTCTCTTATGATGAAATGATATCCATTTTTTATATGGATTATGTTATGATGGGATGATGTTTATCAAACCCATTGTATTCTTTAGGTTATGATGACTGATTAAAGTTTATGTTGTGGCATAAGTAAAAATGATTTCATTATGAGATGGGTGGGACCTATATCTCCCTCCAATGCATTGGGTAAATATTTATACCTCATGATATAGACATGGCTAGAACGACAATTTAATCCATTTCAATGATACATGACTGGAAAGAGGAGTGAACTCGATTCAGAAAGGGACTTTGTCCACTAAGATGGTCTTGGCAGCAATGCCTTGGCTACTGTGGAAATCATAACATTTTTGTAATGGTTTCCACAATTACATGTTTTGTTCCCATGCTATTTTATAATGATTAATGTTTATTTATGATCTATACCTTACGTACTACCATGTTTTATGTCATTGCTCAAGATTTTGATGTTTAAACATTATGTTCATGTTTTTTGTTCAAATGTATATGATTTGTTTTATTTTATCCATGCTTACCCTTACTGAGAATTTGAGATCACCCTTTATATGTTTTCTTTTCCCTAGGATATAAAGAAAGGTTTTAGGTAAGAGAATAAAATGGATGATCTTTATGGGAGATGTTGAAGATCTTTCACCACGATTAGAAGATTCTATCTTGAGTTTCTAAAGACACTAAACTATTACGGTCCTTGTGTGTCTGTTTTTGTTATATATTAAGTATTATGAAAAATTAATGTAATGTCTATGTATGTCAAGCTTTGGGTCTCTACAATTGGTATCAGAGGAAGGGATTAGTTAATCTTTGGAAACTAGGATGCGAAAACATTAGTGAGATCCCTAGAGATATTTCTTAGGTATGTCTAGGGATGTCCCTAAGGTTATGTATAAGTATATGTTATAGTCCTAGAATTATGGTAACGATCTTATAATTAAACCAAAGATGTTATATATTGAAGGTACTCCCTCTTTATTATGTTGTTTACCCTAGCATGATTTTTTCCTCTCACGCTATTCTTTTTGGGTTTTAGACGATGGCTGGAACCCGAAGGAACCATGTTGATCAATGTAATGGAAAATGCAATGATTTTCCTCTTGAACAAATCAATGTCATGGGAGATGGAGTGGAAAATCTTATTTCTATACTTACACAAGCGATGAATCGTTCTGGACTTTCAAATAAGCAGAGAAAGGAACAATATTCTATTGATTCCTTCAGGAGGCAACGTCCACCTTCTTTAAGTGGGTCTTCTGATTTAATTGTTGATGAACAATGGATCCTTACCATTGAAATGATATTTTCAATAATTCGCTGTTCGGAACATTAAAAAGTTATTCTGGATATTTACTGTTTAGAAGGTGAAGTAGATCAATAGTGGACTCTAATTAGGAATACGAGGCCAATAGATGAAATTGAATCCATGGAATGGTATGAGTTCAAGAACATATATTTCAATAAGTACTTCCCTTATATTTTTCAAACCAAGATGGAAAAGGATTTCCTTGAGCATAAGCAAAAGGATGATGGATCTATTGGTATATACGAAGCGAATTTTACAAGGCTGGCAAGGTATGCATCTGGCTTTATCATCCAACCTGAAAGTAAAGTTGATCGATTCTTCAGTGGCTTAAAACCTAGTCTTTGAAGGGAATTAGCTATAAGAGACTTCAGTAGCTATGAAGAAATTCTGTGTTGTGCTATCAAGGTAGAAATGGAAGTTGGTGTTACATATTCATCTCATAGTTTTCCAAAAGAAACGAAAGATGGAGTTCAAGGAGAAATCTCAGAATAATGGTGAAAAGAAGATGAATGTTTTGTTATGCTCAATGTGTGGAAAGAAGCATGGTGGAGATTGTCTTAAAGGGAATAGAAAATGTTTTATGTGTGGAAAAGAAGGTCATCGAGTAGATGAGTGTAGAAGTAATGGAAAACGGGTTTCTAATGATGTGGATAAAGAAAAGACTACAGAGAACGCACCACCAACACTTCAATGCTTCAAGTGCATGGAAATGGGGTATTATGATAATCAATGCTCTAATCCAAGGGTTAATGATGATCAACGTGAGAAACCTCTTAAGGAAATGGATAAATGGAAGTCACATGCGATCACTATTTGTGATGTTGAGTATGAAAATGATGACGTGTAATGATTAAGTGTTTATGTAATGGGATTTGAAAATAGTATGATGGAATCTCATTTATGGTATCGTGGAATTTTGGAATATCTATGTATTGGTTTTCAATAATTATATGGTACCGATAACCATGAAAAGTTATTGAAATATTTTTGTAAAGAAGATGATATTCGCATAATAGAGGGATAATGAAAAAAATGAAATGATCTGTGACTGATATAAGGACAAAGTTTTATCATGGTTTGAGTATATAGAAATTTTGGGATTTTGGTATGTGGAAACTGTTAAATTTTTACAGCTTTCATTTTTTCACTAATGTTCAATGTGTATTCAATTTTTATGATAATACATGATTAAGGTATTCACATGTTTGTAATTTGACCAACAAGATATATCGTATGATATATGAGGGATAAATGATGGTATTCACATGCTCGACAGATGACATTTCTAGTAATTGTTTTCTTTATACTATGAGCTCGGACAGAAGTATTTTGGATAATCCTAAAGATTGGAATGGATTATGTTGGACATAAGTTAGTATTTTTAAGGATATAACTTTTTTGATATTATTGATTGAATGTTATAATAATGCAGTTTTAGATAAAGTGAAACCTGTAGGACATGAGACAACCCGTCGCGTCAGACAAGGTTGTGGGAATCGAACTCACAACTGAAGTGAGACATGCCTTTATCGCATACCACTGGCCTACAGGAAGTCCCTGGTTAGTATAAATTAGTTTTAATTTATTAATTGGTATGATATATGAAGTATAACTCCATTTTAGGAACCATATATGAATAATCTCACTATAGATGGACTTATGTATATTTAATAACTTTTTCTAACCTTTTGTTTGAGACAGATGGAATGACCTATCATTCTATCAAATGATCTGCTAACACTTCATGAATGATAAATTCAACTTCATTTCTTTAAGAGATGAAGTGTAAATTGTTTAAGGAATGACCTGCGGCGAGATTATACCAAAATCAAGAAAGTTTTTCATCTAATTCAAATTTCTTCAACTTTAGGTAAATGATCTTGAAAACCAAAAATGTTGTCCTAATTCCCTTATATCTAATGATTTATATGATACCTTAGATCATCAAAAATTTATGTCTTTGTGATTATTGTCTTTTCCATAGCCATTTCCTCTACCACTCTTCATCAGAAGATGAGGGTTATATTTCTCTTCCATATCCATATTTTCACCTATGTTCTCTTATGTGGAAACTCCGTAATGAGTTAATTTGGGTAGCCGTTATGTTTCTTACTTTTATTTTTAAAATTAAGATTTAGTATTCCTTTTTAATATGTGGTTTTATATGAGAGAAACTTTCGAGTAGTAAACGATTTATAACCCCGACGAATTTCGAGGGCAAAATTAATTTTAAGGGGGTAGAATGTAACACCCTGAGATTTTATGAGATATATTATTTTTAATTTCTTTGATTTCTTCTATTATACACAACACCAAGATTATCTTGTAATATATACAGCACCGTATTATCTTTCAGTATATGTAACACTATTCTTGGCTCGTGTTACACACAATTTCAAGTTCGTTTTGTGGAAATTATTCTACGCAACATTAAGTATAGATTTTCTTTAATGTATAAATGAAATAAGTTTTGATTATGTTATACACAACACCAAACAGAGCTTTCACTACACACAACCCTGACTTGGCTTGCATTACATGCAATCAAGACCTTCCTCGACAGCGTGTGAAGTACGCAATACTGAGTTTCACTAAACGAGATATTATTATAAGATTATTATGAACTAGCCGTTATGAATAGTAATACCCACTTTTTGAACTTTTCTAAATTTTACCTTTTAGAATGGAATTCATTTCTGGATTTGGAATATCGAAATTATCCTACGGTGAATTTTTGGTATTTTTCTGAAAACATTCAATATTTGATGAATAGTGAAAACACTAGGTTACTATTTAAAAAGCGACTTTTTATTTAAATAATTATTTATTTTATTTAAATTTATTTTATGTCAAAATTGATACATAATACCTATATAAGTTCAAGGTAATTCATTTGAGTCATTTTAAAATAATTTTAGATATATAAAAATTTTATTGAACTTTTCACCGTCCTTTACCCACCTCCTAGAAGAATTTGAAAATTTACATAAAACATAATTTTACCGCTTCTGTGAGTGGAATTTTGAAAATCCGAGAGAAACGGTTATTATCAAGGAGTAAAATGTGGTTCAATAAGATAAAAATAATTTTTGGTGAATAGTAATTTTTTACATTTATTTACCACGGTTAAAAGTAAATAGGGTAATTAAGGGTAAAAATGATATTATTATTACCCTAACACATGTCATAATTCTATTGGATAAGTTTAATTTGACCAAAAACAACCTCAGGAATAAAATATTACCCTTTAGGTCCACTTTGTTTAGATTAGGACACTTATTATTTTTTTATTTAAAGAAGAGTTAAAATAGTTAAAATCAATGTTTAATAACTAAACCATTTTTAATATGGGGTTATACATAAGATAAATTCAACTATCAATATTCATTAGAAAGATAAAAATATTTCCTACATAATTGTATTTTATTTATAAATTTTAGACCTAAAATAATTTTATTTATTTATGACATAATGATGATGCAGTAATTATCTTATTAATGAAATATTAACATAATTAATGTTATAAATACCCAAATAAATGTAATTTGAGACATTTTATGAATTAAATTAATTTTTTAGGTTTATATGACATGTTATTATTGATTCAATTAACTGTTTTAGAACTAATCATATTGTTATGATTTTCACAAAAATCAATTACCAAATAGTGTCAAAATTGACATAAAATAGTTTTAAAAAATATATTATATTATTAATTGTTATTATATTCCTAAAAATATAAGGATCCACCAAATGACATAGATAAGGTTATATATATTAATAATGAACCACTTGGGGTTCATTTGTCTTGTTATAGTAAGTTTATTAACCATATAGTGTAAGAATACAAGAAGACACGGTAAAAGTAAAATTATTTAACTTAGAGTTAAATCTAAATGATAAGGTTAAAATATTAACCTAATCTTGTATAAAACCTATTGGTTGAGAGTATTGTGACCCATACCTACTTTTTCTTCGAAATAAACCAACTTTAAGCTATTATAAACCGAATTTGACTTTATTATAAAATAATATTTTAAGTTTTTTCAAAGGTGCCCCTCTCCTCCCTTATAAAAAGGGCACCCCTTCCCTCTTCTCTTCACACACTTTTGAGCCTTGAATATTGTCCAACCCCTGACAATTATTCTTTTAAACCTCTCTGGTAATATCATAGAGGTTCTGGTTATCTCAAAAGACCAACTCTAGTGCCCTAAGATGATGTTTAAAGGAGGTGCGTCGAGGAAGAGGTAATCTCATCTACCGACTCTTTCAAGTTTCTTTCTTCTTCAACTTCCCGTTCTTTAGTTGTTTCATTATATAGTAATAACATCAGTGTTAATTATATAATGATATGTTATTATAAATATAAGACAACCCTATTTCACCTTCTATCCATCCTATGGAAAATGAAATCACCGCGCGTGCGTACTTACGGAATACCATCTCCATGCCGTGGTGTAATCTTTTTTTCCACCACCACCTTACTTGGATGGAAATAATGGTGTAAAGAATAACTATATATATAGTTATTATAACATCATACTAATTATGAGATATTATATCATCTAATACAATACAATTCAATAATTATGGGAACAATATCATCGCTCGTACGTATGTACGGATTACCATCTCCACGACGCGATGAGATTCATTCTCCATGTTAACCACTCAAGAATGATTATAAAGTACATATAATGAATAATAATGAAATATATGACACTATAAATCTACTGTATTTATTTATATATATATATATATATCATCTAATTACTTCCATTCAAGTCAATAAGGAAAATAAAACAACGTTCATGCGTAAGTACGACCTACCGTCTCCATGAACGGTGTATTTCATTTCATTTATTTATCTATTATATATATATATACTGAATATATATGATATATAAATCATTATTTGAATTATTTAAGTAATTAAATCATGATATAAGTAATAATAATATCAAGAACAACAAGTCCAAACACGTACGATAAATAAACGATTTTACCCAAAACGCTACTTTACCATGGAATTTACAAAAGAACGGGTAATATAATGTCATATGTGAACCATATATGATATCATAACAATGAATATGATTCTATAATAAGTCAATTACATTATTTAAATCATTATATAGTATGTTCAGATATGTAAGAATCATATCGGATCTAAGGTAAGGGATAACTTCTCCAATCTCGTTTTTATCCGAGATTGTTTATTTGTAAGTATTTAATAGGGTTATATTTATCATCCATGTCCCTATTTTATAAAAAAAAATTCATGTATGTTTAATTTCCTTTTTACCAATTTTTTATTTTTACTACATGGAATGTAAATAATCTTTCTTTTGTTTACCATACGAGGTACTTTTTGACTTTTCCGGCAAAAGTACGAGAAGAATGTTTATTTAACTTATACGGTATGAACGGATTTTTACGGTTTCATATCACCGTATCTTAATGAAGAATAATCTACAAGATTTCATGAATATTATCAACAAAATAAACTTCATTTAAAATTTCCTGGAATTTTGTGAAAAGAAAATGATTTTGAATAAGAAAGGATATATTCCCCAATAATTTATTTCAAGTGTTTAATCAAAACCATTTTCCCTCAAAGATGAAATTATTTCATATTTGTATATTTCAAGTATAATGTCTCTATGATTTAAATGGGTTCACTTATCTTATTATGAAATGATATCCAATTTTTTTTATGGATTATGTTATGATGGGATGATGTTTATGAAACCCATTGTATTCTTTGGGTTATGATGAATGATTTATGTTTATGTTGTGGCAGAAGTAATAATGATTTCATTATGAGATGGGTGGGACCTATATCTCCCTCTAATTCATTGGTTAAAGATTTATATCTCATGAGATAGACATGGCTGGAATGGAAAGTTAATTCGGATTAGTGATACAGGACTGGAATGAGGAGTGAACTCGATTCAGAAAGGGACTTTGTCCACTAAGATGGTCGTGGCAGTAATGTCTTGGATACTGTGGAAATCATAACATGTGCTTAATGGTTTCCACCATTAAATGTTTTATTCCTATGCTATATTATCATGATAAATGTTTCTTTATGATCTATGCCTTATGGACTACCATGTTTTATGTCATTGATCAAGATTTTGATGTTTAAACATTATTTTCATGTTTTTTTTTCAAATTTATATGATTTGTTTTATTTTCACCATGCTTACCCTTACTGAGAATTTGAGCTCACCCTTTATATGTTTTCTTTTCCCCATGATTTAAATAATGGTTTTAGGTAAGATAATTGAAGGGAATATCTTTATGGGAGATGTTGAAGATCATTCAACATGATTAGAAGATTATATCCTGAGTTTCCAAAGACCCTAAACTGTTACGGTCCTTGTGTGTCTGTTTTTGTTATTTATTAAGTATTCCAAAAAAGTAATGTAATGTCTATTTACTTCAATCTTTGGGTCTCTACATATAGGGTGATAGACATATGCCTTTGGACTAATGAATTTTCACATAGTATAATAGTTTCAAGTGGAATATTATGTATGCCCAAGGATATAAAGAGTTGTGGCCTTTATTACATAATTTATATCAACCTCTATGTTTGATAAATGTGTGTCTTAGTACATTATATTGAATCATTTTAAAAAACTTTTAAAACGTACAAAATAACTTATGTCATTCATTATATATCTACAGACCCATAATTGGATGAAATAGGTGCATGGTCTTTTATGCCTTGCTTATTCTTTCTAAATATCTAATGTTAAGTTAGTTCAGGATTTTCTAGTTCCAAATCTAGACCTCTTTGATGTTATCATTGGTATGGATTATTTGGATTCCCATTCATATGAGGATTATTGATATCATCAATGGGTGTTCATTACTGCCTCTAATGATAATTATTGGGTGTTTTAGGGTGAATAGGATATGAGGACTAGCCGAACATGACCTCCTTGTCCAAAATTAAAGAGTTTTATATCCTATTTTGTAGTTAGGTTTGATAATGATTCCTCTAATTCTGATATTCCTTTTATAGTTTGATATTTTTTTTAAAGTATTCCCTAAATAATTCTCTAGTATTTCTATAAAAATGGTGTGGATTTTTCTATTGATCTGGTGCATCTAACTCAAATAATCTATATAACTTCCTATTACATGAAACAAGCTATCTTTAAGGATTTGAAAGTTAATTTGGATGATTTAAAACTGAGGGGTTTTATTCATCATAGTGTATCACCTTCAACAAAACCTGTTCTTTTTTCTGAGAATACCGATGGAACTCTATATTTGTGTTGATTATTGAAAGCCTAATTGATTTAAATTTAAGAATAAATATCATTTTCCCTATATTTATGACTTGTTTTATTAGTTAAAGGATGATAACTATTTATCAAATATTACACTCTAGTTTGGTTGTCATCAACTCAAAGTTAAGAATTCGAATGTCACAAATATTGCATTAAGGATTAGGTGTGGCCACTTTGAATATCTTATAAGTACATTTGGCCTGACTAACACTCCTTTAGTTTTTATGGATATAATGAAATATTTATTACACTAGTATATTCATACCTTTATTGTGGAATTTTTGTATGATATACTAATTTTTTCAACATATGATGAGGATAATGAAAATAATCTAAAATTAATTTTTTGAATCATTAGGAATCACAATATTTTTACCATGTTATTGAAATATGAATTCCTAATTTGGGAAGTGATGTTATTAGGACTTGTGGTTTCAGAACATGTCATCTTAGTTTATCTTGAGCAAGTGAAAATTGTCTTTTCATGGGAGGATCCCTATAATGTCTTTGAGATATGAATATTCTTGGGTTAAACTATTTATAATTTGTGATTCTTGAAATAATTATCAAAACACACATCACCATTGAAATATCTTACTAACAAATGGGTGAAAGTTATATGTGATGAATAAATATTGACTTCGTTTGTTGAATTTAAATTTTATTCGACATCAACTATTATATTGATTTTATTAGAATCTAGTAAGGGATATGTAGTATGTAATATGAATCATAAAGTTTAGGACTGAGTCGTATGCATATGCAGGGATACTATATAGTGGAATATGACTCTCTTCAGCTTTATCCACAAAAACAATTACTATCCCACTCACAATCTCAAACTCACCATTGTTTAACATGGTCTTACATGTTTAAAATGCTAATTTGATTGGAGAGGTTCACTAAAAATTCTGATCAAAAGACACTGGGATACATCTTCTCGTGAAAATACTCAAACCTCAAGAAGCTTTGATGGGTGGATTAACATTATACATTTGAATTTGGCATCCCCTACACACTTGGAAATGGGAATATTATTGTTGACACACTTAGTAATAAATTTACCTCTTCGGACATCTTGGAATCTAAGGAGGAATAGAATATCATGAGACTCTTTGCTCAGATGCACTAATAGAATAGGTAGGATTAGACAAGTATGATTCTGACCAGTGATCTTTTGACGTCACCACACAATGAGTCGACTCTTCATGAAAAATAGTATTAGGTTGATTTTAGGGAAATGAGAGGGCATTTATATTGTAGGGATACTATTTTCAATTGGTATCTCTCTTCTGAAGGGATTATTTTCTTTAGTAGTTAGTTGATTGTACCAATATTTATTAAGAAGATTGTGATGTAAGATATCATATGTTACTAATGGGATATTCAACAAATAACTATGGAAATTTTCTATGAAATTAAGCATTAGTTCTGGTGGCCATGGATAAAACATGACATAAATGACTTTGTGTCCCATTTTTATACCTTATAGACACATAAGTTTGGGAACCAAAAGCCTTATTATTTGGTTCAACCTCTTTCTATGTTCATTTATAAATGGAATGAGGTATCCATGGATTTTATCATTTGATTATCATAAACACTCTATGTAATGAAATATATCTTTGTGGGGATTTATCAGTTGACTGAATTAGTGCATTTCATTCCAATTCAAGATACCACTAATGTTTAGGATTCGATATATATATATATATATATATATATATATATGATATTGTGAGGTTTCATGGGGTGTCATATGATATTGTATCTAACAGGGATCCCTGGATTAATTCTTAGTTCTATAAGGGCCTCGAAGACGTGATGGGGACTTATGTTAGTTTGAGTATGGCTTACAATCCTCATACAGATGGCTACAAAAAGTGTTCTATTTAGATCCTGGAGATATACTCCATGCATTCATTCTTGATTTTAGAGGATCTAGGGATAACCATCAAAAACTAGTCAAGTTTTCTAATAAAAATAGTTACCAATAGTCTATCAGAATGAATCCTTTTGACGTTTTGTATGGACACCCTTACAAATCTATTCTTTATTGTTCAGTGGCTGATGAGTCTTATCTGGTAAGACCTAGAATTTTATAAGAGATTTTGTTGAAAATTTAGGTTACAAATCGATGATTGGTGATGAATTAGAGATGAAGTATGTCTAACACAATATTTTAAGGACATCCTATGGAGTTATCAATTTTTGAGTAGGTATTCTTGAAAGTATCACCTCAGATGGATTATCATCAACTTAGAAAGTAGGATAAGTCAAATATCAGATATATAATACCATTTGAGATCATTAACATAATTGGGAAGGTGGATCATCATTAATACTTTCTATATCATTTGTTTAATATTCAGAATATATTCTACATATATCAACTTAAGAAATACCATCATGATTCTTATCATTTATTAAATAGGGAGGATAATTATCTGGAACTGTATGTATCTATGGTTGAGGAACTAATGTAGATTGTTGATTTTCTAGAGAATTTATTGCATGGAAGCTTTATTACTTTGTTCATTGTGTTATGGAAGTACATAATGGATTCTCATTAGATGTGGGATCAATAATCATTGATGAGGAATCAATGGCCTCATCTCTTTTTGGATCATCCTTATGCGACTTGATTTTCTAGGGGTATAAAGTGATATGGTGGGAAGAATTTTCACTTCTCGACATCACTTTTAGGTATAAATATCATTTTTTACCATATCATGTTTCCAAATTACCTTGTGTATTTTTTGGTGAATCTTTGGGGCTTTTAGAGTTTTTTTGGGAATCTACGTGATTAGGTTCAAAGTTAAGGAAAATCATGTGGTTCATCCTAAGAAATCTTGAATTTTTTTTGAGACCTATAGGAGGGAACAGAGTTGGTACCCAGTTAAGAAAAACCATGAATACTTCTCCTAAAATATAAAGGCATGGGATATGAGTGTTTCACATAGATAAAACATAATTTTTAAAACTATTAATCCAAATCTAGGGGATCCTCTATTAGCTTTGAAGGGGGAGAACAATATAAACTTGATTTACTAAACTGTAGGATTAAACCATTAAACACTAATTAATTAATCCAAATTTTATGTTTAAGAACAAAACACCAATATTTTTCCTCATTCTTATTTAATATAATTAAGATCTCAACATATCAGACTTCCTTTAAATATTTTAGAGATATATTTTCTCTTATTGTGTGAATTGATTGAAACTATCAGTGTAAAATCTTGGAATTTAAAGGTATGTATCTTTTCTTAATTGTTCTTATCCTTGTTTATATTGAGGGAAATCTTAGATAATTGGTGTTTAATTATATCTAAGGATCAGTTGATGATCTAATTATGTTTCAATTAAATCGGTCATTGGAATAGGTGGAATTCGTTGGATCTAGGATGAATGTTATGTGAATCTTTGAGATCTTCATGGTAAGTGGTATTTATCTCTTATACATTAACATTATGATCATTTAATCTGATTTAGATGTTATGGGATTTATGTTTTTTCATTTTCTCTTAGTTTATAGATCCTTCTTCTCCTTTGGTGTGAAAATCCATTGGAATTGTTATAATACCATGAGGTTGAGTTGAGTGGTTTCATCTAATGTATTTTTCTTATAAACTATGCATAACCACTGATTTATTAACTTGATTTATAAACTGTTAATTGAATGATATTTAATATATTGATATTTTTATAATGTGGTTTTTGATATAAAAAGATTTCACCCTATGTATTTCATAAATAACAATTGATTTCAAAGCTTCGTAGGTATTTTTGGATAAAATGGATTTCAGATCACGATTTTGGTGTGGAAACGTTTTTTGGTTTGATTACTGATATGTGACATGATCTTTTAATTTTTTTTTGAAATTCTTAGCACGTGGTAGACTAAGGTGCTTATGTGGGGGTTGTGCATGGACTTGTTACCATGGCTCACAGGGTGGTTAACACATTGTTTTGTTCTTATTCTCCTTAGGTCATCATGTCAGGGGAATTATAACCTGACATCATAGGGGCTTTCACACATCATGGTGCTTTTATGCTACATATGTCATCATATCAGTGACTTGTATAGTATGAACTAGTCATTATTTATCACATCGGGTGAGAATTATAGCTATCCCAAACCTATGTTATCATAGGGGAACTTTCTATTGTTATTTTCTTCTATTTTATTTCACTATTATAGCTTCAAAAATGATAGAATAACTATTTTAAAGTTATTTGAATTTTTTTTATATGAAATTGTTTATAGAATATTTTAAAAGAGTGGATTTTCATGTTTTTAAATGAATTGTGTAAAACTAGGTATTATTCCTTGTTTTTTTATAAATGATAATAATTGGATTTGTTTACCAAATAATGTTTATGGACAACCATGTGGGATCGCAATAGGTGTGTTTTTATCACACCTTACAAACACCATAGGATGTGTGAAGACCTTGTTTTATCTGGTGTAGGAAAGGGAACATAGAAATAATGACGTATGGAGTTTCATTGATATCTAGGACTGATTATCTGGTGGTGGGATAGTGTAATGATTCCCACTTGACATATAGAGTTATCTTTCATTGGTTTTGAGTACTTTGGGGTTTGTTTATGGGTAATTTAAATAATTTTTTTCTTATTTTTCCATTGATGTAACACTATTAGTGTTTGGCCCTGTTTATGGAATATTATTATTTTTCTAATTTCTTTATATAAACCATTTTTTTAGTATATGGCTGGGATAAATCATTCCCTGGGTTATTCTTATTTCGTGGGTCCTTGTCTTTAACCTAGGAGGATTGGGAGGGACCTTTAAGTCTTATTATAGATTAGTTTCTAACCCATATTTATTCTCATATAGGTCAGTTTGTGAGAGATAAAATTGAAAAGAACAAAATAATTAATAAAAAACATATACATTTCCTTTAATAATAAATCCCGTTTGAATAATAATTCAATACCATAAGCAATAACACTTTTAGTTATCTAATAAATATGAGAATTTTCATTGTTTCCGTGCAAATTTTTTTTAAAACTAAAAATTCCCAGAATATTGAGAGAAATATTTTTTCTAACATTTTCCATGTAAGATTATAAATAAATAATTATAATGAATAATATTTAGTATATTTGAAAAAATTAGTCAATTTGTATACATAAAAAACATTCTTTTTTGACTTTGGTAATGAAAACACCAAAATTACCCATACTGTAAATGTTTACAATATTCCTTTTAAATGATTCAAAAATACTCAAAATAAGTTAATTATTACTTCTAATAATATTTGGTGTATAAATAATAACATTATTGGAACATTTTTAAGAACATATATATGAAGGAATTTTTTTTGAAAGGAATTGTTTTAAATAATGTTTTAATGAAAAATCCCAAATGACCTTCATAACTTTTGAAACAATAGAACATTAAAAAAGATACATTAAAATATATTTTCAAACCAATTTATTTTTATAAAATGAATTATAAAAGAAATACATTAGTAAATTCATACACAACACAAAATAAAACATGTAATTAAAATTACATAAGTCTCAACGAATGGAAAATTAGATGAGAAATACATTACTATAAGTCTCATCTAGCTTCATAGCATATTTAATTCATGAATAATAAAATAAAATAATATTTATAATTTATTTATAATAAATTTTATGTTAATTTTATTATTATAATTTCTTTTATATAATATATTACCATTCTTGCATAGATACTAAATCGATTAAGTTCCTTTCGTGCAATTTGAGGACGTTCAATTCATAATCCAAAGAAATCTTCTTTTGGTTAACCAATGTTAAAGGGGTCATTGTTAAATCATATCCATTGTACTAATAATTAAATAAAAATAATTTTTATACATTAATTAAAATTTAATATTCATCCATAAAATAAGTTCAAGAAAACTAATCAAATCACTTTGTGAGGGTGGTAGTCCACATGTACGCATGAAAGATGTTATAATTTTACAAAAGATGAAAGGATAAGAATGAAATTAATATATTACGTTTAAAAATAAAAATAATTTCATTAATATATTAAATATTAATTAAAATTTTCATAATAACCATCCTTTAGATGTGGTGACTAAAAACAAAACGCATCGCTTCCTGGAGGTGGTAGTCCACACATATGCATGAGTGATGTTTTAATCTCCCATAAGATATAAAACTAGATGAAAATGGGTTGTAAAATAATCATAATAACATTTATGTATATTTAAGATGATTATGTTTTTATTTAATCATGTTTAAATAGGATTTTAATAAGGCTAAAGAAGAAATAAACTTGAAATATGATGGTAAGGACTTATACCTTTTCCTTAGATATCTCCCATTGGATTGCACCTTAAACCTTCTAACATTGGTATTTTGAGGATAATAAAATATATAGGATGTGTTAAGGGTAGTTGGTTAGATATTTTTTCAGGTATTGGGATAAATAGATTTCTCAAAATTTATGAAGAATAGAGGATAGTAGGTGACCTTTTATAAGTGAGTTGAGTGAAACAATTGTAAATATTGAGAAATTTAAAATATAATAAATACCATAATCATGTAAATTGGAACAAAATGTCCATAATTTATAATTTATTACACTATATGGTATAAATAAAATTAAAAAAATACAATTTATACAGGTTTAATTTTTATTTTAAATTTTATATTTTGGTTTAACCTCCTCGTTAACCCTTTTTAACCTTAACCGTGTTAACACATTTTTCACTTTTTCAGGGTTATAAAATTAATTATGAGGTTGAAATTGGATAATAAATGATACATGGATGGTATGTTATACCATTTTATATCCCAATTTTCTTCTTTAATATTTTTTCATATTTAAATTAATTAATAAAATATTACATATCATAAATTATCATTAAAGTCATTTTTAGGACTATTCATTTAATTTGACTTAAAGGATATAAATACAAAACATTAAATCCAATATAAACACTATTAAATTTTATTATACTTTATAATTACCTATTAAATTCATGGAATATTAAAATTAATTCAAAAATTATTATTTTTATTATTTTTAAAATGATTTACCATTATTTTTCTACTACTTCCTCAAGCACTATATCAACTTTGCGTATGCATTTAAGGTAATTTTATATTCAATAAAAATTAAAAATAAATTAATATAATAAAAATAATATATTAATATTAAAAATATATATTTATAATCTTTAATGTCTTGTTTTATCCCTATGTTAACATATTATAGATATTAAGAGAGAGAGAGACATTTTGTAATTTTTCCTAACCTAAAATAATATAGGGGTCATAATCATTATAAAATTTCACTTAAACAATTAAAATTAGAAATTAATGTTATAAGGTTATAAATAATATCATACAATATTAATTAATAATTGATTTTGTGACCTTATCTTAGTTTTAAAACTAAATAACCAGTTTTACCCATTACTGTAGTGACAAATTTTTTTATCATGGTTACTCTTCATAAGAAAAAAATGAAATTGAAATCATTAATAAATTTGAAAATTATAATTAAAAATATAGAATCCATTTTTTAATAATCAATTTTTATAAATAGTAGGAATTAATTTCAATATAAGGGCACAAAATATAATAAAATATGTTCTTAGAATATTATGTTTTAATCGTAAAAATGAACTTATACCAAAATAAAACATAATGTTGATTCATAAGTAATTATTTATATTATATTTAATAAAATATATATTATTTTAATTTAAAATAAAAATAAAAAATATTATTCACCTTTTAAATTACTTTATCTAATGAGAAGACATGACAGTTTTGTAAAAAATGACATTTTTCACTATTCACTGAAAAATAAATCATTTCAAAAAAAACCATCATTATCCTATTATGAAATTATAATGTAAGAGTAATTTTTATTTTTTGAAATAAAATTTCTAAATTTGTTACAAATTTATTATAATATCCATGCATAAAATGCAATATAAACTATTTTTGAATAAAATGTATTTTTAATGAATAAAATGACTTTATTCTCATTCCTTTACTAATTACCAGAATTACATGAATGTTAATTAATTTAATTGGATATATTATATAATTATTTAATTATTATCATTTATAAATAATGACTAATTTTATCTATTAAGGAAAAAATATATTGCAGACATAAAAATAGTTTCATGAAAAATATATCTTTTCCTTCAAAAGATTTTATCATTATTTACTAAAAATTTGAAATAAAAGCATTAATGATTATTAATTTTATCAAGGAAAAAACATTATACATATATTTCCTAATATAATTTCTCTTATACATACCCTCCAAACTAATTACTAGTTCAAAAGGGTCTTATTTAAATAATAGCATATCATGGTTTGATTAAGCTTGATATTTAATGTACCATGTGATATTGAATATATTATTGGAAGAAAATAAATTATAAATTCGTTGGGTGTTATGGTATGTGCCTCAGGCCTTGAATTGAATATAGTAAAGAGTAGGCTCTCACATTGAGTCTGAAACTTGTAAAACTTTTTGTGATTTATATTCTTTTATATATGTGAATACAAGAGAGGATGAGACAATAAAGAATGAGAGGATATATATCTTAACTAATCATAAAGGTTGGTTTAAAATAATAAATCAAAAAATAAAGATACTACTTATTTACCCCTCCCCATCTCAATTATACAATCAGATTTGGGAACTTTTAAACCCTTGAGGCTTAGATAATAAGGGGGTTGGGTATATTGTATATCATGTTATTCATTATAACTTCCCTAAGATGAAATTTATACTCTCATATGATGAGTATAACATTTATTACCTTGATTGGGAAATATTGAGAAATTTCATGTCCATACCTGTAAGTCGGAAGGCCTTAGTTTTTTCTTAATTTCGGTTAGTCCCATTTTTTAATTAGGTTGACGGGTAGCATTAAATGAATTTTAATACCATAGTAACTAGGCCAAATATTTTTCCATTGAAATCCCTAAAACCAGACACCCAATCGAAATCCAACCCAAATAATGCTAAATTTTTATACTACATAGTGTTCAGCCTACATTGATACTCAGTAAGAAAATCCCCATGTAGGGAAACATGGGGTCGGGTACCATTGGCAAAGTCATACCATCTTATTCAACCAATTTGATATGCATTATTGGTGGATACTTTTATGATCTGGCCTTATCTGGGACTTCAACATAATGTCATCCCCCTTTTACTTTTTCTTCTTTTCATCATAGCTTCCACCCATGACCGCTTGACACCGCCTACACCGGGATCCCTCTAAGTCACAATGGTGTGACATCCACCGACCACCTATGCATATTATTTATTAGACCAACACAAAAAATCCATGATAGGCCCTCCTAAATTCACTACTTCTTGGACTTGAACGAGTACATGAGATGTACTTGTCTACTTGGTTGAGGGGCATGTGGTGTGCTTATCAACTTAGATGAATGTCATATGATGTATGCATCAACCTGGTGAGTATATACTCAAAACATCACGAATATATAAGGAGGACATATTATATTGACATACTCCATGTCCCATACTCACTCGATGACTTTAAAAAAAGGATTATATAATTATAGATGCTATTATATGATACATATAGTGGACATAGGAATATAAGTACAAGTTTTTTATAGAGATCACATCATATCCCTTTGTAACTTGAGTATCACTAAATCTTTTTGTGATGCTTATCTTTTCCCACATTTATGAATTTAGGAAATAATATTTGTTGTCAATGCTAAAAAAGGCTTAAAAGGATTTTTTTTGTTTGAATGCATACAAAGACACAAGAGGGGGTTTAATTATTTCCTTTTCAAAACACTTGAAAACATTAGAAATGATCCTCCTTCACAACTTGAAAAGTGTTTTTATTCCCTTATATTTAATACAATATGCAGAGGAAACCAAAAGAAGAATAAATGATAGATTTATAGTGTTTTGAGGCACAAAACCCCCTAGTCCACTCTCCACTAACACACTCTCTATGAGATGGGTTATTTTCACTACTAGATCATTTTCAAAGGTATATCAATGGTTGAGTTTAATAGACTACAACTTATTGCAATATGTTTTACAAGGATTTAAAATATAACTTACAAAATCTCTTGAAACACTCAACAATCAATTTTTCATAACCAAATGCTATTGTTTTTTTGGATAAATTTAGTTTTAAATCATTAACAAGAAAATGATGCAACTAACATATGAGGAAATATTCATAGGAATAGACAGATAAATTCAAAGCACTGTACATATTAATAATCTCTAAACATTCAACTAAGAATATATTTAGATAACATAGTAGTAAAAAGAAAAACTTTTGCAGTATTATGATGAACATATAGAAACAACTATAACATATATCTCCCCAAATTATAGTCATGAAAAGATTTAGTGGACTGTAGTATTTGACAACATATTTGAATATTAGTAGTTACAATATAAAGGATAATATATTATGTAATACGTAATATCCTATGTAAATTTAGATAAATAGATTTATATTTTTATTGATATTTAGAGAAAAAATATCATTAGTGAAAATACCAACTGTACTATAGACATATCAATTTGAGAAATAAATAAATTCCTTAATTTAATTTAGGTAAAATAGCTCCAAAAAAGTCCCAAAATAAATCAGAATTTCAAAATGCTCAAAGTATTTCAAATTAAAATTTAATCATCCATTGAAAATCATAACATCCGTTAGAAAATAAAACAAATTAATTCATTATTGAATGTCATCTGAAATGTATTTTTTTTACATTATTAAGATATTTACTCCAGTGAAATTGTAATAGAAATCTCAGTGAAAATTTAAAATTCAAAACCCATAGAAAACGTTTTTAATGCAGTGATAACTGTACATGAGGATAAATCCAAAATTATGGTTTCCAGTTTTTAGTTTGTACTCAATGTCGAGTTATAAAACATGGAGTATGATACCAACATGAGAGTTATTATGTTAAGTACATACAAAATGTGAGATACTCGAATGTGAGTTCATATAACAAATGTTAGGTTCATGATAATTATGTTCAACTCAAACATGGTGTTCTAAACGCAAGGTTGGATAGAAACATTTGGTTCCAACATCACTTTTTGAATAGTGATTCCACACTTCTTTAAATATTCAAGAATAATTTTCATAAAATATTTACCCTAGAGAATGAGTAAATAAAAGACTTATAAAATTATAGGAAAAATAAAATAATTATTCAATTAAATATAAAAATAAAATCCTCTCAAATTAACTTTATTTTCTAAAATAAGGAGGTTGTTTGTGAGAATAAAAATCAATAAATAAATTTTTAGAAAACATATTTATGCCTAAAAATATACCCATTTTTTATGATCACAAAAACCATAAACCAAATAACTAAATTTAAAGAAAATAAATAAATATAAACTTAATATCTAGTAACAAATATTGATAAAATTATATTATAAAATTATATTTTAAAATTTTTTTTTTTGGGATATTTTCCCTCTTTTTGTGAACTAAAAAGTAAGATATAAAAATAGAATATATTACTTCCATTTTTTTCACCAAACTGTATGTGAATGTTAGTTAATCCCAAATAAATAAATTATTAAAATAAATGCATGTTTTATAAAGAAAATGAACACCATATGGAAAATATAAATATGATAAAAAAATAAAAAAAATAACTTCAATTTAATAACTTATTCATAATTATATATAATTTCAACTCAGGGGAAAAAGGATTAAGTTTTAGTGTGAGAGGAATGGTTGGTAGAGGGATTAGATTCATCAGAATAAGAATCAATGGTTATAGAATCTCTAAGAGTCTAGTGAACAACCAATAACTCATTCATTAGATATTTAAAAAAAATTCAATCGTGTAGCCCACTCACTTGGTAATTTACTTGAATCTTGAATCACCTTCATCACTTCAACCTAATTAACCGTTAGAAAATTTTTAACATTCTTAAATGACAAAACATACTTCCTCTTTCTTCTTTCCTATTATTTGGGAAAAACATAGAGTCATAGTTTTGTTGAAGACATTCTTTTAGTTAGTTATTTTTCATCATCAAACAGAGTGTATAGAGGCACACTATCACACTAAAAACAATGAATCTTTTCATCCACTACCAAAATATCATTACCAATAAGCTCTATCCTTTTTAACACAACCCCATATCCTACTCCACTATACGTGGACTCTATTCCCAGATTGAAACTAGAGGCTATTATAGACTCAAATTGATGTGAAAAATATTTCTTGAGATAAAAAAAATACTACTATGAAACCATCTCACCTATGATATTTTCAACTTTTTCAGTGACATTCCTCTTAAAAAATCAAAATCTATCTTAAAGTTTGATATTTCCTTTAAAATTTGATATTGAGTGCCGAGAGAATTGTATTTTGTTTTGGAAACATATATATTTCTCAAGTAATAAAAAACCTTTTTAGAACTCTCAAGTTCAGTTTGAAGCTTCATGAACTCATATTTCAATATGTCCAACATTGATAAAGGGATTTCAGAAAAAATTTGAGCATGATATTTAAAATTAGAATCATCTTTATAATCTAAGGGAATTATCTCATCCCATGAAGAGGGTTCTAAAATATCAAATAATTTAAGTGAATGAAATTGTAAACCTTAACCATATGGCTATGATAACTCTCTAAGAACTTTTTAAATTCATTCATCTTCTTTAATAGTATTTTCTAGGGAATGTTTATCCAATGAAACATATCAATCCTCAAGCAATTCAGTTTTATCAGAAAAAAATATAAATAACTTTCCTAATGGAATTTCTTTCTTATGTTAATTCCAACTCAAAAACAATTGTTGTTTCCTCCACTTGTTTTTCCTCAACAAGAGATACTACCAAAACATGACCTTCCATAACGATAGTTTTCTGAACTACTTATTTTGGAAAAACACTCATCAACATGATCAAATGTTTCTTCCAAAACTAGCAGTGGTTGATCAAAAAAATATACAAATCAATAAACTACTCCAATTTTATATGTTCCTCTCTTATTTGAGGCTTCAAAATAATAATAACACAACTACCTTCTCCAATATAATTTTCTTGAAAGGATCTGAAAAAATGAAGAGATCACGAAATCCTAGAAGGAATGTTATCATCTTGAACTTAACTTCTTCCTGTGCTTGAAAGAACCTTCTTCACCACCAAAAGAAGAATATTCTAAACCTATATTCACTCATATACTAAAAAAATATCCTTCCATTATATATTCTCTAATTTTATCTAGAAAAATCTTTCTGGATCCATATATCTTCTAACCCTGATACCCCACTTAATATTAGAACCGTATGAATTATCTACTTATGCACCAATAAGAATAATATTTTCCTTAGTTTCACTCTAAAATGAACAAAATTACCATAATTTTTAAACTATAATGTACATTTGTATGGTAACATTTTAATCCAATCATGATATCACCAATCATATCCTATTATAAATAACAAGAGACACTAACTTATTATGTAATAGAAAGACATCCTGACATAATTTTGGTTGTAGTAGTTTATGTATCATAACATATGCCAACTTTTTAACATGATATCACTCATCATTATAAACATCATATTCATGTTATAGAAAATAATATTCCTAGACGTATCAATTAGGGGGAAAACTATCTAATGAAAATTGACCAGTTCCTTCTAGTAAACTTGTAATCCTTTAATGGTATCTTCATAACATGTGAAGTTCCAAAAATAAAGGATATGATGTCTTCAAACTTATAAACTCAATATATAGTAGATATTATATTGAAATTAAAATTAAATTCTCAATAACACTTAAAAATATAATCCGCAGTGACTGTTGAAACTAAAAACTCATTATTGTTCACCTTTAAAGATATAGTTCCTCATTATCATTAAAATTGAATAGAGAATTCTCATAAAATTATTTTACTTAAAAGTTAATAAAATTTTTGTAATTTCTTCCATCAAAAATGAATTCCATCCCTTAAAAGCTTAATATCTTCTTCAACATTAGATTGGTCATAAAAAACCATTCAAATCTGACAACTTTCTCTTGTATCTCCGTATGATCTATACCAGAAACTCTTTTCTTATTAACACTACTGAGACCAACCTCATCAGTCCACAAAGTTTTACCATCAAAATAAGTATAATAATTTTTAGGGTTAAAAATATATAGGGTTTTAAATATTGAGTGTTCGGGTGATTGAAAAGATAAGAGTTTGAATTTAGGAGAGAGATTTGAGATTAACTTTGACAGTTTTAGGTTATTGTTCATTTTCTTGTTCAAATTATTCAATGAAATAATATTTTATTTTTAAAATTGAAAATAAAATTTTGTAAAACTATACAAATAAAATAAAACAATTAAAAAACATAGAAATTAAATCATTAAAATTTAATACCATAAATGATAGATTAATCAAATGATTTAACTCAACAAGGATTACCAAAAATATAAAAATATTTACATAAAATTAAATAGACATAACTCCCCCTAGAAAAATTATAATTATTAGTGGGAAGTGGTTTAGTAAAAATATCACCAATTTGATACTTAGTATAAAAAATATAATGAAATATCCCCTTTTTTACACAATCCCTTAGAAAGTGATGTAGAATATTAATATTTTTTGGTATATAATGACTTACAATATTGTTTTTGAAATATTTATTATATTAGTATTATCACATAAATAGGAACATGATCAAAATTAAGTCTGAATTCTGGAAGTGTATATTTCATCTAAAAAACTTATCCACAACAACTACTAGAAGTCATATATTCTGATTCAATAATTGAAAATTTAATTGAATATTGATTCATACTAGATCATGAAACAATGGATTTCCCTAAAAAATGGTATGTTCCTATGGTTATTTTTCTATCTAAGTTTTATAATAAAAAAAATTCATATGAATAATAAATTGAATCAAAACCAGAGGTTTTTGGACAAAGAAAAGATATATAAATTGTACCTTTTAAATATATTAATTTTTTTAACAATAATTAAATGAGATTCTTTTGTATTTTATTGAAATATTTAAAAGAAAAATAGTAAACATAATATCTGGGTTACTAAAAGTAATATAAAACAAATTACCAATCATACCTCTATAAAACATGTTGTCAACTAGTTTAACAAATTTATCCAAATCTAATTTTATATTAATACACATAGAAGTTGTATATGGCTTATTATTTGGATGACCGACCATTTTCAATAAATCAAAAACGTATTTAATTTCATTTTACACATTTCCAAAATCCAATTGATATATTTTAAATCCAAGAAAAATATTTAATTCACCCATCACAATCATTTCAATCACTTTTTTCATACATTTTGAATACTCATTTAAAATATTTTGATTAGTATAACCAAAAATAGAATCATTGACATAAATTTTAACAAAAAAATGTCAGATGAAGTGATTTTCTTAAAAATAGATGAATCATATTCACTTAGAGAAAAACATTTTTCTGAAAAAAATATGTACAAACTCTCAAACCAATACCTTCATGCTTGTTTAAGACCATAAAGTTATTTAGTATGTTTAAGAATAGAATTTATAAAATGATGATTTACAAAACCTAGGGCTTTTCCAATATAAATTTCCTCTATAAAATAACCATATATATAAGAATATTTAATAGCCATCCAGTGTAATTTAAAATTCATATGATATAAAAAGGATAAAAGGATTATAATGGCTTCAAGCCTAGATACATTGGAAATGATATCCTCATAATCTATACATTCCTTCTAATTGCAACCCTTAGCAACTAGCATGACCTCATTCTTAGTAATTACACCATGATCATTATGATTATTCCTAAAAACTCATTTAGTTCATATTATAGGATGGTTTTAGGGTTTATCAACTAATTCAAAAACCTTATTTCCCTTAAAATGATTTAGTTCTTTATATATAGACAACATACAACCCTCATCATATAAGGATTATTCTAAATTTATAGGTTCAAACTAGTATGGAAATACATAAAACTCATATATGTTTCCTATATTACTCCTAGTATTAAATACTTCATCTTTATCTCATATAACAATGTATAAAGGATGATCCTTAATATTCTTAGTTTTTTTGGTAAAACACTTTTAGGTTCCTTGGTTTCATTTACCTCAAAATTTGATTAATTATTTTCAAGTTATAAATTACTTTCAAACTTATCATTAGAAGAATCAACCCTCGTGTATTTTTAATAATCATTAGCTTAATTGGTTTTTATTTTATTGTGGTCAAATGGATCACGGTATTCAAACTTCACAGAGAAAGATTCTTCAATTATCCTTGACTTTTTATTAAACACTCTAAAAGATTTAGAAGTATAAAAATACCCAAGAAATATTTATTCATTATAATTTGGATCAAAATTACTAATATTTTCCTCAGTATTAATGATATACACCTTACATACAAAAAACTGAAGTATTCAACATTTTTTTCTATTATTCTATAAATCATAAATTGTCCTTTAATGAATATGAATTATTATAACTCTATTCATAATATGGTGTGTTGTACTAATAGATTCTGCTAAAAAATAATTAGGTAAACTGCACTCATTTAACATAGTTCTAACCATTTATTGAATGATTCTATTTATTATTTCAACAATCCAATTTTTTGAGGTGTTCCTAGGGTAGAAAAAGGGGATTTCTTAAATTGATTCAAAAAAAGGAATTAAATTATTGATTATCAAGTTCTCATCTATGATCACATATTGGGGATATTATTTTAAAAACATTTTCATTTTTAACCAGCTTTCAAAAACTCATAAAGACAGAAAAAGGTTCACTTGTTCATTTTAAAATTTAATTATAAATAAATTAGGAGAAATCAATAGCTAAAATGAAACAAAAATCATTCATCCATTATTCATACTATATAATGTCTAAAAAATCCATGTTATAAAGGTTTCTATGTAGAAAATTTATTGATTGATTTGAAATATCACTTACGTTTCATACTTACTGAGAATGCATCACAAAGTATTTTATCGTCAAACTTAAGACAAGGTAGATCCAAAAATAAATTTATATTAGATAATTTTGATATATAAAATATATTGAAATGGACAATCCTTTTATGTTATATATGGTATTTAATTACTTTAGCATTTAAAAAATTCATATTTTTTATACCAATTACTAAGTTCCAAAGTATAGACATTTTTTATTCTAGTTGATATAGACTTAAGAATTTCAATCATAAAAATAGAATAGTAATCATTAGGAAACCAAAAATTAAATCCATTATCAATTAATTTAAATATACTCATCATATTATGATTCAACACTTGAAAATAGAGAAACTTACTGATCAGTGTAGATTTTGGATCTCTAAAGAACACAATTCTAATGATTTTCCCTTTATCATTATCACTAATGGTAACCAATCCTCCATAAACTTTAGATAGTGTGTGGATGTTGGAAAATACTCTACTCAAATTCCATGAACACCCACTATCTATATAACATATAGAATTTTTGTTCCTGTTCCTTTTCAATTATAGAAAATTTCAAAGAAATTGTTTTTTGGTAGCCAAATGATTTTTCATCCTGTAGTGTTCATAAAAAATGATATGAGAAACAAGATCTATTTACTTTTACTAGAAAATCTATAATTAACTGTATAAAATTATCAATAAATATAATATATCCTTACACTACTAATTTTAGGATTAATCAAGAAACAATTTTTATCATAGTGGCCATTAATTCCGAAATAAAAACTTGTAAAATTAGACATACTATGATTTTTTTGAACTAGGAAAAAATAATAGATACATATTTTTATTCTAGCATAAAAAATATTCAAATAATTTATCATTAGAGTAGTTTTTAGATTTATAATCAAAAGATAAGAATAATATTATTATACCTCATCTTATTTATTAGTAAATATCATATATTTTTTTCTTATTTGATTGTTCTTGCTCAGATTTAAAATTTAAATAATTGTGGTAATCTTCAGAGACACACTAGAAAAACATCATATATTTCATCCCTCTTCACTGATTATCAGCATTAATTTTATGGTTATTTTCATAATTAAACATTTTTTCCTTTCCTTCAACCATTGATAATTAGTTTTGATATGTTCAAGCTTTATGCATTCATAGCATCTTGTTTCTTTTGGACCATAAAAAATTTTCTTATAGTTTTTTAAAGGTTTCATAAATCATTTATTATTTCTAAAAAACATGTTAAATATTATAAATGGTTGAGAAAGTATCTATCCTAAATTTTAACAGGTTGAATCATAAGATAATATAGAATATTATCTTGATTTTTTTCACCTTTAGGAATAAAAACTTTGAGAGCTGTATTTTACATTTTGATCATTTCATAATCCAAATCCTGACTTATATCTTAGCTTCAAAAATCATAATTGTACCGATCAATTCCTTCATCTTTAATTATTTAACAGGAATTGACACTATAACTACAGATGAAATATCATTCCTTCTAGTAAGTAAAACTATAATAACCTTCAAAGCTTAATCTGGATCAGGAAATAGTGTTACAAGAATAACAACACTATTGACTATTTCTATTGATATTTCATTCATCTGAGTAATAACGTCACCTTAATATAATATAACTATATTAAAATTCAATATAATAATATTTTATATATATTTTCAGAACTTTCCAGTCCCTTTATAATCAAGAATTATTTTTTTCAATTCCAAATGTAGTAGAACATTGAGAGAAGTAGTTGAATTTATCTTTTCCAAGTCCATAAATAATAGCATTCATTGTTTTTTAATTTTATTCATATTCACCTTCTTTAAAATTATCCCATTTTTTTGTTCAAACATTGGAATTTCATATCACTTGATGGCATTAAAAAAACTTTTAAACCAATATTATTCAAATATATAACCATTTTTGGTTTCTAGTATCCATAATTTCACTATTGAGATATGGATCGCTAATAATTGACATAACTTCATTGAGGTTATCCATTGGCATATTTATTCATCCAAATAAATAACTCGTGATTTCAATAGATAAAATAAATCTTTAACAAAGAACTCCACTAATACCAATTATTTGTATCAAGTAGAAATATTAGTATATCTTCAAATGTTTCTAGAAAGGGATTCATCACTCTGATACTAATTATTGTGTTGGAGTGATTAAAAAGATACAAAATTGGTGTTAATTGTGTCCTTTTAAGAACACTTGAAAACATTAAAACCATTCCCCATTTGCTTCTTGAATAGTGACATTATTCCCTTTTGGTTATAAAAATATGAATAATAAATTAAAAGAAAAAGACACAACAAATATTTATTGGTTTAGGGAATAAAAATCCCTTATCCCACTACACCAACACTCTCTCCATGAGCTTTATAAATGTTTTCTAGTATATCCTTTTCCAAGAGATATAAAAAAATTAGTACAAAAAACTAAAAACTGTTATAATAGATTTTATAAGGATTTAAAATAGGAGTAAGACCATCCCTCAAAGTACTCAACACCTAAGTGTTTAGAACAAAAAGTGATTATCAGTGGTTAGATAAATTTTCAATGAAATCTTTCAAATAAAAATGATGCAAATGACTACTGAAGTGATCTTCAAAAAAATAGATGAATTACATAAAATTACTATCCGTATAAATAATCTATAAACTTTCTGTAGAGGATATATTCATATAGAATACTAAAAAAATAAAAACTATCCCAATAGTAGGATAAACACACAATGATATTTATAATATGTATTCCATTAAAGTATAGTACTGAATATCATTAACAAAAAATTGTAGATGAATAACATATTTTAATAACATATATTAAAAAATAATGATAGTATATTATATAATATGTAATATACAATCTAAATTAAAATAAATTGATTCATCTTTTTATTTAGTTTCATAAATAATAGATCGTTAGAAAAAAGAGATCAACTAGATTACAAATATATCCCCTTTAGAAATAAATTACCAGCACTATTTAATTATGGTCAAAAAGATACAAAAAATCCATCAGATAAACTATGATTTAAAAATTATGAGTATATTTGAAATTTGAATTTAACAATCCACTAAAAATAATATCTTTCTATATAAAATATAACAAATATATATGTTGTTGAAGGTATTCTTAAACAACCTTTAGATCAATATATTGATAGATTTACTCTAGAAAAATCAGAGTAGAAGTCATGAAGATATTTCATAATTCAAAGCTCATAGTTGAATGGTTGTACTTGGGAATAACTCTGCATGAGGATAACACTAAAAGTTTGGTTTATAATGTTTAGTTTATACTAAAAATAGGGTTCTAGAATTTAGAGTATGATACCTGTGTGACGTTGATTATGTTAGGTATATACCAAATGTGTCATACTCAAACAAGAGGTTCCTTAAGAAAAGTTAGGTTCCCGAACATAATGTTCAAAAAAACATTGGGTTCCAAATTTTGTGTTTGAAACTAATGTTAGGTTATAATATTAGTTTTTTATAGTGACTTCATTTTTCATTAAATTATTTTGATCAATTTTTAGAAAAGATTTCACCCAAATATAAAGAGTAAATAAATAACTTCTAGAATTCAAGGAAAAATAAAATAATTATTCAATTAAATATAATCATGAAATGTTCTCAAAGTAAATTTATTAATAAAACAAATGAGGTTGTTTGTTATCATTGAAATCAATAAAATATTTTTTTGAACAACATCCATACGCCCAAAATCTATACCTTTTTTTATGATAAAATACTCATAAACCCAAAAAATAATGGTAAACCAAAGAAATAAAGGTAAAAAATAGAATGTTATAAAAATTATTAAACATATGATATTATTAATGTAAATTTGTAAATTTCATGTTTTTTAAAATTCTACCCCCCTTTTTTGTGAAATCAAAAAAAAATTATAAAAATGGAATATAACACTTTCAGTTTTCGGACCAAACTGTGTGTGAAAATTAGTTAATCCAAAATAAATAAATTATATAAATAAATACTTGGTTTATCAAAAAAAATGGACACACATAATATATAAATAAAATAGATAATAACAATGTAATTTTACTTTTATAAATGATTTCAGAATTCATTGAATTTTATTTTAAGGAAAAAATGATTAAGGTTAAGTGTGAGAGAAAGGATTCCCAGCTAGTTGAGATTCATTAAATGAATAATTAGAGGTTAAAGAATATCCAAGAGTCTAGTGGAAAAACATTATCTCCTCTATCAGATATTTTAAATTCATATTCTATTGTTCATCGCACCCTCTTAGAAATTGACTTGAATCCTGACTCAATTTCACAACTTCCACCATGTTTATGTTTATAAATTTTGAACAATCTCAGAATACTGAACATACATCATAATTCTTCCCAATTGGTTGATAAAAACTCAAACTCTTGGTTCTATAGAAGTAATTATTTCAATCATTTCATTTTGACAATCGAATTGAGTGTGCTGAGACACACTATTACACTTAAAACTATGAATCTTTTTATAAATTATAGAAAGTTCATTAGATAAAAGATATAAACTTCCAACCATATCACAATATCTCAGGTAGATTCTCTTCACTGACTAGAATAGTATAATCTTATAAATTCAAACTAATTTGACAAAAGAATGATTATATCATTGAAATATAGCATTGAAACCATATAACCTTCTATATTTACAACATGTTCAGTGATATACCTCTTAAAGACATTAAAATGTGTCTTAGAGATTGATCATTCCATTAAACATTGATATTGAGTCTACAAATACTCATGTTCTTTTTTTTTCAAAGAGATGCATTTCTCCAGTCTTCAATAACCATTCAAGAACACTCAATTTCTATTTAAAGATTTATAGCCTCATCTTTAATTAAATCAAATAATGATTAAAGTATTTTTGTAAAATATTGAGCATGATTTTCAAAAATGGAATCATCCTTAAATTCCAAGGGCACTATCTTAACCCTTACATAGGGTTCTCTAACTTAAACTAATTAAAGTGATAAATTTCAAATCCCTCACAAGATGAAGATGATAACTCTCATGAATGTCCTTAACTTCTACACCCCCTTCCAAAATAAGTTTGATATACCATTCAACCAAAAATATTGACTAATCCCCAATCAATCCAGCTATAGTAGAAACATAAGAACAAATTTTCTTATAAAAAATAGAATTTTATAATCATTAAAACTTAGAGAATTGTGAAGCTTACTCTACTAGTTTTTCCTCAAGATGATCTACTAGATCAAATTGACCTTCCATAACTACAGATGGATGATCTACTTCTTCAGCAACAAATTCAATAGTCTACTCAATTATTTCATCTAAAACTAGAACATGTTGGTCAAATTCACCAAAAAAAAATCAAAAACCACATACAAAGGTGGAGGTTACTCTCTTCTTTAAGGCCTCTAAATAAGCATAGAACTAATATCTTCTTCAACAAAAGGTTCTTGACAATCTTTTGGAAACTAAAGAACTCCCTTAATCCTACTAGTAATGTTCTCATCCTATTCTTTCCTTCTTATAATTATTGCAGGAACATTTTTATAACCATCATAAGAATATTATAAACCTACATCGACTCATATCCTATTAATAACTCTTTCCACGTGAGATTCTCAAATATCGTTTTCTCCAGGACTTGAAGATCTACTTGACTTCAAACTATGATGCTCCCCCTCAACATAAGAACTAGATGTCTCATCTACTTATGAACCAATACACATAAGCTTTCCCTTGGATAAATTACAAAAGAAACCAGATTTACTATAGGTTCTAGTTGAAGTAACATTTCTTTAATAAAATATTAAACTTTTCCTGATGTCACAAATTATCCCCCTCTTATAAGTAATAAGAGACACCAACCTACCATAGGGATAAAAAGACACCCTGGTATCATATTGGTAGTGTTGGTTAATTTAACTTAACATGAATGAAATTCTATTGAACATAATATCATTAATCATGAGAAACATGGTATAAATGTCAAGAAAAAGAATATTCTATATCTTAATAATTCTTATAACAACATCTGTTGGAATGAACTTGACCAACAACTTCTAGTTACCCTCTAAATCATTTACCATCTTATTATTAAAATAATTTGTTCAAAAAAATAAAAAAAATTATGTCATAAAACTTTTTAACTCCATATCAAATTTATATTTGGCTAAAATTAAAATAACATTCATGAGCAAAATTAAAAATAGAATCTTTAATGACAGTCAAAACTGAAAAATAATTGTCGTTCACCATTGAAGAAACAAAATCATCAATGTCAACAAAGATGAATAGAGATTTCTCATAAATTTAAATTACTTATATTTTAATATATAATTTTAATTTCATCTATATAATATGAATTACATACTTTAAAATCTTAAAAAATTATTTTGCATCATGTTGGTCTCAAAAAACCATTCAATGTCGAAAAATCTCACTTATAGCACCTGATGATCCATACTGGAAACTCATTACTTATTCAAACCACTAGGACTAGCCTCATTAGTCCTATTAGATTTAACCATCACAAAACGTTGTAAAATGTTTGGGGTTCAAAATGTAACATCCCACGTTTTTTAATAGGGACAATTTTACTCTCATTTTGAAATTCTCAAACTGTGGTTATTCCATTTTCGAATTTTCCAATCAGAACTTAATTACTAGAGTTACATCAGCTTTATGTCTTGTTTTTAAATTGGTTTTAAGCTTTGGCTGAAGCCTTGGGTGTTCAGAAGAGTATTTAGGAGCATTGGAGTCCAAATGTCCTATTTTGGAATAGCAGGTCAGGGTGAATGATTTAGGGTAAACCGTTCATCCCCTTCCAGGTAACTGTGCGGTTTATTTCGATCTACCGTATAGTCTGGGTAAATTGTGTGAGGTAAGCGCATAAACGTGTGATTGGTTTGTTATTTATTATATATAATTATTCATGTTTTTTACAAGTTTAGAGAAAACTGTGCGGATTGCCACATGGGTACTGCCACTTGGGCAGTACCTATGAATTATAGCTTTCATAGTTTGCACATGGTTTGGAAAACCATGTCAGTAAACCATGTAGCCTGTACAAGGTGTACTTTTAGGGTTTTCTCTTTACCATTATCTTTCTCTCTCCCTTATTTCTTCTCCATTGGCATGTTCACTATAAGAGAAAAACCACATATTTCTCTTCACTAAGGGATTTCTCTACCATATCCTCCTTTTTCATGCATTCTTTTATCCATCATATGATATTGGACCGCATTGGTAAGGATAACCTTAGCTTTTCTTCTTCCCTATTTTTTTCACCTCATAGAGTGTTAAATTTGTTAGATCCATTTCACCCTATTTTCAGGGTGTTTGTTGGAAACTCATACCTACACCAATCCACTTTTAATTAGAGCTCAATATCAGATGTTACTATGTATATGATTCCAAGGAAGGTATTTCATATCTTTATTTGTATTTTTTGGACTTTTGGGTGGTATGGATTTTAGCATTCCTTTGGGAAAATTGAGCGAGACCCCCACTGCTTGGTATTGAAATGACTGTATGAATTGTGGGATGTCCTAGGGAAAGACATTACCTTTTTCACTCAAGCAAGGTAAGGTTAGAATTCTTCGCTCCTTGGGAAAAATTGTCTGGGGGTGTTTTATTCGTTTAATTATAATTATTTTAATTTAAATGTTTTTGTTATTCCAATTTGAGGAATTCAAGTCCTCTATAATAATTTTATTTGTTTATTTAGATGATGTACTTCAATTAGATTAAATTGAATTGTCTGTTTATATATAATTTGGGTTGTGAAATTCAATTTTATTGACTATCTTATTATTATAAAGTAAATTGTGTATATATATATATATATTTCTCGAGATGATATGTTTAAACCCAGGGGGTCATGATGGGAATGACCTAGGGATATTGGGATGACATGGCCATTTGGATTGAGTGATGTTGATAATTGGTTGGCCATGTCCAAGATTTCATGAGTGGGTTTGACCATTGGATTGGGTGTCATGGACGTTAGATTATGGAAGTGAGGTTTTTAGGTTGGGAATGGCCAATGATATTGGGATGGAAAGGACATCATATTTGAGCTACATGGTCGTAGGGGAATGATGTGTTGTTTTATGTGGCTTATGAATTTGTTATTGTTGATTTCCACTCACCCGTGTTGGATAAAGAAAATAATTGAGTCGTGTGCACACAGAATGACTCTGTTGATGTGGTATTTTTGACCACTCATGTGGGTAGAGGCCCTTGATTTTCACATATTAGGAAATTTATTTAGGGTGATTTCCATAAAAATATGCATGGAAGGTGAGGAACCATTACATGTCAGTGTTCAGGCTGATGACTGGATTTGAGGCATACCGTGATATAGGCTGCAGGCCAGGACGTATATTGGAGGATGGAAATATTCATTTCATAGGATTTCATGTCCTAGGACAATGGTGATTTTATTTTGAGTACAACCATCATTGTGCCTTTAGATGCCAGGCCATGGAATGAGAAGTTCCTTTGAGAAGGGGTCCGAGGGACTAGTGTCCTTTTCCGGCATGCCTTTGGCATGTTAGTACTTATTTGGACATGAAGTGTTGGGAAGAACGTGGTGTCAGGAAACATTATTAAGGTGGAACCTAAGGGTTCACCTGATCTATTAGACTTTAGAGGTACCATTGGTCATGGTCCAATAACCTAATCTACCTTTTAAATTTTGGTGTTGGATGATGCAGGTGATGGCTTCCTGTGGGCTTTTGAGCACTATAGAATCCTTGTTTGTTTATTGCATCAAAATTATTTACTTTAATTTATATTTCATATCCTCTTGAACATATATTCCAGGTATGCATCTTTGGGTGGTATACTACTAAGACTCGTTTCATAACCTGCATGGGTCCTTCAGGATGTGTGTAGACTTTATGAATTTATGTTTAGGTGAGGGATCAGCTTTAGGAGCTAGTTTGTAGCACTATTTAGCATGGGATGTTGTCAAGGAGCTTGATGTATTTCCTCTATTGGATCTTATATTTAGTTTCTTTTCAGTATACACATTATATATAAATATGACTTCCACTGGTTGGCCATTGTTGACCCTCTCTTTAATATTGACATGTATTTCCTATTATTAAATGCATGTTTTTCTTGTTTTTATTGGTTGTAGAAACAATGGGCATGAAAATAAGTTTATTTATTTTCCATTGAATTTATCAATTTATTACTTCCACTATTTATTATGTTTGGTTGTTATTACTCTATTGGTGGGTTTGGTTCAAGTTTTCTAAGACTTATTTATTTTGTTTCATGATATATATTATTCCTCGGACTAATATATTATCATTCCTAAAGGTTATAGCCTCCCACTATACTTGTATACACCCTCTATTTAAGTTAGAGGTATTTGGAGTTCGGGGAGGTGTGCCTAATGCTAATGGAACCTAGAATGATAACATTGTCTGGGTGGATAATTAGGTTGGGGAAGCTACACATGGTATCAAAGGAGTTACGTTTACCTCTTTTCTTAGTTTTAAAATTTGGGATCATGGTAAACTATAGATTTGGTTGTAGTTGTAATTGGATTTTGAAATCATTCTTTGGTTCCTGGTTCCCCATGTACGAGGGATGGTCATGTTACCATGGGTGGGATTATTGTTCTATTTTTCTTATATTATAGTTTATATTATTTACACCTCGAGTGGTTCACTTGGTATGTTAAATGTTTAAGTGTTGTAATATATGACACTTGTACATAAAAGGTAAGGTAGAATTTATAACCTTAGAATAGTATGAAAAGTTGAGGTAGCTTGCCATTTCTTGGCTGTTTGTCTTTTGATCAGCATATTTTGGGGTATTTCAAATTTAAAAGTGCTATCAGATCAGTTTCTTTTACCGCTTTTCCTAGTTTTACTTTTTCAGTTTATGGTAGATTGAATATTTGGTTGTGTTTGGAACAATATTTTGAACTCGTTCTTAGGTGTCTGCAGCCCCATGTATGAGGGATGTTCCAGTTACCATGGGTGGGATTATTGTTCAGTTTTTCACATATTACAGTTTATATGATTTCCACCTCAAGTAGTTAACTTGGTATGTTAAATGTTAAAGTTTATTTATATATAAAACTTGATTGGGAAATGTATTGGATAATTTGTAACCTTGGAATAGTATGGAATGGTGAGGTGGCTTGTTATTTGTTTGGGTTTTTATCTTTTGATCAGCACATTTTAGGGCATTTCAAATTTACAAGCGCATGTATGAATTTTAAAAAGATTATGCCATGTGATAAATATAAAATGAATTATTAAATGTGATGTGTCATAAGATGAAATTGTTTATTCTATGTAATATATATATATATATATATATGAAATTTCATGTGATAAATTAAATGATCCTAGATCATATAAGAGCATGAAGGTGATATTGTTGATGTGATTTTGTTCACTAGGGTTGGGTGACTCAGACATCGTTTTGAGGAAACAATGGTTTCCAAGGAGGGCATAGCTAAAGGATTATATGCTACATATAAATGTTGAGTGTGGGTAAAAAACCCATGAAGTTGGGATGTTGTGTTGCATAGTTGTTGTGGGGGAGTGTAAGGGTAGTGAGGATGCACAACCTTTTATTGTTTTACCTATCCGTGTTATATATATATATATATTATATCTGGGTTGTCTAGATGTTTATGGTATTCAGTGGGTTTCTCTTGGATGGATCAGATTGAGTGTCGGGCGGGTGATGCAATAGTGTTGCAGGAGCACATGTAGGATGAGACCCTTGAGGTTCAGGAAGAGCAGGTATATGCTTAGGCTTAGGCACTGGTTCCAGTGCTTCTGGGGCAGCTACTATATTTAACTACTTTTGGGCCATGTCTTGATAAGCATATCCAGTTTATACTAGTATGGTTTATACATGGTATCGATGGGGGTGCTTAAAGAGTAGAGTCATTGATGGAATACTTGATGCGGGAATTTCAGTCACAACACCCACTTATTTTTAAGGCCAGGGTGGTCCAAATATGAGGGTTATCCAAAGGTGACTAAGAACTGGATTGAGAGAATTAAGATTATATTAAAGTAGTTTGAGATTCCCATAGGGTAGAGGGTCAAGCTGGTGGTGTACATGCTCAGAGGACTAGCTAAACACTAGTGGGATGTACATGTTCAAGCTGGTCGACACGGGTGTTTGTCCTACAAGGATTTCAATGCTAGATTCTTTGATCATTTCTTCCCAGATACATTAAGGTTTTTATGGGACCAGGAGTTCATAAGACTTCATCAGGTTGACACACTCTTCATGGACTATGTAGTGATGTTCATTGAACAGTATTTCTTTTCACCCGATATGGTGAATGACGACACCTCCTAGGTGAGGTGCTTTGAGGATGGTTTACGACATGATATTTAGGTGTAAGTAGACATCTTTAGATTTTCTTCATTATCTGAGGGGGAGAAAAATGACCTCATAACTATGTAAATTATAATGGATAGATCATACTTGAGCTAGGTAGTGGTTTTTGGTGACTTAAGCGGTGATGATTTATATTAAAGGAAGTGAGAACAAGATGATTTCCAACAGTGAATCCAGGACAAGGAATTTTTTAAACCACCTCGGAGTGGGTATTCCATGGTTTTATTCTAGTTTCAGAAGACAATAAATGTACAAAATCAATGTGAGTGGCCTCCAAAGGAGTAACGAGCATGTGGACCAGTTGGGAATATTGAGAGAATTTGTAGGAGGCCTTCTCTTTCAGACGAAGATCAAGTTCTAGGGAAGACTAAAACCCTTGAGGTTGCTCTATGATAAATATTAGGGGTGGGTATCTGAGGTTAAGTTTCACGTAGAGATCATGGAAAAGATAGTGGGACCCAACCCTGGTGCTAGTGGATGGTTGTTGGAGATTCACCATAGGGAGATAAGGCCTCAAGAAGTCATGATTCGGGCCATGTACTTGTCGTGGAGCTTCTAAGGGCTATGCGGGCTAGTGAATCGATGACAGTTAGAGGTAATACATGGGCGTGGCTATGATTTTATTTTAATTATTTTTTTCATGGCCTATTGAGACATATATGTTTTTTGTGAACTAGTTGCATGGGTTGAATATGGGCTGACCAGAAGTAGTTCAGTAGGTTAGAATCATATAATATGAATTATATATATATGAGGTTAGATACATCATGTTCTATACCTGAGCAACGTGGGTTAGGGATTTTGAGGTGAATGTCATCATGAATATTGTGGGATATGTGATTCTGAGGTTCTTTAGCATCGGGGCATCATATATGTGGGTTACTTGAAGTGAGTGGAATCTGGGAACCATGACGGTGTGGTACATGATTGATGTTTTAGGCACTATGATTGATTTGAGCATATGAGGTGATCTGGGATCTCGTAGTGTTGTATGTGACATGGGTCGAGGTGCACACTGATGCGGTACAAGATTTGATTAGGTTACTAAACTGGAATGGGATCAACTGATGTGGTGAAGGAGTGAATATGAATCACAGGAGGACCCTGGGTCTGGGAAATAGGTTGATGGACCTTTTTCATTTGAGATCTTGGTTGGGTTGAGACTAGGTTAGGCAATTCCTAAGGTGGTGAGCCCCCACCTAGACATAATTGGCCTAAAAACATTATACCATCATAGTTCATGTTTTTTTTTAAATGTGATGGGTATGTTTGGTTCCATCTCCGTGTCTCATTTTATATATCAAGGATGAGCTATATTAATGTGTGGAGATTATAATGTTATGGGTTTTTGATGAGGTAAACTTATACTCCTATTTTGAACTTTTCAATTAGTAGCCATGCCATTTTCTAATAGGATTATCCGAACTCAATTCCAAGAGTTCCATTAGCTTTAAGTCATGTTTTTACATGGGTTTTAATCTTTTTCCAAAGCCTCGGGTATTTGGAATAGGTTTCAAGAGTGTCACAGGCCAAATGTCATGTTTTGGAATAGGGGGTCAGGGCGTATAGTTTAGTGTAAAACGCATAGCCCCTTCTAGGTAACCGTGCATTTCATGTTGATCTAACACATTGTTTTGGTAAACCGTGTAGGGGAAGTACATACCTATGAAAGTGGATCTGTTGTTAATGTAGAGTCTTTCACATGGTTTCCGTACGGTTGGAGAAAACCATGAGGATTATCTTATGGGTACTACCACTTAGGCAGAACTTATGCACTATATCTCACATAGTTTGTGCATGGTTTGGAAAACTATGTGAATCCATGTGTCATGTATAAAGTTTTTTTAAAAAAATTATCATTTTTTTATTTTTCTCTCTTTCTCCCCACTTTCTTCTCCATTGGCATGCACACAATAGGAGGAAAACGTCATCATCCTCTCATATGGTGTATTTTTCACCCACCTCCTCCTCGATCGTCCATTATTCAATCCTCTAGATTCTATATGACCAAATCAGTAAGGATAACCTCATATTGTTTCATCCTTTCATTGTTTTATCCTCATGGATCACTAAATCAGTTAGATTTTTTTATCCCTATTTTCCAGGAATTCGAAAGGAACTCATATCTACACCAATCTACATAGAATTGGAGCTCTATATCATATTTAACTATGTCTACAAGTCAAACATATGTTGTGCATAATTTTATTTGTGTTTTTGAAGAATTTTGGTGGTGGAAATTTTTGAGATCCTTTGTGAAATTTAGTGAGCTCCCTACTGCTTGGTATTGAAATGATGATATCACCCATGGAATACCATAAACAAAACCCTCATCTTTTCTACTCCATCGTGGCTAGGTTAGAGGTTGTATATACTTGGTAAAAATTGTTTAGGAGTGTTTAATTCATTTAATTTTAATATTTTTAATTGAATTGTTTTGGTTATTTCAATATGAGGCATTCAAGCCCTCTATACTGAATTGTTGTGTTTATTTAAATGATGCAATTTGATCAGATTAAATTTAATTGTTTTTTTATATTGAATTTGAGTTTTCTAATTCAATTCCATTGAATTTATTGTTGTTATAAAGTAAATTATATAATTATATATTTCCTTAAGATGATATGTTGAGACTCAAGGGGTCATGATGGGAAAGGCCTTAGGAAATTGGGATGGAATGGACATCTGGATTGAGTGATGTTCACCACTATTTTGGCTTTTCTTGGATTTCTTAAGTGGTTTTGACCATAGGATTTGGCATCATGGATGTCTTATTGATGTAGTGAGGTCAACATGTTGGGCATGGCCCATGATATTTGGATACAAAGAACATTATATTTTAGCAACATGGTCTCATGGGCATGAGGCACCAGTTGATGTAGCTTAGGGATTTTATATTAGCAATATTAAATCACACATAAAGGCCAAAGATACTAATTAATTCATGTGTGCATAGGATGAATTAGTTGATGAGGTGGTTTTTACCACTCATGTTTGTAAAGTACCCAAATATTTGTTGTTTCTGACGCTCTCTCCAAGGCGTTTGCATCCTTCGGTGGAGGACGTGTAGCTATTTCCTCACATTCACACTTTCTAAAGGAAGGTGGCATATGTTCCTTATTCCGGGACATTTTCTCCTTGATCGAAATGGGGTGATGGGATGTCAGTTCTCCCTTTTGTGGATTCCTCCTCATAACTCGTCACCTAGTCTGGGTCTCCCTTATAGATTAAGTCAAGGTTTGTGAATCTCATTCCTGGTGTTATATCCTTGTGGACACCGGTTTATTACAATACTTCTGTGCAGAAATTCCAGGGGGTCTTGACATGGTACCAACCTTTGGTTAGATTAGATGACAACATCTGGCATGTCAGGGTATATCCAGATGTGTGGACATTGGGGAACCTATATTCTTCATCATAAGAGGGCATCTTAAGGGTGAAGAACCCGAGGCATCCCACATCGAATGCGGGGAATCATATGTCATAGGAATGTATCTGAGGTTTTCCTTAGCTTCCCATGTTTAACATAGCGTATGATTCAAGTTTAACATCTAGTAGAGATGGATACACCAAAGGTGTGTCTTTCAATGTTTTCCTCAGGCATCTCATGTTTATCACGAGGTAGGATGCGAGTTTAACGTCTTGCAGAGATGGTTACGCCAAAGGCGTGTCTTCCGAGGTTTTCCTCAGGCATCTCATGTTTATCACGAGGTAGGCTGCGAGTTTAACATCTTGCGGAGATGGTATGAGAGTGATCAAAACACCCCATGAAGGTGGATCACATTAGTACATCCCTAGGAGAGAGCACATGGAGTGTTTGTTGGGTGGATGGATCAAAACGCTCAATAAGAGCCGACCCAGGGTGGTGTGTCCCATAAAGGGATGATATCACACTATGAAGGATGATCTGGATGCCATGAATGGTGGATCATAAGATGTCGGGTACTTTCATTGGGGACACCATTGATTGGGGTTAAACCTCAAGGAGGATTTCTATGTACCCTGTCTAATAGATAAGGATCAAAACTTACACAGTTCAGGTGGATGAAGGAAATCGGTTTGTGCACATAGGACAATGACCCCACGATATTCTAGGGCTTACGCGTGGTTATAATCCCATCACAGGAGGGAGAATCTTGGTTGGATGGTTATAAATTGTGTGGGGCTTATGCATGGTTAACATCCTGGGTGCAGCAAGGAGTAGCAATGGGATGGATGGCATGACCTCACTGGGATGTGGTGGCCCGGGTAAGATCAAGATGGATCATGGAAGGTTGAATGAAGTGGGTTGAGAATGAGATGAAGTTGGCGTGAGGACATTTGTGATGTTGGTCTTGAGCCTAAAAGAGACTTCCTACATATCCCCGTGGCAGGAAATCAAAGTTCGCACAGTTTAGTGGGATGATGGGACACATGAGGAGGCGGCCTGTGAGAATGGATTCGAGGATGGGACCCGGAGGAAGTGGAACCTCCGGGTTGGGGCATGATATTCTCAGAACGCATGGGCTCGAGGGATAGATCAAGATGAGAAATGGGTGTTGGTTTTAAACCTCGTGGTGGCTTCCTATTTGTCCTTGTGGAAGCGAATCAAAGTCTGCGTAGTTATTCTGGCGATAGCTTACTGTCAATTGGGGACTTCAATGGCTTACCACCAAATGAGGAAACAATGTCTTACCACTGATTGAGGTCCAAAGTTTAACATCATGCAAGACGTGGGTGAACCGACGAGAAAGAGGACCTAGTGCCTAGATAGATGGTGGGATTGAACCTCAGGGGGGATTCCTATGTACCTTGCCATGACAAGGATCAAAGACCACGTAGTTCAGGTTGGGTGTGGGGATTACACATTAGTCTGCACAAGGTGTTGGTGAACTGATGTGAAGATGGCCATAATGGCTGGTGGATGGTGGGCTTGAATCTCAATGAGGCTTCCTACATACCTTTCCTTTGCAAAGATCAAAGACAATGTAGTTCAGGATGGGTGTGGGGATTACACTCCTGGCTACCCTAGGTGTTGGTGAACCAACGTGAGGATGGTAGGAATAACCAGGGGTGGGATTGAACCACATGGAGTCTTCCTATGTACCCTAACTTGACAAGGATGAAAGACCACGTATTTCAGGATGGGTGTGGGGCTTACACTCTAGGATTCCCATGGTGATGGTGAATTAACATTAAGATGGTCGAAACGACCGGGTGTTGGGCTTGAACCTCATGGAGGCTTCCAACGTACCTCGCCTTAGCAAGGATCAAAGTCCATGTAGTTCAGGTATGGTGTGGGGATTACACTCTAGGCTGTCCGTTGAGGATTTTATGGTTAATGCTTACTACTCTAATACCACATGAGTCATTCTCGTTGTGAGAAACAAGAGGCAGCAAGGACTTGACGATCACAGCTAAAGATGCATCCATGAATGGTGGTGAATGGGGCTTATGAATGGAAGCTGCTCGGGTGCTGCTATGGAGCGACAATGGTGAATGGGTATTATGCAAGAGTGTTGTCTAGGTGCCGCTATAAAGCGACAATGGTGAATGGGGCTTACGTAAGGAAGCTGCCCGGGTTCCGCTACAGAGCAGAAATGGTGAATGGGGATTGCACAAGGAAGCTACCCGGGTGCCAATATAGAGTGGAAATGGTGGATGGGGATTACACTAGGATACTTCCTGAGTGCCGCTATGGAGCGGAAATGGTGGATGGGGCTTACGTAAGGAAGCTGCGCGTAATGTCTTCCTCATATCTGGCCAGGAGAGCATCCCATCTGAATGGTGGGTTGAGGCGTTCACCTATGCGCTAGTGCACAAGAGGGATAATTCCAAGGGCATTGGAATTAATCCGAACAAAGGGAGGTGAAATGTGTGAATCACATTCCCGACATTTGGAATACGGAGAGGGTGGCGTAAGGACGAAAGATAACTGTTGACCGTGTTCAAAACGCAGCATCCATATCGTGTTAGCCTGAAATGGGGAGAAACAAATGAGGGTCTACTGTTGAACATGTTTGAAACACAGGACCTGACTCAAAGTTTCGTCCAAAGCCTTCAGGGGCGTTGGCCTAGGATGGTAGGTGAGCCGATGCGACATGGGACCTGGCCGTCAGGGGTTCCCTTCAGACATGGAAGGGGATGAAGATCCGAATGAAGGACATGCAAAGCGTGAGGTGGGGTGATGGATTGTTTGAATAGATTCCAATTCTCTTGAAATTACGCCACTGTAATCATGGAATTAAGCATCTTATGCTTAAGGCATAAGGAATCTCTTGTTTGGAGGAAGAGGCATCCTATGATTCGAACATAAGGTGTAATACAGTTTATAGTCTTGTAGATAGGACTACTGTCATCTTATGCTTGGCACACAAGGCATCTCTTATATTGAGTAAGATGCATACTATGTTTTTCATATAGGGATTTCTATAATTTAAAGTCATATAGATATAACTTTTGGCATCTTATTCTTGGAGCATAAGGCATATGTTGTTTGGAGCAAGAGGCATTCTATATTTGGAACATAGGGAATACTGCAGTTTATAGTCATGTAAAGAGGACTGTTAGGTATAAGGCACCCAGAAATGGCTGGTGTTGAGACTTACGCAAGGGCGGCCCTTTCTAGTTCAACCTGGCATTGGAGCTATGTGATGGGGCTTGGATGAGTTACTTGAGGAATGGTTCGACTCAAGGCTCTCCGGGGAATTAATGATGGGAATATAAACTCGCGACATGTGAAACAAACAAAGAGAAATATGTCGACTCAAGGTGTTTCATGGTGTTCGAAGGAGTATCTCAAATCAAGGTATTCTATAGGTGGAAGATAGGAGCACATAAAGGCGCAATGGAAAATGCCGACGTCCTAGACCGAAAAGTTCACGATGCGACTCACCATTGTTCATGGGGGTCAGTGATGGTAGTGAAGGTACCAGCCTGTAGGGCTGGGACCGCAGCCCGACACTGAACTCGAGCGGGGGTGTGGGGGCGCAGGCCCCACGGTATGGACCAGCGGCCGCAGGCCTGGGCACAGTGGCACGTAAGATGGTCTACGCACAGGATGGGCTGCGTGAAAGATCAGATAGTGCAGAATAGGTCTTCCCAAGATTTAGAGGCTTGGTACTGTTGTGCACAAGATGGATGTCTTGCATGAAAGATAGAAGTCTTGCACACAAGATGGAAGTCTTGCATGTAAGATTGATGTCTTTCACGCAAGATTGATGTATTGCACGCAAGATTGATGTCTTGCATGCAAGATTGTATATTTTTCACGCAAGCGCGGAATCATGCGAACAAAATTGGAAGTTTTTCACTCAAGTGTGGAATCATGCACGAAAAATTGGGGGTTTTCCACACAATTGGGGAATCTTTCACGCATATGACTTGGGAAAAATATGCCAAGAGATGATCAAACCACTGGGGGCCCACAAGAAAGCGGATCCATATGGGACATGTCGAGCAAGATCACACAGGGAGGATTCCATTCTTCCACACGGGTGTGGAAGAGGTGGACTTATTCATAACCGAGCACCAGCTAACGTCCGGAGCACTCCCCCTAGGGGTGGGGGCTACACTTGTATTTATCAGTGAACCCAAGAGTAGTTGTGCGGAAGATTCCGCATGTGCAAGCTGTTTTCCGCACGGCCTACAGTGGGGGTGCGCACAAAGGGGAATTTAACATCACATTTGGTGTGGAAGAATATTGTGCGCGAATGATCCTCTTGCGCAAACCTATCATTACTTACACACCCCTTACTTGGACGTTTTTCGAGTAGCCTGGGTTGAAGATGACCTCTCATTGGTCGCGTAAAAGGTTTGTGAGACATGTTGCATACAAGATTTTACTGTTGTGCACAATATTCCATACTTGGACGAAAAACATCCATTCTTGCGCGTAATATATTGCTTCTTGAATTCAAAATAATCATTATTGTGCACAAGATTTCACTTCTTGCGCGCAAAACCGTACCTTGCCCCAAAATCATCCCGGATGGCCATTTCCAGAGGCCTGACTTCGAACGACCATAACTTTTGATCCGTAACTCCGTTTGGGCTCCACGAATAGTCAAATTCAATATTGTAGAATGAGCTACACTCCGAGATCATATATCAAAGCATCTGGTGAATTATATGGGTGTGTTTTCCGATTCCAAAAATTGCATCTTAGGATATGGTTTGGGGGTACTTACCATAGAAAGACACATTAAAGGTGATAAGCATTCAGATGCCAGTTTTGTGGATGAATTTTCGGTGTTGAGTATAGCCTTTATTAAGGTAGTGGGTCTGGAATTATATTAGTGGATGAAAATATCCATTTTTTATGACCTCATTCCATGGGCTGATGGTGATTTCATTTGGGGGAAAGACATTGTTGAGCCTTCGGATGTCGGGCCATAGGTCGAAGTGGGAATTTGATCAGGGGTTTGAGGTAATGTTGACTTTTTCAGTCATGTCTATGGGATTTTAGTAAATATTGGGACATTATGTGTTGGGAGGCACGTTGTACTGTGATACATTTTTTAGGTGGAACCTGAGCATTCACTTGACCTAAGCAACTTTAGAGGTACCTTGGTCCATGTGCCAAGGACCCATTCTACTTCTTGGATTCCAATGTTGGTCAATGCAGGTGATGGATTATTGGAGGATGTTAAGCACCGGGGAAGTCTTGGTTGTTTACTTCATTATAGTACTTTAATTTTATTTAAATTTCATGTTATCTTTAACACATATTATAGGTATGCACCTATGGGTGGTATCCTACAAAGACTCATCTCACACCCTACATGGGTCCTTCGATATGTGTGTATACATTATGATTTCATTTTTAGGTAAGGGATAAGATTTAGGAGCTGGGTTTTAGCACAATTTATCATGGGTTTTTGGGAAGGACATTGAGGTCTTTCCTCTACTGGAGCTTTAATTTGCTTTCTTTTCTATATCAACATTTTATATATGTATGAATTAAACTGGTTGGCCATTATTGACCATATTTTTTATATTGACATGTATGGCCTATTATGAAATTCTTGTTTTTTTACTATCTACAAGTGGCAGGATAATCTGTTTATATAACTTCGTATTGTAATTTTCAATTAATTACTTCTGTTATTACTTCTATTTGACTATGCTTCCACCATTGGTGGGTCTCGTTTGAGTATAATGAGTCATATTTATTCCAATGCTTTCTAAATATTATTACTTACACCAATATATTATCATTATAGTGGGTATATCCTCTCCACTATACCTATTTACACCCTCACTTATAGTCATCATCCTTTTTCATTTGGGGAGGTGCACCAAAGTCCTGTGGCACCCGACCTGATAGCACTCTTCGGGTGGATAATCGGTTCGGGGATGCTACAAAAAATATCTATTATTTTAGTTATTGAGAGTTTGAGATTTCAAAATGATGTGGTTTTGAAGTTAGTAGGGAGATATGATATCAAATTTGGATGTTTTTGGTGAAAATGTGGTTTCTGAAGCTGAATACTCATTGTAGTAATTTGAGTTTTTTTAAAAGTGAAAAGATTAATTTATAAAAAAATAAAAATGAAGTAAAATAATTAAAAAACATGATATATATATATATTTAAAAAACAAATTCCACAATATATTGATAAAAAATTATTAAACTATAAAAATATTAAAAATATTACTTAAAATTAAAGAAACAAACCCCCTTAATAAAATCAAAACTAGTTGTGGGAAGTGGTTTTGTAAAAATCTCAACAAGTTAATACTCAGTATTAATAATTTTTATTTAAATATCCCATTTTTAACATGATCCTATATAAATTAATGTTGAGTATAAATAATCTTAGTTCTAGAATGAATTAGAGGATTTTTTAAAATATTCAAAACACTAATATTATCAAATAAAATAGAAACATGATCAAAATTAAGTTCAAAGTACAGAAGTGTGTGTTTAATACACAACACTTGTGCACATAAACTACCATCAGATATGTATTCATCTTCATCTATTGAAAATGAAACTAAATGTTACTTCTTACTAGACCATGAAACTATATATTTCTCTAAAAAGTACCACATTCCTATGGTTATTTTTTTATCTAACCAACAACGTCACAAATATGAATTTTAATATAAAATTAAGTGAAATACATATATTTTTTTGATAGAGTGAAGATAAGAAAATAGTTTATTTGAAATATCCCATAATCCTTTTAATAGTGATTAAATTATACACTTTTGTATTTTTTATAATCTTTCCCAAATAAAAATAGAAATCATAATATATGGTCTACTAAAAGTAAAATACAATGAACTACCAATCATAACCCTATAAAAATTTTCATCAACAGTCTCTCTATCTTTATATAAATAATGTTTTATATTTTAACACATAGAAGTTTTATAGGAATTATTGTTTTCAAGACAAAACTTTTTCAATAAATCAACAATGTATTTAAGTTGTTTTAAAACATTCCTAAAATAAGTTTTGATAGATTTGAAATATAATAAAAAAATATAATTATTCTATCATAATCATTTCAAACTCTATTTACATAAGTCTTGAAAAATAGTTACGATGATTTTGATTGTTGGAACATAAAATAACATCATTTACGTAAATTTTAACTAAAAAAATATATACCAAGATATTTTTTAAAAGGATTTGAATCATCTAGACCTACAGAAAACAATATATTATAAAATAAAAGGTCTTAAACATTCATACAAATTCATTGGTTCTTGATTAAGACCATAAAGAGATTTAATAAGTTTAAAAATAGAATATAGAAAATAAGGATTTTAAAAACATGGGGATTGATCAACATAAACTTTCTCCCTTAATTAAATATTTTAAAAATAATATTTAACATCTAACTAGTATAATTTAAAATTTATATGAAATGAATAGTCTTAGAGGTTACTAATTGTTACGATCCTAGAAATAGGGGAAAATGTATCCTCATAATCTATAACTTTCTTCTGATTTCAACCCATACAACTATCCTAGACTTATTCTTAATAATTACACCTTGATAATATTTCTTATTCCTAAAAACCCTTCTAGTTCATATTAAAGGATGGTACGAGGGTCTGTCTACTAAATCTAATTTTTTTTTATCTTAGACTGATTTAGCTCTTCATATATATCCAACCCCAAACACTCATAATCTAAGTCTTATTTTAAAGAATTTGGTTCAATTTAGGAATACAATGAAGTGCTATACACTATTTTTCCAACATTCCTAAAAGTTCAAAATCCTTTATCAAGAACTCCTATAATATTCTCTAATGTATTGTCCTTCAATGTACTATTTTTTCTAGGTAAGAAACTTTCAGGTTTCTTAGTTTAATTTTCTTTAGAATTAGATCATTCATGATCAATTTATAATTTAATTTAAAACTTTTCATTATAAGAATCAACAATTAATTTCATTTAAGAATCAATAAATTTATCTATTTTTATTTTATTGTTATCAAATGGATCACTCTAATCAAACATCACATGAAAGGATTATTCAAATGTCCTTGACTTTTTATTAACCACTATGAAAGATTTGGAAGTAGTAGAATGGCCAAGATATATAATTTCATTATCCTTTATATCAAACTTTCCATGATTTTATTTATTTTTCAAGATATACACATTATTTTCCATGACAAATTCTCAGTAATATTATTTTAAAAACTTTTTCATTTTGAACCCACTTACAAAAACAGATATAATAAAATAGATTCACTTTTAAACTTCAAAATTTAAACACTAGTAAATATGAAAAATTCATCAACTAAAATATAAAAAAAAGAATATTTCCGAAAATATTTTTACACTAAAATGTCTTTAAAAATACACATTGACAATTTTTAAAGGTTTAGATATAGAAAGATTATTGATTGATTTGAAATATGATTTTTTCTACTTGACTATTTGGCATGCATCACAAAGTATTTTATAATAAAAACTATGACAAGGAAGTTTAGAAAAAAAAATTATTTTTATATAATTTTGATAATGAAAATATATTGAAAATAACAAGACTTCTATTCCATATCCATGATTCAGTCACTTCAATATTGAAATAATTCAAATTTTATTCATATGAATAAATAAGGTCCAAGATTTAAACATGTTCTATTCCTGGTGCTCTCAACATAATCACTTTATTCTCTAAAGCATCATTAAATAAACCAATAGTGAAAGAATCATTAAAAAGTTGAGATATAATTATTATATTATGATTTAATCCTTAAACATATAGTACCTTGTTTATCAAGGTAGATTTTGGATCTCTGACTAACCCAAATCCAATGATCTTCCATTTAGAATTATCACCAAAGGTAACCAAACCTCCATAAACATTATATAGTGCATGAAATTTGGAAAATTATCCACTCATATTCCTTAAACAAACATTGTACATTTACCATGTATACTTTTTTTATCTGACTTTTCACCTACAAAAATATATCAATCAATATTTTTTGAAACACAAATGCTTTTGGGTCCTATAGTGTCACCAAGCAATGATCTGGGAAACAAGATCAGTTAAATGTTACAAGAAAATATAGGATTAACAATATAAAAGTCTTTAGAAATATAATATTTCATTATAATACTAATTTATGTATTCCTTGATAAATAATTATTATCAAAGGGACCATTAATACCATGATAGTAACAATTATCATTAGACTTACTATGATTTCTTGAACTAGGAAAAATAAAATTGTATAGTTTAGGTTTTTCAATATTAATTCCAATTCAATATTTTTATTTCCTACACACATTATTAACATGAATTTTTATTTAAAATATCTTCTCCTATAGTAAATACACTGGTATAAATGTTTTTAAAAAAATTAATTTTAAAAAGCAATTATATAATTTTACTTACATTTTCAAAACAACATAAATCACATTTGTATAATTTTTCTTTCAATTCATTGTATTTTTTTGACATAGTATATTTCTCACTAATAAAAACACAAAGAAAATTATTAATAGATTTATGCATCTTTATATATTCTTATTTTTCTTCTACCATACTACAATATTCAATTAATCTAATATTTGAGTAGTGTTCGGAATCAAAATAAAAAATAAAATAATTAAAATATTATACATTATATTTTTTAGACATAAAGCACATATTTTCTTTTAAATTTTATTTTTCATGATAAGATTCAGTATTTGAAGAATTATTGGAATATTCAAATACACTTTAGGTATCCTTCATGGATTTCTTCCCTTTTTTCTCAAACCTAGGTTTTATTTCATGATTCCTTTCCCTATTCCCTATTTTTATCCTTTTCTTTAGTAGTGGAAAATCCATTTTGATATGTTTCAGCTATATTAATTAATAGCATCTAATTTCTTTTGGTCCACAACAAATTTTATTATATTCATTGAAAGGTATCTTAAATCCTATGTTATTTTTATAAAACTTGTTTAATATTCTACCTAGTTGTGCAAGTTACTCTCCTTAATTCGAGTAGCTTGAAATATAATAGAATATTAATTTCTATTTTGACTTATTTTCACCTTTTAGAAAAAAACATTGAGAGACGTGTTTTTCCTTTTAATAATATTATGATCTTTAACCGCATCAAATGTATGATATTTATAAATCATAAGAGCACCAATAAATTACATAATATTTAATTATGAAATCAAATTTTACTATATAACTAAAACTGAAATACCATTCCATCCAGTAGATGGAAATATAACAACATTCAAAGATAGACCTTCCTTAATATTAGGTTTTCTAAGAGAAGAATACCATTGAATATTTCTTTTAGTACTACATTAATATGATTAATAATTTCACCTTCATACATTTTGAATGTACAAGAATTCAATTTAGCAGTATTTTATCATTATTTTATGACATTATCAATACATTCATAAGCAATAGTGATTATATTCTACATTTTATAATATTTATCACATGAGGGACCTGATTTAATTCATCTTGTCCAAGTGTACAAAAAATAGCATTCATAGCTCTTAAATTTAGGTAATATTTACATTTTTGGTAGCATCCCATTTTTGGGTTGATACATGGGGATTTTATATGTATTAACAGGTTTAAAAAATATTTCCAAATAATATTCTTCAAATATATAACCATTCCATCACTCTAGAATCCATTATTTGTTCTCTTGAAAAATGGAACCTTGATCATTGGCATACCTTCTTTTAGTTTACCCATTGGCCTCTTTCTAAATCTAGATGTTTAACACAATAATCCTAGAGATAAAACAATATTTAACAGATATATCCTCTAATAATAATTATTGATATTACATAAAAACAATTGTACGTATTCAAAAATTTCTAGAAAATATCTCCTTCCCTCTGATACCAATTTTTTTTGTAAGAATGACGATAAAGACACAAGAGGGGGGGGGGTGAATTATAATCTTTAAAAAATATGAAATCTATAGAAATGATAATCCTTTTTTACTTGGAAATATATATATTTCAATTTTTTAATATAATATATATTATAAATTAATAGAATAAGACACATAATTTTTTTACTATTTTGGGAAATTAATCCCCTAGTCTACTCCACCAGCACTCTCTCTAATAGATTGGTCATTTTCACTGAAAAATACTTTTCTAAGTGATATCAAGTATTGAGTTAAAAGATATATAACTTGTTACCACAAATTTTACTAGGTTTTAAAATAGGTCTACCAATATCCGTCAAAACACTCAACACCCAAGTCTTCATAACCAAAAGATATTGTGTTTTGTTAAAGAAATTATATTTAAAATCATTTATATGAAAATGATGTAATATAAAAAATTTATAAATATTCATAGGAATATATTAATAACTAAAAAATATTTTCCTTATGAATTATATCTAAACATAATATATATAATATATTCAGATAACTAATTAGTAGTAAGAACATGTTTTGTATTAGCATGACGTATAAAAATCAATAGTTATTACATGTATATATCCCAAGTATAGTCCTGAAAAGATTTAACAAACTATATTAGATTAATAAATAATTTTAATATAATAAATTATAATATAAAATATAATATTTTCTATTATATGTAATATTAAATGAAAATTTTGAGAAAGGAATTCATATCTTTCTTGTGATTCTAAGACAATAGACCATTGGTGTTAAAGAGAAAATGAACTATAGATATATCAGTTTCAAAAATAAATAATAAACCATAATTAATTATGGTCAAACAAACCTAAAAATGTCAAAAGATAAATCACCATTTTAAAATTATCGGTGTATTTGAAATTTGAATTTAACCAGCAACTAAAAATCATAAAATCCTTTAAAAATATAATTAATTAATCTGTTATTGAAGGTCCAATTAAATGACCTTTTAATCACTTTATTGAGAGATTTATTCAAGAAAAATATTATTAAAAATATTGGATATATTCAAAATTAAAAACATACAGATGACTGGTTCAATATGGGAATAACTATATGTGAGGTTAAATCCGTAATTATTATTTTTAATATTCAACTGTTACTAAATATAGAGTTCTGGAATGTGGAGTATAATACTAACATGAGTTTAATTAAATTACTTACACACAAAATGTGATGTACTAAAAAATGAGGTTCCTTAACAAAAGTTAGGTTCTTGATCACAATATTCAACTCAAATGTGGGGTTCCAAATATAGGGTTAGATACCAATGTTAGGTTGAAACATCACTTTTTTAATAGTGATTCTAGAATACTTTAAGTAATTCAGAATACTTTTTATAGAATCAATCACCTGAATATAAATTGTAAATTAAAGACTTCTATAATTCTAGGAAAAATAAAATAATTATTCAATTAAATATAAACCTAAAACCCACTCAAAGTAAGTTTATTATCAAAAATGAGGGTGTTTATGAATTCAAAATCAATAAAATACTTAATGAAATAATATATTTATTCCCAAAAAATATACATTGTAATTTATTTAATGGTTATTGAGTATTAAGAAACTCAAAGATCTATTTTATAAGTGTTTTAGAGTTTATAAAAAAGGATTTATTTATGGTTATTCACAATGTAATGAACAATATGTGATACACAATGAATTTTATTATAAAATTAAAAAAGTTTTTTAAAAGATATCCAAATAGAGTTTGGACATGGTTTCACAATTCACTTTAGATGATATAATATAAAGTGAAATAATAATAAGTCTAAATGGATTTAGTGAATGTGGGTTATTTATGGAGATACTATCAAAATCATAATGTATATGTGATATATATATATATATATATATATGAGTGTGTGTGTGTGTGTGGGTTTTTTGTAATTTATTATTGATAATGTTTTTTATTATGAAATGTATTGTTCCTAAGGCATATCACATGTGTTGTTATTATATAATAATGAATTTCATAGGGTTGTTTCACTTCCTATGATATAATGATATTATAGCACCCCTACCTAGCTAATTTTATTTCATTATTTGGCCATGTCATAATATTTTGATTCATTTTATATGATAATAATTATATTCTACAAATTATAGGGTAGCCTATTTTAAATTGTTGTAATTCAAATCATCTTCAACATAAGCTATATTTGATTATATTCATTTTATATGATGGAAAAATGTAATTTGTATCATATAAAAGTTATAATAAGTTGTAACTATAACATATTTACTTATCTGTTATGAACATATGAGTAAATTCATGACCACTTGGGTATAACCTTAGAAGAAAATATAAGGAGGCTACTACCATCAATATAGTTTGGTTTGATCCTACCTATGCCTATTTTCGATTCCACCATTTCATTATCCTTATCTTACCGTTAATTTATAAGATACTAATATATCATGGAATAAAAGAGAGTCTTATCCAAACATTTGGGTTATTTAGATTAATCTATGGATACACTAGGAAGAGAAGAACCCATTGGTTACTCATTTGATATCTTAATCAAACACTATGATTGAAGATCCTTGTTGCATAAAAAATGGTTTAAGGTAAAAATTCATCATTTATATTATTCATGGTTTTGATTTTTGATAGCACGATTGATCTTGGTTTCCAATTTTTAATGTCTTCTACTATGTTGAATAATTATAATTTAATCCTCATAAAACTAACACTTAAAATTTTATCTTAATCCTCTATAAAATATCATCTCCTTTTTTAATTAATATTTTTTTGGTTTTTATAAATTAACCAGAATATTATTGAAAATATATCTTCCATTTACCTATTTTATTTTAAATTTATCATTATTTAGTTGTTTCTTTATATGATTTTTATCACAAATTAGTTATTTTAGAAGTTTTAGTAAATAATAACATCAAGGGTGTTGGTTTGAAAAAATATTAGCAATGAAAATTTATGGTAGATCAAACAAGAATAAATTAGAAAAGAACATCCATTATTTTGTTTCATTTTATGGACACAATTAACATAGATTGAATTATTTAAAATATATTGAGTAATTTTTTTATAAATTAATTTCAATGTTTTTTTAAAATTTAAATATTCTATGGTATAATTTTATAGTTAGAAAAATAAAAAATCCAAAATGTTTGATTTTTTATAACTATAAAAATTTGAATCTAAAAAATATGGGTATCCCTTTACAAAAAAAAATTATTATCCCGTTAATTGTTTGTACATGGAAAAGATCTTCATTAATTAATGTTTAATAAATTATATAAATTCCATATTTCACTATAAAATCTTAAAATTCATTTTATTATAACCATGAAAATTGATTTTATAGTTAATTTCTATCTTTATAAAAAACTATAGTTCAATAAAATTCATTATGTCGGATCTAGTCATCATTACAAAGTATATAAACCTAATATAACATATTATTGGTATGATCATCTAATATTACATATTTTATAACTTTAAACAACACTATCGACACTTTTGGTTTAGTATGGGTCCTTTATTGTTTGGTATTTCTAACAATAAAGATTTGTTATTGTGGAAAATTTGAAATACGTCAGTATTTGTGTGTGTGTGTGTGTGTTTATGTTCTTGAAGACATAAGAATCTTGAAAAATTTTCTCTAGAACCTCCATAAAAAGGTTATATATCATTAAAATGAATTTATATGAATGAAATTGGGATGTATATAGTTTTTAGATCTCTTATGGTTTTCAAAATAAACAACAGGTAATGTGGTCTTATTATTTATCATGTGACTTTCTTTATTTATATTTCTATCAAAAAATATTTTATCAGTAAAATATCTATTGTCAAGTCGAAAATTTTATGTTTATTACAAGTTCAAATGCAGCTTGAGTTGTTTTTTAATGGAAATCATCCCATAGAATTCATAAAACATATAATCTATGTGAATGTATCTTTATTATTAACATAATATATTTTATTTGTATATTTATATTTTTATAAATATTTAAATATTAATTTTAGATCACATAACATTTTTTTATGTTTTAGATAATATGTAGTGTTTTTTAAATTAATAATTCTAATTCATAAAACAACTTTAAACTAGTTATACTATTCACATAATATTTTATATATATGTAAAATACCCACACAAAATTTTATAATAAAATTATCTATTGAATATATATAATATTTCTACATAAAATTTTATAAAAAAATTCCATGGAACACACACACACATGTATATATTTATATATTATGTATGTACATATGTTTCTATGAATATGTATAGTCACATGTTATTTATATAAAATATTCATGTCATTTATACAAAATAATTTCCATGAAACATTTTTTAAAAAATAAGATAACATTTATAAAACAAATTTTCTACAAAACATTAATAAATTTTACATGAAACATTTTTATATGATCTTCACATAAATTCATTACAAATATACAATAAATTATTTATATAATGCATATAGTACATCTATATATTTCACAAAAAACATGTATTAAATAAATATAATATTTATTATGAATGAAAAATATTTATAATTCAAACAATGATGAGTTTTATTAATGTAAAATGTGTATAAAAGTAATTGGAAAATAAAAATTAAACCCAATATCTTCTAAAAGAAGCATATACATTTTTATCCCAAAATATTTTTATAAAAATAGTACAACATATTAAAATAATGCCCAAAAATTGGTATTAAATGCATAGAATATTTATTATACAGAATTGTTTTTCAATTCACATAGTGGTGGGTTTTATTGAAAAAATAATGTCTGCAAAATTTGGAAGTATGGAAACTAATCCAAGAATCATTTTTAAGAAGGAAATAAGAAATGGTTGAAGGTAATATCACATATATAATATATTTTTAAATCATGAGTTTGATTATAACCACTAAATAGAAACTGATGGATTTTTTCTTACAAAGTTAATCCACCATATGTGTAATCGTTAAAAAACTTATGGAAAAACACCGGTCACTCCCGTGATATTATAGTATCTTTTTACAGTAATGGAAACTGGAAGATGAAAGTGTTTCAAAAAAAATTTACCTTGATATACTGCCACCTATAATAAATTCATGAATCCCATTGTATAGATATAGTTCATTAATGAATGATCCTAATGGGATTCATCCATTTTATAAATGAAAATCTAACACTTGACTTTAAATTTATAAATTTTAAAAAATTTCTTCATCAACTCTTGTAATTATTAAACACATTAAAAATTTAAAAGAATATGTTACACTTAATTAAACACATAATCTAATGTTTCACCAGATAAATGATTAGTTATTTTTATGGATGTAATAGAAATATGGTATCTCTTTTTATATATACAAACCTATGATCCATATATGTAAAAACATGACCCGAATCTTTTTTCAACCTCAAAAAAATTGATAAATATCCCAACTATGTTCCTTGATCACTAGGGGTTAGCGACTATCATCGTTGGTACAAGTTAATCATTAGGGAATAATTTCCCTTCTTTAAGCAACAACATGAGTTAATTTTATATTTTTTCAAAAAAGTGACATGATTCATACATATATAAAATTTATAAAAAAAATATCTTAACTTATATGGTAGGGGTATCTATTTTACAATTACAATAATATTAAACCACTATCTATATTTATGAAAAAAGTACACATCATATAAATTTTACAATAATAAATATATTTTCAAAATCAAAGTAATTCCAAAACCTAATAAGTAGTGATATTTTAATGAAATAACTTACTAATGATAGTCACCATCACTAAAAATCCATGTGAAGTCTTACTATAATACTCTGACATTACTCAATCAAAATATCATCGAAGAGGAAATCTATGTAGCTGGTCACACCTAAAATTCCACATCTGAAACTGCATATCCACTAATGTGAACAAACAAAAAGTGTGTTCAATGGTCTTATAGAAGCTTAAAGAAGACCTAAACCCCCCACTAGTGAATATTAAAGTAAATAATTGTGAATGTTTTGTTTAAATATTCATATATATCAAATTTTATCAATTGATAACAAAAACAATTCTAGAGATTATTCATGTTATAAATCATATAATAATAATGGATAAACCTCAAGACATTATGGTGATTTTTACCAACATTAAGACTAATATTGTAATCCATTATAGAGTAAATGGAGTGAAAAATAATAATGTACTAGAGTAACATCCATATAGGGGAATGGTTTAAATAATAATGTTCTATATGCACATCTCTATAGGTAAAATGCGAAAACATAAACTATGTTAGGGGTATACTCATATAGGGTAAGAAAAAACATTAATCATGTGCCAAAGTCACACCCATATAGATCTAAAGTATCCAAAATAAATGGAATGAATTACCTATAAAAATTTATAATAATATATTCAAGTTTCTTAGCAACATAAAACATTAAAACGGTATATGCATAACAAAAAAACAATAACCAGTAAGAATAATAATATAATATTTTAATAACCATCATCAATGGCCGATGATATAAGCATAATAAATATAAAATGAAACCAAGGATGTATGTATAATACTAATATCTTTAACAAAAAAGGATCATATATATATAACAAGGAAACCCCTTTTAAACCAGCCATTTTTTACTTGAACCGTCATTTGACCTAGCCCATCACAAATCCCAAAGTGCATTATTGATCACCATGGGCTCGAAAGAATTACTAGGGTGTCAAATATTATTCGAATGGGGATTATTTCACCCTATTAATCCAATAAACCACAATAAGGATTCCATGTGGGAATAAGTCCTCATGTACCCATACCTAGGACATTCATGAACACCAATAAATATATTAAAATAGTAAGAAACATACAATGTATTATAACAAAACACAAATAATAACCAATACCCAACATCACCTAATAACAAAAACAAATTAAGCTTAATATCACATATATATAATAGTAAAAATAGAGTCACGACTGACATGGTTGATACATAAATGAACCAAATTAAACTAAAAATAAAGTATCCCTAAAACACTCCATAGATTCCATCTCTATGTGACCTATGGTCACCACTAATACCATGACATGAATAATGAAGAATTCATTAAGAATTACCACCATAATACAAAACTCTTTTCCCTTAAATTAAATCAGATATAACCAAGTCTATACATGACCAATGCTATATGTAGGGTGTGAGAAAAAATTCAAGTTGGATAGCGTCAAGAATATATGTAATATGTTTATTAATGAAAACCAATAATTATATTTTGAAAAATAATTTTTTATACACCATTTTTGTTTGATTAAATAAAAGGTGGAAATCATTTGATGAATCATTTAGTTTTATAAATTCAATAAACATTCCAATAATAAATATCAACAAGAAAAATGTAATATATAAATAGGAGAACCATGGAATAATCATCATCCAAATAAAAAATTTTAATATAAAAGAAATAATATATCTTGAAATTTATAAAAAATGCAATATGGGATCAACCAAACAAGGGGACAATAACTAGGACTCACTAAGAAAACACAAGATAGCCTATGTAAGCCTATAAAAAAATCATAGTATCTCTCCAAACACACCAGCCATAACCCATATATAGTACACCAATACTAATAGAGTAGCACACATCCATAAATTCTAACACACCCATGGTTTATTTTAGTATAATAACCGCATTGGTTTTTTAGAATCCATGGTTTATGAAGAAATAAATAGAATATAAAGTAGATATTATTGGGGTTTTTATTTTTTTAAACGAATAAATCATTTTCAAACTTAGATATTTCAAAGTTATTAATTTTAGGTGAATTTTGTCGAATATTTAAGGAATTATTTGAAGATCATATAAGAATATTAAATGTTTAAGATATCATATGGATGTTTTAGGTGGAATCACCATGCCATAATAGTACATTAAAAGAGGTATGGAGACTGTTTTGAAAGTAAAAGCAACTAATATTCATTAAACATGGGTGTTTTGAAAGAATTTTTATCTGGGAGTTTTTATTTTTTAAAATGATAAGATTTAATATTTTCTGGGAGTCATAATTGTAGCATGATTAAGAGAATGTGTACTTGGAATTGAAATAGGGAGTACCATGTTGTGATGGATGTTCAGTGGTCATTTATACTAATCTTTTTACCTATGTGAAACAAATATATCATCTACATAATAGAGAATATTGTACTAACTATCTTGAAATTGAAAATGGGGACGATCATATTGTGGTCTATTTTAAATAGCCATTTTTAAGGAATATAGAAAGATCAAGTAATTGATTGATGGAAGAATAAAATGGTTGGTCATTTTTTGATGTTTGAAATAGGGAGATACAGATCATGAAAGAGAGGATGGTTTGACAGAAACATCCTTTTCTAATTTATTGAGTGAAAAAATGACATAGTTTACTTTGGTGGCTATTTTGATTATAAGTTAAAACATTTAGGTGTAGATTGATGGAAGAAGAAAATGGATGGGAAGTTTAAAATAGGGACCTAAAAATAGTAAACAATCTACTGGTGTTAAGAAAAGTGTTCTTTTACTAAATTTATTAAAAAGTACATGTTATAGTTCTCGGTGTTTTGAGAGTGGTTTCCTAGAAGTTCAGTGAATTTTGACCAAAATAGTTTCCAATATATTGTGGTTCCAATCACGGTTTGAAGAATGTTATAGTTTTTAGTGGATTCAATGATATTTCTCTATTTAAAGCTCAAGAGCCTCTTGAAATAGATCGATGAGGTTATATGATTTCATAAATGGTTTCTAGAAGATTCAAGATGATCCAATAGATCAAAAAGAATTGGAAGAATCTTGAATTTGGTTAATAAAATATAATGATTTGAATTGCAATTTTTACATGTTAATTCACTACTACTATGAATGATATAGACACATAGTATATATAAGAGATTAAAATATTAATAGTCACTAAATATAGAATACACAATGATTATCTATAATATAAAAAGGGTAAACTGAAGAAGAATAAAATTGAATAAGTTATTGGGTACATATGTTGTGCATAAAAACTAAAAAAAATTATTATAAAAGAGAAGAAGAATAATAATATATGGGATTATATTCCAAAATACCCTCCGTTTATATTTTTCTAAGTCTTGGTGGTGTTGAGAAGGAGTTTGGAGGTGTTCCTAGGGATAGAGAAGTATTATGGTCATTCATAGGGTCACCAAACTATGGTGGAGGGTTCGGTGTTGGATTCTTTAGCCCTGGGTGATTGTATGTTGGTCATGGGGGTGGTTGTATGGTGGTTAGATGTTCCACAGATACTAAAATGAGTTGGTTGTCCGTGGTGTTTGGTCTAGAGATTGGGTGGTGTCCTAAATTGAAATTTGCAACTTGGAGGTGCTCAGTGAAGGGAGTGGAACTAGGAGTTGTTCTTTGGGAGACTTCCTATATAAAATGGAGAGATTTAGATCACCATGTCATGGTACTAGGTGTGGTGAGAAAAAACGATTATGCCTTCTCTGTTACACTATAGAGTCTGGTCAGGATGGGCATCGAAGGATCCAACAAAGCTTAGACCATGCTGTGGACTGGGCTATAATGATGTTCAAAATGTGTTTTTTAAACACAATATAAATGTGGAAACAACCATGAGATATTTGGATATCCTTTTCACGTGAGAGACCACAACATAGTGGCTTACTTCCATATCATGGGAAGGAAATTAGATATTCCTCTATAAACAGAGGGACTAACTTCCCTCATCTCGATTCCCTTCCTTCACCTCTGATATCTGGCCAAATCTAGAACCCATTGTCACCCTTTGATTATCTCTTATTATGATTCCAACCTATTAGATCATGTATAATTGGGTTCCCTTAAATCAAGGTACCTTATTCCTCTCTCTCTCCTCCATCCTCCTTTTTTAGATCTTCATTATGGTGATCGCCTCTATTTTCGGCGAAGTTCCAAGTGTTGTTTGGATTGGATTTTTGTGGATTGGTTTTGGTGTTTTTCCCTTCAATATTATATGAGTTTTCTAAACTACTTATTCTATCATTATCATGGTTTTATTTTAAGTGACAATCAATTTAGGAGATCCTCATTATCTCTATATTTTATGTGAATCTATTATAATTCCATGCCTTTGTCACCATTTGGGTGGATATTTTGGGTTTACATAACAATATAATGAGTTGGATAAATCTGAAATTAAATTGGAATGGGATTATTCACTTGTATTTATTTCTTTTGAGGTTATTTCTAATGGAATTATGACTTCTTATTAATGATTCTGAAAATCACTACTAATGGGAGACTTGTTTGTGTTGTATTTATTTTGATTTTGAAACCTTTTTATTGTTAGTTTTTTTATCTCACCATCATAAAAAAATGTTTATCACTTATAAATGGATTATTAATTTGTTTACCATGTAAACATTGAATTTTGTGAGAACATAAATGAAAAATAATAAACTAAACTGATGAATCCCTTTTTATGAATCTGAAGTATAGTGTAATGAAAGCTGTAATTTATGATATGTTTTTATATTCTTGTTGTGTCATTTTGTAGTATGTGTGTGGGAATTGTGGAAATTTACTGATGATGATGGTGAATGGGTTTGAGGTGGAATGTTTTGGGATGTTAAGGCAGGGTTGGTTGGTATATGAAGTGGTGTGGAATAATGTGTGGTGGCTATGAATTATGGGTTTCTTGATATGTTTGAATTATGGGGATGTGGTGATGATGTGTTATGTGGGATATTGGAGTTGATATGGTAATGGTTTAATTTGTGTTGTCTTGGTAGTTTTTCGATAGTTATAGAATACCGGAAAAGTGGTAAGTTATAACTAAATGAAGTTGGGTCAGACTAATTAGTTTATGGAATGAATTAAATAAATGATAGATTGGTTAATGGGCAAATAACTATGTTTAATTTTAAATATGTAATGATTTTAAAAGAATAAATAATTTCTTAGTAGTTGATGTGGTTAAAAAGAACTATAAAACTGATGTGTGGTTGTGTTCTTGGTACGTGGGTCTGGATGGGTAGATAATGTTATGGAAACAATATTGGTGTGTAATCATGGTGATATAGATGTTGTACTATTTGGGTGGTTTGGTTTTTCATAACCATAGGTGAGGTTTGTGGTTAGCTATAATATATTTTATTTTTCTTATGATTTATACACACACCCCACCTGAGTTGTGTGTTTACACTGATGCCCAAAGGTTTTGGGTTCTAGTTGTTTTCCACAAATATACAGGTTGGCAAGGATGGATAGTTGGATACCCACTCTTCCCTAATATCTATTCCAAGTGAGGTTGTTAACTACAAGCAATGATGGATTGTGGATATAGTACACCGAATATGATAATTTTTGAGAGGATGAGGTGGTTCATTATGGGGATCATACATGGTAAAAAAAGAAAATGATGTTTATTTCCTACATTTCCATGATAACCTACTATTCTGGTATATGGAAGTGTTTATGGGATGATAAATATTTGTTTGTTGTGGAATAGGTTGAGAGATATATCTTTCCAACTAAAATGAGTCTTGTGATTATATGAAGTTAATGGATAGAGAATAGGTTGGAGTTCTAGGAAATACGACATAGGGGGTGAGAGTGGAAAATTAGTGGAGAAGTATTATTTGGAAACCTTTTTTGATATGATTATTCCTATATCACTATACTTAGATGTGTTATCTTGTGATTAATCCCTGATTTAGTTCAGGAACAATTTTTCATGATAAGTTCTTGTGGATTCAACTGTTTGTTCATAGTGGAATTAGTGTGCTCTTCTTAGAATTGTAAAAGGGTCATTAGGTATGATCTTACTAAGAATACTTGTTTTTATTACTCTAGTATATATAATTATATATATTACTATTTTCCAGTTATCAAGAAGGATATGGAGACTAATATTAACATTTCTAGCATGGTTCATGGAGCTGTTGGGTAACTTCTTTAGGATTATATTTTGGTATTATTTTTGTATAATTAAATCTATATTCCTATGAAATTACATGAAATATGAGTTTATTGTTTTCCTTATGTTATGGAGTTATTTGGTGGTTGATATTTTATCTCTTGATCCTACATCATTCTCTTTAGAGGGTAATTCCTCCCATATGTGTGAATTTTTTATACCCTCAGTGCTAATCACCAACATAGGGCCTACTAGAGATGATCCTCGAGGGTCATTATCTATCTTCCTTTAGTGTAGGTCTTGGAGTTATACCATTGGAGGTATGGGTCATGAAAAAGTGGTATCAGAGGTGTTATTGATGGATAAGATGGAGTTTGGCATTAGGCACTATAAGGATTGTATGTTTTTCATAGGGTAATAGTGACAGTAAACCTATCATGTGATGTAAACAAGGGAGACTAGCTGGGACATAAGATTTTAGGCCCCCCTATGATCTAACATAAGGACTATAAGGCTAATGAGCATTGTAAGTGATGTGATTATACTTTTGGAGTAGGGACCTAAGAACAAAAATGATTTATACTGTCTATTATATAGATTTAATGGGGTGAATTTATGGATTTAAAATGAATTTCATTAATTTAATTTAATATTACATTCTACCAGGCTTATGAAATCTTTATTTCCTATTTAATTTTTGGTCATTAACATCAACTACATGTGTTTCAAGATAGTGAGGTTTAGTAACATGGGCCAGTTGACCATTAGTGGTATGATCTAGCAGAGAATAATGATTAGTGTCTAAGAATGTTTCATTCCTTTTAGTAGCAAGTTATGGTAATGTATTTGGAAAATTTCTCTGATATTGAGATAAAACACTTGATAGACGAGCTCAAGATAGAATTTAGTTTTATTTATGCCTAGGTATAGTGGTATATTTTTCTATTAATCAGTCTGATGAGAGGTTGAATATTTTAGTGCTGCATATTGTATCTCATAATGAAAAAGGTCACATATGTTTCTTGGGATGTTTTCTAGAATGAATTTTGTATGGAATTTATATCATCAGTGATAAAGTTTGTTCTTAGGTAGGAGTTTCAATATCTTCAATAGGGGATTATAAATATGTGGGATCCTGCAATTAGGTTCAAAAACCATTATAATTTAACACCTATTCTTTTTTATGATGAGGATTCATGTGGGTGTTTACTTGAGGAAGCACTCCACTCATCTATCTAGTATACTATTAGTCCATTTACATTGCCAACATTTTGTGAGGTAAAGAATGAGGAATAGGTGATCAAGTGAATGAAATCACAAATATTTTGTCATAATAGGGGATCCAAAAATTTTCTTTAAGGAGTTAGTTTTTCAGTGGAGGATCTCAGATACCAGGGCCTTTGAGGTTTTTACCCATAGGGAGTCATCCTTGGAAACTTATTTTTATGTTTTCTAGGGATAGTGGTTCACATCCTTTTCTTGGGGGCTCTATAATAGTATGATTTATTTTAAGGGTCCATGGCCATAAATATTATCATTTCTCAATGGTCCATGGAGCTTATTATGATGGTAGAGGTTAGGTTCAACATCAGCCACACCAGAAGATACCAGTGAGGTTGTATGAGATGTAGGGGTAACAATCTTATGTCCACTGAGATGAGATAAAACAGGCGGGGGATGTCCTTTGGATGATTTCCATATTCAGGAACCCCAACCTAATCATAGTCTAGAGGTAGTTGATATGAATGAGGTAGAAGAGATAGGCATGGGAAGTTATATTCCATGGATATTCCAGTACAAGAGGGGGAAAATATCTCTATAGGTACGATTAGTTTTTCCTCTACCCTCATATACACTTTGCTTGATTTAAGATAATCATAATCCATTGTTTCACTCACCTTAGTCTATTCAGTGAGACTAGATGTAGAGGGGATTATTATTCATCTTATGTTAACTATTCTATTTGGAGGCCATACCTACTTTTTTGTGTGTACTTGGGGTGTCGACTAATGAATGGGAAACATTAGTCATGTTGGGATTTATTATTTCCACATATACAACCATACGATTTCTTCCTCAAAATTAATTGTTTAGACTGTATATGTTTAGTTATAAATTTATTTTAGAAGAGAGTAATGTTTTCTTATGTGGATGGTCAGTATGAAGTCTTGGTCAATGAGATTGGTTATCGGATGAGAAGTGGGAATATAGAGGCCTTTCATTCCATGGTGAAATTATTTTCCATGAAGTTAGTGGGAACTAGGATTATAATATCAAGATTCTTTAAAAAGGTATGGATCCTTTTATTTTTAGTTTAAATCTATTTTTTATCTATTTTATAATGATAGAGTCGGTCATGGAGTGTCCAAGATCATATGAGTCTTGTTTTGAGCCTAGAGATCTTGATTTTTGGGAAATTGTATGAGGATCATGGTTGGAACATGGTTTAATATAACCATACATATCAATTTTGTGGCCTAGTAATAGGGGTTCATGGTTAGTTTAATAATGCAAGGGAGTCCACATGGCCATGAAAAACCTAAAGAAAATTACATTTCTGTGTCGCACGATTAGAGCATGGTTTCCCCTAAATGTGAACCTAATTGTTCAAGATGATGGTCCAGTTGGATAGTGGATGAACATGGGATACACATGGTTTGAAAAATTGTGTGTCTATTTATGAAATGGGATGTCACCATAAGTATTGGGTTTACATGTTTAGAACATGGTTTATCCAATCACGTGGTCAAACCATGTGCCCATTTAAAAAGTATAAAATATACATTTCCCCTCATTCCTCTTAAATATAAAACCCTCCACCCCATTCCCATTTCCACAGTGGACTTCACATTGGTATCATTCCATTTTTATGTCCTAAGGATTTGTTATGATTCATTTTTCTGATCTCAGAATTGAATTTCATTTTTCCTCTTAGAATCATCTCAGTAAGGCTATCAATCCACTTACTTATTTTCTTGGTTTCTCTTACCATAGTCAACATTATATCCATGTGAGATAATATTACTTATTTTCAGTTAATATGTATGATTTGTTTATTTCTCCCCTTATATCTTGAATCTAAATCTAATACCATGTGATTATTCATCTACTAATATAAAACTGGTGGTCTAGTACTTTTTCTAAAAAGTCTAGTTGTTTATATCATGCACTGTCGTTTGACATGTGGGAATTTCCATGTGTTACCTACTAAATTTAAAATTAATTTAATAAAATATTATCCCTTAAATTAGTTAGTCCCTTCAAACCAAATTTCTTCTTGGACCTTTGGGGTGTGTTACTTATATTTCTAGGAATATTAATAATCATTAACTACAAATTAAACCACCTTTCTGGTGTGTGGAATAGTTTCTTAGTAAAGTGTTTATTTAAGGAAATTAACGAGATGTATCTGGAGTGGACATACCTATAGACCACCCAAAAACTTATAAATAGAATGGATAAAATGTGAATGGTAAGACTATGTTAATGGCCCTTGTTAAACTATGTAATGATTAGTAGATTATGCTTGGACCCTATTTATTACTCTTCAGTTGTACGATCTAAATGATGAAGTGAATAAATTAAATATCATTAATTATACACCTTATCACCTTATTATTACTTATCTATTATAAGATTTCAATTTATTAATGGAATTGATAAATATTAAGGGTTACACTCCTTAGACGTGATTTTAATATGACATGTATGTGATTACATCATGCTTACCTTCAGTAATGTACGTGATGTTCATTATATTTTATTTAGATTTTATGTACATGATATTAATTATTGTTCATTTAAAATTAATGGACATGACTTTATGTATCCTTATTTGAAATTATAGGACATTTCATTCCATATTGTTTCTTCAAAATTAGTTGACATGATCTTATATATTATTTAGCTCGAGTTAATGGACATGAAAATCCTTTTTTATATATAATAAAAAACATCCACATAAATTTCTGATTAGTCTAAAGCATATAGTATCAGACAGGTGTTCGATGGGTAACTCGGTCCAACATGGGTTTTATTTAAGTCATTTACCACTTTAATATTATTAGATGTAAAATTTTTCATTATATATTCACAAAATAGATAGTGCTAGAAAGTGTTGGTGGTTTCCTATTTAGTTTTACTCACACCCTGTTTGGGCTATCAATTATTCCCTAGAAATACTTCATGGATGTAGGTAGGGACAAATGGAATCACCATAATATGGGAAATTAATTTTTTTATAGAGTTTTTGAGAAAAGGACATAGCTAATACTCTTGAGGCTATGGGAAATAAATTTTACTATTTTGATACATTTTGTATTGCATGTATTGTACATGTGTGCTACATGTTCCCCTTACTCCCCATTTTTTTGTAGAATTATGAAATCATAATTTTATATATGATACTGGTTATTTTTTATATCATTCATTTCTATTGGTAGATTTTATTCCTCTTTCTTCATTATTATACAGCTTCTACCTACTTATTTATATAGTATTAAATTCTTTGATTTACTCTAATAAATCGAATATAGTCTCCCAATTGTACCACTATAGACCATCGTTGATAGTCAGTAGTTGTTGGAATACATGTGGTGCCCTTGAGACCATGTGGATGACTTGGTTTAGTTAATTATGTTTGAACCAGTTTCAAGACATCAAAAAGTAGTATCAAAGGTTATTTTCCTTTATCTTACTATTATGGGATGGTATAAAAGATACTAGGATGTGTTAGAATTTGGTAATGAGCTTATACTTGGGAGTAGTTAACCCACGTATAGGTAAAAGACCAGGTTTCCTTGGAAAAGACCTGTTATTCATGTTTTTCCCTGTTAATGTTGTATAGATTTCACTTTTAGATGAAAAAGATGAATTTTTGAATTTATTATCATTATGATTATGTATTTTTACTCATATACTAGTATTATATGGAAGTATTAACTCATTAATCATCATAGGAACATAGGAATTTATATGTCATGTATATTCCAGGCAATCTTTATTTAATGTATGCATTACTTGATGTATATTACAGATTCATTACATGTTAAATGTAATTAAACTAATTTTTTTGTGAGAAAATAGAATAAATAATTGGTTATTTAAATTTTCTTCATCATCCTAATCATTATTCCCCATATATCTTGATTGTAGAACATTAACTGACCAATATAGCATATTTGAGCCTTGAACCATTGGTTGCATGGGTTGAAACATTAGTGGTTGGAATTAAATGGATTTCAATTATAATTTATAAAGTTTATAGGCCTATATAAATTGGGAATCTAGATCAATATAATTAAATAATCATTAAATTATTGTTTTAGTTCTATGAAATTACAATTATAGCTTATAAATCTTAGAACTTTATAACTTGGTAATGGAATACACATATAACTAAACCAATATATATATAGTTAAAAAAATTACTATTAAGAGAAATAATTTCCATTAAATAGGGATTCCGATTCCAAATTAAATATTTTTCCCCTATAACATGAAATTGAAAATCCATATAACATGACTTTATTATAAAAGAGATGAATTATACCCTTTCTTGACCTTTATAGCGGGTATTTGGGATAGTGTTTCTTAGGGAAATGATCCCATATTCTTATCTTTATATCATAAGTGAATCTCTTCAGTTTTTTTTACATGAAGAGTGGATTTGGTCCATATTTAATCCTATTAGTAATCCTTCATTTCAGGTGTATTATTGTAATTTTAGTTATATGCCTCCATGATGGTCTTCGGTCGAACACCAGGAGGGTGGTTATAACTATGCTATAGAGGCAGTGGGACCTACATCACTAGTACCACATATTGTATTTCCACATATATAACATCTTGTTATAACGTATATGGGCACCAAAACTAATATTCAAGAGGGTTTCCTATGATTCATGCAGACCATGTAGGGATCTCTATAACCTTTCCCTACTATGGTAGAGTTGACGTGAGAGTTTCAGTAGAAACATACACCTACTTTATTGGGGGTAGGTGGAACATAGGCTACTAAGTCATGGATAAAGGCTATATTTACCATCATTGAATATATATATATATATGACTCTAAAAAGGTGGTTCAATGTTTCGGTCTATATGCTTTGTAAATCGACCAAGAATTGAGGGTATGTTCTAAATTAGGTGGGTCGACATCGATGTATGGTTTAGAGGGGATTCTAGAATAGTTTTTATTATTACATCGATCATGAGACCTTGAGATATAAATGAGGTATGTAATTTATGTAACTATATAAGGGAATTATGTCCCTTATAGACAAATCATCAGATTTAATTGAGATCCAATGTTTTATTCCTACTCTTTTCAGTGATTAATTTACCTAGGTTAGGTGGTTTGAGGATAGGATTAGGCAAGCCATATGATATTGGGTGATAGTATTTTGGTTGACTATCATATTTGAAATAGTAATCCAGGTTACCATGTCCATAAATAACCTAAGAGAAGCTGAGGTCAAGGGGAATAGTAATTCATTGCCTAGGTAGAGAAATAGTTTATCCAGTGATAGTGAGCATTGCATTGAGATTTCTTATGGTGGAGTATTGGTAGCCAGTTTGTGCTTTAGATTATCTAGGTGTTATACCATCATTATGGGAAACCAATTCACATGAATCCTTAGTGTGATAGAGACCAATTTGTGTGATGATCTTGCTGAAAGATAGGTAATATTTATTGGTTTTGCAGGACTTTTCCTCTAGTGTTCTGTGAGAGAGGGTATGTAATAGATACGCCTTTCGGAGTAGGATAGATCACTCCAAAACAATAAATAATATAGTGTACTATAGTACATTCAAGCTAAGTATGTGGATGAGTTTGAGGTAGTTAGAACTATGATATGAGATTCTAGTAAAGGGAACCTGGTCAATGTAGTCAAGGTATCACTTAGGGCCATAGATCAGGACACTTATATGAAGTACAACTTACACATGGGGAGTAGAGTATCAGTCCATATATGGTTAAAGGTACGCTTTTAGTATCCTCTCTTTTAGTATCTTATTTATTTGATATTTTATATGTTCATTCCTTTGTATCTATTGTTTTTGTATGTAGACTTGGTTTTTAGATCGAATACATGTATGGAGTGATGAATATGGATACTCCATTGATAATGTAGTAAGATAGCATTCACCAATGCAGGTAGAGTCCCTTTGAGATAGTAAGTTATCATTTCTTATAAAAACTTTTCATACAAAAGATTACATGATCTTAAATCATTCTCAAGATGGACCAGTTATTGAGATTATGTTGATTTTTATTGTTCAAGGGTGTCCTTTTCACCACAAGAGGGAAGTATCTATATGCATAAAGGTAAATGGGATCTCTAGGATAGTCAAGCTTGACCTAATAATTATGGTTTGGGAAGAGTTTCATCCCATATTTCCTATATTTTTCTAAATGACTAGGTAGTATGTCAATTAAATTTCCCTCATATGGTAGATCATTTTTGAGATGTTTTCTCAAATGAATTTTAAGGCTGCCTCATAAGTGAGAGAGGTAGATTTTACTATTGATATTATTCTCGGAGAAACACCAGGATCATTTTTTACTTACAGGATGAATCCTACTGAGCTTAATTAACTCAATAGATAGTTAGAGGACACAAAATCTAAAGGGTTTCTACAACCCAGTACTTCACCTTGGATTTTACATGTGATTTTCTCCAAAAAGGTGGATTAGACCCTCAAGATTTTTGTAGATTATTGACACTTGAATTGAATTATGGTTAATAAGTGATATCCATTACCTCATATATGTGATCTTTTTTATATGATTTATGTGGTTGGGGTCTTCTTAAAGAATAACTTGAGGTCAGACTACCATTAGGTATGAGTTACGACTAAGATATACCACTTATAACCTTCTATAATGGATGTGGATTTTACGATTATTTGATTTTAAATTTCAGACTCATGAACACACTATCAATCTTCATGGATTTGACTAATTGAGTTTTCCACCCATACATGGATTCTTTTGCGATAGTTTTCATTGATGATATCTTGTTGTATTCTCAAACTCAACAAAATCATACCAAGAACCTTGAAAACATATTGAGTACACAATGATAGAGCATACTATTTTCTATTCTCACAAAATTAAACTTCTAGATTTATAAAGTTTAGTTCTTAGGTCACATCATATTCAAAGGAGTGTTTGTGGATACTTAGATGGTGAGAGCCATGGTTTTGTGTGATTATCACAAGAAGGTATTTGATATTCAATGTTTTTTTGGGGAAATCTAGTTATTATAGGTATTTTATCCAGTAATTCTCATGAATTTACAAAAAATTTATGATCCTAAATAATAAATTTGTTAATTTATCATGGTCTAAAGCTTGTGAAAGATCCTTTAAAGAGTTTAAAGGAAGGCTAACTTCAGCACCAATCCTTATTTCACCTAATCATGGTTGAGGCTATACCATTTATTATTATGCTTCAAGTTATAGTATTGGAGCAGTTTTGAGGTAAATGGATTGAGTTGTGGTGTATGGGTCTCATTAGTTGAGACCTCACAAACATAATTACTCAACACCTGATCCCATTCTAGTAGTTATTGTTCATGCTTTATGAAAATGGAGACATTATTTTTTGGGAGAATGGTTTATTGTATAAATATATCATAAAAGTATCAAATACATCTTCACTAGACATGATGAAAACCTCATATAGTGAAGATAGTTTCCATACCTATAGTATTTCAATTTTGAAATTCTTATATTCCTTGAGAAGACAATGAAATTGATGATGCATTGAGCCAAAAGACTCAAAACAAAGTTATTTAAGAATCCATAATAGAATGGTAGTTTATGGATTCATTTTCTGACATGCATCTGGAGGTTCCAGAGTTTCATGGATAGCCTATAATTTCATCTCTATTGGTGACTTCTTTACTTCTATATTGACTGAATATGAGATAACATTCTTACCAAGAAGGCTTAGTCCAAAGGGAATGCATTTCAAGTGAGAACCCACTACCCATTGGGTCATTAAAGAGGATGACTGATTTTGTTACTCAATGTTCCACTGGTCAGTAGGTGAGGGTGGAACACCAATGACATGTATGGATTTTATAGCCATTACCAATTCATGAGTGGAAATTTGATGATGTCACTATAAATTTTTTGATGGTCCTATCGAAATCACCTTTGGGTAGTGGAACTATATGTGTGATTGTGGACATGCTGAAGAAGGTCTCTAATTTCATGGAAATAAGAGATACCATCTTAGTGGATGCAATTAGTAGACTATATGTATATGAGATAAAATTAACTCATGGTGTTACTCATTCTATTATATTATGAAGGGATGCTAGGATTACTTATCAATTAAGAAAAGGGTTGTAGATGGATTTGGGTTCATATGTACTTCAGAGTACAATATACCACCCCTAGATCGACATTCAATCAGATCATAATATATTGGTGTTATAGAACATACTCTAGGAATGAATCCTTGATTTTGGAGGTTCTTGGGCTAAACAACTACCTCTGGTTGAGTTCTATTATAATAATATATTTTATGTGGCTATATAGATTATTCATTATGAGGCCTAATACATTAGGTCATGATGATTAAATCTGTGTTTGTTAGTCTAGGGAGGTAGTGCTACTAGGACCTTGTCTCGTTCAGGAGATATCAGAGTAGGTACAAATTATCAGGAATCATATGGATATAGCTCAGTCTAGGAATAATTATTATGCCAATTTGTGTCACCAACCATTAGATTTCATGGCAGGATATTGGGTAATCTTACCTACTTCACCTATAATGGGGAATTGATGAATTATGATACAAGGAAAGATATATCATAGACTCATCGAACCTTTTGAGATTTTGGATGGGTTTAGACTAGTGTATTATTAGATATCACTCCATTATAGATATAAATAAATTCCTCATTTTGTCCATGTTTCTCATTTATGTAGTTATCATTCTGACTCATCTCATGTTATTGAGATAAAAGAGGTTTATTTGGATGTTGATTATAATTATGGGGAATCACTTTTGTGTATTTTTGATCATAGAATGAAGGTTATTTGAATAAGGTTAGTTACACTATATTGAGTGCTATAGAAGAATGACCATGTAAAAGATGATACATATAAGTGAGAGGCTAACCTATATTTACAGTGTCCATAATTATTTTCATATGACATTATACCACCCTCTGAAAGGAACTCAGGAAAAAAATTTCACAAGGAGGAGAAGTTGTAAAAAACCAATCATTATACAAGATATATATCCTTTAATTTTTAGTTTAAATCTCTTTTTTTCTACATGAGAATTCATAAGGAGGTTATAAAGGATTCAAGATAATCCATAGCTAGTTTGAATCCTAGAGCACCATTTTTGGAGAAACGGTATGAGGAGAAAGGTTTACATATGGTTAGTAGTAATTGTGTGTTCCAGTAAGTAGGATGCATGGTTATATTATGATTTCTAGGGAGGGTTAATTTCTATAAAATACATGAAGAAAATTGTAGGTGTATATCACATGGTTGGTTCATGCTTTCATATAAATGCACACTTAACTATGTGAGGGATTGGACAAGTTGGATCATGGATATGAATAGGTTGTTTTTTGTTTTAAAAACCATGAACCTAGCCATGGGATGAGATGTATCCTTAGTTAGTGGGTTCATAGTATATATAATTGTGCTTCCAAACTATGTTCCCCTTTAAAAAAAGTAAAATTTACATTTCCCCATTTTCCTCTAAAATGTTAAACCCTATTCTCATTTCCCATTTCCATAGTAGATTGGATGTTAGGAGATTCCTATTTTTTAATCCCTAGGATTTGATATCCTTCGTTTGTATGATTTCAAAATAAAATTCCACTCATCACATTAGTTTCCTCTTGGTTTGGCTATCAATCTACTTTATTCTTTTCTTAATTTCTTTTTTCTTCATTGGAATATATCCATTCGAGTTAATATTCCATATTTTTAGTGAATTTTTCTGTTTTTAAAATTTATCCCATTTTAGTTTGAATATGAAGCTTCTATTAGATTGTGAGTCATTTATCATTATATGTTAGTTATTATATTACTTTTTCAAAAAAATCTAGTTGTGTATATCATTCATCGTTGTGTTTCATGCCCTAATTTCTGTGTGTTGCCTCTTAAATGTCAAATTAAAAAAATAAATCATTATTATATAAATTGGTTAGCCCTTGTGCACTAAATTGAATCTTAGAGGTTTTATATCTCAACTATAACCATCCCTTTGGGTTGTGTTTCTTATAGGACCATGACTCCTAATAATATTCAGCATAAAAATATACCACCATTAAGGTGTGTTGACATGTCCCTTCCTAAAGGGTTTACTTATGGGAATTAATGAGATGTATATGGAGAAGACATACCCACAGACCACTCCCAAGAAATAATTTCAATATAATATAAATGTGATTACATCATTATTATGTTATTCAATGGACATGGCATTCTTTATGGTTTATTAAGAATTTATGTACATGATGTTCAATATTTTTTTGTTTTAAATTAATGGAAAAGAGGTTCTATGTATTTTTTTTAATTAATGGATGTGATGTTAAATATTTTTTTATTTGGAAATAATGTACATGAAGTTAGATATTGTTTATTCAGAGTTAAATTACAAGATGATTATTATTATTTATAAATTAATAAATGTTCAAGGAAATTTCAAATTAACCTGAAGCAGGTTGTATCAAATCGGTGTCTTGTGGGGAACCCAATTCGATAAGGTTTTTATTCAATTTATTTATTGATTTTTTAGTATTACCTTCACACACCTTCATTATATATTCATGGACTTAATAGTGCTAAAAACCATGGGTGGTAGTCACGTATGTTTTACTCACACTGCTGAGAATCCCACCTATACAGACACCCCTATCCCAATGGTTTCAAAAAACCACTGGGATAAGCTGCATATCCCAATGATTTTATAAAACCATTGGGATATGGATGTCTAAGTATGGTTTTCCCAATGGTTTCAGAAAACCATTGGAATAGATTCCATTCGATAAAGGGTATCCCAATGGTTTTTTAAAACCATTGGGATATATTACCACTAAATTGATAGAGACTAACCTTAGAGAATCGACTAGCCTAAATTTTATTGTAAACGAGAGCTCTCCTATTCTTTCTATCCTATGAACGGTTCTTCCCAACTCGTGACCCATCCCAGATTCTAGTCTTTTTTTTCTTCCACATCAAATTGGTAAGTTATAACTAAGTTATATATTCTTCCTTGATTTATTTTGGCTTTTTTCATTTGGCTTAAGCTGCAATCTCATCATGTTAAAAATGAAAACATGAACACCGTTCTATTGGGATTGTTTTATCCATTGTGTATTATGATCCCCGTATGTGATTGATTGTTTTAACTAACCATTAATAAAATTTTATACACTTAAACATATCATTTTAGGGTGAATCTTAAAATTTTGGAAAAATAGTTATGCAAGATATGAGGAAATGTTTTAAAATCACCCTTTAAGTAGAAATTTTCATAATTATGGTGGTTGAAATCTATTTCTATTCATTATAGTGTGTGTTTAATCTCTACATTGTCATTTTTATAACTTTTTGGGAAATTTTGGTGATAGTGATGACCATTCACGATGTATATTGTATTGAAAAAGTGAGGTTGTGGTTGGATTCGCAAGGGATGTGTTGCGGGGTGGTTAGTGGTGAATGGTGAAAAGCTGATAATGTGTGATGGTTATTCTCTAATGATCTCTTAATGGTGGGATGTGATAGTTGTTATTATAATCTTGATGTGTTTTTGGGTGGTGGTGTTTTTGTAGTTTCACGGAGGTTATGGAATATGATGAGTAATAATAAAATGGGAGTGAAATTAGTTGAAAGTAAATAAGTGTGGGAGGGAATAAAATATGTGTTATTTGATTAAAAAATTTAATGTTGATAAATGGGAATAAATTTTGGTGATGAAAAAAGTGGTTTTTTAATAAATGTAAAAATAAATGGATATTAAACGAATCTTGGTTGATAAATTGAAAAATATAGAAATTTATTGAATGTGTAAATAAAAAGAGTAATTATGGGTCATGTGTGGTTATTTTTTGAAGTGAGTTTCATTCTATAGTGGTAGTATTTTGTGGAAGATGTTGTGGAGTGACACAATAATTATTGAAAATACATTTAATGATTTATACATGCTATATTATTATTTGAATAAATATTTAATTTGTTTCAATTTATAATATGTGATAAATCTTGATAATATTATTTTTAAACATATTATTACATTTTGGGTTTTATTGTGAAATTATTGAGAGAAAATATAGTGTATTTAGGGATGCTTTATAGCTAGGATATAAGGACATCATTTAGCAATATAGTCTTTATAAAATGATTTCCCATCACATCAACTATATTTTACATAATCTCCCAATTTATTCCTTGTCATGATGACCCACTAAATATACTAAAATGAAATGAATTTATCATACCCTAAGAAATATATATTGTACCAAACCAACCAAACTAATTTTGAAAATAAATGAACAAAACCTATCAACCCTTTTCAAATTGAAACCCTACTGAACTAACAAATCATATCTATATCATAACCGAAATGACTTGACCAAACCAACTGAATTGAATTTAAATGACTTCATTTGAACCATGTATACTTCAGTAGACCCGAACAACACTAAACTACATCATACTGAACTAAAATAAAAATTAGTGAACTAAATTCAACCTAACTAAAAGAAATTCAATAATAATGATAATAATGTACTGAGTTTAATAATCTTTACTAAAACCCTAATAGGTATGCACCAACCAAATACAAATAAAATATACAAACCTAACCAATATAATGGTATTAAATTTATAATTGAATTCAATATCATGGTTTTATATTTATAGTTTTTTTTATATATATAGTATTTTTTTGTCTTTTATATTATGATTATCATATAGAGTTGTGTGCTAGTTATGGTTTCATATAAAGTGATAAATTTTCATTTGCTTAAATTTATTTTGGATTAAACATAGAACTTATTGAATTGATTTTACAAAATAAATTATAAATATTTTTTACAGAATGGATAAAAGTTGGATGTTTGAAACTGATTGGATCTTAATCGATTTTTAAAACAATTTGTGGAGTTTTTTATATTTTTCATTTGAAAATAATTCAGATTGTGGTCATATACACTGCTCAGGTTATAATTATGTTGGAAGACCTTGTTTGATCTATGAAGAAGTTATCTACCATATAACCAAATATGTTTTTCAAATAAACTACTATGGGTGGTGTAAAAATGCGGAGAAAATAGAATATCAAAATGTTAATGATCCAAATGAGTGGAATGGATTGGAAATTTCTTATTATAATCAGTTTATGTTTATTTTTCATCATAAGAAGGAAATAATTCTAGCCCAAGAATACTTCTATATGATCACACATGATGCATCTATTGAAAGTGATGATGTTGACATGGTGAGAAAATTAAATGATACTTCCATGACTCTAGTATATCGGCAATGTGGTGAAATTAAAAAGATATAGTTTTTAATCTGCTATATTTATATGAAATCCATGTTTGGGATTTCTAATACTACCATAGATTACATTCATACCTTCTTAAAGGAATTACTTCCATATTTTGCAGATATTACCTTCTTAATAGAACTTTCCATTGATCCCTAGAATCTAGAATATTTTCATGTCTGTTGAAATATCAATAAAAATTTTATGGAATGATATTGAGATAAATAATAATAATGATGAGTTGGTTCGCCCTAGAGATGGATTTTCATGGGAGAGATTTAATGCTTGATATCTTCATTTCACAATTGATGTGTGTAATATAATGTTGGGTATTTTATGTGACGATTTTAACACATCTGGATAGATTATTACTTCACAAGGAAAATGGATGGTTTTCATACACATTTATAACCATTCCTCATTGTTGTGTACATAAAAACCTTTAACTTTCATGAGTATAATCAGATTTGTCCCTTCTGATCCTAGAAATTATATAGACATTTAAATTCATCCTTTAAAAATATAATTGAAACTTATTTGGGATGTGGCTTTGCACACAAACGATGCATGTTTGAAAGACATATTTCAGATTTTTTTCCATGCTTACATGGATGGTCAATTATTTTCCTACTTATGAAATTATTTCTTTATAGGGAATGAGGGGAAAACTATTATGTACTTTTTTTTTTAGAATAAACTATCCAAGAGAATAAAATATCATTATAGTTTTAATTTTATGGTACATTGAGGACTCTTGCAAATGAACCACCCATATAGAAATAATCGTCAAAGATTTGAAAATACCATGGAGATAGATGATCCACCTCATTTCATTTCAGGAATTAATGTGCTCAATGAATTGAAGGATTTCAGTTTTTCATTCGGAAAGGATCAAATGAAATCTAAAAATAGGAAGATTGTTTCCACTGAAACCTATTATAATTGGAAGAAGATGAGTATTTCCTTTTATTTTACTTATTGGTCAACCAAATTTTTACATAATTTCTTAGATGTAATGTATATTGAAAAGAATATTTGTGAAATTTTTCTTTTGATTCATTTAAATGGTTAGTGAAATAAAAAAGATGAATTATGATCTTGGAATGACTTGGTGGATTAGTACATCATAAAAAAATTACATCATGTGTGTATTAGTGAAAATAAGTGGAAGGTTACATGGGCTTGTTATGTGATGACACTTGTAGAATAAAATAAATTTCTGGAAGTACTAGAGAATATTAATGTTCTTAATGGATATTCAGTAAACAAATAAAAATGAGTTAACTGATGATATTTGAAGCTAAAATATTTGAAGCCTCATAATTACCACATCCTTCTGTATGAGTTGATTTAAATAGAAAGAAGTCATATTTCTTCAATAATGTAAGGGTATCGGTTATTCGGTTGTTCTATTTGTTTATATATCATTATGATAATATGTTTCCAAAGTTTTTATTTAAAAAAATCCATGTAAAGGAATAATTAATTTTGTGTGAGTTAGAGAAAATATTTCTTCCATAATTTTTCACATGCATGTTGCATTTGATTATCCTTATTCCAACCAAAATACTTCATAGAGTAATTGTTTCATTTTATGTATACAACTAAACGAAATATGTTTATATTGAAGTATTCTATATGGAACAAGAATCATCTCAAAGGTTCTATCAAGAAAGATTACTTGGATCAAGAATGTTTGGATTTCTCTTCAATGTATTTTTCTTATCATATTATGAGAATGAACTGACAATGAGAAATAAAGAAGAGAAATATTAGAAAATTGAACCCAATTTTCCATCACATACTCAAATATGATAAATTAATGGATCATATATGTTGATGACATTAATCATTAAATATTTATAGATGGAACCTCACACAATTTTGTTCAATTTTGATTCGTTCTGTCACTACATCAAGTAAGTAAATTGAACATATATATCTTATCCCATCTCAGGTAATTTAACATACCTGTCAAAATATTTCTATTTTTATCTATATAGAACATAAATAAATGATAAATAGAAATAATCATTCTTTATCTTTGATAAAGAGAGATACTTTTCATATCTAAGACTTTTATTATTGGTCGATGTTTAAGGTAGAAATGTTACCATAATGAATTAATAAAATCAATATTTAATTAGGTTTAATATTCATTAATATTTAAGTTATTGAGTTTTCATGATAACTCTATCTATAAGGAAATAAGATATTTTTATTTTGGTCATCATAGCACGGTTCATGACTATAAATAAATTGTGATAAATGGGTACAGATTAATTATCAATTAACGATCAAATAATATGAGAACAGAACATGATGTGTTATGCTAACTACCACAATAGAATGTTTTGCAAGTGCATCGGATAATAGACCTCAATTTGAAAATGTGGCTTATTATTACTCTCATGGTCGAGTCACTATGATGAAATTTCATTGGTTTGATTTGATGATGAGGTAGGTAATATTTATTGATGATTGTGGATTTCAAGTTATTGATATGACTCACACTCTTGTTACCGATGAACCATATGTATTAGCATAAATGGATAATCATGTTTTTATGTCAAATATCATCTTTCACATGAATTTGGTGTCATTTTTTAAGTAACTCTAAGACATATTTTTTATGATGGTGATGATGGAATCGAAACCATACCTTTTTTCAATTAACCCCAATATATTTATTAGATATCATTATTCCAACTGCTCAATTGTAATAATTGATTGTGAACCTAAAGTTGTAGTGGGAAATATATAGAACCATCCATCCATTTTCTCAGTTATTTTGGTTTATCTTGACTTTGGTTGTTAAGGTTGGTACTATTCAAATTGATTTCATATTGATTACAAATATTTTGTAACTGACTTCAACTTCATGAAAATTTTAAATATTTATTAGCAGTAAATTTATTTGAGATTTATTTTCTAATATTGAATTTAATAGTATTAAAACCTATGAAACCAAAAACAAATGAAACAATTAAATTATAACAAAAAAATAGGAATCGAATTGGACATATTGAACTTATTGATATGACAATCAAAACAGCTAAAAATAATGAACTTACCAATAAATGGAAAAACTACGTAACACAAAATATGAACAAATAAACTATGAAAAATAAAAACGAAAAAATGACCTAATAAATTAATATAATTGATCCAAATGAAAAAATAGAAATAAAAATGTATAAATTACCCAATCAATTGACAAAAAATGAGCCAAATAACAAAAGAGAAACAAAAATGGACAAATGACCTAAAAAATTTTAATTAGATCAAATTGAGAATATAAGAAAAATATATCATACCTATGATAAACAAGAGATTTTTTATGTATTGTTTATTCAAATACATGTATTCTATTTTGATATTTTTCCCACTAAATTTAAATTTTTTTTGTTATATCACTATATACCATGTATTTGGTTTGACAAGTGGTGTTCCTTAATTGAGTCATGTCTCATATTTCAGTAAGTTACACATTAGTAAAAAAATTTTAATTAATTCCATATTTGTTTTTTAATTATGGAAATGAAACTTATTGAGTATATTCAAAGAAAAAGGATGGAGGATGACAATAATTTAATGAATGAGATGGGTGTTCCTCTATTAGTGCCTATTGTGAGTATTTTATTTCAAATATGTATATATCAATAACATATAATGGCATGTGATTAATTTTTAAAAAAACTTTTATACAGGATACAACACTTAGGTACCAGTTATTTGATGAGTAAACGAATAGTCTAATAATATGGTTGGTGGTATGATTGGGGTGTGTTACTAGAGCTAGGTTATCTAGTTAGTGTACCCAATTAGACCATGACCCTTCTACTAACATTTCATCTTCCAGACATTCTGATCCTGATATTTTGTTAGGAGAACATGGGATATTTAGGTTTCCCATGTTGTCACTATCATTTACATTTAAGCCTTTTCACCCATATTTCGTATATCCATTTACGACTCCTACTCCTCCTCAATATCATGCTTTTTTTCATCCATCCATGCCATCTTCTTTTTCCTTATACTTCCTTCTCTATGAGATTCTACATTTTTTCTTCTTCAACACCTTCTTCGAAACATTTTGATCCTGTGGATCATACAATAGGACCCACTCCATCTGTATAGGGTGATGTTCCTTTAGTTCATATGGATACTATAGTTCCCATTGATCATTCTACAATAGATATATTTATAGAACCCTAATAATTTTTTTACCATATTTTATTTTCATTATAATATGTATTGATATAATATTTTTTTTCATCTATAACATCTTTATCTACTGATAGGTGGAATTTTCATACACACATGTGTTCAGTGTGGAACCACCCCATGCAGTTAATGGTGTACTGTAACAAAAACAAATAAAATAATTGAAAAAACAAGATTGGAATGTAGATGTTTTTTGGGTACACTTTCGAAATACTCTGACATCATTACTATCAGCCCACTCTCCTGGAGACACCTTCCAAAAAAGTAAATGATAACACTTGGGAATAAATATGGGTAAAAAAATCTATTGGATTTAATGTTATAATATTATTTTATTTATATAAATTACTATTTTGGTGCCAACTTTGTTTTAATTTTCCCAATGGTGAGGGTGCGAGGCTAGCACAACAAATAGTATTAAGTAATCTGTGGAGAGACTATAAACATGAGCTATATATTGACTGACATATTAAAGATGGAAAGGATTTAGAGGCTATACCTATGATGGATGATTGTATAATAGACAATTATTGGAAAATGATTACTCATTGGATGATTACCACATTCATGGTATTAATCAAATTTGAGGTTTTTAAAAGAAAATATTCATGTTTTTCATTAATACATTCTTTTGTTTTATTGATTCTTTTAGGAATCATCAAAAAAATTTGACGTTTATAAATTACTCCATAATTTTAGGAAAACTATGATACCTAACCATGATAGTAAGTGGGTATGATAGTCGTTAATATATTTTTAGGAAATGTATATTCTAATGTTTCCTCCATATTTCATTCAATTTCTAAAGTTTTTCTATAACAGTAGAGATTGAATATAAACCCAAACCACACAAAACAAAATTAAATATAACTAAATTGAATAATATTAAACAATCCTAAATTAAAAAATTGTAAATAAAACCAATCATAAAAAAATTAGATTACACCAACATGAATTCATCTACCATATGTTTTTCTTTTCATCTTAATTTTAAATTAATATCAATTTGATTTTAGTTTTGAAGTTCATTATTAGTAACCAATTTTCAATTATTGTTTACAATATTTAATTTCATTATAGAGGGAGGTATTCAATATTGTAGGACATGTACCTCGAGAAAAACTATTTTTCTTCAGCAGAAATAAAAAAGATGGAAGTAAGGTTAACGAACCGACAATGAAAAAGACTGTAAGTTTTACTTTTTTTATTTTAGATTTTAATATCAATTTTGTTACATAATATTCTATTTATATTTTTAATTGGATGATTTATAGGCCATTTATTCCTAGTAACCTGTCAATTCTAGTCCAAGGGACACTTACATCACATTTTTGGAGATGAGCATCATGGTAGAGTACACTGCCGACCTAGGAAGAGTGTAGTCCCAATGAGGAATTGGCCCACTTCATGTAACAATTACCATACCATAGTGTTAGAAAAAGCTAATTCACGGGCATCACATGCTGAGGCTTATAAATGAAAGGATGAAAAATAGTTCACACATGTGGAGGAACATGATGAAAGAGAAAACGATGAATTTATGAAATTAATGAAATATTTATGTCCATCACTTATACTAGAGATCAATGCGACTTGTGATGAATATATGTCATCCATGCATGAATTATATAGTTCACTGGGTGGTAGTCCTAATAGTGATCAAGACAATTTCTTTTCTGTTGATTGTGATGGTGAGGATGATGTTGAGGAAGAGGCTAAAGATGAGGATGAGGATGATGCTAAGGCCAAGGCCGAGGCAAAGGATGAGGCCACGGATGACACTGAGGATGGGGATAGGGATGAGGATAGGGATGAAGAAGAGAAAAAGGATTAGGATGAGGATAGAGATGATTAAGAGGATGAGGATAATGATAATGGTGATGATAGTGATGGTGATGAGGGACAGATTGATTAGTTTCATTTTTTAATGATATTTATGACATTTGATGTTTGATGATTTGGTGTGATGGAATATATGTGTGAATTTTTTATGGTATTAATCATTGGTTAAATTCATCAATTTATTTTTTATATTACCATTAATTTCATGTTTTATTTTTTGAGTATGTTCGTCTATTTTCATTATATGGTGTTCTATTTCTCTTTTATGATAAATTATGTTTTGATGTTTTGATGTTTTGATTGCAGGTGCATTGAATTATAGGTAGTTCTGTATTTTAGTTTTTTAGGTGTAATTGTATTTTTCAGGTAGTTTAGTTTTTTTAGGAAGTTCTATTCTTCCTTTTAGGATGTCCATTACAAGTGTTGGGTAGTTTTATTTTTCATTAATGATGGTTTTTCAGGTGTTGGTTTGCTGTGGAGTGGGGGGGGGTCTATACCAATGAATTTACAAATTTTGGTAAACATTCATCCAAATGGTTCATCTTAAAACATTGGGAACATGTGATTTTTTCCACCCTATACCATTGGTTCTCTTAAATGTTTTGGTATAGACCTATCCAAATATCTCCCAAACTAATAGTTCCTTGAACCATTGGGATTGCCTATCCCAACGGTTTAGAACCATTGATATAATCACATTTTTAGTAGGGTCACATGGTATTTGGGCCACTGATTGGTACCCGGATAGACTTCATAGACATTTGTAGGGACAAAGGTAATCTCCCCACTATTGAAACATTATTTTATATTCTATGATAGAGTTTAAAATCATAATATTGAACTCATTTTTGTGATTCTCTAAGATATAAAATTTACTATTTTTGTGCATTTTTTAAAACATGTATTTTAATTGTAAGCTACTTATTATCCTTACTCCCTATTAACTACTAGAAAAAAATACTACAAGCATGGACCTATATCCACCGTTTTAAAATTATTACTATAAGTGGATATGTCCATGGTTATGTATCATATAGTCGCGTTTTTAAAACCATTGTTATAGGTCTTTTTTTCAGGGGATATAGCCACGGTTTTCAAAACCATGGCTATAGACCACACCTATATCAATGGTCATGGGGAATATAGCCACAGTTTTAAAAACGATGGCTATGGGTTTTTTTAAAAGGTATATAGCCATGGTTTTGAAAATTGTGTCTATAGGTCTCCCGCCCTTGCGTGGGAGAAAACGTTTCCCGCCAAAAAATTGCGAGAAGAACTATTGCCACATTTTTTAGGATATTGACACAGTTTTTTAATAATAAATATAACATATTATATATTGACACACAAAATCCTTGTTGGTGTAGTGGTTAGGATGATAAAACGTGATAGGAAGGTGTTGGGATCAAATCCGTCTAGGCATGTATTATTTTTAGGCTATTTTCGTGGATTTCTAGGGCTATAGCCATGTTAAAATAGAGGCCATATGTCATATTCTATAGTTGAAAATGGAGATAACTATCACCATGGTTTTCAAAACCATTGAAATAGGTCACCTATTTCCATGGTTAAAACTGTGTCCATAGGTCAGACCCTATTGTCACGACGATAGTGCCCACATTTTGGGAAAAACCTGGCCATAGCCGACGACCACAGTTTCGGGCCATATTGCCACAATTTCGAGCCGTGGAAATAGCCCATTTTTTAGTTGTGATTCTTGTATAGAATCATTAAATAATTTTTTTTATGATATTGGTTATTGTTAATGTCATGAATTTCTATTTGGTGATTTACTTCCCATTGTCTTCATTACTATTCCACTTTTGATGATATGTTTATATTGTATTCACCATTGTGATTTACTTTAAAAAATAGGGTATAATATTCACAGTATACCACTGTAGACCCTCTCTACTAGTCATTAGACTCTATAATATGGGGAGGTTCACTTAAGTCCATGTGTCTGACTGAGTTTAGTAGCTTATTAGTGAATTGGGACTGGGACATCACATGGATAGTGAAGACTCCGAATGTCATTGATGAGTTTCTGGATGATTTTCCCAAGGATGTTGTAATGATTCCCCTTTTATGTGATGTCGAGTTTGTGATAAAATTATAGTTGGTTGTATCTATAATCTCAATTAATACTTATCATATGAAACTTTATGAGTTATAAGGTATGATTATTCAAATAGATGATCTAATGCAGAAGGTCTTCATTCAACCTACTGTTTTATTATGGGGTTCCCTGTTACTATTTTCCAACAATGAGTATCATAGTTAAAGGAGATGTATATACAATTAAAGGATAAATATAGTGAAGATCAAGAATTTTTATCTTATTTGCAGGATTGATGATTTTTTTTGTGTAATTGAAAGTATCTAGATGGTTTTCTTAGATCGATAGGTGGTCTGGATATCATCTGTTGAGTATAAATAAGGAAGATATCTCAAAGACTACCTTATGGAGTAGATATCGAAAACTAATGTTTTTAGTTATTCCATTCCATGTCATGAATGTGTTGATATAGTTCATGGGGATCATGAACTCTATATTTCATGAGTCCTTGGACCAAATCATTATTGTGTTCATTAATAGAATTCTAATATACCCAAGGTCTGAGGAGGAAGAATTTATAAAGTTGAGGGTATTCTTATAGACCTCCAAAACCACCAATTCTAGGGAAAATCATCCTAGTGCATATTTTTTATATCATAGGTGAAATTACTTAGAGATGTGGAACCATAGTAGGGAGTAGAATTTGATACCTCAAAGGTTGATGTGGTTATATCACGGGCATGACCCAAAAATGTGTATGAGGTGCATATATTTCTTAGTCATACAAGTTATTATCAGAGGCTTGTGTAAAATTTTTATTAGATCACGACCCCGTTGATAGATTTGAACAGGAGGGAACATAATATCTTTAGAAGAAGAAATTCATTACAGATTTAAACTATGAGAAAGGGTAGTTAGTCAGTGCCCTAATTATTTGGTTTCCTGAAGGGGGCGATGTTTGATGTTTTCTATGACACTTCTACTTTGGGTATTGCTTGTGTGTTTATGCAATAGTGTGTATTTATGTCATATGGGTCACAAAAATTACACCCCCGGGAGAATAACCATGCCACCCATGATCTATAATTAATTTAAGTGTTGTTTTCCTTGAAGTGGTGGTGATATTACATCATAAAATAATACTTTATGATCTTCATAGATCATAAGAGTCCAAGGAATTTTTTTCTCTCATTGTCACCTAAATATATGAAAACAAAGCTGGGTGGAATTTCTCTTGGAATTTTACCTTGATAACTCATAAAACTCAATGAAATAGAATTTCATCGATGATGCATTCAGAATGAAGTTGCGAATGGATATCATTCAAGAGTTTGGGATGCTTAGAGAGAGATGAAGGAGTTTGTAGCCATACAACTTGATGAAAGGGAGGTTGATAGTGTAGGATACATTTTTAGATAACTTTGTAGTCTAATCTGATATATAAGGTAGAGGTGCCTTAGTGGGGAGATCTCGAGGTCGAAGTAATGCAAGATCGAGTTACTCAGCATGACACCCTGAAGGGTGGTCAATGTATGACCAAAATCAGTTGATGTTTCAAAAGAGTATGTTCCTTCTATTGATGATGTTTAGGGGATTACATCCTATGTTCATAGATAACCTTTAGTGGTACACCTACAAATATCCAAAATGTAACATTGTTTGAGGATGTAGTTCTAGTGGCCCATGATGAAATGGGAATTTGTAGAGTGTATGGCACATTAGATGGTTTTGCAACATGTAAAGGTAGAGTACCATGTTCCTCGTGTTTTTTATAGACCTTGGATATCCTTGAGTGTAATTGTGAAGAAATATTAATGTGATTCCTAATAGTATTACCCTAGGCTCAGTGAGGACATGATAATTTCTAGGAAATCATGGTCCATCTATCAAAATAATCTCACTTCTTAGCAATCAAGGAGTTAACACCATGGATATTTTGGAAAGGTGGTCTAGGGATGATGTTTTGTAGCTAAATGGAATTACATAGTCCATAATCTGAAACTAGGATGATCATTTTACCTCATGATTCTAGAGAGAATTGAAAAATATTTTTGGAACATTGTTATATCATAGAATTATTTACACCCTCAGAAAAATGTACAGATAGACTAGACCATCCAAACACTTGGAGACATGTTATAGGTGTGCATCTTGGGTTTGGACGGATCATTCGTGGAGAAATTTCATTTGGTTGAGCACACCTATACTGAATGTTTTCACTCATCAATCGATAAGGATAAATTTCAATAATTTTATGGGATATTTTATTGATCTATACTATAAATGACTTAAGTTGGTGAGTCATCTATTCTCAGTCGTGATGTAGTACAAAGTAGGATGGAGAAGGTCTATGTAGATCATGAGATAATGAAGGTGGAATTGGATTTCCATAATTCTTATACATATTAGATGAGTATTCCCTTGTAGATCAATTTTAGAGACTAAGTATTCCTAAAGGATTCCCCTCATCTTTTGTAGAAGAGATTTGGTCATGGAAGTAAGTTGTCACCCCAGTTTTTGGGACCTTTAAGGTGTTTCATCATGTTAGTGAGGTGTCTTATTAGTTGTAACTTCCTCTTAAGATGTACATGATCCAAAATTTCTTCCAAATATCCCATATTCATTAATATATTCATAATTAATCGCATGGAATTGAATTAGGATAGTTGGATATCAAGGATAATGAAAAAGGATAACTCAACGTTTTTGGAAAACTTGTTAAGTTCCAAAAAAATCAAGAGAAAGTGTTTCATGGGTGTGTTATTGTAACACCCTAGGTAAATAAAGAATATGAAATTTCATATTTATCCATATTTGTGAATAAAATATTTAAATGACTTTAAAGGGGACGCTATGCTCGATGGCGTACCCAACACGCAACAACGAGTTTCTTGGGAATCTTACGTTGCACTCTAATAATAAAATAATATTATTTTAAATGGTAGTTAACATGTAGCCGTTGTAATGGTGGGAATGGATATAAATAACTAAAATATGATTATATATGTTTTTAAATGTTTTTACATTTATCCAATAAAATCTAAAGGCTTAAAATACGGAAAGAATTCAATTTTAGGCGTATATGCCCTAGTTTTCACTAAAGGTTCACTTAACGCCTTTTAATGGAGAACCATCATTAAATATAGTTTTTTTCACTATTATAAATTCTATTGGACCAAATAAAACTCTTCTTAAGAATCGGGACATCAAAATTTACTTTGTGTAAATTTTTGGTATCTTTCCGATAATGTTCATTTTTTAATGAATAGTGTAAAATGTTGTATTTTAATTCAAAACCTCTTTTTAATATAATTTATTTATATGATTAGATTATATTTCGAATTTGTTTTAAATTGAAATTAGAAAATATTTTTACCATTAAATCCAATAGTGGTCGTTGGAATTAATTTCACTTTGAAATCAGACTTAAACTAGTGTCAATCTTTTGATACTTATTGTTTTATAAAAACACGCTATTTGCTCTGACAGCGGGAATTAATTATTAAATTAATTAATGTGACTAATATGTTTTTATTTTTGTAAAACGGAATTCATTTTTGAATTCGGAATATCAAATATAACTTAGGGTGAATTTTTGGTATTTTTCTGAAAAACTCTAATTTTTAATGAATAGTGAAACCACTAAGTGGTAATCAAGCAAACTGATTTTTCAGTTAAATGAAAGTTTACCACTAATGTGTATTGAATTTTGAAAATCCGACATACATGGTTGTCATTATTATGAAAAATTTGGTTCAATGGGATGAAAATAATTTTTTGGTGAATAGTAACTTATTAAGTTTTTAATCGCGATTAGTGGTAATTAGTGTAATTTAAGGTAAAATGATATTATAAGAATGTGAAAACACCATGAAACTTGTCCTACACCTATTGGGTGAGTCATGTCCGACCAAGACAAGCAATGGGCCAACTTGGGGACCCCATGTATCCACTTTGGTTGGGAAATGACATAAATAACTTTTTATTTAATGTAAAAGTAAAAATGACACAAACATGATATGTTCTACTAAAACAATATTTAAGTGGGGTTACACAAGTCCAAATTTTAATTATAAATAGTCATTGGAAAGATAAAAATATTTCCTACATCATAGTATTTTTTTTATAATTTTTAGACATTAAAGAAATTAAATTATTTATGACAAAATAATGATGTAGCGATGACATCATTATTTGACGATTTAAATAAAATGGAAAGATAACGTACAATCTATGAACTACACATGTAAAAAACTTATTGGATGAGTGTATTGCGAAGCCTTATCACCTTATACATGAATTATATTAATTTGGGACCTTTTAAAACCGAAACACATTTTCAAATAAAGTAATATTTCTTTACTTTCCAAAAGTGCCCCTCCTCTCCTCTTATAAAAGGACCCCAACTCTACCTCATTTCACACACTCCTCAAGCCTTTGGATCGGCCAACCCCTACCCATTTAATCTCTCCACATCCCTCTCCTCATCCTAGAGGATTCCCTTTGGGCAGAATCTTTTCAATGTAAGCCTTTAGGCTCAAATCAAAAGGAGTTACACTTTTAAAGGTAATTCATTCTCTCATGTTCATTTGTTTTATTTTGCTTCTCCAACCCCCTAAACTCTTTTTATTTATTTATTTTGTAACAACACCAGTATCTTAAATATTCAAGGATGTTGTTATAAGATTTATTCGAGCTACACTCTCACACAACTACATAAAATGGTTAAAGAACATATGGTTTCTGTGGATGGCGAAATTGTGCCTCCCGAAACGATGATTGTTCAATACTCATTTAACACCTTCAAAGGTGGCCATTATGATGTCAATATTTTTTATATATGATATATAATATGTTTATGTTTTACTTATGCTTCTTTATTTTTCATTTGTGTCTTACCTTTATGGCTTCCATTATGGGTATACGCGATATCTTCATTTTAGGAAGTGCGTACTACCGCCCCCTCAAAGTGATTTGATTCGTTAAATACCATATGTGGGACGTATAAAGGATGGAACTATGATATTATATATTATATTATACTGTAATTATAATATACCTTTATATAATTATGGTTCCATTCTATAAAATACGAAATAGAAATGAAAGTAGCGTTCATGCGTACGTACGGATTACCGTCTCCATGAACGGTGCATTTCATTTCTTACCTCTAAATGATTATGTAATGTTATAAATGCATGCATGTACTGGATATATATGACATATATGATATCTAAATGATGAATACAATTCTGTATATAATAATCATTTGGCCACACGAACAACATGTAATTATAAGAAGTCCACTTTCGACTTAGGAACCAAATATCGGCAAAACAAATATTATTAACTTAAATGATTACATAATGTTTATAACATGGTAATAAGTGATATAAAAGGAATAATGAACTTGAAAAATGTTCTTAAGGAAGTATAAATTAACTCATGTTTATTATTCAGGAGATTAAAGAACGATCGAGTCAATTCGGACCCGAGGTAAGGGATCCTACACCTCTCTTTCTTTTTAAGTACACTCTTTTATGTCATTCCTTTTAAAACTCATTTTTATTGTTATTGGGATGTTCTTTTATATTAATCTTACTGTAATTTTTATGTTCATGTGATGAGAGACCCTATTCTCTCTCATCAATCCATTTTGGAAGTTTTGAGTGGCGCCGTTAGGCTGCCGAATTTTCGTAAGGGATTTTTCATCTCACTTTTATTCCCGTGAGAATTATGCTACATTTGCCACAAATTCCATTGAGTGGTGTATTTACTGCCCATTATTCTACTCTTTGTTTAATATACTATCGTTTATGAGTATTTACATCAATTACCTACTGTCTTTCTTTCATGGGGTGTATGTTTTGAAAGATACCCAAGTCGGTAAGGGAACCTTTCACCCTCCTCTTTTTTAAAAGACTTCTTTTATTGGGTCTTTTAATTTACATATTTTTATGCTGGGATATGTTCTCATACATCCTTATTGATGTAAATTTTATGTCCAAGTGATGAGATACACTTTTTATCTCTCATCAACTCATTTTGATGTGATGTCGTTAGGCTGTCAAGGGAACTTTTTAACCCAATTTCGATTTCTTTCGGTTCAACTTGTAGTCATTGAATATGTCATCCATTGAATATGTGTGAATGACCTTTTATTGTTTTACACTTAATATCCACTTATATTGGGTGTATATATATTTGTCACACATATTTTTGAGATTTATTTTTCCTTAATTTAAGGATACCTTCTTTATAAGGGATTTCATCACATTTGACATTTCTATTGAGGGTTAATTGTTGTTATGCACCAATTCACTCTTATATGGTGTATATACTGTCCTTTGGAGTATTATATCATGAATCCTTTTATTCTCATGATATTATAAAGTACTGACTAAATGTTATTCCTCGATTATTGTATTCAAGTGTCTCTAATTTTGGTAAAACCCCTTTAACCAAAATATCGTTTTAAATGTTTTAATTATTTGTTCTTATTAATATCCATGTTTTCAAAATGGTTTTAATGATTTATTTATATGGATATTAATGGTTTAAAATGTTAAAAGCTTCAAGGTGGTATGGGACACTTTGATTCAAAAATCTCTTTATTAAATGTTTTAAATGGTTTTGGAAATGGTTTCTTTTTAAATGGATTCATTATTTCAATATCCTAAAATGTTATATTGTGATTGAAATGTGGAAATGTCGTGTTTCGTTTATTCATGATTATGTGATACGATTATGTTATGGTTCTTGGGCATTGTTATGAAAACGGGTGGTTCCGTGATAAACTAAGGGCGGGTGAGCCCGATATAGCTCTCCAATGCATTGGGTAACGCGAAGGAGTGAAATGTTAAGGTTTCTCCGAAGAGATTTTAGGGAATATACTGTGATGGGTATTCCAAACGTAACCAAGAGGGTTACTCCCTACATAAGAATGTTATGAATGCCTCAAGTTACCTTTATGTCTTATGATTTCTATGATTTATTCATGATTTGATATGCCTATGTTTTATGGGTAAAGTATGATTTCATTCTTATGTATACATGTACTCATGTTTCCTTTCCATATCTATATATCCCTTACTGAGCTTTTTATGCTCATCCCAAGTTTTTGAAATGTTTTTCACAGGTCAAGGGAAGGGTACATGATGTGATGATAGTGTCAAGGATGTGTCAAGAATGAATCCATGTTTTATTTTAAATATGTTTCCGTTGATGGGAAGAATGAATACTGTCTTTTTTGTAACCACTTTGTTTAAATGTGGAATGTAATGCAAGTTTCATGATCTAATTCTCTAAAACTCTAAACCTGAAAAGATCCTCAATGTTTAATCTTGTAATAACTCAAGATTAAGTAAGGTTTAAGGCTGGGGACTTATAGTTGGTATCAAAGGTCGGTTTAGATAACTTTAGAGGTTAGGGTATTCTTTAAACATAAGTGACATTACCATAATGGTTAGGATTTCAGAAAGAATCCTTGTTTTAGATAAAGTGAATGAGTAAGTGTATCTTAGTGTTTACCTTCCTCATTAGTACATGATGGTTTTTTTGATATACTCACACTGACATTTCTATTTTTAGTGAATGGATGGATCTAGCAGGCACCAAAGAGACAATAGGTTTGAAGGAAACTGTGGTGGTTCTCTGATTAAGATACTAGATAAAATGGAGGATTCAATGAGGAAACTCGTGGTTGTTCTAAACCAAATATCAAGGAGTCATGATCAACCACTTCAACCTTGGTGATTTCTCTAATGCATCATGTACGAGATGGCCAACTCGATGTGGAAATTCAGGTAATAATTATTAAGGTAACCATTAGGGTTTATATGATACTTAATTTTTAGGTAATTATGGGTTACTCTATGATATGATGGAAAATGAAAGGAATGAGATAAACTTGAGGTTAAAATATGTTATGATTATTCTTGAAGATTTTTTCTCATTTTGGGGAATGTTTTAAGAATTATATAGTTTTGGAAAAAGGACAACACGTAGACCGTGTGACATCCCGTCGCGTCGGACAAAGCTGCGGGAATCGAACCCACAACCAAAGTGCGACTGGTATTTATTGCCTACCACTGGACTACGTGAAGTCCCTGGTTAGTTTGACTGATTCATTCTAGTTATGTGATTTTATGAATTAAGAGTAAGTTGATTTTGGGTTATTTATGAAAATGATTAACCTATCTTGGAGGATATGTGATTAGGTTAATTACTTTTCAATACGAGACTTTAGGGGCAACTGATGTTGTTTGGAGATAAATGTTACGATTTAACTTGGAAGACTATGTGACTAAATCCTTCAAATATTTGGGTTTCAATCTTATATTGGTTTACTTTGAATAATTTTATGGACAAATTGTTTATCGAATGGTCCTCGTTCAACTTTGGGTTTTGTTGGACAAATTTTGGAGATTAAGCATAGATTTTATTTTTAAAGGGTTATCCTTTTCTGGATTATCTGACCTTGTACTAACCTTTTTGGTTTTGGTTCTGGTTAAAGCCTAAAAACATGGGAATTATATAGTTCTCTTTTGTGGATTAGGTTATTCTCTAGAAGTTGATTATAGTACTCTTAATTTGAACAAGTCTTCCTAAATACTCGCCTTTTGGAGAAAATATGAGTTTGTGTAAGGAATCTAATAAAAGTTGAGAGTCAATATGATAAGTGATTATGTTTCCTTATGAATAAATTCCTCAATAAAAAGTAACTTAAAACAAAAAATTTGTCTATTAACTTTTCCTACTGGGGAATCGAATACCGTTTAACCCATCACAAGTTTGTGATTTTCTCATGGTTAACTTTCTCCTAAACATGTTTTATATCACTCTCCATCAGAACATGACCCTTTGTTTTTTCCTCCATGTCCATATTTTCATACTTGGAATCCTAGTATGGGTTAACTCGGGTGACCTTTGTACTTATCTTTCTTTATTTTAAAGTGTTTGTTTTACCGACTTTTGTTCCGATGTGGGACTTTCAAGGATGTTTCCAAGCGCAATTTTAAAATTGCGAGGACGCAATTCCCAAAAGAGGGGAAGGATGTAACACCCCAGGTAAATAAAGAATATGACATTTCATATTTATCCATATTTGTGAATAAAATATTTAAATGACTTTAAAGGGGACGCTATGCTCGATGGCGTACCCAACACGCAACAACGAGTTTCTTGGGAATCTTACGTTGCACTCTAATAATAAAATATTATTATTTTAAATGGTAGTTAACATGTAGCCGTTGTAATGGCGGGAATGGATATAAATAACTAAAATATGATTATATATGTTTTTAAATGTTTTTACATTTATCCAATAAAATCTAAAGTCTTAAAATACGGAAAGAATTCAATTTTAGGCGTATATGCCCTAGTTTTCACTAAAGGTTCACTTATCGCCTTTTAATGGATAACCATCATTAAATATAGTTTTGTTCACTCTTATAAATTCTATTAGACCAAATAAAACTCTTCTTAAGAATTGGGACATCAAAATTTACTTTGTGTAAATTTTTGGTATCTTTCCGATAATGTTCATTTTTTTAATGAATAGTGTAAAATGTTGTATTTTAATTCAAAACCTCTTTTTAATCTAATTTATTTATATGATTAGATTATATTTTGAATTTGTTTTAAAGTGAAATTAGAAAATATTTTTACCATTAAATCCAATAGTGGTTGTTGGAATTAATTTCACTTTGAAATCAGACTTAAACTAGTGTCAATCTTATGATACTTATTGTTTTATAAAAACACGCTATTTGCTCTGACAGCGGGAATTAATTATTAAATTAATTAATGTGACTAATATGTTTTGATTTTTGTAAAACGGACTTCATTTTTGAATTCGGAATATCAAATATAGCTTAGGGTGAAGTTTTGGTATTTTTATGAAAAACTCCAATTTTTGATGAATAGTGAAACCACTAAGTGGTAATCAAGCAAACTGATTTTTCAGTTAAATGAAAGTTTACCACTAATGTGTATTGAATTTTGAAAATCTGACATACATGGTTGTCATTAGTATGAAAAATGTGGTTCAATGGGATGAAAATAATTTTTTGGTGAATAGTAACTTATTAAGTTTTTAATCGCGATTAGTGGTAATTAGTGTAATTTAAGGTAAAAATGATATTATAAGAATGTGAAAACACCATGACACTTGTCCTACACCTATTCGGTGAGTCATGGCCGACCAAGACAAGCCATGGGCCAACTTGGGGACCCCATGTATCCACTTTGGTTGGGAAATGACATAAAAAACGTTTTATTTAATGTAAAAGTAAAAATGACACAAACATGATATGTTCTACTAAAACAATTTTTAAGTGGAGTTACACAAGTCCATATTTTGATTATAAATAGTCATTGGAAAGATAAAAAGATTTCCTACATCATAGTATTTTTTTATAATTTTTAGACATTAAATAAATTAAATTATTTATGACATAATAATGATGCAGCGATGAGATCATTATTTGACGATTTAAATAAAATGGAAAGATAATGTAAAATCTATGAACTACACATGTCCAAAACTTATTGTATGAGTGTATTTCGAAGCCTTATCACCTTATCCACGAATTGTATCAATGTGGGACCTTTTAAAACCGAAACACATTTTCAAATAAAGTAATATTTCTTTACTTTCCAAAAGTGCCCCTCCTCTCCTCTTATAAAAGGCCCCCACCTCTACCTCATTTCACACACTCCTCAAGCCTTTGGATCGGCCAAACCCTACCCATTTACTCTCTCCACATCCCTCTCCTCATCCTAGAGGATTACCTTTGGGCAGAATCTTTTCAATGTAAGCCTTCAGGATCAAATCAAAAGGAGTTACACTTTTAAAGGTAATTCATTCTCTAATGTTCATTTGTTTTATTTTTCTTCTCCAACCCCCTAAACTCTTTTTATTTATTTCTTTTGTAACAACACCAGTATCTTCAATATACTAGGATGTTGTTATAAGATTTATTCGAGCTACACTCTCACACAACTACATCAAATGGTTAAAGAACATATGGTTTCTGTGGATGGCGAAATTATGCCTCCCGAAACGATGATTGTTCAATACTCATTTAACACCTTCAAAGGTGGCCATTATGATGTCACTATTTTTTATATATGATATATAATATGTTTATGTTTTACTTATGCTTCTTTATTTTTCATTTGTGTCTTACCTTTATGGCTTCCATTATGGGTATACGCGATATCTTCATTTTAGGAAGTGCGGACTACCGCCCCCTCAAAGTGATTTGATTCGTTAAATACCATATGTGGGACGTATAAATGATGGAACTATGATATTATATATGATATTATACTGGAATTATAATATACCTTTATATCATTATGATTACATTCTATAAAATATGAAATAGAAATGAAAGTAGTGTTCATGCGTACGTACGGATTACCATCTCCATGAACGGTGCATTTCATTTCTTACCTCTAAATGATTATGTAATGTTATAAATGCATGAATGTACTGGATATATATGAAATATATGATATCTAAATGATGAATACAATTCTGGATATAATAAACATTTTGCCACACGAACAACATGTAATTATAAGAAGTCCACTTTCGACTTAAGAACCAAATATCGGAAAAACAAATATTATTAACATAAATGATTACATAATGTTTATGACATGGTAATAAGTGATATAAAAGGAATAATGAACTTTAAAAATGTTCTTAAGGAAGTATAAATTAACTCAAGTTTATTATTCAGGAGATTAAAGAACGATCGAGTCAATTCGGACCCGAGGTAAGGGATCATACACCTCTCTTTCTTTTTAAGTACACTCTTTTATGTCATTCCTTTTAAAACTCATCTTTATTGTTATTGGGATGTTAATTTATATTAATCTTACTGTAATTTTTATGTTCATGTGATGAGAGACCCTATTCTCTCTCATCAATCCATTTTGGAAGTTTTGAGTGGCGCCGTTAGGCTGCCGAATTTTCGTAAGGGATTTTTCATCTCACTTTTATTCCCGTGAGAATTATGCTACATTTGCCACAAATTCCATTGAGTGGTGTATGTTCTGAACATTATTCTACTCTTTGTGTAATATAATTTAGTTTATGAGTATTTACATCAATTACCTATTGTCTTTCTTTCATGGGGTGTATGTTTTGAAAGATACCCAAGTCGGTAAGGGAACCTTTCACCCTCCTCTTTTTTAAAAGACTTATTTTATTGGGTCTTTTAATTTACATATTTTTATGTTGGGATATGTTCTCATACATCCTTATTGATGTAAATTTTATGTACAAGTGATGAGATACACTTTTTATCTCTCATCAACTCATTTTGATGTGATGCCGTTAGGCTGTCAAGGGAACTTTTTAACCCAATTTCGATTTCTTTGGGTTCAACTTGTAGTCATTGAATATGTCATCCATTGAATATGTGTGAATGACCTTTTATTGTTTTACACTTAATATCCACTTATATTGGGTGTATATATATTTGTCACACATATTTTTTAGATTTATTTGTCCTTAATTTAAGGATACCTTCTTTATAAGGGATTTCATCACATTTGACATTTCTATTGAGGGTTAATTGTTGTTATGCACCAATTCACTCTTATATGGTGTATATACTGTCCTTTGGAGTATTATATCATGAATCCTTTTATTCTCATGATATTATAAAGTTCTGACTAAATGTTATTCCTCGATTATTGTATTCAAGTGTCTCTAATTTTGGTAAAACCCCTTTAACCAAAATATCGTTTTAAATGTTTTAATTATTTGTTCTTATTAATATACATGTTTTCAAAATGGTTTTAACGATTTATTTATATGGATATTAATGGTTTAAAATGTTAAAAGTTTCAAGTTGGTATGGGACACTTTGATTCAAAAATCTCTTTATTAAATGTTTTAAATGGTTTTGGAAATGGTTTCTTTTTAAATGGATTCATTATTTCAATATCCTAAAATGTTATATTGTGATTGAAATGTGGAAATGTCATGTTTCCTTTATTCATGTTTATGTGATACGATTATGTTATGGTTCTTGGGAATTGTTATGAAAACGGGTGGTTTCGTGATAAACTAAGGGCGGGTGAGCCCGATATATCTCTCCAATGCATTGGGTAACGCGAAGGAGTGAAACATTAAGGTTTCTCCGAAGAGAATTTAGGGAATATACTGTGATGGGTATTCCAAACGTAACCAAGAGGGTTACTCCCTACGTAAGAATGTTATGAATGCCTCAAGTTACCTTTATGTCTTATGATTTCTATGATTTATTCATGATTTGATATGCCTATGTTTTATGGGTAAAGTATGATTTCATTCTTATGTATACATGTACTCATGTTTCCTTTCCATATCTATATATCCCTTACTGAGCTTTTTATGCTCATCCCATGTATTTGAAATGTTTTTCACAGGTCAAGGGAAGGGTACATGATGTGATTATAGTGTCAAGGATGTGTCAAGAAAGAATCCATGTTTTATTTTAAATATGTTTCCGTTTATGGGAAGAATGAATACCGTCTTTTATGTAACCACTTTGTTTAAATGTGGAATGTAATGCAAGTTTCATGATCTAATTCTCTAAAACTCTAAACCTGAAAAGATCCTCAATGTGTAATCTTTTAATAACTCAAGATTAAGTAAGGTTTAAGGCTGGGGCCTTATAGTTATCCCTTTAGTTCATGTACTATAAAGGTATGGAATCTTGGAAGAGAGTACTTCGGAATATGATACATATATTCATTCTTAGTATCCCAGGTTTTTTGAGTTTTGGATTTTTTTTTCATTGGGCTATGTGAAACTTGGTTTTTGGATGTTTTATAAAATGAGCCATTTTCTTCTTACTGGTCATGATTAGCTTATGGTTTTTCTTTTTTCATAATAATATCCATGGGATGTATCTCATGGTATATTTATTTATAACTTTCCATTTATCCTCTTTTTATCTCGGTTCGATTTTGATTCCCTATGATTATAATTATTTGAGAGGTATCTGTTCTAAGGTTTGGGGGTACTAAATATACTCTATTTACATTTTTCTTGGGCTCCATAATTCTATGATGTAGTTTGGAGGTGTTTAGGGTGAAAGGAAAGTATTTTTCACATTCATAGGTTCAACACACTCTAATGTAGGGCGTAATGCTATCCATTTTAGCACTGGGTTCTTGCGGGTTTGTCATGGGGATGATGGTGTGGATCTAGGATACATCACAGTGAGTGAAATGTCTTGGGTGGCTATGGTTTTGTTCATAGATATTGGGTGGTTTCCTTATGTGAAACATTTATCTTGGAAATTATCCCTGAAGAGTGTGGTCATGTTCATGGTATTTTAAGATAATGCCTATGTAAAATAGGGATACAGAGCTCACCACGCCATAGTCCTATGCATGGTAAGGTGAACAATGTTTGAACCTTCTATGATACACTTTAGTGGTTGGTTATGGTGGGAATTAGAGGATCCAAACTGGTTTGGACCATTCTATTTCCTAAGATATGGTGATGTTCAAAATAGGTTTTTAAATTTTTTTATAAATTTCAAAATGAATTCAGGAGATTCATAAATCCTATGGATGAGTGAGACCATGGTGGAGTGGGTTATTTCCATGTTGTGGTGAGTCCATTAAAGAGACCTATATAAATATTGGACCCAACCTACCACATATTTTTTCACTTCCTTCTCCTTTGAGATCTAACTAACTCTAGACCCTACTAGAATGATTTTATCATCTATTGTGATAATTCCTACCTCTTTGATCGTGGTGAAATGATTACCCTAGAATCAGGGAACATTATTCTTCCTTTTCTCAATTTTCTTCTCCCCTGTTTATGTAGATCATTGTTACGGAAATACCCTCTATTATTGGATTATTCATTTGTGTATTTCGGCATGGATTTCTATGGGTAGGTTACAATGTCATTACTTTTTATCTTGGTATATTTGTGTCCCCCAATTCTTCCATTGTGAGTGTGGTTCTCTTTAAAGTGACAATTGAGGTAGGGGATCATCATTCCCTCATTTTGTGAATATATGGTAATTGTATGAATTTTTTCTACATTTGGGTGTATATTATGGGTTGACATAAAAATATAATTAATTATATTAATATAAATTTAAATGGCGAGGGAAGTATTAACATGTGTTTAATACATTTAATGATATTTCTAATGGAATCATGTTTAATTTATAATGTTGTTGAAAATATGACCTACTCAGAAAATTGTTTGTGTTATAGTTGTTATGGTCATGAAAACCTTATAATGTTGATTTTTTTATCTCACCCTAAATAAAAAGGATAAGAAATTATTAAAGTATAATGAATTTGTTTCCTATGGAAACAAAAAATCTATTGGGCAATGAATTTGTGGCTTGTTGTCATGGAAAGTAATATGGGATGATGTGCGGTGTTTGGGAATTATCTATTTCTTACTGAGTTTGACTTGTGGGGCTATGGTATTGTAGGATCTTGGAGTTGATATGGTAATGGTTGATGGAATTTCTTGTTGTCTTGGTAGTTTTCCAGTAGTTGAAATTCTTGAAAAGTGTTATGTTCTTATGAAATGAACATAGGAAAGACTAATTGGTTTTGGTATAGAAATAAATGAATGATGGATTGGTAAATGGGTTAATAATTTTGTTAAATTTCAAATATGGATATATGTATAATAATATATATTTTTTTTGTATTTGATATGGTGAAATAGGAACTATAAAATTGACGTGTGGTTGTGTGCATGGAAAGTGGGAATGGATGGGTGGATAGTGTTATGGAGCAATGTTGTTGTGCGATCATGGTGATTAAATGTTTGCAGTAGTTGTTGGGTTTGGTTGTGTGAAACCATAGGTTGTTCTTGTGTGTAACTATCATATATTTTATTTTATTTCTATATGCACTCTACCCAAGTCATGTGTGGTGTTTTTCCAAAATATCTAGGTTGGCGAGGACATATGGCCAGATATACCCTCTAAACTATTAGATCTTACAAGATAGGTTATTACATATAGGTTGTGATGGATTACAGATATATTACACCATAGGTGATGATTAATGGGATGATAAAGTTGTTCATGCTGGGGGTCATGTATGGTATGAGAAGTGCATGAGTTTGATGTCCTTCATGCTCATGATACCATAAAATTTTTGTTTATATAAGTTTTTATTTGATGATGATGATGTGATGGTTGTGGAATGGGTTGAGGGATGGGGATTTCTCAATTTTATGAGGCCTGAGATGGTACGAGGCTGATGGATATAAAAGATATGGGAGGGCCAGGATGTACGATGTTGGGACGTGAGAGCATAAAATCAATGGGGAAGTAGTGTGGTGTATCCTTTTTTTATATTCCTCTTCTTATATATATGTACATGGATATGTTATTAGTTGAGTGATCCCAGGGCAAGGTTGAGAACTATTTGACCAGATAGGTTCATATTGATTCGATTTTTTTCACCAGGGAATTAATATTCTCTTCTCACATTTTCATGTGATTCCTTGGGTATAATCCTACAGAGTATACTTTTTATGCTCACCCTGATATATATAAAAACTATTTTTAAAGTTTTCAGGAAGGATTTGGAAATCAAGATGGAAATTTCTAGCTTAGATATTAGAGACGTTGAGTTTCTATTGTAGGATTGTCTTTTGATATTCATTTTGGTGACTTTAATTTGTATTCATATTAAAATACATAAATAGTGTGACATTGTGGGTTTTTTATTTTCCTTATGTAATGGAGGTTCTTTGTGTCTTAAATCACATATCTTAATCTTACTTTTTTCTTTTTATAGGGGAATTCCTCCCATATGTGTGAGTTTCTTCATACCATCATTGTTATTCATCATCTCGGGGCCTATTGAAGATAGGAATCGGGGGTCATTACCTCTCTTAATTCATTTTCATCATATGATGTTTACCTTTAAAGGGATGGAGTTGTGAAATATAACATATTACATGAATATATTGTCAGTGATCTTATTAGTGTAAGAATATTTAGTCGTAATATTTATTCATATTAATGTAAAGTGTAGAATTCCGTTATGTGTAGGATGAACCAAAGAATTTTTGGGATATATGAAATTCGATTTCAATGATAAACCCTTCTCCCTTTTACCTATAATTAAATTTTAGTGGGTTATGCCATATTGTAAAGATCTAAACCACACCAAGGATTGGCCTTATCTTTTGATAGGTGAACCTTATAAATCACGATGCTACATATGTTAGTGTGTGTTGGATGTGTGTGTATATAAGATATCACTCATTTAAATATTAGGTGAAGGTTGTTAAAAAGGAATAACGAAATAATTTAAGAAAATGGACTTACCTCCTCTCTTAGTGATATCCTAAGTATCCTGTAAGAGGATTAAAAATCAGTATCATAGTGGAGACTCCATTCATTTTTTATTGGGTGTTTGGAAGTTGGAATTTAAAGTATATATATGGTTAAACAAGTAGTCACTTACTTATATTATTGATAATGAATAATTTAAATTTACTGAATGGAAAGAGGATTCCCAATTTTTATGGTAAATTTTATAAAATATGTAATTAAATAATGTTTCTATACTTTTTATCTATATATTATGATGCTTTAGAAGATGAGACAAATGATTCATTCTATGTATCAAAGGTGTTATCATAATAGAAACATATAATAAGAATATGTGAGAGGACCAGTTTGGGATATTCCTAATACTGAGAGGGGGGTGAATCAGTGCCGAGGACTTTTTAAACTAATTTCTTCTTTTTATTCCTGTACCTCTTGACCTGTTAGGATCTTGATTATCTTATTCTCTTTTCCATCTCGCAATTCAATAATATTAAAGTAGTAAAAATATGCACATGATATTTTTACAAGGTTCACCACTCAATAAGATCAGCTACGTCCTTTCCATGTATGGTAATAACCAGTGCACAGAGTCTCCACTATAATGTAGTAACTATTATAGTGGGTTGACTAAGAAAACAATATGTTAGTCAGTGTGGCTCCTTACCCTTGGAGGAGGGAAGGAAATAATCGGTTCCTAGTATTTCTCCCTACACTCAGAGGTGGGAAGGTAAAAAATCCTCTTCCAACTTGCAACAAGTAGCATATACCCTTACACACACTGGTTATTTATAATTCCAGTGTAGACAATCTCTTGCATCCTATAACTGGTTATTTATACTACCTCTAAAGGCAGTCTTCTCTCTGTAAAAATAATTCGCAACATCAAAATAATCTTCCACCTATTGAGACCTATTTGATTCTACAGTGCTACTTTATTCTTGCACAACCTTGTTCTTATCCATGGTACTTATTTAGCAGCATGAAGGTAAACAACTTATTCTTTCTCTACATGAAACCTGTAAGCTGGACACTCTTATTCTTCTACTTATTCAATGAAAAACTAGCTACACTGAAACCTTTTCTTTTTCACACTTTAACTTTCAGTGAAAAACTAAATGCACTGATATCACTTCTCTTATTCTTTCAAGAATACAAATCTCCCCTTTGTAATTGTTAGATCAATGAAGTCTAGCTCATCTTAGCATCATCAAAGTTTACCATAAGCTGATAAGAACTTCTAGAAAAATGCACAGCTTGCACACCAATCCCTACTTGTGCACCACCCTGCATGTGTGCCTCCTTTCTTGCATGACACTTTTCTTGCATGCCTCCCAGCTTGCATACCACTCTTCTTTCACGCATCCTAGCATGCACACCACTCTACTTTCATGCCTCCTAGCTTTCGTGCCTTTCTACTTTCATGCTAGAAAATAATTGTGTGCCAAAATTGTGCACAACTCACAACAGGTGTTCCACTTCAGGATTAGACACCACATACTTATTGCACACAACTCCCTTCTTGCGCACAACTTTCAACTTGCACGCCACTTCTGGGCTGCGCGAAACTCACTGCTTGTACACCACTCACTTCTTGTGCACTATATGAATAAATCTAGACTTGCGCACCCTCACCACTTGAATGACCAGATATCTAATATTCTATAAGTGTTGAGCTCAAAACAAAATTAGAAGGGTAGCCATATATTTATAGGCATTTGGGTGGCTTGCGTGCCACATACACTTGCGCGCCATTCCTACTTGTGTGCAGCTCTATCACTTGTGCACCTCTCCATATCATGTGTACATATTTATTTCCTTTTTAGTATTTTGATAAAAAGATGTTAAAATATATCTTGCACACAATATAAACTTGTGTGCCACTTATACTTGAGTGTCCCTTTTTGACTTCTATGCTGATTTTGACTTGCATGCCACTTTCTTTCCTTTTTCATATTTTTGATGAGATGATCTTGGAATATTAATTGGGTGCAACATACACTTGTTCACCTCTTATACTAGCATGATAATTTTTGAATTTCACTCCAATATTTAACTGGCGCGCCACTTTATTTACTTTTTCATATATTTATCTAATGATCTTGAAATATGACTTTCATGCAACATATACTTCCGCACCACTTATACTTGTGCGCCACACTTGCACACCACATATACATGCATGACACGTCCTTTACTTATCCAAAAAAAAAATTACTCTCCCTTCCCTTCATAAATTTGACATCACAATTTCTCCAAACATATGATATTTTTAAAATACAAATCAGTAAAACATTACCATATTTTTGGCCATTCTCATAGTGCCAAGCCCATGCACTACTTCTTGTATTCTATTCATATTCAACAATCATTCTTCATTTTGCTTATACTCTTTGGAATATGAATTCTAAAGTACTTCTTCATCCTTACTTCAAATCCTCATTTACTTTTAGAGTGTTTATTCAAAAAAACTCCAATAATATCTCTTCATCCAAAAGTGGAGGCTTGAGCGCTCTCTGCACTTGCCTTCTCCTTTCATCTAGGGTTTATCCCCTTTGCTCTCGGCTCCGCCCCTCAGCCCTCAAATCTTCCCATCATCCCTCGTCTCCACCCCTCATCTCTCGGCTTCTCTATGGTTCTCTTGTTTCGCCCACCAAAGTTACGTGTTTTGGACGGCCTCTATCGCGTTAACTGCTCTGGCCTCAAGTTTCTTCGTGCTTCTCTGGGTCAGGGATGGTATTAAGGTAACATAGAGGCTTTGGGATTTCGGTTCAGTGGACGCTGGTTTTCCAGACACTACCAGAGTTGGTTTTCATCCTCAGCCTCCCAAACTCGCTATGACCTAGGGTTTCACCGCTTCTCTCCAAGTTGGAGTTGGAGTGATAGATAAATATGGTTTTGGGCTTACGGTTTGAGATTTTTGAGGATTATTTTAGGGTTTCATCCCTGAATCTCTTCAGGGTTTCATTCCCAGTCTTATTCAGTGCTCCTCCCTAGTTTTGTGATCTCTTTTTGGTCTTTTTTTCCAATTGTGGAATTATTTTCACGGGTGGTCTCTCTTTTTGGTTTGGGATGTTTGTGGCTTCTGTCTGTGGGTTCCATCGTTCTGGTACTGTACAAAAACGATGGTGGTGATGGTGGAGTGGAGTCGTTGAACTCCACACAACGAGTCGATATGCTGTGATATCGACATAGGTGGAGTAACGGTGTTGCGTCGTGGTACCAGAGGTGACGATGACTTGGTTCGGTGACGATGGTGTTCGGTTCTGGTGGCGTTAACTTTTTTCAGGCGATGGACGTCGAAGAAGAGTCTGGAAGGCTTGATGATGCATTCATGTTGGCGATGATGGTGTTTGGTCGGTGTCATGATGATGGAGGTGATGTTATGGATGGACGGTGTCTCGGTAAGAGCATGTCACATGGTTCATGATGGATTTTTGGGTGACTTTTTGGTTTGAAATATGAAAATTTCCAGGCGTGTTTGTTTTTTAATTTTGAAAGGGGCGGGTTTTGAGGCAGTTAAAAACAGTTTTGGTACACGGTTAGGGGTTGTGGGCAGTAGAATTTGAAATTTGAACTTAGTATGCTGGTGATAGTCTAAATGGGATTAGTACTAGTGGTTTTTGGGGGTTTTTTATGGTTCCCACTTACCCAAAAAGTGGCTTCTCAAAATAAAATTACAAATGGATTGTGGGGATACATGTATTTTCAACATTAAGAATAGTGCAACAGTCGTCTGATTTCAAGGGAATCTATAATGCATGACCATCTTAGAATGCCAAGCCCTTCCACAGACTCTCTTCTTCTACAACCACCATTTTATACATAAAATCCTTATTATTCTTCAATCATCTTCAGATATATTATACTTCAACAATTTACTCCAATCATCATCAAATGGAAGATACTTCTCTATTCTTCTGTTGTAAACAATGTTTCACCTTTGACACAAGTTATTTGAACTTAGGATCAGTTCAATAATCATCTGAATTGAATTAATCTTCTTGGAGAATTTCTCAAGTATGACATCCAATGTTATTATTCCATAACAATTATTCTGGCAACCTCATTTTATCCAATCTCCAATAATTGTTTTGTCCTTATTCATCTCCTTCTTCATTTTGACTAGTATTAACAATTTTTTACAATAAAAACAATATTCATACACAAAGTGGTCCCAACAATCTCCCAATTTATATTTTTTTTCAATACCGTAATGTCTCCCCAAATGAATGTGTCAATGTCAAAATGAGAATCTTCTATCTCACTTAACTTTTCAAACATTCATTTCACATTCTATCCCCCATATTGACAATAAATACCAAACCATAGGAAAAGGGCATCAGTAATTTCTTAAGAAATGTGCCATCAACCATTTCACTCTAAGTCTACTTGAGCAATTCTCTATGTAGAAAACAAGTGGATTTGATTTAGATAATAAAGATGTCCATTATCCACTAATCATGATACCTCATGAGATGAGAACTTATGTACTTTGTCTTCAAGGGATTTTCACTTTCATTATAGGAATAGGATAATAAATGTGATATGAAATAATCAACTTAAAACTCATGAACTCACTTCAACAAAAATATCAAAAACATTCAGGAGAAATTGGTTGGATAAGTGGCCTTGGGGAACAATCACTCTTCTTATGTCACTGATTAACATAGTTACTCTCCCTTTGTAAAATGATCTTTATTTTGAGTAACCAAGGTTAAGAGATTAAGAAATGGCATGATTTTTTCAATAATATGATCTTCAAGAAATTTCCAGAGTAATTGAATTTGATACCAATTGAAATAATAACTCAAGAAACTTCTTCAATTGTCTCCCCCTCAAGAGAAACACTCAACATCATCTTCATAAATAGTTTTTATTCATCATATTGTGATTTTAATTCCAATTGAATAATACATTAAGGATTTAAAATTCATTAACTTTGCGATCATATATTGACAGCACTCACGTCTTCTCATCTTCTCCTCCTGAGATCTTACTTCACCTTTAATTTACCTATATTAAAAACACATATACAATACACAAAAGATTTTAAGGAATAAGGTGGATCCTCCTTGCTCCATCAATGTGAACAACAAGGTTGAGATGGTTTTCTCAACCAAGATACTCCATTTTCACTAGTATTCACAGTTTCAAATTTGATCTTCAATTATAATAGTGGTTGTGTGGATCTTATCACTTCTTCCATTTCTTTCTGTGTGAATCTTATTTCTTTAAGAGCTTTCAAAGAACAAGAATCTCCTGATGCAACTTTAATCTTCTTGAGAAATTCCTCTTGGGCTGGAATAAGTTCCATGAAATTTCTAATAGTATGACCATCCTTGTTTCACCTCACACATAGGACATTATTTTATTCATGTATAATATTCTTTTTACTATTTACACAACTATTAGATTTTGTGTCATTCATTTTTCTCATCCTTTCCAAATATTCTATCCATATAACTAATAAGTCATTAGGAACTGAGGAAAGAAGATTGGATCTTCTAAATTTCTTCTTCTTAGTATCATCCTTCTTAGAAGTTATTTTGGATGCACTACCCTTTACCTTATTGGATTTGGAATCCAAGGTTTTCTCATTTTTCCATCTTGGAGTCTTCTTGGGAGAATTTTCTTTTACAAAATTCTTCAAAATTCTTCCCAAGTTTTCTTCATCGTTATTAGCTAGATTTTGTGATATTATTTTCTTATCATATTTGTATACATGTTGTGATGTACATGTACCAATCTTGTGACCACTTCTATTGTATACATTACAGATGTTGTCAAGCATTACAAATATAGTTTCAGTGTATAGATGCTTCTGGATCTGTCGATGTTTCTTCTTATTCTCTGGATTTCTCCCCATTGATATATGCTTTCTCTGTTCTTTTTCATATAAGGTATTGTACTAAAAATCCAATTCACAATGCCCAAATCTATTTTAGCACCAACATTGACCAAAAAATCGTGTCTTCTTGATATCTTCCGTATAAGGTTGATGAGCCTTCTTCTTGAATTGTTGTGCTCTTTGTGGAGAAATATCTTCCAAATTCTTCTTCCTATCCACCCTAATAATGATGGTATTTATCTCATAATCTTTCCTAATACATATTTGTTTAGAAGTTTTCTTCCACCCTGCATGTTTTGTAGAAACAACTTTAGAAACACTAATACAAAATGGTATGGATGGTACCTATTCTTTCTCAGTTGATTATGATAGATCATTGAGTGATGTCATGATATTATTATCACATGTTGTATTTTTTTAACCCTTAGAATCCACCAATGAACATTGAATACCAATATAAATTGCCACCTTCTTTTTTGAAGGATCAATATGTATCTTCTCAAGATCGGCACATTGAGCTTCCAAATTTAGACATTCCATATTGAGAATGATCTTATGGTCTTCAATTATGATCGTCTTATCTTAAAAAGTCTTATTTAATCATTCAACTTCCACTTCATGCATCAGAACATTGTTTTGTAACAAATATTCATGTTCTTTGATCTTCTTGGAATTTTATTTCAAATATAACTCCTTGACATTAGTGCTCCTTTCTGCTCATCTTCATGTGCATGGATCTTCTCTTACATAGCCTTATTGATTCCCTCTTTCTCCACAAATTCTTTGATCCATTTTTTGTAACTAATTTCCAATTCCCACTTTTTTTCTTCAAATGATCCAACCTATTTGGAGAGGTTTAGACATTCAGAAATTTTTTTTTTCAAGGCCTTCTCTATAAAATAATTTTCTTCTTCCAGATGGGTGATATCTTCCTTCATACATTGAAATAATCCCCAAACAAGGGATGTATTTTTGTAGGGATATCATGTAGAATAGATATTAATCTTTTAACTGATAATTATTGAGAGGTTGTAGATTGATCATCACCACTTTTGCTAGCATTTTCTTTATGAGAATAGTTTTCAAATGTACTAACACATATCTCACGATCACTAGAGGTGGGAAGGTTTACCATATTCTTGGTCAAAACATGATACACCATTTCATTACATTCCATGTCTGGTATGTCCTCATTTTCAGTAAGGCATGGATATATAGATACTTACTCTTCTTTAGATAAGAGGGACTTCTTCTTCAGCTTCATATTCTCCTTATTTTTCTTGTCCGTCATGGTTTTGGTAGATATAGATTTATGCTCAGAGATAACTGAATCTTCATCAAAACTGCACTTCATTGTTGACTTAGGAAAGAATATCAAGTATTAAAAAGAGAATATTTTCAATGTAGATAATCCAATAGAGGGGAACATATCCATTTCATACCAATTGATAGGACCAGTTCGGAATATTCCTAACACTGAGAGGGGGGTGAATTAGTATTGGGGACTTTTTAAACCAATTTCTTCTTTTTATCCCTATACCTTTTGACCTGTTAGGATCTTGATTCTCTTATTCTCTTTTCCTTGCCTCATGGAATAATATAAAAGTAGTAAAAATATGCACAAGATATTTTTACAAGGTTCACCACTCAATAAGAGAAGCTAAATTCATTTCATGTATAGTAATGATTAGTGTAAAGATTCTCCACTAAAATATAGTAACTGTTATAGTGGGTTGACTAGGAAAAAAATCCTCTAGTCAGTGTGGCTCCCTACACTTGGAGGAGGGAAGGAAATAATCACTTTATGGTGTTTCTCCCTACACCCGGAGGGGGGATGGAAAACAATCATATTAAAACTTGCAACGAGTAGGATATACCCTTACACTCTCTAGTTCTTTATACTGCCAGTGTAGATAGCCTCTTACAACCAATAGTTGGTTCTTTATACTACCTCTAATTAAAGTCTTCACTCTGTTAAAAGAGTTTGCAACACAAAAATAATCTTCCACCTGTTGAGACTTATTTGATGCTACAATGCTACTTTATTCTCCCATAACCTTCTTCTTATCCTTCTTACTTACTTAGCAGCCTGCAAGTAACCAACTTATTCTTTCTCTACAGCAAACCTATATGTTGCACACTCTTCTTATTAGGCTTCTTCAATGAAAAACCAACTGCACTAAATCCTTCTCTTCTTCAAACTTTATATTTCGGTGCATAAACAACTTCACTGAGATCACATCTCTTCTTCTTGAAAGAATCACAACCATTCTTGTATGCCTCCCTGCTTGCACGCCACTCTGCTTGCGTACCTCCCAGCTTGTGTGGCACTCTTCTTGCGTGACTCTCATCTTGCACACCTTCCTACATTCACACCACCAAATACTTGTGTTCCACAATTGTGAACAACTCACAACTTGCGCGCCAAATAGGTCTTAGACACAACACAATTCTTTCACACAACACCCTACATGCACGCAACATAGAATTTGCACGCCACTTCTGGCTTTCACGAAACTCACTACTTACGCCCCACTCACTGCTTGCACGCTATATAAATTACTCTCGACTTGCATGCCCTCACCAAATGCATGACCATAGCTTGAATTTTCACTAAGTGTTGAGCTCAAAAAAATGGTAAGGGTAGCCATCTATTAATAGGTATTTTGGTGTCTTTCACGTCACATACACATGCACACCATTCCAACTTGCGTGCTTCTCTATCACTTGCTTGTCGCTTCATAACATGTGTGTCGTTCCATATATTTCATGACACTTTCTTTTTTTGGTTCATATTTTGATATAAAGATGTTGAAATATGACTTGTGCGCAACATATACTTTCATGCCACTTATACTTGTACGTCCATTTTTGACTTTCATGACGCTTTTTACTTGCAAGCCACTTTGTTTTCTTTGTCATTTTTTTGATAAGATGATCTTGAAATATGACTTGGGTGAAACATACACTTGCACGCCACTTTATTAATTGCACTCCAATCTTTAAATTGTGTTCTACTTTCTTTCCTTTGTCATATTTTGATGTGTTGATCTTGAAATATGAGTTGCACGCAAAATATACTTGTGCTCCACTTATACTTGTGTACCACACTTGAGCGCCACATATACTTGCACACCACATTATTTTTTTTCCAAAAACATTTCTTTACTCCCCTTATCCATCATAAATCTTGCATCACAAGTTCTCCAAACTTATGATATTTGTGAATTACAAATCAGAAAAGCATCGTCATAGTTTTGGGGATTCTTATTGTCCCAAGCCCATGCGCTATTTCCTGTCTTCTCATCAACTTAAACAATCATCCTTATTTCTTCTTATACTCTTTGGAATATGAATTCCAAAGTACTTCTTCATCCTTACTTAAAATCCTAAATTCTTTTTTGAGTGATAATTCTAAATAACTCCTATAATGTCTCTTCATCAAAAATTGGAGGCTTGAGGCTTCTTCAAAAACCTTCAATGTTGTAGAAAATGTATCACATTTGATACATGTATTTTGAACTTTAAGAATAGTTCAACATTCATCTGATTTCAAGGAAATGTGTAATACATGACTATTTTAAAATTCCAAGCCCTTCCACACTCTCTCTTATTCTCCAACAATCATTCTATACATAAAATCCTAATTATTCCTCAATCATCTTCAGATATATGATACTTCACCATTCTGATCCAATCATCCTAAAATGCATAATACTTCTCCATTCATCATTCTTGTAAATAATGTGTCACCATTAAAAAAAGTTCTTTGAACTTAGGATCAGTTCAACAATCGTCTGAATTAAATTAATATTCTTGGAGAATTGCTCAAGTATGACATCCAATGTTGTGATTCCCTAACAATTCTTTAAGAAACCTCACTTCATACAATCATTATTAACTTTTTATTCCTTCTTCATTTTTACTAGTATTGAAAACTGTTGAAAACAAATACAATCTTCATACACATCGTGGTCCCAACAATGTGGAGAATGATGGATATACTCATAATGATATTTTTTCTTCTCATCCAGAGAATGAATTTCTAAAATTAAAACGAATCAAAATAGAAAATAGAATATGGTAAAATCTTGGGAACATCTATTAAGGAAAAACCAAAGTGAAGTGGGAAAAATTAAAAATTTGGATGTTGAAGTATAAATACCTCTAGTTGAATGATGATGAAACTACAGATGAATTCTTCTTAAGGGTTAAGGATATTATGAGAATGATCAAGGATTTTGGTTAGAAGTATAAAGATTATATGGTGTTTGAAAATATCATGTGTATCATGCCTAATAAGTTTGATGCAAAATTCATAGCTTTGGAAGATAAAAACCCAAAAAAAAATTCTCTTTATGGATTATATTGAATTACAATTACTTTTGATATGAAGAAATATAACTATTCTCAGAATTTGGTTAAGTAAATAAAAAATATCTTTTAAATCCTTAAAGCTAGAAAAGTATATGATGAATGTTGATGAAGTTGAGTCTAGTAGTTCATATTTATATATAGATATAAATTTCATGTTTGTTAAAGTTTTTCATAATGAATCAATATTTTCATACATAAATATTTCATATTTTTATATGAATATTCAATACATTTTACAAATACAAACTCGAGGAATATAATGGATTATTGTATTTAGGGACTAGGTACATAATATTCTTATTTAATGAAAGATCTTCAACATATCCCAAAAAGATCTTCTAATTTATCATTTCTTGTAGGTATAACATACTTAAAACCATTCTTCATAACTAGGCAAATGGAAACTTAAGAAAGAGTGATATAAGATAGTTAGTAAGGGTAAATAAAGGAGATATCCACATAAAATTGGAATAAGAATATGAGAACATGGGAATAACATTTGTAAACTATACCCTTCATATCATTGATCATAAACATGAGTCATGAAATAAATCAAGGACATTTATATGACAATAATCATAATAGGATTAAATTACACAAACCATGAGATCGTAACATTGGAGTATGACCTATATTTTTTTCATAAACATAAGCTTATGACAACGTGAATGTGTATAAATAGAAACAAGTTCACTCATTTCATTAAGGACATAAAAGCAGGTCCTTACATACATGCCTGAATGGCATGAAGGCCTGATATTTTTATTCATTTTTTGATAATCACAATTTTAAGGGTTAAAGGGGAACCCTTACATGACCCGAAGGTACTAGGGGAATTCATACCAGACTATGACTACATGGAGCTACCCCTCACTATAGTCTAAATCATGATATCACCTCTCCATATTCACATGGTTGTTTGGCTAACTATTATATTCATATATGCATAGGCCTAGTACCAATGAAAATTGAAATAACCTATCATTCGTCAAAATTCATTATCTTTGATCTGGTGAATGTTCCTGCACTAAATCCTCATCTAGAGCCTTCTCATTGTATAGATTATCTTGTACTTCTACAGAACATGTGTCATGAAGGCCTTGAGGTGGCCTGAAAGCCTTGAGGTGGTCCGAAGGCCTTAAGGTGGCATGAAATCATTATTGACCCAAAGGCCTGGGACACCAGAAGGACTCAAGAACCAAACTAGTGGATCAAAGTCAGAAATTGTCACATCCAATCCCTGAAGGTCCTATGTCGTGACTACCCCAAGCCCACCTCCAATAGGCAATGGGATGGAGACTAGCATCATATAGGGATATCCCGGAAATGGAATGCATTTTACCAAGTACATTTTCACACTCACATATCTCCATGACTAAAATGACGATATGTAAAAACACTATGTAAAAAATGCATGCAAATACTAAGATACCAACCATATAGTATGATAGCCGTAAACTAGAAATTAAACAGATCTAGAATACAAGCCCACCAAAAGAAAGAGTCTAAAAAAGTAAAAACACATGTTCTTTAAACTCAACCATAGAAAACCTTACCTGAAGGGTATGTGTGTGATAGCTGTCTGAGTTCATAAGATCACACCTCATCTGTCTGAATACTCTTAGAACCACCTGGACCTGGTCCACCAAGCACTCCTTCAAGTGGCAGTCGTCTGCACAATACACGATGCGTGTGGGAAATATTGTGAAGGGGTTAGTAAAACAATACTCATTAGGACACCCCAAAACAATAAATTAATACCACTAATAAATACGTTAAGTATTCCACAAATGAAACACACAAAGTATACCACAAAAGAAACACACAACGTATACCACAAAGAAATACATGTTATGCCTCAAAAGAAACAAATGATGTACAGTCATCTCACACAGGTATATTTCTATTGTATGGAAATTAGTGTTATCATACATAGTCCATAGAACATCAATTACTAATAACACATAGAGTGTTGAGAACACACGGAGTGTCAAAAATACCAAAGTGTCGGTAACACATGGTGTGTTGGTAACACATCGTCTATCGGTAACACAAGGAGTGTAGATAAAACATGGAGTGTTGATAAGTCAGGCTTACCCTAAGTCACCTAATCACCAAGTCACTTTTTCATAAATATCACATTGTCACAAATATCATATAGTCACCAAGATCACATCCATCCATATGATTCTACTTATAGCACACTTGTTTTGGGAGAACCTACACCAAAATCCATTAATGCCCACAACAAATCACTTAGACTATCTCAAAATTGCCACTTCATTTCAAATGTCCCAATGTTGAAAACGGATCATCAAACATGCACATGGTTTGAAAGATATGGTTGTTTTTGTAAAACATCCCTAACATGGTCCAGCCTAACCCACCGGCCGACACGACCCAGTACAGCCACCCGACCTGACCCGATCTAGCCGACCCGAACCAATGTAGGCTCGGCCAGACCAACTCGACTTGGGTTGGCTTGACCCAACCCGAGCCAGCCCCACCCAACCCAGGCTAACCAGACCCGACCAAACTCGGTCAGGCATGACCCGACCGAGCCTGAACCATGACAGCCTGCTGGGCTGCTAAGTCCAGCCCACTGGGCCATTAGAGTGGCCCATTGAACCTAGCCTGTCCTACTGCAAGCAATCTAGTTTTCTCTGCTGGATGCAGCCCACCCTAGCTATGACCCCCTAGTCCAGATGTTCTAACATACATGAATAGATCCCCCTATGTCACTCAGTCAATGTGGTGTCTTGTCGCGTTCCAAGCGGTCGGCCTTCCATCTCGCCATGCCTCATGGACTTACCTCCATGGGTTCCTCCAACATAGCCTCCATCTACATCCCATTTCGCCCCCACGGCCTCCTTCCACAGCCCCTTGTCACCATCGACAACCTTCACTGCCACAGGTTCCCATTCAGTTCCTCTTGGACCATGGTCTGCTTCCACTACTAGCCACCCATCCAGCGGCCCGTCTCCACCTCACTCTCCCCCTGGACTAGTCCCACTAGTCATGTACTACCCTCATCGTCGACATCCCCACCGAAATCCTTCCATGTATCACCATCTTGTTCCTACATATGTTATTACCTCTCCTAAATTGTACCACGCTTCCTTCGAATGTCTGTTATGTCGTAGTGGGGTCAAATCCTTTGATATCAGATCGTTACACCATCGATCGGGGGCACAACGATCGATCATTCTCATTGGGGTTACATGGGTGAAGAATGCAGTGAGAATGTGACAGATTTAAGGGGAATAGATAAATCACACAAACACCCAAAGAAAATATCTTGGCCTAGTTCATGTCAGACTTGATCCATTTATGTTATAAGGTTTAAGAAAGAATAGTAACAGATAATCACAAAGATTTTTCTTAGATTTTTAAACCCCACAACTATTATCCAACCCTCAATAACAATTGAATCAGAGATAAAAAATTTCGTTTGTTGGTCCGCGTTTATCATTGAATCTAAGAGGGGAAGAGGAAACCACAAAGAGATAAACATCCAACCTCCTAGTTGGATCAATTGTTGATGAATAATGGAATTTCATGTCGTTGTCGATCCTTGATATGCCAACATTCATCCTCATTCTTTAGTGAGGTTTTTTGTATCCTTTTCTCAGAGGAATTCTAGGGTAATAATGATAACCCTAAATTTCTAAAACAAGGAATATTAAAATGGGAATCCACTGCTTCGTTGTCACACAATGATAAAAAATTATACTTGATTTATTTTATTTCATTTAATGTCCAAAAACATATTTTCACAGTCAACCAATGTCAGTCGGTGTTAGGCCCTTCCTAATGTAAAATCACAACTCTTAATGCAATGGTGTACTTAGATTTCTGGTATTAGCACCCATTTAGGAGTTAATCCACTTTTTCAGAAAACCCACTCATGCACACTATTACAATGCTTAACATTTTTAAATGAACTGTTCTGGGCACGCTAGGCCTCAGAATCACATGTTGTCTCAGCAACTGGTTCCATAATTTTCCCAACTTATTTATAAAAACAAAACCATAGAAAATCTGAGTCATTAAATTCTCCCCACCATAAAGATGTATGTCCCCAAAATCCAAAAACAAAGCTATACAAACAAATGGGGATACTGAGCACGAATTAGAGCCTCCCTCTCCCATGTGCTATCTGGGAGATTCTCATGTTTCCACAAAATGTAAACCAAAGGAATAAACTAACCATAAATGATCCTCTCATGTCGATCCTTGATCTCTAGTGGGTACTCTGTAAAAGTAACCTCATCGTCAATGTCTAGCTTTCCCCAGTCAATGATGTGTGATGGATCTTGCACTTACCGCCTCAGTTGTGACACATGGAAGACGTCGTTCACCCACTTTAACTATGGTGGTAGACCCAAGTGGTACGCCACCTCACTAACCCAATGAAATATATTGAATGGCCTGAAAAACCTTGGAGATTTATTATTTCCCCATCCAAATCTATGTATCCCGCATCCAGGACAAACCCTAAAGAACACATGATCCACCTCTTCAAAATACAAGGGCCTCCTTCACCAATCAGCATAAGTCTTATAGCAATTCTGTTTAGTCTTCATCCACTCCTAGATGACCTGCACCTTCTCTGTAGTCACCTTTACAAACTTTGGTTCCATGAGTGTTGACTCTCCTAGGTCTGTCCAGCAAATTTGTGACTTATAGGGACACCCATACAAGACCATGAATGGTTCCATATCGATGGTAGAGTGGTAGCTATTTTTGTACACAAACTCCACTAGAGGTAGGTTATCCTCCCAACTAATACAAAAATCTAGGATGCAATAATGTAGCATGTCCTCCAGAGCCTATATGTTTCACTCTATATGGTCATCTATATATGGGTGAAATGCTATGCTCAAGATCAGCTAAGTCCCAAATTCATCCTTCAATCCCTTTCAAAACTGGGATGTAAAGCGAGTATCATGATCCAAGACTATCGTTGATGGGACTCTATAGAGTCGAACTATATCGTACACATAGAGGCTTCATGAGACCTCTATTGAAATCATCTCATGAATCTCAAGGAAGTGGCATAACATGGTGAGTTAGTAAATGATCACCCAAAAGGTATCATCCCCCCTACACATACATGGTAAACCTATCACGAAGTCCCTTGATATACTATCCCACTTCAACTCTAGATCGTTTAGGGGTTGGGTCAAACCTGGTAGAACCTGGTACTTATCCTTCACTTGCTGGTAAGTGATACATCTAGAAATGAACTCTTACATTGCCTTATTCATCCCTGGTCACCAAAACTGATGTCGAAGGTCTTGATACATCTTTTCCACTCCTAGATGTACTACCAATTGGGATGTATAGAACTCCCTTAAGACCTCCTCCCACAGCATCACCGGTACTACCATGCATCCTCAAAAGAGAAAATTGTGCTCCCCAACTATCAAATATCCATCAAGATCATGCCTTATAGACAACTGATCATGTAAAGCCTCGCAGTCGGTGTCCCTAAGTTATGCCTCTGTGACTTCCTATAAGATTAGAGGGGTGAAAACCATCGAATGGATATAATATGTACCATCTCTATCCACAATGGATATCGGTAAGGAGGAAAAATTCTCTAACACCTCACTCATCAATTGTAGTCTAGATCTCTTATTGATAGTGTCTTCCACCACATTTCCCTTCACTAGACTATAGACAATCTCAAATTCATAGTGTTAGTGGAACTCTAGCTATCGCCTCTATATGAATTTAAAATCTGTCTTAGAGAAGAAATACATGATACTTTGTGTTCATAGTAGATGATAAATAGATCCCCCATAAGGTAGTGTTTCCATATCTTCATGGTGAAGACTACCATATCCAACTCAAGGTCATGGGTTGCATAGTTATACTCATATGGTATCAGCTTTCATGAACCATAGGCAATCACCACTTGTCCCTACATAAGGAAACAACCAATCTTGGTCCTTGATGCATCACAGAATAGCATATACACAAAACCCTCCATAGAAAATCTCAAGATAGGAGTTCTCTTCTATCTCTACCTCACCAACTAAAAACTCTATTGGCACTTCTTCATCCACACAAAAGTTTTCCTCGTTTGAATCAAAGTTGTCAAGAATGATTCTAATTTGGAAAATTCATGCACAAACCTCTAATAGTACCCATCCAACCAAAGGAAACTATGTACCTTGGTATCACTCTTGGGTGGCTCCAAATCAAGCACCGCCTCTATCTTCCCAGGATCCACTACAAATCCAACCTCTAAAATTATGTTTCCTAGAAAATGGATCCCTCATATCAATAATTGAAACTTAAAGAGATTCCTATAAATATTATGCTCTCAGAGTATGTCCAAGACCATCCTCAAGTGTTTCTTGTACTCTTACTCAGTTTCTAAATACACTAGAATTTCATCAATGAAGACAATGATGAACCATTCTAAGTAAGGATGGAAGATCCTATACATTATCACTATGAACACTACTAGGGAATTCATCAGACCAATCGACATCACCAAATACATGTAGTGGTCGTACTGAAATCTGAATGCCATCTCCGGGATGTCCTCATCATGTACTTGAAGCTGGGGATAGCTAGATCTGAGGTCTATCTTCGATAACCACCCCACTCCCTTCAACTGATCGAAGTAAAAACCTAATCACAAGATCCCATCTTTCTTCCTGACAAACAAAATTGGGTCCACCTAGGATAAAACACTAAATCCCTTTAAGACCTTCCTCTAAATGTCCTCCAGTTGTACCCTAAATTCACTAAGCTCTGCAAGAGCCATATGATATGTATGTGTATATATCAGCACCATCATGGGGTATAGATCAATTTAGAATTCAACATCCCTATAAGAAGGTAATATAGTGAAATATTTAGGATATACGTCCTCACACTCCAACAACACTATGAGAAATTGAGGACTCCTATCATCTACTACACCGAGGGTGAGACTATCCACCTGATAAGTAATCGGATGCACCCTTTTATGTGTGAGACTTTCCTGCACTTCATGTGTTTCCTTTTCTCTGCCAAAAGAAAACTTGGTTCCATCATGGTGGACACACCGCACTCTATGCCTAAAACACTCAATCTGGGCATGAAATGTGGATAACCATTCTGTTCCAAGAATGAAATTGTAAATCCTCGACGCTACCACCAAGAGATACCAAAAAAAACTCTTTCCCCCTAGAGTAAGGGAACACTATCAGCACCAGTATTTGGTTATCGAATATACCCCCTTAGAGGTCTCTAAATATTGTAATTGAGTCAATGGTTACACTCGAATTTCTAAGTATCAAACAAGGGTCATGGAAAGAAATGAGTGAATTACACATGTGTCTATCAAAACTGTAGCTATGGTGGAAGTGACATGGATCGTACCTCTAATCATCTTGGGATACTTGGTTTCATAAGCCTGTATCGCTTGAATTGGGTCTCATCCCTATCCACCAACTCCCTAAGCCCACAGTGGGCCACTTGAGGGTGGTGGTGGTAGTTCCTCAATCCTCTTCGCACCTCCTACTACCTGAATTGCTCCTCTTCCATGCATGACACCCTACAGACCACCCATATATTATATCCAACTCTATCTTGGTGGTCCCTCAACTATATCCTAATTATTCATATGACAGGTCGGGCAATCTCTAGCTAGATTCCCCCAACTACCACATGAATAACACAACCCTTCCCTCAACGGAATCGCTCTTCCCTAAGAGCCTCACACCACTGATCCTATGTCCTATGGTTATCCCTTCGAGTTCCTAACCCACTTGCATCCTTGAATCTACTTTCGAATACCTATAGCTGAATACTTAACTGCTTCATGTCTGTTGGTAGCTCCCACTACTGGCATCTGCTCCACCATAAATCTCTCCAATTGTAGAGATCACTCTAGTACCCCATCATAATTTGAAATACTCAATGATATCATGGATTTCCATATCATAAAGAGTATACCATGCTCAAAGGTTCGGTCCTTGAATAATGAGTCCCACATCATATCTATGGAGTGGTGAGAAAGATATCTAAATCTCACAGAGTACTCTGTTACTATCTGACTACCTCGTTGTAGATGCAAGAGCTATTTTATGGGAACTGGGTGTAATGTCATTGAAAATAAATCCTCCATAAAGAGGAACTCAAAATCTACCTAAGAGAGAGTCATATCATCATGCATCTAGATTATGAATGTCTACCATCACCCATTGATCCTTTAATAAGGTTCGTGGATAGAACATATATCTAGTCGGAAGGCATAATCACAAGGCTGAAGACATGTGTAACTACCTCCATCCAATCCTTAACTGCCTATGGGTTGGTCTCACCCTAGAAACTGGGAGATCACTGCCTCTGGAACTCATGTAACACACTCAACTTGTGGTCATCCTCTACCAATAGCAATGGTTGTAACTGTTTCTCGATGGATGGTGGTATCATTGGAACACTAATCGGAGGTTTTATCTCTAGTTCTGGTCCATGTACAGACGCCTCATCAATATTTAGATCATCCTCATCATCACACTTCTGAATCCTGGCGGGCTGGCTAAATGGAGCCATCCTGAAATAGATCAAGATAAACCATGAACAATAGTGTATACCTGGAGAGCTGACTTTAGAATGACCTGAGAATAAACCCAAATCCTATATGATGTATGTGCCATTTATTTCCCTAAAACTAGGGATTTCATGTATCGAGTAGGAAAGAATAATTCAGGGTCCTGGTGTATGGATACATCGGCCGCTACACCAACACTAGATTCCCTATCCTAAAAGCCAAACTCAAAACACTCAACAATATTCCCCCAAATAAACCTCAGATATTATGGGTTCTTAAGTAGAACATACCCCTATGATACCACTCTGTCATGACTCGTCCCTGAGGGGCTCATGTGTTGACTACCCCAAACCCCCCTCTAATAGGCCAGGAGCTGGTGACTTGCACCGAGTAGGCATATCCCATAAATGGGAGGCATTTTCCAAAATACCTTTACACACACACCTCCAATATCAAAATGATGACATGAAAAGCCACTAAGTAATCAATTTAGGCATATAATAAGATACCAACCACATATAATGATAGTATGAAATTGGAAAGTAAACAGGGTTGGAATGTAATCCCACCAAAAGAATGAGTCTGCTAAAGTAAATACACAAGTTCCTCAAGCTCGTCTGCAGAAAACCCTACTAGAAGGGTTGTTGTAGGATAACTATCAGAATCTGTAAGATCACACTGCATCTGTCTAGACACTCTAAGCACCACTTGGACATGGTCTACCTAGAAATTCATCAATGTGTTAGTCGCTTGCAAAATACATGACACATGTGGGAAAATCCCGTATAGGGGTGAGTAAAGCAATACTTAGTAGGACACCCCAAAACCACAAAGGAATACCACTAATAAATCCATGAAAGTATACTACAAATGAAACACAAGAAGTATAAAAATAATGAAACAAAAAAAGTATACCCCAATTAAATACATGGTATACCACAAAGAAAACACATGAAGTATAGTCAAATCACACAGGTATTAGTCTATTGTACGAAAATAAGGGTTTTTAGACGTAGTCAACAAAACACCCATTATCCGTAACACACAGAGTGTCGACAACACATGGAGTATCAGAAACACATGGAGTGTTGGTAACACATGGAGTGTCAGTAACACATGGTGTGTTGATAATACATAGAGTTTCGATAATTCATGCATCCCCCAAGTCAAGTAATCACTAAGTCACATAGTCATAAAGGTCACATTGTCATAAAGATCATATAGTCACCAAGATCACATCCAGCAATAGGATTCTTCTTGTAGCACACTTGTCCTGGGAGAACCTACTCCACAATCCATTAGTTTGTATTCCCACTTCCACAAAAAACTCACATAGATTATCTTCAAAGGACCGTCTTGTCTCAATGTTCCCAAACCTGCAAACGGGTTGTCAAATGATCACTCAGTTTGAAAGATATGTCTGTTTTGTTTTTTAAAATAGACCAACCCCTAGTCTAGTCTAGGATTGACCCGACCAACCAGACCTGGTCCGATGTGGTCTATTCAAACCAACCTGACCTGATCCTATTCGGCCCGAACAGGCTTGGCCCGCTGGGCCCTCGGAGCGGCCTGATCACCCTAGTCTGGCCCACTGTGTGCGGGCCTGTTTCCTCTGCTAGAGATGGCCCACACTAGATATTCCCCCAGGTCCACTTGGCTTACCCTGACTATGTGGCTCCCCCTATTTCTGTCGTTCAAAGAATCTCCATGCCACATTTCACGTGGATGGCCCACCTCTTCTACATTCTATGAGGCCTTGCCACTGTGGGTTCCTCTGACACGGCTTCGAGCCATGTCCCAGCTCACCACTACGGCCTCCTTCTATGGCCCCCAGTCACCAGATGTGGCCTCTAACACTACAGGCTCCCATGTGATCCCACTAGGACTGCGACCTTCTATAATCATCTGCTACCCTTCCGGCTATCCATCGCCGCCTTATGCTCCCCCTAGACCTGCCCTACCAATCATGTCCCACCCTCACTACTGGACACCCCGTATGAGGTCTACCATGCATCGTGACTTTGTTCTTCTATAATCAATTGCCTCTCCTAAACTTTACCATGCTTCTTCTTCACGTACAATATGCTATCGTGATGTCATATCCTTCATTATCATATCGTTGTGCCATGGATCAGGGGCGTAAATATTGATCATTCTCATAAAGGTTACAAGGGAGAAGAATGTGTGAGGTACACAATAGATTTATGGGGTAGAGATAAATCACATGAATTCCCAATAAATTGATCTTGGCCATTTCATGTCATCCTTGATACGTTCATGTTAGATATCTTAACAAAGAATAACAACAGATAATCACAAAGATCTGTCTCCCATTTTTAAACCCTGTAACAACTATCCATCCCATAAGAATGGTCGATCCGTGGGTCAACCTTTTCATTGGATGGCCTTTGTGTGTCAGTGAATCTATGAGGGTAAGAGGAAATCAAAAATTGATAAATATCATACCTCATGGTTGGATTAGTTGTTGATAAAGAATAAAAGTTTCTGTCATTGTTGATCATCGATCCGTCAGCGTTATTCGGTGTTCGTGAGAGAGGTTTCCATCTCATTGCCTTAGAGGAATTCTAGGGTTATGAAAATAACCTTGAATTTCTCTAACAAAGATTATTAAAAGGTGAAACCACATTTTCATGGTCATGTAATGTTAAATAAAATAAACTTGCTTTATTTTATTTATTTTAATGTTTGAAAAGTACATTTAATATTTGACCCATGCCAATAAATGTTAGGCCCCTCCTAAGGTAAATTTTATACTCTAAACTCAACAGTGCCATCAGATTTCTGATTCAGAAACCTATTTAGGAGTTATTACCCTTTTTTTGGAAACCCTCTCACTAACACTATTAAAACACTTAATATTTTTCAATAAAATGTTCCAGAAACACCGGGCCATGGAATCATATGTTCTCTCAACTCTTGATCTCAGAATTTTCCCAATTAATTTTAAAAATAATATCAAAGAAAATGTGAGTCATTATTGAAATGGGTGAATATTTCCATATTCTATAGTACTGCTACAACAACCTCGAAATATTCCTCCCTTTGAATTTGATACTGGGTCTCATGGATGGACTTGTAGAATCCTCACTAATTGGGTTAAGGCTCATGTGAAAATCAGGACCTCAATTAAACTTATCTACACAAAAGTAGGTCCACACATAAACTTATGGACAAGAAATCTAGGTCCATGCATTAAATTGTTAACATGTAATTAGGTTCATGTATAACATTGTGAACATAGAATCAAGTTCATAAATAACATTGTGAACATGTAATCAAGTTTACACAAAACATTGTGAACATGTAATCAGGTTCATGCATAAAATATTTACGCATGAGTTATCCATATTTACCCAATGCATTGGAGGTAGATATCAGCTCCACCCATCACATAATGAAAACCATACATATATGTTCTGAAAGATCTTAAAACATCCATTATAATATAACCCATGAAAATAAATTGGCTTCATAAACAACTGATCATATCATAAATTGTGGAAAAAGAATGAGTTTTATAAATATTTCTTCATCATAATCATATACCATTTTAATAAATAATAATAATGATATCCTTGGATTATATCCCCAATAAATCATAAATAACATTAAATGACGTCATCTTAGGTGTAAAATTATTTTGAAAGACAACTTGGATAATTTACTGAGGAAAATAGTATTTGCACATTGAAAATCACTTTTTATAACAATTCAAATAATAAGAAACTTCAGAATTATTTTCTTTGAAAATAAGCCTGAAAATTTATAAATTAATATTTAAAACATTGAGAGGACATGATGGTGTGAAATTCAATTCAAGTCATACACTTTTAAAAAAAATATTCCTTTCACGTTTTTGGTAAAGTCTAAACGATCCTTGTTTAGAAAATGACTTGAAGATTACTTTTATTTTTTAATAAAATTAAAAAAATTATAAAAATTACTTTGAAAAATATTTTTTAAATTGTAAATATTTATTAAAATAATTTTTTATAAAACATGGACATGGAATAAAAATGGTTTTTGACCAAAGAGATAAATAAAGTTTGTTTTATTTAAACACATTATTTTAAAAACATGAGTGCATAAAGAGTGGAAAATAAAGGCAAGACATATAATATTAAAAAATAAACTGATTATAAAAAAATAGGATGTTCTTGAGAATCATATCCTAAGATTTCATCATCAATATCATAATAAAAACAATCCTAATAAACAATGAGATCATAACATCAAACCCTTACCACTTTGGTATATTTTGATTCATAATCCCCACTGAAGAATAACATCAAGAGAAAATTTTGATATCATAAATATAATTTTATTAATGATGTAAAATTTGATAGGTGAATTATATACACATGCTAAAAAATATAGGTGCATTGCATAAGATATGTCTTAATGAAGTGAAATTGAGATGAAAATCCCCTAAGTTAAGTATCGACTTCCTTTGTATGCATTAGAACCTCAGGTATAATAGATATAGTTTTATTATACACCTATTAAATAACCATAATTATATATTCCATAGCATATATTATTTATATACATCATTTTATTTAACTTTTATTAACAATTCCTTGAAAAAATCATGTTTTGTGTAATACGTTCTTTTTTTTCATATATGTTTTTTTGGTATTTCTGATTCTTTAAAATTAATAATGGTTAAAAACATAAATAATTTTAATCAATATATAAATTTAATATATATTCATTATATATAATATTATTTTAATCCATTAATTTTATATATATAAAATGAATCACTCTATTCATGGAGATGGTAGGTTGTATGTATGCAAGAACAATGTTTCCCTTTTTCTCGAAGGATAAAAAAAGAAAGGTAAATAATATATCACCTTTATATAAAAATTATGACGATATATATATCACATATATTCATTAAATATATCTTTATTAACTTCCATAAAATCTTTAGTGAAAAATGAATCACATTGCTTCGTGGGCCTGTAGTCCGTCGTACACATGAGAAACATTATTGTATCCCCCGTGAAATTAAAAGTAAGAAGGTATATATGATATCATAAATAAATATGTATAATTATGTTACAAATATAATATAAATTAATAAAATATATATTGGTTACTATCCATGTAAAATATAAATGTTAAAAAAAATACCACATTAGTTCATGAGGCGGTAGTCTACCGTACACATGAATGACATTATTGTTTTCCAAAGGGATGGAAGGTAAGAAGGTAAATGTGATATTATAATTTAAAAAGTATATTTATGTTATAAATATCATACAAATTCAACAAATATATCATTATCTTAATCCATGGGAAGCGGTGATGGAAAAAAACATACATTGGTTCACGGGGCGATAGCCCACCATACACATGAGCAACGACTTCTTTTCCCATTTGATTGAAGTAGAGATGGATATTGGTTATGATATTAACTAAATTTCATCTTAGTATATGTGATATTTTTTTTATTAAATAATAATAGTTTAAAAATATTATAAAGTGGTGGGAGAATAAATATAACAAAAATTAAATCTTATGAATTATACCTCTTCTTTGGAGAGCCTCTTTAGGTTTATACTCAAAGACTTCTAAGGATGGATTAATAATAAAAATAAATCCTCTATGATATGAATATTTAATTAAGAAATATATTTTTTTTTATTGGATGAATTAAATTGTTTTAGAGGTGTGAAGTAGAGAGAGGGGCGTCCTATTAAAAGTTGGGGAGAAGACGCAAATGGAATTTTATAAAAGAATAAAGTGTACCCACATTTTCCACATGAAACAAATATAAAAAATAGGTGATTATAGAACAATATTGGTTTTAATTTATAAATATGGATATAAAATGTGTCATGGAAAAGTATTTAGTAAATTTCACCCATTATCTGTTTAGTTTAACCCCTGGTAAACCCATTTTAACTTTAACTACCGTAATTAATTTTTACTATTTTACTATTAGGTTTGAAAAAAAATAAGTAGAACATATAATGTAATATTAATTATTATTATTAAAAATATGGAATCCATTTTTATAAATTTAATTAACAAAATGGGTAAATTTAAATTTATAATGAAACTCGCAGAAGCAACAAACAATTGGTTTTTCAAAGAAAATTTTTCAAAAGATGAAATAGTTTTTATATCAAAATTCAATATGTAATGGATTCCATTGAACTAAATTGGATTAATTATAATATAATTTTTATAATTTTTATTTTAAAACCATTTATTAACAAAATTGAAACTTATAAATTCATTAAATGAAAAGGCAGTTTTCAATAAAAAAACTAGTATTATTTACTATTCATCAAAACATTAATATTTTCCGAAAATTCTAAAAAATTCATCCTAAGATAATTTTTAGATGATGATTACAAAACTAAATTTAATTTTTTTCAAATAATTTTTTTGAATGTAGAAAATATTGGATTTATTATTTTTTTACAAAAATCAATAAAAATCATTTTTTGATAAAAATGTATTTTCAAAGAATATTAATAATTTACTAAAACATAAGTAATTATTTATATAAAAAATTATAATTAATATTTAATAGATTATTATTACTATTCATACAAAAAAAATTAACCAATAGGTTATAATGGTCTTGTATAATTAATAATATAAATAGTATATTATGATTACTTAAAACTCAGTGTTTCATGTAACAAAATATATCAAATAAATTAAATTATTCAAGAAAAATATTTCATAAAAACATAGGGTGTTACTTTATACCCCCAAAAAATAAAATTTTCACTCAAATAGTTTCACTATGATACAACCCGATGAGGATAATATTTCCTCATTACATCCTTAGGTTGCAACGTAGCTTCCTAAAGGGGGTGGTTTCACCAAAACACATTGACCAGGTGAGTGGTATTGTTTTATATGACATTATTTGTACAATCTAGAATCTATAAGGGTTGTTCATATTAATAATTATCATGATAAAATGGTGTAACCTATGATTTTATTACATGTGATGGATCTGGTATACACTTCCTCAAAAGATATACATGGAACACATCATTGACTTGAGAGAGGTTTAGGAGAAGTTTTAAATGATAAGCCTCTATACCAATATGATCAAGAATTTCAAAGGGACCAATATATTTTAGGATAAAATAAAATTAAGATCATAAACATAATTCCATCATTTGGATGTGATTCAAACAATTTATACATAAATTCTTGCTCCATGACCTGAATATTCAAGATTATTATTTTTTGTATCGAAAGCACTAAAATCATCACAAGGTTCATAAGTATTTCCTTCATACTCTAAATATTTACCAAAACCAATATGGATATCATAGGTTATCAAATGACATAAAAACATCATTTTAATTTAATCCATAAATATTTATCATTAAGGCCTCTCCCAAATATGTTTGACCAAAATTGAATCCCAAATATTAGAATGGTTTTATCTCATTCCTTCCATGATCAACTTAACAATAATTCTAATCACTTACAAAGTCTGATATAAAAAATTATATACCATAATAATTTCTATAAAGTCCCAATAAAACCATATATGCTTCCATTAGATAATTTATATTTTATTCCTTAAATAATCTCCTGTCTTAGTAAAAAAATTCTAATTGAAATATGGGTTCATCCTTGCACTGATATATAATTATAAGTTGATTGAGAATATAAAATTTGATTTCCTTATTCAATAATTTTGGTAGAGTGGGATAATCAATGATCACAATGACATGAAATTTCATTAAATGATGTATAATAAAACTTTCAAAGAGAAAATTCATATAAAATACAACCTGAAATTATTCACTATAGAGTTCCCTAATTATAATTATTCACATTTGTTGTTGTGATGGCATAATATTTTCCTTTTTTACTTTGTATTCAGAGGTTTTTGTGGATTATCATCCTCATTAGCCCTTGTATTAGGGAATTCATTTTCATTGTTCCCAAACTCTTTGGATTTTAGAATCTAGTGTGTGGTTGGTGCATTTTATTGACCTCACACTCTATTTTTTTAATTCACTGTCCTCTTCAAATAACTTCTATATTATTTTTCTTGATGGATATTCTTCCCACACATAAAACACTACCAAATTCTACTCAATAAATTCCCATGACATTTCCTTCCACAATTCATTCATGTAGTTGATTGGAATTTTTTTCTACCATGTGATTTATTTGAGTTCTCATGAGGCTCGATCTTCCTTTTCTTATCATAACCATGGGAATGGTCGGAATCAAAAATTTATATTTCTACCTTTAGTTCACATCTGATGACTTCTTTTTAGATACTAAATTCTCTAATAGTCAACAACTTTCAATGAATTGGTTCTAGTCCATCAAATAATTGATTAATTTTTCTTTCAGGGATGACTGTTAAACCATAAGAATACCTTGAAAGTCTTATAAAATTAGATTCATGGGTAATAATAGATTCATCATCCTTCCACTTGATCTCAATAAATTTATTCTCTATCCTTATTTTTAGAATACATGGGAAGTAATTACTAAAGAAATCCACTTAAACTCATCCCATTCTATGGTTTCAATCTCCTCCTCCTGACTCATATTTTTAATAAGGTTCCACCATTGATCTTCTTCTCCTTTCAAATAAAAGACAACCAAAATAAACTTTTCATGCTCCAAACACTAGATAATGGAAAATATATTTTCAATTTTATTTTCCCACTTCTCAGTGACTAGTAGATAAGTAGACCCATGAAAATATGGTTGATGTTTCCTTATAAAGGAACCAAAATAATGTTGTTCCCTATTTTTCTCATTTAGAAGTTCAGTATGATTCATAGATTTTGAAAGTTGTGTGAGAATAACGATGATATTTTTTATCCTATATCCCATAATATTTGGTTTCTTTGGATTAGTATCATTTCATTTTCCATAAAATTCATAATTAACATGATTACATTGGGTTATAACCATTCAAAAATAAAAAAAAACATATTGTGAGAAATACTAATCATAATGGGAAAACACATAGTCCAAAAAAATCATTTATAGGATGTCTAAATTATGACAACTTTTTAAATATATGACACCTTAGGTTTAACATGGGACAATCATGATAATCATCTATCCAAACACTACATGATGGTTTGTAACGATTTTGTGAATTTATATAGCATATCCCCTGGGAGTGTCAAACCAGGTACTCATTAAGGGTCATTTTCATGTACTATGTAAAGCTCGAGTCAAGCACAATGCACCATTTTTTGGATTTATTACCCCTAGTTATATCAATGTTAAAGACAAGACCACTTTTTTTAACCATCAAGGAATATATCTCTTGGAAACCACTCACTACATCCTTCACCAAAATTTAAGAACATTTTTCTATACTTTTACTTACCCTTAGACTTGTCCTTAGACATATCTATTGAAATATCCTAAGACATATCCTTAGAAATATCCCTATAAATATTCTTATACATATCCCTTGGGATATCACTAATGTTTTCTCACCATATTTTCCCATTGTTAATTAAACCTTTTATCTAATGCTAATTGTAATGACCTAAGATTTTCATATGTAAATATTAAATATTTTTAGATGAATATTAAATAAAATTAACAAAAACATGACTGAGGACCATAATGGTTTAGTTTTTTTATAAAAGGGGTGACATGAATTGGTCACCCAATTCATGCCCCAAGGTAATTTATTAAAAAATTAATAGTAGTACAAAAATCAGGTGTAAAGAGATTACACAAGTAAAAATTGAGTGGAGTACATACTAGAAACACTGAGAAAAAGAAATAAAAATATCAAATAGAAACAAATGATCGAAAAAACCTATCATCAACCAGTCCATGGTCTCCGTAAAGGGTTATATATTCCAATAGGGACCCCATCACAGTCATCCATTTGGTTTGGAGGGAATCCAAATCCTACATTACAACTCTAGTCCTCTATCAACTTGTGTTTTCTCCTTCACGGTGCCATAAAATTGTGATTTCAAAATAAATGACTATGATGCATCCAGAAAAATACCTTAAAGCAATGAAACCAACATTTGGAAATGAAAAAAAATAAATTTTTGGATAAAAAAGTTGTCAAGTAAGAAGACCAGAATTTCTTGAGAGGGAGAAGTGATCTTATTTCAAGTATTCATCTTAAGAAAAAAATGATAAAATCACATGATTACTAGTTCAAGGTTCCTTTTAGAGAATACCAAGTGTGTTTTAAAGTACTGAAAAAATATTATTCCATCAATATTACTCCCATTCATTTATCATACCACACACTTAAACATGGTTGTGTAGTCCTCCAAAATAATATAGAATGATCATTTTTTCATGAACTGGGTTTAAAAATGAAATGAACTTTATATTCCCACAAAATTTATCTAATGTTTAAATTAGGATTCTTTTTGTATTCATCAACCATTCTGATGAACATACATTTCTGAATTTAAATGAATATCTCAGCTAAAATAAAATCTTTTTTTTTATTTTTGGAATGTAATTTCATCCTATTCATCCATCTATGAACTAAGTTCTTCTCTCACAACATCCATTTCTACAATATTACAGGCATATATATATACAAGGTCATTATTTGGATCATAATCTTCCTCTTCTAGAGTAGGGGTGCAACATCTTTAACAACTACTAGTTGTTTTGGAGGCTTAGTGTTTTCCTTCCTAGATTAATTGATTGATCTTGTGACTAATATTATTTCAATAGTAGAATAGTCCCTACATTTCCTAGACTTTTTGGGATTTTTGGTAATGTATCCTTCAACATCCACTATTGTATTTTTTCCCTTTCTAGAAATTGATTTTAAATATGATTCCCCTATTTGATTAGTTTGATCATCCTCCTCGTATAGAGAATCACTATTATAAGAGAGGTCAGCCTGCTCTTTGTCTTGTATATCATGTGATTCAATTTTTTCTCTGTATCCTCCACCGGGTTGGGAGGGGAAATGTTGGTGCTTGTGGCCATAGGATGGGATCAAAAATACCTCAAATTACCATATTTTTAGAAGGGTGATTATTATTAACCAAAATATCTTTGTTTAAATCCTTCTTCTGCCCTTAATTATATTTCCTAAGAGGGCCAACATTAACCATTTGACAATCCAGATTATGGTTCTACTTTCATTTTTGAACCTAAGTGGCCTTTTTGTCCATAAGACATATAAACTTAAATCCACATTCCTTCGAAGAATTTATAAGATTTAGGCAAGAAGGGAAATAATATGGAACCCTTTACTAAAACATATCCAAATAAAATCTATAGTCACCATTCCAAATCCATATTTGACAGGGAAGATATTGAGAGAAATCAATTTCAACACAAATTCTAGCGATAGATGGTCTTGAAAGGTTCTTTATCCCTGAATCCTATTTCAATGGATTATCAATTAGCGTGGAGATCAAAAATAGGGAGTCTTTTTTAAATAAATTTAGCAGTAGTCCCAGGAATCCAATCCAAATAGGAACAATGGGAGACTTGAAATAGGGGTCAAAATTAGGGGTCCTTTTGAGGAATTTCATGGGAAAATCCCCAAAATACCATTAATGTTTTGCCCATACCCTGCATATTATAGATCATAAATTTGATTCATGGAATAAATATTTGTTTTTCATAAGACATAAATCGCAATGTGATTAAGTAACATGATCCATGAGATCATAACAGTTCCATAAGACATATATTGGTTGCATACAAAAAATCTTATAACACTGTGAACTTGGGTAAATAAAAATAAGTTCATACAATTTTTTAATAACATAAAATCAGGTCCTCATATAAAATTATGGAAATGGAATAAGGTCCATCCATAAACTTATAGACATGAAATACAAGTCCACACATAACATAGTAAACATGTAATCTGGTTCACGCATAACAATGTGAACATGTAATCAAGTTCACACATAATATTGTGAACATGTAACCAGGTTCATGCATAACATTTTGAACTTATAATCATGTTCACATATAACATATTTACTCATGATTTATCCATATTTAACTAATTCATTTGAGGTAGATATAGGTTGCACCCATCATATAATATAAGTCATACATATTTATTCCTCAATACCATAAATCATTAATCATAACAGAACCCATGAAAAGAAATGGGTTCCATAAATATGTCATCATATCATAATCCAGGGAAAAGGAATGAGTTTTATAAAAATTTATCCATCATAATCATATACTATTTGAAGAAATAATAAAAATGGTATATTTGGATTATATCCCCAGAAAAGAATAAGTAACATCAAATTATGTCATCTTATATAGAAAATTATTTTGAAATATCACCTGGAACATTTATTGAGGAAAATAGAAATTCCACTTTAATTTTTTTTAAACTAGCAATTTAGAAAAAAATCAAAATCCTTTACTTTGGAAATAACCTTTGAAAATTATAAAGTAATATTTAAATATTGAGTGGTCATGATAGTGCGAAATTCCATTATAGCAACCCTACTTTTTCTTATATAACTATTACATCATTTTATAGATAAACAACATAATAACATTAAAAATACAGAATCCAAAGGCTTGATGCCTTTGAAAAATTAGGCTTATAAGTAACTTTTACAAAATAAAACATAAAAAATATTAAATTAATTCTTTGTTATATTCTTAGAGGCCTTCATGTTATCCGTAGTACAAGTAATAACCCGAGGATATACATCATTGAAGGGTTGAGATAAAATAACAATAAGAGAAAGAATGAGGAGAATGAATCAATATAACATGAGTGAGAATAATCATGATCATCATAACATAATTATGGAATTATCATCAACATCGTGATGGAAACAATGGATACTTGTAGAGAATTTGGTAATGCATAAAAATGAAACATTATGTCTTAATGTTCAAACACCACACATAGTTGAGAAAAAAAATGACATCATGTTCCTGAATATCATATGTGAATAATCATAACATCATCACTGTAAACAAATATGTATAATAATTGTTTCTGATGCTTTTTATGGGGTGAGCATCCATCTTTTGATGATGCGCTGATTGATTCCCCACATTCCTGCTTTCCTATGGTGGGTGGAATTCGTTGCTTATTCGGATATGTTTGCTCCTTAATCAAAATAGGATAATGGGATGTCAGTTCTTCCTTCTGTGGATTCCTCCTCAGATCTCGTTACCTAGTCTGGGTCTCCCTCATAGATTAATACATTTTTTGTGAAACTCTTCCCAGTGCCATGTATTCATGGATGCCGGTTAATTACTCTACTTCTATTAGAACATTCTAATGGGTCAAGTCATGGAAGCAACCTTTAGTTGAGAGAGTAGTCACATTGGACATCACTGGCGTGTCTGGATCATGGAACGCTAGCGTGATTATTTTCATACCCTTATTATAGGGCTTCTTGAGGGTGTGGAAGCCTGAGGAATCCCATGTTGAGTTCGGGGAATTATAGGTCATGGGCATGTCTCTAAGATTTCCCTTAGCTTCCCATGTTTGAAATAGGGCATACCACGATTTTAACATCCAGTAGAGACAGATCAGACTGATTCGAATACTTATGGAAGTGGATCAGATGTGTATGATCCCCGGGGGGATTACCATTGTTTGAGCTAACTTGTGGTTAGTTACCCGATTACTGCTATGAGTAGTGAGAGAGTATGGGACATGATCCCACCAGGATGTGGCGCCTTGGGTAAGAATTAGGATGATTATGGATGATCGAGATAAGTGAATAGAGAAAGAGATGGAACCATAATGAGGACTATTATGATGTTGGTCTTGAGTCTCAAAGTGGCATCCTGCGTATCCCCATGGTAGGGAATCAAAGTCCACATAGTTCGGTGGGGCGACAAGACACCTGAAAAGGTGGTCCATGTGGATGGATGTATGGATGGGACCTGAAGGAAATGGAACCTCAGGGTGGGATCATGACCTTCCAGAAACACATATGCATGAGGGAAAGTGGTCACGATGGGACATGAGTGATGGTCTTGAGCCTCAGGGAAGCTTCCTATGTATCACCATGGAAGGGAATCAAAGTTCACGTAGTTCAGTATGAGGTAATAGAATCGGGGTGTGCGCAGAGGACAACGACCCAAATATGATTCTTGTGGATTATATGTGGTTAGCTTCCCGAGTAAGTCTGATGACACTAGGACATACCAGAGATGTGTGTCCCAATAGAGGGGACTACGACGACTTACCGTTTATTATAGACTACAATGTCTTTACACTGTCTAGGGTCACAATGGCTTACCGATGATTGAGATACACAACAGATTACCATCGATTGGGGAACACAACGGTTCACCATCGATTGGGGTACACAACAGATTACCGCTGGATGGGGTTGGTGACAACTTACCGTCGATTGGGGATCACAAGGTCTTACCGTTGGATGGGGTTGAACCTCATGGAGGCTTCTTACATACCTTTCGTTGGAGAAAAAGTGTTCATAGTTCAAAAGGGTGGATTAGTGAACCTATATAAAGAGGTCGGGACTAGTAGGTGTTGGTATTGAACCTCATGGAGGCTTCTTATGTACCTTGCCTTGGAAAGGATCAAAGTCCACATAGTTTAGAATGGGAGATACAGTTTAATGTCATGCAGGATGAAGGTGAACCGATGTCAAGATGTTCGGGACCAATGGTTGTCGGGCTTGAACCTTAGAGAGATTTCCTACATACCTTTCCTAGTCAAGGATAGAAGTCCACATAGTTTAGGGATGTTTGGTGAGTGGACATGAAGAGGTAGGGACCAGTAGGTGTTGGTATTGAACCTTAGAGAGGCTTCCTAGGTACCTTTCCCTGACAAGGATCAAATTCCACATAGTTCAGGGTGGTTTGGTGAACCGATGTGATAGGGTTAGAACAAGTGGGTGTTGGACTTGAACCTTGGAGAGGCTTCCTACTTACCTTAACTAGGATAAAATGATCAAATTAAACATAGTATAGGATGGTCCTGTTGTTGGGGCTTAGACTATAAGGAGACCTAGGAATGATTTCATGGTCAATTCTTACTCTAAGCCCACTTGAGTCATTCTCGGTGTGATAAACAAGAGGTATAAAAGGCCTGACGATCACGTCACGAAAGGTTCTTCCATGGGAAAAAGAGTGGGGATTACACATGGTTAATGACCCAAAGATGAAATATGGGATTATTCATGGTTCATAGCCAAAATAGATGGATATTGGGACTTACTACAAGGCAGAGGCCTGATGGAGACATTTCCCATAGGGAGAGGGACGGGATAAAGAAGATCTTGGTGCCCATCCCCCCTCTCGAATATTTGGAACTGAAGAAAGGATGGGGAACAGGAATGCTGCATCCCATGTGAAAGTCTAGGGACTTACACCAAGGCGGTTTCCCTTCCACGTGGACATGAACCGCCCTAGAAAAAATTATCTCATTCCATATGAGAAAGATCTCACTCCCATTGAGACGAGCAAGTGTAAAGAATGTCCGAGTCGGGGCACCCTACATATGATGCATAGGGTGAGGTCACAGTTTAACATCATCTACTAAGGACGATGGTGCTTGGTAGTTTAACATCTTACAGCTCAGATAAGGTGGTTTCACTCTGTACCCCTAAGACTTACATGACCGATACCTACCCACCATTGATAAAGGGAAGGCATCAACAATTCCTTGGTGTTTGGGTGTCATGGAGTGATACATTTAGGGGGCCATGTTAGCGTGGCTATGCGAAGAATCAAGAGGCTAAGAAACGCAACATGAAGCACCGTACAGGGGAATCTGAAAGTACTTCAAATGAACCTGGAGGGTTGTATGAAAAGGAGTATTGTGGATCAAAGGGGTTCACAGGACGGGATCGCATGGAGCTCAGGTGCTCCATGTAGTGGAGGAGCTTCGTGAAGGGTTATTCTTTGCAAAGTGGTTTATCCCAACCTAGGCATAGGAAATAGGTTCTTATGGAGGGTGCTTCGCCAAGTGGAAATTCTTTCATGGAGTAGGGCTTCAGGAAGCAAAGGTTCCCTGTTAGGCGTGGTACTATGAAGCAATGTGCTTCCGGAACCATAGTGACCCTACCTTAGCATGCAAGTTACATGTGCATGGAGGGTACTTCACGAAGCATATGTCCTTTTCAAAGACCCAAGTCCCCTTAGGTATCCCCTTCCTTCATGAAGGCCTGTGGGCTCCACGGAGGGCATCCATCTTTGAATATGGTTTGAATTTAAGCCAATGGAAAGGTACTTCACGATTCTCAAGTACCTTGAAGAGCTCATTTTTCACAGAGCTGAGAGTGAATCATGATTTGAGAGCTGAGAAGGTGAAAGATCGAAGGATCCATCCTTTGTACTCAAGGAGAGATAGATATTTATAGGAAAAGGATCGCTCAACAAAAATCTACATGGATCATTTCCATAACTGTGGAGTCTCCCTCCTTCTTGCTCCGCAGTGGCTTTGCAAATGTCAATTGCATCACAGAGCCTCCCACCTTTTTGCTTCGTGGAGGCTTCGCAAATGTCAATTGGATCTCAGATCCTCTCTCCTCCTTGATCCATGGAGGCTTTTCGAATGACAATCGGATCGCTGAGCCTCCCGACTCCTTCCTCCATGGTGGTTTTGGAAAGGATGTAGCTTCATACCAGCCACGGTACAGCGGGGCTCCTCGAAAAGGCTTCACGAGGCAACCCCAAAAATAGGTGGTTCCCTCTTTGTGTTTTCTCTTCCTATACCCATGTTTTGGTGTCAAAATCCCCCCCTGGACTTGAAGCCAATGAGAAATGAGTGTTTAAGTCTAGGGGTCCATCTCTAAATATTTTGGGTCAATTGTAGAGAATGCTTGCGAAGATGGGTCACGATGCGGAGAGGTGTCACATAGACTGAGAGCATCATGAAGTCCAGCACAACAAGATGCACCGCAAAGAACAAGGGGTAATCTCCAATAAATAAGGGAGGATGAACTCTCTTTTTTCCTTTATCACCTAAAAAATTTTGTTGATTTGTACTCTCGATTCACGAAACTCTACATACTTCGTGATTGCTCTCTGAGAATCGAGATTTCTGCTTTGTGGCACATAGAGAGTCTTCAACTCTACGAGGGTACACTTCATGGCTTCTGTTTTCTAGGTCAGAGTGGGGATCCATGAAGTTTTACTGGGACTGAGTTCCATGACCGATCATTGAAAACGAGCTCCGCGAAAGAGCTTCGCGAACCAAAACAAAAAATTACCAAATTTAAAAAATTGAATGGCTGACTAGAAAGCTATCAGGGGGGTCCTTGTAGATGCTGCACAGAGGGAGAAAATGGAGGATAGATCATGTATATGGGAGTTTTTACGAAGACATTATCACCAGAATTCACTGGTGGAGATGCTTTCAAAAAGCCAAATGAACTATCCTCTATGAAGGAGGATTATGGATTTGGCCCAAGGAATGACATATTCATCCTTGAAGTGAGTAGGGATGAGACAGATTACTGGTTCAGGAGCATGTCGTGCCAGCGCCAATAGTTCAGGGCGGCTGAAAGCCATACTTGGGAGGACTTCATGCCTTTCAACACTGAATGTCTATAAAATCATGTTAATAACGTTGAAAGGAAATAACTGTAGCTAGTGACGTCTACCCCGTTGTACCATAAAATTATGAAGGTACCCCTAGGGAACCCGAAGAAGGGGGGGACCGATGAGTGGTATCTGTGCTAGGGTGGAAACTTCAAGGATGACTGGGCATGGGCCTACTAGGTAGGTTCCTCATGTGAATAATTGGGGTAGAGTTGAGGTGAGTGGGTCTGTATGAGGCGGCTTGGGCCTCCCAATTCCACATCTATCAGCCGAAGCAGCAGATGCTGGAGTTGCTGAGCAGGTGGTCATCACAGAACAATGCCTTCCATTTTCAACATAGAAAGGATGGCATCAGCCTATGGGATCTACACCAGATTTCAAGGGTCCCAATACTAGGGGAAATATGTGAGGAGTTTCTCCCTGTTGTGGGTATGTGGGAGGATCAATAGTAGATGTCGCCACTGGCGATGGCATTGATGGACTTGGTGCCGGGAGAGTACAAGAAGTCAGTGGGGAAGTATATTTCAAGCAGTGGATTAAGTGATTTTTGAACATCCTTGAAAATAGATAGTTTCCTATGAGGCCTCAAACCTGCCCGAAGAGGGTTCAGAGAGGCAAGGATCACTCATACTGGCGGCTATTGGAGGATAGCCAGTGGAATATGTGGGGGTTTAGTGTCAATTCCAAGCAGAAACCGGTGGCTAGGTTATCTGCGGTCATCGCGACACTTATTTGTGGCTGGATCCTACTAGTGAGAGACACAAACAGGGGCGTGCAGCTAAGCACATTCATTATGGAATCCGTGTTGGCGATAGGGGGCGAGTCAACCTCGGGATATCAATGCTTGCCAAGATGTACAAGATTTTTTGGCACATTAGTGAGGGGAAGAATCTACAGAGGATATGCGGTCCATTTCACCTCTTGTATGGGTGGATAGCGGTTCATGTTTGGGGAATCTATAAATATCCAAACCTCATTTCCCCTCCAGGATAGAAATTTTC